>CM073579.1:94269724-95558240 GCA_037074715.1 Magnolia kwangsiensis
TCAAAAGATAAAAAATGACTCCAAGATGCCACAATAGAATGGTGTAGCTGAGTGCATGAACAAAAATATTTTGGAATATGAAAGGAGCATAAGAATCCATGTTGGATTGCCTAAATAGTTTTGGACAGATGCCATAAATACAACAACTTACTTGATTAACATATGACCCTCAGTTGCTTTGGATGGTGGATTGTCAGAGGAAGCACGTACTGGAAAAAAAAAAAAAAACTTGTCACATTTAAAGGTATTTGATTGTATCTCTTATGTTCATATTGATTTTGAAAATAAGACTAAGTTTAGAAAGTACACATTCATTGAATATGGTCTTAATGATTTTGGTTATTGATCTTGAGATGCTGAAAATTGAAAATCATTAGGGGCAAGGATGTGGTATTTAATGAAACTATCATGCATAAGTATAAATTAGAATAGCAAGAAGAGAAAATTGAGTATTTTGAGTTTATAGAACTTAACGATATACCTAACAAAAATGTTCTAAGACCCCAAATTGAAAATCTACAAGCAGAACCTCAAACGCCTATTCCTTTGAGGAGATTATCTAGGGTTAGTAAACCTATAGTCTGTTATTCTCATTCTCCACATAATTTGTTGCTGTCTGATAATGGTGACTAGAATGCTATGAAGAAGCTTTACGGGTTGAGACTAAGAACAAGTGAGAGCAAACCATGGTTGATGAGATGGATTCTCTGATGTCAAATAGGATATAAGACTTAGTCCAATTACACAGAAGAAAGGTTGCTTTGCATAATAAGTGGGTTTACATATTGAATGAAGAGCATGGTGGCACAAGCTATTGAAGGCCAGGTTGGTTGTGAAAGATTTTTAACAGAAGGTAGGCATCGACTACACTAAAATCTTTTCTCATATTGATAAGATTTCTACTATCAAATGAGTTTTAAATATTGTTGTTGTAGATGATTTTCGCTTAGAACAATTATATATATATATATATATATATATATATATATATATATATATATATATATATATATATATATATATATATATATATATATATATATATATATATATAGGATCCTTACTCTTGCTTGGGTGGTAGACTCTTAGGAGTTTCAACACCCGGTCAAGGGTTCGAGTATCCATAGGTGGTGAAATCCCACTATGGCGTGAGTGTGTGGGTGTGTGAAAATAAAAAATAAAAAATAAAATATAAAAATAACTTTTCTTCATGACGATCTTGAAGAAGACGTTTATATGCATCAGTCACATAAATATGTTGCACCTATAAAAGAGAACATGATATGTAAACTCAAGAAAAGTTTATATGGTTTGAAACATGCCCTAAGATAGTGGCATAGTAAATTTGATAGTTTTATGTTTCCTAATTGCTTTAAGAGATGCCATGCTGATCATTGTTATTATTTCAAAAAAACTTGAGAATTCATATCTCATACTTCTTTTGTATATATATGATATGCTTGTTGCAGGGTCAAGCATACATGCGATTTCAAATTCTAAGGAATGGTTGTTTAATTAGTTTGCAATGAAGGATTTGGGTTCTGCAAAAATAAATTCTTAGTATAAAAATCAACAGAGATAGGAGAAATAGGAAATTGAAATTGTCATAGGCTAAATATATTGCAAAAGTACTCAAGCAATTTAATATGGAAGGTGCTAAGCTAGTTAACACTCTTGGCAAGCCACTTTAAACTCTCAAAGAAACATGGTGCAACAACGCATGAAGAACATGACTACACAACTAAGGTTCCATATACCTCGACCATTAGCAGCTCAATATACATCATGGTCTCATGTTGTAAGAGTTGTTAGCAAGTTTATGAACAACCTAGGGAATGAGCATTGGGAAGCTCTTAAATGAATTCTTAGATACTTAATTGAGAGGTACTACCGAGGCAATGTTGTGGTATGGAGAGTCATAAATAAGTTTGCATAGATATGTTTGTTAGTACTTCAGTTTTGTTATTGACGTGAGTTAGGGTGTCTTAAGTCGGTTGAGTCTCTATATGAAGATATTGAAGACCAAAGACTTGAAAACTTGAAATATTAAGGCCGAAGACAATAGTTAAATCCTGCCTTAATAAACCTAACCTTAGACCATTTAGATTCCAAAATAACCTACTTCTAGATGAATCATCCCATAGGTAAACATTTGACTAATCTTATCTAAGCCTTTGACTATTAATGAACATGTTTAGTTAGGTTTTGAAGAGGTATAAAACTGTTGTAAATTGTATTGCCCAAACAACAGTTTTCGAGTGGAGTTTGATCCCATTGATAGACCGCTGATGTGTCTCGAGGCGGAGCTTCTATTGATTGAAGATCATGGCTCAATCATTCGATGGTGGTAAAAAACGTCCAGCAACAATTGCTTGAAATTCTGGACTTTCTCGATCCCATCGAGGGATCTTCAATCCCATTGAAGGGTCACTCGATTGATCAAAGGTGCCATTTTTCTGCCTGTTTTTTTAACCATTGGAACTTGATTCATTTTAAAGAACACTCGGACCTTAGATAAATGGATATTTTTTGAGTGAGTTAGAAGTTCTAGTGTATTCCAATACTTTCTAATACTTGTAGGCTCTCACCCAAAGGGATCCAAGTAATCTCACATGTAATTATTAACTCTCATAAGCATTTCAAGCTCCTTATGAAGATAATCTTATTTTCTTGCATTATTTATAAGATATACACCACTCTAATAGGCAAACCCTATGTCTTTTAAAATTTTAGAATGCCATCTAAGTGAATCTTCATTTAAAAATCAACTACGCATTAGTTGTAGGAGATTCAACCAAACCCCTCCCACTACCTTGGTCACCTCATAGGTAGGGTTTGATCGTGGAGCTCAACCATCTACATCAATAATCATGAAAGAAAATGAGAAGCCGATTTAAGCTCAGGAGAGCATTAAAGAAACATCTTAAGAAGACACTATAAAGGAGTTAAATTTAACAAGTTGTTAATTGTAAGAGTCCATATACTCTTTCTCCGTGTAGGATTAAGTATAGAGTTTGTGACTTAAACTTGCGTAAGTTCTTGCATAGGACCATATCGCTACCAACACGGGTGAAAATGTGTGTAAGTTCTTGTGTAGGCCTTCGACAGGATTGTATGTTTGTTAAGTCCATGTGTAGCCCTTTGACATCAGTGTACATGTGTCAAGTCCTTGCGTAGGCCTCCGATGATAGTGTACGCTTCTAAAGGGTAGGAATGAACTTATTAAAAACTCCTAAGATTGTGAATACTGGTACACCTGGGGAGTGTGTGTCCGTTAAGAGTGGAGTATGAAAGTAGCCAAACCATTATACATGCTTGTCTTTGTATGTGTGATTCTTATTTGCGCATATTTCTATTTATGCTTGTGACCTTAATTCCTTGAATTATATGAATGTATGATTAGATATATGTTAGGTGTTGAATAATTAGCACACCCCACACACAAGATTAGTATCTTCTTATAGACTAGCTATTTATTATTTCATCTTTTGCAGTCTATGTGATTGGATGGACTTTGGTTTGAAATCCTAAGTGTTATTTGTCTTCTTAGTTTAAATTGGTAAATTAATTTAGTTAGACAAGAAATTTTAAGTAGTCCTATTCACCCCTTCTAAGACTCATCCATAATTCTAAGCTCCGTAAAGCTTTTGCACGCGCCACGATAGCAAATTCATGCAATTTCAATGTTGATTCAGATCTAGTAGAGGATATTAATAGCAGAAAGAGCACTATATGCTATGTGTTCACTTTGGACAGTATAGCAGTTGGTTGCGTTTTACAGTTATAGAAGATTGTTATCATCTCCACGATAAAAGTAGAGTATGTTATTGTAACAGAGGCTTGCAAGGAAATGGTACGGTCTCATGGAAGAGTTTGGTAAAAAGCAAGAAAATTGTAAGTTTTACAATGACCGTTAGAGTTCAAATCATCTAGCAAAGAACTCAACATTTCATTCAAGAACCGAGCATATAAATATTAAGTATCATTCCATATGATTGCTTTTGGATAATGAGCGATTTACTTTAGAGAAGATTTATATAAGCCAGAACGCTACATATATAGTGACCAATGTGGTTACTATAGAGAAATTGAAGTCATATTCAATTTTCTATTAGTCTTTTAGGTCGAAGACTAGGATGAGATTCACAAAGAGTTATTTATGAAGGCATGGCCTTTGTAAATACAACAAATTCAGTGGGAGTTACTTATGATTAGTCTCTAAGTGGGAAATTGTTAGGATATATGTAGTTTGATCATCAGAGGTGTATTGTTCATCCGACCAGTACTTTTGAAGGTCAAGTTCTACGTTGAGCTCGCTAGGGCTCGCAGGGGAAGTAATTTCATAATTTCACATGGAGTTTTATATAACGCTAGTATATTTGGGATAATATATATTCTGTCACGAGAGAAAATTAGAGCCATCATTGTATTGAGAGCTGCTTCTTTAATTTTTATTTATTTATTTATCAAAATTGAACCACATAAAATCTCTATATTATAATTTACTTTTTATTTTTTCTATTTTCTTTTGATTTTAATATTAATGTGGGTTGGTTGGAGAAATTTTTTTCTCTCAACACTTACTACATAATCAAAATCAGACCATTCACTGTGCATGTGCGCAGGGCGAGTCCGCGCGTCGGAATTGAATACGAACGGTGGGTTCCTCTCAAATCCACCATAGGTCCTAGCCTAACCGTTCATATCACTAGGTGGGCTCCATATGTAATTTTTTAAAAGCCGGATGACACTTGTAATTTTTTTAAAGCCGAATAAATGCTCAATTGAATATCTTACGCTATGCTCCCTAGCTTTGCTAAGTCCACGCGCATTTGCAGCTCGTGTAAACGCACATGTGTGGCACATAGGCCCCAAATCCAATCCATCCATCAGGTTGGTCCAGCCTCGTATATGTTTTTCAAAAAAATAAATTTTCTCCATTCAGCAAGTGGGCCCCAATATGAAAACATGCGGACCGGTCAGCAGATTCTTTCCTGGACGTACATTTATATTATAAAGTGTGTTCCACGTAATCGGTAAATCAACCTGACTCGTGGGATAGGGCAATTAAATAGCGGTGACCTTCTGATGGATGGATTGGATCTCAGACCTACATGCTATGCTAGCACATGTGTGGCTGTATATGATCTGCATTGCACATGCGTGTGGGTATAGCAAAGCTCCTTACTCCGCACCACAATGTGATGTGACAGCCATTCATTGGATGCATAGATGGACGGCCTGATAATCCGATCCGATCCGTTCACATATGATATCCATTTCATCTTATAAATTATCTGTCAATGGAATTTTAAATCCACAAATCATGTTCGAAGATGACCACATAAATCATATAAAAAAACGTAGCCATCAACGGTTCGACATCAAGATGACAAACTTCACGCGGCAACGACCTTCTTGAAGAAAATTAATATCTCATTTCTTTCAAAAGAGAATTGTCCAAATACGCCTCATGATACAACCATTCCTTTTCCATCCACAATCTCATGTATCTAGAATATCCTGACCGTAAAAATAGTGGCCACACTATGATGATCACATGGTACAAAAAATTAGACCAATCGACAGATAGAGTAGGACAATATATCACGGCCGATAGTATGAATTAATGTTCTTTTGTGGCCAACTCAATGAATTAATCAACCTGATTTTTATACAATGTGATCAACATGGTGTGGCCCACATTTTGTACGGGAAGGATATTCTGCATATATAATAGGTTTGCAGGAAAAATGGATGTATCATAACTGCTGACACAGCTAGAGGTATCTGGTCATTTCTCTCTCTACGTTTTAAAAAACACAACACGTCCATGTCATTGCATGGATTTTTCTTCCTTGTGTGATACATTAAGTTAATAAAATAACCATATAATATACATACAATAAATGGAATATGTGCAGTGGCCGACTCTGGGTGATGGATGTATTCATGGGCTGTTTAGCCCATGTCATAAGCATTTGTCCTGAATGAGTTCCTTTTATTTTAGATTTAAAAAATAAAAATAAAAATAGCATATGTCCTAACTGTGGTATATATGTTTCTCATGCATACATGAGACCGAAATTCCCTTTCGGTCGTCCTATTCTGTTCACATATATTAAAATATGGTGTGTAGTCGTCTTTACGTGGTTGTGTCGATGTTTGCTTCTTCAAATCCATCGACCATCATCGATACAAACCAGGTGGTGGACTCGTCGTGATCTGGTGGTTGTGATGGGACGACGATGATCATGAAGAGAATGAGGGATGGATTTACGAGAATGCCACTGGTGTTGGAAATATCTTGAGTGGCCGCCCTTGATCTTTGGAAGTGGAACTTTAATGGTTTTTGGAAGTGTTGCTAGAAAATTACGTAATGTTCGATCTGTATGACGGTAGTCATTGATGCATAAATGAATCGATAGACATGTCCCATTACTTTGAAATTCTATGGATTTGAATTTCTCTCTATTGCTATATATGTGTACAAGAAATACAGTCGAGATCTAGGTGGGGCCCACCATATGGAACCAAACAAAAGGTCACGCTGATTGGATGGTTATTATCATCCATTTCAAATTGATATTCGGATCGGGTCCTATCCACTGTACAGCGTTCCTGTCCGGAAGTGGATTGGCTGGTGTATCTCACACCACCGATGTGGCTGATGTGTTGATGCCACCAAGTTCTGTGGTTCCATCATAAGGTATGAGTTATATCCAAACAGCCGTCACTTCACTTGATGAGCTTTTCGTGAGGCTGAGCTGAAAAATAAGATCAACCCAAAAATCAAGTGGACCACACTGTAAAAAGCAGTGGAGAATTGGACGCTGGCCATTTAAACTCTTTTAGGAGCCACAGAAATTTAGATCAATATGATATTTGGTTTTTCTCTTCATCTAGGACGGTGACATTACGAACAGATTGGACGGAAGATAAGCGTTACTGTGAGCTTTACAAATGTTTTAACAATGAGAAGTATTGTCCCACAGCTATTTGTAGTGGGATGCCTTGGAATTGACTCATTTTTGAGATCAAGAGCTAAAATGCTCTACAAATGGATGAACGGTGTCGATATGATAAATACATCATTGATCGACTCGTTCAACTCGTCTAACTTTGACCTCCTTTAAACCGTTCAAACAACTTAGAGCTTGTGGGGCGTCAGCGCTCGTCTTGGCACGGCACGTACTCACACCAGCTAGGACGTGACTGGTGTGTGGTACACCAGCCAATCTGCTTCCTTCCTGTCCAATGGTCGATGTTGACTTTATACGGACTCGAGATATATATATATATATATATATATATATATATATATATATATATATGCACGCTCACCTATGCACCTCTGCACATGAGTGTCTTTGCACACGTGTTATGGGAGTCAAATCCGAACGGTCCATAAGATGCAGAATCCCATGAAACCTTAAAAGATGAATTTTCATCTTAATCTAAGATTTTGGTGAGCCATAGTAAAGAGAAATGCAAATTAAGGGAAGAAATTGTTTGCATTTTTCATGGCCACTGAAGTTTTGGTTCAAAGCAAAAATTTGTAGCAGGAGGTTTCATGAGATTCTGCTTCATGTGGACCGTTCAGATTTTCGATACTCATCACGTATAATGAGTTCTCAAAAACGTTCATAGTAGTCCTTGGTTCGCAGGAGAGAGAGAGAGAGAGAGAGAGAGAGAGAGAGAGAGAGAGAGAGAGAGAGAGAGAGAGAGAGAGAGAGAGAGAGAGAGAGAGAGAGAGAGAGAGAGAGAGAGAGAGAGAGAGAGAGAGAGAGGGAGGGGTGGGGCTCAACCCAAGCACCACTGGCCCAACTCCAAATATTGGTCAGGTGAGGTTAAGGCTGGAAATCCTCAACTACCCTTACGATAGGCTGGTTTAAGTTGAGGCCTTGGACAACTGACCCCAACTTTATATATATATATATATATATATATATATATATATATATATATATAAAAGATACTTAGAAAGAAAGGTTTCATTGCTCTCAGGCCATTTTTATAAGTTATATTGCTCTTAATGACATCTGTTCAATTGGACAGTCCAATCAATTGATCTGTAGTATTCACTAAGTTTAAAACACATTTCTCAAGCTGACATAGGAAAACCGCACTGATCGGTGATCAATCCAATTTTACTTTGGCCTTGTTATCTATAGCCATTCTTTTTCAAAGCCTTAGCTGATATGGTTACGAATCTCTAATAGAAGTGATTCTTTAAAATCATGTTCTATCCACGATGGTCTATAACAAATAGATGGATCAAATTGTTGAATAGACCTGTGTGTGTGTAAATGATCGAAACCATCCATATCAACGACCACTGATTGAATGGTTTATATTTGTCAGATTGGTATTATGCTTGTATGGCTGCCCATGAAATGTGCATTAGACCTAAGGAACAGTCTAGATCAGTGAATTGGACAGTCAAAGTGTTTCAATGCAGTTAAATGCAACTAGGAGCACTATAACTTGTAAGTAATCTAAGAGCACTGAAGCATTTATAGATATTAAATTACTTTTTATAATATAAGCCACTAAATCTTTGGTCCCACCCGACCAACCCGACTCAACCCCACCCAACATGACCCAACCTGACATGGATTAAGGTTGAAGAAATGGCATGTTGGGTTGGGTCGGACCATGGGTTAACTTCGATGTCAGGGTGGGGCTAGGTTGACCATCAAGCAGACCCAGGCCGTACAAGTTGCCTTTCAAAACTCTCATCCTCTCTTTCTCAAATGGTAGAGAGTCATTTTCACCTTTATATTCTAGTGGGCCATAGTAAAGAGAAATTCAAATCAAGGGAAGAAACTGTTTGTATTTTTATGGCCCACCAAAGTTTTAGTTCAAAGTAAAAATTAGTACCAGGAGGTTTCATGAGATTCTGCTTCATGTGGACCATTCAGATTTTCAAGAATCATCAGTTCTCAAAAAAGTTCGTAGATAGTCGGTTAGCAATTAAGCGTCCGTGTATGTGTGTAGCGGAACGCTCGCCTGCGAACGTACGTACTACGTACAAACTTTTTTGATAACCCATCATACATGATGTGGATCCAAAATCTGAACCGTTCATGTAAAGCAGCACCTCGTAAAACCCCCCAGGCCCAAGTTTTACTTTGATCTAAAACTTGATGGGCCATGAAAAATAAAAATAGTTTCCTCCTTTGATTTGTATTTCTCTTTGCTATGGCCCACTAGAATTTTAGATCGGGGTGAAAATTTGTCACATGAGGTTTCATGGGATTCCGCATCACATGAACTGTTCAGATTAGACACCCATGACACATGTGCAAAGGTGCACACATGTGTAGGTGCGCAGGGGAGCATGACTCTCTCTCTCTCTATATATACACAGACAAGAGTAATGGTATCCTGCGAATCATCCGGTAGGATACCTTGTTGTGGTCCAACTCCTTAGAGAACTTTGTGCGTGGGCGGATTGGCTTGAGTAGCGAGACTGCTACTGAAGCGACGTCGCCAAATTCCGTTGCCCCACCATGATATATATTTTGTATCCATGCTGTCCATCCATATGGAGAGATCATTTTAGGGCAATATCCAAAGAATGAGTCACATCCAAAGCTCTAGTAGACCCCACCATAGAAAATAGTGGGGAGAGTAATGCCACCGCTAAAAATTTCTAAAGGCCACAAAAGTTTTCGGTCAAACTTATATTTGTATTTTCCCTTCTTTAATGTATTTGTTAACTTTTGAACATGTTGGATTTCAAAAAAACATCATGGTGAGCCTTAGAATGGTTTCAACGGTGGGCATTAATCTTCCGCCTGTTTTCTGTAATGGGGTCTACTAAAGCTTTGGATTTGCCTCATGGACATTGTGGATACAACACATACATCATAGTGGGGTCCACATAACTTGGTGCGAGTCTCGCTACTCAACCTGTAAGTATCAGTCGGCGTCCCCTTTGTGCACTCCACCTCCTTATCCTCATGGGAACTTAGACAGGGTGGGCCCTATAATGATGCATAGGTGAAATCTACTCCGACCATAAGGTAATTGTTGGAAATTTAGTCGTATGGCAAGGATAACAGGTAGATTTATGATTAAGGTGGGCCACACTAAATAAAACAATGGGAGTAGGGATGCATATGATTGCATTTTTACATGGTCCATCGTACTTTTTATGTAAAATCCACTCCAACCATTAGCTTCATTGAGAAAATTCATACATGGGGTATAACAATTATACCCATGCTTGATTTATGTGGGCCAAACCAAATGACACAGTTTGGATGGTGAACATCCCCCTGCATATTCCTTTCATGTGGCCCACCGTAATTATTGATGTAGCTGAATTTTTAGCTATATAGCTAAACAAATTTTTTTTGCTAAACTTATGGATAGAGTGGATTTCACGTACACATCATGGTCGGGACACCCCCAGCCCACCCTGGTTCACATGTGGTGATGCTGACCAAGGCAGTGGCCAGGGTAAGTGGGAATCAAGATGGAAGAGCTTGGATGGGCCCCATAGTGATGTGCATTTGAAATCCACTCCGATCACAAAGTGTGTGATGCGAGTTTAGATATAGGGTTAAAACATTAGTGACATTAATAATTCAAGTGGGCCACATAAGAAGAAATAGTGTAAAGAATATCCTTTCAAATTTTTTCACTTGAGGTAGCCCACATAAAACACTCGTGGGCCTAATTTTCGTCCCCATGTATGAATTTTCATGAAAAAGATAATGGTTGGATTGGATTTCACATAAACATCAGTGTGAGCCATGTAAAAATCCAACGGTAGGCGTCCTCTCTCTAATTGTTTCCCTTGGTGTGGCCCACCTGAATCATTAATATGGATGGTTTTATAGCCCTATGGATAAATTTCCATCAATAACATAATAGTTGAGTGGATTTCACTAACCTACTATATTACATCCACCTTGTCTAAGTTCCCAATACCACCGGGAATTGAACTGCACCAAAGTATCCCGTGAGATGGTTGACAGGAGACCATTACTCTCTCTCTCTCTATATATATATATCTCATAATTTAAAGGGGACCATTAAATGCACGGTATTAGTGTTTGACATACATCATGATATGGCCCACACAGCTCGACCTCATGGAAAGTTCCCATGAAGCTCACATATAACCTTTTCCCATACGCGTGTGTGTGTAAAGTAGGGCCACCATTTAAACAATTTAATTTGAATTACTTGTACCCCACGTATATGATTCATAAGTAATTTTTAAAACCGCACATCATTCCTTACTCTTTAGCGATGTTTTTCTTGTCTTAAATCCCCATAAAAGGCATAATAAATCTTGAAAATATATTTTTTTGGGGCTGATAGCTACCTACCCATTTCCTAGTATTTTGCATTACATGAAAACTCATGTATTTATGTTTTGTGTGCCACACAAAGCATACTCTGTACATGGTTTCTTAACTCGTACAAGTGGGGCCCAAGGTGTGTTAACATTGGTCTGTTGGACCCTACCATTGATGGAAAATACCAAAAATTCTCCTGGAGGATCCCTGTAACCAAACTTAGTCTTTTTTCTAGGTTGAATGTGTACTACTCTTTTATTTCTTCTTAAAATGAAAGATTAAGATTATACTTAATTTTGAGGTTATTCAGTATATAGGCTATCCATTGTGGTATGCAACAGAAGAATGGTATGGATTACTAAACCATGGGCCCAACTTGTAGGATTGAAAACCAGGTATAGTGTGTAAGGACCACCTTAGGGAAAACTGCATGGTGCATTTTTGTGCCTAGCCCAGCAATTGACATGTAGGTTGCACCTTCGAAGGTAAGTAGTCTGGGTTTTGTCTACTCTGGCTCTCCTCATTTGAAATATGATCTAGAGGATTAGGGTTTCAGAGGTACATATTTGATATGATGCTCCACCATCTTATAAATTTTGGTGTACCATATTACAAAGGAAGCCCCTGCAATACCTCACATATGCATGTACTTATAATCTATTCTTCCATCATCTAAGTCATCCACCATATATCTAGTTCTCATGCTGATCAAGCAATGGACCATCAAATTTGGGCCACCAGATTAGCCCCGGCAATACCTCACATATGCATGTACTTATAATCTATTCTTCCATCATCTAAGTCATCCACCATATATCTAGTTCTCATGTTGATCAAGCAATGGACCATCAAATTTGGGCCATCAGATTATCATCATTCTTGATTAAAATAATTTTAAAAGTTAGAGAAAAACTTTAATAGTTGAAAACATTTATAAAGTCAATTAAAATTTTTAAGTTATGATCTAATGTAAAAATCACTTGATGAACCCCTAATCTAATTAGATATAAGCCATAAACAATCTCTATTTAAACTTAATGGTTACGTGTTAGCCCATGCAAGAATTAATGAACACCAATGGATGTATCTAACATCATTCACTGTCAATGATATCTAAGAATCCATACAAAATGAACTAAAATTGTCCAATCAATATCACAATTCTCACACTTTTTTAGGTTTAAGAATTAATCAACTTTTATACACCTTTAAATTCTTGATCATATGATCATAGTCCAAGCTAATGCGCCTTTAGACTATTAATTTGAACTTTGATCTACTATTGTAATTATCCAAAGGTCCAATATGAAGATCCTCTATGCATGACATACTTATACCCCCATGTGGGTAAAAGTTAAAGGTATAATAAATATCAGGTCAGTTCTTAATAGTAGATGCCTTCTATTCTAGCTCAAGTTAATCCCCTGTTCATCTCAAAGTATATATTTTATAGTTTGTCTCACAATAAACAACAAGTCTAGTCCTTTTATTTGAGGTACATGTCATCGACATAAATTAAAGTCTTTTTCTCACCAAAGTGTAGGCGATAGATAGGAGATGGAAAACTTGGATGAGGAAGAGATGGTCGCATGTATTGTTGTTCTCACGTCGGTAGCTTACGTATGCAGTTTAGAAATATCGTCATATTTACATATTTAGACAACCAGCGCGTCAAGCGAATGATGAGCGAGCAAGGTTCATCAAATTTATCTTTTGTACTAATAAAAAGAATGCGTACACCAACTGAGAATGACTCAAGAAGAATTTTTCCAGCTATATAATGAGGTATATGGGAGAAGATGGGACTACATGATAGTCATAATGTTAGCCTTGAAGAACAACTTGTAATTTTCCTACACACGGTAAGATATAACATGCGTAATTGGATAATAAAATACTAATTTATACGTTCAGCTGAAACTAGTAGCCGTTACTTTCACTAAGTCTTAGATGAAATTATCTCTCTCTACCCTAAGTATGTTAAACATGCCGGGTCAAAAACCCCTGCTGAGATTCAATCAAATTCGTATTGAGGTACATACTTTTAGGTATCATTTTTCATATAGGGCTCTTTCAATATATGATTGTTGGTATACTTATATTGTATTAACTTACAAATCAATTTGGACAATTTCCATATAGGATTGCCTTGAGGCGATTGACGGGACACTGATTCTTGCCCATGTACCACCATCCTGCCATGAAAGCTTCTACAACAGAAACTGGTTCTTATCTTAAAATGTACTTGCTGCGTGTTCATTTGATATAAAATTTTATATATTTTAGTTGGTTGGAAATGTTATGCTTCAGATGCAAGGGTCCTACATAACACTTTAATACAAAATGATGATATTCTGATTGTCCCACATGATAATCGTCATGAATTCAGACCATGGTCATCACTTTCCATCTAATTAAATGTTAAATAATTACTGCTTATGCGTTGACCCATGTCATGTAAAGGATTTGAAACGTTTCTCGGCTAATTCAAATATCCTAATTGAACAACTTTTTCCATCTAAGTTGTTGTCTATATTATACATATTTTAATACCATTCCCTTACTCAATTTGAGAGACTATTTTCTTGTACTTATCTAAGGGTATAAATTTGAAGAATTTTAAATGTGCACTTGGTCTTAGTTAGATAGTTTTTGATCTCTAGACATTTGTCCAAATCAAATAGTTTTGGGCTTTCAAGTTTAGTAGATGATTACTTCAATTTCGACATCCAAATAGCCCATCTATTTTTGTCACGCCCCAAACTCGAAAATCGGACTCACAAAATTCTCGATCGCCGAATCTGGCGCCGACAGCCTCCATAGTACCCCATTCTCGGCTCCCGGCACCCATATACTAGGTTCCGATCCTACGATGCTATAAGGAGGATTCCTAATATCCATTTAATTCGTAATGAGCATAACATAAGCATAACTCACGAACAATAACCACAAGAACACCACCGCAAAATTCACTATGATAAAAAATTTTAAGTACAATGCGTAGGAAAGGGAAATACAAGATAGTGACAATAACAAAAACTCCAAAAGCTCGACTGCACGCTCCAACTGCTACTATATTATGGCTGCGTCCTGGCGTCACCTGCATGCATCAATCGTGCATAAGCTTATAGAAAGCTTAGAGGGTAGTGTAAGTGTGTGCGCAATAAGAGTGTGCTTAGAATGCAAGGTCAGAAAATACGGAATCATACTGACAAATACATGAATGCAATCAGTCATACCAAGGCTATGCGGTGCAAGATATGAATGCTATCGGCCATATCCAGACCATGTGATGCGAGATGCAACTCAAGCCTGTCAATCCTCATCATATATCAATACGATTCTCATTCTGGATAATCACCAAGGTCTAGTACACTCTACACCAGCTTGTCGTCCCTATCTGAACGCACAACTGGGAGAGCGGAAGAGACCTCACTATTCGCTTGCCAATATCGGGCTCGGCTCATCGATAGCGGACTGATTCCTCAAGCTGGTCAAACTCAACATAGAAGTTGCCCCCTCACTCAGGCGGGTAAGGTCACACCCCTTTTCAACCGACCACGATACAGTGGGAGATGTGGTCTACTGGTATATGGCCCTTGCACGCTCGTGTATCCACTCGGTCTCGACGTTAGAGTCATCCTCTGGTACCATTGGGTTTAAAAATTTTCACTCAGGGACATCTATGGCGCCCGTATGCTAGAACTAAATATTTTCGGTATCCAACCCAGCCATCCACCATGTGTCTATGGAGGCTATGGCCCTGATGTCGCTAGGGCATACAATAATCACAATCATACAAATGTAAGTGCATGAGTCACACTACTAGTCATGTAACAGTCCTATGTGTACTATGCACTCATGCAGGGCAACTCCGCCTATCAGGGAGCCCATAAACATTCCGCCGAAGGTATATGCTATGATCGATCACTCCACATATCAGTCATATATATGATGCGTATGATCATGAATCATGAATCTACACTTTACATATATATAAAGATGGGCTTTGTGTATAACAAAGATGGGCCTAGACGGCCTACTTACTACAAGTATGGGTCTACCAATGGGCCTTAGGGAGAGTGACAATGTGGACATTTAACCGACATCATCCTGACAATGTGGGCATCTAACCATCATTGCTCCAAGGCATTACTTGCTTTCATTATATGCCATGGAAGGATCACGTATTGCAATGGACCTAATTGTACCCAATTGGGCCTTAAGTACATCAATTGGGTCGTATCATATGAGCATTATATTCATTAAGTGAGCCACCTGAATGAGCCTCACCAATGGACCTTAGGTACTTTGCAATGGGCCATCACCCATGGGTCTTAGTATGCATTAAAAATGAGCCCAATCACACGAGCTTTATGTACATCAAATGGGCCTAATCACATAGGCCTTATATACCAAAGTGGGCCTCAACAATAGGCCACAAATATCTCAAATGGGCTTACACACATGGGCCCACATATAACAAAGTGGGCCTCAATATTGGGCCATATACATGCCAAGATGGGCCTAAATACATGGGTTCATATGCATCCAAGCGGGCCTCAATAATAGGCCTGAAAATACATCAAGATGGGCCTAAACATATCAGCCCATATGCATCCAAGTGGGCCTCAATCATGAGCCTAAAAATACATCAAGATGGGCTTAAATACATGGGCCCATATTTATCAAAGTGAGCCTCATGTGAGGCCCATCACAATACTTATTTTTCCACTCAATCTGTTGAAAAGATCACATAAATAGGGGCCCACCAAAAATGTTTAGTTTCCATACAACCTGTTGATAAGGTTACATGACCATGGGGCCCCATCATAATATTTATTTTCCATCCAACCTATTCATAAGGTCCAGTGGACCATGGGCCCACTGAAATGCTTATTTGACGTCCAACCTGTTCATATGATCACGTGGGCCAGGGCCCACCGTGATGTTCATTTGCCACCTAATCTGTTTATAGGGCCACACGGTCAGGGGAGGGGCCCACTGTGATATGTACTTGACATTCAACTGTTAATAGGGTCGCACGTACTTGGAGCCCACTGTAATGTTTATTTGCCACACAACCTAATCACGTGGTCACGCGGTCAGGGGGCCCACTGTGATGTTGTCCATAAATCCATTCCACCCATTATGTGTCTCACCTGGCTGAAGATTCAGACCAAGTTTCAGCCACATCCAAATTTTCAGTAGGCCCCACCGTGATGATTTTGTGTCTTAAGCATGTCTTCACCTGATTTTAGATGGTATAGCCCATCTGAGTTCCGTACACGGCTGATTTTTGAAGGGTAAGCTGTCCCAAAGGGGACCTATCAAATGCACGGTGTTGATGGCCGAACACATCATAGTAGGGCCCACAACTGGGACCCATAGGTCAGCCCAGACCGGTCGCTCGCCTGGTGTAGGCGCTGCCTATGGCGTCTGCAGCAGCAGCGTCTGACGCCGCTGCCTCTCTCTCTCTCTCTGTCTCTCTCTTTTCTTTTTTTTTTGAAATCTTGATTTTCTTGCAAAATCACCTGGGTGGAGCCCGCATCAGGTAAATCCATCCCGCCCATTAGTCACCGTTGCTCAATACAAACTTATCAAGCCTAATATTGGGTATATTTCGGCAAATAAAAAGCATCAAAGCGGGTTTTAACGGTATACACTACTATTTTCTATGGTATGGCCCGCTTGATCATCAGATTGATCTCATTTTTTGGTTCAACGCGTCAAATGGGCTGAGAAAAAGGATGGACGGCTTGGATTGAATACTTACATTAAGGTGGGGCCTACATGAGTGGCTCACCATTTCTTTCTTTTCTTTTTTTTATTAGCTAGCAAGTACACACCCATGTCAGTGCACAGACTCCATATTAGCCACACCCGTCCAGCGTCCAGGGATGCTGGACGACATGGATAGACACATTCATTGTGGTGGGTCCAACATGCACGTGGCCCACACATCAAGGTGGGACCCACATGAATGTGGCCCAACTAATATTTGTGTTTTCCTTCCATCCGGGCCCGCTAATGGGCTGGATGGCGTGGATCCACTTCATTCCTCCGACGGGTCCCACATAAAATATGAGATTCATGGTGGGCCACACTCACCCCTTCATCATCATCACCAATCAAAGAGAGAGAGAGAGGGAGACGGTGATAGAGGGACAAGAGACGGTGATGATGGGGCCCCGCCACTATGGGCCCCACATAATACAAATCATACATAAAAAATGGGTCCCACCAACAAGTGGTCTCTAAAAAGGATTTAACGGTGGATCACCCACCTCTTGCACTCCTCCTTGCTCCCTTAGGCTTGTATGCTCCTTTGCTTGACTTTTGACGGTGCTTGATGAAATTTGGACGGTGGGGATGAGAGATGATAGGGTAGGGGAAAGTGGGTCACACTTCTTATTTGGGAGGGGGAGAGAGTTTGGACATATGGAGTTTGGGTTGCTTGAAAAATTTAAGAAGTGAGAGAGAAAATGAGGTGATGGGATGATGTATGATGGGGATGGGTGGAGTGATGTGTTGTAAGAAGGGATGGGTGGAGAGAGATGTGAAGTGATGTGAGGGTTGACTTTGGGCTTGCTTTTGTAAGAGAAAGGTATGAATTGTTGTACTTGGGTATGGAGTGACTTGACTTATACTTAACATGAGTGATTGATTAATTGATGGGACATCTCGTAGAGATTTTTTCGTAATTCGCAACGCGCGGTGTTTTCTTCGAATTGAACGCGAGCCTATATCTTCTACCCTGGGTATCAGGTCGGTGTGCGAGTCGCGGCGACGGCGCGGTTACTAAGGTACAAGTTTCGAGTTGAGTTGACTCTGATATGCGGGGCTCGGCTTAGGTTCGAGCGTAAACGTCGAATACAGGTCGAAGGTTGTCGGAATTCGACTGGAAGGACCACGGAAGAATACGAAACGGCACGGTATAGGACACGGGTCTTACAATTTTCATTAAATAGAACAAATATAAAATCATATTAGTGCATATAATTGAAGTAAATTAAAATTTAAATACAAAGACTAAATAAATAAAATAAATTAAGGAAAAGATTGTTACACATCAATCCAGAATAATCCGAAATGAGAGTTATATTATCATGTATAGATCATCTTAGATTCAGTTGTATGTGCGGTGGAAACAAGTTGTAAAAATAAATGCATGAATATAGTTATAATTTCATACACAGGCAATACGTTAAATAAGAAACTTGCCTAATAATTAAGCACAAATAGGTAGAGCAGAGATCGAGGCTTTCCTGCATAAATGCTTGACAATTGCACTACTGACAAACCAATTTCATGACTAAGCCAAAAATATAAGACATACAAGACGTAATATATAATTTCTTCATATCCTGGATTCAATTGCAGGTAGAGAAAGCAACCGGATGTAAGACTACATCCCAACAACATAGTTGTATTAATAGATCAAAGACAAATATTTTGACTTGTCGGATTGTACTCAATAGTGGAGACATGCACTCAGTCAAAGTTGGATAGTTTTTGATGTCCCAACATCTGTAAAAAGTAAACAAATTTGGAGTTCAGTTTGGACCCTTAAATTTAATAAATAATTACTTTAATTTTAACATTCAAATATTTCATTTATTTTCGTTAAACGAAACCATATAAATGTACCCATATTTTTTCATACAACTGAAGTAAATTAAAATTAAAATATAAAAGACAAAATACAATAAAATAAGTTAAGGAAAAAATTGTTATACATACTGATCTATCTAAAAGAATGACAACCTTAAGTGCAGGGCTGTGATGTAGTTTTAACTCGGTGAGACGGAGATCGAATCCACAAGGACTTATATTTATGTATTTTCTAAAACTATTTAGAACTAGAATTAAATTTAAAATTAAATATGAAATTTGTCTTTAAGAAGTAATGATTGAAATTTTAAAAAAATTAATAAAGCAAAACACTAGAGCACTAAGGATCTTCTTATAATCATTCTTAATGTCTAATTCACTTAATTCAAATGGATAACTCAATTAAAATCGACGTCCCATCCTATGCAACATGATAATGGAGCAATTAATTCATCATTCATAAACAAAATAAATTTGAACTTTAATTGGTTTAGTTTCAAGATAAGGCACAAAATATTGATCGTAGAGAATTTAAAGCATCTATCTTGCCTTTAGTGTACGATAGGTCAATGAATTTTACTGATCAATCACTTTCGAAATAGATAAACAATCAATCTTAGCATTCATAAGCATCCAATGTGTCCGAAGTCAACAATGGATGGAAGTAAACTAAAAATGAAACTTTATTCAAACCAGTATTAGTGAATTGTTCAACATTAAAATCAAATAACTTGAATTAAAGTAAATTAAGACATTAAAAATCACTACAACCTTCACCTCTTAACCATAACTAAGAGATTTAGCCAACCATAAACATGATTGAACTAAACTTAAAGAAAAATAGAAAAAAAAAAAACTTTGAAATGAAAGATTAAAGAGGAAGAACGGCTTCGTAGACGCTCCGCTACTCCTTACTCTCTCTTTCAAACTCTAAATCACACTTAAAAAATCTTAAAATATCTCTTTAAATAGACTTGATTCACTTCAAATTCAAACTAACTTTAATTTATGCACTTTTGTTATACTTTGGTCGCATCGACAAGTACCTTTAGTCACACCAAGTCTAGTCAAATATTTCTTCTGTTGTAGTTAAATTTCATTAAAATCTATGTCTGTCTTATTTAGGTTGCACCGAGCCCTCTTTCGGTGGCACCGTGCATGGATTCAGTCAAACCGAACTTCGAATGGAATTAACTCTAAAAATCATAATCTCTTGTTAGACTATTCTGTGTGCATTCAGTCAGACTGAACCAACCTCAGGTGGGGACTGAATAATATATTATTTTTGTTAACGCACTGCGTGATTTTTCATTCTTTTGAGTATTTATCTATCATTTTAAGCATATGTTCTTCTTTAGGTCAAAAATCTCCTTGCATGTAGAAAAAATATATTAATGAATCAATTTAATATTTGAATATCAAGAAAGCTAATGTAATTGAAATGATAAATATGTAATATTTCGGCATTCTCATACTCCTAACCAACATTTTGCTAGTCTTGAGAAAAACATGAGAAAGCTAATTTGAAACCAAAGGAACGTATTCTTATAAACTCAAGCAATTTTAAAAATAATCTAGATTATAGAAATCCAAAATACATTAATGGAGAGCACAATTTTCACCTAAACTCTAGCACATGGTAAATATCCTAATTAAGTTCAAAGTATTAATCATATAATTTAAAAAATTCTAAACATTGATTTCATAAGTGCATAGTAAAATTTAAACTTAACACAAATAAAGATTTAATTCTTTACTTTCACGATAACATTAATAATTAAAAGAGTATTCAGGATAACCAAAACTTACCTTAATGTTCAACACTCTACTCTTCTAACTTTTAAATTTTTTATCGATGGCTTTCACATTATTTTCAATCTTTTCTTTCTATTGAAATATTCTTTTTTTTTTTTTTCATAAACTTCAATAGGTAGCCCTTTTCGATAACAACTAATTTTTTAGCGGGGTATTACTTTTTTTCTTTTTTCTTAAAAAAAAAACATGATGAACAAATTCCCCAGGTCTGGTTCTTAATATTTTCAATAATCATCAAGTTAACAATTCAGTCTACAACTTACACTTTAATGTGTAAGCTAGATGTAATATGTAAATTTATGACTCAATCAATGTTTAAAACTTTCAATTAAAAGATTAAGAACTTTGAACTTAACTTTGAAATATATAAAATAACTAAAATCTAAGTTTAAAAATTCTCAACATTAAGTATCTTATCATTCTAATTAATCTCTGAATTATCTTCAAAATTACATGAATTTACAGAAGAATTTCAAAAAATTAAAATTTTTTTAGTTCAAAAGTTTAAAAATTCAGGACAAATGAAGAAATTTTCAAAGGAAACCTTACTCCCTAACATAAATTCTATAATGTCTTGAATGTATAAATATATGCAATAAGAAGAACATAAGAGTAATGAAAATAAAGAGGAGTAGATGAAAAATACCTGAAAAGTGACCGCATATAAATATTAGTATGAGCTTCCTATCAATTAGTGTTTTAACAACTAAACTAAACTAATAAATGAAACTAATCCTAAGAAAGAAAAGGGAAAAATTAAAGTTGAGATAAATATTTTTTTCCTCTAGCCAGTATCTTGATAAATTTCTCAACAGGTTTTTCAACAAGATCATCTAAAAGCGCTCTTTGTAGTAAGCTTGGATGTCCTGGACCATGTTTGTTTAGAGAAATTTATAAACCTCAATAAAGTAATTTTTTTAATATCCTATGGTATCCAGATTATATGGAATTCACCCGTGCAGAAAAATTTTCATTGTCAGTAAACCAAAGTGAATTAGAGACTACAATTAATTAAAATTTTTAAAAAAATCTTTTATTAGTGCAGTCTCCACAAATTTTTAAGTTTCAGTCTTGTTCTAATCCTCGCTCTTCCACCTAAGATTGTAAACATTCCAAATCGGTGGAAGGAGGCACTTCAGAATCATGCGTTCTCCAGTCAGTGTCAGGCACGGAGGTGGAGTCCGACAAGGCATTCATTATTTCTTTAATAATGTCATTGTCAGAATTTTTAAAATGTGCCAAGCCAACTTCTAGAGAGTTTGAACATTCAGAGAAGAGTGAATATTTCTCCACACTAGAATCAAGCGTGTCATGTTTGTGGATTGTATCAATATCACAATATTTAAAAATTTTCTATGTCTCCTTATCATTAGGTAACGCTTTAGATGATATCGACCCTTGGAGAAACCGAATCATAAGCTCTTGAATATACTCCGGCTCCTCCTCATTTTCAAATTCAGTATGCTCAATAAGCGAGTTGATCTACTCTCTAAACATTGTATTTCTATATCAGGTTGAGGCTGGGCTAGACAAATCCCTTCCTTATCAATAAGACATGACTAAATTCTTTAAATGAAGGATACGAACATCTCTAATGATGTTCTGATGTCTTAGAATGTTTTCATGATGGTTTGGTTGAGTTGCTCTTGAGCATTCATGAGCCTCTGAAATTGATCTTCTTAGGTATTCTTCAGTAGAATCTCCTAAGTGGAGGGCTCAAGGGATAGTTATTAGAATCCATGGTTAGTTCATCTTTCTAATTTAAACTCTGATGGTTCCTCCAATCAAAATCATATGTCATATGTGGGTATACTCGATGCCTATTGATAAGCATTCTCCTCTCTATAATACTCACGCATTATCTTCTTAATTGGTTAAACATTATAACCTGACCGATTCTCAATCATAGTTCTAATTAATTTACGAAACGTATGGCGTTTCTTAACATAGTGATCTGACAACTCTTCAGCTAATGTTTTGCCTCTTAGAAGTTGAATAGAGTATTTTTGTGTCCACTCTGGCATGAACATGATAAAACTTTAATTATAAACTTAAACCTAAAAAGTAAAACCTTAAAGAAAATCCTACCGTAATTAAAAAGCAAGTAGCGAGACTGAGGAAGGATGTTATCTAAAGAGAGGAATTAGAATTAGATGGTCTTATAAACAAAAATAAGTAAACAAAGTTAGCAATATTGTTAGAATATTTGAAATAAAACAAATCCTTAAAAAATTCTGAAATTCTGAGAAAATCCTAAAAAAATGAAACCGTAGGTTAGAAAATTCTATACAAAAGTAAAAATCCTAACCTAGAAATGTAGAGAAAATTAATCCTAATCTTACAAAAATTCTAATACTAGGATATTTCAGAAAAATGCGATCGAAGTCTCAAGCAACGACACTAAAATCTTAATTTATCCAAAAGGATGACAACCCCAAGTGCAGGCCTGCGATGTCTCTTTAACTCGGTAAAATCGAGATTGAATCCATAGGGACTTATATTTGTGTGTTATCTAAATCACTTTAAAATTAGAATTAAATCTAAAACTAACTATGTAATTGATTTTTAAGAAGTAATGATTAAGATTTAGAAGAAATCAATAAAGTAAAACATTAGAGCGCTAAGGATCTACTTATAACTATTCATAATGTCTAATTCACTTGATTCAATTGGATAATTCAACTGGAATTAAGGTCCTATCCTATTGAACTGGATAATAGAGCGGTTAATTCATCATTTATAAACCAAAATAGATTTGAACTTCAATTGACTCAGTTCCCACGTAAGGCAGCAAAGTATTGATCGTAAGAAATTTAAAGCATCTATTATGACCTTAGATTAGATAGATCAATAAATTTTATATATCAATCACTTGCAAAATAGATAAGTAATCAATCTTAGCCTTTCTAAGTATCTAATGTTTTCGAAGTTAACAATGGTTTAGAGTAAAATAAAACTAAAACTTTATGCAAACTAATATCAATGAATAGTTCAACATTCAAACAAAATAACTCGAATCCAAGTAAATTAAGACATTAAAAACCACTACAAGCTCATCTCTTAGCTCTTGCTAAGAGATTTGTCTAACCATAAACATGATTGAACCAAACTCAAATAAAAGCATTAAAAAAGAAACTTAAAACTGAAAGATTAGAGAAGAAGAACGGCTCCATAGATGCCCTATTACTCCTTAGTCTCTCTTCCAAACCCTAAATCATACTTAGAAAACTTAAAAATTCCTTTAATTAAATAGATTTGATTCGCATCGACTTCAAATTTATTTCCTTTTGTTGCGTTTCGGTTGCATCGACAATCACTTTAGTCAAACCTAGTCTAGCTGAATATTCCTTCGACCGGAGATGAATTTTATCAAAATCTGTCTGAAGTCTTTGTCTCCTTCAAGTTCTAGCGAACCATCCTTCGGTCACATTGAACATGGATTCGGTCGGACCAAACTTCGAATCGAATTAACTCTAAAAATCACAATTTCTTGGTGGACTGTTTTGTACACATTCGGTTGAACCGAACTAACCTCAGGTAGGATTGAATAGTTTGTTATTTATGTTAATGCACTGCGTGATTTTTGAATTTCTTCTTCATCATTTATTCTTAGTTTTTTTATATCTTTGGCAAGTAAATTCTTCATTAATGTCCTCTAAATCTTCAATTATTTATTGATCATTCTTTTGAGCATTAATCTATATATCCTTTTAGTACGTATTCTTCTTTATGTCTAAAATTTCCTTGCATATAGAAAAAAAATATT
Source organism: Magnolia kwangsiensis (assembly GCA_037074715.1). Classification (NCBI taxonomy): domain Eukaryota; kingdom Viridiplantae; phylum Streptophyta; class Magnoliopsida; order Magnoliales; family Magnoliaceae; genus Magnolia; species Magnolia kwangsiensis. Next base: position 94,294,238 of record CM073579.1, read on the forward strand.
AATAAATCAATTTAACACTTAAATACCAATAAAGCTAAAGTAATTGAGAGGATAAATATGTAATATTTAGGCATTATTACATCCTAACAACACAATTATATTTATAGAACAAAGTAGAAGATGAATACGTCCGATTGTAATCAATAGGTGAAAAAATCTATGAACCCTTATGAAGTGACCAGGTTTAGATCCCTATCTTACTGTGTAATTAAGATTTTCTGTAAAGAGGCGTATTGACAATTATATGTGAAATTATATGGAAATGAAAAGTCTCCTAATCTCGAAATCGAGTTGCTCCAAGGGCATGCATCACAAATACAATAACATTGAAACCAATGCTCATTGATGAAGAGAGATCCAAACAAATTTGTGAGCGAAGCTATGGTCAAATCTATTCAAATATGATATTCACCATCCACATACATGTTCACAGATAATAAAGAAAGATTATTATATGAGATTATGAGCTGTAAAAGAGAAAATTAGAAAAAAAAAAAAAAAAAAAAAAAAGAAGGAAAGGGTTTTCATGAATACCTCGCTCACCTGCCCACTCACTGGCTTCCAAGACGAGGACCTCCAGATTGCACTATAAGGAACGACCAATTGTCCCTATATACAATAACTTCCCTTCTATTACCTTGCAGAGAAATGAAGAAGATGGAGTGTGAAGTCACCTCAATGTTAATCCCATGCCCATTTGGTGGATTCGAAAGTGAAAAAATGAGAATTTCATCCTTCTCTCTCAAATCCCACTTCATATTCGAGGGATGAGTTGGAATCTGGCGTTATTTCCAATATGGGATTTTGAGAATCCCATGTAGTTGGTGTAGTATCTATTGTGATTGACAGTAGTGACATATACAACTATCCAAATGAGCAACGGACTAAGACATGTTGGATATGGGAATGCAACCCCTCGTTATTTTGTCTAAAACCACTCACCAAACGCCTCTTAGTGTACCATATTGTGAAAGAAGCTTATATAATATCTCACACATGCGTGAACTTATAATCTAATTCTTCTATTATTGAGGTCATCCACCATAGATCCAGTTCTCATGCTAATCGAGCAATGGACCATTAGATTTGGACCACCAGGTTATCGTCAAGTGTGATCAAATCGATTTAATAGTTATAAAACCAAACTTTAATAGTTAACAATATTTATAAAGCCAATTAAAATCTTATAAGTACCAGATTAGGTGAAAAAGGCCACTTGATGAACCTCTAATCTCATCAGATTTATATAATAAATAAGTCTATAATTAAACACAATGGATCACATGTTAGCTCATGTCAGAATTAATGAACCCTCATGGATGTAGTTAGCATCATCCACTTTCAATGGTATCTAAGAAGCCTTGTAAAATGAACTAAAGCTACCCAGTCAAGCCCAATCAAGCTTTAAGGATTAATCAACTTTCATATACAATCAAGCTCTTGATCATTATCATATGATCATAGTTCAGGCTAATGGATCTCTAGACTGTTGACTTAAATTTTGATCCATTAATGTAAGTGTTCAAAGGTTCAATATCAAGATTATCCATAACATACTTATAATCCCATGTGGGGAGAGAGTTAAGATAATAAATATCAAGTCAATTCCTAGTGGTGAAGATCTTTCATTCTAACTCAAGTTAGTCCTCTCACATAGGATAACTGTGTATTCCAAAGAATAAATGTTCACATATATGTCCTACACATTTGTGTTAGTCATGACTTAACATGGTACTAAGATTGACATATCACAACTCTCTCGAGTTAATGATCATTGTGTTCAATCTCAAGTTCCCAAGCACTACATTAATAACTTTTCATTTAACCCATATCATATAAATTAAGATAACACTGGATGTTAATAAAGGAATCTCACATTATCCAAAAAGACTACTAATCATCAATATCTACAGTTGAGATTGACCCGTCACATTCACATGGCCGGTGGATTAAGACGCTTGTGGTTTATAGGGCACAACTTTATCCTGGTGCCCACTGCCCACCTCATATAATAAATCTCACCATAATGATAAATAAACTAATATTACTTAGTCATATAACAAGCTCTTAGCTCAGAATTTTAACAAGATTTTCACTACTTTAGATTCTTGAAAGAGAGATAACTTGCATTACTTACATGGGACATTAAAGATTACTATTAGATATGAAATAAAATTGTATTCAAGAGGCCCAACATAATTATGAAAATGTCCCTTTTTGGAGCCGTTGGATTGTCTAATCAAGAAACGCAATAGTCCATGCCTGAATCAAATCACAAAAAAAAAAAAAAAAAACAAAAAAAAAAACAAAAAAACTAAAAAAAAAAAAAAAAAAAAAAAAAGAGAAGAAGAAGAAGAAAAGAAAAGAAAAGAAAAACAAAAACAAAAAAGAAGACTCCTTTGGCTTATTCCAAGCTACTTGAACGTTTCACTAGTCTGTTTATGGTGATTAGAGTACCATATTTTAGGCTATTTTACCATCTAATGAAATATGAGTAAAGTTATCTCACATTTTTCAAAAAGACCCTATTCATCAAGATCAACAGCTGAAATCAACTCTATTGCATCTACATGGCTAATGGACGGCTTGCATTGGCTTTTCAAGGCACACCTCCGACATGGTGCCTACCTCATATAATAAATCTTACCTTAATAAGGTGTTTAAACTAATATTATTTGGTCATATCACAGGCACAAGCTCATAGCTTAGGATTTTACCAAGATCTTCACTAGTTTAAAAGATGCTTGAAAGAGAGGTAATTCCCATTAATTACATGGGAGATTAAAGATGATAAGGAGAATCTTCATCTCTTATAAGATATGAGATAATATTGTATTCAAATAACCCCCAACATAATTATGCAAAATGTCCCCTTTTTGAGCCGTAGGATTGTCTAGATCGAGAAAGACAATTGTCCATACCTGAATCACATGACCAAAAACAAAAAAGAAAGACAGAAAAAAAAAAGAAACAAAGAAACCTGTTTTGGCTTATTTCCATCCTACGTGAACGTTTCATTACCCTTTATATGGGAGGTACCATGTAATTGACTTCCATTGAGAATTATAGCATGCTTCACTGATATGGACGGCTAACCTGATGGATCTTCCATCCAATATTGTATTGTGGGTCCATGGTTTGAACTTCCAACCCTAACGGATTTGGGTATTGACCATCATTGAGGCCCATCATTTTTAAAGGTTTGGATCATTGCAATCTGACCACAGATCCAATCGTTACACTCGATGTAAAAGATATTGATACATCGGGATGTATGGTGCAAAACCCCTTGTTAGAAGGCAAGAAGAAACAAATGCATTAAGATGATGAATTTAAATGAGGTCTAACATGGTGGTGGTGGTTATGATGTTGACATGAGAAGGAGATGCTTCCAGCTGCATGAAAATATATTTTGAAGTTGAAGCTATGGAGTGTGGGGCCCACATGAGAAGATCTTCTCTACTGCTAGATTTTGGTATCTACAGGAAAATAATGATCATTTATCGTATTAATGTTAGGTCTGAGCACTCCCCTTTATCCTTTCAAATTCCGAGCCTTAACCATTTCTTTTATTTTTTTATATCATATATCATGGGCCATACTGGCGGTGGTTCATCCAGATGGAATAGTATTACTGCAATCCAGACCGTCCAATTTTTTAACTCATTGTGGATGGAGCATAATGAGAAAACTCACACTGATCCATCCGTAGAGCTGTGACCACTTGGTATTTTACCTTTTCTTACCTTCCATGTTGTAGCCTCGAAGTGGATGGATATGAATGATCAATCGGTATGATTTTCCGGAAGCCCGCCATCCCAAGATGTGCTAAAGATCGGATGCTCTGGATAGCCATATATGTTGGCCACATGCAAGCAGGTTGGGTCACCACCATTTTGAAAATGGGGTGAATAACCACTGGAGTCTTGTCTCATGTACCATATGTGCCGTCCATTAATACAGGGACCCGCTATTCCTACCCATGATGATTGTTTCTAACACACGCATTTTCCATTTCTGGAATTGAAATAGTACCAAATGAGTACTATCACAATGCGTAGAAAATTGAAAAATGCGCATATCAAATTCGGCCTGTGGGTGTGGATGGATGCGGATTGCAGGCCGAGTAAACGCCGTGGGGCCTAGCATGATTTATGTGTCTTATCCACGCCGTCCATCCGTTTTACCAGATCATTTTAATTCATGAACCCGAAATTCAAGTATGTCTAAAGCTCAAGTGGACCACGCCACACTAAATAGTGGGAATTGAATGTGTACCATTGAAAACTTATTGGGGTCACAGAAGTTTTGGATCAAGATGAAATTTGTATTTTCCCTTCATCCATGTCTGTGTAACCTTATGAACAGGTTGGATGACAAAAAAACATCACTGTAAGACCTAGAAAGGTTTCAACGGTGGATGTCATTATCCTCACTTTTCCTAGGTGTGGTCCAATTGAGTTTTGGATATGCTTCATGTTTGGGCCCATGCCCTAGAATGAGCTGATAAAATGGATGGACGGCATGGATAAGACACCTACATCACAGTGGGTCCCACAGAGTTTATTCAGTACGCAATCCGTGTCTGGTGTAGATATCGAGATTCTGCATGTACGTATGTTTTTTTCTCTATACACAATGCATGCATCGAGGTGGCCCCTGCCGTCAATCTATGGCATTTAACGATTACTTATATATACCATTATAAAGATAATGCATAGTTGTTCAGTTGTCCAATCTTTTCGTATTTAAGAAATTGGCCCTAGCCCTTTAAATATAAGTAGCATTAGGGCCCACTGCTAAGTCTCTTTAATCTAGTGGGGCCCACCATGGTAGTGTGCCTATCTCTTATATGTGTTAATAATCTGACGGTCCCATTTGTGTGATTGTTTCCTCGAACATGAACAATCATTAAAAGAAATATTTACAAAACCGGATGTTTGCATTGGATGGGAAAAAAAGATCACTTGTCAGATGCTAGGTTTGTGATTAAGAGAGATTTTGAGACATGGCCCATTGATTAAAACGGTGTAGCCAATCTGATGAACGGATCGTGCTGATTTTTGTGCCAGGTGATCTTCATGGTGGGGAATAATGTTTGCATGGTACGGATGCCCTACACAGGCGGTACATTGGTGGGAAAGACTTGGTTGGATTAGGGGTCCTGTTGGAATCATCCATGTTAGTCAGATTGTGACCGTTGGATCAAGGGTCCTGTTGAAATGATCCAAGTTGGTTGTATTGTAACTGTTATATCAGCGGTCATGTTGGAATGATCCAATGCTTCGTACTACGTATGTTGCTGTGGATGAGTGATATCCAAAAAAAAAATAAAAAATCTTGAGGATTGGAAGATGGTATCAATGGCCGTAGAACATTAATTAACAGTCAAATGAAACGGTCCAATTTCAAAGAAAAAGAGCTAAATGATTTAAGGGTTGAGATCTTCCAATCTGAGAGGTCTTGTTCCTTTTTCTTTTCTGGGTGTGCCCATCAACAGTGAGGCCCATCACGTGAACGGTTTGAATCATTGCAGCTTGGGCCCAGATCCAACAGCTACAATTCTCACATAAAAATAGTAATGCGACGGGATAAATCGTCTATTTTAATTTACAGACGTACATGCATGCTTCACGGAAAGATATATAAAATAGAATTAACTAATCAAGCCATAATCATTTCATTGTCTATATTTATTTATTTATTGAGTAAAACTTTGATACTCCAGCAGAGTGTGATAGATGATACGCAGTCCCTTAGAAAGTGTATACTTGTCCGACAAATAATTCAAATTAAACCTTCCAAATTATGGGCACTAGTTTGCATGTATATGCACTAAGAATTACAGTTATTTGATTATCTGATCATCAGATTGGTGAACATTTATTGGACGGTTGAAAATTAAAAGTATCCAATGGTCTTATTTCAAAACAAGCATGTGTCAGCGAATCAGAGGTTACGATTGTTCACCCTATTTAAATTTTGGATTGTAACTTGGTGACAGCCTGCTTGCATATCAAACGTCATGTGCAGACAGAGTATCAAAATTTATATTTTCCTTCGATAATACAATGCTTGGAAGAACTGTACATATTTACACAGGCAAAAAAGCTACCATGGAAAAGGATTGGCTAGTGACCCTGCCACTAGCCAACAGCTAGTGGTCGGTGCTATGTGGGCCCAGCATGAAGTCTGTGCTTCATCCATGCCTACCATCAAAATTTTCAGATCATTTTATAGTACCAGACCAAATATGAGGTAGATAAATTTCAAGTGGACCACATAACATGAACATTGTTGATTAAATGCCCACCATTAAAAACTTCTAGGCGGCAAGCTGATATTTGTTTTTTCCCTTCATCCATGTATCTATGTCCTGCTAAACTGTTTGCAGGTCAAATAAACATTAGTAGGTCCTAGGAGGTTTTTAATGGTGGAGATTCAATTACTAGTGTTTTCCTATGCTGTGGTCCAAATGAGATTTAGATTTTTTTTTTTATTTTTTTTATTTTTTTTATTTTTTTTTTTAATTTTTTTTTGTAGAAAGCACTAAAATGATCTGGAAAAATGAGTGGACGGCGTAGATAATACATACATCATAGTGGGATCCACAGAGCACTGACCACTGGCTAATAGCAGCATTACCACTGGCTAATAGTAACGTCACTAACCAAATCGCTACCAAGATGCCCTAGATAAATATCTATAACAACAACAACAACAACAACAACAACAACATGGGTTTTGCTGTATATCAAACCTGTGTGTATGGCTGAAAGTAAGATGACTTTTGACATTGGGTTGGGCTCGGGCAAGATCTATCAACTTTGGTCTCAAGCTTGGGATATATAAACACCAACTCGATAAAACTTGCGTTAGGCTCGAGTTAAGGTCTTGAGTTGCCCGATTCAACCCAAACCCAATCGATATATTAGTTACTTATAAATTATAATTAAGTGTAAATTGTTTGCGTTAAAGGCATGAGAAATTCCAGTGCCATTGGGTCGCATTAGTCCACGCTATTTTCGATAACTCAAGCAATTGTCCTATATTTTAACTTGTTTGTTTAAAAAAATTGAAGTTTTTACGATAAATAATTACATATATAATTAATAAAATTATAGGTATAAAAAATAAGATGCATATTAAAATATAATAAATTAATGTAAGAATGAAAATAATATTAGTATGTATCCACCCAACGAACCTGTGTGAGCCTGCTTGGGTTGAGAATTCCCAACCTAAGGTTAGATTGGGTTAGGTTAGGATTAAGGTATAGGAAACCTTGGGTTGAAATAGGGTTGAGCACCAACCTGAAGGACTTTCGATCCTACTTGCATGGGATGCAAGCAATGTCCAACTAACCTTTTTAGGAGCATGCGGTAAATCTAATTAGTAACTTGTGCGAGCTTGCTTGGGTTGAGAATTCCCAACCTGAGATTAGATTGGGTTATGTTAGGATTAAGGTATAGGAAACCTTCGGTTGGAATAGGGTTGAGCAATAACTTGAAGGACTTTCGACCCTACTTGCATGGGATGTAAGCAATGTCCAACTAACCTTTTTAGGGGCATGCAATAAATCTAATCATTAAGCACTAATTGGGTGATCCTAACCCTTGAAATGGGGCTATTTTGTTACGAGTCATGCATCGTACAGTTAACAATCATTTAATCCAAGTACTGTTTGGAATCACTAGGACATAGCAAAACCCTAATCATACACTTAGAGAACAAGTCCAACGGTTCAAATTCCTCGGCCTTCAATAAGAAGTGTTCACAGTGCACAATACTTATTGAATGGCCTAGATCTATCATAACCGTGCCATCCCATGGTGGGAATGAGGTAGGTGTTGGAGGTCCGCATTCTATAAAAATTCCATTCCCATGCAAAGGAAAGAGAATGTGGGAAAAGCAACTTTTTTGAAAATCTTCCTTTCACATTACCATTCTTCCCAAGTTCCGAAAATGCCAAGATTGGACGGTGATGAGGCCCACCAGTAGCAAAACCTCGCTATCAATGCAAAAAAGAGAGGGTCATTTCCTATGTTGAATCGTGCTTTGAATATTTCGATTTCCATTAGGGATATACACCAAAACTCCTGTGTAGAACCACTTTTACCACAAATGGTTACACATACAAACGCTCCAGTCAGTGTTCTCACCCTCATACCAACGTTGTAATTGATATATGAGAGAGAGACATTAGACATTTGGCTATGATAAATGAGAAAATGTTCACATGCAACGTTGTATGGAAACATTAATATACCGACGTTTTTATTATTATCTACTGCTAATGTGCCACTTTGGTAGAACATCCGAGCCATGAAAATGGTGGGGTATATCATAAAAGATCATTCGGAGAAAATTAGAATAATGTACTCAATAGGTGGACCAAACGTTTACATTTTTATTTTTATTTTTTAGCCCGTTAGTACACATCACTTAGCCACCCCACTAAGGAATCGATGCCAAGACCTCAGCCTTGAAACGAGTATCTTTCACTCAGTCTACCTTTCGCTCGGTGTTGAAACGAGGTATCATGAAAGATCAATTAGTCAATTGGAGAAGAATCTTCCTTTGACATTAACATTGGTTGACTAAACGTGTAAATTGAGTCAGACCATTAGTTGTCCATTGATTTTGAGATTGTGGCCAACATGATGAATGAGTCATCTTGGTTTTCGTCTGGGGAGGTCTTTATGATCTGCCCCATCAATGGCACGGCTCGGATGCCATGTACAAGTGACACGTTGGCAAGTAAGGAAGGTTTGTATTGTAATGTTGGCATACATCGTTTCGTATGAACATTTCTCACTATAATTTGGTTTTGGCCTGCAAACGGCTATTCTAATATCACCCAAGTCGCTTTCCAAGTTTTCCAACATCCAGAGGAGTAATTCAGTACTCAGGTGCTATGAAACTTGATACGCAGGCACTAAAAAATCGTACACGATGAGACTCAAATTCAACAGACTAAATTATGTAACCGACTGTGGGTAAGGGTCTCAAAAGAAGATTGGTAGAACAATCCTAACCTCTCATTTGTGGACGCTTCCTTGTAAACACATAACCATTGGATATATATATATATTTTTTGATTTTTCAATTTTAACCGTCCCTTTAAATGTCCACCAATCCTACAGTCAGATAATCAACACTGGGAAACGAATGTGATCTCTAAGTAATCTCTAAGTGCCTGTGTATCATCCATCACACTTTACCAGAGTATCACTGTTCTTCTTTTTATTTATAAATCAGGATCCACCATCCAAGGCACGTCATCCTTGGTACCTCTCACCAGCATTTTAGAATGGTCATGTAGACATAGAATACGACTCGTGTTTCACACGTTATCCCAACTAGCTTGTCCTTACTCGAGTACAACACACGTGGCAGTTGGGGCTTTATCTGGACCGTCCATTCAGCGGATCTATCTGTGGATTGTCTTCAGTTGAAAATTATACTGAAGGGATGATCCTAGCCATCGGATCTGTGGATTTTAAATAGATGATGAAAAATGAAAAAGGGCTCGCTACATGAACGTCCAGATCGGCTCCTGTCATCTGTGACGTACGAGGTGTGTCAGAAGCATTTGAGGGATTATGCATTACTCATCCAATTCCTTACACGTGCATGTACGGTGTAAAGACAAGCTGTCCAATTAGGTGTTTGTCTACATGGACAGTGACTTGACAATCCTAGTTGTCCAATTACTGGCCATCAAGTGTCAAAAGTCCAAATTTATCAGTGGGGCATCAAATTCATCTCATTTTCGGGCTTTGACACATCTAACTGTGGGACCCACGAGTTGAATGGTTGGGATGAGATACATGTGTGCCACGAGGGCATTGGAAATGTGCACGCGTAGGGATTAGGTGTATCGATGTTCTTATCGTACAAGAAGCAAGTGTGTAGTTGATCCTTGCACACTCTGGATTAGAACCATCCCAATGTGAGGCCGCATTGCGGGCTGAAAATTGAACAATCTTAACCATCCAATTTGAAACATCAAACGATTGCTGACCGTTTTGTTGGTAACCGTTCGTTGATGGATGGTCTGGATCTTCCCATCAATGTGACTTAACGATCACCCTCGATCCACATAGTGCCCAGAATTTGGACGATCGAGATTAACATGCATGTACGCCACGTGTACAGTGGATGAGTTGCTGGACTTGAGTGAGATCCAGCTTGCGTAGGTTTTACCTTTCCCAAGAAACAAAGGCACCGGCAGCTCGCTGCTGGACAATACTTTCCAAGAATTTTGTACAAATACCCCCCTCTTGATTAGATTTTGGACTTTTGACGTCAAAACCGCGTCACCTTCCGTAGTTCTCAAGGGAGGAATCATTTGATACGTACACGCACATGCACAGTGACAGATGACACGTGTCATAATTAAAGTTGAATCCAAACCGTACAAATAATGCGGTTTTATCATGAATGGGGCCCCATCCAAAAGTTATGCTGAACCAACGGTCCCAATAGTCCCATTTATGACCATCAAATGGATGGACGGTTGAAATTCAACAAAACAGATGCCAAGTAACGTGAGGTTAGAATACGTCCCATCCAAGGTGGGCCCACTACTTTTGAGGTATCCATATGACCGTGGGTGAAGAAATTTGGCAGGGAGGGACAGGTAGGGATAATATCGTCATTTCGATTAGTAAGGTGGCCTCCCTTTTAAGAAAAACCCATAGAAAAGGACAGAATCCCGAGCAGAAGCTTTTCGTCGGCAATCAAAGTCTAAACCTAGAAAGAAATATATTAAAGAATTCTTTATGGAATTTAATAGAAAATTGACAAACAAATACCCTTCAATCACTAGTTAATTACTTAATTATCCCAAGGACCTCCTTTTGAAACATTTTCCTGTTCCACCGGAAAAAGAAAATCTGCACGTGGGTAAGATGTGACAAATATAGTGACTGAAAGGGATGCGAGCTGCCTGTCCTCCCCCGTCTACACTAAGTATGCGGGCCAACAGATGCCAGATAGAAATCCACTCCGTCCATCATTTTTTCAAGCACATGCTATGATAGGAGACCAAAGATGATACGAATCTAAGATTCATATGGTCCACACGGCAGAAATTAGAAGAATAGAAACGTACGCTGTTGAAACCTTCCGGAATCTGAGCATGATGTTAATATGCCACGCAAACCGTTCATAAGGTTATTTCCACTGGGGTAACTATAAGAACAAAGATCATCCTGATCAAAAAGTTCTGTGGCCCTCATTAAGTTTCCAACGGTGGGCATTCACTCATCACTGTTTCGTGTGGCATGCTCTACGTAAGTTTTTGATCTGCCTAATTTGTAAAAATCTGTCTTATTATGATCTTGAGAAACTGATGGACGGAGTGGATTTGTCATGGACATCTCTGTTGATCACACATGCCTTCCGACCACAGGAATCCCGTGTGTGCAGGCGCACCGGCGATTCGCGCCCGGCCCGAAAGCGGAACCGGATTGCGTCCTGCCCCCGACTTGATCAGGCAAGGGCTCTGTGGGGCCCAGTGTGATGTATGGTTGTTATCCACTCCATAAATCCATTTTATGGATTATTTTTTAATATTATTTTAAAACTTAGTTAGAATCAAGCTCACGTGGACCACACAAAAGGAAAAAAAGGAGGTGATAATGACGCTCACCGTTGAAACTTTTCTAGGGCACACCATGATGTTTATTTTCCATCCAAACTGTACATAATGTCAAAATAACCAGGATAAAGGGATAAAAAAAAAATCAGCTTGATCCAAAACCTACCTAGTACCCAATAAGTTTCTAATGGAGGAAGTTTAATAGCCAGTTTGTGATCCACTTGATGTTTTAATCTGTCTCATTTTTGGTATCATGTTTTAAAATAAACTTTAAAAATGGATGAACAGCATGGATAAAAAAAATAAATCATGGTGGGCCCCAAAAAGCACCTACCTGGACCGAGTTCATCCAGCTGGGGACAGGACGCAATCCGTTTCCACTGAAAGCGGGGTGTTATTGGATACTCCGGCAGCCCATGACACTTGATACGTAGGCAATCATGAATTGTACTTGTGGCATGCTTTAATTGCAAGTAAACCTACTAAATTATGGAACTTTTATTCAGTATCTAATTTTTGGACCGTCTGAACAATTCTAGCCTCTGATTCGGGACAGTTTTTTTTTGGTTAAAATAGAAACTTTGAATATGTTTCATTTTTAACCATCCAATAAATTTAGGCCAATCCGATAGTAGATCATCAAATATTTTTGGTTCATGATACATCTTAACTGGAGATTCCATTTTTGGACAGTTTAATTTGAATTAATTGTATAGGTTTTATGTAATTTTTTAGTAATGTTTGGGTGCAGTGTATCATCTATCACACTCTGCCAGAGTATTAAAGTTTTCTTCGAAAAAGCGAATTGAATTGAATTTCTACTTAGTTCCAGAGCTACGTGATACGCGGTGGAGTACGGAGATCCACGCACGTGAAAGCCACCGTACACGTGTGTCTTACATGTTCCTCTCAATCGAAACCGCTCACATGTTAGATCTTCTATAGATTTATCCACAGATCAAGAAATTCATTTGATGGATTTGAACTGTTTAGTTTATAATATTGTTAATCTCAACCCTCATTTGACTGGGGCCTATCCGACAGTTAAGATCATTTTACTAGTCCGATTTTTGGGCTGTGTACCATATTCAAAGTTCAAACAGAGGAGCATTTGATATGCTGGCGAAGTATCCACAACTCGTCTCTGTGAATTGAGTTAATTGTACGGGGACATACATATACATCTTAATCCAAACCGTCCAAATCCTAAGAGATGGTTTATAAATGGTATTCATATTAATGGATGACCGTAGAGTCATTCATTTGTAGAAATTGTACCGTTGGATTATTTTAATGTTATTTTCAATTGATGGGAACCAACTGTTCAATATGATTTGCCGGTTTTGATCCATCTATTGTGGGACCCAAGATCTGGACGGTTTACATTGAGGTATATGAATCCAGAGTAAGCAATAGAAGCATGCATGAGTATGTATCATTGTAGTCCGCCAGCTTAATTATACCAGAGTGGGAATTGGCATACACACACTTTATGAAAGCTCACCTAGCAGTGAATCACATCAGAGTCTCATCGAAGATCAGAAGGTGATAGGAGGTGGGCCTCACTTGATACCAACATCTTTAAAAAGTCATTGGTAGTGGGGCCCACTTTCCATCAAGGTGATAAGATGCATCCACGCGAAACTTTTGCCCCGGGCGTTTCTACCCGAATTATTAGCCCCCACTTTAAAAGGATAATACGTTGCTATGAGTTCACGGGTGAAACTTCTCTGCTTCCATGTGGACCGTTGATAATGGGGTACGGAACCAGTGATGGAGCTTTTATTTTTTTGGTAAACAGGTAAGACTGATTCATTTAGAGAAAAGAAACATTGTTACTCTGGTAGAGTACGATCATCCATGCACGTGCAGGCAACTACTTTACATGTGAAGTACATTTTGGGCCATCAAAATAGACCGAAACAACTTGCTCCTGGAATCCTAAGCGTTGATCTTACCACTAATCAGACGATAAAACTTGTATCCTGCGCAATTCTCCTTTCTAGCTACATCCAACGCCTACGACAGGTTGAGAAACAAATGTAGCCTACTCAAGACCATGCAGTTATATAGTACGTGAGCAGAGTAAGATTAACATTACACACATGCATATGGCTATTGTGTCAATGGCATTCATATACATCAATCCAAACCGTTCCATTCATCAGTTGTAAGTAGATGTGAGTACAGAGACGTCAACCGGTGATTGTTACGGTTCAATGCAGACATGTGGCTATATGTATAACGAGTAGTCCGATTTTGATTAATTGTGTCCGATTTTGATTAATTGTATGTGATTAGATTAGGTGGTGGGGTACCAGAGTCTACTCGAGTCAAATTGGACACTTGTGGCCTTAGGTGCTGAATTAGCTGGATTAGAACCATATCCATAGCCTCACTATTTAGTCATCGATTGTTATAGTCTTCAAGCGGTTTGAAAAAGGGAGGGTTAGAAGGAGCAATCAAGTAATTCGGAAAAGGGAAGGTTAATCCTTTTGGACAAGAATTTTTTTTTTTTTTTTCTTTAAAGACAATAGATTTTTTTTCACCGCTGATATGTTAAATTATATTTTTCCATAAAGTAATGAAAGATAAATAAATTAAAAATAAAAGTTAGATTGTCAATTTTATTAATCAAAGTATTAAAGAAGTATAACCAATAAAAGAAAATTAAACAAAATATATTACTTACAGTGGTTTGTGCTAGCGAGAATAATTGTGAAAAATATCAAATGATCGTGAGATGATTGTGGTGTAAGGCCATGAGGAAGATATGATTGAAGATATACCAAGTTAAAACTTAGTAATATATATGGGGATCCGACGATAGGGTTGTGGATGTTTAAACTAATTTATTGGTGTACTACAGTGGTGCTCTGAATAGTAGCGAAACTAAGTTAAAAACTAATGATTCCAAACTTGTTAAAGCATGGTTGGACATAATTAATGAGGATAACTAAGCTAAGAAGCTAAACTAATATGTGCTTATATATGATAAAAGAGATAAGCATAGATGAGTTAAAAGATTGTGTGCGATTGTATTGCCATGTAGTCCCGAACTCAGCTTCAAGTATTGCTTTTGTAGTTTTTCAAGACGTGGTAGTTGTGCATGCGCAAGAATCTTCTAACTACATAGCGGTCATATTCTATTCAGATATGAGGTCCTTGTTATATTATACTATTATATACGATCTATTTCTATTTTTAGATGGCTTTCTAATGTTTGCTTTGATTTACTTGCAACTTTTAAATTGATCTCTGACATTTTTTGGGAGAGTTTCCTTTTAAGTCAGAATCTTAGAATGACTATGTTGTGTGTGTGTTGGCTATAGAGATTATGACAATGGTAGGTCTTTGGGCAAAACTTACTCTATACGTTAACGTTCGTGCATGCCTTGTATCCATTGGTCATGTGTCATGCTAGATATGAACACCTTTTAGACTCTAGTTACGGGTACAATTATGAACGCTTCATCTTTTGGTAAGATATGAAGGTAATTACGAGCTCTCTTGTTATGAGTATATTTCTCTACTGTCTTTTATACGAGTGTGCTAACACGTGACAACTTTTTATTTGCTAATTTGGATTACATCAAGCTAGGCATAAATAGAGACCATCAAAAGGCCAATCAAAATGAGCAAAATGTTAATGATTTAAATTAAGTAGATACAGAATGGTTAATTAAATCTTATAATTTTTAAATGATAAAACTATGATCTGTCTGAAATGAGGCCCATTTAAGGGTCCATCTTGGTGCACTGATTTATGCACCTTATTTGTTAATCATGTTAGTCTATGTGTTATGTACTCAGTTGAACCGTAGGAAGCTAACGATTGAAGACACAAGATGATATGAGCATCAATGAATAAAGAACATGTAAATGTAATGCCTTAATAACCTTCACCCTTGACATAAAATAATGCCTTTAGCCTCTAGATAATTCTTAGCTTTATAGGTAAACCTTATTGATCATCCTTTAGCCTTAAAAGCTTAATTGGAAGTCTCCCATGAGAGAATAAACGTATGTCTCTGGACTAAGACTAAGATTATTGTTTAGTCGATAGAAAACCAACTCAAGTCTTTTGCGGGAGCCTCCGGTGGGAGTGTACGTCAACAAGTTCTTGTGTAGAACTGAAGTTCGTTGCAAATCTATAAAAAATCACGTAGAATCTCTTTTGAAAGGTAACTTTCGTATATGATTATAAAGATTAGATGTGAACTTGATTTAAAACATACAATAATAAAATCTAGTAGACTCATGAGTTGAGTGCTTTCGTTGGGAGTGGAGTAAGAAAATCGAACCATTATACATGCTTGTGTTTGAAAATGTCTTTAAGCACTTGTTTAACTATGCTTATGTGATTGAATGTCTAATTATATGTATGCATGATTAGATGAATGCTATGAGTTGATAGGTAGCACATCCCACACACACATATACACTATCATGTTTATAAATTAATTGCTTAATTGTTATATCCTTTATAGTTAATTTGATTAGAACCTCTATTTTCTTAGAAGCCTCAGAGTTAATTATCTGGCTTAGTTTAAATTGCATATTAGTTTAAGTAGGCAATTGTGTTTAAAAGGTGAAAATTTTATTTGGTCCTAATCACTCCCTCTAGAACATAACTTTCATTCCTTAGCTCCTTCAAGCATTCACGAATAGCTCGTGGGCCCACCACGTGCAATTTCAATTGGTATCAGAGAGGGTAGCTCTTGAAGGGCTTAATCACCTTTAGTTGATTGAAGGGGCTTAAGAATGATGTTTACCCAAGAGAGGTACGCTGTTATACGACCACCATATTTTAACGAGTTTAGCTATGCCTATTGGAAGGTTAGGATGTGGGTCTTTTTAAGATCCATTAACCCTATAATTTGAAACATTTTCGAATAAGGATAGACGATGCGTATGGAATAAGTTATGGTTGATGGTAGAACCATTAGCGCTCCCAAAGATAAATCATAATGGAGTGTCGATAAGAGAGCGCGGTATGCCTATATTGCCAAAGCTCTCAATACTATTTACTATAGGGTTCCCTCAGATGAATTTAAGCACATTTGCATATATGAAATCAGGAAGGAATCATGAGATATATTGGAGTCTCTTATGAGGGAACTAGCACGGTAAAGAGATCAATGATTCAACTCTTAATGTGACACATTTTGAAAATATTAAAATGAAATAGTTTGAAACTTTTTTGTAATTATATTCTAAATGTATGATATTTGTAATTACATGTGGGGTTTAGAAGAGGATTCTAGAAGGGCATATTTGTAAGAAAATACTTCAATTCCTATCGGATAGGTTCACTCCCAAAATAACCTCGATAGAAGAGTGTAAGAACATATATGAGATGAAAGTATAAGAACTCTTAGGTTTCTTACAAACATATGAATTACACTTTAAAACCCCTTTAGAGTAAAAAAACTTATTGTGGTCAAAGTATCTCATAAACATTCAAAAAGGCTTAAGATAGTTAAATCTAAAAGTGATAGTGATAATGAGGATTAGAATGAAGATTTCAAAAGAAAATATAAGAAAAGTTTCAAATTAAATGGAGGGAAGAGTTGTGACAAGAGGAATAAGATGATTAAGAAGTGAAAAGAAAAATTTGTTAAACAACTTAGGTTAATTCAATGTTATAACTTTGAGGGTTATGAACATCTTGCTAATGATTGTCCTATTAAAACAAGATCTAAAGGCAATACTATGGTGGCAACATGTGATGATACAAATGAGTCTGAATCCACTTCAGAAGGTTCCTCTAGTCTTGAAGATTTTAGTCACTTACGTATCTTAACGAACTTATAATGTAAGATGTGGCACAGATGCATTCCTAATATAGTTGGACTAAAAGAAGGTGAACTATAAAATGATCATAATCTTTTATCCAAGTATTATTACGAGGCACAAACCTATCAATCTTTACTGTAACGGGCCATCTGATGTGAACAGACCCACAAAGTGGGTTGCATTTGTTTGTTTCGTTAGAAAATATGCATTTTCAGCTCAAAAATAAAATTTTAAGGAAAAATTATTGTTTCTAGTAATTCAGATTTTTTTTTAATATTTTCTTAATTTTAAAGTTTTAGATTTTTCTTATTTTTCAGAAATTACTTATAATCATGCTAGGACTCTTCTAGCAAAAGTTTATTTGAAATTTTTATTTTTAAAAATTAGGATTTAGAAGAGTTTTATTATAATTATAATTTTTATTAGAGTTACAATATTTTTATTTCTAGTAATTATGAATTTTGTTTTAACATTTTTTGTATTAATGGTGTAAGAGGGACACATACACATTAGACAATTATCGATCAATTTAATTTTGAAATTATTAAAAATTATTTTCTATTTTCTTTCCTCGTGGATTTGATGAATCTCTGTAAGGAGTCAAGAGAAACTTTTTGAATTTGGATTAGTTATCTTGTAGAAGTGGTGCTCAACCTCATTACTTCCATCCCTGCGTCATCTACACCATAATATCCCTCCCTAAAGACTTGGGAGAGCATAAAACCTCAAGTAAGTCACATTAAAAAGTCCCTTTGGGCTGAATTGTTAAATCAGATAATCAAGCATCATCTTTGTGCTTTATAATTAAACAAGAGGATTCATCCTCATTAATGAGCATATAAGAAAATCTGAAAATTAATTCTCATTCTTTGTAATAACCTAAACTTTAAAGTTGTTGAATTTTAGTATCATATATTTTTAGATTAAATTATCATTGATCATTCCTAATTTGATTAACATATCTCTTAAATAATCATAATTAATATTCTCTATGTTTTAATGTTTATATGTACCCTTTAAACTCTTTTAGTATGTGTCTTATAATTAGTAAATTTATAACTTATAGAGTTGTTCCATGTCATATTTTTATTGGTACTATTTCTTTATCAAATACTGATAAAAATGGAGAGAAAGATCAAGTCCCATCAAAATAATAATTCTATGCTTTAGGGTTTCTTTTTTATTAAAGGGATTGATGAAGATAAGGGGAAGAAATTACGGGGAAGCAGTGCTAGTATTATATGTTTCGAGTCCTGTATTTAAATTTGTATATCATTATACTCTTGGACATATAATATTTTGTGTTGTTTTGGTTTGTCATTGGTATGAACTATAACATTGTCTAGGTTAAATTTTTATCATGTAATTGATAAATGGAAAGATTGTTAGTGTACTCATTTTTATACCTTGTTTGTCAATCACGTGGGTCTTATGTATATCATACAATTAGTTAAGTCCTTATAAGTTGAAGACTGAAGACACATAATGACATAAGCACAAAGGAACAAATAATAAGTAAATGTAGTGCCTTGGTGACCCTAACCCTTGATCCAAAATAATTCTTTTAACCTCTAAATGATTCTTAATCTTATAGGTAAACCTTGTTGATCATCTCTTAGTCTTAGAAGTTTAATTGGAATATGATAAGTAAGATATAAGAGATGAAAAGTTGTTGTAAAATCATATACTTAAAACATCAAACTTTCGATTAGTACTCAATCTCATCGAGCAGTCCTCGAGGGGTCTTCGATGACATCAAAGATCACTCGATGAAATCGAGTAAGTAACTCAGATATGTCAAGTAAAGTGATATTTTATCTGAGCTACTTGATGGCATCAATAATCCATTAAAAGGTCCTCTTGATGTCATTGAACTCTACTTAATGACATCAGATAATAGTGTGAAAACTGTCCAACAATAATTCAACTAGAAATTTAATTTTCTTGATGCTATAAAAGGCACGTTGATACCATCGACAAAGTCGTTATTAACCCTTTTTTTTATCGTTGGAGCTTGAACTCCTTATAAAGGGCATTCAGTTCTTGGCTTGGTGCAATAGAAACTTAGGTGATTCCATGATCATATTCCTCATCCAAAGCTTCTTAGTCCATGAGATATAAGTAATCTTCCTTATGATTTTTCACTTAAAATAGAATTTCATCCTCAATGATGAAGATGAACTTGTTCTCCACATTATTTTAGATATTAGACTTGAATCAATTGTTAAATCATTATCTAAACCCTCTAGAACACTCATCAAGGTGAATCCCCTAGGATTACAACCTTCTATTAGTTGTATAAAACTCATATAATCTCCAATCACCTTGGTACCTTATAGGAGCATCACATGTAAGGTGGTTGATTTTATAACTTAAACATTGACAATGCATCGACATCATGTTTAAGGTAGCAATCAAGGAGTAGATACAAGCACGAGAGAGCTTTGAAGACGTGACTTAAGAATGAAGCATCAATGGAGTTCAATTTGATAAGTAAGTGTCATTGAGTGAGTGCATATATCTTTCCTTATATAGGATTGAAGGTAAGAGTTTGAATTGCCAAACTCAATAGATTCTTGTATAAGAATGAATTTTTCGAACACATGCATATACGTTAGTGTCCGTGGATGTTTCTGGCTCGAGTAAACATAAGTCCTTGGATTAGGACCAAGATTTAACCAATAGAAAATCAACTCAAGTCTACTGCAGGAACCTCCGTTGAGGGTGTCCGTCAATCGGTTCTTATGTAGGACCGAGGTTCATGGTGAGCTTGTAGAAAACTACGTATAGTCTCTTGTGAGAGTTGGTCCTTGCACAGGATTGTAAAGGCTAGATCAAAACCTGATTTAAAACATCCGATTGCGAAATCCGATATACTCATAAGTTGAGTGCATCCATTGAGAGTGGGGTGGAAAAATTAAACCACTATACATAGTTGTATTTGTGATTATATTTAAGGACTTGTTTAATTATGCTTATGTGATTGGATGTTTAATTATGCGTTTGCTGATTAGATGAATGCTAGGAGTTGATAGGTAGAACATTCTATATACACATGCATACCATCATGTTGTTGAGAATATGGAGCCACATTGGGGCCGCCTTCGACCGGTCGTAGGACGGCTACAACCGGTCGTGGGGCTTAGTCGACCGGTCGTAGGGGAACCACGACCGGTCGTGGGAGGCACTCGACCGGTCGTGGGTTCGAGCCCTGACACGACTCAAAGTCCAGCGAGTTATGCTGTTTTTTTTCTGGGGCCTAGGACTGGTCGTATGAGAACTACGACTGGTCGTAGGGGTCTACAACCAGTCGTAGGAGGGCTACGACTAGTCGTAGGTTACGCAATTTGTTCCGCGAAACTGCGGATTTGAGTCCTTTCGCAACCGGGATGCGGAAGGAAAGTTGCATAAACTATAAATAGGGGTTCCTAGGATTTTTTCTAGGGGATTGTAAGGAATGAGAAATATTGAGAAATATGTCTAAAGGTGTGGGCTCAGGGTTTTCTATTCTTCTAAGGGAGAGGTTAGTATTTTGCCTTATAATATTTGTTTCTTCATAGTGGAGTTTGCATCTATGGTTTTTTACCCTAGTTTGGGGTTTTTCCACGTATATCTTGTCTTGTGGTTTGTTTGGATTGCTTTGATCTGTTTCTAGTTTATATTTCTTTCCGTTTATCGTTTGTGGGTGAGGCCTGAGATTGGATCTCGGCCCACTGCATTGTTGGCGTGGAAGCCCTAGCCACCATGTATGAAAAGCCCTCAGCATCAAACAAAGTTCATCTTATGAAACAGCTATTCAACATGAAGATGTCAGATGGTGGGAGCGTGGCTGAACATCTAAACAAGTTCAATACAGTCATGAGTCAGTTGAAATCCGTTGGCATCGTTTTTGAGGATGATGTCAGGGCACTATTGATCTTATCCAGTCTGCCAGACAGTTGGGATGGTTTGGTGATTGCTGTAAGCAATTCTTCAGGATCGATAAAGCTGAAATTTGATGATGTGGCCGGTCTAATTCTCAACGAAGAATCTAGAAGAAAGGCATTAGGAGTTTCATGGGATTCAGAGAATACTCTAAACGTTGAAAGAAGAGGAAGATCGCAGAACAGAAGAGGCAATAAACACTGACGTTCTAAGTCGAGGAAGAAGTCCAAGGGAACGAAAGACAAAGACGGGTGTTGGCATTGGGGCAAGAAGGGGCACATGAAACGTAATTGCAGGGCGCTCAAGAAACAAAAAGGAAGCTCTCAAGGCAGGAAAGATTCAGTGAATCTGTCTGAGGAGAGAGACACAGAGGCGTTGATCTTGTCTCTTGATGAAAGGAATGAGTCATGAATTATAGACTCAGGTGCTTCATTTCATACCACTTCATGTAAGGAAGTTCTACGTGATTTTGTGTCAGGTGACTTTGGAAGAGTTTACCTGGGTGATGATGAGCCGTGCAGTATTGTTGGAAAGGGGGACGTTCACATCAATCAGAAAGACGGAACGGTTTTGAAACTGAAGGATGTCAGATATGTACCGAGTTTCAGAAGGAATCTGATCTCAATGGGGCAGTTGGCCGATACCGGTTATGTGACGACATTCACCAGTGATTCCTGTAAGATCACAAAAGGTGCCTTGGTGGTATCTCGAGGAAAAAAGGAAGGCACCTTGTACGTGACTTCAGGATCGTATGGTTCACTCTCAGTCGCATCAACTAAAGTGAATGGGCAGTTATGGCATCAGAGGTTGGGACATATGAGTGAGAAAAGGATGAAAGTGCTGTTGTCAAAAGGGAAGCTACCAGGCCTGAAGTATCTTGACTTGAAATTCTGCGAGGACTGCATATATGGTAAGCAGAAGAGGGTAAGCTTCAAAAAGACAGGACGCGCTCCAAAGACGCATCTATTGGAGCTTGTACACACTGACGTGTGGGGACCGGCACAGGTATCATCTCTTGGTGGCTCACGTTATTTTGTTTCCTTTATTGATGATGCTAGTAGAAAACTGTGGGTTTATTTCTTAAAGCATAAATCTGATGTATTTGATGCGTTTAAGAAGTGGAAAGTTATGGTAGAAAACGAGACAGGTAAAACAGTAAAGTGTCTCAGATCTGATAATGGAGGAGAATATTGTGATAAGAGGTTTGAGAAGTATTGTGCAGCAAGTGGAATCAAACATCAGAAAATGATTCCAAGGACACCACAACAGAATGGTGTGGCTGAGTACATTAACAGGACCATCCTTGAGCGCGCCAGGAGCATGAGGTTATATGTAGGGTTGCCCAAGACCTTTTGGACAGATGCTGTGAATACTGCCGTATATCTTATCAATAGAAGTCTCTCAACACTATTGGATGGTGGGCTACCAGAAGAAACGTGGACTGGAAAAAAAGTGAACCTTACACATCTCAGAGTGTTCGGTTGCACTTCATATGTTCACATTGATGCAGAGCATAGAAACAAGCTGGATGCGAAGTTCAGGAGGTGCACGTTTATAGGCTACGGGCAGGATGATTTTGGCTATAGGCTTTGGGATGCAGAAAACAGAAAAATCATCAGAAGCAAGGACGTAGTCTTCAACGAAAAAGTGATGCATAAGGACAGTGTGCAGAAAAATAAGGCCGAGAAAAAGGAATTCGTAGAGTTGAAAGAGTTATCGGACATGGGTGTTACAGTGCCACAGGATGATCATGCACAGGAGCATCATGAGGCAGAGCCACAGACACCGGTTGTGAGGAGGTCTACTCGGGAGAGGAGACCCACGGTCCGATACTCACCCTCCTTACATTATCTACTGCTGACAGATAATGGTGAGCCAGAGTGTTTTGAAGAGGCATTACAGTCAGATACACAGGTTAAGTGGGAGCAGGCCATGGATGAGGAGATGGACTCTCTTGAGTCTAATCGTACATGGGAGCTAGTCACTTTACCTAAGGGTAAGAAAGCTCTTCATAACAAGTGGATTTACAGACTGAAGGAAGAGCATGATGGTTCGAAACGGTACAAGGTGAAACTGGTTGTAAAAGGTTTTTAACAGAAGGCAGGTACGATTTCACTGAAATATTTTCACCGGTAGTGAAAATGTCTACGATTCGCATGGTTTTAAGTATAGTGGCTATAGAGAACTTATATCCACAGCAACTAGGTGTTAAGACAGCCTTTCTTCATGGGGATCTTGAAGAAGAAATATATATGCATCAGCCGATAGGATACGTGACACCAGGTAATGAGAACACAGTGTGCAGACTGAAGAAAAGTCTATATGGCTTGAAGCAGGCCCCGAGGCAGTGGTACAAAAAGTTCGATAGTTTCATGTCGGAAAACAGTTTTAGGAGATGTCATGCAGACCACTGTTGTTATTTGAAGAAGTTTGATACGTCGTACATCATTCTTCTTCTGTATGTTGATGATATGCTTGTGGCCGGTTCAAGCATGAAGGACATCTCAGATCTCAAAAGACAATTGTCTAGAGAATTTGCCATGAAGGATTTAGGAACTGCAAAATAAATCCTAGGTATGAGGATAAAGCGTGACAGGAAAAATAAGAAACTGATTTTGTCACAGGCAGAGTACATAGCCAAGGTACTTGATCGATTCAATATGGGAGGTGCTAAGCCGGTTAGCACTCCATTAGCAAACCACTTCAAGCTATCTAAGGAGCAAGGTGCAATGACGCAGGAGAAACGGGACTATATGGCCAAAGTCCCATGCGCGTCAGCGATTGGGAGTCTCATGTATGCTATAGTGAGCACGAGGCCAGACATTGCTCAAGCAGTGGGAGTTGTTAGCAGGTTCATGAATAATCCCGGGAAGGAACATTGGGAAGCTTTGAAGTGGATCCTCAGATACCTGGTGGGTACTAAGGATGTAGAGCTGTGTTATGGTGGATCAGAAATCAAGCTGCAAGGCTACGTGGATTCAGATTTGGTAGGAGATATCGATAACAGAAGAAGCACTACAGGTTATGTCTTTACTCTGGGCAGTGCTGCAGTTAGTTGGGTCTCTCAGTTACAGAAGATAGTATCTATCAGTACCACAGAAGCAGAATATGTTGCGGCTACAGAAGCATGCAAGGAGATGGTGTGGATGCAAGGTTTTATGGAAGAGTTGGGTAAGAAGCAAGTAGATTGCAAGCTGTATAGTGACAATCAGAGTGCTTCACTTGACTAAGAATTCAGCCTTTCATTCAAGGACCAAGCATATTGCCATCAGATATCACTTCATACGTTCGTTACTGGAAGATGGATCGATTATTCTGGAGAAGATTCATACAAGTGAGAATCCTGCAGATATGTTGACCAAGGTGGTCACAAGGGAGAAGCTGAAGCTCTGTTCATCTTTGATTGGTCTTCAGGCTTGAAGACGGGGAGGTGGTGCACTCCGGATGAATAAGACAAAGGTTTATGGCAATGTGTCTCCAAGTGAGAGATTGTTGAGAATATGGAGCCACATTGGGGCCGCCTTCGACCGGTGGTAGGACGGCTAGGACCGGTCGTGTGTCTTGGAAGCGCTCGACCGGTCGTGGGTTCGAGCCCTGACACGACTCAAAGTCCAGCGAGTTGTGCTGTTTTTTTTCCGGGGCCTAGGACTGGTCGTAGGAGAACTACGACTGGTCGTAGGGGTCTACGACCAGTCGTAGGAGGGCTATGACTAGTCGTAAGTTACGCAGTTTGTTCCGCGAAACTGCGGATTTGAGTCCTTTCGCAACCGGGATGCGGAAGGAAAGTTGCCTAAACTATAAATAGGGGTTCCTAGGATTTTTTCTAGGGGATTCTAAGGAATGAGAAATATTGAGAAATATTTCTAAAGGTTTGGGCTCAGGGTTTTCTATTCTTCCAAGGGAGAGGTTAGTATTTTACCTTGTAATCTTGTTTCTTCATAGTGGAAGTTTGCATCCATGGTTTTTTATCCTAGTTTAAGGTTTTTCCACATATATCTTGTCTTGTGGTTTGTTTGGATTGCTTTGATCTGTTTCTAGCTTATATTTCTTTCCGTTTATCGTTTGTGGGTGAGGCCTGAGATCCACTGCGTTGTTAGCGTGTTGCGCAACACATGTTTATAGACTAACTGCTTAATTGTCATATCCTTTGTAGTCTATGTGATTGGAACTTCTATTAGCTTGTAAGCCTTAGAATTAATTATCTTAATTTAAATAATATATTAATTTAAGTGGGTAATTGTATTTAAAATGTGAAATTTTATTTGGTACTAATCGCCCCCCTTTAAGACATAGTCATCATTCTTTAGCTTTACCAAACTTCCGCAAATAACCCATAAGCCTACATGTAATTTCAACTTAGATTGAGGATAAGTATATATATACCATTGGGGAAGTTGATGCGTGCACATGTATGTAGGGTTGTACACAAGTCAAGCTAGCTCAAAAAGCTCGCTCGACTCGGGTCGACTCAGCTCGGATTGACTCGGCTTGAAAGGCCGACTCAAGGCAAGTCAAGCTTGTTTACTAAAGCTTGAGTTGAGTTCAAGCCAAGTTCGACCATAGTGTATTTCAACTCGACTCGACTCGAAGCTCGAGCTTGAGCTCGACTCGGCTCGAGCAATATATTTTAATAATATATATTATATTAATATTAAATATAATATATATATATAAGTAAAAAAAAGAAGTTAAAACTTACAAGTTTTTATTAAAAAATCCTACCCGACCCAACTCAACCCGTTCTCATTCCCACTTTTTCTTTCCCTTATCCTACTGAGGTAAACTCGACTCGACTCGAGATAAACTCGACTCGACTTGAACCACTAGCTCGACTCGAAAGCTTTGGCAAACAAGCCAAGCTTCAATGTTGAGCTCGAGTTCGAGTATAGCATGGACGAGTCAAGCCGAGCTTGGCCCACCTCGACTCGACTTGGCTCGATGTACAGCCCTACATGTATGGATGTACACTAATATATATATATATTATTTTTTACGGAGAGAGAGAACTCCCATTAGGTTATTAATGACTTACCATGATGCATGTGCTGCAAAAGTTGTGTGGGCCCACCATGATGTATGTCTTTTATCTACACCATCCATCTATTTTTTTAGCCCATTTTAGGACACGAGCCAAAAAATGAGGCAATCCAAATTTCAAGTGGACCACACTACAATAAACATTGGTGATTGAAGGCTTACCATTAAAAACTTCTTAAGACCCACTGTTATATTTATTTGTCATCTAACTTCTTGATTAGGTTTCACAAACCTGCATGAAATAGGAAAAGACAAATATCATCTTGATCGCCTCGAGAACATTTACCCATATCTAGATAATATCTGCCTCATTTTTAAGTTCATAACCTAAAATAAGCTTGAAAAAAATAAATGTCGAGCATAGAAAAAAGACATACATCATGGTGGGATCAACATAACTTTTCCAACATCAGGGCTCGAATTCAGTGGTACCCCTCCAATACGTAAGTGCTGAAAAATCTCTGTGGGCCCCACCATGATGTATGTATTTTATCCATTCCGTCCATCTATTTTTTCAGCTCCCAAAAATAAGGCAGATCCAAATCTCAAGTGGACAAAACACATACATCATGATGGCCCTCAGAGATATTCCAGCACCGACATTCGTCCTAAAAGGGTCACCACCGAATCCAGGTCCATGAAGGAGCCACCTCATCCATCTGGATGCCAACAACTACAATGAGCCCACGCATGTAATAAAAGTTCAATGTGGCCAACCTCATGTCACACATCCACTCTATTCATCATCTGAGCCAACTCATGTTAAGATGTATGTCGAAAACTCAAGTGGAGCTGATGGGGACACCCAATTTATTCATTTCTCTAGCCAAAACTCAAGTGGACCACACTACAGATCACGGTGGAGATGTGGACACAAAAAACCAATCATGCTTTAGTTGGTTTGAACATCCAGAGTACTGGTGAGCCATGCCATGAGAAGAAGTTGGGATGGGATCCACAACATTAGTCTGGGGTGTACACCAAGTCGAACCGAGTCGAGCTAGCCTTAGCTCGGCCTTGCTTGGCCACTAGCTGACCCCAGCTCGAACCCGGCTTGGCTCGGTCCTTGAGCCTAATTGGCCTACTCGGCTTGGTTTAGTCAACAGCTCGGGCTAGTTTGAGCCAAAATCAAGCCTCTATGGCATTTTCATAAAGATATGCAGTGCACTTTTAATTTCTCAATGTATGTAAAACAATAGTAGTTGTTTACAAGTATTTCATCAAACACCTTATAGGTAACATCAAAATTAAGAAAAAAATGGTATTTGTTTCATATACCTTCATTGCCACTATTTGACACTTCGTTGAGTCATTTCATCAAACACTTGGTGAGCAACATCAATATCAAAGTAACCGAGTCACCCAACTAGTTTGATCCGAGTTCAATTCAAGTTGGGTTTCGATCCAAGTCGAGTTGAGTCGAGCTCGGACATACTCAATCCCAGTTCAGAATTTTTTCAAACTCAAAAAATCAGCTCGACTCGGCTCGAACTCAACTTTGAATCGAGTCAAATTGAGGTTTTTCGAGCCGAGTCGAGTGAGCTAATCGAGGTAACCTGGTTCATGTACACCCCTACGGTTAGTACCGTGAAGGGTGGACCCGTGCTGTTTATATGTCTTCCAATCCATTCATCTCATGTAACTCATCAGTGTATGTGTGTGTATATATATTATATATAATCCAAAAATCACAGCATTTCAAAACTCAAGTATGCTACATGAATCTTGATGTATACTTTTTTGAAGTGGCCCACCTGAGTGTTGAGTCAGGTTCATTTTTTAGATCAAGGCCGAACAAGTGGTGATGCACTTGATGGACGGGGTGGATTTCACGCACATTAGGTCCTATCCCCAACTTTAGAGAAAATGCCCCGGTAGGTAGCCACGCCACGTATGCAAGCCTTTTGCGTTTCGTTTTTTTCTTCATTCGGTGGGACTCGCCCTGGACAGGTTGGACAGAATCTAAAACACCACGAGTTTTGTTAGAATAAATACGGACATATATTGCCGTATGATATTTAGGCCCTTGGCCTTTGAACCTGGAACATCTTCCAAAGATCCAGACCATTAATACGATTTTTATTACTTTGTACGGTGGACATACAACAAATCAAATCTCTCCATTCAATTATTTCAGCCCTATTATAATTTCAATATTTTGCTTTGAATATTGGCGGCCACCATAAACTGCAAATAATCAAACGTTGAAATATTCAATCGAAGAAGTTTGCTTAAGGACCCTAATCTAAGGGATTCTCTATCACATACACGGTTTGGATGATTAAAAAAAAAAACCAAATCCAGGTGCTAGAGTCCCTACATATCTTATTATAATATGTGGGACTGTTCAAGCAAATCATGGTGGACCCCAAGAAAGGTTTTCATCCCCGGTCTTTCCCGTGGTGTGGCCCACTTGAATTCTACATCAGCCCCACGTCAAAAACATGAGCCGGCACAAATGATGGATGGAGTGGATGACACCAGTCCAACACAAGGTCCACTTGGGTTCTCAACAGTGGCAATCTCGTAATATTGAAGAAAACCTGGGCATTCCCGGCAGTGCCCGTGGTATATAAAAAAGAGGCGAAGAAGACCCGGCTTGGATGTTGTTAGTGAGCCAGCAGTCTCCTCTCTTCCTCACCAGAAATGAAGGAGAATTCCCTGCATTTTGTCTTCCTCTAACCAAAGCAAAGCTCCGGTTTTCATGTACATGCAAAAACAAGGTCCTTTGTAGCATCATCGAGAAGACAAAAGAGGGAGAAAAAAGAAAAGAGAACATCTCAACCATCCATCCAACATGTCAAACCTCACTGGAGAGGGTGGAAGCTTCTCTTCTGGCAATACTGGGGAAGAAGTTCAACAATATCAACAGCAGCAGCAGCAGCTACAAAATCCATTCCATGGATCGAATTCCACTCCATCTACTACCACTAATAGCAATGGTTCGACTTCACAGCAACAACCCGTCAAGAAGAAGAGGAATCTCCCCGGAACTCCAGGCAATTCAATTACCCTTTCTCCTTTTATTTGGTAGTAGTATTTTACTATCGGCTTCGGTTTTGAATTGGGTAAGTTTTTGTATGAATCGATGTGATGGCGTGGGGCTGAATTATGGTGGATCGTACTAAGAATTCGAGAAAATTATATTAATTAGAATTAGACTTTGCCATGGACGAGGTTACGTTTTTATGCGACTTATGGATTGTAGTAAAGAAGACTCCCAAGAACTCTAGATGATTCTAAGTACACAAGCAGTCCCGCACTCACCTTTTATCTTCGGGAATTTCTTTACTTGTATCTTTTTGTTATGAATTGGGTAAGACTTTTGAGGTATATGATTGCGGAATCAATGTGATGTGGGGCTGAATTTCAATTAATTATAAGTCACCAAGTCTCCCAGTATCCCTACCTGATTTTATCACATATCGACTCACCTTTTATCTTTAGGAAAACTATTTAGTGGTAGTTCTTTTGTTAGAAATGGGCTAAGAATTTTATCTTTGGACTAATGGGTGTGACACATGGCTAAATCTCAGTGGATCGTTCCAAAAAAGTGTATTAATGATTTCAAGTAATTCGATCACCTATCAAGCTTTTATTTTTAGAAAGAAAAAAAAAATTGAGGGTTTTTAATTTTTTATTTTTTTTATTTTCATCACAAATTGGCTAATACATAGAGAATTTGGTTTTTGTAAGAGGCGGCCAAGATGATAAATATTGATCTTTCTATTTTAATTTAATTTAATTTTAATTGGTTTAATGATTGGCATTTGTGTCATGGATTTGTTTTGTTTTGTTTTGTTTTGTTTCTTTGCTTGGAAGAAAGAAGAAGAATAACGAAAGAGATTAAAAACCGCGATATGGGCATGTTAATGATTTTTTTTAGTGGGGTTTTGAAATGAGATGCATTTGGTTGTTGAAAGGTTCAATTATTGAATGGAGATTACAATAATTGCAGCAAACTGTTAGCTTGTTTTGCTTTTCTTTTCTTTTCTTTCTTTTTTTTTTCATACTTTTTTTAGGCCATTGGTTGTTGGTCTTGGAATTCACAGTACTATGCTCTCTCTCTCTCTCTCTCTCTCTCTCTCTCTGGACTGTTTTGAGGGACATTTACAATGAGCAGTTTCCACCATTTAAAAATGTTGCTTTTAGTCACTGCCAATTTTCCAAGTACCCAAGGCTATGGCTTGGGACTGGTAAAAATTCCGTTTTCATTTCATCTATTGAAATATCTACGAATTCCTTACCTGTTATGGTTGTTTTTATCATTTGTTTGGATGAGATATGCTCTGAAATTACCTTAAAGTTATAGAATTGATCCATTCATCCACATTTTGCAACAGCTTGTATAAAAATAAACAAGCGAACTCATCAAGTGGTCCACACCATGGACATTTTCCACTCAAGAATCAGTCCTATCCACTCATAAGTGGGATGCAGTGCACGAAATAAATCAATTGATAAACACTTGCCCAAGTTCATCTCAGTTACCAATTTCTTCCACATAACCCAATGACTGGATCAAAACATGGTGGTCTTGTTAGGATAGTAGATAGACAGATATGTACAACCGTAGATTTAGATCCTATATATGTCATCTCAAAATCCATTAAGATATATCCTCTTGTATATGTGCCAGCTGATTATTATAGATTGAAATACAATATTCAAGTTTCCACAATGTAGTCTCATTAGTTACTAGTGCCCATGTGATGGACGTCACCAATGCTCCACACATGTGCGATGTTGGTGCATGCAGGCACGATGGGCCACGCCCTACAGACACTAATCAAAATTTAAGCAAGGAAAGCAGTCAAGATCTTTGAAAAAATGCTGATTAGTATAATTTCAAAACATGCAGATCCTAGTGCCGAAGTCATCGCTCTTTCGCCGACGACTCTCATGGCCACGAACCGTTTCGTGTGCGAGATCTGCAACAAGGGATTCCAAAGGGACCAAAACCTTCAGTTGCACCGTCGAGGCCATAACCTTCCATGGAAGCTCAGGCAAAGGACAAGTACTGAGGTTAGAAAGAGGGTGTACATATGCCCCGAGACGACATGTGTGCATCACAACCCAAGCCGGGCCCTTGGTGACCTGACTGGAATCAAGAAGCACTTCTGCCGCAAGCATGGCGAGAAGAAGTGGAAATGCGACAAGTGCTCGAAGAAATACGCAGTGCAGTCTGACTGGAAGGCACATTCGAAAACCTGCGGCACAAGGGAGTACAAGTGTGATTGTGGGACTATCTTCTCCAGGTTTAACTCAATTTCTTCTCTTATTTTCTTTAATTCTGAAATTTTTATAATTCCTCCTTTGATTACGCAATTTGGTTATGCATCACCTGAGAATTTACATGATCCTCCACCTCAATATCATAGTTTACAAACATAAAAACTCTAGACTCTACTCAAATCCCAGTTGAGTCTGAGTCAACTCAAAAGCTTGGACGAGGTTTTTGAAAATTCACACTACGTTTTCTGAGTTTTTCCAGCATCTAAAGCCATCAGTTATCAGATAGAGGAAAAGTGAGAGGCAGTATACTCATAGATTTTGTCCATCTGATCGATCCCTTACAAGATCCAAGCCATTGATCATTATTCAGAGCTATCTTAACTATGGAATTAGAAAAGTGATTAGACCTCTCTACTCCCATAGTGGATAGGCAGACCACCGGATATCCACCATCTATCTTTGACTTTTACGAAGGTTACAAGGTTCCAAGATCGTATAGACCATCAAATCTTGTGGGCCCAACCATCCGATGGTCTTTCACGTTTATCCAATTTTATCGATGGCTATGAATTGGACGGCTAACCTTGTCTGATCAAGGTTCACAAGGCCATAGTCAATCCACCGTAGGGCCTATAAAACCAATGGTCCGGATCATTGAATCATGAGCCCCACTTGGACAAACTGAAAATGCACGTACATTGCACACTTCATCCAGGCAAACCTCTTATAATTTCACCTTCATGGTCAAACCTAGCATAATGTCTTTCAAGTGAGGTCCACCTATCCTAGGAGCCAAGGCACTGGGTTAGCCTCTCAATGACCCATGTGCCGTGGGAAGTGGGGCACAAGGTTCCCACATCTACCCATGGAGCTCCAAAGTTCAACTGAATTATTAAATAGGTCGGGTGTGAAGCCTCTCAAAAATATTCTGGACAGGACCCTACCAGAACCCGGCTTTTAAATGGATCCAATGCGGGCCACCATAAAATGGACCTAACCCAGGCTCAGACCCGACTCAAAACCAAGAAAGCAGTAGTTATCAACATAAGAATAGAAAAGTCTAAAGTTTGATTAATTAATTAATATTATTTGGATCCTTACTCTTGCTCGGGTGGTAGAATCTCAGGAGTTTCAACACCCGGTCAAGGGTTCGAGCATCCATAGGTGGTGAAATCCCACTATGGTATGAGTGTGTGGGGTGTGTGTGCATGTGTTTAAAAAAATAATAATTAATTAATCTTATGCAAGGTAAGTGGACAATTAGGAACCTTGGATGACATCCAATGGTCAATATTAAATCCATCTTAAGATGGAAAGAGGAATAGGGGTTTTGTTCACGGATTATTTTATTTAAAAACCACATACGTCTAGAATTCGTTTATTGAAAACAATACATAGTTGATTTTTTCTTAAATTCTTCTCAAGTTTATCTAAAACAGCACTCTAACTGCGCTCTCTTGGAGCTTATTGACTTAAACCTTGATGGATCAGGTCTGAGCCTCACATAGGAGGATTAATAGGTCAACTTTATTTTTATTTTTATTTTTGCTTCGGCTCAACCTATTTGAATTTTAATGAGTTAGATATGGGGCGATGGTTATTAACTCTTTGATACAACCGGACCCATTTGTACCCTAGCTAACAGATTTTGATTAATATGTTTGTTGAGAAGGCAAGCCAATTAGCTGTCCCTTTTGCCCCACCATGTGATAATCCCTTGCCCCACCATGTGATAATTCGGAAAGTTCATCTAAAGGTGCTACCCGTAGATGATCTATGTGAAAAAATTCGCACTTGTCCCACGTCCCGTAATTCGCGCCAAACCTAAAGGAATGTTGTGGATCATCACCAGGTGGGGTAGAAGAGGCCAATAGTGGGGGAGTAGCCCTTCCATGTGGTCCCACTCACATTATCAACTATTAATTACTTTAAAAATGTACTTATTATTAGAATATAGGAAATCATACTATGGTATTTAGATTGATTCTTATATATCTATTAAGATCTTTATAAATTTCTATATATTTTTCATAAATCTCTTATTTCTTCTATATATTTTTATTATTGTCAATGAAATAAATAAGTTACGGTTTTCACAATTTAGTATTATATGGTTTAACATGAAATCAGAGCCATGTGTTACTAATCCTGACTGCTCATCTCTGGCAAATGTCCATCATCTTCTTGGATCAGGCACAAACCAGACTTTCCTGTCACCAACAGCTCTACCATTATTATCGAATCTATCATCATCATTCAAACATTTCTCCCTCCTAACTACCCACTAAATCTGTACATTTCCTCGCCAATTCTCAGATTTCACCTACAGTCTGATCAACTCCACCACTGCAATCACCCCTTTGTTATCTTCTCTTCAAACGACCAATATTTTCAGCCCATTTTCGCCCTTGCAGGTTGCACCATCTCCACTTGTGGTCCATGTTCTTCACCTTCAAATCCCATTAAGTCCATTACCATTGCTGCCATTATTAATTGTTGCCGTCTATTGCCAATCCATTGAAGAGTAGAAGGGTTCAATCATTCGTTTCTCTTCTTTTTCTTATTCATTTCTTTTATTACTGTGCTCCAAGAATACATCCGATTTTTTGCACTTTCAGCCACTCTTTTTTGTTTTTGGTGTTATGTGGATGTATACCATGCATTTACCTTTACTGTATTAGCCTTTTTAATAAGTCGTATTTTTTATTTGTTTTGCACTAGGCTTGTATTGTATAATCAGACATCATAACCACATCGGCCTTATAGCTACATATATTTTTTCTTTAATATTATTAAAATATTATAAATTATTAAAACAGCGAATGATTGAATTTCCAACCACCAAAAGTATATATCCATTAAAAGATCAATAGTTGAATTCCTTACCACTAGATTATTCATCAGTCATTATAAGTGTAAATAATTCACGTCTCATAAGTAAAAAAAATCTCATCTTCTTATTATTTTATTGCTTCGTTTTCTTTGATTTTTTTTTTTTAATGTACGCTTTATTTTTCAGACAAAGTTATTGTAAGTATTTTGAGTTTGAGAAGGAATATTTGAGCATAGAGTACGTACTATATGTAGATATTTAGATAGATAACAAATTACAATGTCTACAGTGTAGTTTCTTGTAGTTTAACACTTACAGACCCTATCCCAGTCGTTTCTTCAACGAGGGGCTCTCTGTGACGGTAAGGAAAATGCGTAAGATGCTGGGGTCATTCATCCCATAGGGTATACTTTAAAGATGACATAGATCGAAAATAATGTTGGTTTGCTAATAAGTCAAGTCAAAATTCTACACAGAAATACAGATAATCGATGGCTAGAAAAAAAAAAAAAAAAACCGGCCATCCAGATTTAATATAGATGTGTGGGTCCCTCGATAAATCACTGCCATATGTGAAATCTGCCTGGATATCTGATATGTGAGGGGGCTCTCATTGAATGGAGGCCTGTCTCTTTTCCATATGCTTGGGAAAAGATACAAGAGGAGCCTGTGTGACCCGTGCTCTCTATGAGTTAGGGCACATGAATGTGGGTCACTTCCACTTCGTACAGCTCTATTGTTGACCACTTAAAATATCATAAATAGATACTACGATGAGACAATTTTCTTCATCAATATAAATGCCTCATAAATTGGATGGCTTGGATCATTTACTACAGAATCTGATCCAAACATCAATCTAATTATTATTTGGGTAGCAACCATCTTCAATAAGCGATGTCGGTAGAAAAAAAAAAACCATTGATCCTATCTCCAGCTTGGAGAATGTATGTTTAAAAAAAGACAAGATAGTGACTTTTCATAGTGGCCCACTAGGAGTGTGCTAACACTAATGTACAGTCCGGATTCATTTTTGCAATGTCCACATATTTGAGAACACGGAGTTATTTGATACTCCAGTAGAGTATGATGTTTGATGTGCAGGCACAATTTCGTATGTTGCATGCATTAACTCAAACTAAACGAAGTAAACTATGGGAGCCAATATAGCTAAGTCACATTCCTGTAATTAGATTTCTGAGCAATCCTAACCTCTGATTCGTGGACACATGTTTGTTGAAACTGGACCATTAATGGATACGTTTCATTCCTAGCCGTCCAATAAATGTCGACCAATCCAATATTCAAATAATCAAATAACCTTAATTCCTAATAAATCTGAATTGGGACCCATGGTTTGCAAAGTTTAATTTGAATTATCTGTATGCCACATAGGCAACTTCCAAGTAATTTCTAAGCGCCTGCATATCATACATCACACTGCAGAGTATTAAAGGTAATGAGTAAAAGTTTAGTACACCCCATTCTACTTGAGCATTTCTTTCTCTGATTTGGGGTCTGTATTGCAAGCCCATCTCTCCATGCCTGCCGCACATGCCAATGTGGAACACGAGTCTCACATCCAATCCGCAGAAAAGGTGGGCAACACGTACATTGAATGAGTGTCATCAGAGAGCTTTTTCTTTTTTCAATTATCTCCTCTTGGACGATGCTCATTGATCAATATACATGTGAGGCCTACCAGATAATTGAATCGACCCAATTCCCATACAAAGCTAATCTACACGGTATGGCCCACTTGATTAACGGCTTGGATGTGACCCACTAACACTGAGACAGAAAACATAATCATCATTACCTGACCATTCACCTTCTTAACTCGGGCGCAGGAGAGATAGTTTTATCACCCACAGAGCATTCTGTGATGCATTAGCTGAAGAAAATAACAAAGTAAAT
This sequence comes from Magnolia kwangsiensis, assembly GCA_037074715.1. NCBI lineage: Eukaryota > Viridiplantae > Streptophyta > Magnoliopsida > Magnoliales > Magnoliaceae > Magnolia > Magnolia kwangsiensis. The sequence goes on from CM073579.1 coordinate 94,330,591, forward strand.
CAAGGATTAATGGCTACGATTGGAGGGAATTTACAGGGTCCAGTCTCTGATTTAATGTCATCCATGCCCATAAACAACACATCCAGTCCGTCCATGGGTATATCTGATTTCAATCACGACACCAAGAACCCGCTCAAATCACTCTCCCACGACCTCATGCCCATGCAGTTGAAGTCCTTGAACATGGCAAGTGGCATGTTCTCAAGCAGCTCCGGCACCCTCTTCGGCCCTAGAAGTATCTCCTCCGGCTCATCCTGCCTCCAGCTCAGTGGCAGCAGCTCACCGAGCTTCGACGGCCTTGGCGACAGCAAGGGGGGCCGACAGATGGCCGGAACAGCCCACATGTCAGCCACTGCGTTGTTACAGAAAGCAGCCCAGATGGGTGCAACTGCAAGTAGCAACATCAATCCTCCGATGATGCAACGTGGATTTGTGGCGGGCATGGCAGGGCCTGATCAGCTCTCCAGCATGCGATCATACAGTGCAATGCAGCAGCAACAGCAGACTTCATACGATCACATGCATTCGCCGACAGCGGACCCAGCTCATCTGGTTGGAATCGAGAGTGGGGGATTCGCTAGCCAGTTTTTGCAGAAGAGCACCCAAGACATATCATCGCAGTTCTTTGACACGTCGCCGGGCGAGAACTCGGCGATTAACGACATGGGCATGTTCTCACAGGGCCTGTTCATGGGTGGTGGTGGGGGTGATCAGAACCATCATGGGTTCATGAAGAATATGGAGAATGAGAGCAGCGGTAGTACTAGTCTGCTGCATGGGAGGAGTGTGAACTCCATGATAGGTGGTCGGGATGTCGCCACATCAAGGTTTGGAGGTGGTGGGGGGAGTGGGGACATGATGACTGTGGATTTCTTGGGTCTTGGAGGATCAAGATCAGTGAACTTGCATGAGCAGCAGCAGCAAGGGATGGAGTTTGAAGCAGTTGGTCAGCAAAGGTTGCAAAGCCTACATCAGTTTCAACAACAGCAGCATCAGCAGCAGCTCTCTCATGGGCAGGCTGCTGCATTGGAGAAGCATATGTGGGATGTTTGAGGAAATTCAGCTCTCTCTCTCTCTCTCTCTCTCTCTCTCTCTCTCTCTCTCTCTCATCAGTGAGGAATTATAAGGTCCTGATCCTCAGGGACTGTACCGTACAGTTTGGTGAGGGTTCAAATTCCATATATGTGTAGCCATTTTGGAGAGATCCAAACCGTTGATCTGATAAGTCCCACCATGGATGGGAGTGCCTCAAAAATCTATAATGGTTTTCACCTTTCATAGAAGAAGAAAAAATGCAAAGATTGATTGGTGAGGATTGTACAATCTTGGACTTTTGTTGGGCAGCTTCCACATCCATCATGGGTTCCTTTTAAATGAATGGTTTGAATCATTTGATAGAATGGGCACCACCGTATGGAACTGGGAGCATCATCAAACCGTACATTTCCTGAGGCTCAGGACCCTGCCATTCCTCTTTTGCACTGATAATATAGGCCGCACAGTGTCTTGCTAAAGAGTGAGACACTGATGAGCTAGGCTCTGTTTGGTTAGGAATCTCATGTCCAATCACGTGGTGGTTTTATTGTAAAACAGTCAAAAAAAAGAGGACCGTTTTGTGAGAAATTGCTGAGGATGATGACATTTTAGTCAACGAGGTATTTACCAAGTCAGCTGGTGGTTGGACAATACTCCTTTCCTGGGGGCACTTTAGTCTTTTTATGCACCCACCACCGGGATTTATTTGTTATTGTCAAACAAGATCTTGCTATTAGTTTGAATCTCAATGTTAAGGTTGGGATTACATCAAGACACATGATTCAGCTGTCCACTGTAAGTTTCATTGGGACACTTGGGCTGATCGATCAAATCTAGGCTGTCCATTGGTTTCAGGAGATGTTTGATGAGCTACCATGCAAAAGTCACACTGAGTGGAAGATTCCAACCATACTATCAATGGATTGTAATTTAAGATTATTTATGGAGAAATAGGTCCAATCAACCATTTCAGCCGTCTATGTGATGGATTGTACAAAAAGTTTTTATTGGTGTTTATGTCACTCAAATCTAACGACTTAAGATGATATCACGTGGTGACAATATCGTGATAAAAGATAAAAGAAATATCTTTTTTCTCACCCTGATGGTGTAATTTGATCAAAATTCAAAATATCATTAGAACCCAAGACAGTTTAACTTCAGCTTGCTACTGTCATTGGATGTGTGTCTAGAGGTAGGCATCGAGCCTATTCGAGTCGAGGTGGGCCAAGCTCCGCTTGGCTTGAAGTACTCGAGTTCGAGCTCGAGCTCAAGCTCAGCCTTGAGCTTAACACTGAAGCTTGGCTTGTTTGCCAAAGTTGTCGAGTCGAGCTAGTGATTCGAATCGAGTCAAGTTTACCTGGAGTCAAGCTTGAGCTTGTTAGGTGAGAGAGTAATGGATTTTATTCTTGATCCTCCTCCATTGATGAAAAATTCAAAAATCTTAAGAGAATCAAAGCAAAACCTGATAAAAAAATCAAACAAAGCTTCGAATCAGATGAGAAAACCTGTAAGAACTGATCTTTTCTTGATTTTCTTCCATCAGCAGAAATCCAAGTACTAGAAAAGAAACAGATCAGAACACATATCAGAAATCCAAGAAAATAATTGTAGCCAATCAGATCATTGGATTTCCTTGAAGCTCTAACAAATCTGAGAAGAACTCATCTCGAATTTCTTGAGTTTCTCACTTAAGAAGTAGATCTTAAGAGATTGAAATCATACTATTGTGGAGCTGAAATGAAAACTGGTGGTAGTGATCCGGGCGAGCGTACAGTTGGTAGTGGGTAGAGAAAGGGACGAAAGGGAAAGGGAAGGGAGTGCGTGCGATCGAGTAGAGACTCTAGGGTTTATTTTTTATTTTTATTTTTATTTTAAGTTTAAACTTAAAACTTTTATTAATATAATATAATATAATATAATATATAATATATAATATATTTATTAATCAAGTCCAGTCAAGCTTCGAGTCGAGTTGAAATGCCCCTTGGTCGAACTTGACTTGAACTCAACTCGAGCTTCAAATAATTAGCTTGGCTCGGCTCGAATTGGTCATTTAAGCTGAGTCAATCAAAGTTGACTCGAGCCGAGTTGAGCGAGTTTTTCAAGCTTGCTTGACTTGTGAATAGCCCTATGTGTGTCTATGCCTTCCTCAAATGGCAGAGTTAACTTCACGATAGTGGCCTCATGACTAATAATAGGTATTAACTGAAATATAATCATGGCTAGTGATGAATTCGGCCGATGCACCATAACATCGCATAGAAGAAATATTTATAATTGAAATCATGTAGGAAGCTATGAAACAACATTAAGGCAACATCAAATTGACCAATTTTTTTGGCACACAACACATGTTAGACCAAATAAAAGGATAACGATCATCTACTTATAGAGCCACGAGAAGAACGACTCTCATTCGCATAGTGAGTGAAGACGTGCACATAACCAATGTCCAATCCACGACAAATATCTAACACACATGACGTTGCATAATAATCCATAACCCCCAGATAGTTATTTCTACATCAACAAACATGAAGAGTTCATAGCTACGAAGATCTCTCTACGGCTACTACCTAAAATTTCTATAAATAAGAGAAATATTGAAGAGTTCTGGGCCCTCAACAACTCAATACAACAAAACTCTACAATGCATTGTTGATGATCTTAGTTTAGCTCTTAGTGTAATCCACTCTATATACATTGCTACACTGTACTGACTTTATCTTAGGAGTAGTGTAATTCTCTTCATCTATGCCTGTATTATCGAACTAAGGAAGATATTTTACTTTTTAGTATAATTTTCTTCATTTACACCCATGTTGCTAGACTAAAGAAGAGTTGATGTAACCATTGCTACACCAAGAAGCATCATATCATACTCAAGTGTGACTTTGAATATACTAACGGTCACCGTAGGCCTCTCCCCATTCAATACTCCTTTCTCTCCTACCCACCTCATTTAATTTCCATCCCTCTCCTCTCTCTATGGGGGCGTTTGGATAATAAGTTGCTTATGTAGTATTTCGGATGTTTCCATTTGAACTTAAGTTCACTATGTTGCTTGTTATGTGATTTTTTCCTTAATTAACCAAAATTTTAACTTATTTTATAAATAACTATTTATCCATAATAATTTAGATAAGATTTATTTTGTAGGATTTTCTTTAAAATATGTATAAAAGCATGTAGAACCATTAGATTTTTCAAATCTCTTAAATAAAAAATAATAACGATTTTGCCATTAACCTAGACCATGATTTTTAAAGCACATGGTTCCCATGATCCGATCATGATCTGATCGACTTGAGATTTTATCCCATACTATATATCATAAATAAATCATACATGTCAATTTTCAGCTCTTGGATGATAGTAGAAGTGACCCAATTTCTAAATCAACCGTTGAGTACGAAAAGTTTATGGGTAGTCATAGTCGAATATTTTCCTTCGTGTGATTGACTTGAATCGCCTATCATATGTACTAAATGTGTGATATGAGTGTCTCACCTTGATAAGCATTTTTCATAAGATCCAAGTTACCATATTTTTTAAAATAACCAAGTTTTTCAAATCTCTCCAAATTTCATAAGGTGGATCTTTTAATTGACCCACTTCCAACCATCAATTGCATCTTAAATTTTGACCATACTTTGACCTCATTTGATCAGTTTTTTCCTTTTAATGCAATGGATAGAATTTCATATTTAGACATTTCCCATTATTGATCAATACCAAATTTTATATAATTATTTTTCTATCATGACTATGCATTTTCTCTAATTTTGGACCCCGATCATCATGTGTGGACCCTTAATTAAGATTAAATTCATTTTGGCCCACCTGAGTATCCTATAATCAAACAAGACATACACCTTAAAGATCTCTTAAATATCATCATTTCTATGGTTTTATATCCTTGATCAACAACTCCTAAAAGGCCCAAAAGTGGAAATATGTATATCACCTCCATCAACCATTAATCAAAAACTTGACCCATAGGCTAATAAGGGCGTCCAATTGAGAAACTAATTTATACACTCGTGAGGGAAAACTCAGCCGTTGTCCAGTTAATTATTTCATATCAAATGAGCATCTCATATCTTAAAGATCATGGACAAAGTGAGAGATCTCATCATTCAAGTTATAACATGTGCAAAAGAGATAACTAGTTTCCTAATCCAAGCTAAAGAGAGATAAACCTAATATTAAGCTTGATTTCAATGGAGTAGGTCCTAAGTTAACCATGTTTCCACCATCCATCAAAGATGTAATCTTGAGTGATAATTTGTTTAGCAAGAATACAAGTTTGGTGGAAAGAGTGGACCTAATCAATGCACTATGACCATCTATAAAATTCCTTTCAAAATCACCCATTGTGAGTGGTGGACCCTCTAGCAAATTATATATCCTAACTCATCTTCTTGTTCCAAACCAGATAATTGGAATGGATTTTTTAAAACAACTCAAACATCATAAAGTAGACCGTCACTACCCTTCCATTTAGTGTAACGTCCAAGCCTCTACCGCACCTACTGCAAATTAAGTGTGCACCCCTCTCCCTTTAGCCTATTTCTTTCCAAAAACCTAAAATTCTAGTAAAAAAAATCTAACCCCTCACATGTCTCAAATAAAGAGAGAAGAAGAAGAAGAAGAAGAGATGATGCCCACCTTAGTCGTCTCCTACCTTGGACATTCCCTTCTTCTACCTAAGGTGCACAGCTAGCCTTCCTACTTTACTCGATCAATCCTTAGACGTGTAAATGCCCTTCCTCCCTTCTAGATCGACCTAAATTTTTAATTAGGCCAAGGTGATGAATCCCTTCATGCTTCTCTTCAATAATAGCTTATTTTTCCTATAGTTCATGTAATTTTTCTTATATTTATAGTGTTGATTATTTATATCCAAAAGTCATATGTTAAATTCTGTTTTATGATTATTATATGGTGTGAGTTATGTGTTGGATGATCAACTATATAAATAATTATGTTAGGTTTGAGTTGGAACAAGGTTAGTAATATTGCATATTTATTGTCTTAATTACATTAGTTTTTCTTGCATTTAAGTGTTAATTCAATGTAATAATTATATATGTTTTCTACATGGGAGGAGATTTTGGACTTAAAGATGAATACATGCTTAAATGTAGGATTTAAAACTCAAAAGAATTATCAATGAAGATTTGGAGGATATTAATAAAGATTTCAAATAATAAAGATCCAAAAATGTTGAGTACAAAGAATGGAGAAAAGATTGAAAATTTACACAGGCTAATAATGAAAATAATAGACTATTCAGTCTCACCTATGGTTGGTTCGGTCTGATCGAACGTATACAGAACTGTCTAGCAATAAATTATAATTTTCAGAGTTAATTCAGCTCAACATTTAGTCTGATCGAAGGTTAGATTTGGTGTCACCGAAGGAGGGTTCGGTCCAACTTGAGAGAGACAGAGACTTCAAAGGAAAATAGAGAAAATTCAATTGTAACCAAGAAACCAATTTGATGTGACTGAAGGCTACGATCGGTGCGAACGAAGAGTAATAAAAATGTATAAATTTTAAGATAGTTCAAAGTCAGTGCAGATTTTTCACATTTAAAGAGGTGTTTTAAGTTCTTCTAGATACGAATTTGGTCTTGAGAGAAAGACCTAGCGGTGGTAGTGCTTCCACGAACCGTCCTTCCTCTTCAATCATACAATTTTAATTTGTCTTTTAATTTTTCTTTTATTTTTATTCTTGGATGTCAGTTATACTAAGTCAATCTCTTAGTTAAGGCTAAGAGATGAAGTTTATAGTTAATTATATTATAGTATTTAGTTTATTTAATTCAATAACATTGGTTTGAATGATGATAGTAGATTAAAAATAAAAAATATGAGCATAGGAGGATGAATTCTAAATGAATCTATAAAATCGTGTAACATATGGGCCATTAGGGCCCCTGTTGAGAGGTCATGCAAACAAGCCCTATTGTGTGGTCGCGCAACAAGCTAACCTTCTGCGATGCTTGAAAACCTCCCTTCTTTTCTCGTATGTTGCCTTCCGCAAGATACCTAAACTCTATAACTCATAACTTTTAGAGCTTCCAAATGCTTCTTGGACCTCTCTGGTGATCCAAATGGGAGGAGGATGGAGTATTTATAGGCCTCCGCACGTGTGAACCACCAAATCCGTACAACTAATTTCCATTGTGTTATCATGCAATGTACCCCTGTTGCATGAGCGCACACAACAGGGCTCCTATTAAGTATGGACAGATTGCCCGATGTTGTACTTTCACAGCATTATCCTTCATTGTGAGGCCATGCAACTCATCTCTATTTTGCGACCGCGCAACAACACTATATTTTCACGATTACTTAATTTTTGTGCTCCAATAGGTGACAAGACAATGAATGAATTGATTGATTCAAGCTAAATTGATGAGCACAAAGCTTTGGAGAATACATCTCAACCCTTAACTTGCCATTAAGTCCCTTAAATACGAGATTACAATAAAAGGAATGTCACAAGCCAAAAGGTAGCCAACCCACACCTGCTCCTTCAATGGATAAACTCAGAAACTATAGGATTAAAGCTTAGGTCAAAAAACCAATTTGGGTCAAGTTCTCTATTTCTAAAAGGGAATATCAATCTTCAAGGTCTAGAAAAAGGACAAACAATCAGAAAAAGAGTAGTCAATGGGAAGGATGATAACATATAATGGTCATAAGAAATGAAGGAACCCAAGGAGTCAACAAGTGGTCGACACGAGTAATTAAAGAAATAAGTGTAAATCTAGAGTTGCAGGATCCATAAAGGACCACCAACTACTTAGAAGCCTGTAGTGGAAACATCGTGCAAGATTCGGTATAGATGTGAAAGAACATAAGGAGCTAAGGCCAACATTTAACCATAAGCTAAAGCTTCAACTATGTAAGTATATTCTTTGGTCATTTGTCTGACCAGAATGTCTAAAAGGTATCAACATAACCACGTAAGTTAAAAAGCACAATGTTCCTGATTAAAAATTGGCCCCTTAGTTTTGGCTTCTTTTTTATGAAAAGCAAGCGAGGAATATTCTCTTATTACTTACCTAAAGCGAAGCCTGAAAGGATACAACAAGTAGGGAAAACCCCAAAGACAAAAAAAAAAAAGAAGAAGCAATCCACATCCCGAGCAAGAGGGAGAAAAGGCAAGAAACTGTGATGTCCCAAAAAAATCCGCTCAGGCAAAAATCACTAAGGATCAAATCCTTTAGTAATTAAGTGAGAATTAACTAGTGTTAAACAAGATTCCCTATAAAATTAGTCCTAATCACTTTAAATATAATCTATAAGACCCAAACTAGGTAAAACCATTAACCCTACATTACCTAAGAACTTAGGATCCATTTCAAAACCTGTTGCTCTGGAGAGCATCACAAAACTCCGTATCGGACCTGGACCGCGCATCGAAAGTCCAATTATCCTAAAACTATATGGTTACGACCGCCTTGCTGGAGTTGACGACCACCTCAGAAATCAAGTCCTAATAGTACCCAGAAATGTGTAACTTGAGCCCAGAGTGAAGTGTGTGAGAAACACGAATATCTTTAGGAAATGGACTGAAACTTAAGTGAATTGAGTCGGTTCGCTTACAAACTAAATCTAATGATTCAGACCATCGAAATCTGACCCAATTACACCCTCGGATCAGGAAAAATTTTTAACACATGTCAGAGTACTTGTGACCCTGATCGAGTACCGGTGACCGTTGAACTGAAACGGGTCCGCTGCGGCTGATCTGTAAACCTGATCGGACCAAAAACTTATTCTAACCTAGATCCATGGTTAGGGAGCTTAAGTCCGACCGCATGCAAAAAACGGGGCATCCAGAACATCTCCATTGGACTGAAACAACCTGTATTTAGCTATAACCTAAGTATACCTTGGCCCTGGGGCATTTCCATTAGTTCTGAGCCTATATAAAGGCCTTAAACTCTCTCTCCCTTTCCATATGAATTTTTTAAAACCTTAGGAGAGATAAGAAAAGAAAGAGAAGAAAAGAAAGAGAAAGTGTGAGAGAGAGTTGGAATTTTCTCCTGGGATTCGATCCCTATTACTCCATGTGCTTAGCTACCACTTCTGCATTACTATTTCGGTGATTTCGATTCTGAAATTGGGTAAGAAATACTAACCCTAATCTGTCTTAGGGATTCTAGAGGAGTATGTGATGAAATAGCTAACCTATTTCATGATATAGGTTGTCGTTATGTAGTAGACAAAGACGTAGTGTTCGAACCGACTTCGTCACGAGTCTATCGGTGAAAGGTACAAACTACAAATGTTTAGGTTATGGTTTTCAAGACTTTCAATGTCAGTTAATGATTTATGACTGACTTGATTGCTATCACATATGCTTAGATACGATGTTTTTCGTATATTACACATATATGTAAACTACGTTGATTTTTAATACATTCTACATGTTTATTAAAGTGATTGAATGGATAAGGAATTATGATCTGTGCTTATTATGATTGATGTTTGAGAATACATGATTGTTGTACGTGTGGCAACTCCCTTGTGAAAGGACTTGCTATAATATGTGTTTTAACGAATTTATTACATGTACATGAAGTGTGTAGCCTAAGTGTTTGATAAAATGCCTAAATGAGTAAATGCTTGGTGAAATGTATTTAATGAGGCCATTGAGATGGGATTCTCAATTACCTTATCTATATTACAGTTTCCTTTATGTAATCTATCTTACTACTACGTGATTTATGGATGAATGTTTATGTATGATAACATGCAGTATATGTGTTCGTTAAAATGCTTATATGGGATTTATAATTGAATTGGTTGTTACATGCTGTTTGACTAGCACACATGAATGCCTATTACATTTGACTGTGATTGGGACTATGATGTAGTCCAGGCAATCGGTAATAATTCTTGTTTAAGTGGCTGAGCTAGTCTCACCACATTTGATGCACTTGGTGAATCCGAGTCATATGATAATTGTCGATAGTGGTTAGCGCTCCATGTCGATTAGCTCGACGTACGCCCGTACCAGTCGAGCTTGTTAAGTAACCTGATTTTTCTAATGTATGTTCACCATGTATGGTCGCTACTGCTTGAATATAAGGTACCAAACTTACTAGTGAAAATTCATTCAACCTTAGTACCTCGATCCGCTAAGATTCATGAGCCGGATATGGTGGTATAGGACACCTTGGTCGAGCTGTCAACCTACGCTGGGGCGATGAGCCTCCCCATAGTGACCAGTGAGCAACCCAAACTCGTGAGCCGAATACAGTGGTATGAGATACTGTATTCGAGCTGTCGGCCTACACTGGCGTAGCATGGCTATGGTCCCCAGTCGGGTTGGTGACGAGCCTTCGAAAATATAATGTTAGTTGGTAGGGCGTTAGTGGAGTGACTTTGAGTATGAAATAGGCCTACCCCGGTGCAGTTTGGCTATGGTCCCCAGTTGGGTTGGTGACGAGCCTTTGAAAATAGACTATCAGTTGGTAGGGCGTTGATGGTAGTGACCTGAACTTGCCTATCGTATGTGATTAACTAGGATTGACGACCCTAGATGGATCATTGTTTGGGTCAAGGATGTAAAGGGCAGTACGTTAGCTTTCCAATCCTGCTGTATAAAAAGGGCTAACTAAGAACTTAGTTAACACGACCATGCATCGCATTGCACAGTGCTTTGGTGAGGAAGTGCATGTTTACTGGGAGTGGTGCATGCCACGATCGTAAGATGTTGTCGCAAGATGGAGTGTAGGTGAGGGCATGCATCATTACAATATATCATTCTTGCATTAACTTAGGACATGAATGTTATACTGCTTTATCATTACTACTTGACTGAATTGATAACATGTTAACCTTTGCTTCGTAGTTCCACTGAGTTGATCATTCACTCCCACGTTACGGGACGATATCTTAAACACCAACCAGACCCTGTTTTAGTTTCAGATGATGGCAATGCATACGAAGTGGAGCCGGACTTTTATGATGATGAGGGTTTCTCTTATATGCGGCTATCAGGCGGGTCTATGTAGACCATGTTCTGATCGACGGGGTTACAGGGATGCGGATTAAACGCCATTACACTTGTTATTTTACACTTTTGGAACACTCATGTATATTCATTTTATTCATTTTTGGAGTATACATATATATATATATATATATTTAATCCGATACCATGTTCACACTCTAGAGACTTATAACAGTTTATACGCTTTATATATCTATCATAGTCTTCCGTTTGCAAATTTTAATTGTCTCTAGAGTATGATATGTTGTTTTGGTATAATTTCACTCATGTTAAATGCACAAATATGAACAACATTCAATCATCATTATCTATGTTGCATAAGTGATGCGTTGGAACTCGGGAGCTGAGCCTCTCTCGACCCCTAATTTTCAGGGTGTTACAAGTTGGTATCAGAGCATGATTTGGATTAAGCTGGACCTGGGTTTTTGTCACACGATGCACACTAACGTACTTCAAATTAGGAGGGTGCGATAAAACATAGAAAGGTTATAGGATTCCCAGTTTCGTCAATTGTTGGATTCAACTAAAACTGAGCCCCGTAGTTCACCCTGTAGGCACCTATGATCGTGTGAAATGATCCAAACCTCCCTCTAGTTCATCAATTGACAAGTATGGAGGTCAATTCAGTTGATCACATGCGTAAAACATGCCAAAAGAGTGAATACTCGCAAGTTGGGACTCGAACACGTCTCGAACGAGTGCGGGGGGGACATACCGCAACTTACGATGGGATCAAGGTGGGTCCCATGCATTTTCGACACCCCGGGGAAGTGTGGACACCGCCCCCATGAGGAGGTACCGCCGGCAAGACAGACGCCTGGCTGGGGCCCCCGCCACCCGATCGTCCATGGGGTGTCCACACACGTGTGGGACCCCTTTCTCCTCTCATAAAACCCATTCTGGGGTATTTTTGTAAGATTTTAAAACCCCCTCCACTCCATATTCTCACCCAAATCTCTCATCCTCTCTATTTCATCTCACAAATCCACCTTCAAAGCTTCAAACATTCTTCCTTCATCATCACTACCTCCCTATTTTCCTTTTTAAGTGATTCAAACCCCTCCAAATTCTTCAATCCCTCTCAAATATTCTTCCATATCTTCCAAACACCATCTTTTCCTTCACTTTTCACACCATCTTCGACTTTTCTTCCCATTTGATTACACAAAACCCACTTGTGTGTCTCAAAACTCCAAGACCCAACAACCCATCTCATTTTCCATGGCTCTCTTTGAGGTGGTCACTGTCATCTTCTCCATCTCTATGCTCTTGTCTCTTATGATGAGGAAAAGAGCGGCCCCGAATGAGGTCGGGCCGAACCGACCACGTCGCCTTACGAGGAGGGCAAATGCCAAAGTAAGTACCAGTGCTGGGCAAGAACGGTGTTCCAAGTGGGACCTCGATCCTCGAATTCTGTTGGAACATTTATCTCGATAAGTTTCACAACCGTAAGGTCGTGTTTGAAGCACACGTCAATGAGAGGTTGTCTGGGATGTACCCAATCATCAAATTTCTCACAGAAAATGGGTGGGGTCCCATATTCAAGAGAAAAGCTTCTGCGAGTGCAAACGCTGTGCGCACTTTTTATACCCTTATTCGAAATCCGATATATAAGCCCCTCTAGTTTACCATTCATCTGGGTAGGCAGGAGATTACGATCGGTGTGGATGATATTGCTCGTGTCATGAGTGTTGAGAAGGGATTGGTGGATGCTAGCGAGAAGAATTGCGCTGGTAAGCGGGAGAAGAGACTCCGCACGTGATTCCTCTGTGGTCGGCTCGAGCATTGGAGGCGGGAGACTAACCTCGCTTCAAGCAAGATGACAAATGACTTCCGTCTGCTCCACAACAGATGCACGTATAACGTGTATCCCCGATCAAGAAACCGCACTGACTACACGAGGTTCATGTTGGACTTCTTGTTTCGAGTTGGGAAAGGAGGCAAAGTATGTCTACCCACTCTAGTCCTAACACAAATAGTCAAGGTGAAAAGGTCTAATAGGAAAAGTACCGCACTGTCATTCGGCCGACTGATTTGCAAGATCACCCGCCAATGCAGCTTCCGACTCCATATGGATGATGTCGCCCCAATCCATATTATCAGTGCCAACGTGCTTGACAACATGGGGATTGGTGAAAGGCAACGCTAAGGCCACCATGGGGAGCAGAGCGACGATGCAGAAGATGAAAGTGATGAGATCGAGAAAAACGAAGATAAGGAGCAAAGTGGTGATGAAGAAGAAGGAAGTAGTGAGGTTGGCAATGGGGCTGAGAGCGGTGGTGAGGAGGCAGAACAAGAAGAGGAAGAAGTGGAGGCCCAAGGCCCTATTGTGGCCTCTCCTCCTGCTACTCAGATGGGTGATAGTGATCGAGCTGCTATAGAAGCTCGCTTGGCTCAACTCGAGGAGAGTCGGGTCGCCCTGAGATAGGACATCCGGGAAACCTGGGCCAAAGTAAGGTAAAAGCTTAAAGAGAATGAGGCCTTTATGAAACAAAAATTCAAGAAGGTGTCTCGCACCTTAAGGGTTTTCCTGTGTTGTGTACAGGACAAGGGTGCGCCTTCACTGTCACCGGATTCTGATGACTAGTTGTACCTGTAGTCGTCTTTTGTTTCATCTTGTTGCTTATTTTCTTCTTATTTCTATATGTAGCCTTGATTGTCTTAGTAATGTGGTCAAGTAATTAGCATGTTTTAGTGTTTGAAGCCTTGCTTAGATTAGCTCACATGCATCTTCTGTTATGATCCATGTTAGGCTACATCTCATGTATTGTGACAACTTTGGTAAATGGAATGCATAAAGCTTCTTTGAATTTGGATGCGAGTGATGCGTGGATGCATGCATGATCTTGTGCTGAATCCGACAAGGGTTGCGCCCTATGTTATATATAGGGATTGCCACCTAAAGGCTCGCGGAGTACGGCACGTCTCACCCTTGGTGACTCGATTGACGGGGCACCTCTCCTAAGCGATAGCCACCTGGACCCCAGTTCGGGCCCAACTCATGAGACTATGTCAGATTCTCAGTCGGCCACTGGCCCCACTAATGGGTCGACACTTGTCGCACCATCGATCCCTGAATAGAACCGTGCGTCAACTTCGACGTCGCACATCCCTCAGCCTGCTCCTCCTACTAATAGGTTGGAGCAGATGATGTTGCTGATGCAACAGCAGCAGCAGTAGTTTTTGACCACCATGGCAGGGATATTTGCCCAGAGCATGGGTGTGGCCTCGCCTGCACCTCTTGTACAGCCTGCGGGCAGTACGAGTGCTAGCGACCTCTTCGAGCGATTTCAATGCTTCCGACCTCCTACATTTGTGGTTTATCATAGACCCGAGGAGGCCGAGTATTGGCTTGACTGCATCTCTAAGATACTGAAGTCGTTGCACTGCACTGAGGTAGAGCAGGTGGAACTGGCCACCTGCATGTTCAAGAAGGAGGCCAACCTCTGGTGGGACAGCATCCTTCGGACCATTGCTATCGGATACGTCGGGACGTGGGAGGCCTTCGAGACCCGCTTCCACGAGAAGTATTATCCTCTTACATATCGACATGAAAAGGAAGGCAAGTTTCTCCACCTTCGACAGGGAAATGACCGCTGGCTACAGTAAAATGTTATACGTTTCTGATTCCCTTGTAAATTTTAAATTCATACCACGTCGAGGAGATATCCCTCTTCTTTCCTTTCTGCGACCTTATGTTGCTAGCATTCCAAATTTCTGAAATATTTTAGAACTCTTGACTCTTTCTTCCCTCCTGAAGTTAATGAAATCGAAGTGCAATCTGCCCATAACCCCCTAACCGTATGATCGATATGGTGACATGCAAATATAATTTTAGGAGATTGAAAACCCTTCTAGTATAACCTTTTGACTATGAGCACCATAGAAGAATTATTATCCACCATGTTAAACATAGGTTAAATAAGAACTCTCGTTGAACAATACCCGAAGGACAACCTTATAAACATGAGGCTTGAACAATACCCGAAGGACAACCTTATAAACTCCTTAAATACTTAGGATGATCGGGTTTCAGATTTTTAGAACCATATCCCTATGAGGCATTTGCGGCTTAACTCAATTCTCAATCCTGCGTGATTACCAAAGGACTCATTGCTCTGACCGAGTAGAAGACCAGGATCCATCAGGATTAGGAAGGGATACAACGTTGTCTGCCCTATTCAAGCGGACAATCGACGTATTAGATTTGAGCCTACCACAACTGTCTTTCCGTAATAGCTCATTCGTAACGGGTAGATTATACCACCCTTAGGTAAACTTTATTATCAAACACTTAGCACGATAATAGTGATTTAGACATTTACCTTCAAACCTCAAAGGTAGAGACTTTTATGGGGGGTTGACCAATATGAGCTAGGCTGATGTAGTTATTATATACCCTAACACGTATATAAACCTGAAACCGACAGAACTAAGCAAATGAAAAAAAAATGCCTTTACTAATTACCCTTAAGCAATTTCGGGGACAAAATTATTCTTTAAGGGGGATAGATTGTGATGTCCGAAAAAATCCGTATAAGGACTCGAGTACCATCTTAGGAAAAAATCACTAAGCACCAAATCCTTTAGGAATTAAGCAAGAATTAACTAGTGTTAAACTAGAATCCCTATGAAATTAGTCCTAATTACTTTAAATACGATCTGTAAGACCCAAACTAGATAGAACCATTAACGTTACATTACCTAAAAACTTAGGATCCATCTCAAAACCCAGTTGCTCTCGGGAGCACCACGAAACTCCGTATCGGACCTGGACCTCGTCAAAAGTTTGATTATTCTGAAACTATATAGTTACAACTACCTTTCTGGACTTGACAATCACCTCAGAAATCAAGTCCTAATAGTACCCAAAAATACGCAACTTGAGCCCGGAATGAAATGTGTGAGAAACACGAATATCTTTAGGAAATGGACTGAAACTTAAGTGAATTGAATCAGTTCACTTACAGGCTAAATCTAAGGATTCAGACCATCAGAATCTGACCATATCACACCCTCAGATCAGGGAAAATATCCAACACATGTCAAAGTACTTGTGACCCTGATCGAGTACCGGTGACCGTTGAACTGAAATGGGTCAGCTGCGGCTGATCTGCAAACCAATCGGACTAAAAACTTAGCCTGACCTATATCCATGGTAAGAGAGCTTAAGTCCGACCGCATGCAGAAAAGAGACATCCAGAACAGCTCCGTTGGACCAAAACGGCCTGTATTTAGCTATAACCTAAGTATACCTTGGCCCTGGGGCCATTTTCATCAGTTCTAGGCCTATATAAAGGCCTTAAACCCTCTCTCTCCCTTGCCATATGAATTTTCTAAAACCCTAGGAGAGAGAAGAAAAGAAGGAGAGGAAAAGAGAGAAATTGTGAGAGAGAGTTGGGGTTTTCTTCTGGGATTCGATCCCTATTACTCCACGTGCTTAACAACCACTTCTGCATCGCTCTTCCGGCGATTTTGATTCCAAAATTGGGTAAGAAATACTAACCCTAATCTTTCTTAGGGATTCTAGAGGAGTATGTGATGAAATAACTAACCTATTTCATGATATAGGTTGTCGTTGTGCCGTAGACAAAGACGTGGTGTTCGAACCGAATTATTCACTAGTCTATCGGCGAAAGGTGTGGACTATAAATGTTTAGGTTATGGTTTTCAAAACTTTCAATGTCAGTTAATGATTTATGACTGACTTGATTGCTATCACATATGCTTAGATACGAAGTTTTTTGTATATTACACATGTAAACTACGTTGATTTTTATTGCATTCTACATGTTTGTTGAAATGATTGAATATATATGGAATTATGATCTGTACTCGTTATGATTGATGTTTGAGAATACATGATTGTTGTACGTGTGACAACTCCCTTGTGAAAGGACTTGCTACAATATGTGTTTTAACGAATTTATTACATATACTTGAAGTGTGTAGCCTAAGTGTTTGATAAAATGCCTGAATGAGTAAATGCTTGGTGAAATGTATTTAATGAGGCCATTGAGATGGGATTCTCAATTACCTTGTCTATAATTACAATTTTCTTTATGTAATCTATCTTGCTACTACGTGATTTATGGATGAATGTCTATGTATGTGATAACATGCACTCTATGTGTTCGTTAAAATGCTTATATGGGAGTTATAATTAAATTGGTTGCTACATGATGTTTGACTAGCACACATGAATGCCTATTGCATTTGACTGTGATTGGGACTACGACATAGTCCAGGCAATCGGTAACAATTCTTGTTTGAGTGGCCGAGCTAGTCTCACCACATTTGATGCGTTCGATGAATCCAAGTCGTACGATGATTGTCGATAGTAGTTAGCGCTCCATGTTAATCAGCTCGACATACGCTTGTACCAGTTGAGCTTGTCAAGTAACCCAATTTGCCTAATGTATGTTCACCATGTATGGTCGTTACTGCTTGAATTTAAGGTACCAAACTCACCAGTAAAAACCCGTTCAACCTTGGTACCTCGATCCGCTAACACTCATAAGCCAGACATGGTGGTATGATACACCGTGGTCGAGCAGTCGGCCTACACTAGGGCAATGAGCCTCCTCGTAGTGACCAGTGAGCAACCCAAACTCGTGAGCCAAATACGGTATTATGGGATACTATATTTGAGCTATCGGCCTACATTGGCACAGCCTACTTGTGGTCCCCAGTTGGGTTGGTGATGAGCCTTTGAAAATAGACTGCCAGTTGGTAGGGCGTTAATGGAGTGACCTTGAGTATGAAATAGGCCTACCCCGGTGTACTTGGTTGTGGTCCCCAGTCAGGTTAGTGATGAACCTTCAAAAATAGACTACCAATTGGTTGGGCATTGGTAGTAATGACCTGAACTTACCTATCGTATGTGATTAACTAGGATTTTCAACCCTAGATGGATCATTATTTTGGTCAAGGATGTAAAGGGCGGTACCTTAGCTTCTCAATCCTATTGTATGAAAAGGGCTAACTAAGAACTTGGCTAACATAACCATGCATTGCATTGCATGGTGCTTTGGTGAGAAGTACACGTTTACTGAGAGTGATCCATGCCACGATCGTAAGATGTTATCACAAGAGGGAGTGTAGGCGAAGGCATGCATCATTACAACATACCATTTTTACATTAATAAGTATACTTAGGACATGAGTGTTGTACTACTTTATCATTACTGTTTGATTAAATTGATAACATGTTAACCTTTACTTCATAGTTCCACTGAGTTGATCACTCACTCTCATGTTAAGGGATGGTATTTTAAACACCAACCAGACCCTGTTTTAGTTTCAGATGATGGCGATGCGTACGAAGTGAAGCCGAACTTTTATGATGATGAGGGTTTCTCCTATATGCAGCTATTAGGCGGGTCTATGTAAACCATGTTTTGATCGACGAAGTTACAGGGATGCTGATTAGACGTCATTACACTTGTTATTTTGTACTTTTAGAACACCCATGCATATTCATTTTGTTCATTTTTGGAGTATACATGTATATATTTAACCTGATAACATGTTCGCACTCTAAAGACTTACAACAGTTATATATTTTATATATCTATCACAATCTTCCGCTTGTAAAATTTAACTGTCTCTGGAGTATGATATGCAGTTTTGGTATAATCTCACTCATGTTAAATGCACTAATATGAACAACATTCAATCATCATTATCTATGTTGCATAAGTGAAGCATTGGAAGTCGGGAGCTAAGCTTCTGCTCGACCTCCAATTTTTAAGGCGTTACAAGTTGGTATCAGAGTATGATTTGGATTAACTTGGACTTAGATTATTAGACCCCGATTATTACCAGATTTTGCCAACATAATAATGCTTAATGTCATAGTTTAATTGTGTTTTGTTGCAGGATGAAATAAAGAGCGTTGATTGAAAAAGTGTATTAAAAACATGGATTTGACACTCCGAAGTCACCAGAGCAAGGGACGCACTTCAAAGGGCCAATACTGAAGAATTTACACGCCAGGGATCTGAGAAAATCAAGCCGTTCACGTTTAAAAAGGCCCGAAAATGATCCAGAATGTAAGATCACATGGTTCCCGCCATCCGATTGACTCGAAACTTCATTCATGTGATTGGAGCCATAAATTAACCGTACATTTCAAATTTCAGCCCTCGGATCACTATAGAAGTGCCCCAACTGACAGATCAGCCCATAAACCGTTGATTCTGGGCCCACCCGGTCTCTAGATATGACTCAACATTGGTTTCAACGCCTTAAATGGGATGATGAAATGAATGGACGGATTGGATTTTGCAGAAACATTTCAATGGACCCCACCTAGTGTGGTATGTGCATAGTGCATATGTGCACTAACCGTTCACGGCAAACACAAAGACAGCTTGACCGTCTCTGACCGAAAACAAAAGAGAAAAAAAGAAATTTCTTTTTTTCGCTGGTGCGTAACCGACCGACGGTCGATTTTACGGACGGTTGTAGGGCCTACCCATTGACTATACGTCTGATCCAAGCCGACCATCTTGTAGAGAGCTGCAAACACTACAAACCCATGTTAATATTTTTTATCCATGCATGCACATGTGTGCGATACAGGGGCCAAAAAAGGGCTGCCCTATAGCATTCAAATCTGATCTTTTAGTTATTTCTTCTCTGAGACATGCCAATGGACATTCAAAACCACCCATTCTTGACTGAAATTTCGTTTTGAATGCAATGGACGGGGTGAATTTTCTAGAAAATACTTCTGTAGGGCCCACCGATCACGATAGTGAAAGAGTGCGAAAGGTTTTGCACATCTGCGAAAACTGACTTTTTTAGGAGGTTATGGCCCACCATCTTTGATCATATTGTAGATCTAAACCGTCTATCATGTAGAGAACCCAAAAATATCCAAAGAGACGGTGTTTCTTTGAAATTTAAGCGAGAAAAGTGGCGTGTTTCGAGGCACTGAACTTGGCTATGAAAAGGCTTTCGCTACGCATGCGATAGCTTTCCAAATCCGATTCAAATTCGATTTTCACCACTCCAGCAACTATAAAAGGAGGTTTTGGACGTGGAGATCAATTCAGAGCCAGCGAGGAAGATCCAGAGCCAAGGAGAAGAAAGAGAAGAGAGAGAGAAGAAGGAAGAAGAGAGATAAGGGAGATATTTTTAATATTTTTATTTTATATTTCCTTTTTCCTAATTAATCTTATGGATAGTTAATTCTTCTTAGCTAGGGCTGAGATGAAGCCCCTAATTTGATTGACTCTTGTTTATGTTGAATTTATTTTAATTGGATTGATTTGTTTCTTTTTTTAGTGTGCTTTCCTGAGATTTTCATACTTCTCCATTCTGTGAGCTCGATCAAAGTCTAGATATGGATGTTGTTTGGAATATTACTCTAGGTGCTTGTGTCTGACCATGAACAGGTTTCCTATAGAGGAAGAAACAGGATTTACATCTCTCCATGCCTGACCATGGATGGAAAGATGTGATCCATATACTTTAAAGGATTATACATTTTGTGTGCCCGACCAAGGACATAGGATGTGCTTTATTTATTAAATTTATATCAATCTGAATTAGGATAAATCAACAGGTAAAATAAGGGTTAGGATAGTTAGGGGTGGATTCGAAATTCCTAGTCTTTTCATCGATTGGATTTTACTCATTACTCTCAGTTATTTTTTCATTGATTTTTGTTTAAGTTTTCTTAATCATTACATAAACTCTTTGTTGGATTAGTTAAGAAGAGTCTTAAATTTTAAATTGTGACAACCAGTCCTTGTGGGAACGATCTCGTAATACGTACCATATTTACATCTGATTCATATACTTGCGAGTAAAAATTATTTAAATCAAATTGGTTTAAATTAAAACAGCAAGTTTTTGACGCCGTTGCCGGGGACTATTTCGGTCCAAATTGGATTTAGGATTCTCTCTTATCATAATTCATAGCCTTAGGATTTTACTAACTATAGGTTAAAGTTTTTATTTTATTTTATTTCCTGTTTTGTAGGGTTCTGATTTGAACTTCTATTTTGGTAATCTCTTTCTAAAATTCTCTACTTTTTTTAATTTTTATTTTTTAGGAGTTTTCAAATTCTAGGCTTTCTTCTTAGAAATTTTCTAATTTCTAATTTTAGATTTAGATTCTTCTTCTAAGTAACTTTCTATTTTCTAGTTTTAGAAATTTTTCTCTTTTTAGAAACTAACTTGGATTTTTATTTCTAAGATTAGAAACTCTTTTTTTTTTAGAAACTAACTTTCTATTTTTATTTTTAGTAACTTTCTAATTCTAGGATTTCCTTCCCTTTTGAAAACTAACTCTTCTTTATTGTTCTTTAGAAAATTTTTAATTTTAGATTTTCTATTTTTTAGAAACTAACTTGTTTTATTTTCTTTTGCAGGATTCTAACATAGATCTCCAAATTGGTAACTTCTTTCTAATTATCTCTTTTCCTATTTTTAGATTGGTGTACGATTTTTCGTTTAGAATTAGATTCAGAGTTAGAGTTTCACCATGTATATGCACGGGTGGGAATGTCAGTATGTTGAGAAGAATAACATATATAGGGATGATGATTATGATGGAAATCCACCAATGTCTCAAAACTTTTCTGAAACTATCATCGAGAACCAACCGGAATCTAATGATCCACCGGTCAAGAAGTCCTTACTCGATCATATACGGGAGAATAATTACAACCCACGGATTAATCAGACAACGTGAGTGTCGTGATTATCATAACTATATGCGTGAGAACTATTATCAACCATCAGATTCTCTCACATATGATCAGTATGACTATATTCAGTGGAAACATCAAACTTGGGAAAATGAACCAACAACATGTTATAATGGTTATTCTCTTAGTTACAAAGCCTATGACTTGATGAAATTATTAGGTACACTTGAATCACGCATTGATAGGCTAATGGAGACTAATTCGTCCCGACCACAACCCGTTGATTATTCCTTTGGATTCCCTATTTATGATGCGCTGATGGAAGCTAGTTCATCTCAGCCACAACCCAATCCAGAAATACAATGAGAGGAAGGTGATCCTCACTCACTTTTAAAACACTCTGGAATTTAGGATAAAGAGTTGAATTATGTTAATGAGCATATGGTTCAATTTCCAGATGAATCGATTTCGATGAAAGTTCAAAGGAATGGTGAAGAGACATGGGTATCTTTCGAATACAATGATGATAACACATTTCACTCACATGAGACACTCGAGTTAAATGATAATGAAGAGGTCAACTCATTTGAACCTCCACCCAATTTAGAAATAGAATGTGAGGAAAGTAATCCCATCCCAAGTGTGCATGACAGGGAATTAGACGATGATATGTATTGGGATGATGATTATGAATGTTCAGCCCAAATTCTCCCGGAATCAATCTCAAGTATGGTCCAGGTCAATGATCAAGAAGTACACGAAGTAGTCGGTCAAAATGAGTCACTCCTCTCATCTAACATGTATGATTTAAAAGTGAAAGATGAGCCCATTACAACCGACCCTTCTAACTCTCATGAAACATGTTTGGGCCACTCCTCTGAATTGAATGATGATATGATTCGGAAAATGAACGAACCGCTTGATATGACTCTTGAAGTTGAAATCACCCAGTTGAAGCCACCATCTAAGTCACACACTTTTGACGATTCAATACCTCTTCTGAGTAGTATCAATGAGCAGAGTCCTCACAACAATACTTCGTTTCTTGATCATCAAAATGTTTGCGTAGAGTTGGAGCAAGAAAGTGTACTTCCATTCACTTTCAAAGATGATGGATTCCTTGGGCAGATCATCACAATCTCCAATGTGGAAAATAAATCATGCTTAGCTGAACATCCCAACTCTTTAGATGACTGCTTAGCGTATTTTGCAGATTCAAACGATCCCCTGTTACAAGAAATAGTGAATGCCTTGCAACATAATACCTCGGCAGTTGTCATGAATCGAGAGAACCCGTATTCTAAAGTACATCCTTCCCCAGATTCTGAATGTTTACCATTAAATGTGGAAGAGTTGAAAATTGAACTACAGAGTGAAACATCAGCGTTTGTTGAGACTACACCACCTACTATAATTTTTTCTAAATTTCATTTACGAGTAGTCTCTGATTCACCATGGGATACTAACATTGAAAATTTTTCTGTCACAGGTGAATCATATACATTTTAGATACCTCAAGTAACTCAATGGAAAATTTCTTATGAGGTACATAAGCTTCTCTGGAAAGTCATGCTCCAGGGCGCCCAAGCCTATTGCAAAAAGGGCTTTTGGATGATCCTCTTGAAAAACTTACTAAGAAACTTATCAATATATTGGCCGGAAGAGGAACCTTGCGGCATGATCGAGTAGTTTTTTCCTGCTTTCATAAGACTAGGGTAGTTTTTTTAATGTTGTTTTAGGATAAATGGTAAACTTAGCGCTCCTGGGAGGCAACCCAGCTTTTCTTTTTATTTCTTTTTCTTAGCTAGTTAGTTATTTCAATGTTTGTGGGTAACATTGCTGCAAACCCTCACGAGACTACAACTCATCCACTAGGGGCAACCTAGGGGTTTAAAGGCTTATTGCATACGCTAAATGCAATCGAGAGCACCTGCGAAAGTGGTATAGGTAGAATTTTTTTTTGTGATTTTATTTTTGTTATTTTTCTTTTACTGATTTCTCTCTTGTGCTGACTCGCTTTTACATTGATATTTTTGGAAAAGCCTCTTGATTCTCCGTTTCAGGTACTATCCTTCCATCACTCCTCTTTTACTCTCATTGTCTCATGTGCATTGCAAGCTTATTTCTTTTACATTAAGGACAATGTAGATTTTAGGTTGGGGGTAGGAGATTAGGTTACCTAATCAGTATTTTCTTGGTCCTGAGTAAAATTTTAAAAGAAAATTCTTAATTTTTAATTTTTTTTTGGAATTTCTTGTGAATTTGAAGTGATTTTGAAGGATAGTTGTGATTTTAAAATTAAAAAACATAAAATGTTGGTAATTTATAACTTTTGGAGTTAGTTGCATGTTAGATTTCACAGTTAAGTTTAAATTATTAACCCATGATTAGAAGTTTTAAACATTGATTGAGTCATAATCTCACAAGACACATCTCGCTTACACATTAAATGATTAACTTGGTAATCTCCAAGCATGAATGGAATCAGCTTGAAAAAAATTTCATGTTCAGTAAAAGAAGAATAAAAAGGGTAAGTCGCATAATCTTCACCATAGGTTTGCTCCCTATAGGTGAAGATTTGATTCCCTATGGTTGACATGTAAAAAGAGTTGGGCAATAAGTTTTCACCATGGGTTTGCTCCCTATGGGTGAGGATTTGATTCCACTCCTTAGTGTTACTGTTCATGAAAAAAAAAAAAATCAAAGGCTAGTAGAATTAAACGATGGTTTCAAGTTTGGTTGTCATGAATTCTGTTGTTAATTACCAATGATAACATGAAATTAATAATTGGATTTCTTAATGATTGTGAGCCGAGATTACACTATATACTCATAGAAGTCAATGTTTAGAATTATTCTAATTAATGGATTAATATTTTGAATTTGATTATGAAGTATACCGTGAGTTTGATTCCTCGAGAAAATTCTATACACCATTCATGAATCTTAGAATTCTCACATCTCGACTATCTGTTCACAAGTCACTTGGGCCTAAAAGAATTGCTCTTTTATTTTTGAAATTATTTTTCGCATGTTTTGCTCGGGACTAGCAAAATGCTGGTTGGAGGTTGTGATGAGGGTTAAATATTACATATTAGACCCCGATTATTACCAGATTTTACCAACATAATAATGCTTAATGCCATAGTTTAATTGTGTTTTGTTGCAGGATGAAATAAAGAGCGTTGATTGAAAAAGTGTATTAAAAATATGGATTTGACACTTCGAAGTCACCAGAGCAAGGGACGCACTCCAAAGGGCCAATATTGAAGAATTTACACGCCAGGGATCCGAGAAAATCAAGCCGTTCATGTTTAAAAAGGCCCGAAAATGGTCCAGAATGCAAGATCACATGGTTCCAGCCATCTGATTGACTCGAAACTTCATTCATGTGATTAGGGCCATAAATTAACCGTACATTTCAAATTTCAGCCCTCAGATCACTATAGAAGTACCCCAACTGACAGATCAGCCCATAAACTATTGATTCTGGGCCCACCCAGTCTCTGGATATGACTCAACATTGGTTTCAACGCCTTAAATGGGATGATGAAATGAATGGATGGATTGGATTTTGAAGAAACATTTCAATGGACCCCACCTAGTGTGGTATGTGCATAGTGCATATGTGCACTAACTGTGCACGGCAAACACAAAGACAGCTTGATCGTCTCTGACCGAAAACAAAAGAGAAAAAAAGAAATTTCTTTTTTTCGCTGGTGCGTAACCGACCGACGGTCGATTTTACGGACGGTTGTGGGCCTTACCCATTGACTATACGTCTGATCCAAGCCGACCATCTTGTAGAGAGCTGCAAACACTACAAACTCATGTTAATATTTTTCGTCCATGCATGCACATGTGTGCGATACAGTGGCCAAAAAAGGGCTGCCCTGTAGCGTTCAAATCTGATCTTTTAGTTATTTCTTCTCTGATACATGCCAATAAACATTCAAAACCACCCATTCTTGACTGAAATTTTATTCTGAATGCAATGGACGGGGTGGATTTTTTAGAAAATATTTCTGTGGCGCCCACCGATCACGATAGCAAAAGAGTGCGAAAGGTTTTGTACATCCGCAAAAACTGACTTTTCTAGGAGGTTATGGCCCACCATCTTTGATCATATTGTAGATCTAAACCGTCTATCATGTAGAGAACCCAAAAACGTCTTAAGGGACGGTGTTTATTTGGAATTTAAGTGAGAAAAGTGGCGTGTTTCGAGGCACTGAACTTGGCTGCGAAAAGGCTTTCGCTGCGCATGCGATAGCTTTCTAAATCCGATTCAAATCCGATTTTCACCACTCCAGCAACTATATAAGGAGGTTTTGGATGTGGAGAGCAATTCAGAGCCAGGGAGGAAGATCCAGAGCCAAGGAGAAGAAAGAGAAGAGAGAGAGAAGAAGGAAGAAGAGAGATAAGGGAGATGTTTTTAATATTTTTATTTTATATTTTTTTTTCTTAATTAATTTTATGGATAGCTAATTCTTCGTAACTAGGGCTAAGATGAAGCCCCTAATTTGATTGACTCTTGTTTATGTTGAATTTATTTGTTTCTTTTTCTAGTGTGCTTTCCTGAGATTTTCATACTTCTCCATTCTATGAGTTCGACCAAAGTCTATATATGGATGTTGTTTGGAATATTACTCTAGGTGCTTATGTCTGACCATGAACAGGTTTCCTATAGAGGAAGAAACGGGATTTACATCTCTCCATTCCTGACCATGGATGAAAAGATGTGATCCATATGCTTTAAAGGATTATACGTTTTGTGTGCCCGACCACGGACATAGGATGTGCTTTGTTTATTAAATTTATATCAATCTGAATTAGGATAAATCAACAGGTAAAATAAGGGTTAGGATAGTTAGGGGTGGATTCGAAAGTCCTAGTCTTTTCATCGATTGGATTTTACTCACTACTCTCAGTTACTTTTTCATTGATTTTTGTTTAAGTTTTCTTAATCATTACCTAAACTCTTTGTTGGATTAGTTAAGAAGAGTCTTAAATTTTAAATTGTGACAACCAGTTCTCGTGGGAACGAT
The DNA here is from genome assembly GCA_037074715.1 of Magnolia kwangsiensis. Taxonomy (NCBI): domain Eukaryota; kingdom Viridiplantae; phylum Streptophyta; class Magnoliopsida; order Magnoliales; family Magnoliaceae; genus Magnolia; species Magnolia kwangsiensis. Next base: position 94,357,379 of record CM073579.1, read on the forward strand.
CTCGTAATATGTACCATATTTACATCTGATTCGTATACTTGCGAGTAAAAATCATTTAAATCAAATTGATTTAAATTAAAACATCAAGGACATACCACAACTTACGATGGGATCCAAGGTGGGTCCCAGGCATTTTCGACACCCCAGGGAAGGGTGGACACCCCCCCCCCCCCCCCATGCGGAGGTCCGCCAGTGAGACAGACGCCTGGCAGGGCCCATGCCAAATTGGCGGGGCCCTGCCCAGCCAGGCAGCGCCCGGGAGGGGGCCCCCGCCACCCGATCGTCCATGGGGCCTCCACACACATGTGGGACCCCTTTCTCCTCTCATAAAACCCATTCTAGGTTATTTTTACAAGATTCTAAAACCCCCTCCACTCCATATTCTCACCCAAATCTCTCATCCTCTCTATTCCATCTCACAAATCCACCTTCAAAGCTTCAAACCTTCTTCCTTCATCATCACTTCCTCCCTATTTCCCTTTTTAAGTGATTCAAACCCTCCAAATTCTTCAATGCCTCTCAAATATTCTTCCATATCTTCCAAACACCATCTTTTCCTTCACTTTTCACACCATCTTCCTCTTTTCTTCCCATTTGATTACACAAAACCCACTTGTGTGTTTCAAAACTCCAAGACCCAACAACCCATCTCATTTTTCATGGCTCTCTTTGAGGTGGTCGCTGCCATCTTCTCCATCTCTACACTCTTGTCTCTTATGACGAGGAAAAGAACGGCCCCGGATGAGGCCGGGCCGAGCCGACCACGTCGCCCTACGAGGAGGGAGGACGCTGAAGCAAGTACCAGTGCCGAGCAAGAATGATATTCTAAGTGGGACCTCGATCCTTGGATTCCGTTAGGACATCGGTCTCAGTAAGTTCTGCAACTGCAAGGTTTTGTTTGAAGAACACGTCGATGAGAGGTTGTCTGGGATGTACCCAGTCATCGACTTTCTCGCGAAAAATGGGTGGGGTCCCATATTCGAGGGAAAAGCTTCTGCGAGTGCAAACGTTGTGCGCACTTTTTATGCCCTTATTCTGAATCCGATATCTAAGCCCCTCTAGTTTATCATTCCTTTAGGTAGGCAAGAGATTACGATCAGTGTGGATGATATTGCTCTTGTCATGGGTGTTGAGAAGGGATTGGTTCATGCTAGCGAGAAGAATTGTGCTGGTAAGCGGGCGAAGAGACTCGCATGTGATTCCTCTGTGGCCAACTTGAGCATTGGAGGCGGGGGACTGACCTCGCTTCAAGTAAGATGACAAATGACTTCCGTCTACTCCACAACAGATGCACGTATAGCGTGTATCTCCCATCAAGAAACCACACCGACTACACGAGGTTCATGGTGGACTTCTTGTTTCAAGTTGGGAAAGGAAATAAAGTGTGTCTGCCCACTCTAGTCCTAACACAGATAGTCAAGGCGGCAAGGTCCAATAGGAAAAGTATCGCACTACCATTTGACTGATTGATTTGTAAGATTGCCCGCCAATGCATCTTTCAACTCTATATGGATGACGTTGTCCCAATCCATATTATTAGTGCCAACACGCTTGATAGCATGGGGATTGGTGAAAGGCAACACTAAGGCCGCCATGGGGAGCAGAACGACAACACCGAAGAGGGAAGTGAGGAGATTGAGGAGAGCGAAGGTAAGGAGCAAAGTGGCGATGAAGAAGAAGGAAGTAGTGAGGATGGCAATGGGGCTGAGAACGGTGGTGAGGAGGCAGAACAAGAAGAGGAAGAAGTGGAGGCCCAAGACCCTGTTGTGGCCTCTCCTCCTGCTACTCAGATGGGTGATAGTGATCGGGCTGCTATAGAAGCTCGCTTGGCTCAACTCGAGGAGAGTCGGGTCGCCCTGAGATGAGACATCCGAGAGACCCGGGCCGAAGTAAGGCAAAAGCTTGAAGAGAATGAGGCCTTTATGAAATGAAAATTCAAGAAGGTGTCTCACACCTTAAGGGTTATCCTGTGCTGTGTATAGGACAAGGGTGCGCCTCCACCGTCACCAGATTCTGACGACTAGTTATACCTGTAGTCGTCTTTTGTTTCATCTTGTTGCTTATTTTCTTCTTATTTCTATGTGCAACCTTGATTGGCTTAGTAATGTGGTCAAGCAGTTAGCATGTTTTAGTGCTTGAAACCTTGCTTAAATTAGCTCACATGCATCTTCTATTATGATCCATGTAAGGCTACATCTCATATATTGTGACAACTTTGGTAAATGGAATGCATAAAGCTTCTTTGAATTTGGATACGAGTGATGCGTGGATGCGTGCATGATCTTGTGCTGAATCCGACACGAGTTGCGCCCTATGTTGTATATAGGGAATGCCACCTAAGAGCTCGTGGTGTACGGCACGTCTCACCATCGGTGACTCCATTGACGGGGCTCCTCTCCTAAATGATAGCCACCTGGACCCCAGTTCGGGCCCAACTCAGGAAACTATGCCAGATTCTCAGCCGGCCACTGGCACCACTAATGGGCCGACATGTGTTGTACCATCAATCCCTGAACAGAACCGTGTGTCAACTTCGACGCCGCACGTACCTCAGCCTGTTCCTCCTACTAATAGGTTGGAGCATATGATGTTGCTGATGCAGTAACAGCAACAGCAGTTTTTGACCACCATGGCAAGGATATTTGCCCATAGCATGGGTGTGGCCCCGCCTGCACCTCTTGTGCAACCTGCGGGCAGTATGAGCATTAGCGGCCTCTTCGAGTGATTCCAACACTTCTGACCTCCTACATTTATGGGTTATCACAGACCTGAGGAGACCGAGTATTGACTTGACTACACTTTAAGATATTGAAGCTGCTGCACTGCTCTGAGGAAGAGCAGGTGGAATTGGCCACCTGCATGTTCGAGAAGGAGGCCAACCTCTGGTGGGATAGTGTCCTTCGGACCATTGCTATCTGACCAGGGCAGACAATGTTGTATCCTATCGCATATCGACATGAAAAGGAGGATGACTTTCTCCGCCTTCGACAAGGAAATGACCGCGGGCTACGGTAAAATGTTATGAGTTTCTGATTCCCTTGTAAATTCTAAATTCATACTGCGTCAAGGAGATATCCCTCTTCTTTCCTTTCTGCAGCCTTATGTTGCTAACATTCCAAATTTCTGAAATATTTTAGAACTCTCGACTCTTCGTTCCCTCCGGAAGTTAATGAAATCGAACTGCAATCTGCCCATAACCCACTAGCCATATGATCGATATGGTGACATGTAAGTATAATTTTAGGAGATTAAAAACCCTTCTAGTATAGCCTTTTGACTATAGCATCATAGAAGAACTTATTATCTACCACGTTAAACATAGGTTAAACAAGAACTCTCGTTGAACAAGACCCGAAGGACAACCTTATAAACATGAGGCTTGAACCTCCTAATGAACTATAACACTCCTTAAATACTTGGGATGATCAGGTTTCAAATTTTCAGAACCATATCCCTATGAGGCATTTGCTGCTTAACTCAATTCTCAATCCTAGTTGATTATTAAAGGACTCTCTACTTTGACCGAGCAGAAGACCAGGTTCCATTAGGATTAGGAAGGGATACAACATTGTCTGCCCTGGTCAAGCCAACAATCGACTTATCGGATTTGAGCTTACCACAACTGTCTTTCCGTATTAGCCCAATCATAAAGGATAGATTATACCACCCTTAGGTAAACTTTATCATCAAACACTTAGCACGATAATAATGATTTGGACATTTACCTTCAAACCTCAAAGGTAGACACTTTTTAGGGGATAGACCAATATGAGCTAGGTTGATGTACTTATTATATACCCTAACACGTATATAAACTTAAAACTGACAAAATTAAGCAAATAAAAAAAAATACCTTTACTGATTAACCTTAGGCAATTTTGGGGATGAAATTGTTCTTTAAGGGAGGTAGATTGTGATGTCCTAAAAAAATCCGTATAAGGACCCGAGTACCACCTCAGGAAAAAAATCACTAAGGACTAAATCCTTTGGGAATTAAGTGAGAATTAACTAGTGTCAAATTAGAATCCCTATGAAATTAGTCCTAATCACTTTAAATACGATCTGTAAGACCCAAATTAGGTAGAACTATTAATGCTACATTACCTAAAAACTTAGGATCCATCTCAAAACTCAGTCTCTCGGGAGCACCACGAAACTCCGTATCAGACTTGGACCGCGCCTCGAAAGTTTGATTATCCTGAAACTATATGGTTATGACCGTCTTGCTGGACTTGACAACCTCCCTAGAAATCAAGTCCTAATAGTACCCAGAAACGTGTAACTTAAGCTCGGAGCGAAGTATGTGAGAAACACAAATATCTTTAGGAAATGAACTGAAACTTAATTGAATTGAGTCGGTTCATTTACAGGATAAATCTAAGGATTCGGATCATCAGAATCTGACATAATTACACCCACAGATCAGGAGAAAATTTTAACACATGTCAGAGTACTTGTAACCCTGATCAAGTATCGGTGACCGTTGAACTAAAATGTGTCCATTGCAGCTTATCTGCAAACCCGATCGAATAAAAAACTTAGCCTGAACTAGATCCATGGTCAGGGAGCTTAAGTCCGACCGCATGCAAAAAAGGAGCATCCAGAGCAGCTCTGTTGGACCGAAACGTCCTGTATTTGGCTATAACCTAAGTATACCTTGGCCCTGGGGACATTTTCATCAGTTCTAGGCCTATATATAGGCCTTAAACCCTTTCTCTCCCTTACCATACGAATTTTCTAAAACCCTAGGGGAGAGAAGAAAATAAAGAGAAGGAAAGAGAGAGAAAGTGTGAGAGAGAGTTAGGGTTTTCTCCTAGGATTCGATCCCTGTTACTCCACGTGCTTAGCTACTACTTCTGCATCGCTATTCCGGCGATTTCGATTCTAAAATTGGGTAAGAAATACTAACCCTAATCTATCTTAAGGATTCTAGAGGATTATGTGATGAAATAGCTAACCTATTTCATGATATAGGTTTCCATTGTGTTGTAGACAAAGACGTAGTGTTCGTCACGAGTTTATCGGCGAAAGGTGCGGACTATAAATGTTTAGGTTATGGTTTTCAAGACTTTCAATATCACTTAATGATTTATGACTAACTTGATTGCTATCACATATGCTTAAATATGATGTTTTCCGTATATTACACATATATATAAACTACGTTGATTTTTAATGCATTGTACATGTTTGTTAAAATAATTGAATGGATATGGAATTATGATTTGTGCTCGTTATGATTAATATTTGAGAATACATGATTTTTGTACGTGTGGCAACTCCCTTGTGAAAGAACTTACTATAATATGTGTTTTAACAAATTTATTACATGTACGTGAAGTGTGTAGCCTAAGTGTTTGATAAAATACTTGAATGAGTAAATGCTTGGTGAAATGTATTTAATGAGGCCATTGAGATGAGATTCTCAATTACCTTGTCTATAATTACAGTTTCCTTTATGTAATCTATCTTGCTACTATGTGATTTATGGATGAATGTCTATGTATGATAACATGCACTCTATGTGTTCGTTAAAATACTTATATGGGATTTATAATTGAATTGGTTGCTACATGTTGTTTAACTGGCACACATGAATGCCTATTGCATTTGACTATGATTGGGACTACGACGTAGTCCAGGCAATCGGTAACAATTCCTGTTTGAGTGGCCGAGCTAATCTCACCATATTTGATGCGCTCGATGAATTCGAGTCATATGATGATTGTCAACAGTGGTTAGCGCTCCATGTCGATCAGCTTGACGTACGCCCATACCAGTCGAGCTTGTCAAGTAACCCGATTTGCCTAATGTATGTTCACCATGTATGATCACTACTGCATGAATCTAAGGTACCAAACTCACCAGTGAAAACCTGTTCAACCTTGGTACCTCGATCCGCTAACACTCATGAGCCAGACATGGTGGTATGGGATACCGTGGTCAAGCTGTCGGCCTACACTGGGGCAATGAGCCTCCCCGTAGTGACCAGTGAGCAACCCAAACTCGTGAGCCGAATTCGGTGGTATGGGATACTGTATTCAAGCTGTCGGCGTACACTAGCTCAGCCTGGCTGTGGTCCCTAGTTGGGTTAGTGGCGAGCCTTCGAAAATAGATTACCAGTTGGTAGGGCATTAGTGGAGTGACCTTGAGTATGAAATAGGCCTACCCCAGTGCACCTGACTGTAGTCCCCAGTCGAGTTACTGACGAGCCTTCAAAAATAGACTGCCAATTGGCAGGGCATTGGTGGTAGTGACCTGAACTTACCTATCGTATGTGATTAACTAGAATTGACGACCCTAGATGGATCATTGTTTCGGTCAAGGATGTAAAGGGCAATACCTTAGCTTCCCAATCCTACTGTGATGAGGGTCAAATATTGCATATTAGACCCTGATTATTACCAGATTTTACCAACATGATAATGCTTAATGTCATAGTTTAATTGTGTTTTGTCGTAAGATGAAATAAAGAGCATTGATTGAAAAAGCATATTAAAAGCATGGATTTAATGTTCTAAGGATACCAGAGCAGGGAACGGACTCCAAATGACTAAGATTGAAGAAATTACACGCCAGAGATTCGAGGAAATCAAGCTGTTTGCATTAAACGGGCCCGAAAACCAGCCAGAAGTCAAGATCACAGGGTTCCCACCATCTGATCGGTTTGAAAATTTATACATCAGATAAGGGCCATAAATTAACTGTACATTTCAAATTTCAGCTCTCGAATCACTATAAAAGTGCTCCAGCTGACAGATCAGCCCATAAACCGTTGATTCTGGGCCCACCTGATATCCGGAACTGCTTTAAATTTGGTCTCAACGCTTTAAGTAGGGAGACTAATTGAATGACTGGATTGGATTTTACAAAAACATCATAATAGACCCCACATGAATAGAGTGTGTATAGTGCACAAGTGCACTAGGCGTGCATGGCAAACGGCAGAGACGGTTGACCGTCTCTGACCAAAAAAGAAAAAAAGAAAAGGAAACTTTTGTTTCCTACAGCGTGTAACGCACGACCGCTAGTCGTTTTGTAGATGATAGTGGGCTCCACACATGCCCTGTACGCTCAATCCAAACCGTCCATCGTGTAGACAGCCGCGAGCACTGCAAAACTATGTTTATACTTTTCATCCATGTAATCACACGTGTGAGACACAGGGGCCACAAAAGGGCTGCCCTGTAGCGTTCAAATCTGATCTTTTAGTGATTTCTTCTCTGGGACGCGTCAATGGGCGTTCAAAACCACCCATTCTTGACTAAAATTTCGTCCTGAATCCAATGGACGAGGTGAATTTTTCAGAAAATACTTCTATGAGGCTCACCGATCATGACAGCGAAAGAGTACGAAAGGTTTCGCACATCCGTGAAAACTGACTTTTTCAGGCGGTTGTGGCCCACCATCTGTGATCATATGGCAGATCTGAACCGTCTATCATGTAGAAGACCCAAAAAAGTCCTTAGGGATGGTGTTTCTTTGGAATTTGAGCGAGAAAAGTGGTGCTTTTTAAGGCACCGAACTTGGCTGCGAAAAGGCTTTTGTTGCACATGCGATAGCTTTTCAAATCCAATTCAAATTCGATTTTCACCACTCCAGCAGTTATATAAGGAGGTTTTGGACGTGGGGAGCAGGGATTCAGACCGGTGAAGGAAGATCCAGAGGTGGGAAGAGAATAAAGAGAAGAAAGAGGAGAGAGAGAGAGAGAGAGAGGAAGGAAGATGCTCATATTATTCATATTTATTTTTTTCCTTCTTAATTAATTTTATGGATAGTTAATCTTCTCAGCTAGGGCTGAGATGAAGCCTTTAATTTGATTGACTCTTGTTTACTGTTGAAATTATTTTAATTTGATTGAATTGTTTCTTTCGCTAGTGTGCTTTCCTGAGATTTCCGTATTTTTCCATTCTATGAGCTCGACTAAAGTCTAGATATGGATATTTTTTGGAATAATATTCTAGGTGTTTGTGTCTGACCATAAACAGATTTCCTATAGAGGAAGAAACAGGATTTACATCTCTCCATGCCTGACTATGGATGGAAAAATGTGATCCATATGCTTTAAAGGATTATACATTCTGTGTGCCCGACCAAGGACATAGGATGTGATTTATTTATTAAATTTATATCAATCTAAATTAGGATAAATCAATAGGTAAAATAAGGGTTATGATAATTAGGGATGGATTCAAAAGTCCTAGTCTTCTCATCGATTGGATTTTACTCACTACTCTCAGTTATTTTTTCATTGATTTTTGTTTAGTTTTCTTAATCATTACCTAAACTCTTTGTTGGATTAGTTAAGAAGAATCGTAACATTCAAATTGTGACAACCAGTCCTCGTGGGAATGATCTCGTAATATATACCACATCTATATCTAATTCGTATACTTGCGAGTTAAAAATTATTTAAATCAGATTGGTTTAAATTAAAACATCAGTGGTGGTGATGGGTGTAAGAGGCCATTTTTTTGACTTTTGTGGCCATTTGTGTAAGAAAGGTATGGCTTGTGTAAGAAACTTTTGACTTTTGAGGCATTTTATGTAAGAAGGGTATGGGCTTGTAAGAACTTTTGGACTTTTATGGCTTGCTTGGGAAAGGGTGAAAAGTGATGTGTACTTGACATGAGATGTGATGGGATTTGATTGATTGATGGGATTGGTGTGACAAGTCGTAGATATTCCCTTAGGTTTCACAACGCGCGGCATTTTCCTCACACCGAACGCTGACCCATATCTCCAGACCAGGGTATCGCCTCGGCGCGCGAGTCGCGGCATCGGAACCGCAGTGACGGCGCAGTCGCTATGGTAAAGGTCTTGGGTTGAGTCGATACGGGTTGACGGTATACAAATCAGAGTCGCGCGTAAATATCGGTTAAGGGTCAAAGGTTATCAGAATTCGACCAGTAAGACCGCAGAAATCTATGGAATGATACGGACTAAGATACGGGTCTTACAGATTAGATCACTCACGTGGACCCCACTTATGTATTTATTAAAAATAGGACATTGCATGCAAAGAGGCTATCTACATCAACAGGGTGAGTGAAGTTTTTTACTCGTAGCCCGACCTTAAAGCATGTGGTTGATCCAAATCGACCATCTTCTTTACTAGATCATTTTATGGTTGAAAGACAAATATAGGGTAGATTCGAACCTTAAGTGGGACACACCGTAGGAAACAGTGATGACATTAATGCTCACCATTGAAACCTTCTACAAGATTTACCAGGGCATTTATTGTCATGCTTGTAAAGTCATATTGACATGTACGTGGTGAAAATATAACAAAAGAGGTGGCCCCAATCCTAAACCCACATGTTGTATGCGTGGCATCCAATCCATCCATCCATTTTGCTATGCCATTTTAGCCATTGGTTTTAAATATCGGCTTGACCGATATATGGGGTGGGCTACACTATAGGAAACATATAAGATAAGAATGTTCACCATTGAAAACCACCTACTATGGCATTTATTTCCATATGACTTTTCCAGAAGTAGATACAAGCTTGACAGTGACATCTCAAATAATAGTTGGTCCACTTGTGGGACCCACCATGAACTATATGTTTTATCTAAATCGTACATCTGTTTTACTAGCTCATTTTATGCGCATAAGCCCAAGTACGAGGCCAATACAAGTCTTAAGTGGGCCATGCCACATGAATATTTAAATTTCTACTGGGACCTCCATTTGGGTTCACAGTCTTTATCATAGGCTATTTAATGTTGATTATCACATATATTGTGTAACCTCTGGGAATGAGCACATGTGTGTACCAAAATTTGGTAACATGTTATTATACCTGGCCCTGATAAGGTCGACACCAATAATATACTTAGTATAAGTCATACCATACTCATTCATATGCTACACGCATCATCTATATGCCTGTTATGGATTCCGATTGTGTAACGTCTCGAAAAATCCCGTACTAAGACCCGAGTACTACCTCGATCAGAAATCACTTAGGAATAATTCCTATAGAAATTAAGTGTAAGTTAACTAGTGCTACACTAGATTAGCTACGAAATCAATACTATTCGCTTTAAATACGTTCTACAAGACCCAAAACTTGTGGAACTGTTAACCCTATAACGTCCTGAAACCTAGGATCAAACTTTAAACTCGTTTGCTCTCAGGAACCCTTTGAAACTTTGTATTAGATCTAGACCGCGTGTCGAAAGTCTGATATCTACAATCTCAAACCATTATGACCGCTTGGTTGGACTTGACAATCTTTTCAAAAATCAAGCCCAACTGATGTACTGACGTTATTGTACTGACGTCGAAGTAAAGAGAGTGAGAAAAGGAAAAGAATTTGGAAAAATAATTCAAATCTGGCATGTGTCGTTGCGCGTTATTTTTAAGCGTTCTGACCGTCAGAATTCAGTCAAATTTCACCCTCGGATCAGAAAAAATTACTCCTTCATGTCATGAAACTTGTAGTCCTGATTTAGCTTCGGTAACCGTTGAATTGAAACTGGTCCGCCACGTGCAATCTGGAAGTTCGATCGAACTGAAAACTTAATACGGTCAGCATCCGACATCCATGAGCTTAAGTCCGACCGCATTCGGCCAGGAGACCTCCAAAAGTGTCCTTTTGGACCGAAAAAGATCCGATTTGGTTATAACCCAAGTATACTTTTGTTCCAAGTCTAAATAGGTGACTTTTTAGCCTATATAAGGGCCTTGAACCCTCTCATAGCTCTCTCATCCGAATTTGCAAGAAACCCTAGAAAGAGAAGAGAGAGAAAGAGAGAGATTGTGAGAGAGTTGAGAGGGAAACTTCCTGCCATTCGATCCTTCTACCAAGCGTGCTTAGCCATCGCATTCAAATCATTCTTCCAGTGATTCTGACTTCATCCTAGGTAAGAAAACCCTAACCTCAACCTGTTTTAGGGATTCCATAGATACAAGTAGTGAAGTAGCTGATTCATCTTTTGATTTAGGTCGTCATACAGGCGTTTACAAAGCGTAGAGTTTCTACTCGATTCGTTATGCTTCTACGGCGACAGGTGAGGATTGTAGATGCTTAGGTTGACTGTTTTCAAAGCTTTCAATGTCGTTTAATAGTAGATTCTCGACAAGAATGTTGTTTAACATGTAGAACATGCTGTCTGATTTCCATTTCGACTGCGTACAAAGAATATGAGATTTAGGATATTTTAGGTATTTTCAGAAAATACTGTATACGTCCGTATTTTGCTGATATGATTGCCATGAGTATTTATCGTGTTATTATACTAGTTATACGTATATGATCTGTTTGGCGAAGAGATTCACCCTAATGCACGCTTTGGGTCGACATACGCTATGTAGACAAAGGTGTGTAGACTAAGTGTTTGTATAGATGTTTATATTAGTATATATTGAGTAAATGATGTTGTAGATTAGTTTTGAGGTTGGATTCTCAAATTAACATGATGATTTATATGATTTTCCTCCATGTTTGTTATATGAAACTGATTTCCTTATGTATATGGAATACATGTATTTGGTTGATTTGCTTACATTATATGTTATAACATGTTGTTAACATGCCTTGATTGTTCGTATTTCATTTATGTTACTCTCATATGTTCACTGATGTAGATTACAAGTGCTTGGGGCTATATTCTAGTCCAGGCAGTCGGTAATAGATTTGAATTCGTGGTTGGCTTCTATTTGCCATGAAGGACGCGCCGATAAACGCGAGTCGTGCTTTGGGTTGACGGCAGTGGTTAGGCCACACGAAGTATTTTTTGTGCTTCATGTCATTCAGCTTGAGGTGCGCTCGTACTAGTCGAGCTTGTCAAGTAACCCGACTGACCATTGTATGCTCACTTTGTATTGGTCATAACTTCTTAAACCTAGGGTACTGAACTTACCAGTGAAAACTCTGATAACCATGGTACCTTGATCCATTAAGACTCATGAGCCGGGCATGGTGGTATGGGACACCGTGGTCAAGCTGTCGGCCTACGCTAGGGCCACAAACCTCCCCATAGTGACCAATGAGCACCTTAGACTCGTGAACTGATTGTGGTGGTATGGGACACTACATTCGAGCTGTCGGCCTACACTGATTAGTGACGAGCCCTTTGTAGTGACCTCGAGCGTATTCTGAGTCTACGGGAGACGACAACCCTTCCGTAGCAACAAAAGTACATTAGGCCTGTATTGATAAGGTGATGGGAGAGCGGTGCAACGAGTGCGAGCAACAGCCCTGACAGCCCTTGCAGCGACCTAGAAATATAACATCGTATGAGATTACTAGGAGTGATGACCCTAGACAGGATCCTTATTTGGGTATTGATATAAGGGAGGTACCTTAGCTTTCCAATCCTGCTGTATGTAAAGGACTAATAATAACTTGATAATCATATTCATATCGCACTGCATGTGCCTAGAAGATGTGAAGCACTGAGGGAAGAAATCATGCCGCGGATGTAAGATGGTGTCGCATGAGGGAGTATGTCGGTGAGGGCATCCATCATGTCATTTCATACTTGCATTAACAACAGTATCTAGGAATGTCTGATTATTTGCACTACTATTATCACGTGATTGATTTGATAACATGCTAATCTTTGCTCTATGATTCCACTGAGTTGATCACTCACTCTCACATTACGGGACGGTGTTTGCAACACCTACCAGACTCTATCTTAGATGCAGGTGGCGAGGCGATCCAGGATGTGGAGCCAGACTACGACGAGGACCAGGACGAGTTCTCGTACATGCAGTATTCTGACAGCTTTGCGTAGGTGGCCTGGATCGGTGGGACTTGCTAGTTGGACCACATGAAATTTTGATTTTTGGTTTGTATATGTATATTGTGACTCAGAGATATATTCATACTTTGGAGACAGATCGAGATTGTTTTGTTTTACGTACAATGATATATATATCTTTTTCAGTCTTCCGCTCGCATTTTATCACTGGATCTGAAGTATGAATTGCAGTTTTGGTATAATCTTACTCATGTTAATGCACTAACTCAGACAACATCAAAATTATAAGCATATTTGTTGCATAAGTGACGTTCTGGAACTCGAGAGTGAGTTATACTCGACTCCCGATTTTCAAGGTGTTACAGATTGCCTTTCAGATTGATATATTTAGGGGACCTGTATGAGATAGGGTCGCCTAAATGATCATCATATGACTTGATGCATGACTTAAAAGTGTGATTCATGCATAACGCATTATGTATGACACGTTGCATCTACTCCCTAGCGATACTATAGAAGTAGTTCTATAGCTGAAATATGACTAACGTATATGAGTATGGATATCGGAAACTATTGAGGTTACAGGGTATGATAGGTATTCCTGGGTGAAAGTCCCTAAACCATGTGATACCAGTAGGATGCGCCAATATCTAGACCAAGTGGATTCATGAGTGCATAAGGGCTGGATACTAGTAGGCTACGTCTCTCACTCTGTCGAGATCGATTGGAAGGGGTTTGACCTTACCCACTCGGGTGAAGAGGGCTTATATGCTAGGTTGAGTCTAACCAGCTCGTGAAATGGGCTCACTATCAGCGAGCCAGGTGGATTTTCATATACCACTGATGAGGCGAATAATAAGGTCTCTTACACTCGCTTGATCTCACGTGCGATGGGCGGCAACCAGTGTTGGAAGTGTACTAGACCCCGATGATGATCCAATTATGAACTGTAATGAGATATTGATTAGATACTAGGATTGGTGTGTGACATATAGTAACTGTACATTCAAGTAGCACTTAATATTGTAGAAGCGTAGATATAATTTAATGTCATACAATCGTGGGCCCGATCCCCAATAGGTATGGGACTATTTGGGATCAGGAGTTTATCATCTTGGAATTACATTATATGTTTACTATAGGAGTAACATGTGTTGTGACCTTGGGTGTGAGACCCCTATCAACATACGATACTACGCACTACGACTCGTTCATTCATAATGCGGTTTTCTATTTCATTGTTGTATATGACATTTGGCTCAATAGACCTTTACTTTGTATAACCTTGGTATGATCATTGCCATCTATGGACTTAGCAGTATAGCTCTCCATCATTTTTGCATACTATGATATCGTTATACTTGACATATCTATTGTACACACACACGCACTCTCTAAGCTTCATAGTAAGCTTACGCACGTTGTTTACATGCAAGTTATGTTAAACAGCAGCAGTAGTGAGGCAGAAACACATGCCTAACCTTTTGGAGTTTTTATATATGTATTGTATTTCCCTTCTAGTACTGTATTGAAATCCTTTTATAATGGATGTACGTGATGTTGTTTGGCTTATGGTACATTCATGATTATGCTTCCAAAAAAAATCACCCTGAAAATCCTCCTTATGGGATTCTAATATCAAAACTTAGCGTAAGCTAGGAATTGAAATTAGGGTGCCACGGAGGCTGTTAGCACTGGATTCGGTTTATGGCTAATGAGCGTCGAAAATCGGATTTGGAGCATGACACACAACACATGTTTGAGCGAAGAAGGGATAATGATCATCTACACGTGATGTCATAAGAAGAACTCTCATCTGCGTAGTGAGTTTAATACATGAAAACAACCAATGGCCAACCCACGAAAAATAACTAACGCACGTGGTACTCATAATAAGCCAAACCATTTATGAGCTCAAACTATTTAACCATCAGTAAACATGAGAGGTGGCTACGAAAATTTCTCTCCAACTATCGCCTAAAAATTTTTTAAATAGGAAGAAGATCGAAAAGCTCTATGCCCTTGCCAACCCAACACAATACAAATCTACAATGTAACATTGTTTATATTAATTTAACTCCTAGTTTAGCTTAGGTTTTAGTTTAATCCAATCTCTCTACGTTGTTATGCTAGACCGGCTTTAGCTTAAGAGTAGTGTAATTCCCTCCATCTACGCCCATGTCATTGGACCAAGGAGAACATTTTTCTTTTCCTTTTTCATTTTAGTGTAATTCCTTTCATCTACACCTAATTCATTGAATCAAGGAAGGCATTACCTTTAAGACCTCGCCATCTATGTTGTTGTCGTTGAATCGCTAATGATTTTTCTCTTTTACAAGTCTTTATCTTTTATAGGTGCATTTTTTTTCTTCTACTCTCACAATTTTTTAATCGATTAATCTCTATTATCATCGTGAAAAGAAAATTCATTTTACTTAAAAGGTAAAAGGAACTCATAAGAAGGACAAAGCTCTCGTTTGTAAGTCGCATAGTCTATATTACTAGTGATTGAATAAACAACCAAACTACTAAGTTCTCCATCATAAACGATCATCCATGGTCTCTCATTCTATCTAGGTGCTTAGGGTCAAAGGTATTTTTTTTAGCTTCTGCCGCATTAGGCTCTAACATGCCTGTCATTATGTATGCATCCCAATAACTGAATTTCAAGCCAAACAATCAAACAATTCTAACCACCCTATCCATGTCTTGGAAAATGGATGGTTATAAGGATGAAGATTAACTTAAAGAATGGATCAAATCATTTGATTGGTACGAATTTCTCAGAGTGGCCTATGAAAATTTTTGTATGACTTAATGGATGTTGGAGGGATGCGTGGAAGTAACCATGAGTTAGAATCAAATAATAAGAGATTAAACAACTAAGCACACGGAGAACACAAGGTTTTATGTAGAAAATCCCTCATGGGAAAAAACTATGGTACAAATTGACAATGAATCACTATGATAATCAACATTACAAGAGATATAAGAGCTTACAAATCCGAGAATACACCTCGAAAGCCACAAAACCCCAAGCTTTAGACTCCTGTTCTCATCAAAAGCCCTAAGCATGTTTCTAATACCCTAATTCCCGATTACAAACCAGTAAAAGGGATTAAAAATGAATAAGGACACAAAAGCCACAATTCTGTAAAACTTACGTAAGTCGGTCAATGAGAGCTTCGATCATATTGAGTACCATCAACAACCTAACAATGGGATCAAAGCCACCTTCAATCAAATTAATTTGGACCCAAAAACTATCCAACAAATAAAGGCAAAAAAGGAGATTTTCTCGATGGGATCAACAATTGTTGGATGAGATTAAGTGGCATATCTGACTGAATTAGTTACAAACAAATTTAAGACATCTGATAATAACGTACAGTCCAAATCCATCCATCCCACTGGTTCTTCATGCAGTCAATTAATTGTTGGGGGCCATTGCACAAAACCTTAGGATCTAGTCTCCCAAAACTATTAGAATTACGGGATAATAAAGAAATGAAAAAAATCAAAACACAAACCACACGACACAAGAGATTTTTATGTGGAAAACCCTTAAAGAGGTAAAAATCACGGGACCTCATCCAGATTAACAATCCAGTATGAAGTACAATGTTATAACTGATCATAAGCACACGCCGCTTGGATCAAACCTTCTTCACTCACACAGGAGTGGATAAACAATAAGAGAATAAAGAAAAACGGAGAGATCTCACCGATTATGAGGACGTAGAAGCGTTAAGATATCGAGTGCACAATAGATCACCTCTATGAGCATAACCTCCCTTCCACAAGATTCCTCTCTCTTTTTCTCTCTCTCACACCTTTGATAGCCTTAACCTTTAACAAACCCTTGTAAAGCTTTAATAAACCTCTTGCATTACTTAGAAAGCCCTAGGTATCTCTTATTTACAGTTTAGGAAACTCCCTTTCGCATGGGTGCGAAAACTGCCTCAAATTTCTGAATCCCTCACAAAATCATACTAGAATCTGCGTAACCTCGACTAGTCGAGCAAAGTCATCGACTAGTCCAGTGGAGCCTCAACCAGTCGAGCAGGACAGAGAAATTAAATCAATTCATCGCTGGGCTTTGAGTCGAGCCCCACTCTACTGGTCGAGCACCACCCTCGACCGATCGAGTGAAGCTCTCAACCGGTCAAGCTTGGGGAGAAAACCTCATCAAATCTCTTCCTTTTCAACTCGGGAGAGATCCACCTTCTTCAAGCCAGACAGGTTTCTACAAACCTCAAACTTGCCCTTGAGCAATACCTTGGCATATCTGACCCATTATCGTCCGTGTGGACCTTATCAAGCTATAACACTTTCTGTTCTAAAGTATCCCTGATCCAGTGATACTGAATCTCTATGTGCTTCAACTTGGAGTACTGACTTGGATTCTTGCTTAAGTGTATAGCACTTTGACTATCGTAATAGACCATGTGTTGCTCCTGCTTCAGGCTAAGTTCCTGTAGAAACCTCTTCATCCAAAGCATTTCTTTACATGCCTCTATAACTGCAATGTACTTGACCTTTGTCATCGACAATGCTATGACCTTCTGTAGCTTGCTCTACTAAGAGACCGCTCCCCCTACAACATGAACATGAACCCCGATGTGGACTTCCTGAAGTCTATGTCGCCTGTCATATCGGCATCTGTGTAGCCCTCTAACATAGGTTTTCTGTCACCATAGAATAGGCTCAACCTAGATGAGCCTCTTAGATACCGTAGTATCCACTTCAATGTTGTCCAATGCTCTTTGCCAGGATTAGCAAGATATCGGCTGATAACACCAACTACATATACTATGTTTGGGCGTATACACACCATAGTATACATCAAACTTCCTACCGTTGATGCGTAGGGTATCTTTTACATCTCATCCACCTCTGTCTTTGTCTTAGGATACTACTTGTCGCTCAATCTGAAGTGACCATCCAGTGGAGTACTGACCGGCTTCGCTGCATTCATATTGAACTGCTCTAGGACTTTCTCAATATACCGATCTTGTGACAGCCAAAGCTTCCTGCTGCTTCTGTCACGGGTTATCTTCATTCCTGGGATCTGCTTAGTTGGGGCCAAGTCTTTCATCGTGAATGACTTGTTTAACTCCTATTTCATCCTGTCACTCTTCTTAATGTCTTTTCCCATGATGAGCATGTCATCAACATACAATAGCAGAACTAAGAAATCACCATCTGAAAACTTACGCGTGAACATGCAATGGTCGAACTCTGTTTTATCATATTCATGCTTCAACATAAACGAGTCGAACTTCTTGTACCATTGTCATGGAGCTTGTTTCAGCCCATACAAGCTCTTCCTCAACCTACACACCATATGCTCTTTGCCCTTAGCTTCGAATCCTTCTGATTAATGTATGTAGATCTCTTCTTTCAGATCACCATGAAAAAAGGCAACTTTAATATCTAACTGCTCTATCTCCAGATCCATGCTAGCTGTCAACCCAAGCAACACCCATATGGATGTCATCTTCATCACTGGTGAGAATATCTCCTCGAAGTCTATACCTTTCCTCTAACCGAACCCTTTCATCAGTAGTCTGGCCTTGAACCTCGTCTGTGAATTCTTCTGCTCAATCTTCTTTCTGAACACACACTTGTTGCTCAAAGCTTTCTTGCTCCTAGACAATTTTACCATATCATAGTTGTGGTTCTTATACAAGGATTCCATCTCCTCTTACATAGCTTTCAACCACTCCCCCTTATTCTCATCAGCTAGGGCCTCAGAATAATCTTCTGTCTCTCCCCCATCAGTGAGCATAATATACTCATGTGGCGAGTACCTCTTGGAAGGCTTTCTTTCCCTAGATGACCTCCTCACATGTGGCTCAACAGGTGGATCAATGGGGGATGCTCCCCTAGTCTATCTTTTGTAGGAACTCCCTCATCCTCTGTACCTTACTACACTCTCCCGTCATCAGGCACCACGGAAGGAATAACCGAATCCATGTCCTCTACCTCACCTAAACTATGCTGGTTCTTCTCTAGCTTACCAACGCCCTCTATACATTGATATTCAAAGAAAATCACATCTCTGCTCCTGACAAGCTTCTTCTCGATCGGATCCCACAATCTATAGCCGAACTTTTCATCATCGTACCCCAAGAATATAGACCTCTAGTCCTTTAGTACATAAACGAATGCCCTGCATCTAAACACCTTAAGATGACTGTATGATGGATCTTGTACAATCCACACCTTCTCAGGTACTTCTCCATTCAACGGGGTTGATGAAAATCTATTTATCAAATATCGTGCTGTGTGCATTGCTTCTCCCCAGAACGTCTTGAGCAACTTCGCATGGGATAACATGCATCTAATTCTCTTTACAATGGTATGATTCATTCGCTCAGCCACACCATTATGCTGGGGGGTCTTGGAAACTGTCTGTTCATGTTGTATACCCAATGACTTGCAATACTCATAAAAGTCACTGATGTATTTACCACCATTGTCAGTGCGGATATACTTCAATGATTTACCTGTCTCTCTCTCGACCATAGCATGAAACAATTTAAACACACCAAAGACCTCGGCCTTAGATTTCAAAGCATAAACTCAAACCCTCCTAGATGCATCATTCATAAAAGTGACAAAATACAATGCCTCACCCAAGGTTTTTGTCCTCATACGACCACAAACATCAGAATAAATCAAATATAATGCATGCACTTTATTAACATGAGAAGCATTTTTAACAAATGAAACTCTATGTTGTTTTTTTGATAAACAATCAATAAAGGTTTTGAGAGGTATACCTGTCACGTCAGGAAAGACACGCTTCCTTGCTAGTACTTGAAGTCCTTTTTCACTCATGTGGCATAGACGCCTATGCCACATGTCAATAGCTGAATCCTCTGCTATGTACAACCCACCCTTGTACACACTGACACTTACCTTGTAAAGGGTGCAACACTTCTTTCCTCTGACCACGATCAATAAACCTTTGATGAGCTTTCAGTGCCCACCAATAAATCGACTTTTATAGCCATCATCATCCAACCTTTCTGTCGACATCAAGTTGAGGCGAAGGTCTGGAATGTGCCTCATATCCCTGAGAACCAATGTGTAGCCCACATCGGTCTTTACACAAATATCACTAACCCTTACGATCTTCAAAATGCCAAAATTCTCATCTTCACGGTCTCAAAGTCACTTAACATATAGCTTGTGAAGAAGTCCATGGTGAAGTCGCATGAAACAAGGCTCCCAAGTCTATCACCCAATCGATATCCTGACTCGTAGCTGTGAGACAAACATCATGATTTGCAGAAAGAATAACTACAACATCGCCATTTGAAGCAACCGCAGTGGAATTCGATTCATCTTCCTTCTCCTTTCCTTTTCCTTTCTTATTGTTCTTATTCTTACGAAATTCATGCTTATAGTGGCCCTTCTTACCACAATTTCAGCATTCAACATCTTTCCTAGTACTCGACTTGTCTCTTGATTTATTTTGGGCCTTCTCACCCTTTCTATTCTTTCATCTCCCTCGTTCTTGTGTCACAAGGGCCTCTTGCTGAGTGGACCCCTAAGACTTCCTCCTTGTCTCCTCATTGAAGAGACAGCTATAGTTACTTGTTCCATGGATACCTTTCTATCTGGTGCAAAGTTGCTTAGAGACACCACCAATGTCTCACAACTATCAGGTAATGAGCTAAGCAATAGTAAAGTCTGTAATTCATCATCCATGACCATCTTCATAGTGGAGAGCTGGTTCAAAATATTGCTGACCTTATTCATGTGAAAATCACCATCTTTGAATTTGAGATTCATAAGTCGTCGTATCAAGAAAATCTTATTGTCGACTGTCTTCCTCTCATATAACCCTTGTAGTTTTACCCATAGGCTAGCAGCTGAGATCTCCGTAGACACATGGTGGAATACGAAATCGTCCAACCATTGTCTAATAAATCTCACCGCTTTCCGGTCTAATTTCTTTCAATCATCATTTGACATATCCTTTGATTTTGCTGATATGCCTTGAATTAGAGAATACAAGTCCTTGCAATAAAACAAGTCTTCCATCTTAGCCTTCCATATGGTCCAGTTAGAACCATCGAGACTGATCATCCTAGATGAGCCATCTTCCACAATTCAGAATCGATCCCACCCTGTTCAACCAACATAAACTCTCTAATACCACTTTATTGGGGCCGTTGCACAAAACTTTAGTATCTAGCCTCCCAAAACCACCAGAATTATGGGATAATAAAGCAATGAAATAAATCAAAACACAAACACATGACACAAGAGATTTTTACGTGGAAAACCGTCAAAGAGGTAAAAATCACAGGACCTCGTTCAGATCAACAATCCACTATGAAGTAGAACGTTATAACCGATTACAAGCACACACCGCTTGGATCAAACCTTCTTCACTCACGCATGAGTGGATAAACAATAAGAGAATAAAGAAAAACGGAGAGATCTCACCGATTACGAGGACGTAGAAGCGCTGAGATATCGAGTGCACAATAGATCACCTCTATGAGCATAACCTCCCTTCCACAAGCTTCCTCTCTCTCTTTTTTTCTCTCTCTCACCTTTGATAGCCCTAAACCCTTTAGCAAACCCTTATAAAGTTTTAGGTAACCCTCTTGCATTACCTAGAAAGCCCTAGGTACGTCTTATTTATAGTTTAGGAAACTCCCTTTCGCATGGGTACGAAAACTGCCTTAAATTTATGAATCTCGCACAAAATCGGACTAGAATCTGCGTAACCTCGACTAGTCGAGCAGAGTCCTTGACCGGTCCAGCGAAGCCTCGACCGGTCGAGCAACACGGAGAAATTAAATCAATTCATCGCTAGACTTTAAGTCGAGCGCCACCCTCGACCGGTCAAGTAAGGCTCTTGACCGGTCGAGCCTGAGGAGAAAACCCCATCATTAATCTCATGAATCCGATCACGGATGGACCATGCCCTCAAAATTTTCCAAATTGGAATATCCAATCAGCCCTATATTTGGCCTTTTTTATCCAACGAATATGAACTGCCGATGCGTTTCTTCTTAACCGGGTATTTTCATGCAACAATTGAAAACGTAGAGTTGTCCGATTGAAGAGATCCTTTTGAGCACGGTCCATCCATGTTTCGTGACCTTTGAGCATGGTCCATCCATGTTTCGTGCCACAAACTCAATGGTTTGGATCACCCAATCATGGCCCCATATATACTAATTCGTGAAGGAGAGGAAGAGGCCTATTAGTCACCAATGGCCTTCCTGGCAACACTGTTAATTAAGTAACTTTTTTAACTTGGGACAGCAAAAAGTCATTTAAGTCGGGTAATTAAGTTTGATTAAGCTGTAGATTATAAGTTTCTTTTTCATCTTAAAATGACTTTAAAAGTAGATCTAGTGCACGTCAGAACCATATAGTAGATATTAGCAACCCTTTCATTCAAAAGACTCTCTGATCTCGAGCTTTCTTGGCCGTACGTCCAAAACAGGTGCAATTCAATGGTTACACACTTCAATCAAACGAATGTTGGGATGAGGTTTATTATGTGGTGCCCAGTCATGGATGGTTTCATCAACCTATGGGAATATGAAATATCAAGGCCGTCCAAACTATGTTTTGCTCAATCTTCACTACAGGCCCTCCTTTACGATCAGACCTTTCATCCAGTG
This sequence comes from Magnolia kwangsiensis, assembly GCA_037074715.1. NCBI lineage: Eukaryota > Viridiplantae > Streptophyta > Magnoliopsida > Magnoliales > Magnoliaceae > Magnolia > Magnolia kwangsiensis. Next base: position 94,379,764 of record CM073579.1, read on the forward strand.
GGCCCCATGTGTATGGGTAACTAAAAATTACAGAAAATGGAAACCCTAAGTATAACTAGTGCATGAAAATGGACGGTTAAAACATAACCCTTTTTAAAAAAAAAAAAAAAAAAAAAATTATTTTTTAAGCTTGTGTTTGTGTGTTCAACATTCCCATGGGCCTAGGAACGACTTTTCGACCCAATAACTTTTCAATATGAACCTGGGGTAAGCCTGGTCGGCCTAGCCCAGCCCAGCCCAACTCATGCAATAAGGTGCACTGAATCTGTAGCTGGCAAGGCCATGGCCCAGTTCCTTAGCTTGCAATCTGGAGCCCCGAAGTTGAACCTCAGTCCATATGTTGTGGGGTCGATTTGGGCCACAAACTGGGCTTTCAAGTAAATATATTCAAAATTTTTGTGGCCCACAGTTTTTAATGGTTAATTATCACTGTTTCCTCTAGTGTGGTCCACCTGAGATTTGGATCTGCTGAGCTGGCAAAACAGGTGAACAGCATTGATATATAACACGTACATCGAAATGGGCCCCACGGTCATGACTTGTAGGAATTCAGCCACGGCCCGACCTAACTGAATCCGCACCCGAAGGGAAATGGAGTTACTCCGTGCAGAGTAGTGTATTGTATCAGAGGAATACACGTCAAATAACAGAGAACCTGGCCTCCTTTACAAATGCGAAGGTATTTCATTCCTTCAATAGAGAAGCTTGCGAATGGATGATGGAAAGAAAACCAAGCACACGAACAATATCCTCGGAAAACGTGGTTAGGATTGATCTTTAATTTTGCTATTTGATTTTGGGCTATGGCCCATCCTGAGTGTGGCTTATCTGATGGAAGGGCTGGATCATAAAGCAAATGAACACATGTGGTTCTAAAATGACACATGGCACACGCTGTATAATTGGTCTCTTATCTTTCTAACGTACGTAACATAATTACGGTTACATCCACATGTGCATATCAGATGCACAGTACTCTCAGCTCAAGAGCATAATGCAAAGTTTAAGGAAAAAACTGATAAACATGAGTGCCATGAGTTATTCGAGTATCACATGCGAAGTAATTCGGGTAAGTTGAGAACGAGTTTTTTCCAAGTAAAGGATCTCATGTAGGACATGACACTATGGCTAGACATTTGCGAAATTAGGTCGGTAGCTCGCTCGACTCAACTTAAAAAAGCTCGATTCGAGTCAGTTCGAAACTGAGTTCGAGCTGAGTCGAGCTGATTTTTTAAGTTCGAAAAAATTTCGAACTAAGTTCGAGCTTGCCTGAGCTCGACTCAACTCAGATCGAACCCAACTCGAATCGAACTTGGATCAATTCAGTTTGGTGAGTCGGTTACTTTGATATTGTTGTTGCTTACCAAGTGTTGATAAAATGACTTAATGAAGTGTGACTGGTGGCAAGGAAGGTATGTATATGAAACAAATACCATTTTTTTTCTTAATTTTTATGTTGCTTATAAGGTGTTTGATAAAATACCTGTAAAACTATTGTTGTTATTTTATATACAGTGAGATTTGAAGGTGCAGACCATGTATTTGTGAAAATGTTACACAGGCACAGGCGAACTCATCTCGATATTGGATCGAACTCGGCTCAAACTGGCTCAAGCTGATAATCAAACCAAGCTGAGTTGGCCAATCAGGCTCGAGGACCGAGCTAAGCCGTGTTCAAGCTGGGATCAACGAGTAGTCGAGCCGAGTCGAGTTGTGCCAAGCTCGACTCGATTCAACTCGTGTACACCTCTACATGACACTGATATATTTCTAGCATGGTTGGACTGAAAGAAGGTGGATCGTAAATTGATCATAACTTTTTATTCAAAGGCGCATAACCTGTCAATCTTTATTGAAATGGGACATTCGAGGTGAACCAATGCATAAGTTGGGTTGTGTCTGTCCGTTTCGACAGAAAACACGTACTTTTAGATAAAAACAAATTTTTGAAGAAAATTTATTATTTTTAATAATTTTGATTTTCTTTTTAATTTTTAAAGTTTTAAATTTTCTTATTTCTTAGAAATAACTTGTAATCGTATTAGGACTCTTCTAGCAAAATTTTATTTGAAATTTTTATTTTTAGAAATTATATTTAAAAGAGTTTTATTAAAATTAGAATTTTTATTAGAGTTAGAATTTTGTTAATTTTGGTAATTATGAATTTTAATTTTTTTTTTCTATATTAATGGTGTGACAGACATATGCACATTAGACAATTATCAATCAAATAAATTTTTAATTTTTAAAATTTATTTTTATTTTTTTATTCTCCTTCGTGAATACAAGGTATCTTTGTTGGGAGTCCAGATAATATCCGTGCATTTGGAGTAGTTATCCTTGAGTGATACGGTTATCAACTTCAGTACGTCCTTCCCTGCATCGATATCCCATCCAAACCGTCTTGTACATATATTGGGTAAGAATCACTTCCAAATTCACAATGGCTAGATGCCCCGACGCCTCCGATTAATTATCTTCCTGGGACCTTTTCTGAACATCCAAAAGCTTTTTCTTCGTGGACCCTCTTTAACATCTGACAATGGGATAACTGGGCCATGATCCATCCAAAAAGTGGGCCCATCAGTTAGATGGTCCAGATTTGGCTTATTAACCCTTTGAGAAAAAAAATAAAATAACAGCATGCATTCGGCTCCTAAAGTGTGTGTATGCCCTTCTATCACACACTGCATGCATTTGTTCATCGATCTGGGCCATTTGAGTGGGCCTGGTCCATCGCCCAGATGTCAGCCTAAATGTTAATAATGTTCATACACACGAAAGTGGGGGTGCAGGATCTTGACCATTTTTCTAGTGGGCCTCTTGCTTGTTGCATGTCCCAAGTTCAGTTCAATCTGCTCATCAAGTGGGCCACATGTGGATTAAGAAAATGGACGGCTAAATGGAGTTGACTAGCAATCCACATTCAGCATGTGAGTGTGGATCATCTCAATAGCAAAACTGTCAATTTCAAAAGCAGTTTGGTCACATAAGGCTAAATGGAATTGACTAGCAATCCAGATTATGAGTAAAGAACACTTCCTGTAGATGGATGATGACAGAAGATCCTCTTTCAAAAGCAGTTTGTCACATATGTTAGAGCTGGAAGAATTTTCAAAGGGACCAGCATTTTTAGGTCCAATACAATGTTGCATTTCCTGTTGATGTTTCTCTTCGGAGCCAGACAATCAGGAGTATCCTTATTGTAGTTCCCAAAGTAAGAGTAAAGGGCAAGCAACCATACCAGGACAAGACATGTACTTAAAGCATTAAAGTTGCACATAGGACCCTGGGGTCCACCTATGGGCAACCAATAATAGCAGGTCCCATAAAGAGTTTTTCTCCTTTTCCTTTTTCTTGTTTAATATCATAGGTTTAAAGATCTATTTAAATTTAACTTCATCCAAATTATCTAATCTTTTTCTATAAAATGGGAAGGGATTTTCTCATTAAACTTAATTTCAGAAAGCTTAAAAAGTTTTGGAGAGAATGAAACTTTTAGTAGAAGATTGCTTAGCCACTATTTCTTGGATCCCTAAGAAATAGCACCTCTTTAGGTGAAAACTCACTTTGTTGAGGACTTATTATTCCATGCACTTGCATCAATATATCTTTCCAATATAATTGGAAATATCGAATGAAATAGCTCTAATACTTTGGTTATTTTTTTATAATCAAGAATTCTATTGATGGTCTTCCAATGTCCTGGATTGAGATTACTAATAAACATGTTACGTTTACTCCTAGTATGTGTTATATTCGATCTTGTGTGTTGCATAGATATATAAGATTAGATATAGTACTAATATGCTCAAGTCAATCACACTACCTATGCTATGGCGGAGCATTGGAATACCCAACCCAAGCTCTCTCCCTCATTTCTCCAAGTAAGCTACTCACGAAAAGGTTTATACATTTCAAGATTTTTTTCCGTCTCTACCAGAGGTGAGATAAAAGAAAATTCGACTTTTCACTTTTTCTTTAAATATAAAAATAAAAATGGAGGAAAATGAATTTTAAATTTTAAAAAGTTAAGTCTAATTATTTGATTTAACCACCATAAGAGATATTCTCCAGAAAGGAAAATATAATATCATACAGATTTCATTCCTTTATACAATGATCATAATCTGGGATCATCTTCACCGTAGATTAATAGGAGTGATCAGACCTCTCTAGTCTTATAGTGGTTAGACAAACTGTTGAACATACACCATCAATTGTTTTTGCTTTTACGAAAGTCCCAATATCACATACACCATCAAATCTGATGGGCCCACTCTCTTGGGTCAACTTTTAGTTTACACACAAAACTACTTGCTCACGTCTCTCTCACCACTAGTTACAAGGGTACACGTGACAGCGGGCCTTGAATTTTCATCTCATAGAAGGATAACTAAATTTCGGTTCCCTTCTTTTTAAGAGAATGGATCCTCTGCAACAGCTGTAGGTTAAGCGTAATGTACAAAACTTACTCGTATGCATGATTTGAAAGGTGCAAGTGGGCCCACCTCAGGCCTGATATGCTTTATCAGGTTTGAGCCCTTTGTTCGGTTGGGAAAAAAGCAAATTCCATCAAGGCCCAATTGCTCTTTTGCTTGGTTGCGCATCATATGGACGGCTAAAGACAAAGGGGGACAGTCTGGGCTCAGAATTTGGACGGCAGGGATTGAGTATAAACGGGTTTCCAGTTCGATAGGCCCACGGTCTGGTAATCAACGGCGAGTTTGTTGTCTCCACAGGTGGATAAATTGCGCCTCAAAAATACCCTTGATAGGACAATCTTAACCTTCCAATTTTGGCCCACCGATAAATGTATAGGAAGAAAAGGGCAACCATGTGGCATCATCCTACCGGTTCAGTGGATCAATGGTCCAGAACACTGAACCATGGGTGTACAGTGTTCAAAGGTCCGGGCCACATTGAGTACTTCTTCATCGGTCGGCCACACATTTTGAGCTATGGCCTATTGATGGTAGGGCCAAGAAGCTCAAACGGTTCAGATCTTGTTCATGGTTTCCACGTATGAAACACACGTGCAGAGAACTACGAAACGGTATGGACCATGATGTGTCCAGCACCATCTATCAATGCACACATCATTACTTACTGGAGAAAATGACCACTGTAGACAAAACCTTTTACCCAGCGGTTTTTATCGCGGAATAGAAACTTAAGTTACCAAATTAGACTAGCACGTGCGGACAGCGACGTTGAGGACGAAACTACCCCTCCTTTTTACTGCGAAGACGAGAGCCGACGCTCCTCCAACTGAGAATTGTACGAACGGCTTAGGAGAGATCAAAGTTACAGGGCCCCACAGCTATGTATTTATCATATCCACAACGTTCATCCATATTTCAAAATCATTTCGAAGCATTATCCCAAAAAAAATAAATCATATCCATAAATCAATGGACCACACCACAAAGAGCAGCGGGAAAATTGATTTTCACCGTTAAAAATTTTTGTAAGGCCCATCATAACATTTATTCATAAGGTCACAAAGGCGTGGATGAAGAGGAAAAACAAATTCCATGATGATCCAAAACTTCTGCAACCCCTAAAAGGGTTTTAATGGTAGAGATTCAATTCCCCATTACCTTTTACTGTGTGGTCCACTTGATAGCTAGATCTGTCTTATTTTTCATCTCAAGCCTTAATACGAGTTCACCGAATAGATGGACGGTTTGGATATAACATATACCTCATAACGGGACCCACAAAAATCAGTGGGGATTACAACTAGGAAAGGGAAAAAAAAAAAAGTGAAAAGAAGACAGCAAGTTGGGGTCGACCGGGTTGGCCCGGTCGACCGGCCTATGGCTACGGATTATAACCGTAGCCAAAACTACAATGCTATGAAATTTTTTTTCCTTTCTCCTTGTTATGTTTTATTTTTAATTTTTATATGGAGAATTTTATTGTACCTACATTTTTCTTTAATACATGTTTATATAAATATGTGTGTGAGTGTGTGTGTGTGTGTGTGTGTGTGTATATATATATATATATATATATATATATATATATATATATATATATATATAAATTTTTCTCTTTTTTTTTTTTCATTTCTTTCTTTATTCATTTAACAAGAATATCTTCTAAACTAAAATTAGTTACTTGACGTACCACATATGATTTTGGGGTAGGAGAAGCTATTTTAGCCAACCAACCTAGTTATTTTTCAAGATTCCATCAGGTCGATGGTCGAAAATACATTTCATTCACTTCACGATCAATTTCAATCATTTCATGGTCAAATTAAAAATTGAGCGAGGCAAATATAAAATTGAGTGAGTAAATTAAAAATTGAGTAGGACAAGGTATGAATTGAGTGAGGGAAGCTAGAAATTGAAGGAGGTAATAGAAATTGAGAGAGGTAATATAGGAGTTCAGCGAGGGAATCTAGAAATTGAGCGAGGAAACTTAGGATTTGAGCGAGGAAAGCTAGAAATTGAGCGAGGGAACCTAAAAATTGAGCGAGGTTTAGGCTACGTTGAAATTGAACGAGGGAACCTCGCTCAAATCCTAAGTTGCCTCGCTGAATTTCTACATTGCATCGCTCAATTGATAGGTTGTCTCGCTTAATTCCTAGGCTCTTTCGCTCAATTTATATATTGCCTCACTGGATTTCTAGCTTCTCTCGCACAATTCGTAGGTTGTCTCGCTCAATTCATATATTTTTCCATATCATTTTATAGTATGAGACCAAAAATGAGATATATCCAATTCTCAAGTGTACCACATTACAGGAAATAGTGTTGAATGAGCGTCAACCATTAGAAACCTTTAGGGGGCCCACTGTGATGTTTGTGAGAAATCCTCCTCGTGTAAGTTCATTCATAGGGTTAAAAAGACCTGGATGAAGAGGGAAAAAAAATTTCATAATGATCCAAAACTTCTGTAACCCCTAAAAGGGTTTCAATGGTAGACGTTCAATTTCCCATTGCCTTTTACAGTTTGGTCCACTTGATAGTTAGATCTATCTTATTTTTCGTCTCAATCCTTAATATGAGCTCATAAAATATATGGACGGTTTGGATATAACACATACATCATGATGGGACCCACAAAAGTAACATAGCAAAAAAAAAAAAAAAAAAAAATTCAGTTTGCCCCGCTCAATTTCCAGTTTGCCCCGCTCAATTTCCAGTTTGCCCCGCTCAACTTCCAGTTTGCCCCGCTCAATCTCCAGTTTGCCCCGCTCAATTTCCAGTTTGCCCCGCTCAATTTCTAGTCTGCCCCTCTCAATTTCCAATTTACCCCGCTCAATTTCAAGTTTTCCCTGCTCAATTTCCAGTTTGCCCTGCTCAATTTCCAGTTTGCCCCGCTCAAATTCCAGTTTGCCCTGCTCAATTTTCAGTTTACCCCGCTCAATTTCTAGTTTAGGTTTAGGTTTAGGGATTTGAGTTTAGGTTATAGGTTTAGGTTTTGGGATTTGAAAATGGGTTTGGGTTTAGGTTATAGGTTTTGGTTTCAGTTTAGGTTATAGGTTTTGGGATTTGATAATAAGTTCCGGTTTAGGTTATAGGTTTTGGTTTTGGTTTAGGTTATAGGTTTTGATTTAGGTTTAGGTTATAGGTTTATGTTAAGGTTTAGGTTTAGGTTATAAGTTTTTGGATTTGAGAATGGGTTCAGGTTCAGGTTATAGGTTTTGGTTTAGGTTATAGGTCTTGGGATTTGATAATGGGTTCTGGTTTAAGTTATAGGTTTAGGTTTTGGTTTAGGTTATAGGTTTTTATTTAGGTTTTGGTTATAGGTTTTGGTTTAGGTTTAGGTTATAAGTTTTGGTTTAGGTTATAAGTTTATGTTATAGGTTTTTAGATTTGAGAATGAGTTCGGGTTTATGTTATAAGTTTTGGTTTTGGTTTTGGTTATAGGTAATAGGTTTAGGATAAGGTTTAGGTTTAGGTTTAGGTTATAGGTTTTGGGATTTGAGAATGGGTTCGAGTTTAAGTTATAGGTTTTAGTTAAGGTTATAGGTTATAGGTTTAGGTTAAGGTTAAGTTTAGGTTATAGGTTTTGGAATTTAATAATGGGTTCGGGTTTAGGTTATAGGTTCTGATTTTGGTTTAAGTTATAAGTTATAGGTTTAGGATAAGATTTAGGTTTAGGTTTAGGTTATAGGATTTGGGATTTGAGAATGGGTTTCGGTTTAGGTCATAGGTTTTGGTTTTAGTTTAGGTTATAGGTTTAAGTCAATTTCATGTTTATCCCGCTCGATTTTCAGTTTGCCCTGCTCAATTTCTAGTTTGCCCCGCTTAAGTTTCAATTTGTCCCGCTCAATTTCCAATTTGCCCCGCTCAATTTCCAGTTTACTCCGCTCAATTTCTAGTTTGCCCCGTTTAATTTTCAGTTTACCCCGCTCAATTTCTAGTTTGCCCCGCTCAATTGATAGTTTGCCCCGCTCAATTTCCAGTTTGCTTTGAGTGGGGCAAACTGAAAATTGAGCGGGGCAAACTAGAAATTGAGCGGGGCAAACTCGATATTGAGCGGGGTAAACTGAAAATTAAGCGGGGCAAACTAGAAATTGAGCGGGGCAAACTGAAAATTGAGTGGGACAAACATGAAATTGGCCTAAACCTATAACCTAAACTAAAACCAAAACCTATGACCTAAACCCGAACCCATTCTCAAATCCCAAAACCTATAACCTAAACCTAAACCTAAACCTTATCCTAAACCTATAACCTATAACCAAAACCAAAACCAAAACCTATAACCTAAACCCGAACCCATTCTCGAATACCAAAACCTATAACCTATCCCTAAACCTTAACATATAACCTAACCTAAACTTATAATTATAACTTAAAACTATTCCCAAATCCCAAAACATATAACCTAAACCTAAGCTTTCCCTAAACCTATAACCTAAACTCAATTTTCTAAAGTGAAACCTACACCAAATCCTAATTTCAACTCCCTAACATAAATGTAAACCTAAATTTAAAAACTCAAACTTAAACCTAATCCCGAACCTGAACCCGATTTCCTAAACCTAAACAATAACCCATTCTTAAATCCAAAAACCTATAACCTAAACCAAAACCAAAACCAAAACCAATAACCAAAACTCGAACCCATTCTCAAATCCCAAAACCTATAACCTAAACCCGAACCCATTCTCAAATTCAAAAACCTATAACCTATAACCTAAACCTAAACCTATAACCTATAACCTTAACCAAAACCTATAACCTAAACCAATACCAAAACCTATAACCTAAACCCAAACCCATTCTCAAATCCCAAAACCTATAACCTAAACCTAAACCTAAACCTTATCCTAAACCTATAACGTAGCCTAAACCTCGCTCAATTTCTAGCTTTCCTCACTCAATTCATACCTTGTCCTACTCAATTTTTAATTTATTCACTCAATTTCATATTTGCCTCGCTCAATTTCTAGTTTAACCATGAAGTGATTGAAATTGACCGTGAAGTGAATGAAATGTATTTTCGACCATCGACCTGATGGAATCTTGAAAAATAACTAGGTTGGTTGGCTAAAATAGCTTCTCCTACCCCAAAATCATATGTGGTACGTCAAGTAACTAATTTTAGTTTAGAAGATATTCTTGTTAAATGAATAAAGAAAGAAATAAAAAAAAAAAGAGAAAAATTTATATTTATATATATATACACATACACACACATATTTATATAAACATGTATTAAAGAAAAATGTAGGTACAATAAAGTTCTCCATGTAAAAAATAAAAATAAAAAAGAAAAAAGAAAAAAGAAAAATAAGTGCAGAGCATAATAGCTATGGCTACGGTTATAAACCGTAGCCATAGGCCGGTCAACCCCAACTTACTGGTTTCTTTTTCATTTTTATTTTTTTTTTCCTTTTCCCTGTTGTAATCCCTACTGATTTTTGGGTTTTGGGATTTGAGAATGGGTTCAGGTTTAGGTTACAGGTTTTGAGATTTGTGAATGGGTTCGGGTTTAGGTTATAGGTTTTAGTTTTGGTTTAGGTTATGAGTTTTGGTTTAGGTTTTAAGTTTAGGTTTAGGTTTGGGTTTGGGTTTTGGGATTTGTGAATGGGTTCGGGTTTAGGTTATAGGTTTTAGACTTTGAGAATGGGTTCGGGTTTAGGTTATATGTTTTAGGTTTTGGTTTAGGTTATAGGTTTTGGGATTTGAGAATGGGTTCGGGTTAGGTTATAGGTTTTGGTTTTGGTTTAGGTTATAGGTTTTGGGATTTGAGAATGGGTTCGGGTTTAGGTTATAAGTTTTGGTTTGGGTTTAGGTTATAGGTTATAGGTTTAGGTTTAGGTTATAGGTTTAGGATAAGGTTTTAAGTTTTGAGATTTGGGAATAGTTTTAGGTTATAAGTATAGGTTTAGGATAAGGTTATAGGTTTTGGGATTTGAGAATGGGTTCGGGTTTAGGTTATAGGTTTTGGTTATGGTTTTGGTTTAGGTTATAGGTTTTAGGATTTGAGAATGGGTTCGGGTTTAGGTCTTAGGTTTTGGTTTTGGTTTTGGTTTAGGTTATAGGTTTTGGTTTAGGTTATAGGTTAGAGGTTTAGGATATGGTTTTAGGTTTAGGTTAGAGGTTTAGGTTATGGTTTTAGGTTTAGGTTATAGGTTTTTGGAATATTTGATAATGGGTTCGGGTTTAGGTTATAGGTTTTGGTTATGGTTTTGGTTTTGGTTTTGGTTTAGGTTATAGGTTTTGGTTTTGGTTTTAGTTATAAGTTTTGGTTTAGGTTATAGGTTATAGGTTTAGGATAAGGTTTAGGTTTAGGTTATAGGTTTTTGGATTTGAGAATGAGTTCGGGTTTAGGTTATAGGTTTTGGTTATAGTTTCGGTTTAGGTTATAGGTTTTGGGATTGGAGAATGGGTTCGGGTTTAGGTCTTAGGTTATGGTTTTGGTTTAGGTTATAGGTTTTAGGATTTGAGAATGGGTTTGGGTTTAGGTTATAGGTTTTGGTTTTGGTTTAGGTTTAGGTTATAGGTTTTAGGATTTGAGAATGGGTTTGGGTTTGGGTTTAGGTTATAGGTTTTGGTTTTGGTTTTGGTTTAGGTTATAGGTTTTGGAATTTTAGAATGGGTTCAGGTTTAGGTTTAGGTTTAGGTTATAGGTTTTAGGATTTGAGAATGGGTTCGGGTTTAGTTCATAGGTTTAGATTTAGGTTATAGATTTTGGGATTTGAGAATGGGTTCGGGTTTAGGTCATAGGTTTTGGGATTTGAGAATGGGTTCGAGTTTAGGTCATAGGTTTTGGTTTAGGTTATAAGTTTTAGGATTTGATAATCGACTCGGGTTTAGGTTATAGGTTTTGGTTTTGGTTTTGGTTTAGGTTATAGGTTTTAGGATTTGAGAATGGGTATGGGTTTAGGTTATAGGTTTTGGGATTTTAGAATGGGTTCGGGTTTAGGTTATAGGTTTAGGTTTAGGTTTAGGTTATAGGTTTTGGATTTGAGAATGGGTTTTGGTTTAGGTTATAGGTTTTAGAATTTGAAAATGGGTTCGGATTTAGGTTATAGGTTTTGGATTTGGTTTAGGTTATTAGTTTTGGTTTTGGTTTAGGTTATAGGTTTTGCTTTAGAATGGGTTTGGGTTTAGGTTATAGGTTTAGGTTTAGGTTATAGGTTTTGGGATTTGAGAATGGGTTCGGGTTTAGGTCATAGGTTTTGGGATTTGAGAATAGGTTCGGGTTTAGGTCATAGGTTTTGGTTTAGGTTATAAGTTTTAGGATTTGAGAATCGGCTCGGGTTTAAGTTATAGGTTTTGGTTTTGGTTTTGGTTTTGGTTTTGGTTATAGGTTTTGGGATTGGAGAATGGGTTCGGGTTTAGGTCTTAGGTTATGGTTTTGGTTATGGTTTTGGTTTAGGTTATAGGTTTTAGGATTTGAGAATGGGTTTGGGTTTAGGTAATAGGTTTTGGTTTTAGTTTTAGTTTAGGTTATAGGTTTTATGATTTGAGAATCGGCTCGGTTTATGTTATAGGTTTTGGTTTTGGTTTTGGTTTAAGTTATAGGTTTTAGGATTTGAGAATGGGTTTGAGTTTAGGTTATAGGTTTTGGTTTAGGTTATAGGTTTTGGGATTTTAGAATGGGTTCGGGTTTAGGTTATAGGTTTAGGTTTAGGTTTAGGTTATAGGTTTTAGGATTTGAGAATGGGTTCGGGTTTAGTTCATAGGTTTTGGTTTTGGTTTAGGTTATAGGTTTTGGGATTTGAGAATCGGTTCGGGTTTAGGTCATAGGTTTTGGTTTTGGTTTAGGTTATAGGTTTTGGTTTTGGTTTTGGTTTAAGTTATAGGTTTTTGAGTTTGAGAATCGGTTCGGGTTTAGGTTAAGGGTATGGTACCTGCAAATACAAATATTAACATGGCCTGTCCAAATTGCCAGGCCCTTCCAATGTCGTCCATAGGAAATGGACAACTTCATCATAGTCATAACAGCGGTTCCCACCTTCCAGGGACCCCCGCTCTTCCGGATAGCTCCGACGCACATCCGGGTCTGCTCCATCAATTTTGAGTAAATACATAAACACGGTCTGTCTAAATGGCCAGACTACTCCAACCATGTGCATTCTTGAGTCAAGAGACGTACCAGATGCTTGAATCTGAAATATGCATTTAAACATAAAATGGCATTAGGAATCGCTTCTCAAAACCACAGACTGTTTTCTTTTAAAACTCGTTCATCTCACCTGAAAACCTGTCACATAATGAATAACTATAACCACAATGAGTGATGGCTCTTTGTAAACACGCACCTAAGAAATAAAAGTAAAGAAAAAATTTGCTTATAAAAATATTTACACCAAAATTTGACTATCCATTCAATATAATGCCTTATATTTAGAAGTGAGCTGAATTCGATTGTCAATGCCACAAAGAACTATTTGTCAAGATGCTAACTATTACAAAAGAATTTAAAGAAGATTGTACAAAGTGAAAATCACAAAAAACACTACGGAATAGAAAAATGAGAAATCTCGGTATGTAAACAAGATATTTAAACAATCAGTTCTACTAAATGAAAAATTACAAAATCTGTTACCAATTAGAAGACACCTAACGAATCGGTAAGCCAGAAGTAGCTTGAAAAATCAGTAATCTTTTATGAGATTGAAAACAAACCAAGAGGAGTTATATGATCGTCTGTCTGATGACTGATGACATGTAGAGTAAGCTCACATTCTGATTTGCCACAAGTGAAAACCACAACTGGCGTAAAATTGAATGCACAATCTTTAAAATTACAAATGAAACATGTGATAATAGTCTCAAATTGAATGCACAACCTCAAGGTAGCAGCAAGGCTCCATTCAATTGAGTTGTAAAATATATGATTCTTACAAAATTTATAAAAAGAAGAATATTCAAAAAGCAATACTCCACAACAATGAGAAAGCGACAATAAAAATAAGGAAAAGGCAAGCAAAACTCTCATAATGATACTTTCTTTACCTTGAAAATCTGAGAAGGATAATAGACAAGTCTATGAGATTCTTCTCCTCCTGATATATACTAGCCTGAACAAAGAAAACAAGCGTTACACATGAATGAATTTGTCTCATGACTTGAACTCATTTAACCTAGAGAGCATCCAAGAACCAAGGCCCACAAGTCATATTATTTTGACATACATCAGGATCCATAATTACATATCAAGTTCAATATTGTGCTAAAAGTGAAATCGATCAATTTTTAGACAAAACTAACAGTAAATTTTTATTTTTATTTTTAAAGATCACTCGATCTTTCTTTAATAAATGGGAGATTTAATATTGTTGCAGCATTTTCTTAATGATCTGTTTGCAGCTAGCACATCTGTAGCTAGCTCAGATTAACAGCCTAGCTCACCAAACCAGGGACTGTTCTTGTATCTTTTTCCTAACCAACTGTTTTCTTAACCGATGGTTTGCAAACAGACGGTTAAGAAAAAGCTGAAACAACAATCGAAATTTGATAGAAAAAAGACAAAGATTGGACCTATTTACAATAGTCACTTGTCCATCAGTTGGGTCAGCTTAGCATTAAATTCCTTCTCCAGTTCCACTTCTTCTTCCAAATACCTCCACTTCAGCTCTGTCTTCTTATCTTCATGCAATCGTATCAGCCTATCTCTCTCTCTCTGCTTCAAACTCTTTAATCTAATTTGACTGGCTATCAATGAATCGAGCAATCTCTTCAAGCCTACTTTAAGGACTGTTTGGATTTGTGAATTTTTTCTTTTTTATTTTTGAAGAAAATGGAGTTTTTTGGGAAACTCCAAATCTAGAAAACAGTCGAAAATGAAAATTTGTTTCCCACGATTGTCTTTCAGCAAGATTTTCATGAAAAAATTTCTTCATTTACAAATCTATATTCATGGAAAATTTGTTGCCAGTCTAGGCAAGGAAACTAAAAGGGAGCATTTTTCAGGAAATGAGAGAAATGGAAATGACATTTTCAAGAAATTTATAAAAATAAACAAAAAATGAAGTCCATCCGATCAATTCCTAGGTTCCTTCGCTCAATTGCTAGGTTGTCTCGCTCAATTCCTAGGTTCCTTCGCTCAATTTATATATTGCCTCACTGGATTTCTAGCTTCCCTCGCACAATTCGTAGGCTGTCTCACTCAATTCATATATTTTTCCAGATCATTTTATGGTATGAGACCAAAAATGAGATATATCCAGTTCTCAAGTGTACCACATTACAGGAAATAGTGTTGAATGAGTGTCAACCATTAGAAACCTTTAGGGGGCCCATTGTGATGTTTGTGAGAAATCATCCTCATCTAAGTTCATTCATAGGGTCAAAAAGACCTAGATGAAGAGGAAAAAAATTTCATAATGATCCAAAACTTCTGTAACCCCTAAAAGGGTTTCAATGGTAGACGTTCAATTTCCCATTGCCTTTTACAGTGTGGTCCACTTGATAGTTAGATCTATCTTATTTTTCGTCTCAAGCCTTAATATGAGCTCGTAAAATATATGGACTGTTTGGATATAACACATACATCATGATGGGACCCACAAAAGTAACATAGCAAAAAAAAAAAAAAAAAAAATCCAGTCTGCCCCGCTCAATTTCTAGTTTGTCCCGCTCAATTTCCAGTTTCTCCCGCTCAATTTCTAGTTTGTCCCGCTCAATTTTCAGTTTCCCCGCTCAATTTTTAGTTTGCCCCGCTTAATTTTCAATTTGCCCTGCTCAATTTCCAGTTTGCCCCGCTCAATTTCTAGTTTGTCCCGCTCAATTTCCAGTTTGCCCCGCTCAATTTCTAGTTTGTCCCGCTCAATTTGCAGTTTGCCCCACTCAATTTCTAGTTTGCCCCGCTCAAATTTCAGTTTGCCCCGCTCAATTTCTAGTTTGCCCCGCTCAATTTCCAGTTTATCCCGCTCAATGCAAACTGGAAATTGAGCGGGGCAAACTAGAAATTGAGCGGGACAAACTGAAAATTGAGCGGGGCAAACTAGAAATTGAGCGGGGCAAACTGAAAATTGAGCGGGACAAACTAGAAATTGAGCGGGGCAAACTGAAAATTGAGCGGGGTAAACTGAAAATTGAGCGGGGCAAACTAGAAATTGAGCGTTGTAAACTGGAAATTGAGCGGGACAAACATGAAATTGACCTAAACCTAAACCTATGACCTAAACCCGAACCCATTCTCAAATCCCAAAACTTATAACCTAAACCTAAACTTAAACCTTATCCTAAACCTATAACCTATAACCTAAACCAAAACCAAAACCTAAAACCTAAACCTGAACCCATTCTCGAATACCAAAACCTATAACCTATCCCTAAACCTTAACCTATAACCTAACCTAAACCTATACTTATAACTTAAAACTATTCCTAAATCCCAAAACCTATAACCTAAACCTAACCTTTTCCTAAACCTATAACCTAAACTCAATTTTCTAAAGTGAAACCTACACCTAATTCTAATCTCAACTCCTTAACATAAATGTAAACCTAAACTTAAAAACCCAAACTTAAACCCAATCCCGAACCTGAACCCGATTTTCTAAACATAAACCATAACCCATTCTCAAATCCAAAAACCTATAATCTAAACCAAAACCAAAACCTATAACTAAAACCTATAACCTAAACCCGAACCCATTCTTAAATTCAAAAACCTATAACCTAAACCTGAACCCATTCTCAAATCCAAAAACCTATAACCTTAACCTAAACCTATAACCTATAATCTAAATCAAAATCAAAACTAAAACCCATAACTTACCCATTCTCAAATTCAAAAATTATATTGACGCAATTATAGTTACGGTTATAATCCGTAGCTAAAGTGTATCAAAAATTGTTATCCTTAAACCTAAACTTACACCTTAAACCTAAATTTTTAAATCCCTAAACCTAAACTTACACCCTAAACCTAAATTTTCAGTTTGCCCCGCTTAATTTTCAGTTTGCCCCGCTCATATATGGACGGCTTGGATATAAGACATACATCATGATGGGACCTACAAAAGTAAAAAAAAAATATTTCGGTTTACCCCGCTCAATTTCTAGTTTGCCCCGCTCAATTTTTAGTTTGCCCCGCCAAATTGGAAATTGAGCGGGGCAAATTGAATTTATTTATTTTTTTGCTATGTTGCTTTTGTGCGAGGGAAGCTAGAAATCCATTGAGACAATATATAAATTGAGTGAAGGAACCTAGGAATTGAGCGAGGCAACCTAGAAATTGAGCGAGGGAACCTAGAAATTGAGCGAAGCAACCTAGGAATTGAGCGAGGTAACGTAGGAATTGAGATAGGAATCCTAGGATTTGAGCAAGGGAAGCTAGAAATTGAGCGAGGCAACCTAGGATTTGAGTAAGGTAACCTAGGATTTGAGCGAGAAAAGCTAGAAATTGAGCGAGGGAACCTAGAAATTGAGCGAGACAACCTACGAATTGAGTGAGGCAATGTAGGAATTCAGTAAGGTAACCTAGGAATTGAGCGAGGGAAGCTAGAAATTGAGCGAGGCAACCTAGCATTTGAGCAAGGCAACTTAGGATTTGAGCGAGGAAAGCTAGAAATTGAGTGAGGGAACCTAGAAATTGAGTGAGGCAACCTAGGAATTGAGCGAGGCAACGTAGGAATTGATCGAGGAATCTTAGGATTTTAGCGAGGGAAGCTAGAAATTGAGCGAGGGAACCTAGGATTTGAGCGATGCGACCTAGAAATTGAGCGAGGCAGCGTAGGGATTGAGCGAAAGAAGCTAGGAATTGAGCGAGGTAACGTAAAAATTCAGCAAGGAATTCTAGTTATTGAGCAAGGGAACTAAGAAATTCAATAAGGCAACCTAGGATTTGAGCGAGGGGAGGGAAGCTACAAATTGTGCGAGGGAACCTATAAATTGAGCGAGGCAACCTACGAATTGAGCGAAGAAGCTAGAAATTGAGCGAGACAACCTAGGATTTGAGCGAGGGAACATCGAAATTGGAGTGAGGCAACTTAGGAATTGAGCGAGGGAAGCTAGAAATCGAGTGAGGAAAGCTAGAAATTGAGCGAGGCAAGCGAGGCGACGTAGAAATTGGAGCGAGGATTGAGCAAGGGAACCTAGAAATTGAGCGAGGGAACCTAGGAGTTGAGCAAGGCAACGGAAAAATTCAACGAGACAATTGAGAAATTGAGCAAGGGAAACGTCAATTTGAGCGAGGCAAGCTTTAAATTGGGTGAGGCTAACATGAATTAAAATGAACTTTAAATGTAATTGACCTAGCCTAACAATTTGATTTGTTGAATTTGACCGATCAGTTAATGAAATTGACTGAGATTTACATGAAATTCTCTTCGGTGAATTTGATCGAGCAATTAATGAAATTGACCGAGCGGTTCATAAAATTTTCAGTACGCACTTATAGTGCTGAGTTAACTAAGTTGGGCACACCCAGATCCATAGCTCAATTGGCAGACTGAGTAGAGATACCTCATATCAACACTTGAGGTCCTGGTATCGATTCCTAGCAGGGGTGGCTAACATGGAGTGTGTGTATTGACATGGGTGTGTACTAACAACCTAACCTCAAAAAACTTTTTTTTAAAAATTAATAGTAAAATATTAAAAAAATTAAAAAATTAAAAATATTGAGTTAGGCCCACCTTGAATGTATGTGGACTATCCATGACGTTCATCCATTTTTCCATCTAAAGCAAGGGTTTCAGCCCAAAATGGTGGCATATTGAAATATCAAGTGGATCACACCACAGGAAACAGTGTTTCCACCGTGGAAACCTTTTTATGCCCCTACAATGATGTTTTACTTGTAATCCATCATGTCCATAAGATGATTTTCGCATGGATGAACCAAAAACCAAGATGGGAGCTTCATTCGGCATTTCAATGGCCCACAAAAAATTTACGCCGTTTAGGTAAATGTATATCATACCTGTCATGCGTACTGTCTTCCGTGAGGGAACATTTTCAGAAAAAATGAGATAATGTTGATGAATAAAGAGGGTGGGATTAGTGGTGTACATCGAGTCAAACCGAGTTGAGTTGGCCTCAGCTCGACTCGGCTCGAACAGTGGCTAACCTCAGCTTGAACTTGGCTGATCTCGGTCCTCGGGCCTGATTGGCCAGCTCAGCTCAGTTCAATTAACAGCTCGGGATGAGTTCAAGCTAAGATCGAACCGAGTTTGCTATTGAGGCATTTCCACAAACACCTTAATTGCAACTTCAAAATCCCACTGTTTTACCTACAAAGGCAATGATTTTATAGGTATTTTCTCAAACACCTTCTAAATAATAATAATAATAAAGAGTAAAAAAAGTATTTGTTCCATGTACATACCTTCCTATCCACCTTGCCACTAGCCAAACCTTCATTGCCACCAGCCACATGTCGTTCAGTCATTTTATCAAACAGTTGGTGAGCAACATTAATGACAAAGTAACCAAGTCACCGAACTAGTTCGATCCAAGTTTGATTCAAGCTAGATTTGATCCGAGTCGAGTTGAGCTGGCCTGCTCGAACTCATTTTTGAGCTCAAAAAATCAATTCAACCTTGCTTGAACTCAACACCGAACTGAATCGAGCTTTTTTCAGATTGAGTAGAGCGAGCTAACCGAGCTAGCTCAATTCGTGTACACCCCTAGGTGGGATCCAGCTAGAGCGTGGTGCGATCCAAGCAACAGATGTAGCGGTTTTCGTCCTTTTTAAAAAAAAAAAATGGAGCGAGAGAAGGGAGGGAGAGGAAAAGCAACGGCAGTAAAAAGGAGGGGTAGTTTCGTCCTCAACGTCGCTGTCCGCACGTGCTAGTCTAATTTGGTAACTGAAGTTTCTATTCCGCGATAAAAACCGCTGGGTAAAAGGTTTTGCCTCCAGTGGTCATTTTCTCTACTTACTGGCACGCCTGATCAAATCACGTGCCTCGTTGTGGATGGAGGATAGATATGGAACTATATCGTATCGCAGCCGTTGGATGGAGCTTTATCACCAAAATAACACTGAGCGGACAATCTTAACCGTCCAATTATGGCCATTGAATTTGGACTGCTGACCCTTTCGTTTTTTACGATTCACTTGATTGATCGCCAATTGAATGGTTAAGATTGATCCATCAGTCAGAGTCTTGGGCTATGCTCCAACGGACTCTGATTCGGTAGTGACCCCCCTCCAGTACCCCACCATGATCTATGTGTTTTATCCACGCCGTCCATCCATTTTTCCAGTTCAATTTAGGGGCATGAGATAACTAAAAAAATGAGACGCATCAAAATCTCAGGTGAACTACACCACAAGAAACGGTGTTGATTGAACGGCCACCATTAAAACCTTTCTAAAGCCAGACGTATTGTTTATTTTCCATCCAACTTATTGATTAGGCCCCACAGACCTGGATACAGGAAAACACAAGTATCAGTTTGAGCCGAAACTTTTGTGGTCCTGGGAAGTTTTTAACGGGCGAGTGTTCAATCACCACTATTTCTTGTGGTGTGGTACACATGAGATTTGTATCTATCTCATTTTTGGGATCATGTTATAAATGATCTGAAAAAATTGATGGACGGTGTGGATATTATACATACATCGTGGTGGGGGTACGGGAGGGGTCACTACTGAATCCGAGTCCTGGACGAACCACAGTGTAAGCGATCGTTCGCACACCGTTGGAAGCAGGGGCATTTTTGTAAATCAAGTTTTCAGGAACAACTCGATTGGATTGAAACCCTAATGCACTTAGACTCTTGTGTTAGTTTATCAACATTTTGAAATGGTGTTAATTTAGGCTACTCACATGTGGAACTGACGTACAGCTGTCTAAACCATCCACAATCCAGGTCTCATATTGAATGGTGCATATCTCTAAATTCACATTGACCAAGCAATCCTAACCATCGTATTAATTTATTTAAAATCGACAGTTAAAAAAATTATCGAGCTGTCCAAATTTGAAGGCCCAATATTTTTTCCCCAGCGAAACGATATGGACGGTCAGGATTTCTATAAAACTATGTCATGTGTAAGATTGAAGAGTCACCACCATTTTATAAATGGTGCATAACTAACATGCTAGTTGAACAGCACCCGAGCCCTAACCCTCACGCTCCAATATCTTCTTCCTTCTATCTATAAAAAGTCATAAACCCTAACTCCCTTTGCAAATTACAACAGAAAAGAGCGAAGCATTGGAGGGTCATATATGTCATTTTCTTCGCCTGGAAGAGGTCTTATATGTCATTTTTTATTGTCTTTTGTTTTTTTAAAGATTTGGAGGCTGTGATGTACCAAACTACCTATTTTCTGAGGGAAGAAGCGAATGCTTCCCTTATGATTATAGAAACCAATGGATCCTTCTGAGCCCTTCCATTGCCCTTTCTTTTGCTTTTCCTATTTTGCCCCTTTTTTATTTTTATTTATTTTTATCCTTGATGTGATGATAATTGTTCACGGAATATATCTGTGTCGACACAAAATTCAGACTACAATTATCTGATCAATGGTTTCTCTTCTTCACTTTTTCTTTATATATATATATATATATATATATATTCTTTTTTATGGTTTTCCCTTTTCGCTTCCTTTCGGGCGAGGGGTTGTACAGTGGAGAATCTGGCTATGCGAGCTTTCCGTCTTTACAAGTGGGTGCCCATTGTTCGGTGATCGAAGCCGTTGGTTTTATGGGCCCCACTGTGAGGAGTTATTGCCACGGATTAGATTTGGCAGCTGAATGTGAACTTGCTCACACAGCGATTTCTGCATTGCCGACATTTCACATTAGAAAATCCGGGAAAGTGTAGGTGTGGGCCACGCCATGATGAGCATTTGGTATGGAAATCAGGTATTTGGTTGACTACACGAGTGCGATGAGTCATGCCACCTGCTGTCCATTGATTTTGAAAATCCTGGCAGGGGGTGAGCCACACCATGATGATCACATGGTATTCAAATCAGAGGCTGGGCTGAGCTGAGTCATACCATCTGTTGTCCATTGATTTTGTTGTTGTGATCTGCTTGAGAAGCGGATGAGCCTGAATTGAGTGACAGGAGACCCCGGAGCGCGCGTCGCTGGGACCCTGAAACCAGTGATGTGGGTGAGACTGACCCTAGGACTTACTTGGATGCTTTGCCAGTTTATTTTAAGGCGTGATTCAAAGTAGAAGATACAAATCATAATTCCAAAAAATGAACAAGTTACAAATTTCAGTCGAGCACCTACAAATTTAACACGCTATAGGAAAGCCCTTTGAGGGCCACTAAAGTTCTGAATCCAAGCCTCGAGCTCTGTCCATCCAACCTTATCAACAGGTTGGATGGTTATGATGGGAATTATATGAATGCTTGATACTTGGAAGTGGGTCAACTAGGTCAAATGAAAGGTGGGTCCCACAAAAGTGGGACCACATTTATCGGTGGACCACTTGCATATAAAAAAGGGATGCGGATTAACCACCATCCACGGTGTCCATCCATTTAGAGAAATCATATATAAGGCATGATCCAAAGAATTAGTCATATCCAAAGCTGTAATGGACCCCACCACAAAAAACAGTGGGGAGAGTGACGCCCACCTTAAAAAACTTCTTAGGCTACAAAAGTTTTCGATCAAGTTGATATTTGTGTTTTAGCTTCTTTCATGTCCTGTTTAACACATGAACAGGTTGGATCTCAAAAAAACATTATGGTGGACCTTCGGAAGGTGGACCATGATGTGGATCATGATCTAAAATAATCTCTCAAAATTCATGGGCAGTGTGGATACAGCACATACATCATGGTGGGCCCACATAACTGATGACCTCACTTCAGTAGCTAATCCGCCTCCATAAAGAAAGTTACAAGAATTCAAAAAATTGGGACCACATTTATCGGTGGGCCACCCTTTATCTCATATTTAAACACCAGGTGTTGAAGAGAAGTTTACAAGATTTCAAAAACCTCTTTTTCAAACATGAGTTGGCTATATGTTTTCTTGGTTGGCTATTTGAAATGTGTTTGCATGGTTTTTAAAAAAAAAAAAATAATAAATCAATAAATAATTCCTCATTTGGTTAACTCAAATTTTTATCTGGAAAAATATGGGTTATCCTAATCAAACAGAGCTCGTAACAGTACCACAATCTTCAAACTGTATATAAGCAAGTGATATAATAAAAATTGGTCATTGGGTTAATACTATCATGACAAAGCCTCGAGTCCATCCTTCAGTTAGAATATGGTCAAGTGAGATATAAAAATGAGCTCACTAATTCAAAATGTAAAGACTTAATTATTGTATGGTTAGAAATTGAAAATATCTTATGGTCTTCTTTCCACTAGTGGTCGTGTTGAAAGGTTAATAGTGACCAAGAAATCTGAATTTAAGAGTTAACAGTGAGTTCTTTAGGTGCCCTTTGGTAAACTAAGAAATAAGGTCTGAAAATTAATTTAAGTACAACAAACTTAAAGCATTGTATTTTAGCATTTGAAAGTATTGAAAAATTCATTTGGTAATTTGTTTGAAAAAGGTACTAATTTATGAAAATAAGTAATTTTTTTTATAAAAACTTGTTTATCTGTGGTGTAGAGTGCGACAAATATATAGACAATTATTTAGAAATCTCGTTAGATTAGAAGATTGGTGCCCACTATGATATTTATTAGTCATCCAACTTGTTCAAGAGGGCGCACATACTTAGATGGCTTCATCTAAAATTTTCATGGGTCTTAAGAAGTTTTCAGTTGAGGCATTTAATTCTAGTTTTGAATTTGCATCATTTTTGTGCTCATGCCCTGAAACGATCTGGGAAAATGGATGGGTCCAAAAGTACATGCTACTGATATTCACCATACTATCAACTTAGGTAGCGTGATATAAGTGGCGCGTTATATATAATGCACGGTACACCCATTGCCTTCAAAGCCTTCACAAGAGTCCTATGATAGAAGGCAGATGAAATCCATTGTCCATATATTTTGCCACATCATTTTAGGGTATGAGCAAAAAATGAGGTAAATCTAAAACTCAAATAGGCTGCATCACAGGAAAAAGTGGGTAGGAAAATAAATACGTACTGATGAAACCTCCTTGAGGTTGACCATTGTCACGCCCCAGACTCGGTAACCGGAATCCCAAGGAACCTGATAGGCGGTTCTGGCCATAACAACCTTCATAGTACCTCATTCTCAGCTTCTAAGACAAGTTCTGATCCTGGGATCCTATAAGGAAGATTTTCTAAACAATGTAATCATTACCAATATGAGCATATCCAAGATCACAGTAAGTACATCTGAGAATAACAAGGGCACACATCGCAAAATTCACTATAAATTTGAACTTTTACAACTTTCAAAAGGTCCAAAAGGACATACATAAGATGATATGAGAAGGAAAGGAAGATCAGCAACACCGGGTCCTCAAGCTTAACTCAACTCTGCGCCCTACAGCTATGACGCCTGTCTAGAGTCTCCTGCACACATCAATCGTGCATAAGCTTATAGAAGCTTAGAGGGTAGTAAAAGTGTGTGACAATAGTGCACAGAAGAATAGTAGGAAATGCAAGAAGGAAAATATGCTCAATGGAAAAATCACTAGCCTTACTAAGGCTTATCATAAATACAATGCAATGAGTACTTGATGTCATACCAAGACAATGCATAAAGGGGCTTGTACAATCAATGTTAATGCGATGCAAGTAATGTCAGTGCTCATATTCAAACCATAAGTCAAGTACATTTTCAATCATAAGGAAATCACCGGGGTCCATTACACTGCTGAATGACTGCCGCTCTACAAACTCCGCACAGTCAAACGAGCGTAAGAGACCTCACTACCCGCCTGTAAACAGCCAATCACCAGTAAGGCCTGATGGTAGCGGACCTATTTACGAGTTGGTCAGACTCAGCCTAGCAATGCCCCCTACACACCGGGTAGGTAAGGCCACACCCCTATCCAACCGACTACACGACAGTGGGAGTCACGGCCTAATGGTAGAAGGCCCTCATGCACTCATGTATTCCACCCGGTCACGACGTTGGAGCAGATCCTTGGAACTATGGAAGTTTTGAAATTTTCACCTATGGGCATCCTATGCACCCGGTATACTCAACTAATATTTTCGGTGTCTACACATACAGCCATTTACGAATATGCCTGTGGAGGTAAGGCCCTGATGAAGTAAGGACAGATATCCACATGCTATGCAATGTCAGATGCATGAATCACACAATCACTCATGCATCAATCTCAAGCACCCATCATGATCCAGAAGGAAAAACTCCACCCCTCGGGGAGATACCAACATGTCCTACTCAATGGCACAACCATAGCCAATCATACATCAACCAAGCATGCATATGATGCGTATGAGAGTGAGCCATAGAGATAATTAGGGGTACCAACGAGGTGAAGATGAACTCTCTACTTAACTATAGAGGGTTTAAGTACTTAACCAATTCCTTATAAGGGATATAACATATAGTGGGGGCCCATTTACCTGGGGTAGCCCACGAGATTAAGGAGAACAATTATATGGGCCTAAATAGATGAAACGGGCCTAGCAAGGGTCTACGGTGGGCCTTTAACCACACTTATAGGGGTTCATAATGGGGACATTCAATCACCATTTCCCTAAGTCATAACCAACCATAATCAATATAGCTACAAGGCCCAAAGCCCACATACATAAGCCCCAAAAAAAGGCATGAGAAAAAGGGTCAAATACTATCTTCAATAACATGGGCCCAAAGAGAGGAATCAAGGCCCAAGCCCCAAGCCCTAATGGCCATAAAACTCATACATTTAGTTAAACTTAATGGGCAGCCCATGAGCATAAAAATACGGCTTAAAAATAAGTTTAAGTTGGGTGAAATGGGCCCCACTACAACAGCCCAACAATTAGCAATCTAAGTGAGCAACCAAGGGCCTAATATCACCTTTATCTCAGCCCATAAGTCCATCAAAATAGTGGAAGTCAGCCCAACATATGGCTAGGCCAAGCTGGGACGTTCTAGCCCAATTTGGGCCCACTAGGAAGTCCTAAAAATCCGGTTTATATTTGGATCTCACAAATGATCATCAATGGAGACCCAAAAAGGCATTGATTAAGCCCAAAAATATTCTAAAATATAAGGGAGCAATAAATACTCAATTTTCTCAATATAGTGGGCCCCACAATCATGGCCCCAACGAGCCCTAGAACATCAGGGATGGGTCCCCAACTAATCACACACAAAGCCCAATGGGCTAGGGCCCAAAGTTCTAAAATAACAAGGGACAATATAATGTACAGAAATTTTCTACAATGCATGTTGTTGTCCTAAATTTGGGCACTCCATTAGAGTGGGTCCAGGGCCTCAAAAATTCTAAAAATTGATGGCCAAGGTCCCTTAACATGCATAAAATAAGAGGAAACCCAAAAAGGTGGCCCACCATTAGAGAAAATATTCTTGAATTATGGTTTGTATCAAGGCATATTGCTAGACTGCACAGTAGAAAAATCTGACAGTCTAACCATCTTGGCCCATTCTTTTGGATGCCCAAATGGGGTCATTTCAGGCTGAAATTTTACAAAGTGATACTTTCATAGGCGGGCCAATCCCTTACAAAATTTTAGAATTTTTAAATATTTCTAAGTATTTTAATTACTTTAAACAAAACAATCTATCCAGAAAATCAGACAGACCTGGATATCCTAACGTGGTGGACCAGTCTGGCCCTTGCTACCATATGTACAGGGGTCGATTGGCCCTAAAATTTGGTAGGTGGGTCCTACCATGAGTAGACCACACTCCCTATAAAATTTTAAAATTTCTGGACATCTTTAAATATTTTAATTCATTTAAAGAAATTAATCTGTCCTAAAAATTGGACTGATCTGAACACCATATTATAGTAGGCCAGTCCAGCCACCACTATGGTACGTACAGGTGTCCATTGGCCCCAAAATTTGGTAGGTAGGTCCTACCATGGGTGGGCCACCTCTCTATAAAGTTTTAGAATTTTTAGAGACCCAAAAGTATTTTAATAAAATTTGAAATTTCAACTTGTCCAGGGTGAAATATTGCTGGAACAGTGCAGAAAAATCTAGACTGTCCACCTCACTTGGACTACACCTTTGGGATCCCAATGAATGTCAGATGGGGTTGAAATTTGGTATGATTGTAGGTGAGTCATGAGGCTACAAGAATCATATATTATTTTGTTTCAGTATTTCCACAAAAGATCCAGAAATCAGCCTCCAAGGTGGCCCAAAAATCTGTCCAGGCAGATTTGGACAGCAACATGTTGTTATCCAAACCATCCCAAAAGATAATTAAAAGGGAAATAAATCATCATTTCCTCAGGGTGGGATCCACCTATATTGGTCACACAACTCTCAGACCCAAGCCTCTTCCAAGATCATCCATAAAATCAAACCCAAAGGTTATCCAAAACATGTCAATAATATGGGGCAATAAGGTGGGCCTGGATGTCTAACCACTTGGGCCTAGTTGCATGGCACATCAAGTGGACCACACATACATCAGATTTACTATAAATACAGAAAATAAAAGATGGAGAAGAACACAATCCGGCCACAGGGTAGGGCCTTGCCACTAGGGATGAAAGTTGGGCGGGTTTAACCCGACCGACCCGTGAACGACCCGACATTGGGTTGGGCTCAGGTAGGATATATCGGGCCCGATCTTAAGCTTGGGCTATACAAACCCCAACCCGACAAAACTTGGGTTGGGCTCGGGTTAAGGTCTCGGGTTGCCCGACCCAACCCGAACCCGATCATGATATATAAGTTACTTATAAATTATAATTGAGTGTTGATCATTTGTGTCGAAGGCACACTAGTGATGTTGAGTCTCATTTGTCCACGTCATTTCGAAAGACTCAAGCTAACAAGATATGCCAAATTTCTCTCCCAAAAAGACTTTGTGCTATGCTATGACTTTTAAAGTATTTGTCTTATATTTTAGCTTATTTTTTTAAAGAAAAAAATTGAAGTTCTTTATAATGAATAATCATATATATAATTAATAAAATTATAGATACAAAAAATAAACGCTATATTGAAATATAATAAAATAATGTAATAACGAAAATATTAGCACGTATATACCCGACCAACCCGATCAACCCGACTGAACCCGCTTGGGTTGGGCTGGGGTTGAGAATTCTCAACCCGAGATTGGGTTGGGTTGGGTTGGGGTTGAGCACCAACCCGACCCAACCCGCCCGACTTTCAGCCCTACTCGCCATTAATGGGCCCTCCCAAGAATGAATCATACTCATGCAACTACATTGATTGTACATGCAATATAAAATCACTACATGCATGATCTATAATTGCTATGGATAGTTGGGATGTCATCCCAACATGATCCTTAAGGTCTAGATGACCTTGATATGGAGTGGATCATTAAATACATCATGATGGGGTCCATGGAGAATGGCCCATCATGGATCATGACATGCATGTAGGATGAGCCAAAGGGCCACATCCATGGGATCAAATGGGATCCCCACCATAGATTGGTGGGTCCCATGTGATCCATCCATGAAGAAATAATGAGATTAAAGAAAGAAAGGAATTCAGCAAAAGAATAGTCACCCACATCAAAGATGATCACCAAACTTTCACACTAAGGTCTTTTAGCACCAAGGGAGATGGATCAATAGTGGAGATGGGGTTTCAAGGGTTAGGTGGTGAGGGATTAAGGAGGAAGGTGGCTGAAAAAATGGGTTAAAAAAATGGAGAAAAATTGGTAGAGAAGAAGAGAAGAAAGAGAGAAATGAGAGGGAAAAGCTTTTTAAGGGAAGTAATCATAACCTATAGTAATACAAACAATGTTTGCTAGGGTAGGTTAGGTGTGGGTGGTGTATGAGATCTTGGTAGTGTGAGTTATGGAGATTTAGGTGGTGTGTGTAGTGTGTGTTAGAACCTGTGCAAAAGAGAGAATGTGGGCCACATGCACCACTCCAAGGTGGGCTACATGATCAAAATCAAGGGCCATAGAATGAAACGTACACAACTTATGATCCACACATCGGATGGACGCACAAGACAAGGCGTTGGAACCGCGATGACAAACGATCGCAATGGCACAGGTTTTGGCTCGATCCAAGGCAGGTCTACATGACCGGACTTAAGGATGACCGCAAACACTACCTGAGGATCGCAGGTCACCTGGATTCAACCAGTAAGATCGCAGGACCAAAATGAACTAAATGCATACTCACACACACACATGCACATATGCGAACTCAGGTTAGATCTCACAACCGTGACATTTGTATGGTATCTATACCATTCATAGGGTCATTCCTATTAGGATGAATTGATAATACAAAATATTAACCCTAGCCTCATCTGAAACTTTTGGAGGCAATTGGTGGGAACATGCCTAGCTTCTCGTCATTAGAGGGACCCACCTTGATGTATGTGTTGAATATTGACATGGTCCATTCAATTTTTTTAATCTTTAGGATATGGTAATAAAAATAAAAAGATCTCAATCTTAACCAGACCACACACACCAAAAGGATTGAATTTTCAACATTTCAAACTTTTTAGGGGCAACGAAAGTTTTGGATACGTTATATTTGTCTATCATGTAATCTTGGTATGGTCTACTTGAGATTTAGATTTGCTTTATTTTTTTAGACCATGCATTGAAATGAGCCATAAAAATTGATGGAGATAAAAATATTTATCAAGGTGGCCCCCACCGTGATCTATTTGTTTTATCCACACTGTCCATCTATATTTTTCAAATTGTTTTAAGGCATGGGTTCAAAATTAGACAGATTCAAATCTAAGTGAGTCATAACACAAGAAGCCCATTGTAATGTTTATTTTCCATCCAACAGTAGGCACAAAGACTTGGATACAGGAAAAACACAAATATCAGCTTCATCCACCACTCTCGTGACCCCTTAATTGTGGATGTTCAATAATCACCATTGTTTTGCTGGTGTGGTCCACATGAGATTTGGATTTGCTTCATTTTTGGGCTCGTGCCATAACATGATCTGAAAAAATGGATAGACGGAATGGATGAAACACATACATCATGTTACAGCACCATCAAATATCTCTGGCTATTGACAAAGTCAGTAAGCAACCCGGCCCCATCATGATGTATTTGTTAGATCCACATCATTCTTCCATGTTTCACTACAAGAAATAGGATTTTTACTGACGAAACTATTACCGACGATTTTTTTTTCATAGGTAAAAAGGACTTACCAACGCAAATTATTTTCGTTGGTAAGAGTTTACTTTTACCGGTGAAATTTTAATGTAGTTAAAAGTCTACTTTTACACACGAAAACTGTAATTTCGTAGGTAAAAGTACTTTTACCAACATCAATTTTCCTTGGAAATAGTTATTTTTATTTTTTGAAAAAAAAATTTCAAAAAATTTACTTTTACCAATGAAATTTCCTAATTCGATGGTAAAAGTATTTTTCCCGACGGACATGAACCGTCGGCAAACATCTGGTATGATGTAATGACCAACAAAATCTATCTTCGTTGACAAAAGTGTTTTTCCCAATGGACATTACACGTTGGCACAAATCCAGTACTATGTTAGTACCGATGAAATACAGTTTTGTTGGTAAATGTGATTTTACCGACGGACATCAACCGTCGGCACAAATCCTGTACAATGTTATTACCAACTAAAACTAGTTTCGTTGTCAGTAATATTGCTTTTTACCGACAAACTAAAACCATCGGGAAAAGGTTCCTGCCATTGACCAAATATATATATAGTTTTTATATCATATGAGTGGAAATTTTTTTATTTTTTGTAATTACAAAGTAATATTTTAATGATTTGTAATATCACATGAAAAAGAATATTGAGAAGTTTAAAATTTTAATAATGTTAGAAAAAAATTTTGAAAATAAAATGATGCTTTTGAAGAAAAGAAAATCGTCATTTTGAAATTATTGAGAAAAAATTTAAAATATGAAAAAATATTTGGAAATTTTGAAAATAAAAATTCAGAATTTGTGTTTGTTTTTTAAGAAATAATTTATAGTAAAAATGTTATTTTGTTAAAATGTTTTCAAAAATATACATTTTATAAAAGAATGTTATTTTTAAATGGAAATTGAAATTTATGTTTGAAAAAAAATTACAAAATTATTAGGCACATCCACTAATTGTACCTTTAACCGTTTTTGGACAATCTAATCAGTCCAAATTGAAGAGTAACTTCAAATGTTTAAATCAAATTTCACTAAATTTATTAATTAATCTTGTATGCCCAATATCTTTTTCATATGTAACCTGATCGGGATGAATAACTAGTGAAATTGAGTATTGATCAGAAAAATAGAGTAAATGGACCAGACAGGTAAAATGGGACAAATATTTTGGTCAAGATTGTGATCCAACTTTATTGACCTCGTGAGAACCTAAGTGTTGATGTAAGTTTTGTGGGCCCCATCATAATGTGTGTTGAACATCAACACCGTGAATTTAATGTCTCCCCTTCAGGTTATGAGATATGTAAAAAATCATCCGTATATGAAACTCAGGTGGGCTATGCCATCTAAAACCATGTGAAGACATCTTAAAAAATATAAAAGAACTTGGTGGGGCCCACGTGAGTTTTGGATGTGGCTAAAAGTTGGTCTGACCCCTCATCCAAGCGGGATGCACATAATGAGTGGGTTGGATATCTGAATCACATTTAGGCAAACCTAATATATGATTATGAAAGGAAACCCCTCTCCACTCCATTTAGGTGATTTACTAATTACCCTGAGTTAACTTTGTGTGGTCTACCATTAATTATTTATTTTATCCACTCCGTTCATCCATGTTAACAGATGATTTGGGGTCTAAAGAACAAAAATGAATCATGTCCAAAGCTCAAGTGGACCACACCACAAGAAATAGTGTGATTGAACCTCTACCATTGAAAAATTCTTGGAGGCCATAGAAGTTTTGGATCAAGCCGATGTTTGTGTTTTCTCTTCATTCATATCTTTTTGATATTATGAACAGGTTGGATGACAAATAAACATTACTGTATGACTTAAAAACATTTCGGGGGCCATAAAAGTTATGGATCGAGATGATTTTTGTTTTCCCCCTTCATCTAGGCCTGTATGACTTAATAAACAGATTGGATGCCAAATAAATGGTACAGTGGACCTTATGAGGATTTTAATGAAGGATATCCAATCACTATTGTTTTCATGTGGTGTGGTCCACCTGATATTTATATACCTCTCATTTTTGGGCCCCACCATGATGTATGTTTTATATACACACTTTCCATCCATTTGTAGACATCATTTTAGGGCAATATCCAAAGAATGAGTTAAATCCAAAGCTCTAGTGGACCACAACACAGAAAACAGTGGGACAGTGACGCCCACCATTAAAAACTTCTAAAGGCAATAAAAGTTTTATATGAAGATGATATTTGTGTTTTCTCATATTTCATATATTTTTTAACTACTTTTGAACAAGTTGGATTTCAAATAAAAATTACGATGGGCCTTAAGATAGTTTCAACGGTGGAAATCACTATCCCGCTGTTTTCTATGGTGGGGTCCACTACAGATTTTTATCTGCCTCATTCTTTGGCTCATGACTCAAAATGATATCTCAAAATGGATAGAAGGTGTGGATACAACAAATACATCATAGTGGGGCCCACAAAACTTGGTGACGTCACTGACCATAGGGCGTCCAAGGGATGCCCTATGTCAGCGACGGAAACGGTTTGGCTACTCCCCCTGCCACCGACAATTGGCTGGTTGTCGGTGCTCTATGGGTCCCATGATGATTTATGTATTTCATCCATTCCGTACATCTATTTTTATAGATCATTTTATGGTGTGAAATAAAAAATGAGGTATATCTCAATCTCAAGTGGACCAGGTTATAGGAAACGGTGTTGAATGAACGGTGAATATTAAAAATATTTTGGGGGCCATTAAAGTTTTGGATCAGGCCGATATTTATTGTTTCCCTTCATCTGGGTCTTTACGACCTAATCAACATATTGGATGTCAAATATACAGTACAGTGGGCCTTAGGAGGATTTTAATGCTGGTATCCAATCATTATTGTTTTTCCTGTGGTGTGGTCCACCTAAGATTGTATTCCTATCATATTTTGTATAAACTCATAAAATGCTATGTAAAAATGGATGAGTGGAATGGATGAAACACATACATTATGGTGGGTCCCACCGAGCACCGACCACCAGCGACAGGGCCGGTGCCAGGGGGAGTCACCGCGCGATCCGTCACGGTCGCGGATTTCATGCGAAAGCCTTTCGCATGCAGTTCCGGCACAAGGACTCTAGGTGGGGCCCGTTGCGATGTTTGTGAGAAATCAAAGCCGTCCATCCATTTTTCGACCTCATTTTAAGATATTCTATCAAAAATGAGTAGGATCTAAAACTCAAGTGGGCCATAGGAGATGAAACAGTGGGGAAAGGAATGCCTACCGTTGAAACCTTCCTAGGCTCTACCTTGTTGTTTATATGCCATCTAAACCGTTTATAAGGTCATTCTCACTTAGATAAAGTGAAAAAACCAAAAAAATTATATCGTCAATAACTTTTATGGACATAAATATTTCAACGATGGTCACTAAATATCCACTATTTCCTCTCGTGTGGCCCATTTGAGCTTTTGATCCTCCTAGATTTTGGTCCCATGTTAGAAAATGAGCTTAAAAAATAGATAGAGGGGTTAGATTTCACACAAACAAATAAGTAGGACCCACACAGAATCTTGCACAGAACTTCCTGTAGGAAATCCCCGTCGGTCCGTCTCCATCACCGACTCCTCGCATCCTCTCTCTCTCTATCTCTCATTCTTGTCTCTCTCACGCATCCTCTATCTCTCTCTGTCTCTCTCGGCCCTCCCTCTCACGCATCCTCTCCCTCCTCTGTCTCTCTTCCTCTCTCTCGGAACTCTCTCGGGCGGACCGTTGCCGAACGCCCTACCCACGCCGTGAGGGGTAGGGATTTGGGGACCGTGAGGTATCTCTCTCTCTCTCTCTCAATCTTTCTCAATCTCAATACCGATTTAGGGATTTAGGGATTTGGGGATTTAGGGATTTAGGGATTTAGGGGTTTGGGGATTTGGGGATTCCCGTTCCGAAAATTTGCCCATTTTATGATTCTCATATTTAAGATGGGTTGGAAGATTTTTGGAACTACATTCTCTTCCAACCGTTATATTGTTGAAAAGGATAAAAAAGCCTCTGCTCTCCTAATAACTCTTTCCCAGTATCCAAACAAAAGAACTGGATTTCTAAGAACTTTTTAACTACCAAAACATGTAGACAGAATCCCTTTCATTTTGAAATTTCGGACACATATTCATGACTCCTAAGATTCGAAAAATCTATACAACCTCTTTTATTTTAATCTTCATAGGCATGTCTGATCAAAATGCATAATTCTCTACATGGAAAGTTGGTTGTTTGTCGAAAACTTGGAATGTTTATGTTCATCTGTATGTTTTTAGAGGAATATTAATATGCAGGACACTACCTATTAATTTTATATTCGGCTCCCTCCTCACAGCGATCAGATCTATTGTTATTGTGGGCCACCACATGGACAGGCCATATCATCATGATGCTTCTGTTGATGATTGGAGCATCGTGATGCTTTTATGTGATTAAATTCCCATAATTCACTAATTTTTCATGTTCAACTTGAATATAAAGAAATTGTTGCTTATTTTATATTTGCACTCAACGACACATACGTAAGAGCTCTTATTGAACATGGATGCTTTACTCTAGGAAAGCATTGATAGGTTGTCCCAACGACATATCCAGAATCCTCTGTTTCTCTCTGTTTTCTTCAGCTCCGCTCTTAAAAGAGAAAAAGAAAAAAAAAGATGGTGGTGTTGTCC
Source organism: Magnolia kwangsiensis (assembly GCA_037074715.1). Classification (NCBI taxonomy): domain Eukaryota; kingdom Viridiplantae; phylum Streptophyta; class Magnoliopsida; order Magnoliales; family Magnoliaceae; genus Magnolia; species Magnolia kwangsiensis. The sequence goes on from CM073579.1 coordinate 94,414,056, forward strand.
TAACTAGCATTAGATCAAATTACTTTTGTTGAAAACCAAAATGCCTCAGGTCAAGGATGGATGTAGTTTGTTTTTGTTTGGAAAAATGAGAATGTGAATATAATGAAATATATTGTAACAGGTGTATAACAGGAAATTTTGCTTGTTATTGGGGAAAAGAGAGACTTTTACCTATGCAAATTGTCGTAGGTAAAAGCTTCATCGACATTTATACCTATGAAATTTTTCGTAGGTAAAAGGTTGACTCACATTTTTTACCTACGAATCATTTCGTAGGGAAAAGCTTCATCAGAAGTTTTTACCTGCGTCAAATTTCGTAGGTAAAAATTCCTAACATAGTTTGTACCTACAAAACATTTCGTAGGTAAAAGTCTTAACACTGTTAGCTACGAAAACTGTCGTAGGTAAAAGTCTTAGCACAATTTTCTCCAGCGAAGCAGTTGGCAGGAAAAATTCTTAACAAAGTTTTTAGCTACGAAAATGTTCGTAGGTAAAAGTCTTACCATTGCTACTTACCTACGAAATAATATCATTTACCCACGAAATTTGTCGTAGGTGAAAGTCTTAACAAAGCTTTTAATTTCGTTGGTAAAAGTCTTACCAGTGCCGACGATGACATTTTTTGTTGGTAAAAGTCTTTAGCCACGGCTTTTTACCAACGAAATTTTTCGTAGGTAAAACTCTTTGCCTACGAAATAATATCATTTACCTACAAAATTTTTCATAGGTAAAAGTGAAATTTCTTGTAGTGTTTTTAATATTATTTTAGGCTATGAGCTAAAAAATGAGGCAAATCCAAAGCTCAAGTGGACCACCAATTGGAGATTGAATGCCTATAATTGAAAAATTCTTAGGGGCCATGGAAGTTTTGGATCAAGCTAATATTTGTGTTTTCCCTTCATCTAAGCCTACGTGACCCTATGAACAGATTTGATGGCAAATAAACATCATGGCAGACCCTAGGAAGGTTTCAATAGTGGGCTTCATTGTCCCCATAGCTTCCTGTGGTGTGGTCCACTTGAGCTTTGGATCTACCTCAGTTTTTGGCTCATGCCCTAAAATGATGTGGTGAAATGGATTGACTGGGTGGATATAACACATATATCATGATGGGCCAAAGATCTTTGCCTCGTCAACATAGCTTTTAAGCAGTTGCGTTGAAACCTAGCACGGGAGTAAGAGAGGGTAGAGTTGTCATTTAAGAAAATATTTTAACCTAAAATCACTTACTGTATTCCATCTTAAGCATTAAGCCAAATAAGGAGAGCTTAAAAATTAATGCATTTTTTCTATGAAAATCCAAATTAAGTCTTAAGCTTTTGAATTTACCAAACCATCTGAATTTAGAAAAATCATTTAAAAATGTCTATTTCATTTATAAGTGCTAGAGTTAGGTTTTACCAAATTGGCCCTTAATGTAGCCTATATCATGCATATATGTAATACCCTATACTTTTTAGTACTCGAGTATTACCATGAAGACCTAATGTAGTAACACAATTCTAGCTTATTAAAATGTTCACCTTCATTCTAGCTTGAAGCTGACTGTTGGGAGTAATCTCCATTCATCAATCAAACCACCATCCATTAATTTTCAAGATGGACCATCGCATCATCAGAGAAACCTAATTTTAGGATTTCAATCACTTTGTTAGACAAATAAAATCATACACAATAATTCTCAGGACTTAAATCATAAGATCCACTATCCATCAATCCATAAAGTTTGGTTAGACAAAATCACCATTTAAACATACCAGATTGCTTATTCAATTCAATATTAATGGTTAGATTTTGTGTAATTAGTCCTTAAGACCCTAAATCGTTAATCAAATCATTTTATGAAAGGATCTGACCATCAAATCTTTAAAGATCGTCAGATATCGCCATTTAGATACACAAATCGAGAATTATTCCCCACCTAAACTTTAGATATACCTCATCATGGGGCTAATGTCATATTTAGACTAGTAGAACTTGATGGACGAAGCAGATTTCTAAAAGGATACATGTGGGCCCCATCCATTTTGAAGATGTGCACGTGCAAAGTGGCATGCATGCCCATGGCACACCAAACTATGAGTCGGGTCAACTTGGCACTAACCCGATTACTTACCAAAAAAGGAGAAATCTCTCCTCACTTTCCATTTTTCCTACTTGTAGGGCATTTGATCAAGCAGTCACTTACTAGTGATGATTGTTACAAAAAGATGTCTTAAATCTTATTTTTCACGGCGCTACTCGACTTGAAGTCCAGCGAGTGCTATTTTTTGGAGATCCGGGCCGCTCGACCAGTCTAGGGTCACGCTCAACCAGTCAAGGGTGCCCTTCAACCAATCAAAGCCCTGGCTTGACTAGTCGAGAGTTACACAGATTGTGCGCGGATTTTGCGCGGACTACGTAAATTTGAGGCAGTTTCAAAGAGGTGCATAAGTGGAGTTTCCTAAACTATAAATAGGAGTCCCTAAGGATATTATAGGGCATGTTAAGGCTTCCTAAAAGTTTTCCAAGGGTTCCTAAAAGGGTTTTAAGGTTTCTAAAGGGTATAGCAAGGGTGAGATTTGAGGTTGTTTGAATCGGACAAGTCCTCTCTCTTTGTAATTTCTATTTCATAGTGGAATTTTATCGCTTTGTGCCGTGGTTTTTTTTCGAAAGGATTTTCCACATTAAATCTGTGTTTTCTCTTGCATGTGCTTCGTGCCATTGGATTACTATCCTAGATCCATATTTGTGTGATTCCGCAACACAAATCCCCAACTTGTAGTATGAGAGCAATCGTTGGGGCACAGATCTGAATCTGAGGGATTAGTAATAATGGAAAACACTAGGTATGAGATTGAGAAGTACTCAGAGGAAAAAAAATTGAGTTACGGAAGAATAAGATGATCAGTTCCTTATCAAGCAAGGTGAAGATGGTGCTCTTAAGGAGCGAAAGTCTACTATAACTGATGATGAATAGAATACTCTTGATACGAAGGCCTTATCATCGATCCTTTTATATTTCACGGATGAGGTTCTCTACAATGTCATAAGGGAGAAAATTGCAGCTAAGTTATGGACGAAGTTAGAGGATGTCCATGTGAAAAAATCTTCTAAAAATCACCTACACTTGAAGCGGCAGTAATATAACTTCAAGATGGCAGAGGGTGAAGATCTGGAGGCTCACATTAGTAACTTTAATACATTAGTTTTCAAATTACTGGATTTGGAGGAAATGATGAAAGATGAAAAACAAGCATGTATGTTACTGAATTCTCTTCTGACGTCTTATGGGTCATTCAAGGACACAATGTACTCCACGAATAAAACCCTGAGTATCGACACCGTTATCTCAACCCTTCAAGGGAAGGCTATGAGAAAGTTTAACGTCGACATGTGGATATCTTCTGATGCACTGCTTATAAGGGGTAAAAATTCTGAACAAGGTATAGGTTCTTCAGGTTCTAGATCCAAATCCAAGGATAAGGGCAAAGGAAAGGTAAAGTGCTGGAACTATGGGATGGAAGGACATGTGACTAAGGATTATACAAATCTTAAATCTAAGAAAGAAGATTCTGAGGCTTCATATAGGGAGGCCAATGTTATCATGTCAGATGAATTGAGTGGATGTGATGGTGATGTTTTGTTTATGTCTACGATCAGACGGTTATACGATGATCATAAGGACAAGTAGATGTTAGACACAGTGGCATCTTTTTACATGACTCCTCATCGGAGTTGGTTCACCAGTTACAGGGAGTGTGATGGTGGACAGGTGTTTATGGGCAATGGCATTGCCTATAATGTTGTGGTTATTGGTGCGGTGTGCATCAAGATGTTTGATGGGGCAAAGCGTACCCTGACTGATGTGAGGCACGTTCCTGACATGAAGAAGGTGTACTTAAGGTAATGGCTATAAGTTCACAGGTATTGATGGTGGGGGCACAGGTAATCATGAAAGCACAACGACTCGGTAACATGTACAGGTTGATTGGGAGCACTTCAAAAGGTAGAGATACAATAGCTGTAGCAAATTCCACATTTACAAGTTTGTCGCATGTTAGGTATGGCCACATGATCGGGCAGGGTGTGAAGGCTGAGACGCGCGGACAGGGATACAAAGCAGGTGGAGCAGCCACCTGTGAGAAGAATTACACACCATAATCACAGGATATCGGTGAGGTACATAGATGACTCCAATGTTACAAGAGATTCGTCTTCTATTAAGACATCTTTAGGTGAGCCTGGTGCTAAGAAGTGGAATATGATTATAGGAGATGTGATGGACTCATTATACCAGATCGACACATGAAAACTGAGGGAGCTTCCAGTGAGCCGGAAAGCAGTTGGATGCAGGTGGATCTTCAGGAGGATACAACATAGATACAGGGCAAGGTTGGTAGCGAAGGGTTATACTCAGAGAGAAGGGATCCGCTTCTCAGGGATATTCGCACCGATGATATAGCAGGTGTCTATTAGATCCATGATTAGCGTTGGTTGGCCAATGTGATCTTGAGCTGAAAGGATGGATGTGGAGTCTACACTTCTATAAGGAAAATTGGAAGCGCAGATATACATGAAACAACCAGAGCAGTTCGAAGTTAAAGGGACTGAGAAAAAGACTTTGCAGGAGGTTGTGGTATGACCTGTTGCCTAGGCAAGTGGTTTGATTCCTTTGTGGTGAGTCAAGTATTGTATGTTAATGACATGTAGATCACCAATTATGTCATGTCTGAAATTAATGTACTAAAGACTCGGTTAAGTAGGACATTCAGGATGAAGGATCGGGGGTTGCAAAGATGATTCTTAACATTGAAACTGGAAGAGGAGTAAGCTTTGGTTATCTCAGGTAGAATACCTAAGGTAGGTATTAAAGTATGTGATGGACTAGGCAAAGCCGAAGAGCGTTCCCTGCACATCTCTCCTTAAGTTTTCCTCAAGACATGTCCCAAAACAGATGAGGAAAAGCAGGATATATCTCATAAGCCCTATTCGAATGCAGTTGGCAGTGCATGCCATGGTCTAGATTAGACTGGTTATTTCATAAGCTTTCAATATTGCGAGTAAATACCTCAGCAAGTAGTATTGGGTAGTGGTGAGATTGTAAGAAGACTATATCTTTCCTTTTGAGAAGGCAGGAGCAAAAGTGGTTGGGCACATGAATTCTAATCTGGTAGACATGCTCACCTAGAACATTCCTACAAAGAAGTTTAAGTTCTGTATAATTTCTCTAGGCTTAGCGATGGCGAAAAAGAAGGACGGAGTGTGCACGAAAAGCTATGATGTGATGCTGAGATAAAAGAAGAGGTCAAGAAGCTACACGGTTAAAGATTGAAGACATGGTGGAGATTGTTGCAAAAAGTTATCTTAAATCTTATTTTTCACTGCACTGCTTGACCAGTCAAGAGGCCCGCTCGACCGGTCGAGGCCCACTCGACTCGAAGTCCAACAAGCGCTATTTTTTAGAGATCAGGGCAACTCGACCAGTCGAGGGTCAGGCTCGACCGATCAAGGGTGTCCTTCAACCAGCCAAAGCCCTGGCTCAACTATTCGAGGGTTACGTAGATTGTACATGGATTTTGCGTGAACTACGTAAATTTGAGGCGGTTTTAAAGAGGCGCATAAGTGGAGTTTCCTAAACTATAAATAGGGGTCCCTAAGGCTATTTTACGGCATGTTAAGGCTTCCTAAAAGTTTTTCAAGGGTTCCTAAAAGGATGTTAGGCTTTCTAAGGGTGAGATTCAAGGTTGTTCAAATCGGGTAAGTCCTCTCTTTTAGTAATTTGTATTTCATAGTGGAATTCTGTCACTTTGTGCCGCAGTTTTTTCCCAAAAGGGTTTTCCACGTTAAATCTGCGTGTTCTATCGTGTGTGTTTGGTGTCATTGGATTGTTATCCCAGATCCATATCTGTGTGATTCTGCAGCACGAATCCCCAACAATAATCATGGCCCACCATCTATTTACGTCTAGGGGATCCAAGCCATTCATCGTGTCTAGCACTCGATTTCGACCAAAACACCATGGGTGCACAATCAGGTGCATAAATTGAGTATTTCACATAAGTTAATTTCCAGAAATGGAAATCCCATTGCTTTAATGAGTTGGCAATCTGTGTAAGATTCTCTCCTTCCATCTTAACCCTCCAATGTATTTAATATCACTGCTCATTTGAAATTCAGTTCATTTTAGGGTTTTAACAATGTGAGAGGAAGATGTGTAGGGAATAATTTGGTTTTTTTGGGCTGGCGCAATCCCAGCCACACGTCTCCTTTTATAAACCTTCCTAATGCATCCTAGACGTTAAACCTAGGGCATTCCAAGGTCTCATTCTTATTGGTTGGGAGATCTCATGCAAGAACTCACCGTTTCGAGAAACTATGTGTAAAATGAGAAAAATTCACACACCATCGATATTTTGACATTATTTGGGTCCCATAGTGCTCAGTGGACCTATCCACACCATCCATGAGCAATGGATCGTAGAATAAATAGATAAATTAAAAGTTTTCATGATCAGTTGCATCATCTTCTTCAAACCGCTGGAAAAAATCCATCATCGTATAAGAAGTCATATTCTCTAATATGATCATTCCACTAGGTGAGCCAAGGACCCAATAGTTCATTTGTAGTGGCTGATTGGTGCCATGCAAACTATTTTGAAACAATCTGTATCTTGTTTGTGAAATATCACTATGTTGTGTTAGGATTCAACCGACTTGGCGTAACTAATTCAATGAATCGACAATCCAATTCCATATGAATACAAGTGACTAACATCAATTATGAAATCTGGTTCATTGATTACAATTCCATGGTCCACCAAATGCAAGTTTCTGTAAATACAATATTTTTCTCTAATGAAGAAGTTGATTCCAAACATGGGATTGAATGGGCAAAAGAACATTGTATTTCCAAACATATAATGTAACACCCTGAAAATCGGGGGTCGTGTATAAACTCAACTCCCGAGTTCCAGACCATCACTTATGCAACAAAAATGGTTATGATTCAATGTTGTCTGATTTAAAGCATTCCCATGAGTAAAAGTATACCAAAACTGCAATTCATACTTCAGATCCAGTGATAAAAGCAAGCGGAAGACTAAACAATATATATATATATCACTGTATGGAAAAATAAAGTAATCTCAACTGTCTCCAAAGTATGACTACATCTCTGAGTCTCATATACATGTAAATAGACAAAAGAATAAGTTCAAAATAGTCCCACTGAAGTCCCCCTCGATCCAGGTCACCTACGGGAAGCCGTCGTGATACTGCATATACGAGAACTCATCCTGGTCCTCGTCAATCTCCGGCTCCACCTCCTGGATCTCGTCGTCACCTGCAACTACAACAGGGTCTGGTGGGTGTTGCAAACACCATCCCGTAACGTGGGAATGAGTGATCAACTCAGTGGAATCATAGAGCAAAGATTAGCATGTTCACAATTCAATCACGCGATAATAGTAAAGCAGTAAATCAGACAATCCTAATACTGTTGTTTAATGCAAGATGATATGACGTGATGTATGCCCTCACCGACGATCACCCTCATGCGGCAACATCTTACGACCGCGGCATGCCACACTCCCTAGAGTGCTCCACATCTTCCAGGCACATGCAATGCTATGGTGATATGATTACCAAGTTGTTATTAGTCCATTCAAACAGCAGGATTGGGAAACTAAGGTACTTCCCTTGTATCAATCCCAACACGGATCCTGTCTAGGGTCGTCACTCCTAGTAATCTCATACGATGTACATTTCGTAGGTCACTGCAAGGGCTGCCAGGGCTGTTACTCGCACTCGTTGCACCGCTCCCCCATCACCTTATCAATACAGGCCTACTGTACTCTACTGCACGGAAGGGTCGTCGCCTCCCGTGAACTCAGAATACGCTCGCGGTCACTACAAAGGGCTCGTCGCCTGATCAGTGTAGGCCGACAGCTAGAATATAGTGTCCCATACCACCATAATCTGCTCACGAGTCAAGGTGCTCACTGGTCACTACGGGGAGGTTTGTGGCCCCAGCGTAGGCCGACAGCTCGACCACGGTGTCCCATACCACCATGCCCGGCTCATGAGTCTTCGTGGATCAAGGTACCACGGTTAATAGGGTTTACAATGGTAAGTTCAGTACCCTAGGTTCAAGCAGTTATGATACATACAAGGTGAACAAACATCGGCCAGTCGGGTTACTTGACGGGCTCGACTAGCGCGATCGCATCTCGAATTGAACGACATGAAGTGCGTAAAACACTTCGCGTGGCCTAACCACTGCCGCCAACTCTCAACACGAATCACATTCATCGACGCGTCGTTCGTGGCTATGACCAGTCAGCCATGAATTCGCTCGGTTACCGACTGCCTGGACTAAGTCAAGTCCCACACATCTATGGAATTACATTAACACTATACAAAGGTATTGGAATTGAAATACATCATGTGAGCATGTTAGCACATGTTATAACATCCAACTTAAGCAAATCTTCAAGGCATACTTTCCAAGCATATTCAACTTAAGCAAATCCTCAAGGCATACTTTCTATGCATGTAATGCGATCATGCATAAGGTCAACATGTAGGAAATCATTTAGGTCAGCATATTAATCATGAAATCAATCACAAACTACTACATAACATCATTCAATACAATACATACTAATACAAGCATTTATACAAACACATACACTACACACTTAAGTCCACATATAGTATGTCGACCCAAAGTGCGCAACTTGGCGAATCTCTTCGCCAAACTGATTATGCAAGCATTCCTAACTCACTAATGCGGCGACAATCCATGTCAATCACGTCAGCAAAATATGCATGTAGACCGTACTTCCTACAAATGACTAAAATGCCCTAAATCTCATATTCTTCGTTAATTTGCGAAACAGGAAACGGAGAGCATGTTGTACATGTCAAACGGCGATGCCGTCGATAATCTACTATTAAACGACATTGAAAGCGTTGTAAACCGTCAATCAAAGCGTCTAAAATCCTCACCTAAGCTCTTACGGTCGCGGGATTTTGAACGGAGCGTGTACGCTTCGTCTACGACAGTAGGAGAACCTGATTCATGGATTACGTTAGCTAACATGTTCAGAATCTACATAAACCCTAAATCAGCAAGTTTTTGGAGTTTTTCTATACCTGAAAAAGTGGAAAAATCACCAGCCAGGTGATTGGAAGGAAGTGCTGATGCAGCAACCGTTGGTGGCTCGGAAGCGGGAAAAATCTCCTCTTCCCTTTCTCTCAAACTCTCTCTCTCTTATGCTAGGGTTTGTGAAATTCGTATGCAAGGAAGGAATGAGGGTTTCAACCCCTTTTATAAGCTTGGAAACGCCGAAAATAGGCTCCGGGACGAAGTTCACTTATTGCCTATCCATTTCGGGGCTGTTTCGGTCCAAAAACTGATTTCTGGTGGTCCCCTGGTCGATTGCGATCAGACTTAAGCTCATGGGTACCAGATGTACCTCGTATTAAGTTTTCAGTCTGGCAGGGTTCGCAGATCGCACGTGGCGGACCAGTTTCAGTTCAGCGGTCACCGCACATAGATCAGGACTGAAAGTTCCGTGATAATAAATAGATATTTTTCCTGATCCGAGGGTGTAATCTGGATGAATTCTGACGGTCAGAACGCTTAATACTGACGCGTCAAGTCGTGTGCCAGATCTAAATTTGAAATTCCCAATTCGTCCCTATTTGCGGTCGCTTCAGTCCGGGTTCAACGAAATACTCTGTGATTATCGGTTTGACTTGATTTTTGAGATGATTGTCAAGTCCAGCTGGGCGGTTCTAACGGTCTAAGATAGGAGGTATCGGACCTTCGACGCGCGGTCTAAATCCAATACAAAAGTTCAATATGGTCCAGAGGACAAACCTGCTTAGAGTTTGATCCAAGGTTATAGAGTATTGTAGAGTTATCTGTTCTACTCGATTTGGGTCTTGTAGAACGTATTTAAAGTGATCAGGGACTATTTCCCAGCTACTCTAGCGTTGCGCTAGCTAACTTACGTTTAATTTCTATGGAAATTATTTATACGCGATTTCGGGTCAAATCGGTACTCGATTCCAAGTACGGATTTTTCACGGGCGTTACAATCTACCCCCCTTAACAAATAATTTCGTCCTCGAAATTTGTACCTGTTCGTACTCCTCGAGAAGGTGTGGGTAGTTCTTTCTGATCTCGGCTTCTGTCTCCCAAGTAGCCTCCTCCTCAGAGTGATGCGTCCATAGTACCTTCACAAGGGGAATCACCTTGCTACGCAGTACCTGCTCCTTCCGGTCTAAGATGCGTGCCGGTCGCAGGATATAAGTAACATCCTCTCCTAACTGCACCTGCTCCCATCTAATGATATGGGAAGGATCAGCAACGTACTTCTTCAGCATAGAAACATGAAATACGTTGTGGACGCTCGCGAGGGGCGTGGGTAAAGCCAATCGGTAAGCCACTGCTCCCACACGATCGAGGATCTGAAATGGACCAATGAATCGCGGTGCCAGCTTCCCCTTCTTCCCGAACCGAAGGACTCCCTTCATAGGGGAAACTCGCAAAAACACATGATCCCCGACTGTGAACTCTAGTGGCCTCCGTCTCGTATCGGCGTAGCTCTTCTGTCTGCTCTGCGCTGTAAGAAGCCGACGTCGAATAATATCAATCTTCTCTGACGTCGCCTGCACCAACTCTGGGCCAATCAAGCTGCACTCACCGACCTCTAACCAGCAATGCGGTGCGCGACAAGGTCGCCCATACAGCGCCTCATAAGGTGTCATGCCGATACTCGTCTGGAAGCTATTGTTGTACGCAAACTCCGCATATGCAAGACAGTCATCCCAACTGTCCTTGAAGTCCAATGCGCAAGCCCGCAACATGTCCTCCAGGATCTGGTTCACTCGCTCCGTCTGTCCGTCCGTCTGTGGGTGGAAGGCAGTACTGAACTTCAACTTCACACCCATAGCCTCCTGAATGCGAGTCCAGAAAATAGAAGTGAACCGCGTGTCTCTGTCCGACACGATCTCCAACGGAACTCCATGCAGACGCACAATCTCTCGGATATACAATCTAGCCAGCTCGTCTGCAGAGTTCGTAACTCTGATCGGTAGGAAGTGCGCCGACTTCGTCAATCGGTCGACGATCACCCAAATGGAATCATGCCCCTTCCTCGTCTTCGGCAACCCAGAAATGAAATCCATGGAAATGAAATCCCATTTCCACTCTGCAATCGGCATAGGCTGCAAAAGTCCAGGTGGTCGGCGATGCTCTGCCTTCACCTGCTGACAAGTGAGACAACGGGACACGAACTCAGCAATGTGGGTCTTCATACCTTCCCACCAATACGTCCTCTTCACGTCACGATACATCTTCGTGCTGCCAGGATGCATCGCGAGTCTAGTAGAATGCGCAGCCTCGAGAATCTCTCGTCTCAAGTTAGGGACATCTGGGACGCATAGGCGGCCACGGTAACGTAAGCCTCCATCCATACCAACGCGCCAGTCGGCGTCAGCATCATCACTGGCCTGCTCTCGAAGCTCAGTAAGATGCTCGTCGTCCCTCTGCGCCTCGATGACACGGTCATCGATCTGGGATCGCACCTGTACGTGTGCGATGAACTCAAATGGCTCCTCTACGGTGAGTTTCTGCTCAAAGTCTCGCAAAAACTCCACCATATCCCACTCGGCAACCATCAGCGGAGCCGCAAACTCTATCACCTTCTTGCGGCTCAACGCATCAGCCACAAGGTTCGCCTTCCCAGGATGGTAAGAGACTTCAAACTTGAAGTCCTTCAGCGTCTCCATCCATCGCCGCTGCCTCATATTCAAGTCTCGCTGCGTGAATATGTACTTGAGACTCTTGTGGTCACAAAAGAGCTCGAACTCCTCTCCGTAGAGGTAATGTCTCCAGAGTCTCAGTGCGAATATAACGGCTGCCAACTCCAGGTCGTGTGTAGGGTAATTTTCCTCGTGCTTCCTTAATTGTCTCGAGGCATACGAAATTATCCTGTCCCTCTGCATAAGGACACAACCCAAACCAACGCTAGACGCGTCAGTGTATATAGTGTATCTAACCCCCTGCTCTGGCAATACTAGCACAGGGGCGGACGTAAGTCTGTCCTTCAGCTCCTGAAAAGCTGACTCCGCCCTATCATTCCAGGCGAACCTCACGTCCTTCCGTGTCAACTGAGATAAGGGTCTCGCGATCTTCGAGAAATCCTGAATGAAGCGCCGATAGTAGCCAGCGAGACCCAAGAAACTCCTCACCTTAGTGACAGAACCAGGCTGCTCCCAGTCCTGCACCGCAGCTACCTTAGACAGGTCAACTGCCATGCCGTCCTTGGACACCACGTGTCCCAGAAACTTCACCTCCTGCTTCCAGAAGTCGCACTTCTTGTACTGTGCGAACAACTGATGTCGTCTGAGCGTATCCAGGACCAAACGCAAATGCTCCTCATGCTCCTCTCGACTCCTAGAGTATACTAAAATGTCGTCGATGAAGACAACGACGAATCGATAGAGGAAAGGCCGAAAAACCCGGTTCATCAGATCCATGAACACGGCCGGTGCGTTCGTGAGACCGAACGACATCACGAGGAACTCGTAGTGACCAAAACTGGTCCTGAATGCTGTCTTCTGCACGTCCTCATCTCTGACGCGCAGCTGATGATATCCTGACTGAAGATTAATCTTCGAGAAGTACTGCGCTCCTCTCAACTGATCAAACAAGTCATCGATCCTGGATAAAGGGTACTTGTTCTTCACTGTGAGCTGGTTCAGCCTACGATAATCAATACACAATCGCAGCGAACCGTCCTTCTTCTTCACGAACAAGACCGGTGCTCCCCAAGGAGATACGCTAGGCCGTATAAAGCCAAGCTCTAGCAGACCATCAATCTGCGTCCGCAACTCCTCCATCTCACAAGGTGCCATGCGATACGTCGGCAGTGAGACGGGTGTAGAACCAGGAATCAGATCGATAGTGAAATCGATCTCACGTCGGGGCGGCAAACCAGGGATCTTCCTGAACAGATCCCCGAACTCAGACACAACTGGCGTCTGCTCAAGTACCTGGGCACCAGCGTCGCGCAATAGAGTGGCGTAGCTAAGAATGCGGAAAGGAAGATTTACCCGCACTGAAAATGTGAAAGGCGTGCCCTCAGGCTCGTACACCGTCACCACACGAGCCTCGCAGTCAATCTCGGCTCTCGCTGCAGTCAACCAGTCCATGCCAAGAATGACGTCGAGATATACGAGCGAGGGATCGACGACCAGATCAAGAGTCATCGTCCTGCCTCCCAGATCAACTAAACAACCCTCACACATCTGGGTGACATCCGAATAATCTCCATGAGCTGCAAGGACTCGCACGCTATCCATAGTGATAGTCTGCAACCCAAGACGTCTGACTACGGCACGCGATATCAAAGAAATCGTGGAACCAGTGTCCACCATGACAAGAACGGGAGTACCTCCGATATGGCCCGTGACCTCGAAGGCTGAATGCTGGAAAGTCGGCGTCGTAGCTGCCTCAGCGGTCAGTGCATGAACTCGTGCCTGCTGTGGCCGGTTCGGCCGCTGTGTCAAGGGCCGTGGGGGCTGTCGAATCTGCGATACTGTGGGTCTGAAAGAGGGATGCCCAGGAGCTGACCGTATAGGCGGTGCTGATATCGCCTGTGGACGTACACGATCAATCTTCTGCGGCGGCGAGAACCCACTGTCCCGCATCCTGGAGAAGCAACTCTGCGATAAATGGCCCGTCCTCCCACAGTACGTGCATGACAAATCAGGGCGCCGAAACGGTCGTACAGGCGCCGTGGTCCTGGTAGGAGGATCAATGCGAGGCCTCTTGCCCGCGAAGGGCCTATCTGGCAACTCCGGTCGCGGCCTGGAAGTAGTCGGGCCTCGAGATCGCGCCAGTCGATCCACGTCCTGCTCTGCCCGCATGGACATATGAACCAACTCCGCATAGGAAGGGAAACTGACGCAGCACATCTTCGACCGAATATCCGGTCGCAAGCCCTCCAAAAAGCGCCGTATGCGCATCTGCTCATCAGCCAGAATCGTCGGGACGTACCTGCCCAACTCTGTGAACCGATGCTCATACTCGGTAACTGTCATCGCTGCCTGTCTGAGACGGAGAAACTCATTCTCCCTCTCGTGCCTGTAGGTCTGGGGATAATACTTCTCATAGAAGCGGAACTCGAATGCTGCCCATGTCCATACGAAATCTGCGGCAACAGTCCGCAATATACTATCCCACCACATACTGGCCTCTCTCTCAAATAAGAAGATAGCCAGCTCTACCTGCTCTGCCTCGGTACAGTGTAACATGCGTAGAATCTTCGACACTCGGTCGAGCCAGAACTCTGCCTCCTCAGGTCTGTGAGAACCCGAAAAAGTAGGAGGCCGCAAGCGCTGAAATCGCTCCAGAAGGCCCCGTGTGTCGGCAGGATTCCCCGCAGGGAAAGCAGGCTGCACAGGATGTGCTATGCCCTCATCCTGGGCGTAAGTATAGGCATCCTCAGCTGGATGCGCAGGTGGTACAGGTGGAGTAGAGGTAGTCGCACCCCCACCCTGGGCTAAAGTCCCAACTATAGTGGTCAATAGCTGCTGCTGCTGTAGCATCATAGCCATCATCTGCTCGAATCTATCAGGGGGTGGAGCAGGCTGTGGCGGATGAGGTACGGAAGTAGATGCGCGCTGTGGCTCTCGAACTGATGGTGTAAATGGCGGTGGTCCATCTGTAGGACCAACAGCAGGCTGAGACGATCGAACAGTCTCAGGAATCGGGCCCACAGTAGGGTCCGGACGAGTGCCAGACTGAGAAGGAGTCTAATCCATCTGCTCAGACAATGAAAGCCGAACCGCGCTCCTCGTAGTCTTAGGTGGCATTCCCTATATTCAAAATAGGGCGCAACCTTGTCAGTCTCAATTGCACAAATACACCACAATCATTCACTTAAAGAGTCAAAGGCATTCCATGCATTTCAATTAATCAATATTGTCACAATACAAGGGATATATCCTTACAAGCATCATGACTAGAATGACATGAAAATTAAGACAGTTAAGCAACAGCAACATAAGCAAAGCACTAGCCCTAATAGGCTTTACACACATAAAACAGGAAATAGCTAACTACTAATAATCAACATCAAAGATCGCATCGCTAGTCGGAATCTGGTGACGGAGGAGGAGCACCCTTATCCTGTAAACAACACAGGATTGCCTTCAAGGTGCGAGTCACCTTGCCAAATTTCTTCTTCGTAACGGCCTTGGCATCAGCGACCTCTGCTCGAAGTTCTTGGACTTCCCTTCGCAAAGCGGTCTGACTCTCCTCCACCCGAGCAATGCGATCGTCAATAGTAGACTGCGCAGAAGGAGGAGGGCTCTCATCAGTATCCTGAGCCTCCTCTTCTGCTTCTTCCTGAACCTCTTCCTGAACCTCTGCTCTAGGTTCTTCTTCGCTTTGATCTTCCTCTTCATCAAAGTCGTCCCTATCCCTTTCGAGTTGATTTTCACGGTATTGCGACCCAATCTTCATCTTGAGCATTGTCGACTCATCGATGGTGTGAATCGATACTGGCAATTCAGGTCCAAGTCTATAGGCAAACTCAAGCGCAATCTTGCAAATGAGTCGGCCAAAGGGAAGGGATTCGGATGTTCTCCTCGACCTGGCTATGAGAACTATCTGCCGTAAGATGAAAGTGGCCATACATACGTTCTCTCCCTGGGCCACCAGAAATAAGAAATCGACCATAAGACGTGTACATTCAATGCGGTTCGCCGACCTAGGATAAACATTGAACGTGCAGATATGGTGCAGCAGGCGCAGATCCTCAGACATGTACGTCGCTTTGAGGCTATTATTAGGCTGCCATGGAACCAACTTACCGCACAGAAACCTGGTGCGGCGATCTCGTTCACGTCTAGTCCTCAAATTCTTCTCACTTGGATGTACATCACCTAGAGGCACGTTGAGAAGTCGCGCAACCAACCGGACGTCGATCGTAGCCATCCGATCTCTACCAAAAGGGATTTTGAACTGTAAGGGCTCCAAGGTAGGACTCTGGATGTTAGCATAGAAGGCACGAACAGTGCTCACATTAGCACGAGTGCGAGCTTCAAAGATCGGCCCCCAGTGCGCAGCTTCAATGCGTTCGAACAACAGATATTCGCCGAACAATCGCCCATCTACGTCCGCCTCAAATAACACTCTACGATCAGTGTATTCACCATGAGGCATCTCTGATAGGATGGTTCGTCCAAGATGTGCATGGGGATCCAAATCCCGCTTTGTACGGCACTCCAAGACTGCAGCTGGACCTGCGGCGGCGCTTGAACTTGCGGCACCACCCCGCGGTCTTCTCGATCGAGCAGGGCGGCTCGGCCCAGCCTCGTCTGTCGCAGTTTTCCTCTTACCCATCAAAGATATGATGGATGAGAGCGACAAAAGGCCCAAAATGGCTTCCACAAAAGCCATGGAAAACGCCGAAAATGCAGAGAAATGGCTGCCCAATCTGACAAAAGGAAATCTAGGCGTCGTAGAGGGACGCTTCAAGCTTCCCAAGGCTGTACTTTCAGGGAAAAATTCAAACAAAAGGATGAAATGGAGCTGCTCACGATTTCAGCACTATTTGGGGGATTTTGGAGCTCCAAATGGGGAAATCTTCAAGGAAAGGGGCTTCCAACACCCAATAATTGATGGGTGGTGGTCGGTTTTGGCCAAGGAAGGGTTTAGGAGGGGTTTGGGTCGCCGGGGTTTGGAATGGAGTGCTGAAAATCGAATCTAGGGTATGCAAGGGGGCTGTTTGTGAAGGAGAGGTGGGTTTTGGGGGTTCTCGTGCTATGGGAGTTACATAGGGGTGATGTGGAGGGCATTTAAGTGGGTGCGCCCGAAGGGCAGCACCAACGGAGGTCGCCGGCCGGCGATGCATCGCCCGGCCGGCGATGGCATCGCCGGTCAACTCGAAAGTTGACCGGTGGGACCCCATGGGTCTGGTCCCCCATGGTCCCAGGGCCCCAAAAAATCAGGTCCCACCCCTTGGTTCATAGCATTTTGGTCTCTATGAGCCCAAACATGTGTTCAGGGCTTTCCAGGTCCACATCGCAATCCCGAATACCACACCATATGATGCAGCATATGAATTTGGGGTATAAGGAGCCAGTACATCTTTCTAGCTCCTTAGTTGCTAAAGAAAGTGAAGTTAGAATGGCCTTATGGCCATTTTTCATGAAATTTTACTATTCACTATAAAATTTGGTGAATGTGCTAATTTGTGTTATTTTCACATTAGGTTTGATGCCTAATATGAAATGGATAAGAAATAACTGAAGGTTGAAGTGTTTAGAGAAGGAATTTTGAAGATTTTTGGTGAAACGGGGTTTTTAAGCCCTGGCGATTGATTACTGGAGTCGTGGTCATCCCACGGCCCAAAGATTCACTTTTGCGGTTTAAAACCGCTCATAGGACGTCTCCACCCGACTTCCTACAGCTTAGAAGTGATTCAGGTCGCTTTACGCGACCCGAGATACGTTACAGACTCGATCTTGCGATCGATCCTTATAGACTTCGCCTATCGGCGAATCTGTGATCCTAGAAGTGTTTCTAGACCCTTCTCGCACCCACCTAAGTCAAAGGAAGCGACAGCGTACGTCGCAAGACCATAACCCAGGCCCAGTATACTCTCATTCATTCTCTGATACCAACTTGTAACACCCTGAAAATCGGGGGTCGTGTATAAACTCAACTCCCGAGTTCCAGACCGTCACTTATGCAACAAAAATGGTTATGATTCAATGTTGTCTGATTTAAAGCATTCCCATGAGTAAAAGTATACCAAAACTGCAATTCATACTTCAGATCCAGTGATAAAAGCAAGCGGAAGACTAAACAATATATATATATATCACTGTATGGAAAAATAAAGTAATCTCAACTGTCTCCAAAGTATGACTACATCTCTGAGTCTCATATACATGTAAATAGACAAAAGAATAAGTTCAAAATAGTCCCACTGAAGTCCCCCTCGATCCAGGTCACCTACGGGAAGCCGTCGTGATACTGCATATACGAGAACTCATCCTGGTCCTCGTCAATCTCCGGCTCCACCTCCTGGATCTCGTCGTCACCTGCAACTACAACAGGGTCTGGTGGGTGTTGCAAACACCATCCCGTAACGTGGGAATGAGTGATCAACTCAGTGGAATCATAGAGCAAAGATTAGCATGTTCACAATTCAATCACGCGATAATAGTAAAGCAGTAAATCAGACAATCCTAATACTGTTGTTTAATGCAAGATGATATGACGTGATGTATGCCCTCACCGACGATCACCCTCATGCGGCAACATCTTACGACCGCGGCATGCCACACTCCCTAGAGTGCTCCACATCTTCCAGGCACATGCAATGCTATGGTGATATGATTACCAAGTTGTTATTAGTCCATTCAAACAGCAGGATTGGGAAACTAAGGTACTTCCCTTGTATCAATCCCAACACGGATCCTGTCTAGGGTCGTCACTCCTAGTAATCTCATACGATGTACATTTCGTAGGTCACTGCAAGGGCTGCCAGGGCTGTTACTCGCACTCGTTGCACCGCTCCCCCATCACCTTATCAATACAGGCCTACTGTACTCTACTGCACGGAAGGGTCGTCGCCTCCCGTGAACTCAGAATACGCTCGCGGTCACTACAAAGGGCTCGTCGCCTGATCAGTGTAGGCCGACAGCTAGAATATAGTGTCCCATACCACCATAATCTGCTCACGAGTCAAGGTGCTCACTGGTCACTACGGGGAGGTTTGTGGCCCCAGCGTAGGCCGACAGCTCGACCACGGTGTCCCATACCACCATGCCCGGCTCATGAGTCTTCGTGGATCAAGGTACCACGGTTAATAGGGTTTACAATGGTAAGTTCAGTACCCTAGGTTCAAGCAGTTATGATACATACAAGGTGAACAAACATCGGCCAGTCGGGTTACTTGACGGGCTCGACTAGCGCGATCGCATCTCGAATTGAACGACATGAAGTGCGTAAAACACTTCGCGTGGCCTAACCACTGCCGCCAACTCTCAACACGAATCACATTCATCGACGCGTCGTTCGTGGCTATGACCAGTCAGCCACGAATTCGCTCGGTTACCGACTGCCTGGACTAAGTCAAGTCCCACACATCTATGGAATTACATTAACACTATACAAAGGTATTGGAATTGAAATACATCATGTGAGCATGTTAGCACATGTTATAACATCCAACTTAAGCAAATCTTCAAGGCATACTTTCCAAGCATATTCAACTTAAGCAAATCCTCAAGGCATACTTTCTATGCATGTAATGCGATCATGCATAAGGTCAACATGTAGGAAATCATTTAGGTCAGCATATTAATCATGAAATCAATCACAAACTACTACATAACATCATTCAATACAATACATACTAATACAAGCATTTATACAAACACATACACTACACACTTAAGTCCACATATAGTATGTCGACCCAAAGTGCGCAACTTGGCGAATCTCTTCGCCAAACTGATTATGCAAGCATTCCTAACTCACTAATGCGGCGACAATCCATGTCAATCACGTCAGCAAAATATGCATGTAGACCGTACTTCCTACAAATGACTAAAATGCCCTAAATCTCATATTCTTCGTTAATTTGCGAAACAGGAAACGGAGAGCATGTTGTACATGTCAAACGGCGATGCCGTCGATAATCTACTATTAAACGACATTGAAAGCGTTGTAAACCGTCAATCAAAGCGTCTAAAATCCTCACCTAAGCTCTTACGGTCGCGGGATTTTGAACGGAGCGTGTACGCTTCGTCTACGACAGTAGGAGAACCTGATTCATGGATTACGTTAGCTAACATGTTCAGAATCTACATAAACCCTAAATCAGCAAGTTTTTGGGGTTTTTCTATACCTGAAAAAGTGGAAAAATCACCAGCCAGGTGATTGGAAGGAAGTGCTGATGCAGCAACCGTTGGTGGCTCGGAAGCGGGAAAAATCTCATCTTCCCTTTCTCTCAAACTCTCTCTCTCTTATGCTAGGGTTTGTGAAATTCGTATGCAAGGAAGGAATGAGGGTTTCAACCCCTTTTATAAGCTTGGAAACGCCGAAAATAGGCTCCGGGACGAAGTTCACTTATTGCCTATCCATTTCGGGGCTGTTTCGGTCCAAAAACTGATTTCTGGTGGTCCCCTGGTCGATTGCGATCAGACTTAAGCTCATGGGTACCAGATGTACCTCGTATTAAGTTTTCAGTCTGGCAGGGTTCGCAGATCGCACGTGGCGGACCAGTTTCAGTTCAGCGGTCACCGCACATAGATCAGGACTGAAAGTTCCGTGATAATAAATAGATATTTTTCCTGATCCGAGGGTGTAATCTGGATGAATTCTGACGGTCAGAACGCTTAATACTGACGCGTCAAGTCGTGTGCCAGATCTAAATTTGAAATTCCCAATTCGTCCCTATTTGCGGTCGCTTCAATCCGGGTTCAACGAAATACTCTGTGATTATTGGTTTGACTTGATTTTTGAGATGATTGTCAAGTCCAGCTGGGCGGTTCTAACGGTCTAAGATAGGAGGTATCGGACCTTCGACGCGCGGTCTAAATCCAATACAAAAGTTCAATATGGTCCAGAGGACAAACCTGCTTAGAGTTTGATCCAAGGTTATAGGGTATTGTAGAGTTATCTGTTCTACTCGATTTGGGTCTTGTAGAACGTATTTAAAGTGATCAGGGACTATTTCCCAGCTACTCTAGCGTTGCGCTAGCTAACTTACGTTTAATTTCCATGGAAATTATTTATACGCGATTTTGGGTCAAATCGGTACTCGATTCCAAGTACGGATTTTTCACGGGCGTTACATATAATCATTATATAATAATGGTGTGAATTCCACCTAATGCAATTCAATACCATTTAATTATAGGTTCCAAAATTTTTCCCATTGGGAGGAATAATTTCCAAGAACTTTGAACCGTTGATGGACTATTTAGATCCAAGCAATTGTGCATTAACACATGTTGTTTAAGTCATGATATCTAACTCATGTTGGCCTAAGTAATGGTCTTGGATATGTTATTTAGGTAATGCTCTTCTATAATAGCTATTTTATTTGTTGTTTGTCAAATATATTATAATTGAGAATAAAGATAGACGGTGTCAGACTTACCGAGTTTAATATGGATGGTGAAGTATGTAGAATTTTATACCTATGTGCATGTTGACACATGTAGCATATCTTGAACCTTTAGGATTGATTTGGCACATGCCTGCATGTCGACCAATTGAACTTTGATGGTGCACATGTGACACATGTGCTAAACATTGTGTTCACTTGTGCACCAACATAGGTAAATATCCTCAAGTCGACGCATGGCTTACTAGCAAATGCTCTACATTTCAACACTAAAGTCTTGGGTTTGAGTGCGCATGTGGGGTGTGTGTGGGTGGGTATGTGTAGAAAAATTAAAGGTAAAAGTTATCCTTGTAAAGAGTTCAGCTTTTTTTATTTCACAAAGTCATACTATTCTTGTTATCAGTTGAATTTTGGAATAGCTTGTCATTACTTTTCTAGGCTCCCACACCCATTGGTAAATCATAGACAAATTGTTTGACCAATGAAAGATTGTGCTTACAAAACCTATGCAAATTACTCCTTAATTTTTGTTTTTTTTTTCACGACCACTACATTTGTTTAACGCCAACATTGTGTATACAAAATAACCTCTTGAAGCACATCTTTCAAACAACATTTAAGAAACCATATTCAAGTTAAAAAGTAAAACATGATTGGGGGCTAGGATTTCAAATTTTTTGGTGATTAGTGTTAGGGAGTTGGCCATGCGGAAGCACCTTAATCTGAATTGAAACAAACATGAAAAATAAAAAAAAGAGTCAAACAACTACACAGAGAACACAGTATTTTTACGTGAAAAACTATTACGAAAAAAAAAAAAAACCCACGACACAAAGTGATGATCAATATACTATGTAGAAAGGATTACAGGGATTGAGAGAACTTACAACAAAAAATCCTAGATCTCTCACCTTCTAGGCTCTCAAAAAACCTAAAAACAACGAAAATTTGTAATTCTCTCTTAACCCTAACATAACTAACCCTAAAAGCCACCATTTCAATAGAGAAATGTCAAAAATACCCCTCAAGGGTCCACTAACACTTGAGCGTTGTTAGAATGTGAAACATGGGTCATATGAGCTCATAAAAGTGAATAAACTCATAGTAATTTTGATGTCATAATTTTAACAACTTGTCGATAGATGGTTGGGCTTAACATGCATGCTGGTGGTTGGGATCATTAGATCATGGTACACTATGATACAGAACTTTGTCTAATAGCTGTATGCAGTTCCTTATTCATCATGCACCCATAATGTGGCTCATGATAAGCACTATTGATCTCACGGACCACCATATAGATGGACCATAGAGAAAACATAGGAGTGCCTACAAAATTCTTATCGTTTCCTTTTCATGCCACTTGTTGGATGATTATCAGAGTCAGCTTGTTTCCTTCAAAGACAGTACTTATCCCCTTCCCCTAATGATCCATCAATAAACATGCTTGTGTTGGTATGGAAATCCAAGGATGCAAACTTCCTACAACACTTAATATAAGAATTCATATAACAAAATATCAACCTCATCCATTGTCTGCCACCCACCCACACCACACACTCACATACCCACACCACATGGGCACTTAATCCCGATCCAGTGAGATTGATGGATAGATTGAAAATCATGAAGATATTTAAGCGGACCTGTATTTTTTAATAACACTTGCAGCCAATACCAAGCATTATAGGAAAGCCGACAGCGAGGACTCATATTATGAAGCAGCTTCATGAGCGTATCAAGGCGAAGTTATTTGATACTCTAGCAGCATATGATGGTTAATAAAGAGACCCTTGTAAGTGGTAGATGTGTTGCATATTGGAATATTTTGGTTGAATTAAATAGACTATTAAAAATTGAGAAAAAAAAAGAAAAAAGGAAAATTAAAGATAAAAAACTTATTGAATTGAGTCGAGGTGTGACGTAAGTCACTTGGCTTAAAATTGAATTTGCTCCCCTTGGACAGCGTCCTAAGTGCAACAGGTTTCCAGAGCAATCAACCTCCAGGATACAACGACTATGACCTGGTCCCAGCGGTGCACTCATTGTACATGGGCTCAAATTAAACAATTTAATTCGAAAGTACTAGTTAACTTAGTGATGAATTCATCAACCAATACTTGTAAATCAGAAGATAGAGAAGTTTTTACAATAGAAGAAAACATTTTTTGTATATTTGAAATTAGAATGGAAGTCCTTATATAGATTTCGAAGTGGTGCATTAAGCACCCTTTTGAAAAGGTTAGGTCCGTTAGGTTTAAATCCAACAGGTGCGACCAACCAAACAGTCACATCACTCTGGTTTAAAATGAAAAGGTGCAAGTGTGAGTACACTCTCGCAAATAAAGTCAGGTAAGTACCCACACACGCCCGCATGCGCGAGTACACTCGCACCCACATCCAGCCTAGTCCGTCCCATTACATTGCATCGCGTCACGCGCATGCACATGCGAACACAGACTCAAACTCAAACTCAGCTCGGCATGTCTCGACGCGTGCGCATGTGTAGTTAATGGCATAGATTAGAACTATTGGTATATCCCCCCCCCCCTCCCCCCAAGGACCAACTAAATTCACATGCTCCCTGAATGGGGCTCAAGCCCTAAGGGAAAAGCCTATCTTATATACAAGAAGATTTTCTTTAATAAATTCGATATGGAACAAAACTCACAACTCAAAACATCAAAAATTTCAAATGTGGAGGAAAACTAAAATAACTGAAATTTCAATTTTAATATAAATTTTGAAATAAAATACAACAATCCCTCACATGTTTCAAAATAAAAAGTCTTTCAAGTTAAAACGTAATAGTTATGCAATGATGTCGGTGTCACCATAAATTGAATCGATATTAGAGTAAGTAAGACAGGTCTACAGTAATCAGATGTCACCATAGTCTTGAACCTGAATCCTTTTAGTATAAATCGCAAGTACATTCACATAACTCTTCCTCTACAAGTGATTCTGCGGTTCGGTGCTTTTTGGTCATACACTATTATCAGGATTTCATGAATGCTCTATAGAATTCGTATAGATTCTTATAAGAAGTAGCCTTCACCTCCATACCCATATATGTGAATTTCATCAAGTGTATGCAGTAACTGTATACACTACCAAATATATGGCTATGGATCCATTAACAGTTCTAAAAACTCATCATTCTACATTGTTGCTCGCACTGCTACACCATAGAAGGGGCTCATATATCTCAGTGCAATCGTATATTTCGTATCTTGTTGTTTACCCATTGAACCTATCTCATGATATCTCCACTTATATATGCTAGGTTGCCAACATTGGCTACTCATATATTATGCCTAGCGTCATTCCCTTCGATGTATCATTGACTAATCTTTTAGATAGTCTTTGGTTAGAAGATCTGTCAAATTCTTTTTTGACCTCACAAAATCAATAGATATGACTTCATCACGTAACATGTGTTTCACTATGTTGTGTCTGAGTCTAATATGCCTGCTCTTTCCATTATATATTTTTCTCTTTGCTTTTGCTATAGTTACTTGACAATCACAATGAATAGACACGACCGATACAGGCTTTGGCCACAATGGTATATCAACCAAGAGATTTCTAAGTCACTTAGCTTCTCATTTAGCCTTTTCTAAAGTAATAAACTCAGATTTCATAGTTGACCGAGCGATACATGTCTACTTGGTGGACTTTCAAGAGACTGTTCTTCCACCTAAAGTGAAGACATATCCGCTAGTGGATTTTGTCTCATATAAATTAGTGATCCAGTTAACATCATTTTATCCTTCTAATATAACAAGATAACTATTATAATATAAACCATAGGCCATAATGTCTTTTAGGTATCTCAAAATCCTATACATGGCATTTCAATGCTCTTTTTCAAGGTTATGTGTATATCTATTTAGCTTTCCTACTACAAAAGTTATATCTAGTATAGTACAATTTGTTAGATACATGAGGCTACCAATTACTCTGGAATACTCCAATTTAGACATACTACTACCGATATTCTTCATAAGACTCACACTGTAATCATAAGGTGTATTGACAGGTAAACAGTCAAAATAGTTAAACTTTCTCAGTAACTTCTCAATGTAATGAGATTGTGATAATACAATAACACTATCTTTCCTTACTACTTCAATATCCAAGATTACACTAGCCTCTCATAGGTCTTTCATGTCAAATTTAGATGACAAAAATTTCTTAGTCGCAATAACTAATTTAACATTAGTTTCAAAAATAAGCATGTCATCAACATAAAGGCATATAATAACGTAATCATTTATAGAAATTTTACTATATACACATCTATTTACATCATATATATGATAACCATTTGATTTCAAAACACCATCAAATTTTTCATGTCATTGTTTAAGAGTCTGTTTTAGACCATATAGTGATTTAATTAGTATACATATTTTATTTTTTTACCGATATCTTATAACCCTCAGGTTACTTCATATATATTTCTTCTTCTAAATCTCCATTTAGAAAAGTCGTCTTAAAGTCCATTTGGCATACCACCAGTTTATATATAGAAGCTATCCTAATAATTATAATCCTAGTTATAGGAGAATACGTATCAAAATAATCAATTCTTTCCTTTTCTTTAAAGCATTTTGCTACCAACCTAGCCTTAAGCTTATTAATAGTTCTACCTGATTTTAGTTTCTTTCTGAATACCTATTTACAGCTTATTGATTTATTTTCAGGTAGTATGTCTACAAGTTCTCAAGTATTATTAGATATAATAGATTCTAACTCATCATTTATTACTTCCTTCCATAAGGTTGCATCGGGAGGGTTAATCGCTCTGTATAAGTTGTAGGATCATCTTCTACTAAGAAGGTGAAAAAATCATCTCATAGGTTTATTTTTATTATAATTTCAGTATTTTTTCTTAGTTGTATCTCTTCTATTACTTGCTCACAAGCATTTTTACTAGTAAACGCGATATCTAATTTATTAACTTCCTCCATTCATATAGATTTAGATTTTGTAGGGAATACATTATCAAATAACTCTGCATCCCGAGCTTCTATAATTGTATTAGGATCTAAAATATTATCCTTAATTTTTAAAACTAGAAACCTATAGGTTTCACTATTTTGTGTGTACCCTACAAATACACAGTCGGTCGTTCTAGGACTTAAATTTTTTTTCTTAGTTTCATGCAATCATACTTTAGCAAGACGTCCCCACACTTTAACATATTCATAACTAGGAATATGATTTTTCCAAAGTTCATAAGACGTTTGTTCAGAAGACTTAGAAGGAATCTTATTTAAGATATAACAAGCATATAAAATTGTTTCTCCCCACATATTTAAGGGTAAGCCTAAACTATTTAACATAGCATTCATCATCTCCCTAAGAGTTCTATTCTTACGTTCTGCTATTCTATTCTGTTCCGGTGTATAATGAGTTATTGTTTCGTTAACCATCTCACTCTTTTCACATAATTCTTTAAATTGAGAATATTCATACTCACCTCCTATATCCATTCTAAGTTTTTTAATTTTTATATTTAATTAATTTTTTACTTAAATTTTGTACTTGTAAAAAACATCTAAAGCTTCATATTTGTTCCTTAATATATAAACTCTAGTGAACATAGAGTAATCATATACAAAAGTTATGTAATATCTTTTTCCACATCTAGACAAGTGATTTCTAAAATTACCTAAATCGCTGTGTATCAACTCTAATAGAATAGAAGATCGTTCTATTCATTTAAAGAATTTTCTAGTGAATTTTAATTCTACACATGCTTCACATGTATTGAATTCTTTATTAGATAAATTTAAGTAATAAACCTAATCTTTTCATTTTCTTCAAAGATACTAGAATTATATGACCTAATCTACTATGTCATAGATAAAATAGTTTAACGATATAAACAGAACTAGATGTCTTCTTATTATTATCATTGGATACATTTATAACGAATAAACCATCACTACAGTATCCATTATCAGCAAAAGTTCTATTCTTAGTCACTACAAGTTTATCTGAATCAAATACTAACTTGACTCCAGCCTTATTAAGGAGTGAACTAAAAACTAAGTTTCTTCTAATGCCAAGCACATGTTGGACATCATTCAATAGAAGTCTTTTCAGAAGTGAGTTTTAAAAGTACTTTCTCTTTCCCTACAACTGAATATATTCTAGCATTACCCATAAACACATGTTCATCATCTTCTAAGACTTGGTAGGAGGCAAACATACTACGATCCGTGAACACGTGTTTAGTTACACCAATGTCTAACACCCACTCCAAGTTATTTATAAGAAAGACTTCTGACACCACAGCTACTACCATATCAGACTCATTGCCTATTTCTGTAAGAATAGTCTGCGGCTTATCTTTATTTTTCTTAAGCATGCAGGTTTTAATGTGATGCCTAAGCTTTTCACGGTTGTAACAATTTTCTTTTTCTTGAATTGATTGTTTGCATTATTCTTTTTTAGCCTGCATTCATTAGCATAATGTCCAGGTTTACCACAATTAAGACATTTGCCTTTTTTCTTCTTATTATTTTTTCGACTTGATTTCAAGAGATTCGCCTTTGAATCTATCTCATTTGCATTTTCTTTTTGGTCCATGTTTCTATTAACTTTCTTTATTCGTATATGTACGATTATAGTTTCCAATGAAACATTGTTCTTTTTATATTTCATTTTACTCTTATACTCTTTCCAAGAGGGCAATAGCTTTTTTTACCAGCACTCCTAATAGAAACGCTTCAACCAACTTATTCCTTCTGACGATAATTCATGAACCAAATTTTGAAAATCATGAATCGGATTTGTGACAGGTTCATTTTCGTCATTTCATAATGAAGGAAATTAGTGATTGCATATTTCTTAGCACCTATATCTTTCGGAACATACTACTTCGGTTTGATTTGTTGGATCTATAGTAAATGATTCAGATAGTATATATGAAACTTTAAGGGTGGTCAGTACGAACAGAAGTTTCTATTTCCATCGTTTAAAGCATAGTCCAATTAACGGTTCGATTTTGGCTAAATCGATAGAGGCATTAACTCTTATGATGGCCATAGTCTATGTAATTCAACAATTTGATTTCAAGATTGTTGGAATATTTTGGTTTAATAAAATAAACTATTAAAAATCGAGAACCAAAATGAAAAATGAAAATTAGAGACAAAATACTTATTGAATTGAGTCAAAGCATGATGTAAGTCACTCTTGTTGAAATCAATTGCTCCCCTTGGATAGCGTCCCAAGTACAATAGGTTTCCAGAGCAATCGACCTCTAAGATACAACGACTATGGCCCGGTCCCAACGATGCGCTCACTGTACGTGGGCTCGAACCACTTGCAATTTAAGATGAAAATACTGAGTTAACTCAACGACAAACTCATCAATCAAAACTTGTAAATCAAAAGATAGAGAGAGTTTTCATAATAAAAGAAAAGATTTTTTGTATATTTGAAACTGGAACAGAAGTCATTATATAGACTCCAAAGTGGTGCATTAAGCACCCTTTTGAAAGGATTAGGTTCATTAGGTTTAAGCCTAACAGGTGCGACCAACTGAATAGTCACATCTCTCTGGTTTAAAACGAAAAGGTGCAAGTGCGAGTACGCTCTCACAAATAAAGTCTCACGAGTACCCATACACACACCCACATGAGTACACTCGCACCTGCACCCACGCCCAACCCAGCCCATCTCGTCGCGTAACATCACATGCACGTGGACACGGACTCGGACTGGACTTAGCACGGCTGGGCGAGCACGCACGCGTGTGTGGTCAATGTCATATATTAGAGCTATTGACATATCGCCCCACAGGACTAACCAAATTCACATGCCCCCTGAATGGGCCTCGAGTCCCAAGGCAAAAAACCTATCTTATATATAAGAAGATTTTCTTTGATAAATCCGATGTGGGACAAAACCCACAACTCAAAACATCATAAATTTCAAATGTGAAGGGAAACCAAAATAATTGAAATTTTAATTTTAATATAAATTTTGAAATAAAGTACAACATTGCATATGTTTACCTAATTAAGCTGACTAAATTATGGAATTTATCCCTTTCAAGTCAGGGTTTGGAAAATCAGATTGGCTGAGAAATCCATGACAACAGATTTTTATTTGTTAAAATTGGGCTAATGGGTGTTTTTTATTTTTTAAGCACCCGATAAGAACCTGTTTGGATACCACCAAATAAGTTACTTTTTCTACTTAAAGCAGTAGAGAAGTAACTTATTTAAGATAAGTAAGTACGGTTTATGATTAGTTATAAATAACTTTTTTTACTTAAAGTTATTTAATCACTTTAGCTAATTATTTTAGCTTTTCTACTTTTTATAAATTGTTGAAGAGAGAATCAAGAAAGACAAAAGATAGAAAAAGCTGATAAGTACATTGTTTACGAAACATACTTATTTCTTAATAAGTAGAAACGAAAATAAGTTACTTGAGGTGTAAGTAGCTTATCTTAAGTAACCTTACACCTCAAGTAACTTATGATCCAAACGCCTCCTAAATGTCTCCAATTATATGGTTAGGTAATCAAAGAATCATGATCTTTTGATTTATAATACATCTAAACTTTAATCCATAGCTTGGGCACTTTAATTTGAACTACTTGTGTGCCACATATGCACATCTCATCACACTATGCTAAAGTATTAAATTATTTTCTTGTGTAAATATCAAAGTTTATTTTCCTCTTTTAAAAATTAGTTTATGTTTAAAATTGAGTTTGTGTTGCATCAATCCAATATCAGATCTAGCCCAAGTCGACATCCAATGTGGTCCACATGCTCAGGTGATCTTATGATTTGGATGGTACAATTCTTATCACTACCACTAGTTACTTCCTCATAATCTATGAAGGGAGTGGATTAGGTGTTACTTAGGTAACATGTTAATGGGTGTTTCCTTGACCATGGGGCCTACCTTGATATATATGTCATACATTCACGTTGTCCATTGGTTTTTCAAGCTTATTTTAAGGTAGGTTCAAAAAATGAAGTAGATCTAAATATCAAGTGAACCACACAGTTCAGATTGAATGTCTACTATTAAAAATCTCAAGTGGACCACACGGTTAGGATTAAATGTCCACCATTAAAAATTTATTAAGGGTCATAAAAGTTTTGGATAAAGATGATATTTGTATTTTTCATTCATTCAAAATCCTTGTGACCTTATAAACAAGTTAGATAACAAATAAACATTCTGTGCCCTTGGAATTTTTTAATGTTGAATAGTCATTGACCTTGTTTCCAGTTGTGTGGTCCACTTGACATTTGGACTTGTGGTTTTAGGACCATGCCCTAAGAAAAGTTGGAAAAACTGATGGAGTAACAAGTTAGCCTGATAACACCTAATCTGCTCCCAGTTAAGTGATAATACGTTGTTTTTATAGTTGAACGATAGTCATAGAAATAGGTATATCCCATGTGACGCGGATTGCGTCCAACCCCCACCCGTCTCTACCCAAAACAGGCAATTTTATGGGTGGGCCCACTGTGATCTATCAGTTTATGCATATCATCCATCCCTTTGAGATTATTTTAAGGCTCGTGCACAAAAATGAGGCAGATTTGAAAGCAAGGACGTGAGCTCGAGCACTGTCTTCCTCAGGGGGATAACTATTCTGAATCCACGGAACTTCTCTAGACTCCTCATAGAGGCTCCTCGAATCCACGAGTATAAGAATAAGAAAAATAGAAAAAAAAAATTTATAAAATTCAAAATTGATTGATCAATGAATTAAACGAGTTCAAAACCCTTTAAATAAGGATACTAAGTAATGGGAGAGAAATCAGAATCAAACTATAACTAAAACTCCTGGAATTTGTAACTTATTATAAATAATAAACTTACTATTTATAAACAATCGTGATGTGTACAAGTGCGCAAGGTTTTTGGCCAAAAATAGTAAGTGAAACAACTCACCCAAGGACACAATATTGTCCGCTTTGCTCAGAGGGCTCATGGCTTTATTCTCAGGGTTGCCCCTAAAACGCTTTGTATCCTTAAAATGCGAACCCCACATATGACCACCATTACTTCCTACAACTCTTTCGATATGGGACAAGTTCAACCTCTCACTGCATACATAGTAGCCTGCCAGCATAGTAGCCTGCCACCTACTGGTAGCTCGCCCAGGCCCGTAGGCTCCGCCCACATCAGCATCGGCCCACATGTGCAACAATGACAGGGCATCACAGTAAGTGTCCTATTTGGCTTCACCAAGTTGTTCTCCTAATTATTCTAAACACTTCCCGCGGTTAGGTGCAACTCCTAAAGCCCAACAGATGAAGAGTTATAATCAAACTAAAACTTACTATTTATAGTAAAAACAAAATTAAAACAAGGAAATGACCATCAATCAGGTGGTATTTCACAAATCCGGCTTCGCAACCTGATGTTGTCATATATTTTACACCTGATAACTCATTCTAAATTACGAGATACGACCATTTTAAGGTCTGACGGTCCGGATCACTTCTGATGTCGACCGGGCCTTTTCTGATCCATCTTGGCCATGAAATTGTCAGCGACCCACTCTACATCAATCCCTCCACTTCAAAAGAACTCATCCTCGAATTCGGGTCATGCTTTGGTTCATGATACTTGGTTTGGTCCACAACATTGAAAGTCCATGAGATCGTCATGTCATCTAGAAGATCAATAACGTAAGCGTTGTCGTTGATCTTTTAGATGAGTGGTACCGGTCTAATTTTCTTATTCTTTAACTTGTTGTATGTCCCGGTTGAAAATCTTTCCTTACGCAGATGGATCATAACGTGGTCACCCACCTCGAACACTTTTTATCATCAATGCTTGTCCGCTCCTTATACTTCTCGTACGAGGCATATAACTTGGTCTGCATCTCCGCATGAATGCCCATGATCCTGTCTACCATATGTTTTGCTGCGATGCTCATGTCTGGGAGCTTGGGTAAAGAGATAAAGTTAAGTGTGTGGTAAGGCACTCGTCCGTAAATAATATGGAACCAGGATTTCCTTATCGAGTGATTCACGATATTGTTGAACACAAACTCTGCTTGGGATAAGGCTAAATCTCATTGCTTCATTTTTTCTCCTAAAATACATTGAAGAAGGTTTCCTAATGTACGATTCACAACCTTGGGCTACCCGTCTGTGACGCCCTAAAAATCAGGGGTCGAGCAGGAGCCCAACTCCCGAGTTTCAATACATCACTTATGCAACATAGATAATGATGATTAAATGTTGTCTATATTAGTGTCTTAAACATAAGTAGGATTATACCAAAACAACCTATCATACTCCAAGGACAATTTAAATTTTACAAGCAAAAAATTGTAATATATATAAAAACTATATAGGAGTAATAGTAAGTCCTCAGAGTATGATTATCACTAGGTTAAATAATTACAAGTGTAGTTCCAAAAGGTACAAAATAAGAAAGTATAATGTTTTCTATTCAAAACTCTGTAGCCCCGTCAGCGCAACTCCAGGTCTACATAGACCCACCAGAGAGTTGCATATAGGAGAACTGTAGGGCTCACCCCCACAGCACATGATATTGTTTGCTTTGCCGGGTGGGCTCACGGATTTAAAACGCGTCATGTTTGTTAAGGGAGGAACCCCACATATAACCACCATAACTCTAGACAACTCTTCCGATGTGGGACAAGTTACGCTACTGTCAACTGCAACAGTAGCTCGCCCAACACAGTAGCCTGCCAGCCACACAGTAGCCTGCCAGCCTTCCTTGGGGCCCGCCCACATGTGTTCGCCCACATGAAGCAGTGACCGGGGCGTCACATTATCCCCCACCGAGGGCAGAGCCGTCCTCGGCTCTGATACCATTTGTAAGGCCCACCCCCACAGCACATGATATTGTCCGCTTTGCCCAGTGGGCTCACAGATTTAAAACGCGTCATGTCTGTTAAGGGAGGAACCTGTGACGCCCCGGTCACTGCTTCATGTGGGCGGGCACATGTGAGCGGGCGCACATGTGGGCGGGCCCCAAGAAAGGCTGGCAGGCTACTGTGTGGCTGGCAGGCTACTATGTTGGGCGAGCTACTGTTGCAGTTGACTGTAGCGTAATTTGTCTCACATCAGAAGAGTTGTCTAGAGTTGTGGTGATTATATGTGGGGTTCCTCCCTTAACAAACATGACGCGTTTTAAATCCGTGAGCCCACCGGAAAAAGCGGACAATATCATGTGTTGTGGGGGTGGGCCTTACAAATGGTATCAGAGCCGAAGATGGCTCTGCCCTCGGTGGGGGATAATGTGATGCCCCAGTCACTGCTTCATGTGGGCGAGCACATGTGGGGGGGCGCACATGTGGGCGGGCCCCATGGAAGGCTAGCAGGCTACTGTGTTGGGCGAGCTACTGTTGCAGTTGACTGTAGCGTAACTTGTCCCACATCAGAAGAGTTGTCTAGAGTTATGGTGGTTATATGTGGGGTTCCTCCCTTAACAAACATGACGCGTTTTAAAGCCGTGAGCCCACCGGGCAAAGCGGACAATATCATGTGCTGTGGGGGTGGGCCTTACAAATGGTATCAGAGCCGAGGACGGCTCTGCCCTTGGTGGGGGATAATGTGACGCCCCAGTCACTGCTTCATGTAGGCGGGCACATGTGGACGGGCGCACATGTGGGCGGGCCCCAAGGAAGGCTGGCAGGCTACTGTGTTGGGCGAACTACTGTTGCAGTTGACTGTAGCGTAACTTGTCCCACATCGTAAGAGTTGTCTAGAGTTGTGGTAGTTATATGTGGGGTTCCTCCCTTAACAAACATGACGCGTTTTAAAGCCGTGAGCCCACCGGGCAAAGCGGACAATATCATGTGCTGTGGGGGTGGGCCTTACACCATGTCCCTGTGGGTGATCCACCGTTAAATTCTTTTTAGGGACCACTTATTGGTGGGACCCATTTTTTTTATGTATGATTTGTATTGTGTGGGGCCCATAGTGGCGGGGCCACACCATCACCGCCTATTGTTCCCTCTCTCTCTCTCTCTCTCTCTCTCTCTCTCTCTCTCTCTCTCTCTCTCCATTCATCAAATGGTGTGGCCCACCACACTTTAGGTGATATGATACGTATATATATATATACATATATATTATATTATATTAATATTACACAGATATATATATATGTATATGGTGGGCCACGTATATGTGGGACCCACCATGATGATGTATTTATCCATGCCGTCCAGCGTCCCTGGACGCTAGACGGGCGTGTTGCCCATCATGGAGTATGTGTATAGGCGGCATGGGCGTGTACTGACAAGAAAGAAAAAAAGAAAAGAAAAGAAAAAGGGGTTGCTTTGGGGTGGACCTTGCATGCAGGCCCCACTTTGATGTATGTATGCAATCCACGCCGTTCATTCCATTTTTCATATCATTTTAGGCGTTGAGCCGAAAAATGAGACCTATCCAATCATCTGGCGGGCCGTGGTATTAAGAATGGTAGTATTTTCCGTTGAAAACTTGGAAGGATGATTTCTGGGGTCCACCAGAAGCTTGGACCCACCTGAAACTTGGTTTAGACCCTTAATTTTGTGAGACACATGCAATGGACGGGGTAGATCTGGTTATTGTGG
The DNA here is from genome assembly GCA_037074715.1 of Magnolia kwangsiensis. Taxonomy (NCBI): domain Eukaryota; kingdom Viridiplantae; phylum Streptophyta; class Magnoliopsida; order Magnoliales; family Magnoliaceae; genus Magnolia; species Magnolia kwangsiensis. The sequence goes on from CM073579.1 coordinate 94,448,805, forward strand.
GTCCCACCTAGGATAAAAAAATAATTTTCTTTTTTGACATGACTTTGTGCCATGAGTCCAGAGACGTCCACGTTAAAAAGGGTGGACGTATTGGCCCACTTGTAGACTCCACCATGATGTATATTTTACATCTATACCGTTCATTTAATATGTCCCCTTGAATGATGCGTTGACTCAAAAAATCATCCACAAACTGAACTCAGGTGGGCCATACCATCCAAATCATGTGAAGACATGCCTGAATCATATAAAAACACTTGGTGGGGCCTACCTGAATTTTGAATGTGGCTGAAACTTGGTGTGAACCCTCAAACAGGTGGGACACACGTAATGGACGGGTTGGATTGCAAATAAACACTTTGGTGGGTCCTGCATGGGACCCACTGTGGTATGTGTGGCTTACCACACCGTCAAAACAGTGGGTGGTGACACCCACTGTGATGCAAGTGTTTCACTCACGTCATCCGTCCACGGCAGTGGACGGTGGCCCCCACTCAGATGTATGTATTGTGTCCACGCCGTCCATCACGTGGGCCCCTGGCCACGTGACGTTATGAACAGGTTTGGATGGCAATAAACATTACAGTGGGCCCTAGGCCATGTGATTCTATGAACAGTTTGGATGCAAATAAATAGTACAGTGGACCCAGGTTGGGTAGAAAATATACATTATGGTGGGCCCACCAAAATGTCTGTTCCTCCCTTAACAGACATGACGCGTTTTAAATCCGTGAGCCCACCGAGCAAAGCAGACAATATCATGTGCTGTGGGGGTGGGCCTTACAGAACCCCACATATAACCACCACAACTCTAGACAACTCTTCCGATGTGGGACAAGTTACGCTACAGTCAACTGCAACAGTAGCTCGCCCAATACAGTAGCCTGCCAGCCTTCCTTGGGGCCCGCCCACATGTGCCCGCCCACATGAAGCAGTGACCGGGGCATCACAAGAACTCCTCATCATCGTAATAGTCCAGCTCTACCTCATAAGCATCATGATCACCTGCATCTACAACAGAATCTGGCAACAACATCTAACGATCGCGGCATGCAGCACTCCCACTATGCTCTACTCCGACGCCAACGGCACATGCAGTGCGATGTTATTAGCGTGATTACCAAGTTCTTATTAGCCTTTTTCATACAGCAGGATTGGGAAGCTAAGGTACCCCCCTTATATCATTTCTCAAATAATGATCAATTCTAGGATCGTCAGTCCTGGCCAATCTCATACGATATTACGGTTCCAGGTCGCTACAAAGGGCTTGTCACCTCAATGCAGACCTATCTTATACACGAGTTGCTACGGAAAGGCTAGTCACCTCAGCGCAGTCTTAGAGTATGCTTGAGGTCACTACAAATGGCTCGTCACCTAGTCGTAGGCCGACAGCTCGAATGCAGTATCTCATACCACCGTATTCGGCTCACGAGTCTGGGTTGGTCACTAGTCACTACGAGTGGGCTCGTCACCATGACGTAGGCCGACAGCTCAATCACGGTGTCTCATACCACCATGTCCAGCTCGTGAGTCTTAGGAAATCGAGGTATCAAGGTTAACGGGTTTTCACTGGTGAGTCTGGTACCCTAGATTCAAGCAGTAGCATCCATACATTGTAAACATACATTAGGTCAATCGGGTTACTTGACAAGCTCGACTGATACGTGCATACGTCGAGCCAATCGACATGGAGTGCATAAGTACTCCACGTGGCTTAGCCACGGTTGACTAGCAACGTACGACTCGAATTTATCAGGCATATCTGTCGTGGCTAAATGGTTCGGCCACCGATCTCATACCATTATCGATTGCTTGGACTATGTCGTAGCTCCAAACATATTCCAGGCAGTAATATACGCATGTGGTAGCCACAAATGGCATGTGAGAATTGAAATTAAACATAAATCTCACTTTAAGTAAATCAACAAAACACATACTACACATATACCGTACCTAAGCATTTCATCCTTAATTCACATAGTAGTATGATAGGTTATATAAAGGATTCTATAACCATAGATAAAAGAGTTGAGAATTTCATCTCAACATCCTCATTACATGCAATTAAACTAACATTTTCACATTCAGGTATTTTATCAAACACTTAGGCTACACATATCATATACATGTAGTTAGGTAGTTATAACAGATATTATAGCAAATCTCTTTACAAGGGGTTCACAATACGTACAATAATCATTTATGGTTAGTTAATAATCATGACAAGCACAAATCATAATTCCATAGTCATTCAGACATTTCAACATACACATGGAATACATTTTTTAAATCAACCTAGTTTTTATATATGTGTAATAGACAGGAAATATCAAAACTAGGCACATGTGGCAGCAATCAAGTTAGTCATAAATCATTACTGACATTGAGAGCCTTGAAAACCATAACCTAAACATCTATAGTCCACACCTTTCACCGGTGGACTCGTAACGAGATTAGTTTAAACATGACATATCTATCTACGGCAACAGGACAACGTACAGCATGAAATAGGTTAGCTGTTTCATTCTTTACTCTACTTAAATCGCTAAAACCAATTAGGGTTAGGATTTCTTACCCAAGTACGGAATCGAAATCACTGGTATAGCGATACGGATGCGGTAGCTAAGTGTGTGGAAAGGTGGGATCGAATCCCAAGCACAGATCTGACTCTCTCTCTCTCACTTTCTCTCTCTTTCCTTCTCTTTCTTCTCTTCTCTCTCTTAGGGTTTTAGGAAATTCATATGGCAAGGGAGAGAGGGTTTAAGACCTTATATAGGCCCAGAACTGATGGGAATGGCCCCAGGGCCGTGGTATACCTAGGTTATAGCCAAATATGGGTCGTTTCGGTCCAACGGAGCTGTTCTGAAGGCCCCTTTTCTACATGCGGTCGGACTTAAGCTCCCTGACATCAGATCTAGATCAGGCTAAGTTTTCGGTCCGATTGGATTCGCAGATCGACCGTGGGAGACTTGTTTCAATTTAACGATCACCGGTGCTCGATCAGGGTCACAAGTACTCTGACATGTGTTAAAAATTTTCCCTGATCTGAGGGTGTAATTCGGTCAGATTCCGATGATCTGAATCCTTGAATTTGGCTTGTAAGCGAACTGACTCAATTCACTTAAATTTTAGTTCATTTCATAAAGATATTCACGTTTCTCACACGCTTCGCTCTGGGCTCAAGTTGTGCATTTCTGGGTACTATTAGGACTTAATTTTTGAGGTGGTTGTCAAGTCCAGCAAGGCGATCGTGACCATATAGTTTCGGGTAATCAGACTTTCGACGTGCGGTCCAAGTTCGATATGGAGTTTCATAATGCTCCTGAGAGCAACTGAGTTTTGAGATGGATCCTAAGTTTTTAGGTAATGTAGCGTTAGCGATCCTATAAATTTTGGGTCTTACAGATCGTATTTAAAGTGATTAAGGCTAATTTCATAGATAATCTAGTTAATTCTCGCTTAATTTCTAAAGGATTTGATCTTTAGTGATTTCTGCTTAAGGTGGTACTCAGGTCTTTATACGGATTTTTTCGAGACGTTACACCGTTAGTCTATGGGTGGTAGGTGTTGTTGAACTGAAGTCGTGTATCGAATCGAGTCTACAAAGTCCACCAAAAGTGATTAATCAACTTCGTGTCATGGTCAGAAGTAATAGTCTTGCGAACCCCGTGTACCGCATAACCTCTCTGAAGAATAAATTCGTAACGTGTGTTACATCGAAAGTCTTCTTGTATAAAATAAAGTGCGTCATATTGGAGAAACGATCTATCACCATGAACACTGAATCAAATCTGCGTTGAACTCGCATGAGACTTAGCACGAAGTCCATAAATAAATCCTCCTAAGGGCCATCAGGCATAGGAAATAGGGTGTAGAGGCCCGTATTATGAGATTGCCCCTTAGAGGTTTGACAAATGTAACAACATTGAGCTGTTTTTCTCACATCATGTACCATTTGTGACCAGTAATACTACTCTTCCATGAGAGCGCGCGTCTTGTCTCGCCCAAGGTGTCCACTAAGGCTACCTCCATGTAGCTCTTGGATGATATGTTCCCTTAACGAACTTTTGGGAATGCGTAGTCGATTCCCTTTCAAAAGAAACTCGTCTTGCATATGTAGGTCACTGGGGTGACCTTCTTGGCATCTAACCCACGCGTCCTTGAAGTCATCATTGTCAGCATATGTCCTTGAGGCGCTAGAACCCGAAAACCTCATTGTTCATAGTGACTAACAAAGTTGCACAGCGGCTCAGTGCATCGGCTACTTTATTCTGTTGCCCAGACTTATATTTCAGCACAAACATGAATTCTTGTGTAAGTGTTATTATGTTTAACGCATATGTTACACCTGATTTGTCAAATTTTATCTTTTCAAAACAACTTAGCATAGTGTTCTTTAAGTTGAAGACAAGCTTATGTTCAAGTTGTAGTCTAGATTATGTTCAAGTTGAAGCAAGCTAAAGTTCAAGTCACGTGGATCAAGATAGAAAGTTCACCCTCAAGTTCAAGTTCTACTAAAATTGCTAGTAGAAGATTAAGCTCCAAGTGCAAGATCAAGCCTCAAGTTCAAGTTAAAGTTCTACTAAAAAATGCTAGTAGAAGATCAAGTTCTAAGTGCAAGTTCAACTCCTACTGATGAATCTTCCAAGTATAAGATCAAGCTCCTTTGAGAACTTCAAAGTTTCTACAAAGTTCAGTCCATGCAGGTAATTTAAATCCTAGAAAGACCTTAGATTTAGGGGCTTTCAAAACATATTTAATTTAGGTTTTTATACTTATAATTGACTGAATTTTGTCTTATCCAACTTCTTTTTCGACCAGTCTAAGATATTCCTCGACTAGTCCAAGGAACAAATGAAGTATAACAGAATCTTTGTTAGATCTTTGACCAGTCGAGTGGAGTCCTTGACCAATCGAAAGACCCCCTTCAATCAATCGAAGGTTCCTCGACTCGAAGTCTAGCAACTATTATTTATTCGGATTCAACTTTCTCGACCAGTTGAACAGACTCTTCAACCCGTCGAAGATCTGTTGGAACTTATCTTCCTCGAATTTGAAAATTTGTTGGAACTGAGTCTGGTGCTTTGACCAGTCAAAGGAACAAATTTTGTGATGATAAATTGAGATCCTTTCTCAATTCAAAAATATAACTTAAGCCTATCAAAACTCTAATTCAAGAGAGAAAGAAGCCTCATTTATTATCAAGCTATCAAGCGGTATTTATAATTTTATTTATAGCTTTTTCATTAATTTATTTATCTCAAAACTCTATCATTCTAATTTATCAAAAAGAGTATTTACTCCTATTGAGATTTGAGGGAATTAATGAAAGTAACCTTTAGGTTTAAAACTAATTAAAATTAATTAGAACCCTGGACCTTTTATATTGAACTGAATATCAAACATTCGTCATTCAAGAAAAGTGATATATAGCTACAGCTTCTTCTTTGGTGAAGATAAATATCATTTTATTTTTTGTATTTGGTTTTTTATGAGATAGTCAGAAAATCCCATTTGTTAGTTTTCCTGAGATAGCCAGAAAATCTCAGTGTGGGGTTTTTGTTCGTGATAGCCCTTTAAAATCACAATTGTATTAGGTTTTAAGGTGACCCTGTGAAAACCTTATTTTTAGTGAAAGCTAATATCACATGAGTTGTGATTATTGGGAGTGGAGTAGGTGTGGCTATTTAAGAACAGTTAGTGTACACACCGAACCGCTATAATTCTTGATGTTTGTGGTAAATGTTTACTTTTTGCATATGTAAAGAATGGTTGTAATTTTATTTATACAAATGTGGTGAATGTTTATAATAGATATCTTTATTATCTCTTGCTTGGTTTGAGATCTTGATCCTTACAAACGTTCATGAAATAAGGTTGTTATGTTTAAAACTTTATTTTTGGTGAATGTTGTCCTACGAACTAAGCTTGAATCAATTTTTCAATACTAGTGCTCTTGAGATTTCTGATTTATTTATTATTTCAGTAAGTTAATTTTTTATTTGGCATAATCTTATTCACCCCCCCCCTGTCACGCCCCAAAGTATCCCATTCTCGGCTCCTATCATTCATATGTCAGATTCTGATCCTAGGATCCTACAAGGAGAATTTTTTTTTTTTTTTGAAATGTTCATTTAACTAGTAATAAGTATAACCACAAGATTACCCAATTCACAATGGCAACACCGTCATCACATATCCACTAATATAATCATTTGAATACAATACGGAAGGAGAAATACATAAATAGAGAATCAAACTCCAGAAGACCGCGGCACGCTCCATAAGTTAATCAATTTCAGAATACGCAATATAGAACAGTTATGCGATAAGGAGTCATAAAGAGCCAAATATCAGATGTCGAGGATGCAATGCAATATACCACTCCTGCTAAGTCTGTTTAGGCCATGTAAGTGCAGAAACATAGCAACCCAAAATGTCATATGCATGCGGATGTAATGCAACATGCAATGCGAATGAAATAACCATGCTGGAGTGTGAAGTCGGGATGATAGTACGCAGTATCGCAGGCTATGGGGTCCATAACAAGGGACTTCTATCCAAACCAGTCCCATACCTAAATTTGGATAGTCAGACTCAACGTGGTGAACTCCTGATCTCAGGTTAGTCGCGCGTTTAACCAAAATCCATGTCATAACGAAGGTACACAATAATTAGTTGCGCACCACCAGCCCGAGTGGATAGTGAATGGATGAATGAATGAGCATGCATCTCCTACTCAATAAGTCCACATATCAGTACGGTTTCTCTCTGGAAAATCACCGGGGTCTATTACACTCCAAACCAGATTGTCGCCCTATCGCGCGCAACAAGGCTAGTGGAAGAGACCTCACTATCCACCTGCCAATATCAGGCCCGGCTCGTCGATAGCGGACCCATTCCTCTAGCTGGTCAAACTCAGCCTAGCTTTGCCCCCTCCTCTCGGGCAGGTAAGGCCGCACCCCCTTCCAACCGACCACGACACAGTGGAGAGTGCAGCCATCTGGTAATCGGCACTCGGTGCTCATCTACCCACTCGGTCTAGACGTTGGAGCAACCTCTGGAACCAAGAGGGTTTAGGGACTTTCACCCAGGGATATCTATAGCACCTCATGTAAAACAGATTTTTGGTATCTCATCTGGCCATCCACGATATACCTGTGGAGGCTACGGCCCTGATGTCGCTAGGGCATACAGTGATCACAACACACAATGCAAGATGCATGAGTCATACAATTCAGTCATGCATCAATCCTGTGCATGCCATGCTCTCATGTGGGGCAACTCTGCCTATCAGGGGGCCCTATGAACAACTCGCCCTATGGCATATGCAATGGTCAATTACATCTCATAACAAACATGCAGATCATGTGTATGGGCACGTATCATGATGTTATGCTGTCACATACTCATAATTGATATCAATAACCGGCATCAACCATCGACCTCTACAATATGGACATTTAACCAACATTACCCCCGAGGAAGGGCCCACATAGAGCCTAACAAATAGTGAACCCATGGCCTCACACAAGGACCTAATACACAACACCATGAGCCTCACTCAAGAGTTTAATATACGTCACATGGGCCTCTCACAAGGGTCTAACATTCATCACAATGGGCCTTAAGGACGGGTAGAATGCACATCACAACAGGCTTTAAATACGAGTTGCATATAAATCACATTGAGCCTTGACAATCGGAATCGACAATCGGCCATAATAATCATAATCGGTAATCGGCCACGATAATCGATCAACTGGCCACGACAATCAGAATCTACAATTAGCCATGATAATTGGCTTCGATCGATAATCGTCAATTGGCCATGATAATTCGGAATCGGTAATCGGTCATCAGAATCGGTAATCGACCTTGATCGATAATCGACAATCGGCTATCATAATCGGTCACGTCACTCGGAATCGACAATCAGTTAGGATAATCGGCCTCGATCGCTAATCAGTAATCAGTCATGATAATCGGCCTCGATCGCAAATCGGCAATCGGTCATGATAATCGACCTCGATCGCTAATCGTCAATCGATCATGATAATCGATCTCGATCGCTAATTGACAATCGGTCATGATAATCGACCTCGATCGCTAACCGGTAATCGGTCATGATAATCGGCCTCGATCGCTAATCGGTAATCAGTCATGATAATCGACCTCGATCGTAAATCGTCAATCGGTTATGATAATCGGCCTCGATCTCTAATCGGCAATCGGTCATGATAATCAGCCTCGATCGCTAATTGGTAATCAAGGCTTAAGGGAAGGTCACAATGTGTACATTAAACCATCATTGCCCATTAATGTGGACATTTAACCAACATTGCTCCCAAGGAGTGGCCCACATAGGGCTAAACATATGGTGAGCCCCTGGCCTCTCACAAGGGCCTCATACACAACATTATGAACCTCATCATATGGGCCAAAAATATATCACAATGGGCCATGAATACATCAAGTTAGGCTTCATTCAAGGGTCGAAATATATGGTCTTCAAATACATAACAGGTGAGCCCTGTACATGGGCCGTAAATACATCACATCGAGCCTTGCCCATGGACCGAAAATACATCACAAGGGGGCCATAATCCATGGGCCTAATACATATCACAATGGGCCTTACTCGTGGGCCAAGAATACACCACGCCCATAAGCCTCAGATTCAAGCGGGTGGGCCCCATCATATGGGCTTCATATACGCTAAGTGGGCCGCATCAACAGGCCGCACCAATGGGCCTCATAAACATCAAGATGGGCCCATCGAACTATCATCTGGACCGCACCTCAAATAGTAGTGGAGATAAAGATTTCACCGTTTAAGCAGTTCACAAGCCCACCATAACGTTTATTTTCCATCCAATCTGATCATATGGTCACAAAGGCCTAGATCAAGAGGAATAATCAATATCAAATTGAACCAGAACTTCTGGAATCCCTAAAGGGCTTTAATGGAAGGCATCAAGCTCTCCACTATTTCTGTAGTGTGGTCCACCTGATAGATCTGCCTCATTTTTAGGCTCAGGCTTTGAGATGAGCTTGTCAATCAGTTGGACAATTTAGATGTAACACGCACATCAAAGTGGGGCCCAGCAGATGGGTCGCATGGGCATACAATACACATAATAACGATGGGTTAACATAGCCCATGTGACTCGCCAGATATGGACCTGCCTCGTATTAGGCTCATACCTTGAAATGACATTTCCAATATGGAAGGACGTCCTTGATACAACACATGCCCCATACGTGGGGCCCACATAACTTGATGATGTCAATACAGCAGCTGTATAGCTGGCAGCATAGCAGACGAACAGTTCATATGTAATACATACCTCATGATCAGAACTTGTTGACGTAAAATATAGCATTTAGATAGTTGGTGCGGCCCAGGAGGTAGACGGTTAAGATGAAACATATGCATCACAGTGGATGCATGGTGTGGATTTAACATACCTGGAGGTGGGTCCCACCGTCCCAGATAATGGATGGTGTGGATGAAAGCATACATCATGGTGGGTTATCCACCGCCCAATGGGAGGGATGAAATAATTACATCTGGTGGGTCCCACGTGGGGCCTACCAGCAATGTAGATATTTTATATAATATTATATTTATATATATGCAACAGTTATATAGTTGTACCTACTTCCACCGTAGGTGAGTCCAACGTACATGGCCACCAGAGGGTTGTATTTGCCTCAGATTGAGGTGATGTGGATGCACCACACGTGCCCAATAGGTGGGCCATTATCTGTACGGTGTAGGTTGAAACATACATCATACTTGAGACCCACATAACCTGCTGACATCTCCAGTAGATGCACGTCGGGTAGGACCCACAAATAAATAGTTTGGGTACAATACAGACGTCTAGTGGGTCCCCTGTGCTGAAGGCAGCGCGTCACCTAGGTGGGCCTCACGTCCATGCATGGGCGGTGTGGATATTACATCACATGGGCCACACTGACTGGATGGTGTGGATGAAATAGGTGGGACCCACAGAACTTGGAGACCGCACCACGGCAGCAACTGGAGTGAGGTAGACCACCCGTCCCACTCCACACGTGGGACGGTGTAGGGGTATAATACATGCATTAGTGGGTCCCATGTGGGGCCCACCATAATGCTTACATGCCATCCAATCCGTTGATAAGGTCACATGGCCCTAGATGAATAAGAAAAATAATTTTCATAGCTGATCCAAAACTTCTGTGATACCCAAAAGGGTTTCAATGGTAGCCGCTCAATCTCACTGTTTCAAATAGTGTGGGCCACCTGAGTCTTGGATGAGCCTGATTTTTGGAGGGTGGCCCACTTCCCTAAGGGCCTACAATATGAACGGATTAGATGACAAATAAACATCAAAGTGGGGCCCACGGCTGGAGCCGTGGGTCTACCTCCATCCGCCCGTCCTGCCTGCGCCTCCCTAGCAGCAGCAGCAGCAGCGTCTGCTGCCTTATTATATTTTTTTTTTTTTGAAAAGCAGATTTTTCCGCAGTTTTTCCTGTGTAGGGTCCACTTCAAGTTAATCCAATCCAGCCATTGGATTCCACAACTCGTAAGAATTCCAACGAGTCCAATGTTGGGTATTCTTTTGGTGTATAAAAAAATAGGGAAGATTTCAATGGTGAAAATCACTGTTTCCAGAAGTATGGCCCACCAGAAGATTGGATCAGCCCCATATTTTGGCTCAACGCTTAAAGTATTATGAGGAAAGGGATGGACGGCGTGGATTGAATACATTTATCAAGGTGGGGCCTATGCAGGTGGCCCACCTCCAATGCCTTGAAAATGACAATTTTTGTATTTTTCACAACACGTCCAGAGACAGCGTCTCTGGACTGATTCTTCTCTTCTTCTTTTTTTTTTTTGTTTTTCTATGTCTGGCCTAGGAATTTGGTTAAGGTGGCCCTCCTTAGGTGGGCCATCACATGGCTACCCATATACATACAAAGTGGGCCCCACCTGTAAATGGATTGGATCCAATACATGCATCATAGTGGGGTCCATCCAAGTGGCCACAAGGCCATGACATCACACACCAAAATAATTAAATAAAAAGAAAAGGAGAGGGAGAGAGAGGGAAAGGAGCACCCACCTTTTATCTTCTTGGATTTCTTCTTCCATTAATGTATTGTAGAGCTTCAAGGGAATAAGATTTAACGGTTGAGATCGATTTTTTAGGTTGGGATTGGGTGATAGGAAGGTGGGCCACTCCAAACTTCTCCATGGAAGCCATGGACGATTGCTCCATGGGAGTTGCTTAAAAAAAATGAGAGAGAAATGAGAGAGAGAGAGAGAGAGTGAGTGAGTGAGTGAGTGATGGGAGAGAAGTAATGGTGAGTGATGTAAGCATGTACTTTGTTGTAAGAAAATGTTGACTTTTGGGGAGGGGTGGTTGTACTTTGCATTATTTGATGATGTGTACTTTGATTGATAAGATTGATGGGATGTTTCATAGAAATTTTCTTGATACTTGCAACGCGCGGTGTTTTCTCGAACTGAAAGCTGGCCCACATCTCCTGGCCTGGGTATCGCCTCGGCGCATGAGATGCGGCATTGGAACCACGGCGACGATGTGGTCGCACTGGTACAAGTCTCGGGTCGAACCGACTCATACCGACAGGATCCGTCTCAGGATTGCGCGCATCGTCGGTTACAGATCGTGAGTCGCCGGAAATCGATCGGAATAACCGCGAAAGCCTAAGGAACAATACGAATTAGGATATGGGTTTTACACCCCCCCCCCCCCACGAGTATTAAGCTTGTCTTTTCAAGTGGTATCAGAGATAAGTTGCTCTTCTTTTTTTTAAGATTTGTTTCCTGAGTTAAAGATCTAAAGTTTTCATTATGTCAAATTTCGATAGCTTGTCTATTACTAGGCCACCACCTTTTGATGACTCTAACCATGCATATTGAAAATATAAAAGTGAGGATTTTTTTAAAAAAATTCTTAGATGAAAGTGTGTGGCAAGCCACTGTAACCAAATGGAAACCTCTTATGTTTGAAGTTCTAGGCAGTGATGAAACTAAATCTATGAAAGAAACTGCATTTTATTTATGGACTACACCTTAGAAAAGCGAAAGCAGTGCAAATGTTAAAGCCTTAAATGCCATAACTTGTGCTCTATCACTTGATGAATTCAAGAGAATTATTTCATGTGATACAGCCAAACAAGCCTAGAATATTTTTGAAATGACACATAAAAGAACTTCTATATAGTCAAGAAATCAAAAGTCCAAATTTTCACTATAAGATTTGAGGAAATTCGTATAAAAAAAATGAAACTTTCATGGACTTTTATACGAAACTAAATAATATAGTAAATTCCATGTGGGGTATAGGAGATGGAATCCCAGAAAATAAGGTTTGTACAAAAATACTTTGATCTCTTCCTAAGAGATTTAATTCTAAAGTAACTATCATTCAGGAATTAAGAGACACAAATCAAATGAAGGTTTATGAGTTAGTTAGTTCTCTCCAAACGTATAAGTAAAATTTTAAAGCTCCTAAAGGTAAGTTCATTGCTCTTAAATCATTTAAATCTGTTTCAAAAGAAAATTGTGTTAATTCTGATATTGAAGATACAGAAGATGATATGGCTTTACTTGCTAAGAAATTTTACAGAATTTTCAAAAATAAGAAAAGATCATATTTTCAAAAATCATCTAACAAAAGAAAAGAAAAATCTAAGTCATGAAAATCTGTAAAGGACAGTCAATGTTTCAACTGCCATGAATATGGGCACTTGGCAAATAAATGTCCAAAAAAGGATAAGTCAAAAAAAAAGTTTATGTTAGATACTTGGGATGAATCATCTGGCTCTGAAAGTTTCACCTCTTCGGATAGCTATAACTTATCTGATTATGAAAATCTCATGAGTGACCCTAAAAATGAAAATGAAAATGATCTTCAAGACGCTTACAATGCCCTATATAGGGAATGTTGTAAAATTGTTGTCAAACTGAAAATTCAAAGAGAAAAATATCTTAAGTTAAAAGAAGTACTTGAAAATAATATTTTAGAAAAATCTCATCTTTCAGATTGTTTTAAAAAAAATAAACTAAACTTGAATTTCAAAACCTTAGAGTTAGAAAAACTTAAAATTGAAAATGAAAATCTAAAACATGAAGGTTTTTTTCTTTTGAGTTCTAAGGATACTTGGAGATATGCCCACGGAGACCCGAAGCTGGAAAAACTATTAACCTCATCCAGAAAATACGATGACAAATCAGGTTTAGACTATATCAAAGATAATTCTCTAAAAAATAAAAATGCATCTCTTATATTTGTAAAAGGAGAATCCTCAAACTCAAAAAGTAAGATTTTGACAAATTATAGTAAGAATGATTTTAAAAATATAAGACCTTTTCAAGTTTCTAAGATTAATTCTAATACCATCAGCTATAGAAATCAAAGATATAACAAATCTCATTTAGCTGAAAAAATAGTGAACTTACTCCAAGAGCTTCTAAAATCCAACTCAGACAGAATCAGAGTTAATAGAAAGTGCAGAAATTTCAACTCCTAAAAATAGAGAAAAACTAATGGAACTCCTAAACCCATAACCATAATAAAATGGGTTCCAAATGTTACATATCTTGTTCCCCATATAACCTTCAAAGCCACTAGCCATTCAAAATGGTACCTGGATAGTGGATGTTCAAGACATATGACAGGTAATAAAGAACTATTCACCGACTTCAAGGAAGTAAACGACGGATCAGTTACTTTTGGTGATGGAAGCAACTGTAGAATCATAGGCCAAGGTATTGTTCAACTCACTAAACTTCGTCTATTTGAGAATGTTTTGTATGTTGAAGGTCTTAAGTATAACCTCCTAAGTGTTTCTCAAATCTGTGATAACAAACAGTGTCAAATTTACAAATCACGGATGTGAGATTACTAATGAGAAGAGAAGTATAATATTAAATGATCATAGGACTTCTGAGAATTTCTATATTATTAATGACTCATACTCTTCAAAATTTTCATGATACATGGTCCAAACAGACGAAATAGAACTATGGCATAGACGTCTTGGAGATGTTAACTTTAGATATCGTTATAAATTAAGCAAAAGAGATCATATTCGAGACTTACCCAAATTGAAAAGGATAGAAAAGATTTGTGGCGCATGTCAGATTAGCAAGTAAATCAGGAGTAGTCATAAAAAAGGTAAACTCCTTAGCTATAACTAAACCTCTTGAACTGTTTCACATGGATTTGGTTGGACTAACGAGAACGGAGAGTAGAGGTGGGAAGAAATATTTTCTTGTTATTATTGATGATTTTACCAGATATACATGGGTACCTTTCTTAAGAGAAAAATTAGAAACTTTTAATGAAATTAGAAGAATTCTAAAATAAATTCAGACTGAAAAAGAAGTACATGTGATCGGAATCAGAAGTGATCATCATACTGAATTTGAAAATAACAATTTTGAGAAGTATTGTACAGACTATGGTATATCACATGAGTTCTCTACTCCTAAAATACCTCAACAGAATGGGGTTGTTGAAAGAAAGAACAGTGTTACAAGAAATGGCCAATGTTATGATAAATAGCATGAACTTACCAAAAACTTATGAGCTGAAGCTGTTAATAATGCATGCTACATTTTTAAATCATGTATATATTATAAAAGAAAAAGATAAAACAATCTATAAGTTATGGTTCAATAAGAAGCCAACAGTCAAATACTTTCAAACTTTTTTAAATAAATGTTTCATTTTAAGTGACTGAAAAAATTTAGAAAAGTTTGAAGCCAATAGTGATGAAGGAATATTCTTGGGTCATGCTCTGAATAGTAGAGCATATTGTGTTCTTAACAAAAGAACAGGAGTGATTCAGGAATCTATTAATGTTGTAATTAATGATCACCTAATCACACCCACACCAAGTCAAGATGATGATAAAGTCAACATTATTGATAAAACTAACTCTTCATCAAAATTAGTAGATACTGAACTAAGATTAGTCAAAGACCATCAAACTGATGTAATACTTGGTAACCCTAGCACTGGTGTACAGACTAGAAAATAACTAGAAAATATTTGTAATTACGCCTGTTTCACTTCCTAAATTGAACCAACTAATATAAATGAAGCAATTACTGATGAAAGTTAGATATTGGCTATGCAAGAAGAGTTAAATCAATTCGTCAGGAAGAATGTTTGGTACTTAGTTCCTAGACCTTCAAATAAACATATAATTGGAACTAAATGGATTTTTAAGAATAAAACTGATGAATTAGGGAATATTATCATAAATAAGGCTCGACTAGTTGTACAAGGGTACATGCAAATAGAATGTATTAATTATAATGAAACATTTGCACCAGTTGCTCACCTTGAATCCATAAGATTATTTATTTCAATTGCATGTTATATGAAATTCAAAATATATCAAATGGATATAAAAAGTGTATTTTTAAATGGCGATTTACATGAAGAGGTATATATTGAACCTAAGAGTTTTGAGGACCTCAAATCTCTAAATCATGTATATCATCTTAAAAAGACACTTTATCATTTGAAACAAGCTCTTAGAGTATAGTATGAAAAATTGACTAAATTTTTACTTAGTCACAACTTCAATATGGGTAGTATTTGTAAAACCTTATTCGTAAAAAAATATAACGATCATATACTGATAGTACAGATATATGTTGACGATATAATTTATGGATCTACATGCTCTAACTTATCTATTAAGTTTGCAGATCTGATGAAATTCAAGTTTGAAATGAGTATGGTTGGTAAACTTAACTATTTTTTTAGATTACAAGTTAAGCAACATGAAGATGGTATATTCATCTCACAAATCAAATATATTTTAAATCTTGTAAACAGGTTTAGATTTGAGAATGGAAAGAAGTTTAGTACTTCAATGAGTACAACTCTTAAACTCTCAAAAGATTAATCAGGTAAAAGTATAGACACTCACTTATATCGAAATATGATTGGTAGTCTCTTATACTTAACTGATAGTAGACCTGATATTGCATTTAATATTAGAATTTGTGCTCGTTTTTAATCCAATCCTAAAGAATCTCATCTAATTGTTGTTAAGTCGATAATCAAATATGTCGCAAATTCAACGAATTTATGACTTTGGTATCCACATGATACATCTGTCCAAATTGCTAGATATACTGATGTAGACTGGGCTGAAAATTATTACGATAGAAAATTTACCAGCAGTGGATGTTTCTATGTAGGGAACTATTTAGTTTCATGACTCAGTGAGAAATAAAACTCCATTTCACTCTCTACTGCTGAAGCTGAATATATAGCAATCGGTAACGCCTGCACTCACCTCATTTGGATGAAAAGAATGTTAGCTGATTACGGCATTGTGCAAGATACAATGACATTGTATTGCGATAATTCAAGCGCAATTAACATTTCAAAAAATCCAATGCAACATTCTCGTATAAAACATATTAATATTAGATACCATTATATTCAAGAACTTGTTGAAGATAAAAGTGTTGTGCTTGAATATATTCAAACTAAAAAGTAATTTTTTGACATTTTGACCAAACCACTTGACAGGAATAGATTTTTAAATTTAAAGAATGATATTTATCTGTGTTATTAATTAAGTATTTATGCATTTACTTGTTTCTTGTTTATAATTAATTAAATGCATGTAATACTAATAATTCAAAAAAAATTAGGTTCTTCGACGGGTCGTGCATGTACTCGACTAGTCGAACCCTCAACGGGTCGAGTACGCTGCTCGACCGTTTGAAGAACGAGGGATTTCACTTCTTAAAAGTAAAAAATCACTTTTTTCTTCATTTTCATCTTCTTCTTCGACTCGTCGGTGGCCCACTCGTCGAACCCATCTCCAAACCTTGCTTGTAAGTGATTGTTTTTCTTTTTCTTTCAAGATTTGAGTACCTTATTACTAACTAATCTATCAATTGGGGTTTATTGTTGATTCTAAACCCTCTTTGGTGTGAGATTTGTGAAAATTTTGTTAAATCCTTAATCTCACATCTCTCATTTGTTATTTCTTGAGCAAATATTATATATGGAGCATTATACTAAACTTGCATCTACACAAAAAAACTCATACTAGTTCGTCTTGTAGGCCAACTTCATCCAATGTAAGAACCCTAAGGGGTTTTGAAGAAAATGTGAACCAAATTGGGGATTTTGGCTCAAGAGACATTATTATTGAGCGTAGTGCAAATGTTGCTCACATTGCTCCATTTAATCTTGTTCCTTTGCTTTCTAATATTGGTTGGGGAAGCATTTTGGCTTGGGGCAGCAAAGCTTACCATTCCATTGTGCAATGCATGCAGGCATCAATTTGTGAAGTGTCTGAAGAAACTCTTACATTTACAATTAAATTTGCAGAAGGGAACTTCACTGTAGACCACTATTTGATCTCAACCCTAACTGAGATTGCTATTGCAGAGGATGGAATTCCTCTTGACAATCTAACTGATAGAATGTCTCATTCGGAATGGCTAGCGGTTACACATACTCTGTGTCGATTTAATGCGGAATGGCATTCGGGTAATACTTTGCGTGTCAATCAAATGCTGCCTTGATTTTGAGTTCTTCATTGTATCTTCACATCTAACGTGTATCCTCAATCAGAGAATGAGTCAGAACTTACTCCCTTCATAGCTAATATTTTACAATCAATTGTTTCTGGGGTACAAGTGTATCTTCCTTCTTTGATTTGTTGTATCATAATAAAGTTTTGTCTTCATCTTGGTTATGGTTCTATTCCCTTTGCGTATCTTAAGACTTATATTGCCTTACATTGTAATGTTTTCCTACGTCTGACGCACCCGAGTCAGTATTACCATTCAATAACGTTAATATTGACAAGATGAATCTGAGATATCTTCCGGGCTAACGAGACGAGGAAGAAGAGGAAGCACTTGCACCACCAGAAAACACATCTATGGATGATATTTTTGCTGAACTTGATGAGTAAGATGATCCACATGATCCAGATTCTCAACCTTCACAGGTTGATGACTGTTTTTAATCTCTGAAAGAGAAGGTCACGACATTACAGGTTTCATAGGATAACTTGGAGCAAATTCAAAAATCCTCTATAAAGTACATGAAGAAGTACTTCCACCGTATTACGAAGAGTTTGCATCAGATGGATCCTTTCATATCTGCTCCTTCCTCCTCAGGATCTGACTGAGTTCATTTTCATTTCTTGTTTATTTATATGGGACTGTATAACTTTATACTTATTTTGCTTGATGACTTGATACTTTTACTTTGTTTGGATGATCTTTCTTTTATATTATCAATGACTTGATGACTAAATGGCTTAATGGTTTATTTCTTCTACATATTTAGGTGTTAACATCCTTCTTTCTTTGTCAATTTGTGATAAAAAGGGAGAGAAGATTTGAATGAATGGATGAATATGATAGAGATTATAAATGCTAGGAATGCTTGCTTAGAATATTGTATGTTTAAAAAACGGGCAATAGGGAAAACACAACTTGAGGGGGAGTAGTATTTTTTTTTTTTTTTTTGCTCTCTTCAGTTACATCATGAGTATAAGAATACATGGCTACACTCAAATTCATGTATCTCTAAGTGTTTTGTCACGAATTTAACAAAGGGGGGGATTATAAGTGCTATTATATTTAATGCACATGTTACACCTAGTTTGTCAAATTTTGTCTTATCAAAACAACTTAGCATAGTGTTCTTCAAGTTAAAGACAAGCCCATGTTCAAGTTGTAGTCTAGCTTATGTTTAAGTTGAAGTCAAGCTAAAGTTCAAGTCACGTGGATCAAGATGAAAAGTTCACCTTTAAGTTCAAGTTCTACTAAAATTGCTAGTAGAAGATCCAGCTCTAAGTGCAAGATTAAGCCTCAGGTTCAAGTTCAAGCTCTACTAAAAATGCGAAGATCAAGTTTCAAGTGCAAGTTCAACTCCTACTGATAAATCTTTTAAGTATAAGATTAAGTTCCTTTGAGAACTTCAAAGTTTCTACGAAGTTCAGTCTATACAGGTAATTTAAACCCTAGAAAGACCTTAGATTTAGGGGCTTTCAAAACATATTTAATTTAGGTTTTTATACTTATAATTAACTAAATTTTGTCTTGTTCAACTTCTGCTTCGACCAGCCCAAGATATTCCTCGACTAGTCCAAGGAACAGCTGAAGTACAGCAGAATTTCTATTACATCTTCGACCAATTGATTGGAGTCATTGACTAGTTGAAGGACCCCCTTCGACCAGTCGAAGGTTCCTCGACTCGAAGTTTAATAACTATTATCTATTCGAATTCAGTTTTCTCGACCATTCGAACAGACTCTTTGACTAGTCGAAGGTCACCCTTGATCAGTTGAATAGACTCTTCGACTAGTCGAAGATCTATTGGAACTTATCCCGCTCGAATTTAAAAATTTGTTGGAATTGAATCTAGTGCTTCGACCAGTTAAAGGAAAAAATTTTGTGATTATAAATTGAGGCCCTTTCTAATTCTGAAAATACAACTTGAGCCTATCAAAACCCTAATGAGAGAGAGAGAGAAGTCTCATTTATTGTCAATTTATCAAGCGATATTTATAATTTTATTTATAGCTTTTACATTAATTCTTTTATCTCAAAACTCTGTCATTCTAATTTATCAAAAAGAGTGTTTACTCCTATTGAGATTTGAGGGAATTAATGCAAGTAGCCTTTGGGTTTAAAACTAATTAAAATCACGTAGAACCCTAGACCTTTTCTATTGAACTGAACATTGAACATTCGTCATTTAAGAAAAATGATCTACAATTACAGCTTCTTCCTTGGTAAAGATAAGTATAATTTTACTTTCTATATTTGGTTTTTTATGAGATAGTCAGAAAATCTCATTTGTTAGTTTTTCTGAGATAGTCAAAAAATCTCAGTGTGGAGTTTTTATTTATGATAGCCCTTTAAAATCACAACTATATCAGGTTTTAAGGTGACCCTATGAAAACCTTATTTTTAGCGAAAACTAATATCATGTGAGTTGTGATTATTTAGAGTGGAGTAGATGTGGTTATTTGAGAATAGTTGGTGTACACACTAAACCACTATAATTCTTGGTGTTTGTGGTGAATGTTTACTTTTTCATATATGTGGAGAATGGTTATAATTTTACTTATGCAAATGTGGTGAATGTTTATACTAGATACATTTAATATCTCTTGCTTGGTTTGAGATCTTGATCCTTACAAACGTTTGTGAAATAAGGTTGTCCTACCTAAAACTTTTTTGTTAAGGTTGTCCTACGAACTAAGTTTGAATCAATTTTTCAATACTAGTGTTATTGAGATTTTTGATTTATTTATTATTTTAGTAAGTAAATTTTTTATTTTACAGTCCTATTCACCCACCTAATCAGACTGTTAAGCTCGCCTTTTCATCTTGCAAAAATGAAACCCACTTAACATGCACACAGTTAACGTTAGCTTGGTTATTAATGAATTTGATAGCTTGATGGTCTGTGTAAAGTATGAATTCCTTTTGAATCAAATAATGTCGTCAGTGTTGCATTGTCTGGACCACTGCGTACAATTTGATTTCATATATATATCACTTCTTGAGTGCATTGCTAGGTTTTTCACTGTAAAAGACTACCATCCTACCTCCTTGAGACAAAACTCACCCAATTTTAACATATGAAGCATCGCATTCAACTTCAAATAGTTTATCAAAGTTGGAAAGTACAAGAACTGGGGTTGTGTACAACCTGCGCTTAATTTAAGCAAAGCTCTTATAGGCTTCGTCAATCCATTGAAACTGCCCCTTTTTCATACAATCTATGATTGGTAATACAATGATACTAAAATTTTTCACGAACCAATGATAGAATGTTGTCAGTCCATGAAAGCTTTGTACTTCGTGAATATTCGTGGGAACTGGCCATTCCTTAATTTCCTTCACCTTTTCCTCATCCACCTAAATACTCATAGATGTCACAACAAACCCCAAAAACAACAGGCTATCGATCATGAAACTATACTTTTTTAAATTAAGATACAGTTTATTTTTAATGAGCACTTGAAGGACCTTCTTAGGGTGTTCCATATGTGTGGTTTTATCCTGACTATATATCAAAATATCATCGAAATAAAACATAACGAATCGCCCAATGAAAGATTTCAGAACTTAGTTCATTGACATCATGAATGTACTAGGCACGTTTGAAAGATTGAAGAGCATGACCATCCATTCGTATAATCCTTCATTGGTCTTAAAGGTCGTCTCCACTCATCACCCGGCTGTATTTGAATTTGATAGCAGCCGCTCCTCAGATCCAATTTAGAAAATAATTTCGTGCCCTTGAGCATGACCAACATGTCGCCCAGCCGTGATATGGAAACCTGTATTTTATGATGATTTTGTTGATCGCCTGGTTGTTGACACACATGCGTCAACTATCATCTTTCTTAGAAGTTAATAAAGCAGGTATGGTGCATGGGCTTATACTTTCTTAGATGAGACCCTTATGGATCAGTTCATTCACTTCCCCTTACAAAATTTTACACTCATTCAAACTCATCTGATAATGAGGACGATTTGGTAAGTTGGACTCAGGGACAAGGTCGATAGGTGTTAGATATCTCACATGAAAGGTAATCCATCGGGAAGGTCATCAGGCTAAATTTCTTTAAGCTTATGCAGTAAGGGTTTTAGTTCATCAAGGATGTTGGTGGGATTGAGTTCTTTCCTTTTTACAATTAGTGCATAGGCAAGTCATGCTTGTTTAGATTCCTCCACGAAGTCCTATATGATTAAGAGAAAATGACTTTCTACTTTAGAAGTTTTAGGTGGTCTCTCTGGATCCATACGGGCCAGTATGGTTTTCTGACCATCTTTGACGAAAATATACACATTATCTAGCCCTTTATAAGTGGCATCACGGTTGGATTGCTAGGGTCGACCGAGTAGTATATGACATGCTTTCATGTCAACTACATCGCATAATACTTCATCTTTATGATGTTTGTCAATTAAAAAAGATATGGTGTACTGTTTATTTACCTTTATTTCACTAACCTTCTTGATCCAATTGATTGTATATGGAGAGGGATGGCGCTCTGTTTTCAATTACAATTTTTCTACCATTACTATGGAGATGATGTTCTTGTTGCTTCCACTGTCGATGATCACATCATAGACTTTTTGATTCACCGTACACCTAGTTCGAAAGATGTTATGTCGTTGTGGTTGTACTTCTTTCCTTCGTGCATACAATAATTGCCTCACAATGAACGATTAGCTAGAATCCTGCTGAACCCAACCTGACTCATCTGCATCGTCTTCTGTGGCGTGATCTGGTTCCTCAGTACTTGGGTTCTCATCGGCATTTTCAGCACTACCATCATGTATGGTAAAGTTCACCACTTGTAGCTGGGGACAAGTATTTGATAGATAACCCGGCTAGCCACAACAAAAGTAATGGTCCGGCCTTGGCTGAGCATAAGGATTTGAAATCTTGCTTGAGCCAGCAGCAGTCGACACGCCCCTTTGAGGCTTAGCTTACCCTCTTCCTTGATCCCGGTTCACGAGTGTAGGAGGTTGAGTGTGTGCTCCTACGGGCTCCTTCCCCTTGGCTGTGGAGCTCCATGGGGTGGACCTGTTACGGCTACCCTTACGGTAGGATAGGTCCATGTTTTAGGATGTTCAAGCTGCGCTTCTGCCTAGGTAGTCAACTCGATTACATCATTCATCATCCAAACGGACTGCATCTAGACCTGATCTTGGATCGCAATATGCAATCCACGGTTGAATCAGGCAACTTACGGCGATTCAGTCCCGACCAAATCATTACGCACCACCAAGCGGTAGAATTCTTCTGCATATTCTCTTACCGACCGACTATCCTGTCGATAATTCTGATACTGTTGGAATAATACTTGATCGTAATCGCTAGGGAGGAATCAGACGCGTAGTAGTTGCTTCATCCGCTACCATGTGCGGATGGGTGCTTTCGTTTGTCTGGTCCATCGAGTTGCAGTTATTCCCACCAAGCTGAAGCTCTGCCCTTCAACTTGTAGGCCACAAGCTTGACTTTTTTTTACTTTAGGGATGTCTATATAGTTGAAGAATCACTCAACTTTAAAAAGCCAATCGAGGAAATACTTAATGTGTAGTTGGCCATTGAAGCTAGGAATATTGACCCTCATCTTGAACTCCCGATCTATTCTATCTACTCGATCGCCACCTTGTAAAATTCTAAATTTTCACGGCCAGAGTTTGTACTTGTGCCCGAGAAAATTGGGTGTTAATAATTGAATAAATTTGATACTTTAAAAATCACACTATATATATATATATATATATATATATATATATCACATCCCATTACATTCATGAAGGTAACAATCACGAGAATAAAATCGACTCTATTTATTATTTCATTAAAGTAAATAATTCAACAAATAATCAAATACTCTCTCAATGGGAGCTTATTACATTATCAAGTCCGCAGCGGAAGTATAAAACTAAATCATAAAATTATCTTCTTATTCTGTTAGTATAATCTTCCATAAGGAGATAATCCTCTAGGTCTTCAATATGTATGTTGTCTGTATCATCTGTACAGTTGGAGAGGGTCAATAGCATACTTATAGTGATAGTTATCATTTAAGATTAATAATGATTCAAGAGATTCATAAAAGTAATGTAAGGGTTCTGATACGTCTCGTATTCCACGACTACGAGGAGTTTCGGCATGTGCAAACAACCTACATGAGATGCATGCCTAGTAAAGTGTGTGCGGCTCATCATAAAAAATTCGACTCGACCTACATCCCATAACTATGAATATTCGCCAACATGTCCAACGCTACCGTAGATTTACGTAAAAACGTCCAGGCGGCACAACACATGAGTCGGATGAATTACGTGACACGATTTGTTCATGGATCGACTATTTGTGACATCAAATCCCGGAAGTAATGTAACACGCATTGCAAATTACTTACATCAATTTGTGTACTATTATCCAAAAACCCATGGAATTATGCGTCGCCTAAGAGGGTCTCTACTCAAAGTGCATTATGTTCATGATATAATATTTGAATCACTAGTTGTGATACCTTTAACACATCACTTACATAAAAGAGAATGTATAATGAATCATGGGAGTTTTGGAATACCAAGACCTATGTCCAAGCCTTAAAGATAGATAGCATAGGCTAATAAAATAATGAGGAAAGTATCAATGACTAACTCAACAAAGAGGAAAGTGGCAATGACCAACTCAACAAAGAGAAAAGTAGCAATGGCCGACTCAACAAAGAGGGAAGTGGCAATGGCCAACCCAATAAAGAGAAGAGTAGGAAGGGTTAACTCAGCAAAATTGGTAAAGGCAGGGGCAAGGCTTGTGTCCATCACCTTAATAATAATAAAGATACGCATAATTAAACTCAGGCCTTAATCACCATTCTCACAGGATAAATAATCATTGATGGTAAGTAAAATAATTGCAAGAAAAGAATCATAATAGCATGATAACAGGGCATATAAAAGGCAGAATAAAATATATCAACTTAAATGACGGTAAGCTTAAAGGAAAAACCCTCACATAAATTCAGAAAGATCATGCATAATTAATATCACATCTTAACCATAATTTTCAAAGGATAAATAATTGATGGGGGCAAATTAAATATTTGCATAGAGGATTCAAAGCATGTAAGGGAATAAAATAATTCATATCAACTCAAGTTATAAGCTTAAAGGAATCCATCACCTTAGCCTTATATCTAAACCCTGGGTATATATACATGTAGGAAAACTTCTAAATGAATCATGACATCACTTGAGTAAGAAGGAGATACCAGATGTTTGGAGAAGGAAGTGAATGATGGATGTCTTGGCTTTTCTTTCTCTCTTTCTCTTTTTCTTTCTCTCTCCTTGGATGTTTGAGAGGTGAGTGTGTGAGTGGAGAGGGGAACGCACGCCCCCTTTTAAAAGGGAGTGGGCATATGAGAGGGGTGTGTTTCACATCACACTTGGATTGAGTTTCTCTAATTTTTTCTTTTCTAACGATCTTTCTTTAAATCTAATTTGTTCATTGTGTCAGAGTCGTCGAATAGAGCCGGGGTATATGATTTTCTTGGTGATCCAAAATTTAGATTGACCAATCTTAAAAATTTTCCTAACGGGTGCCAAAACAAACTTGATCTCAATTAACGGTCCACACCTAATGATTATGGCCCAATTTTGAGGAAAATGTTTAGTCAGGATAGGCAGATAGTTGGGAAAATTTTAGTGGTTGATCGATGGTGGAAAATGCCTAGATCTAAAATATCACCTTTTGTATCAAAAGGAAGGAACTGACTTCAACATTCAACGGTACAGGATCATATATCGGAGTCTAAATTTTATATAACCTCGTAGTCATATGAGACCAGAGTATGGTCTAAATTCGAGTTGCGATGGACGGAAGGAAGTTAAAAAGGAGAGCTTAGGAAGTCCTAGAGGGGGGGAAGGGGGGTGAATAGGACTATGTCAAATAATCGAATAAAGTGTTGAATAATAAATAAATCAGATATCTCAATTACCTTGGTATTGAAACGTAGATTCAAACTGATTCATAGGACAACCTTCACCTAAACAAGTTTAGGTAGGACAACTTTATTTCACGAATGTGATTATAATCAAAACCCCAAACTAAGTAGGAGTAAATAAAATAAATATTATAATTATTCACCACTTGTACTGAAATGAAATTACAACCATTCATTCACAACAAACACCAAGAATTATAGTGGTTTGGTGTGTAAAAAACTATTCTCAAATAGTCACACCTACTCCACTCTCAAAATTATTCTCCACGTAATCTTGGTTTTCACTGTGAATAAAGTTTTCTTAGGGTCACCTTAAAACCTAATACAATTGTGATTTTACCAGGCTATCACAAACAAAAACTCTTACTGATATTTTTTGGCTATCTCAGAAAAACTAACACTGAGATTTTCTAGCTATTTCAAAAAAACCAAATACAGAAAGTAAATAAATTTATACTTATCTTCACCATAGAAGAAGCTGTAGCCAAAGAACTTATTTTCTTGAATGTCGAATGTTCATTGTTCAGTTTGATAGAAAATGTCCAGGGTTCTATTGATTTTAATTAGGATTAAACCAATGGTTACTTGTATTAATTCCCTTAAATCTCAATAAGAAGAGTAATATTCAATCTCTTTGAAATCAAAATGACAGAGTATGAGATTAAGGAATTAAAAAAGAAAGATATAAAAAGTAATTTATAAATACCGTTCAAATAGCTTAAATATAAATAGAGCTTCTCTCTCAATTGTTAAAGGATTTGAATAGTCTTGAATGAATTTTTGGATTGAGAGAGAACCTTAATTTATAAGCAAAGAAGTTGATTCTTCGACTGACCCAAGCACCAGATTTAGTTTCAATGGATTTTCAGATTTCAGCAGAATAAGATTTAACAAATCTTTGACTGGTCGAAGGTTTTGTTCGACTAGTCGAATGAGCTAAAATCCCAATGGATTCAGTTGTTGGACTTCAAGCTGATAAACCTAGGACTGATCGAAGATTGCCCTTTAACTGGTCGAGCAGGCCACTCAACTGGCCAAAGAAGCAACAGATTTTCTGTTTTTCTTCGGTTTGTTCTTAGACCAGCCGAGTAAAAGTTAAGCTAGTCGAGTCAAACCTTAGGTTGGTCGAAACTTAAACAAATACAAGCATAAAAACCTAATTTTAAATAGTTTTTGAAAGCGCCTAAACCTGAGGTTTTTCTAGGGTTTATAATACCTGAATTGACTAAACTTATTTATCTTAAAGTAGATTAAAGACTTGAACTTCTTTATGGAGCTTGATCTTCTATTAGAACATCATTTGATCTTGACTTTATGTTGTTTTTCGAACTTGAACTTGAGCTTGATCTTATACTAAAACTTAGACTAGGCTTGAACCATGATCTTGAACCATACTTGAAGATCTCTCAATAATATGTTTTGACTAAATGAAATTTGACAAATAAAGTGTGCTTTAAACATTATAGCACTTAGAGAAGTGGTTAAATTAGAAGATCCAAATTTATAAGGAGTTGATAGGCCTTAAAAAGATAACTTCGCACCTAAGGAAAAGCTTACCAAAGTTAGGTCTTCATATTTCGCACTTGATCCATAATATGGGCAGTACAAGTCGTTCATATAAATGAAGATATCCTATTACGACTACTCACAAGGTTTCTTCACTCTATGGACATCAAAATCAACGGTTAAGTAGATGATTTGTCAATTAGGCCACTTTTGCAATGATCTAAGGGCTGAAATTTGACATTTATGGTTAATTTATGATATATAAGCATAATATAAAATTTCACATCAAACGGATCGTGGGAACTATGTGATATAGAATTCAGGGGTCTAGATTAATAACATTTTCTTAATTATCGTTGACATGAGAGTTTTGAAAAATCTAATGGTTTTACATGATTATAAGTACGTTTCTAAGTAATTATTATAAGAGAACTTATATCTAAATCATTATGAATAAAGAGTTATTCTCCAAATTAATTAGGGAATGTACATATATTAAACCACACAATGAATGGTCAAATGACATGTTTAAAATAGAAAAACTTGATGGTTGGTACTCTAACAGTGTATATAGATATATGTATGACCATTTTTGTAAATGGAAGAACACAAGTCAGGTTTCTGGTGTGATTAAGGGGTGAGACATATTGTCACGCCCCGAAACTCGGCACCTGGGTATATCCGACCTTGATTCCTTACCCGAAGGCATGACTTATGTTTTGTATGTTTACACTTCATAATCCACACATGTGTTGGCAAAATGATCTCATTCATAAAATATAAAATTTTAAATTTTAATAATCAAACATTTATTTAAAGAAGAATAAAATGTCTATGTTCCACTATTCGAGATTTTCATCAAACACATGTCATCATCATGCTATCAAATATACCTAATGTTTATTACACTATTTAGAAATTGACAAGGAAATAAAAATAAATAAAAGAAAATCTCTTTAAGCTCCTCCATGAGATCCCGATCCTAAAATTTTAAAATCCTAACAGGATAAGCTGCGAAGCCTAGTGAGTAATCTCAACACGGGTTTCAAAATAACCTCATATAACGTGAATAAAATGTATTAAAAGATACACTACCTATTTAGATAAAACAACAAATAAGGAGATTTAATAAACAAAATGTTTCTATGTAAATTCAAAGAAAAATGAATGAATGAAATCAACAGATGTTATACTCTATAATAACATGTGCGGTTTATTCTTTTTAACACCAGGGTCAGTTTACACCGGTTGGCTAACACCCGCGCTAATACAACACTTAGCCTGGCAATGAGAACCTCTTGCATGACATGCTCACCCATCTAAAGGGCACTTGGTGAGGGACCCATTTGTACATTAGCTGGTCAGACTACTACCCTACCGAACCTAGCAGTGGGAACCTTTTGCAATCCTAACATGCTCACCCACTCAAAGGGTATGGTAGAGGTTTCAAAAGGTACTAGTTGGGTTTCTGAGACTTTCAACCCAAGGGTCTTGATCGTCCCACCTATTTACGCTTTATGGATTTTCAACCTAGAGGACTTGATCGCCCCACCTATTTTCTGGTGTTCCAAAAACTATTTAAAGTATATATAATTTTAATATTTCATGAGCGAAATATTTCTAAGGACAAATTGTTTCTAATCATTGTAGATTGTTTACACATGATTTAAAGTTCTATATGAAAATATATTTATGCAATGCAATCCGTCAAATCCGATCCGATAGTCTGGAAAAGTATATTGAACTCGAAGTTTTTTATAAAAAAAATGCTCTAAATTCTAATTTTCTCAAAATTATAAAAATAAAAAATAATAATAAAAGAATCATTAATGCATGAGTAAACAATAATATAAATTTAAAGTTGATTCACAACTTGCTAATTAAAATAAAGAGAACTAAAATAAAATCATGTTGAATAAACACAACAAACTATGAATCAAATAAATAAATCATTAAGAAAAAATTGTACAATTATTGAATTATTTGTATAATAATAAAAATAAAGAAAACCAAGTGGAGTATAAGAAAAATAAATAAATAAGGAAGAAATATTAAGTGAGAGAAACTCGCTTTTTCTAAAAAATTATTTTCTTTTCTTTTCTTTTTCTTCCTCTCTTCCTTTTTCTCTCTCCTCCTTTTCTTTCTTCCTTTTTCTCTCTCTTCTCTCTCTCCCTCTCTTTCCCACGTGAATGTCCAGCAATACTTTTTTTTTTTCTCTCTCTCTCCCCTCACTCTTCTCACGTCACAGCACACTTCACCCTCACTTTACAATTTCTTTTATATCTCTCATACTTCCCTTTTATAGCCTCTTCATTCCCATATTTAACACGTGTAAGAGAGAGTGGCTCTTACTACTCTCTTACCGTTTCTCTTTCTTCTTCTTTATTAGTCCGTTTAAGACATGTGCTGCACGTTCTCTGGCTTGCACGCACCACATGTTGTACGTTTCACATGTGCTATGTGTGTCACGTGTATGGACATTAGGTGCATGTGATGTATGTGGTGCATGGGTGCCACTCGTATAAAAGGTGTGTATGAAATAGGTGTTCATGGTGGGAAATCTAGTGTGCATGTGCACCATGTATCTCATGTGTGCATGCCATATGTGTGTGCATGAATGAAATTGTTATACATACTGTCCCGTATTAAGCTATGGTTGTGATTGTGATGTATATGGATGGATGGATCAATAGATGGACGGATGGATGTATGGATAGATGGATGGATGTGCATGATGTGTTTGGTGCATGTGTGTGATTGTGATGTATTTGATGGTATATGAATGATATAGATGGATGGATGGATCAAGGAATAATAGATGGATGGACGTGCATGATGTGTTTGGTGCATGTGTGTGGTTATGATGTATTCGATGGTACATGGATGATGTAGATGGATGGATTAGTGGTGAGATGGACGGTCAGTTTAGATGGATGGACGACTTGATGGTTGTATAATTGAATGGATTTATTAGTTAATGAACGGTTGGATCAGATACATCTAAATCAATGGTTGAGATTGAACCAGTTGATCTTGTAGATCGATGGTCACATCGGACTAATTGGGTATGTCGATCAATAGTTACATTTCGACGGTCAAGATTGATTTGGGTTATTACACATGTGTATCGTTGGATCTGAGTATCTTGTTCATATATGTAAGTTTCTTAGATTATAGTTCTGATGGTGGGTTAAGCATATTCATAAGTGATGAACAAGATGAACGGATCGGAATATCAACTTGATGTGTGTACAAGTGGATGTAGAGATGAAGTAGCTAGTTTACTACAATCGGGTGGTCCAAAATCAAAGTGGACGGTTAAATGTTTCTATCTAACGGTGCATATTCGACTGAGTGGTTAGTTATGATAGACAAGTGAGAATATTTATGTATATGATAATCTTATCTTGAAATCAACGGTCATATAGCTTGATCTATAAATGAAGATTATTTCTAATGGTTAGATTCATGTTGAAGAATAGTGGTAAGGTTAAGATAGCTAGATTAGTATCATACACAGGTACATAATAAGTTAAATTTCATGGTAACACTCAAGAGCTTTCAATACACGGGTATTGAAAAGTTCGGAGTGTTACACATCTTGTTTGGGATATTAGAGGATTACGTCGTCAATCTACTCCTCGATGGATCCCCATTTCTTAAGAATAATCCTTGGATGCACTGCCGACACTATTTTACAATCAAGACGATTATGAGTCTCAACAATTGGTAGGAGAAGATTACCATCAAGAATACGGAGTTGCCTTATGGCCTTCGTCATGAGAGCAATGGAAGCCTGTAGCCCTTACATGGCTTGTCGATTCTCTCGTTGTGATGCTTCAAAAGCTGCCAAAAAATGATTTTATAGAGCACTGTCTACAGGATTGTTGCCCGACTCGCCGTTAGAAGCTATAGATTAGACGAAAAGTCTCGCTCTGATACCAAATTGACACAGGGAAGCACGTGAGGTTGAGCACCATCTTCCTCAGGGGGATAACTTTTCCGAATCCACGAAAATTCTCTAAACTCCTCACAGAGGCTCCTTGAATCCACGAGGACAAGAGCGAGAAAAATAGAAAATATAAAAATTCAAAATTGATCGATCAATGAATTAAACAAGTTCACAACCATTTAATATAAGAATACTAAGCAATGAGAGAGAAATCAGAATCAAACTATAACTAAAACTCCTATAATTCATAACTTAATATAAATAGTGAACTTACTATTTATAAACGGTTATGATGTCTACCCGTGCATAAGGTTTTCGGCCAAAAATAGTAAGTTTCTTATTTGGCTTCACCAAGTTGTTCTCCTAATTATTCTGAGCACTTCTCATGATTGAGCACTACTCCTAAAGCCCAACAGATGAAGAGTTATAATCGAACTAAAACTTATTATTTATAGTAATAACGAAATTAAAATAGGAAAACAATTGTTAATTTAATAGTATTTTGCAAATCCGACTTGCGAGATACTAATGCACAAGGTTTTCGGCCAAAAAATGTCTAAAGTAGATAAATCATTCTAAATTGTAAGATATGTCCAATTTAATGTTTGACAGTTCGGATCATTTTTGAGGTTGACCTGGCCTCTTTGCTCTATCTTGGCCATGAAATTGTCCATAACCGTGCTTTACATCAAGATCCCACGCTCGTAGACCACACCAAATAATAAGCTTGGAGAGCATTAAATGTGAGTTGCATTAGATGCTAGAGCCACTTGTGGTGCGGTATGCGTGAGCGTTGGATATTCCTAATTTTTGCACTCATGCATTAAAAATATTCCCAGAAGAGGGATAGACTGCGTGGATAAACCGATGGATCACGGTGCGGCCGCGCACAGAGCTGACCGTTCGTGGCTAAAGACAGGCGGAGGTTGGACGCAATCCGCGACCTATCCCATGTCAGTTTTCTACGTGGCTCGTTTACCAAAGATTTCACCCGTACAGATGGTTTTAATAGTCCGACTGCTCAGCTCGTGAAGCCCTTGTATAGAGACATATTTTCCTGTATATCCACGCCGTTTATCACATATTACTTGTTTTCTTTTTTGCCATCATGCCATTTCTCAAAGAATGGGGTAAATCTAAATCTTAAGTGGACCAAATCACAAGAAATAGTGGTCATGGAACGCTTACCATTAGAAATTTTTATGGCTCACCATATTATTTATTCCCCGTCCATCGGTAAGAAAACACAAATATCATTTGATTCAAAAAAACTTTTAACCCGCATGAAGCTTTTATGGCCAATGACCAATACATCCTTTGCTGTGGTTTACTTGAGAGTCGGGTCCGCTTCAATTTTTGAGATCGTGTCCTTAAATGAGCCGAAAAACTAATCGATAGCATGAATATACAATGCACAGATAACGATGAGCCCCACGGTAAGAAAAACACACACTACGGTGTTACCCGGGGAACACCTGATCCACTCCCGGCAGGATGGGCCATCTCGGACGCGGAATGCGTCCTACAGCCGCACGTCCTAGCCCCGAACGTGCAGCTCTGTGGGTCGGCCACCGTGATGTATCTGTTTATCCAAGCCGTTCATCCCTTTTCTGAGATTATTTTAAGGCATGAACATAAAAATGAGGCAAATCCAAAACTCAAATGGACCACACCAAATAATAAGCTTGGTTGCATTAAATGCAAGATCCATTTGAGCGTTGAATCTACCTCAGTTTTGGGTTAACAACTTAAAATGATACAAGTAAAGGGTTGAACGGCTTGGATAAACAGATACATCACGGTGGGGCCGTCTACAGAACTGCTCGTTCGGTGCTAGAGCCGGGCCGGGGTAGGACGCAATCCGCGTCCATCTCTTATGGCTCCCAAGCTTTTCTCCTTCCCACGTAAGCGCAAAGACAACTCCCCCTAGCAAATCACCGTAGCTCACGTCGAGCGTACTACGCACCCTGCGCAGTTTTATATCGTCGTCAAGCCCCTCAACTCTATTGCCCGGGAAAGAAAAACAACGCCCGCAAAAACCCATTACACCCATTACAACGTGTCCGTACGCAATCCGGCCCTATAAAATACCCTTCCATTCATCTGAGATCTGATTTTTCCCCTCTCTCGTATGCAAGAAATGGCGAGGACAAGCTCTGGCCTCGCATATCCAGAGAGATTCTACGCCGCGGCTTCCTACGCTGGATTCGGCGGATCTCCGAACTCTTCCAAGGGCGCGATCTCGAAATTCCAGAACGATGTGGCGCTCCTGCTTTATGGATTGTATCAGCAAGTAAGCATGTAAAATTTCTGTGTTTTTTGTTTAATGTCTCGCCGGATCTGGTTTTCTTTCTCGCAAATTTGCCTTTTCTAGGTTCTTTTTGCGGCGTTTTTGGTTGAGATCACAAGGTTTTGGATTTTCTGGCCGATTTTCTAGAAATTGAGGTAGATCTGGGTTTGAAAATTGCGATATTCAGGGAGGGAATGTAGATCGGGGAGCCCTGATGTCTGACTTTGTGGTTTTTGCTCGAAATGCGGTGAAAATTTTCGATTGCATGTCTAATTGGGATGATTTAGTGCAATGTTGTGATGCTGGGGCAATTGGGGATGTCGATTTGGGGTGATTTAGTGGAAATATTGAGACATTTGTCCCGCGGAGAGGATTCGGAGAGGTCATTAATTATTATTTTTTTAATTTTCTTTTGATTGGAATGGCTTCTGATGCTTTTGTATGTGGTTGCAGGCAACAGTAGGACCTTGCACTATTCCGAAACCCCGGGCATGGAATCCTGTTGAGCACAGCAAATGGACAAGGTAGGCCGTTCAAATTTTGGAATAATGCAATGCATGTACATAGCTAGAATTCACATAACAAGAATAGGGATTGGTTTTGTAGGTTTTTCTTTTACTTTTTTCAGTTGATCTCTTGAAACTGTTTAGGATGGAGTAGAATCAGACGAACTTTCAGAAATCATCTATTTTGTAGCTAAGAATAATGGACGCTTGTCTATCATAATGAGAAAATTCTGATGTGGTGACAGTTTCTGAATCTAGCTTGAGAGACATGTGAGTCAACTAATTATTGAAAAAAAGAAAGAAAGTCTGAGTCAGCTGGCTTGAATATTGCTAGGGAACTTGTTTGAGATTTCCTGATGAAAAATATGTATTTTGACTTTTGTAAAAATGCACGCATTGATGATTCTATTGTATTGAATTTATAAAGATTTACAATAGAAATACAAGGAAAGCTTTATGTGGATATTAACTACATATTTGCTGTTGACAGCTGGGTTAAGGTGGCACTAGATTGGGTATCCTTTAAATGCCCCTGCAAGAGATGCATTTCATCATAAATGTTGATCTTGGAACTAAATAACATAAACTGTTGACGAGATAACCCATTTGTTAACAGATCAGTCAATTGATCAATGGTTGACACATAATGAACCACAGGATTCTTGGACAACACCTTGTCATGGGTGAAGCGAAAATCAATTTCGATATGCTTTGTCCATGAGTGAAATGTTGGATTGCCTGTCATATAGGTGGCGCCAATATTATCGCATCAGATCAATCACAGCTGATGTAGAGAAATTCCCAGCTCTTGAAGTAGTGATTGAACCTAGGTAATCTCAGCCGCTGATGTTGCGATGGTCTGATACTTGGCTTCCGTTGAGGAACGTGTGGCTGTGCATTGTTTGTGAGAGCTCCAAGACAACAAATTGGGACCAAGGAAAATAGCATAACCACCTGTGGACTTGCTGTCTTCAAGACAGCCAGCCCAGTCAGCATCCGAGTACCATTTGCAACCCATTATATTTTGAGTGGAGCAAGATGGAACCAAGACCTATGTACCATTACGGACAAGAGCATTAAATTCTTATTGCATAGCAGTATGCCATTTGAGATGTTCTGCAGCTTGAGAGTAACACGTAGGTTAGATTGGATCAAGTATAGGATGTTTAGCAGTGAGGGTAAATTGTGGAGGCTTGAGAGTACCCACAAGTGATCGAATGAGCATGGAATGAGTGCGTTATGGTGGAGCACATGCTGGATTGGGTATAGTAGCTTTAGAAGTATCAACCATCAAGTTGTGGGCCTAACAAATTTGCAACCAGGTCATGAGCGGGCCTTGCATCAATAGTTGGAGACACCTCAAAAGAACTTAGATTAGGCTGGTTGGGAACCGTGTTTGGTTGAGGAGTAATTGTTAATGGGGCAGCTATAGGTGGGCTAACTAACTGAATCAGATCTTGAGATGGGGCCTTGGAGAGGTTAACTACAGGTGGGCCAGATTGCTAGGGCTGTAGCGTGGGGACAACTGGGCTCATAGTTGAAGTTGGTCAATATGGGCCTGGTACAATGACTGGTGTTACTATAGTAATGCGAGAATGATCAGAGGATGAGTGAGGGCGACACGTGGCACAATACAATCAGAAGAGGTGAAGAAGTATTCCTCTCATTGGTTGCAAATGAAGAGTGCATCGTTATCGGCCCAATAGCACCTACAAACGGAAACACCTTCTCATCAAATAAACATGCCGAGAGATGTATATCTTTCTAGAGGAGGGATCAAAGCATTTGAACCCTTTGTGAACGGTTGAGTAACCAAGAAACAAGGTTTAGAGCGATGATCAAGTTTATGTTTAGCATAAGGCTGTAACCAGGAATAGCATAAACACCCAAACAAGTCCAGGGAGGAGTACACTAGTGAGGACCCAAACAATTTTGTAAGATGACATATATTTCCAAGGATTGAGCTTGGCAATCGGTTGATCAAATAAACCACCTTTTGAAAAGCAAAGGACCTAAAGACGGTGGAAAGATGAGCACGAGTAAGCATGGAAAGCCTGGTTTCGACTGTGTATTTGTGCTTGCGCTCAGCCGCACCATTTTGTTCCTGCGTGTGGGTACATGAAATACGTTGGGTAATGCCGTTTTTAGCCAAGAATGGGGAGAGCTTAGTAAACTTACCCCCTCCATCTGATTGGAGTGCCTTAATCCGTCTACCGAAGTATGTCTCTACCAAAATTTTGAAGCGAGCAAAGACATTGAGGACATCAGATTTGTGTGCAATAGGAAATATCCAACAATATTTACCGAAATCATCCTTGAATAACATGTAGAATCTAAATCCATCAATAGAAGGAAATGGGGCGGGTCTCCATACTACTGAATGAATGAGATCTAGAGGTGCATCGCTCAATGAATCTAAAGGTGTAAAAGGTAGATGGTGGCTTTTGGAACATCGGCATGCATCACATGCCAAATCCGCCTTATTAGCAAAAGGGTAAGGCAAAGCTAGAGAGAACATGTTTGACTATCCGTAATGAGGGGTGACCAAGACGTTGATGCCGACCATCTATAGAGATGTGCTCACAAGCCAAAGTAGACCGAACTCGTTCTTTATTCCTTACTAAATCATCGAAGTCAAGATGGTACAGTCCGTTTCCACTCAGGCCACATAGAAGAACCACCACTGTCCCTTGATCCTTAACAAGAAAATGAGAAGGATGAACTCAAAAATAGCATGGTTATCTCAGTAAATTGATTGACATATAATAAACAGTAGGAACATGAAGAATATCTTGCATCAAGACAGCATTATTCTAAGAAACAAAATGAGAGGACCCAATGTTAGAGATATCCAAACCTTGGCTATCACCAACCACGATTTGATCAGGCCCAAACTACTCGGAATGAATAGCTAAATTTGACATATTTGCAGTCAAATGATTGTTCGAGCCATAGCCAAGTAACTATGAATTTTGAGAATTAGCAGCATAAGAGGAATGGACACCGAAAAAGGCATGATTAAAACACTCCAGGCAATGAGCAACAGAGTGGACATCTTGAGAGCAGATCTAACATGTAGGTTGATGTTGATTGGTAAAAGGAGATCGAACGGGACGAGTTTGTGTGGAGGATGGTGAGCGATTTCAATTCCGATGGCGACGTTTACCACAATTGTTGTTGTGTTTGTTGTTCCAGGGATGAGTCGAGTACTCAACAGAGGTGCGAGATGCTGCATGTGCAGAGTGGATGGGTAGATCAACTTGATCATTAAAATTGGCCAAATAGGCCTCCCAACTAAGGAGTAAGCCGCAGAGATCATTGAAGGAGACGGGATCAACATGTGTGTGACCACCTGACCGGAGGTTGCAAAGTCACAATAGTCAAGACCAAGAACCACACAGAATGACGATGACAAGGTCCTCCTCACTAACCAGTTTGTCAATAGCCTAGGGAGACATCGATAGAGTGAACAGATTGTAGATAATTTGTTATTGTGGAAGAACCTTTCTTAATTGCAGAAAGAAGGTCCTTCAAATGCATAACCCAGGTGCGAAACGTAGGAGCGATTGTTCATGCAAGCGTTGTTCAAGCCTCATGAGAGGTGGGCGCACGGACAACATGCGCGAGAACACCCTCAGTGAGAGAAGAAATGATCCAGTTGAGGATTAATTGATCTTGTCATTCCCACAGATCGAAAGTGGGATTCAAGTCGTAGGTGGAAGGCATACCCGAGGAAAGGAAGTGTGGCGAAGCCGGATGGGTGCCATGTACATACCCTAACAGTTTGTGACCATGCAACAGATGCAAGAATTGTGCATGCCATAACATGTAATTACACTGGTTGAGTTTCAACAGAAGTTGGGGAGCAACATTGGTATTGGCCAATGGAGAGATTGGTCATAGTAGTAAGAGACAACTGGGTGAGAAGAGATGGTTGCTAATTGAGAGCCATTGTTGATTGGGGTGGATGCCATGAAGGGATCGATGAAAAAGAAAAACTCGTGAAGAGACTGTTAAATCTCTGATACCATGAAGAAGATGTATTTTGAATTGTGTAAAAATGCACACATTGGTGATTGTATTGTATTGAATATGCAAAGATTACAACAGATATACAAGGAAAGCTTTATATGGATGTTAACTACATCTTTGATGTTGGCAGCTAGGTTGAGGTGGCACTGGATTGGGTATCCTTTACACTTGAAAAGCCTTTTATTGTTGATGATGCCTTGTTGTTTCTTCTAATACAGCTAGTTGATCGACTTCCACATGTTTTCTAAACTATGCAAATGCAAGGATGGGTCTCTCCTTCCTTTCTCTCCCCACGTGTTGGTTAGTGTGGGGACGGAGCCTATTAGCTTCCAAAGAGATAGATGTGTTGAGTTGTAAGGATATTTTGGGTGTATTTGTTTAAGTTAGTATGTGTACACATGTCATTTTCTCAGTATTTTGGGTGTATTTGTTTTAGTTAGTATGTGTACATGTGTGTAAGGGTATTTAGGGGCTGTTTGATTTTCTAATTACGGCAGTAATTCCAGGTAAATGGGCAATGATAATGTACCTCTGTATTTCCGGTTGAATTTCCAATGTGATGTTGACAGCCACCGTCATTTATAACCCTCCTTACGTCACCAGAGGGGAAAAAAACGTTAAATCGTGGGGCCCTCCATGATGTGTTTGTCTTATCCACACTGTCCATCCCTTTAGACATCTCATTTTAGGGCATGAGCCGAAAAATGGGGCAGATCCAAAGCTCAAGTGGACCACATCACAGGAAACAATGGGAATTGAACTCCTATCATTAAAAGCTTCTTGAGGACCCTAGGAGTTTTGGATCAAACTGATATTTTTGTTTCCCCTTTATTTATGACTGTGTGACCTTATGAACAGGTTGGATGACAAATAAACATTAATGTGGGCCCTAGGGAGAAAACAACTTTCAACCCTTGATGTCTTTAAGATCATTGTTCCCTAAGGTGTGGTCCACTTGAGCTTTGGATTTGCTTCATTTTTGGGATCATGCCTTCAAATCTGCTGTTAAAAAGGATGGATGGTGTGGATAAGTCACATATATCATGATGGGGCCCACATATGTAAATAGGTAATGACATGGTTATCATGGACCGAATTTCAAAACGTAATTACTGCCTATATTTCAAACAGGTGGAGTAAGTCATAATTACTTATTTACCTGTATTTACCAGGGAAATTAAAAATCAAACAGCCCCTTGTATCATTTTCTTATTGTAAGTCATTTCTAATAAAATAAGGGGGAGATGTGAGAGAGTATTCACGTTTTTTCAATTTCCCCATTCCCTTCATTTTCTTCTTTTTATCTTTACATTCATCCTTTCAAAGTTTTTAATCTTTCATCTTGGTATTAGAAAATCAAGATCATTATAAGGGTTTAACATAGGAGGATCAGAGGTGACTCGAAGCGCTGTCCGTATGTGTTGACGTCATCTGACCGTACTGCTGACATCAGTAACCGTACGATCAGGGTTGTTAGATTGGAACAAAATTACTACTGCCCGCATCATTTTGATTTATTATAGATTTTGGCCTTTTTTTTTTTTTCCAGATTTTTTTGAAGGCATTTGATGGTGTTTCAAGGTATAAATAGTGTTTCAAGGTGTTCCACTAAAAAAAATAAATTGAAAAACATGGGTTTCAGAACAAATTAGATGGCTGCGATCCTACATGGTGATTTTCAGAATCAAGGTTAGTATTGTTTGGATCGGTTTTTTATTGGAGTTGATTGGAAGTGGTCTCACATTGATCGGATCATTGTGGAGAGAGACATCACAATTTTTCTACCTTAGAGAGTGACGTCACCTAGGTTTTTTGTTAGTGTATGGAACATATTAGATTCCTATCTGCTTTACTTCTACATTAATTTGACAGTTTTTTTGAAGTATCTGGTTGTGTAAACACTCCTTAGCTGTCTTCCAGAGTAATTTGTGGAGGCCAATTGGTGCGTACCTAAGCCCGAGAAGAGCCTGGAAGCATCGTTTGAGTTAAAGAAACCTTTGTTGTCAGTTGGAATTGACGTTGGTCATCTACAAGGATGTCGAACAACAGTAATACTGAGGTTAATTTATATTCCACTGGAGGTTCATCCCTAGATAATTTAGGAATGCAAATGACGATGGTGAAGTTAAGTGGCCCCAATTATGTACAATGCTCACAGGCTGTGAAGATGTTTATTGGGGGAAGAAGTAAACTTGGATATCTGACAGGAAAAACAAAGGAACCAACAATCATTGATCCCTCTTATAATAAGAGGGAAGCAGTTAATTTGTTGATTATGGCCTTTTTTGGTCAATTCTATGGAGACCAATGTGAGTAACGGGTTTATGTTTCTGAAGACTGCCAAAGATATTTGGGATACTCTAGTCCAAACTTATTCTTAGGTGCAAAACTTTGCTCAGATTTGTAAACTATGATAAGACATTGCTCATCTTCGACTGAGGGAGAAAACTTTGGCAACCTACTTTGCAACTTGAGGCGTATGTAGGAAGAGTTGGATTTCTATGATTCATATGAACTATTGCACTGAAGATTCTTTGATGTATAAGAAGAAGGTAGAGAGGAATCACATTATTGATTTTCTGGCTGGTATGAATCTGGAATTCAAATTGATCAGAGTACAGTTAGTTGGACAAGATCAGTTGCCCTCTTTGAGTCAGGTATATGCACACATTCAGAGTAAGGAGAGTAGATTAGCTTCAGCAAAATAGTATATAATGTGACTGTAGAGAAATCAGCCATTGCATTGAGTGCTGGTTTCCATAGATGCATATAAGGGAGTTGATAAGAAGCCTACTAAGGAGAAAAATGATTTGAAGTGCACACACTGTGGAAAGACCAGGCATGACAAAGAGCATTTTTTGGAAATTATAGGTCAACCACCCTGATACAATCGCAAGAGGGGTACATCTGTAGCTAACACAACGTCTACTATAGAAGGGTCCACATCCACTGGCATTACCACTCCTAGCTCACAGTTTACTCCTATTGAAACCCCTCTGGGGGCTAATCCCTCACCTAGGATGGTTTGCATATCAGAAGACGAGTTGGAGCGCCTGCGCTATAAAGTATCACAGTTGGAAAATCCATCTACCTCAGGTTATGCACACACAAGCATACGTGCGTGTGCATTCCACACCGATACATTTTTTTCTCCACTTCTTCATCTTGGATCATTGATTCCGGTGCCTCAAATCACATGATAGGTTTGGTTTGTCTTTTATTTTTTATTTTTTACTTACTCTTTGTTCTAGAAAAGAAAAAATTAAAGTTCTAATGGTTCACTTTCTTTTATTGCCCGAAAGGGAAATGTCTCTCTTTATCCCAAATTTCCCCTTTCTTCTCTGTCATATGTACCAAATCTCACCTCTAACTAGTTATCCATTTGCAGTATCACGAAATCCTTGAATTGTAGTGTAACCTGTTTTTTTTTTTTTTTTTTTCCACTCATCGTGTGTTCCGGGATCTACATTCGAGGAGGATGATTGGGAGTGGCCGGGAATCTAATGGCTTATACCTTCTTGTGACTTCGTCAGCTCAGCCTAGGGCACATCAATTATGCATTGCTAATAGTAGTTCCAGTAGTAGCAATAAAGATGAGCTGTTTTGTTAGCACTTACATTTGGAACATTTATCCTTTTCGTATTTGAAAAAAAATCTTTCTTGAGTTATTTAGTTCTAATTCTGTTGAGTTACAATGTGAAGTGTATGAACTTGAAAAACACTCGTATTTCTTTTCTATTAGGTCTTAATAAAAGCATTGCTCCTTTTTCTATTGTTCATTCTAATGTTTGGGGACCCTCTCCCACTACTTCTTTTACTGGTTATCAGTATTATGTTTCTTTCGTTGATGATTGCACCCGTAGCACATGGGTTTATCTTATGAAATCTAAAGGACAAATTTTTTCCATCTTAAGAAATTTTCATAAGATGATTTGTACTCAATTTGATTCTCATATCAAAATTCTTAGTTCTAATGACCCAGGGGAGGGGGGTGTATTTATTCTGGACTTAAATAATATTTGCGTGATAATGAGATTGAACATTAGACTACTTGTG
This sequence comes from Magnolia kwangsiensis, assembly GCA_037074715.1. NCBI lineage: Eukaryota > Viridiplantae > Streptophyta > Magnoliopsida > Magnoliales > Magnoliaceae > Magnolia > Magnolia kwangsiensis. Next base: position 94,490,722 of record CM073579.1, read on the forward strand.
CTGGTACGCCATAACAAAATGGAGTGGCAGAGTGAAAGAAATGTCACCTCCTGGAAGTGACAAGAGCATTGTTATTTGGTATGAACGTTCCAAAAACTTTTTGGTCTGATGCTTTTCTCATTGCTGCTTTCCTCATAAATCACGTCTTCTTGTGTTCTTGGCTTTAAAGCTCCTTTTGAGGTCCTTATCCCTGGTCATTCATTATTTTCAATCCCTTCTTGAGTTTTTGGTTGCATGTATTTTGTCCATATTCACAAACAATCATACACTAAACTTGATCCGAATGCTCTTAAGTGATATTTGCGTGATCATGGGATTGGACATTAGACCACTTGTGTTGGTACACTAGAAAAAAATGGAGTGGTAGAGCGAAAGAACCATCGCCTCCTAGAAGTGACAAGAGCATTGTTATTTGGTATGAATGTCCCAAAGACTTTTTGGTTTGATGCTTTTCTCACTGCAGTTTTCCTCGTTCGTAAATTGCATGCATTCTCGTGTTCTTGGCTTTAAATCTCCCGTTCAGGTCCTTATCTATGATTGTTCGTTATTTCCAATCCCTCCTAGAGTCTTTGTTTGCATGTGTTTTGTCCATATTCATAAACAATCATGCACTAAACTTGATCCGAAGGCTCTCAAGTGTGTCTTCCTTGGGTACTTTGCCTCTCAAAAGGGATATCAGTGCTATCATCCTGCTTCTCAGCGTCGTCTTGTGTCCACGGATGTTACATTTCATGAGTCTATTTCTTTCTTCGCTTCTCGCGTTGCCCTTCTTCAGGAGGAGAGTGCTGGTGAAGAGAGGACCGACCCGTTGTTTCTTCATGTTCATGCACCATTATATATATATATATATATATATATATATATATATATATATATATATATATATATATATATATATATATATTTTACTATAGTGGTACTATTAGCTTATAGGATACAAGTTCTACTGGCACTATTAGCTACAAGATACGAGTGCATCTGTTAATGAGTTACAAGTTTACACAAGATGGAAGCCAAAGGAAGACCAACCACCCAGGAAAGTCCTTGAACGCGGGTACTACTATTACTCATATTATCACATCTTCTCCTAATCCTATTCATGTGGTTGAAAGTACTGATGATCTCAATCTTCCTATTGCTGTTTGGAAAGGTTAATGTTCTCATACTCAACATCCCATGATAGAGTTTATTTCTTATCGGTCTCTTTCACTATCTTATCGTTCTTTCCTAGTTTCTATTTCCTTTGTTTCTCTTCTTGCTAGTGTTTCAGATGCTTTGTCCAAACTGCCGTGAAAAGATGCTATGTATGAGGAGGATGAAAGCTCTAGAAAGAATGGAACGTGGGACTTGGTAGACCTTCCTAGAGGGAAGCATCCGGTGGGGGTGTAAGTGGGTGTACACCATGAAATACAAAGCAGATGGATCCGTGGTTAGATATAAGGCCTAGGTAGTTGCCAAAGGCTACACGCAAACATTCAGTATTGACTATTAGGAGACTTTTGCACCGGCGGCACATATGAACTCTATACGAGTACTCTTGTCTATGGTTGCAAATTTGGCATGGCCTCTTTATCAGTTAGATGTGAAGCATGCGTTTCTTTATGGTGATTTGGAGGAGGTATACACGAAGATACCTCTGGTTTTTTGCATCTGAATACCCATGGAAAAGTTTGCAAGCTGAAGAAGGCCTTGTATGGTTTCAAACAGTCACCTAGAGCATGGTTTGAGTGCTTCAGTAATGCAATAAAAAGGGTTGGCTACACATCGAGTAAAGCAGATCATACTTTTTTCATTAAACGATCTCGGGGGAAGTCAGTGGCTCTCATTGTTTATGTCGAGATGATATAGTGGTAATTGGGGATGATGATGAGGAGATTCAAAAACTCAAGAGGTACCTTGGAAAGGAGTTTGAGATGAAGGATTTGGGCAAGCTAAAGTTTTTTCTTGGGATAGAGGTGGCATGTTCAAAGCGGCGTATCTTTATCTCTTAAAGAAAGTATGTCCTAGACCTTTTGAAAGGGACTGGTAACCTTGGAGCAAAGCCAACAGATACTCCAATTGAACATAATTATAGATTGAATGATGAGGATGGTCAACAATTAGTTGATGTAGGGCGGTTTCAGTGGTTAGTAGGTCGACTAATTTACTTGTCTTTTACTCAGCTAGATATTGTCAGTGTTATTAGTTAGTTCATGCATAATCCAAGGACCACACATAGGTACGCATCTCATTAGATTCTTATATATCTAAAATCATCTCTTGGAAGAGGAATTTTGTTTGCTAGACATGATCATGATGAGGATATCCGAGCACCATACCAAAGGAGGGTTAAGCCAGTCCCCTTATGGCTAGACGACGCCCAATTCACATTCCTAGCCATGTTGAAAACCCCACGTGCATGTTGTACTTCTTTAAAGATCTCACACCGGGTAGATGCACGTGAGTTGCATACAGGAGCTTGATGGACACATCAGACCGTTGGATTGGGTGGACATGATGATCGGACAGTTAGATCATCATCATTGAACATCTTGATCGTGGACCCCCATGGGCCACGAAATAGTTTAGTTGTTTAGATTGTTTACATGATTATTATTTTTAGTATACCTTATATTTGTGTTGAGATTAGGGAGTTAGGAACAACTTTTAATTTATTAAGCGTATTTATGTTGAGAATATTATTTGAGAGTGTCTTTTTGTAAAAGGTCTTTTTTAATACTATAAAAGAGAAAGATGGGTGTGTGAAGCCCTGATGCCATTATTTTGAAGAAAAAAAAGAGGCTGTTTTTCTCTTCTTCATGTGATTTGAAGAATACTCTATGTGATTTGGAGCTTGGGTGCGGTGTTATTCCATTCCCCATTCAACGGAGGTGCGAGGCTTCCATCTATTATCTTCCTTCTCTCTTCCTTTCTATCCAAAGAGGTATTTCCAAAAAACTCCGTCTCTTCTTTCATTCCTATCCAAAACCATTCAAACCATCTTTTTCTTCAACTTTTCATCATCCAACTTCAACCCCAACTAAAATCAACCATTGAGGACCCGAAAACCCTAGGCAACGACCCACATGTGTGAGCCCCTAAATTGATCATATGGACAACCATTTAATCCTTTGATTTCCCCTTGCTTCCCCCATCAAAACTTACCCTAAACCATAGATCCCCCAATTTGCTATTTTCCCTAATTTCTAAAAACTCCAAATTTCAAAATTCGCAATTCTCATGAACCCTAATTTTTCAAATTTCAGATTTTTTCCTTCTTGACCCTAATAATAAAACTTACAAATATGTCTCTTGAGTGTGGAACGTGCCTATGCTAAATTGGAAGTTTTATCCTTCCATTGGGCCTAGTTTTAATCGATTTATGTGATTTCTTAGCATACAAGCATGTGATTTAAGTTAAATCATATTTTATTTCCTATTGTTTACTTTTAATTACTTTGTGAGTTAACATCTTTTGTTAATTGAATTACTTTATAGACTCTTTCATAATCTCCATGTTGTACGCTAGCATTAAATCACTTGTCTTGCATCAGGTCACCTAAGGGTTGAGCCTACGCTAAATCATATTGGGCTGGTTCAGTTACTATAGACGATCAACTTTTGGGTATTGCTCCTTAATTGAGGGGAACTTAGTCACTTTGAGGAGTAAGAAACAGGCTGTTGTGGCAAGATCTAGTGCAGAAGCAGAATTCGGTGTATGTGAGCTATTATGGCTTCTATCTTTGTTATCGGAGTTGGAATACAACACTCCGGGTTCTGTGTATGTACCGTGACAATAAGGCTGCCATAAGTATTGCTCACAATCCCATCTAGCATGATCGCACTAAGCCCATCGAGATAGACTAACATTTTATAAAGGAGAAGCTGCGGGCTGGACTAATTTGTACTCCGTACATTTTTACACGACTTCAATTGGCGGACATTCTTACTAAAGGAGTTTGCAAAGCTAGGTTGCACAATTTAGCTGCATTGACCTGGCTTGTAGGTAATAGCAAGGGGCTCAAGGTGGACAATTTATGCAAAAGGGGGATGATTCTCCTGAATGTGTGTCTTCTATGTTACAAAGCTGAAAATTCGGTGAATCATTTCTTCATTCATTGCGTCTTTGCAACAAAGATTTGGGATTAGTTTGTTGTTAACCTTGGTTTTCGATGGGTAATGACGGGTTCTATAGAAGTTTTATTTTCATCCTGGCATGGTGGGGGTGGTGGAGAGATAGGGAAGAAAATATGGTGTCTCTGTTTACAGGTAGGAATATGGGTGCTGTGGATGGAAAGAAACAGTTGGTGCTTTTGAAGCCGGAAAAAGTCAGTTTTGGAGGTATACAAAATGGCCAAGGGGCTGTTGAAGGAATAGACGAGTGAAGCAAAAATCATTGGGGCTGACCAGTTTGAAAAAAATTGGGTTGAGTTGTAGCTGTTCCTATTTATTTTCCTTCTGTTTGGGTGTAATTCTTTAGGCTTCGGCTTCTGTGCAATAAAATCTGTCATTTTTTCAAAAAAAAAAGAAGTTAGGTTGTTTAAAACTTTAAGTTGGGCATGATAGATATTTTTGCACCAACTTTAGGGGGAGTGTTGAGCTGTAAGGGTATTTTGACTGTATACGTTAGTATGCGAACATGTATGTGAGGGTATTCATGTCATTTTCGTATGATAGACATTTCTAATAAAAAAGGGGGAGACATGAGAGATTATTCACGGTTTTTTTTTTTTCATTTTCCCTATTTTCTTCATTTTCTTCTTTGTATCCTTTCATTCATCCTTTCAAAGTTTTTAATCTTTCATCTAAATGTCCCTCTAGAAACTTAAGCTGCAATAGTAAATGAAGTAAAAAAGCAGTTCAGAAAGATTTTCAGCAAAAACATATTCAACTACATGAGAAATAATGAGAGGTTTTAATGAGCCCAACTAATAACCATAACTCACATACAAGAATGCAAGTTCCCGCAGAATCCATGAACTACTTCACACACAACAAGAACACTGCTGCCTTTCAAAAAAAAAAAAAAAAGAACACTGCAGCGACATTGTCAAAAATCTCATAATTCTCAAAGACTCAAATCAATGCAACTTTCCCCTTGCCAGCATCCATGTTCTGAATTATGCTTGAGAAAACTTGAAACCTTCAACTATATTCAAACTTTAGCCCATGATTAATCTATTCCCAGCCTTTAAAAGTTGAGCTCCTAACCAACTTCTCTGACTAAAGAAAAGGACCGAAAGCTCACTCCATGCACCCGTGACAATTATTTGTAACAAGACCCTTGAATAACCTTTTATTAGAAGATGGACGTGTGGAACACAAGAAGGAAGAACAAAAAATGATGTCATCTGAAGCAGCCTAAGAAAATCTCCAATAGGAAATAAAATGGAGAAGTGTTTGAGGTGGTTCTGCCATATGCTATTAAATCTAGAGATGGCCCCCATAAGGAGGGTGGCGCACTACAGCAGAGATGTGTCGGCTATTATATTGTGATATAATACCGCCGTATTAATAATATGGTATAGCATCAATAATCCTAGCTTGATCAACAGGTTTGCTCAGTAATTGTCCTAGTTGGCTTGACTTGTCACACAAGTTTTTGAAACCTTAGTTTGGTTGGCTTGTTACACAAATTATTAAAGTCTTAGGTTCAATCTAATTATGTTCTTTTAGAAGTAGTTGAGCGTAATAAGGGTTGTTGTGTACTAGGTCTATAAATAAACAGGAAGGGCATAGAGTATGGCAAGTTCTTAGAGTATTCTTAAATATGGATTTTCTTTTTCCAGTAGTAAAATTCCTGCAGCAAATTTTGTCACATCCAAGGATTCGGGTGGCCTGGTTTGCTTCCAGTATTTGCAAGAATTGGTATCAAAGCAAGTTCCGATATGCTGGAACTTGTTGATTTGATTGCTTATTATTATTATTATTATTATTTTTTGGTGCAGATTTTCTGCATATTTTTTCTGTTTCCTTTACTCTGCATGTTTCCTGCAGTGAAGTTGGTTTTTCTGTGTAGCTTTTACTCCTAAACCCAACAACAGCACATGCACAGTCCTGAACACCAACTCTTCCAGCTTTTAACCAGCCCAATCTGCATAAATTCGAGCCAAATCTGAACCAAAAATTCCCCAAACTGCTCCTAAATGACTCATGTAAACCTGTCCCTCTTTAACTTTAGTTGGTCCCTAGTTCCACAGCCCGTCTTTTAAACAGTTCTCAGTCTGCTTCTAGTCCATACCTAGTTCCTTTCCCTACTCACATATCCGTTTACTTTTGAGTCCTTAATCCTGCCCATTTTCCTGAAATGTGTCCTTTCATCTCACTCCACTCGCAGCCCCTGTTCCTAGCTGAAAAGTGAAAATTGTCTTATTGCAGCTATCTTTGCAACCTATCACAGCCCCTAAACTACACAAAGCCTACATGTTGAACCAGCCCTTAATTGCATATAAACTTGTCCCTGAAGTCCTGTCTTTCCAACTGCTTATTCTTGTTAAGATGTCTATTGGAAGCTTTCATTCTTACACTTCTCAATTTCTATCCGCATTCACATACCTATTACAACCATCCACTCCATCTTCCTATCGTTATCATGTCAATCCCTATCTTCCTTTGATTACCATGAAGGTCCTTATGGACATTCCACTCCTTAATGTGAAAATCCATCACAGTGCAATGGTAATAAAGAGACATTGACTAGTAGCAAAAAGGTTGCACGGCCGATTGAAGCAGTTAGATAGAATGAGTGAGTAGTGCAGAGAGATAAGGAAATTCAAAGAAGGCATAAGAGAATCCAAAGAAGACTTACAAGAAATATGCATATTAAACCAAGAATGCATGGATGTCATGTGTCAAAACAAAAGAAAAGGTCATATTGAATCTCAATCTGTTGAATTAGATAATCCGAGGGAGACAGTTTGTGAAGAGAGTGGCATGATTCACAATGACAAGCACAAAGAGTCCAACTTTGAATTGTCTGGTAAATCCCCAAATGGCGTGATTGAGGAACCTGTCAATGGATCGACCAAAGAGGTCGATGCCCAAATTGACAGGAAAAAAAAACAACAGAAGATGATCCTCGTAGCAAAGCAATAGAACAAAGGTCATTGTTGTGATTTAAGAGAATGTTGAAGATGGTGACCGACTAATTTGAGTGTGACAGTGGTGTGGGTGCTTGATGGTGCAACTGTCGCTGAGAAATGAGATCTCTCAACTCTCAAGAGAAGGCACGTGCTAGAGGATGCAAGATAAAGTGAGAGCATGACCTGATCAATGATATGCTTAGTTGACATGGAGGACTTCGTCATCAGCTTCCACCAAAGAAACAGAAGACTAGCCATGTTGGCACATCAAGATCAAGGGCTGACACTGTTTCAAACTCAAGGATGAGTTCCTTTCAGCCAGCAGGAACAATGCACTGCAGCAGATATGCAATCACCTTCAACAGCATGTTGCATTAAGGATTTAGTAGCTGATACAACAAAATACAATGAAGTTGCAATAATCTTGGCATGATTAACATTTTATATCCTAGTTTGTTTGACATGTTACACTAGTTAAAGTCTTTGTTGGGCTGGCTTGTTAAACAAAGAAGTCCTTGGTTAAGTATATTTATGTTCTTTTATTAGTTGCTGAGTTTGATTATAATTTCTACTAGATGAAAGGGAAGGCCATAAAGTATAGTTAGTTTTCAGAGTACTCTTAAATATGGAATTTCTTTTCTAGTGAGTGGATTCTCAACTTCTTGACTTTTGTCAGTGAGTGGACTCTCCACCGTAAAGTTTCACCAAATTCTAGTCACCCTCCGAAGATTCGGTTACCTGGATTTGCTTCTGGTATCCACATCAGAGGAAAGGCTGATTAGTTTTTGAAGTGGATAACGCCTAAAGGAGGGTGAGAGAATACCTAATAGGACCTGGATCTAGATTATTGGGAGTGATTCAAAGTCTTCATTGCTTACTGAGGATAATATATATATATACATACACACACATATATATATATATGTGTGTGTGTGTGTGTGTGCGTGCGTGCGTGCGTGCGTGCGTGCGTGCGTGCGTGCGTGTGTGTGTGTGTGTATTTGAAGTGGATAACACCTAAAGGAGGATGAGAGAATACCTAATAGGTCTTGGATCTAGATTATTAGGAGTGATTCAAAGTCTTCATTGCTTACTGAGGATATATATATATATATATATATATATATATATATATATATATATTTAAAGTGACGAAGTTATGTTAAAAGGATCAAAATACAAGAGAAAGAGGAGAACTCCCGCTGAGATAGCGGGAGAAACAACCTCCAAAGAAAAAAACCAAAACAGTGGATTGGGATAAACGAGACCCCAGTCTGCTAAGTAATGTTGGGCTCTCAGAATTGTTGAACCCAATGATTTAGAGGTCCTTGTAAAACATCTCCTGTTTCTTTCTTCCCAAACTGACTGCCAGATTGCCAACAGACACATTCTCCACATTATCGTTTTCTGATTCCCTAGTTTTGGCCCAAGCCAAGCTTTAATCAGACCGTTAGAAGAGGAAGGGAAACACCACGCTATATTGAAGGAGCTGAGAATAGCCGACCACACTTGAACAATGAATGGACAATGAATGAACAGGTGATCCACTGATTCCTCATCAGCCATGCAGCAGAGACAAATGTTGGTTATTATCATGCCCCTCTTCCTTAAGTTGTCAACAGTCAGGACTTTCTTCGTCCCTCCTAACCAGCTGAAAACCGATATCTTTGGAGGAACTTTGAATTTCCAGATTTTTCCCATCATGTAGGTGTCCTCATATATAGGAATGATTGTGCAAAACAGGATCAGTACATTGAACCAAAGAAGCTGGGACAAGGGTGGACCCATTCCCTTTTAGGCGTGTTGACTAATCTCTATGCCAGAAAGCTTAATTTGGCCAACTATTTGTTCTCTGAGGTCAATTTTCAGTTACATTTCGTCGTTTTGGTGAGAACGACATGCTTGAATATTTGCCAAACGAATTTTCAGCTTGAGAAACAATATTATTACTTTTTATGGCCATTTGTTCCCTTATTGAGCTGCATTCTTGAATCTTTTCATGCAATATCTTTGAAGATTTGTTTCTCTTGATTTCCATCAAAGACTAGCAATTAATTTTTATTTCCTGATTATAGCATTCAGCATCTATTTTATCGGTGTCTGGTTGTTATCTTTTTAGTTTTTCCTAATCTCATCTTTTCTCATCTATGATACTTGTTATTCCCACAGTTGGCATGGACTTGGAAACATGGCTTCAACAGAAGCAATGCGCCTCTTTGTGAAAATCTTGGAGGTGAGCATAGAGTTCGGTTTATATTGCGTTTGCATTTATAATGATACTATAATCAGCTTATTATTTCCTGTTTTATTTCTTTATATAGGAAGAAGATCCAGCTTGGTATTCAAGGGTATCAGAGTTTGTTGTCGAGCCTGTTGTTGATGTAGAAATGAATGTGAGTTTTTTGAAATTTTGGTAGATGCTGAACTTAATTTCTTCCTTCATGTATGAATTTAAACTTGTATCAGTCAATGCACGTCATGCTTAATTTAAATGTTTATTGGACCTTTTCAATCAAAGCATCATATCCCTAAGGGGCTGTTCGTTTTTTTAATTCCCCCTGTAATTCACCGTAAATGGATTACCAGTGTTTACATTTGTAATTCCTGCACCCGTCCCAACATGATGTTGACAGGTAGGTTATTTGAACGTATTGTCTCTAAACACGAGGTGGAAATGCGATGTATGTGACTTATCCACGCCATCCATTCCTTCCACCAATCCATTTTAGGGCCTGAGCTGAAAAATGAGGTAGATCCAAAGCTCAAGTGGACCACACCATAGGAAACAGTGGAAATTGTACGCCTACCATTGAAAACTTCTTGGAGGCCCCGGAAGTTCTGGATCAAGCTGATATTGGTGTTTTTTCCTTTATCCGTGTTTGTGTGACCTTATGCGCAGGTTGGATGACAAATAAACATCAATGTGGGCCTAACGAAGGAAACATTCAACAGTTGATGTCTTTAGGGCCGTTGTTTCTTGTGGTGTGGTCCATTGGAGCTTTGGATCTGCCTAATTTTTGGGCTCATACCCTAAAATGTGCTGGTAAACTACATGGTGTGGATAAGACACATACATCCATGGTGGGGCCCACAAATTAAAGTCAAACTCAACGACACCCTTTAGAGATTGGTTTTCAAGGTGGAAATGCTCACCGATTTCCATCCCATTCAAAAACTTCCAAGAAGTCATTATTACATACTTATGATGCAGGACATGAAATTTAAATATGAACAAATCACATAATAATTCCACATCCCACACAAAAGCTCAAACATTCAAGTAAAGGGGAATCTACACGGGTCCAGGCCTACACAGGTTAGGACTGGGTCAATAAAATTATGGACCAAACGATGCTCAAAGGGAAATAGGATTCAGCCACACATGCACAACAATCAGTCTCTAATCCAAGGGATTCCCCAATTTCAATTCAAGGAATCCTAGGGTGAGAAAATAGGCAAATAAATTAAGGATAATGCAATCTAGGGTCAGGGTTTTGAAAATAGATGTAAAAATGGGAAAATATGAAGAAAACCTGAACCAAACGACAGCTCTCGCGTGCGGACTGCAGCGGCCCGGGCCTGACACGTGTGCAAGGGGGCTGGCCACACATGCGATAGGGGGCCTGAATCCCTAAATTGCTTCCTTGACCCTAGTCGGTCAGAGGAGGACTTCAAACCCTCCAAACCTCATGGCAATCCAACGTGCGATCGGAGCGCAGTGCTCCGTTGAAGTTTCGGCCCTCCTGCAGGGCCAGATTCTGGGAACTGGCTGTAGGGAGATGAAGGGTTGCAAAACAGACGGATTTGATGCGAGAATGATCGTAGAATGGGAGAAACATGGATGATATGAGATGGGGGCGGATTGGAATAAACGTGGCTTTGCACTGCGGTAGTTAGCCCTTCGAAAAGGGAGGGTTTCTCACCCATTTGAATTTTTTCCATAAATCAGAAACTCAGAGTAGAAAAAACACGCAGGAGCTTTTTTATTCAACTTCAGTGAATCAAAAGACCTATAAGGGGTGCCTGTTTATAAGAAAACTCTATACCCTAAAACTTGTGCCATGTACGCAACCTATTACTTAGTGATGAAGTAAACCAAAATAAAAACTAATCAAAGAAATCTAAAGCGTTCATAATATTCTAAATAAATCAATCTGACCGGTGGGCCCCGATCATGAGATCTCATGATAGGCTTTACTTGATTATCGAGCTCACTCTAATGAATTGAAACTCCGTCTTCTAATTAGGAAACCCTCCCTGGACGTCGTTATCGAGCTAGATCGACGGTGGGACCCTCCCTCTCCTTGCGTACGTGCGTAGGGGGCGGCGTGCGTGCGTGTGCGTGTGATGTCCCTATCAATTCTCCTCGGCTGTGAAGATTTCGCCACTGGCGAAATAAAACTCCTGAACTGCTGCAGGATGTCAGGATCAAGTCTCTAAAGCTCTTCCTCAATGAGCCACGTGCTATCTGAAGCTGGACGTGACTTCCATTTAACCAGATACTTTTGAAACCCGCCATCCAATGTTAAAAGTATCTGATGGTCCAAGATATCCTCTTTTCCTCTCTGGGTGTGTGAAGGCTATGTATGGGAGGTAGAGGCTGGGAAGAAAGGTCGGGAAGAGTAGGTATGAGAGGTAGAGGCTGAAAAAATGGGCCAAGACGGGTAGGTATGGGACGTAGAGGCTAGGAAAATGGGTCGGGAATGGTAGGTATGGGAGGTAGATGCTGAGAAAATGGGTCAGGACGGGTAGGTATGGGACGTAGAGGCTGGGAAGATGGGTCGGGAGGGAGCCATGGATCAAGGGAAAGGCTAGACAATGCATCAATGGCCCCTTGAAATGCAACTAGATCTTCCACATTGAATGTGGAATTAATTACCATGGAGGGTGGAAGATTTGCACATATGCATTGAGACCGTTTTGTTTTATAATTTCGAAGGTTCCAGTGCTACGTGCGTGTAACTTACGAACGGCCCCCGGAGGATACCGCTCAGGCCTGATGCGGACCATTACAGTCCCTTACATTGAATTCCTTGAAACATTTACGTTGGTCTGCAGAAAATTTGTAATGTTTGTTACTAGTAGTAATCTTTTGCCTGATTTCTTGATTACATGAATGAATGTGATGTGCAAAAGACTCAGCAGGCTCTGACGGCCTATGAGACAATGGCATAGGGACAAGATCAATAGGTTTCTCAGGTTTATAACCAGTAACGATTTCATAAGGACTGAGACTTGTGGACCTATCGATAGAACTATTAAACGCGAACTTGACTGTAGGTATTACGGTGTCCCATGTTCTGGTGTGCTCTATATCCCTCATAGGGGGGAGGCTCATCCGGTAGATCATCAGGAAAGACATCACAAAACTCATCCACTATCGAAATGTCCTCAATGGATAACTCTGCACTAGCCTTTGATGCACTCTCTCCAGCCACAAGGCCACACATGTTGTACCCCTCAAAATAGTGGTGTTGATGTCCCTCATGGGGTGGTTGCACGAGTGCACGCCCATAACTGATTTCTTGACCAACTCCATTCATTGGTCTATCCTCCTGACCACCTGCCTAAGATTGAACATCCACCCCAATGGCGGGGTTTGTCCCTGCGGAGGCTTTTAGTTAGGTAATGCATACATCAAATTGATCAAAGTGTTGGTCTATATGTTGTTCCCAGCGCTTACTTAAAGACTCAATCTGTTGGAACAGTTTGTTTAATGACTCTAGCAGTTGCTCCATGTTTAGTGTAGGGTGTAAACTAAAATCATGACCCGTACGTGTGGGCATACACTCGCTAACTTCACCTAAGGACTTTCTATGATGATTGTATGCAACTAAATAGGACTAAATGATCCTATGAGACTTTATATGAGAGAAACTATGCAGTGCTACTAAAATCCAGCAACATAGTTGCCAAAATAAGGGAATAATAGAAAGTTATAGCAATGTGAATTGCTAACTTCCTGCTAACAGAAATTTTAGCAGCTAATATTAGGGACTACGGTATTCTAATAACTATATGTGATGAACTGGATACATGAAGGACTCAAACAAACTAACCCTAAACATGTAATGTATTCCCCTATAAGAACACTAAGCTCTGATACCAAATTTGATGCAGGACATGAAATTTAAATATGATATGCTAGATTTCAGGCTTAGATCATACTAATTTAGAACAATCATATAATAATTCCACATCCCACACAAAAGCTCAAACATTCAAGTAAAGGGGAATCCGCACAGGTCCAAGCCTGCACAGGTTAGGACTAAATCAATAAAATTATGGACCAAACGATCCTCAAAGGGAAATAGAATTCAGCCACACATGTACAATAATCAGTCCCTAATCCAAAGGATTCTCCAATTTCAATTCAAGGATCCCTAGGGTTGAGAAAATGGACAAATAAATTAAGAATAATACAATCTAGGGTTAAAGTTTTGAAAATAGGAAGAAAACCTGAACCAAACGACAGCTCCCGCGTGCGGACTGCGGCCGGGGCTTGACAAACGTGCGTAGGGGGGCTGGCCGCATGTGCGATAGCGGCTCGAATCCCCAAACTGCTTCCTTGACCTCGGACGGCTAGGGAGGGACTTTAAACCCTCCAAACCTCATGGTGATTCGACGTGCTGCCAGGGCGCAGTGCTCTGTCGAAGTTTCGGCCCTCCCGCAGGGCTAGATTTTGGGAACTGGCTGTAATGAGATGAATGGCTGCAAAACAGACGGATTTAATGCAAGAATGATCGTAGAATGGGAGAAATATGGATGATATGAGATGGGAGCGGATTGGGATAAACGTGACTTCACATCACGATAGTTAGCCCTTTGAAAAGGGAGGGCTTCGCACCCACTTGAATATTTTCCACAACTCAGAAACTCGGAGAGCAGAAAAAACACACAAGATTTTTTTTATTCAACTTCGATGAATTAAAAGAACTACAAGGGGTGCCTATTTATAAGAAAACTCTATACCCCAAAACTCGCGCCATGTGCGCAACCTATTTACTTGGCAATGAAGTAAACCAAAATAAAAACTACTCAAAGAAATCTAAAGTGTTCATGATATTCTAAATAACGTAAATAATCAAAACCTAAAATATGAAATCAATCTAACTAGTGGGCCCCAATCACGATATCCCATGATGAGTTTTACTTGATAATCGGGCCCACTCCAATGAACCAAAACTCTGTCTTCTAACTAGGAGACCCTCCCTGGACGTCGTCATCGAGCTAGATCGATGGTGGGCCCTTCCCTCTCCTTGCCTACGTGCGTAGGGGGCGGTGTGCATGCACGTGATGTCCTCATCAACTTACCTATATTTACTAGGGCAAATCGAAAACCTAAATATCAGCAACACAGGTTTGGGTTTTGAACCTTTTCCATAACATACCTAGTCCATGTGCCTTGTATCATTGAGGTAATTACATGTGATCGTATGCTATAAAATGGTCACAGATGATATTATAAAAATTGGCTAGGACTTTAAATCATAAGGGATGACTGGGTGAGAATCGAAATAACTCACAAATCTCTTCAAAGAAAGATAATAAAAGTGTGTTCATATGCTATAAATATACACAAATACTGTTCTAAAAAATGAATTGGACTGTAAATCATAAGGGACTAGGTGAGAATTGAATTGAATTACAAATTTTGTGTCTGATTTCCTAGAAAAATAGGAAAAGGAAAACTGACGTCAGTCGTGAGAAAAAGTACAATAAAGTCATTTACATTCAAACATTGCACATCAAGTTCCAGTCAATTGTGACATTTCTTTGTTGCACTAAACTACAACATTTGTAGCATTTATACATTCAAAAGCAATTCATCATCATGTTCACGTGTTACTTACATTACTTAGGTATGGGTATGGTATTGAGTAAAGTGATTATTGGTACCCCTTTCTTAAATTACTTCCCTTGCACTTTCACAATTTGAATTTATTCCCCAATTGGTTTGATGCACTCTAAATTCACCAAATAACTAACAACTCTAGAAATCAAAGTTTAGTAGATTTTGGGCCTTAGATTTTGGGAAGGGGAATCCCTTATCTGAGCATCTGGGTATCTAACATGGATACTCCAGTTTCCTTGAGGGATCTCGTTGTTGCAATGTGTTACTGATGACCCATTTTATCTACCTCAAATCCATAGGATAAAGCTAACTTTAAAACAATCACAACAATGTATTTTATTGCAAATTGATAGGAACTTGAATGATGGTAATTTAAATGCTACATCGATTGTCAACCCCATATATTTTGTGTTTCTGAATCATGTGATCCGAATTATGGGTCTTTCACGGTCTGGATTGCTATTTTCAGTGGTCTGGAGTTATGATTGTCTACTCTTATTATTGATTAAGACTGTAGAGATTTATTCTTTGATTTATGCACTAGAAGGTTTACCGTTTACAATATAATATCATGCATGCAGGATCTATAATAATAATAATCCATTATTCCATATATAAAGTACAACACTTTGTATATATAAATATATTGCTTTTTTTTTTTTTGGGTGTTGGGAGTGACCCACACGATCCAACCCCTAGCGTAACATGTCCTGTAGAAAGTAGTGTACCGCATCTCCATTCCCATAGCCTATGTACCAAAGCAACCCAGGATCCAGTTAATGTTGGCACATTCCACCAAAAAAAAGCATAAGATTCACGTAGGTGTTTAAGAAGAAAAGGAGGATGGAAATATGTCTACATTATCATGTACTCACATCACATGGGTATAGTATAAATGCCACAATACCACATGGTATACAAATAATCTTGCCAAAGAAATACAGACCAATCCACTCTGAGAGTCATAGACCTTATTAAAGATGAAAATAATGTCTTCCATTAAATATTTCTGTTTGCATTGCTTTTATGATTTGTCCATTTTTATACGTTATAGCTTTTTTATAATACTTTGCTTCTGGCTTGTCTCAGAATCCGAAAATGGAGTCGGTCACTCCAAATGGGGACTCTTTTCCAGAGCCCAAGATTATCTCCACTGAAAATGGGAGCCTAATAGAGACCGAGGATAAAGATGTTGTCTTGGAGGGCCTGGGTTCGGTTGGTATCTATGACCAGTGGGTTGCACCTTCAGTATCTGGCCAACACCCCAAGACCCGGTATGAGGTATCAATTCTTTCCTGTTACTCGGAGTGGTGGGTTGATATATTCCTCAATATGGAATACCTTATTTGTTGACATACATCAACATGAAGTCTTCTCAATCTGGCAGCATGGAGCAGCACTCATTCAAGAAAAAATGTATGTCTTCGGAGGAAACCACAATGGTCGTTACCTTAATGATCTTCAGGTATGTTGCCTTGCAGATTCTTATTGATTGTTTTGTATTGGTTACAGAATCTTTGACATATCAGAAAACAGTTAGATATTTAGAAACTGGAAGTTTGTATATGAATATGCTGGAAATCAAACAGTTATTCCTTTCAAAGATATCATACACGAGTTTCCGGTTAATTTTGAATTTTGTACCAAATTTTGGATTATAAATTTTGTATTTTGAACCCATATTATTACTGGTATTATACTATCCGTGTTTTGCCTCTTTACTTTTATCTTCTAAGGATCAATAACAAGTCCTACTAAATTGTAGTTATGCATGAAAGTGGCTATACACACTACTATTTCCTTTGGAGCAATGCAGGTTCTCGATTTGAAAAGCTTGACATGGTCGAAGTTAGATATGAAGGCAGCAACAGAGTCTCTGGAATCGTCATCCCCAGTGACATTGGCTCCCTGTGCTGGTCATTCATTGGTGGGTATAGAATTATTTCTGCTTTTGATATGTGGATGTCTTTGAGCTTGTTCTGCAATGGACTGTGTCAGTCATGAGGGATATTGTGTATCTTTATGCATTGTATCAGTTTCCAGTTTTGTGGGGTTATATCATAAAGTTTTTTTTTTTTTTTAAATAAAAATAAAAAAAATAAAAAATTCTTGCAGATATCATGGGGAAATAAGCTTCTTTCTATTGCTGGACATACAAAAGATCCTTCTGAGACTGTTACAGGTTGAGGTTATTTCTTTTTTCTTGTTTTTTCCTTTAATGACTTTTTAGCTCATTTAGTGTCATCCCATGCAGCTTCTTACAAGTACTGACTTTTATATTTCTTGTGGCAGTGAAGGAATTTGATCTCCAAACTTTTACTTGGTCAAACTTAAAGACTTATGGGAAAGGACCGGTATGTAATTCATTGTTCCTTCGAGGATATCACCAAAATAATCATTGTATTTTACCCTTTAAGAAAAATGATAGACACCGTTTTGATTTGTAAATATAGTCAAATACCCATGATTAATTAGTATCTGAATACTTCAGATGATTAAACATTAGGACACTATGGAAGCGCCAATGATTACAGGACACTACAAAAGCACCGAGTTTAATAATATAAAAAAAATTAATGTGAAAGCTTTTGAGGTTTAGGTTTATAAAAGCTATGAACATTATTATTGGTGATTGTTTTTCGCCATACAGTGCTTATTATGTCAGTTCCTGCAATTTTACGGAAGTGCTTCTACTACGTTTTCTTATGAATCATGTCAACTGCGCCAATTTATTTGTCTTCTCCAATTAACAAATTCCCTTCCTTCCCTGCTGTGTTGCCTGTGTATGAAGTTAACTCGTGACCTGTGGCTTCTAAAAAAAGTGATGAACTTACATTTGTCTTGAGGCTTTTCTATATAATCAGATATTCGGAAATGTGTATGTTGCCTCTTTTCAACCATCCAATATCTTCTCTGATTTAATTTTTCTATATTTTGAAATACTCGTATTTAGAATTGTAGATATGCAGGTACTGCAATTTACATTCCTGGTACTAAAGTTTGTTGTCCTGAGGATATTCAGAACATGATAGATATAATTTCAAGGAGCTATTTATTGCATTTGTCACTTTCAGTATTTATATGTATTTGTGGCATTACCGTAGATATTTTGGCCACATAAATACCAAAGGGTGTGTTGGAATCATTTTTTTTTTGTGCTATAAACTTTCTGCTCTGATGTTGATTTTCTCTTGCAGGTCTCACGTGGAGGTCAGTCGGTGACCCTCGTTGGAACAAGTTTAGTGATGTTTGGTGGCCAGGATGCGAAGAGATCTCTCCTGAATGACTTGCACATTCTTGACTTGGAAACCATGACCTGGGATGAAATTGATGCTGTGTAAGAGGAAATTTTGGAAATTGTTAAGCACCCTTTTGAAGAATACATACCATTCTCCCCTTTTAGTTTCTGGTTGGGCGAGTACAGTCGAGTAACACTCAAATTTTTATGGCACTTAACCAAGAGCCTCAACCCCTCTCCAAATAATAAATTCCCTTGATTTTTTTGTTGGTGGAATTTGATGTAAATCATGCATGCTTGCTTCCGTGGAGTAAATGTTGTATGATCCCTGCAGTTACTTCCTTAAATAGCTGGATGCTGGTGATCTAGCCATTGATTCCCTTTCTCTCTTGAAAATACTTCCCTATATTCAGTAAGACCTTTGAGGAGCAAAACCAGAGCCAGTCATATATTTCCCATAGTTAAATTCATCAGAGGGTGTCTTTCATGATCTAAACCTCGAAGGGAATTAGAATGGTATTTTGATACTTTGAGAGGGGGTGGTTATTAACCGGTTTTTTTCAAATTTCGTTGTGGCTATCACTTGCGTCTTATTGTTCTTCATTGTCGTGCAGGGGGATGCCTCCTTCTCCAAGGTCTGATCATGCTGCTGCAGTACATGCTGAGCGGTACCTTCTGATTTTTGGTGGGGGTTCACATGCTACATGCTTCAATGATCTGCATGTCCTTGACTTGCAGAGTGTAAGAGAGTCACTAACTGTTCCACATATTGTCGGGCAATAGTTTAGCAGACAATTCTAACCTTTTGAATGGATATGATTTTGTTGCAGATGGAATGGTCAAGGCCAACACAAAAGGGTGATATTCCAACTCCACGAGCTGGGCATGCTGGTGTGACAGTAGGTGAAAACTGGTTTATTGTTGGAGGGGGTGACAACAAGAGTGGTATGTTTTCTAAAGTTCTGCTTTCTAAATATGAGTATGTTGGTAGTTGGTACATGATAATACGTCTAAATATGCACATTTCCATAACATGATTATTCCCTGGACTTCTCAGTCACTTGGTCGCAAGTTGTAACTCATGCATACATCTCATCCCAGTATTTGTTAGCTTCTTTAAAATGATAAACATGTGCTGATCGTGGAGGGCTTTCTACTTATTATCGTAATCATTACCTCTCCAAATCTTTAAATATGCTTCCCTCAGTTATTTTTACATCGTCTTACTGTACTCTCTTTTGTGATGTAGAATGGTTATAATTTGGATATTAATTAACCATGTTGTTTTGGTCAGATTTTCTTCTCTTTTAGTATGCTATAGTTGCAATTATCTGTAAAGAGCTGATATCGGTCATATGAATGATGGTGTTAAATAGAACCAAGTGAATATCAAGCCTAAAAGCATACTAGTCAAGTTGAATTGTGTCAAGAATCTTGAACTGTGCTTCTCTGGGCACTTACCAATATATCAACTTTTTTATGGACATAGCATTAGACCATGCTCTGAAAATATCAACTTGTTTATGGACCTGGATATTTGTATGTGGCATTAGACTATCCTCTGAATCTGATTGAATCTTGCAAAACTGCAATCTTCATGAGATGTACTAGTACAAGTACTTTCTTGTGCTTGATAAACATGACAAAACAACCTATGTGCAGTGTCTTAACTTTCTGCTAGTGTTCGAAATATCGGTATCGTGTTACGTATCGTACCCTTGGTATACGGATATGTATCGGTTATCGCATGGGATATATTGGTTGTATCGCGTAATGTACCGTTGTTGTTGGAAACATGGGGAAATTGGTTGAATTTTTCAATGAAACTTCAGTGATTGTTAAAAGAGACACCAACACACATTTATAAATCAAAACATTACAAAAAATAAGTGCACATAATAGCTTTTCTTTGCATGGGGTCCTAATCTATGCATTACATAACTGAATTGATGCAAGTATATTCAAAGTCTATTCATATAGTTTATAAATGTAAGAAGATGTGTGGAAACACAAATAATAAATTCAAAAGCAAAAGAAGAATCACTAGATCGGGTTATATACATGTTTGATTTTATGTTTGGACACAAGGATTGCAACTGATTTGCAAGAAAGTGGGAAATTTTGATTCTTTTTAAAAACAAAAATAAAAATTTCCGCAACACGTCCCATCTCCTCCAAATCTCGAAATTGGAGCTCCCAATCCATGATTTTTCATACAAAACATGAAAGACCATGGATTTGTAACAATTTGACACTAATTTAACATGATTTATAGGGGAAAAAAAAAAGGATCGAAAATCGAAAATGCTTACCAGATCGAACATGTGAGATATGTCACACTAATTGTGAGTTTCGTATCGCACAGGTGGGATACAAGATATGTCGTGGGATATATTGGCCGATATCGTCGATATTTAAAACATTGTTTTCTGCATGCATGTAAAAACTTGTGTGTTTTTGGAAAGTTTTGAATGCTTTTTTGGCTAGCATTTTGAGTGCTTATAATGAATATCCCAGTGAGTTTCCAATCCACTTTTTCCATGAAAAACAAAAAGGTTCCAATCCAATCACTAGTGACAAGGGAGAGTCGCTGTTTTGTTTTGTGGCACGCCATGGACTAATTTTCAAGTCATCTGGGTCAAGCATCAACATTTTTATATATTCCCTATCATTAAAGTATCACCCAGTATTGTTCCCCAATTAGAATAAAAGGAAGAGAAACTACAAAAATAAAACAAAAGATGTTGTTATTGAATTTAGAAGATAGAGCATACTAGTCTGGTGTATGGTCGATTTTCTTTTTTCTTTTTGGTTCGTTTTACTACTTTGACTAGGTACTAATTCATACTTCTTTGCAGGGGCCGCGGAAACTGTTGTTCTGAACATGTCCACGCTGGTTTGGTCAGTTGTAACCACGGTCCAAGGACGTGTGCCTCTTGCTAGTGAGGTATATTGCATTTGTTGAAGTTTGCAGTTATTGCAAGAGGTGGAATGATAAAATTGCGAACCTATGACCTTGAGATGTACAAATAGCCCAAATTTCTCTCCTTCTTAAGCAATACTTAATATTTACAGTAAGAAAGAGGTAGATGGTTAGATAAATAGTCTTTGACTAGCTCCACAAGAAGAAAATACAGTAGTGCTTATATACAATAAATTGAAAAATAGTTACCCACTGTATCATTCCATATTTGTAAGACAACAATGTTTAGTTCGTGGTAGTATTTTCTATCATCTTTTTGAGGTTCCCTAAATTATACTTAGTGAATCTAGTTTCAAGAAAAGTGTCCAAGTGACCATAGGCAATTGGCTTTGATGCTTGAATAGCCAAATATAATTTGATAGATGTATCCTAAATGATAAAAATAGCAATTTCACTTCTTCTTCTTTTTTTTTTCTTTTTTTTTTTTTTTCGTTTCTATTTTTGTTTTTGACTCAAGATGAGAATCTCTAGTATTTGTGCTAAAACTTGAAGCGTCACCCTTGCATTGTCATATGACCAACTTACCTTGACTATGCAAGAAACTACTACCTGCCTTTTGTTTTTGTTTTTTTGAAAGATAGTGGCTACCTACCTTTGTATGTTAAAAATTAGTAAAATGGTTACTTTTGATTGGTAGCCAATGTTTGGAAGTTGTCTTAGTGCAGGGCTTGAGTTTGGATGTAAGCTCCTATAATGGGGAAGACATTCTTGTGTCTTTTGGAGGGTACAATGGACGATACAACAATGAGGTTAGTAGCAATATTATGACTCTATTCTGGACCACATCTTCTAACTACCTTTTTATTTCCTTCTAATCTTTCTTTCCTGCTGATCAGGTTCATGTTCTTAAACCAAGCCACAAATCAACCTTAAAATCGAAGATGTTGGAGATACCTGTGTCCGATAGCGTAGCTGGCCTGCATCCCATGACAAATGCTACTAGAGATTTGGGGTCTGAGCTGGAAACAGATCAAGATGGAAAGATAAGGGAAATTGTCATGGACAATGTTGACTCAGGGCCTGCGGTAATTGATGTAACGCAACTTGAAAGTATTGAACTAGGAATTAGAATATCATACATTCATGATGTGCCATGAATTTTATGATCCCCTCACTTGAGAAAAAAAAGAAGGAATGAAGATGAAATGGGTAAATATGTGGAGAGTGGAGTTACACCACAAAGAAAACCCTAAGGAACCACACAAATGAATCTAGATGGATCTCACCACTCGATTCTACAAGAATATAGCCTAGGGTTTGAATCCCATCACAGGAAATTAAATCAGTGTTTTCGTTGAATTGTCTGCTGAGACCTTTACATTATTCAGAAATCTCATACTGTCATAGATACAATATATATATATATATATATATATTGTTGAACAGTGATAATACATTTACCATCAAACGTACAGTTTATATAGTCTTTTACAAATGCTACTTGAAAATAAAGAATATGCCTATTTGCCCTCACATTTACCTACCTTGTTATCTCAAAATGTTTAGGGAGACAAACCAAATAAAGAACTAAAGAGGAAATGTCTGAATAATGCTGCACCTCAAATTTGCAATCAGATGTTGTGCACAGCCCATATGCGCTTGTATAAAAGGCAAAGTGTATAATAACACTTGGTTGCTCTCATGGGCCCCACAGGTCAATTTGTTCACTAGATGGTCCGTCTGATTGGATCTGTGGGTCCTAGTCCAACATGACTGTTAATTTGGTCCAGACTGTCATCAAACTCTTCATTTGATTCAGATTCTCAATCAAGTCAATCTGGACCCTTGATGTTGTTTGCATTTTCAATCTGGATGGTTGGATAGGCTGTACATGCAACATGGACTCTTAGAGTGGCCTGATTTTGGGCTTGAACTGCATCTGAACCCTTAGATGGACCTGATTGTGAAATTAGTCTTATTTGAACCCTGAACAGGCCTGCATCAGAAATTTTCATCTTTTTCATCATTGTCATCATCATCATCATAGCATTGTCCCTGTTATTTGGTGCCAGCTTCTCAAATCTTGGTTTCTACAATCACATGTTTTTGATTGGTGACAGAAAATTTGTTGTTCAATAGAAGAGGGAGGGAGGGAGGGAGGGAGGGGCTAATCCATTAAGTTAAAGGTATTTAGATTTGAACAACGAAAAAGATCTGGGACACCTTCCTTAGCTAGAGGAGTTAGGAATCCTGGGAGCAGTAGATGTTGGATTTTGTTACTTTTGAGATCAACGGATCAATTATTTCATTGACATCCCAAACTGGGTGTATCTGGAATTTGTTATTTGTTGACAGATTTAGAAAGAAAAATGAGTGCTAAGAAAAAAGAAAAAAAGAAAAAAGGAGATTTACAAAGAGAGCAGTCAGATGGTGGCTGGATGGAGATCAGACAACGGCCAGAGATAAAGAGTTTGTGCCCTTAGTCCTTTGATTATGTGATAACACATTTGAACAGAGTTGTCAATCCCCACCTCTGGAGTGGTAAACTGCAAATGGAGTCATCAATCCCAGGATTGGTTCTGAGGTGAATCCAGGGTTAACTCAAGGGTCCATCTGGCTCCTTCTATCACTCCTAATGAGGAGGATTCCACTCATCATAGCAGAAATATTAATGCGAAACATGATATTTTGTCTTTAGACCTAAAACACTTTTCATCAGGAACTCAGCCGTGACTAGTATGGGTAGAAAAGCTGGAGATGTCATCCATCCATCCATTCTGATTGCAGGAATTGCTGTCTAGATATCTTGCGTTTTTAGGCATGCTTTTATCAGACTCACAGATATATGCTTAAACACAGATCTGTTGCAATAGGACGAAAACCACTGAAGATTATACCTTGTGGACTTCCATGCAGGCATAGCTTACCTGTGTAACTGCATAAATACACACACACACAATAATTTGACCCGCATAGAACCTACGTTCTCTGGCCATTTTCATTTCTTTCAAATCTACTGGAATAAATTTTTATTCAATAGATGATACATAGCCACCTTTATGCTCATCTCTGATTAATTCCTTCTGCAGAATATCAAAAGTGAGGAAACTAGTGAACGGCTTCTGGTAGCCCTCAAAGCAGAGAAAGAAGAATTGGAAGCAGCACTCACCAAGGAGCAGTTGCAGTCTCTCCAGCTGAAGCAAGAGCTAGCTGAAGCTGGGACACGAAATGCAGACCTTACAAAGGCAAGCATTATTAGTATTTTGGGGATTTACTGAAAAGGGATTTCTTTTCCTAATATAATTACAACAAATGGGGACTTCCACCCAAGGGAACCCCTCACAACATAATCACTAATAAAGGATGAGTTCATAGATGCATACTTATAACTTAGGACAATTGGCTAATGTTCTTCGAAACCAATATAGTAGTTGTTTTATGGTCTGTTTTACCCTAGAACTTAAATTTTTGCAATTATATTCCACTTGGGAAAAGCCAAACCTACCCCTGGAGCTTATCTCGCATCAGCGCTGGGGGCATCTCTAACGCGTTTGATCGAGATGTCTGGATGGCACTTTCATAGAAAGAACACAAAACAACCACTAATATTTCCGCCAAATGCAAAACTTGATTATATGTTGGATTTTGTAGGAGCTCCAATCTGTACGTGGTCTGCTTGCCGCTGAGCAGTCACGGTGTTTCAAACTTGAGGTATGTTTTTACTCATGTGTGCAGATCTCCCTCCCTCCCTCCCTCCCTCCCTCGTTCCCATGTGTTCTGTGCTCTTTTTTATTATTATTGGTTAGCACGTTAGTACACACCCCAATGTTAGCCACACCCCACTTGGGAATCGATACCAAGACCTCAGTGTTGAATGAGGTCTCAGACCCCACTTGAGAATTGATACGTTAGTGCACACACCCCACTGTTAGCTAAATGAGGTCTCAGACAAAGCACTTGATGCTCTCTTCGAAACAGGTTGATGTTGCGGAGCTACGGCAGAAGCTACAAACCATGGAGACACTACAAAAGGAACTGGAGCTGCTTCAACGCCAAAGAGCTGCTTCTGAAGAACAGGCAGCCCTAAGACAGAAGCAGAGCTCAGGTGGTGTATGGGGTTGGCTTGCGGGAACACCACCTAACCAGAGGGAAGATGCCTGAAAGTTCTAGTGCCCGGTTGCATCAGCTGTATCCCTTACTGTTATTTCCAATGACTAGCCGTTTTTCTTCTTTTCTTTTCGTTTCTTTTTTATAATTTTAGGGGGTGGCCATTTTATTTTGATTTCACCTGTGTTCTTTCTAGTGATGGAAATAAGAGATCGCCTTTCCGTTGGTGGGGAAGCCATGAAGCTTCTGGCCTGATCATAGTTGGTAATATCAGGTGCACCTATACAAGTGTCTCAGCTGTTTTCTAGTTTATTTTAATTTTCTTATAATATATTTTTACCCCGGAATTTTTTGTATGGAGAGGAATATTGGTGGGAGCAATCGAAATTAATTGTTGGTGGGTGTAGTGGAATTGAGAATCCTAAAACGGTTAGGGTCCTGATTCAGTGGGGTCCACCAAAACACGCATTGAAGGTCAGGAAGGAACGTATCATTTCGCATCTGATCTTGTGGCCCTTGTTAACATACCATGCTGCCTGTAAGGTCCAGGAAAATGTGCTCCACGTGGACACATTGATTGGTTGATGTGGGGGTTGGCTTCGCGCATCACCTTTAACGTGTTGACTGGACACGTGAGTTGTGACCTTATCAAATTGCACGTGGGCACCTTTATTATTATTATTATTATTATTATTGCTATCCTTGGAGGATCCACATCCGAGAGTTATTCGGGCTCTATTCCAGCTCGACTAACGAGCCGGTAACTGGGCACGGTTTCTCGTGCGTGGGACCAGCGCTGAAAGTCACTTGTTCTTCGTTGTCGTTGTTTTTTTTTTTTTTGGGACAGGTGTCAGGACATCAAGCACGTGTAGCGTTTTGGATTGAGAGACAGCAACCACCCACTCCCCAATATAAGAAACAAAAGTTCTCTGCCACTTGAAGAGGACCCCCTTATAAATGAAGAATCTTTGTCCACCCGTATGAACCATTTATAGGTTTTGTTGTGGTCCATGGTCGCCTACCATAACACGGTCGAAATTGTGAGGGTTGGCTAGAGCAGATCGTCTAACAGCTGGTTTTGGAATCAAAACGATTCCACCGACGTTTTAGTTATCCTTTTAACTGTTAGGTTTGCAACCCGTGGCATTCAACCATTCTCTCTCATGGTCTGCGCCTTCATTGAAGATCTGGTACCGACATAAAGGGTTTTAGGTACACGCTTGCCAAAGCGGGCTGTCCGGATGGTGTGCCTCGGCGTGCATGAAGTAGCCTGGTCTGAAAATCAAACTGCGTTCGTTTTGTAGGCCATTCTGTGTAGGAATAAACTGTTAAAATGAGGCCCATGTTTTGGACGGTCTAGATTGGTGTACGCATGCGGTAGATGAGCTGCAGCGTGACCGCTATTGCCCGGTGAGTGGTGAGGGATGAATGTTGTCCGGGGCCATTGAAATAATGCCTATAGTGCCAGGCTCAGGCACCGGTGAGGGATGAATGGTGCCCGGACCCATTGAGATAATCAGATAATGCATGATGCCAGGTTCATTTCCGAGTTTAAGAACGATGTTGCACACATGGTGGTGATAGCCATGCAATCCTGGCCATCTGATTAGTAGGCGTCTGCTTATTGAAAGTGGACGGTGCTGCACGTTGAATGCCCCAGATTACAATCACAGGGTGAGTCTTCATAAGAAGTGTCCGTTTTGCCTCCATCGCAACTATGGATCCTCCTTGTGGCCACGCTACGGGGGCTGCATGCTGTGGTCCATTTAGCTGAAAGTTTCCTATTTCAATTGCTACCACAAATAAGTAATTATTCCAAAACTAAATCTTCAGTGGTGATTCCTACCCTATGAACCATTGAAATTATTTTCATTGTTCCATATTCATCAGATAGTGATGGTCACAATAAGCTTCTCACGAACGGTTCAGATCATATGATCACTCGAGCATGATACCGGTGACACTGGTTGCTTTCCGAGCGCCAACAGGGAAAACGAAATGGCCTTGGGTACCGGACGAATTTTGCGGATCGGCCTCTACTTGCCAAGTGCACATCAGGCTTCAGCCGATCCTCGGGATATTCGTACGATTTTTTTCGAGAAAAGAAAACGTAACTGAATTTATTCACGTGCAACACGTTTTCGTAAGCAAAACTGGGAAGCAGAACTGATCATATACCGTCTCAGGCTCATTCGATGGCCAGGGTTTCATCTCTGTTTGTCTGGTACATGGACAATGGAGCTGGAGATAAACGAATGGGAAGCAAATGGCTTTTCTCAACTGTGTTTTGGACGGGAGTAAATGAAATGCATTATTTAGGTTGGATGGGAGCAAATGAAATGTATTTGAAATTAAAAAATTCAATTTGAATGTAAGTAAATGGGAGGAATTGGAATGCATCCAAAATTTTGAATATATTTATGTACATGATATTTCAAATTAGCTTTGATACATAAATTAGTGTACATATTTGCACTCAGTTTGTTTTCTGTCATGTGTAGTGTATATGTGCGTGGATCAATCCAAACTGATCAACTTTGACCCAAAGTGCCGAAATAAGCAGGTATGTTCAATATGATCATATATGACTAAAATCTTTTCAAATCGATCGCTTACTCGACCACTCACAGAATTTCCTCGCATGTCATATATTTCCCTTGCAATGACACATTTTCTTTCCTAATCGATTTAGTCATAATTAGGCTACAGCATTGCATCCCATGTCGCCTCACCTTTGGTTGAAAAGGTGAGGGCAACGTTGATTTGTTGTTTAGCACAATAAATGTAATTACTCGGCCATGTAAAAACATCAATTGGTTTATGACCTACTTGATTTTGTCTTATGTGATACGGTGGATTCCTAGGGAAGGGTTATCCCCCAGGTATACCCTGATTTTTTCTTTTAGGAACGATGTTCCTGACCTCCTGTTCATATTGCCGAAACTCAATAGGCATCAAAGCGTTCCGTATCTCCTGAATTAGAGCTGAATGAATATTCTATTGTGGAAGAGGTAACTGTGATGCTGGCAGTATTGACACTATATTTTCGACAGAACTAATATCAATAATTGGTTAAGGCACATTTTTTTACAGCACGGTTGGTGTTCTTTTAAAAAATATTTTATTTAGGCCTTTGACCTGGCTGACCATCAATTTGTTAAAGGTTTTAGCTTGAATTTGTGACTGCTCGGCTTGAGCTTGTAATTGCTCTACCATGTGTTGATTCGCCATTTATATATCATGTAGCCCAGCCATGATTATCTAAAAAAGATCTGTCGGACATCTCACTTCCTTATGACTTTCATACTAGCTTATGTTATTGAGCCCCACTAGGCATGCTAAAATTATTAGCATTCTGTTTGTTTTTTATCACGTGCAGTGTGTGTGGACGTGCCAGAATTGATATAGGGGCTCGATCCAAATCGATCAGCTTTGACCCCAAGCGTTAAAAGTAGATACATTCAATATGAAGGTAAATAATTAGAATCTTTTTAGATCAGTCGCTTATTCAGCCACTTGCAGAATTTTGCAATGATTAGGCGACAATTAGAGGGCGAGGTTCTTCCTCCGAAGATGGATTGCTTTTTTCCTTCCACAAGAAAGGACTTTCAGTATACCAGTGCAAATCAAACAAAAGGAAAAACTCATAATTGGCCAATAGGAGCGACTACAAGAATGAGTTTTTTGAAAGAATTGCGTGATATTGGATAAAGGACAAATCCAGTGTATGAGTATAGTTTTGGATTACAACTAAAAATTATAGATAAGTATTACTACTACTTGATTAAAGCTCCTAGGATAGATTACTGAGATAAAAGGTAGATAGATTTGATTTGATTGTTGGATTGTACTGGATTGTGTCTCTACTCTACTATTTCTTTGGTTATTTATAGATTTTTGTTATGCAGCTTATTCTTATATATGCTTCTTTTATTACTTCAGCGGTTACGATAATCGAATAGGTTCTCTCTAAATCTTTCTCTTGTTACGTTTCCCTTTGTGATGGTTCTTCTTATGTCGGCCAGGCTTTGTTTCTTTCGGTCGCCACTCATGCTTCAATTGCATATCGGCCCTATTTTTCCGCTTGACTACTTTTCACACCTTGGACTGCTCGGCCATGCCAGTTATAAGTCCATGAGAGGTGCTCTCAATATCCTCGCATATCATATTTCCCTTGCAATGGCATGCGTCCTTTCCTGATCGGCTCAATAAGAATTAGGCTACAACAATACATATGTGATATTTAACGGAATAATTGTAACAAGCCCATTAAAATATATAATTTAGCTAAAAATGAGGAAATTTGAGCTTCAAGTGGGACACAAATGTAATTATCACAAACAAGCAACTTGATAATGTTTTTTGACCATCTATTTAGATTACCAACATTTGTATGGTTTGGATGATTCTATTGGTGTGATTTTAGTGATCTAACCAATAATTAGTTTGGTAGTTGGATAACTTTTGCCTCACAATTAGTTTTTAAGGGTATTTATATTCTGTGGACATAAAAACTATTAATTAAGGTTAGAGGTATATTATGATAGTGAAAATGTCACTGCTATCCAACAAGGGCTTTGGTTTAACCCCAAAAGCCAACCATGGTTTAACCCCAAAAGCCAACCATGTTAATGTCTAACAAAGGCTTTGGTTTCACTCCCAAAAGCTAACCATGAGCTTATTTTTTCTGACATGAAGCTATGAGCCTCTTCATGTACAAATTTTTTTCCCTCCCTTGCTCAATTGTTCTCTTCTCAAGAATGCTTGCATGATTTCATGAACAAAAAATGCTACTTTCACTGAGATAAACAAAATGGCTTGATTGGGACGAGACCCACCTAACCATGTGGCATCATGTGTTGACGAAGACCAAAAAATTGTCAACTCAACGTCCAGGTAGGCTATACGATGAGAAATATTTAAGATGAAAAGTCTCACCATTAAATTGATCCAAATTGTGTGTGGCATTTGTCATGCAATTCAATCAAACACATGGTCACACGTGTGATCAATGGCTTGTATTTGATTTATGCGTGCGATTAAGAAGTGCGCTCGTGCTAGAGTTATACTTGATTCAATGTTTGATTAAACGTTGATGACCCCTGCGTTGAAACGACTGAGTAAGATTGGATTTAAAAATCCAGCTGTCGAGCCAGCCAACGATATTGATCAGTGATAAGATGATTTACAAAAAGGGTAAGGATGAGTCATCTCTTATGGAATCTTTTTTACTTTATGACTTCTGGATTTTTCTTTTACAAGTAATTGCAATTACTATTTCTCAAACGAATAAAGATAGACAAATAAATAAAAAGAAGGTCAAAACTATGTTGATTTTAGTAATATTTGAATGTAGCTCATTACAATCGACGGAATATCAAAATAAACATAGAGAAATGAATAAAATGATAGATAAATACCTAACTTGTCTTATAAGAACAGATGATCAAAGAAAATGGTCAGCATGCAGAACATGGCTAGAAAGATGATTACCCAAATAAGGACTCGGTTGATCTGGATCCAACAACTTAGGATAATGAATATTTAATATAATCTTACGGTACTGTAGTGGTGACGCTATACAGTAACGATCTATGATGAAACTAGGCTACGCTATGCAAGGATAAAGGTAAAGATAAATGAAGATAGATTGTGTTTTGGCATGACCCTTGAGCTCTTCATTAGGTGTTCCTTTTATAGGTTATTGAGGCAAGAAAACCCCTGCTACGTTTCCTTGTTGATCATGGATCTTCCGCCTTCATGGCATGTACTCCAAATAGGAAGGTCTCCATATATCTGGAGCCATGGGTTTTCATATCTCTACTTTTATGTAGATGATCTTCATATTAGAACCTTTAGGACCCTACATGTAGATTCGGGATCAATCAGATTAATCTTTATCACTGATCATAGACCTCAAATCGATCATGATCATGCATTTAAATGACCTAATCAAACCACCTCCTATAAGACCCTTATGATTATGGAATTGGTGGGACTGGATCCACTAGTTCGAGTTCTCCCTTTAATTCTAATTGATGTATGGCTAAGGACACAATATGCTTAGTGTCCATACTCTCCTGATTTGGGTTTATATTGCAACTGGTTCGGTTGGATGTCGATCTGACCTTTAGATATTTGGAATCCTTGCGATCACCATGAAACCTCTAAACGTCTCTTAGAAGATCTTCCATTTAGAAATACTATAGGAGATAACTTTACCAGATGAATCATAACTAGATCCGTGATAGGATTCTCTCCTTCGATGGGTTTTTATAGATGTGTCAGACATGCTAACTTGTTAATTGGCCCATTAGTCATAGTCACATAGCACGCAACGTTTCATTCTCCAAAAGACATGTATAAGGTTATGAGTCATTGCATTAATAATAGAATGCGTATTGTCAAAGATAAGATCAATTGGAGATATCTTCAGGTGCAAGTATGATTTTCGCCAACAACAAACCTATAATGTCGACACGTGACGACTTCTTATTGGTCCACATCGGTACCCTAAAAACGAGTGTAAACCATGTTCACTATGATTTGTATATATGTTTAATCCATGAACTTGATGCTACACATGGTTTAATGTATTTCTGAAAAATCAAGACATTCCAAGACTTGTGTGGGCAAAACCATGTGAATTTAAACGTTTTAGGCATGCTTTTACACCGTTCCCTATGGTGTGGCTCATCTTAGTCTTGGATTTGATTAAATTTTAGGATCTATGGTGAAAAAAATAACTATGCATCTAATGGATGGGGTGGATTTGATGCATATTTGTCTCACATAGTGATTAGTTAGCCAAGTCAAGCTCTTCACATGCTTACACAAGTTAGGGTGCTCCATCACCCTACGAACTTCAGTATACTCTACCATAAAGGAAGCATGTTAATTAGCCTTATATATGCATATACTCATGATTCAATCCCTTCACTATTAAGGCCACTCACTATAGATCTATATCTCGAGTTGATCAAGTAATGGATAATCGAATATGAGCCATAAGATCATTGTCAAGTACGATAAAAATAATTACAACAGTTAAAATAAAACTTCAACATGTGAAAACCGTTTAAAACGTTTAAGTATTTAGCCTGGTAGAAAAAACCACTTGATGAATCAATGGTCTTAGCCATAAATGTACCTTTAGGTAAATTCAACGTATTCCATGTTGTCCTGAGTAAGAACTAACAAATTTGGGTGGATATACCCAACATTATTTACTTTTAGTAACCTTTAAGAAGCTTAGTAAAGCAAGTCAAAGCATCCCAATTAAGATCGTGACCCTTACATGTCCTTAGATCTAAGCGTTTAACCATCTTTCATGTAACATCAAGTTTTGATCATATTAATGATAGCTTAAGCTAATGGGCCTTTTAGACTATCAATTTGAATTCGATCCTTCAATGCAATTGTCAAAATATTCAATGCCAAAATCATATGTTCATGGTACACTTACACTTGTGTAGAGTAATGGTAGGGGTATAATCGACATTAAGGTTAACTCCCAATGGTGTAGACCATCCATCTTGACCCAAGTCAGTTCCCTTAAATAGATTGATCACACATTGTACGATATGATGCCCACAGGTTATGTCTCAATAAAGTACTGAAATCTATGAATGACAACGGTTTGAGACAAAATGTATCATTGCAATTGAGGGTATGGAGCGGGTGTTTTGACCTTTTCATCAATTATTGGGTATTAGGTGGCTCATATAGTTGTGGTTGGCATCATGGGTTTAACTATGAGAAGCAGTGGTGTTAAATAGTCAATTAGTAATAAAGTGTGAAAGGAGGAATATTGGTTGTAAAGTTGTAAACACCTCATCCAAAACAAAAATAAATTACTATTTCAACTTGAACATGACTGCAATTAAATTGTCTCTGGGTGACTTGGTAATTGTTGAAAATCCAAAAGAGTTAAATGGAAAGTATCTTCAGCATGTTTCAGGAATAATTGATGAACCCGATTGATAGATTTGAAACACGATAAATCAAATCCCAACCAATTATTTAGACTCTCTAAAAATCTTGATTAGCTCGATCATTTTGATAAAATGTACATAGTCGGTCCAAAGAAGAATCGAAAGCTCAAACGAGTATTAGGTAGGAACTCCCTACATATTCCTAATATACCTATCAGGCCAGATTGGCAGATCTGAAGCCCCTCCAATCAGAAATTGATCGAACATCTGGGTAATCTACAAGCCTTGACTGCATCACACCTCGATGAAATCTCCTCTTATTTACCCAAAAAAAACATTGAAATATATAGATGGGGCAAGTAAAAAGGGTCTTTGATGCCTCTTGGAAATAATCACGAGACTTAATTAACCTGCACTAAATCTATTAAATATCAAATCTTGACTACTCATTTGGGGGCTCTCTAGAATCTTGAAAATCCTCTATACGTAACAACCAATGTGTACATTAGGCCACATTACATTCAAGGGTCATCAATCTAAAAGAACCATATTTTAGTATACACTCTCGTCACCTAGCCAATGAGTTATTAAAGATGAAAACGAAGCTTATAATTAAATGCTGACCATCAATGGGCCCGACCCTTTTGGTCTATATAAAGAGCACATCGGCAAGTTTTTTGGGGGTTAACAATAGTGGGTGGTGGTTGGAGAGACCGTAAGGGTTTGGAGAGCTTGAGAAGGTTTGTCTAAGCCTTCAAGATGTTTGCAAATCCTGACAATGCTGACATGTTGTCCAATATAAGGATAAAGTACTTTGCTGAATAAGCCACTAAAGTTATGAATAGTGTTGGAATTGGAGATATCCGACTTTACATTTTGCAGAAAAATGGTGTTTGATCCTTTTACATATCAACTTACATTGCATCAATGTCACATGTTCTAATCATACCTGCGACTCCCACTCACGTCCTTTTATTACTATTCCCACAATATTCTCTCTTCCCACATTCTTTTATTTTATTCGTCTGCTAAATTCTTAAATCTTGTGAAGTGAGGCTAGGCGTTGTTTAGTTTTATTTACTTGTTTAGAGTTTTAACTTCTATAAAACAAGACTATGTGCTTTTATTTTATTTGCATATACAAAGTTTTGAATTTTGCAAAGTAAAACTAGGTACTTTTTACTCATTTGCCTGCCCGGACTCTTATGGATTATGTGAAGCATGACTAGATGTAGTAATGCCAAAATTTTGACTAAATTCTCTTAAAAAATATAGGATTCCATAAAGTAGGTACTGCGCATTGTGCAAGCAGAAAATGGTGTATAACTTATTCATTGTCTATAACTGAGGCCCTTACCTAGAATCCATAGTTGTAGATCAACCGCATGAGTGATTTAAATTGGGGATTTTTGTAAACCTCCAACTTTTTAGTGATTTTATGGTTTCTAGCTCGTAGTATATTTTGACTTTTATTTAGTTAGTAACAACTCCAAAGTTCATACTTATTTATATATAAGTCAATACCACTCCAATCATTTCAACCAAAAGAAAAAGAAAGTTGGAGAAGTAAGGGCAACGATGCTCGCGCAGGGGTGTTCACAGCCACTAGTTAAGGCCTGACTCAAAGTACAAAATTTCGTGAATTTTAGAGGATTATATAATTTCCAATGCACTATGTTTCGAATTTACTATGGGCCCTAATTACTTTCCTGCACTCCATTGTATATTAGTCGTATTTATTTTTCATACTGCACTTTTTAGCATTTCAATGAATACTGAATTTTTGCTAATCCATTGATTCGCTGTCCAATGTATGCTAATCCTGTTTGCTTTCTTGCACTTACATTATCTTAATCTAGGGCGTGCTGGTTCCATTTACTTTCTTGCACTTATATTATATTATTGTTGGACATGCTGGTTCCATTTACTTTCTTGCACTTATATTATTGCTGGGCACGCTGGTTCCATTTACTTTCTTGCACTTATATTATTGCTGGGCATGCTTGTTCCATTTACTTCCTTGCACCTGCATTATGATATTTTGGTATATAACGGTTTTCTTTACTTTTTTGCCATTTTTCTTCCACATTTTACTCTTGTTGTAAGTAGAAAAAAAAGTAAAATGAATAAGTTAGAGTAAAAAAGTAAGAAAAGAAAAAGATAATAGTAAAAATGAGCAAAATAATGTTTGGAATTCGGGCGGATTAAGTACTACCCCCGCCTGTTCTAAGCTTGGGATAGGCGGGGGATCCAAGGGCCACTAAGGGGCCACTGTGATGTATCAATTTTATCCACACTGTTCATCTATTTTTTCATATAATTATAAAATATTAGACCGAAAATAAGGCAGATTCAAAGCTCAAATGGACTACACATTAGGGATTAAATTCCGACCATTGAAAAATTCTCAAGGACTACAGAAGTTTTGGATCAAGATGATATTTTTTTTTCACCTCACATAGGTGTATATGACTGTCACGCCCCAAACTCGGAAACTGAGCTTACAAAATTTTCGATCGCCAAATCTAGAGCCGACAGCCTCCATAGAACTCCACTCGTGGCTCCCAGCTCCCATTCGCCAGGTTTCAATTCTGGGATGCTACAAAGAGGATTTTCAAGGTCAGTTTGAATCGTGATAAGCATAACCAAAGGCATAACCCACAAACAACAACCAAGAACTCCATTACATTTTCACTATGATAAAAAACTTTACAAGTACAATGAGCATAAAGGGAAATACAATGGTAAAGAACAAGAACTCTAAAATGACCTGCAAAGTGCTCCTACCTCAGCGCTGCTGCGCCCCAACGTCACCTGCATGCAACGGTTGTGCATAAGCTTATAGAAAGCTTAGAGGGTGGTGAAAGTGTGCGCGTAAGGTAGTAATATGATCATGCAGTATCAGAGTAATGCGAAATATGCAGATGAGTCCATAAATATCATAAGCTGTACCAAGGCTATGTGATGCAAGATGCAAGTCAAGAATACAATCCTCATCTAAGTCTACATGTCAATACAGCTCAACTCTGGGATATCACCAGGGTCTAGTACACTCTAAACCAGATCGCCGCCTCATCGCGCGCAATAAGGTAAGTGGAAGAGACCTCACTATCCGTCTGCCAATATCGGGCTCGACTCATCGATAACGGACCCATTCCTTGAGCTGGTCAGACTCAGCCTAGCATTGCCCCCTACACTTGGGCGGGTAAGGCTGCACCCCCTTTCAACCGACTAGGACATAGTGGAGAGCGCAGCCATCTGATAATCGACACTCAACGCTCATCTACCCACTCGGTTTAGACGTTGGAGCAACCTCTTGGTACCATAAGGGTTTAGGGACTTTCACCCAGGGATATCTATAGCACCCCATGTAAAATAAAATTTCTGGTATCCAATCCTGCCAACCACGATACGCCTGTGAAGGTTACGATCCCAATGTCGCTAGGGCGTACAATAACCATGTCACACAAATGCGAAATGCATGAATCACGCTATCCAGTCATGCAACAAATCCTGCGCATATCGTGCGCTCATGTAGGGCAACACCGCCTAACCGGGAGCCCATAAACAATCTGCCCGAAGGCATATGCTATGATCAGTCAATTCTCATATCAAGCATACATATGATGCGTATGATCATGAGTCATGAAACTATACTAAACATGTAAATAAGTGATGAACCATTCTTACAACGCAGATGGGCCTAGACGGCCTATACACAACAAGTACTGCCTATCAAAGGGGCCCTAGGGAGAGTCGTAATGTGGACATCCAACCAACATTACACTTGCAATGTGGACGTCAAACCAACATTGCTCCCAAAGTGTTACCCGTAGTGAATATCATGAACTAGGTTGGGATCACACATTGCAATGGGCCTCAGGTATATCCCATTGGGCCTTAAATACATCAAATGGGTCATATCATATGGGCCTTCCATTCGTCAAGCGGGCCACATCAATGGGCCACACCAATGGGCCTCATGTGCATTGCAATGGGTCATAACCCGTTGGGCCTTAAATGCATCAATTGGGCCTAAACCCGTAGGCCTTATACAAATCAAATGGGCCTAACCCATAGGCCTTATATAAATCAAATGGGCCTAAACCATAGGCCTTATATAAATCAAATGGGTCTGGTCCCAAGGGCCTTGGGATATATCAAATGATCCAATCCCATGGGCCTTACATCCACATCAAAGTGGGCTGCAATAAACTGTCACAAATACATTAAGATGGACCTCAAATCATGCCAAGATGGGGTCCACTTGGACTGTGGATCTGGCGTATTCTTTGACTCATTCCATAAAATGATCTTTAAAATGGATGGACAGATTAGATGCAGCACCTGCATAAATGGTGGGGGCCCACATGAAGGCCCACCATCATGTATATCATAAAATATATAAATTACATATAGTATATATATATATATATATATATATATATATATATATATATATATATATATATATATATACACAATATTATATATGATATAATATATATACACACACACACACACGCTGCACACACACAACAAACACACGCAGACACACACAAACACACGACACGCCTGTAGGGTGGCGTGAATAGAACACTTGCATTAGGTGGGCTCCACCGTCCAGTGGACGGTGGAAGTAGAACATACATCACTGTGGGCTCCACGTGGGGCCCACTATAGCATATATTTTTCCATCCAACCGGTTGATAAGGTCACACAGACCTGGATGAGGAAGAAAAACAAATTTCATTTTGATCCAAAACTTCTGTGGCCCAGGAAGGAGGTTTCAAGGGCAGATAATCAATCACACTGATTCGTGTGGTGTGGGCCACCTGAGTTTTGGATGCAGCTGATCTTTGAGGGGGCCCACGTCTGGGAGTGGCCCACCTCAAGAATAGGTTGAATTTCTCAAATACATCATGGTGGGCGGTTGCTGGGATGCCCGCCCGTCAATCGTCGCAGCCCTGCTGCTGCGTCAGTGGCAGCAGGCGCTGCCTCTTTTTTTTTTTTTTTTTTTTTCTCTTGAAAAAATACATGTGGGGCCCACTCTTGAAAATCCATTCCGCCCAATAGATTCTAGGGCCTAAACATGCCGTACAAGTACAATTTTTAGCATTTATTTAGCGTGTAGAAATAATAAGATGGGCCCTAATAGCCTTTGAAGGGTAAGAAATACCATTTTCTATGGTATGGCCTGCCTGATCATCAGATTGACCTCATTCTTTGGCTTAAAGCCTAAAATGACCCAGGGAATGAGGTGCACGGCGTGGATTTAATACATACTCCAAGGTGGGGCATATGAGAGGACCACCCCAAAAGCTTAAAAGAAAACAAGCTTTTTTTTTTTTTTTTTTGGCGGAGGCGTCTAGCGTCTCAGACGCTGGACGGTGGGATATTTTAAAAAAATACATTGAGGTAGACCCTAATTAGGTGGGCCACCTCATGGAAAATAGTGTGGGTACATCGCACACAAGGTGGGCCACATTTGATGATTTGGGTAAAATAAAAGCCTCATAGTAGGATCCGTACAAATAGGCCACACAACCCCATTATAATCCCATAAAATAAAATAAAAATAAAAATAAATGGAATAAAAAGGGAGAGAGAGATATGGAGAGTGGGACACGCGTGTGATGGAGGGCTCCGCCACTATGAGCCTTCTCTTGTATGAGATCATACAATAAAATGGGTCCCTTTACACATGAAACTAACAAAATTGAATTCAACAGTGGAGATCCTTTCTCCACCAATATGGACGGTCTAGATGACCTTTAAATATAATGAAATAAACATCATGATGGGGTCCATGGAGAATGGCCCCATCATGGAATGATCATAATGATCAAAGTGGGCTATCGACCACACCTTAGGGTCCCAAGTGAGATCCAAACCATTGATCGGTTGGCCTCACTTGGCCCATCTCAAAAACATGAAAAACAAGTATTAACTAGCACACACTGTTCGATCTTATTGCTCATATGGGTTCCTTAGCACCTTAGCTTCAACTTCAATGGAGGAGATGAGAAATGGATGGCTAGGATGAGAGATCTTGGGATGGAGAAGTTGGTTACACTTGGAGTTTTGGAAAGCTTGGAGAATTCTTATAAGTATGAGATTTTCTTGCTTGGAGATTTGAAAATGAGAAAGAGAGAAAGAGTTGTAAAGGGAGAGAGAGTGTGATGGGTGATGGAGTGATGGATGGGAGAGGGATGGGTGTGTAAGGTTTTGTTGACTTTGGTGGCCTTTTGTGTAAGAAAAGCATGGACATGTAAGACCTTTTGGACTTTTGTGGTTGCTTGGGTATGGGTGAAAAGTGATGTGTACTTGACATGTGATGTGATCATATTGATTGATTGATGGGATTGATGTGACACCTCGTAGAGATTCTTTTGGGTTTCGCAACGCACGGCGTTTTCTTCGCACCGAACGTTGGCCCACATCTCTTGACCAGGGTATCGCCTCAGCGCGCAAGTCGCGGCATCGGAACCACAGCGACGGTGCGGTCGTTATGGTAATGGTCTTAGGTTGAGTCGATACAGGTTGACGACATATGAATCAGGGTCGCGCATAAATATCGGTTAAGGGTCGAAGGTTGCCGGAATTCGACCGGTAAGACCGCGAAAGTCTACGAAATGGTACGGTCTAGGATACGGGTCTTACAATGACCATATCAACAGGTCAGATGGAAAATAAACAACATGGTGGACCTTAATAAGGTTTCAATGGTGGGCTTCCTTAGCACCGCTTCGTCCTAGGGTGTGATCCACTTGAACCTTGGATCTATCTTATTTTCAGTCCAATATTTTAAAATTATATGAAAAAAATAGATGAACGGTGTGGATAAAAGTTATACATCATGGTGGCCGCTCAATGGCCCTCAAATCCTTCGCCTGTCTCCATTTCGGAAGAGGAGGGGGGTAATACCTAATCCTCTCACTTGAAATTCGGATCATTTTCCTGCCATAAACAGATTTTTTCTGATTTCCTACGTTGTAACTAGTCCGCATCATGGCCGGCATGGTAAACCCTACTTTAACAAAAGCAAAATAATAAATCACCTTCCAAGATATGCGCTAACATGATCGCTAGCCCATCTTTGGATGGGTCCCTATGCTTTGGGGACGAAAATGTGCCAAATTGGCAATTTAAGTGGGCCATGATCTTCAAAGCAAGTGGACGCCCAAGAAAAAACATGACTTAAAGTTTTTCTCAGCTGTCCATTTATTACTAGCATGATGGGCCTCCTCGACTTTTGGGCCAAGGCATATACATGGGGACCCTCAAGATGGATGGTCTGGATCGCTCACTTGTGTGCAACATGGGCAGCATATATCAATCCCCTGGCCAGACCATCTACCAGTTTTCCAGATCAGGTTCGTCCAAGGTGGAGTTGACGTTGGGTGCTTGGGTCCTGTCCAGACATTGCCAATTTACAACGATGTTGACTTTGTAACCCGGCCGGGCCCGATTTGTGAAGAGATAAGCCGAATCCAATCACCGTCCGTTACCCGGCATTGACCCATTCTAAAAAAGTGGGTCCCATCTTCTTCTATCTTTTGACAAAAGGGTAGTCCAATTGGGTCCCATCTTCTTCTGTCTTTTGACCAAGAGGGAGTCCAAGACGAATTCGCTTCTATCATACTAAGTAAACTCTATTAGGCCCACTGTGAATATATGTGGTTTATCCACACCGTCTATCCGTTTTTCCAGCTCATTTTAGGGGTTGATCCAAAAATTAAAGCTTAACAAAAGCTAAAGTGGACCATATCACAGAAACCATGTAAATAATGATTTTTCACGGTTGAAACCTTGTTAGGCCCCACAGTGATGTTTATTTCTCATCCAACTTGTTCACAAGCTTACAAAAAACATGGATGAAGTGAAAAAACAAATATAAGCTTGATCCAAATCTTCAATGGCCCTCAAGAATTTCCACGGTAGACATTCAATTCACACTCTGTGGTGT
The DNA here is from genome assembly GCA_037074715.1 of Magnolia kwangsiensis. Classification (NCBI taxonomy): domain Eukaryota; kingdom Viridiplantae; phylum Streptophyta; class Magnoliopsida; order Magnoliales; family Magnoliaceae; genus Magnolia; species Magnolia kwangsiensis. The sequence continues at coordinate 94,531,806 of CM073579.1, forward strand.
GATCCATTTTAACCTTGCATATGCTTGGTTGTTGGGATCAGGCCTTAAAATTATATGTTAAAATGGACGGACGTATTGGATAAAATACATAAATCACGGTAAACCCCACAGAGTTTACTCAGTATGCTTAAGGCTTGTTTGGATTTGCGTATAGTATTGTACTGTACTGTATTTTGATACTGTTCATATATACATTGAATGGTTTTCAGAATACATCCAAATCAATCAGATACTAATCAATATTTGGATAGGAGGTATTGTTTGGCATAGTATACAATACATTATACAGATCAATGTTTGGATAGGACGTATTATGTCTGCATATTGTACAATCTTAATTGAGTCGGGTGGTCTATTTGACGTATGGAACTTTCTGATTTCTAGCCTAGATGATTTTCATGTTGAAATTTACTAAATGAACGATCTCGATCTTACACTGCATAGGTACTGGATATCTTGTAATTGTACAAATTTCAAAATTTCATCTACTGCCGAATACAACGCAATGAATACGAAGTATTGACGGCAACATAACCCGCATGCATGGGATTCAACCCCTATTCAGTCTAATCCAAACATGGTAAATGTCAAATCATAACTTCTAATACGATACAATACATCCTAAAATGCATTTCCAAATAGGCCCTTGGCTGGGCAGATCCCATGGTATTAGGAGGGATGGGATCAATTTTAAGATAATGATGGTGGTGTCAGTGGATTGTCTTAAGATCCATGGGATTGCTTATATCCCGGGACAAGTTCACTGGGTTTGTTTGGCACGCCCCCCATATCCTGAGATTTTACCTTCCAATCCATTCAACTAAGGGATAGGATCAATTTTAAAGTAATGATGGTGATGTCAGTGGACTGTCTTAAGATCCATGGGATGGTTTATATCCTGGGACAAGTTCACCGGACCTGTTTGGCTCGTCATGCCTATCCAAGGATACTGCCGATCCCATCCCTCCTAATACCGTGGGATCTGCCTGGCCAAACAGGCCCTTAGGGTACTGAGTTATATGTTGCGCAATCTACTTTTGTACAAGACCCGCGTGCGGATTAGATACTGACAAAGTTAGTATCCAAATGGCTACTGAAGCGACATCACCAAACTCTGTGAGGCCTACAATGATGCGTGTGTTATATCTATGCCGTCCATCCATTTTGAGAGATCGTTTCATGGCATGAAAAAAAATAATGAGATAGATCCAAAGTTCAAGCGGATCCTACCATAGAAAATAGCGGGGACAGTGACATCCACCGTTCAAAAGTTCTTAGGGGCTACAAAAGTTTCTGATCAAGCTTATATTTTTGTTTTCACTTCATCTATCTCTATGTTAATTTATGAATATGTTATATTTAAAAAATACATCATGGTGGGCCCTATAAATGTTTCAATAGTGAGTGTGACTGATCCCACGGTTTTCTGTGGTGGGTTCACTTGAACTTTATATTTATATTATTCTTTTCTAATGCCATAAAATGATCTCTATAAATGGTTGGACGGTATGGATATAACATATACATCATCCACAAAGCTTAGTGACGTCACTTCAAATGGCTACTGATAAAGCCTTTCCCATGAAGTTCCTACACTGGGAACCAGGTGGGGCCTAGTGTGATGTTTTTTAGGAATCAACTTCGTCCATCCGTTTTGTTAGCTCATTTTAGGAGAGTAGACCAAAATTGAGCAGAATCCAATACTCAAGTGGGCCGTACTAAAGGAAAAGGTGTTTGAGGAAATTCCTATCATCGAAACCTCCCTAGGTTCGCAAGTGATGTTTACATACCATCCATATCGTTAATAATTCTACTGGGATGAACTAAAAACACAAATATTAGCATGATTCAAAACTTTTGTTAGCCCATGAATATTTCAACTATGGACATTCAATTATCCCCTTTTTGGCCCACATGAGTATTGGATACGGTTCATTTTTAGTCACATATTTAAAATGCACTCAAACAAACGAATGGACAGGGAGAATTTCTCACAAACATCACAGTGGGCCTCACCTTGCAAAACGCCCGCCCGCAGGGAGGGGGGGGGGGGGGGGGGGGGGGGGGGGCGGGGTGCTTCAGTGGATGCAGATTCAGTGCTAAAGCCTTTCACACAAAGTTCCCGTGGTGAAAACTTAGGTGGGGCCTACTATTATGTTTGTGAAAAATCCATCAAGTCCATCCTTTTTGTGAGCTCATTTTAGGACTTGAGACCAAAATTGAGCTGGATCCAATACTCTAAGTGGGCTGCACTAAAGAAAAATGTAAGGAAATCCTCACTGTTGAAATGTTCTTGGCATCGACAGTGATGTTTATATGCCATCTATACCGTTTATAATGTCATTTATATTGGGATGAAATGAAAGCACAAATATTATCCTGAGGCTTTGTGGCCACAGGAATATTTCAACTCTTAACGTTCAATACTCACGTTTCTGGCCCACCTGAGTATTGGACGTGGATCATTTTTGTCCTCATGTCTTAAAATGAGCACAAAAAAACGGATAAATGGAGTGGATTTCTCAAAAACATTACCTTCCCAGCGCAGGAAATTGTGCACTGAGTGGGGAAGGAACTGCGACAGGGAATCCCGTCCGGCTTCAGTACTGGGGAAGGAATTGCGTACTACTGACCACGCCATGGGTTTTGGATCCAGATTATATTCGTTTTTTTACCATTCAACCATGTTTTTTATCTTATCCTGTGGTACGGTCCACCTGAACTTTGTATAAACTTCAATTTTAGGCTCAACACCTAAAATTAGATGGAAAAACGGTTGGACGGTGTGATAAACCAAATACATTTACAGTGGGCCAACCGAGTTTACTCAGTACAATAAGGCCGATTTCCTTCGGTGGATCCATGAATGCGGGGCCTAACTTTATGTATGTGACTTACATCCACACTATTCATTCATTTTGAAAGCTTATTTTAGTGCGGGATCCAAAAATAAAAGTATTTTTAAATCTCAAATGGTCCCCGCAATAGGAAACAGTGGTGATTCACCATTAATAATTCTTGTGGGTCACAACATTTTTCGATCAAGTTGAAATTTGTTTGGTTTCTTCATCCGGGTATCATTTACCTTGTCAACAGGTTGGATGGAAAACAAATATTCAGGTGTCACCCAAGATGTTTTTAATGGTGAGTATTCAATCACCACTGTTTCTGTAGTGTGGTCCATCTAAGAATTTTATCTGCATCATCTCTATTACAATAAATCTTAAAATTAATGTTCAAAACGGATGGAAGGAATAGATTTAAGTTAAATCACATACATCACGGTGGGCACCACCATCAGGTATACACCGAAGACAACCACCAACTGCGAAACCGGAGCCAGTCATGCCAAACGGTCACCGCTCCTTATTTCCCGTTCATTTAGGTCTATTTGATTTCTCGTAAGAGAGGTAATTACCTATTAAATGGGTAATAATTACTTACTCAGGTAATTACTGCATCGTGTCAATGCAAACATTCACAGCAAAACTTTTCAGAACTAGAACTGTTCATCATATATGTTAGCCTCATTTAGGGTATCCACACTGTTCGTCATGTATGTTAGCCTCATTTAGGGCATGAAACCCAAAATGAGACAGATCCAAAGCTCTAGTGGACCACACCACAGGAAACAGTAGAATTTGGATGTCTGCCGTATAAAAAGTTGTGTGGCCTTCAAAAGTTTTGGATGAAGCTGATATTTGTGTTTTCCCCCTAATCAATGTTCTTATGATTTTATGAATAGGTTAGATGACAAATAAACATCAATGTAGGCCCAATGATCAAAATAATTCTCAATCGTTAAAGGCCATTTTTTCTCGTGGTATGGGTCACTTGAGCGTTGCATCAGTCTCAATTTTGTCCTTACGCCGTAAAATCTCCTGGTAAAACAGATGTACGGTGTGGATATGTCATGAACATCACAATGGGGTCCACAAATTTAAGTTAGCTTTTTTTTTTTTTATCAATCTTGTTGACGAAAATACACTTAAATTTCACACAGAATAAAACGGTACTAATGAGCTTTTCGCAGCGTATTTCCAACGCACACGAAGAATCAAACAGCGCTCTCATTTACCCTCAGCAGTCGCACTAAAAATAGGAAAATCTTCGTCGGAAGCCGACATAAAGCCTTCTAATTCCCCGCTCGAGTCGCCTTAAAAGAGGTTTTTTCCGCCTAAAACTCTCTTTCTTCAATGGCGGCCTGCTTCTCTCTATTTCTTTCACGTTTCAGGTACTCTTCTCCCTCCCTCCCTCTCTCTCTCTCTCTCCATCTAAATCTCGTGAACCCACGATTTCTCTGTTTCTTGTTTCTTTTTTCGTTTTTATTTCAATCGTGTAACGAGAAATCTGTGAACCAGTACTTTTAGGCATCGTTTTCAGTATGCGTAGGTTAAGCGCTTTAACAATTCCTGCGCAAGTTAGAACCTCCTGTTCTTCCCTCTTTTTGTTTTGCCAATCGGTTCTGTTGATTTTCTATCTTTGATGTGATTATGTTTATTTGGGGTGTTGTGTTGGTGCGTATACTGTAGGTTTTGAAGGGAAGTGGATATATACATACATTTTCTTTATTGGTTTGGTAAATGGAAGAGTCTGGGCAGCTGAAACGTACGTTTATAGATGCTACAGCAGGGGCGATCTCGGGCGGTATTTCTCGGACGGTGACTTCACCCCTCGACGTTATTAAGATTAGGTTTCAGGTCTGTTTCTGATTCCTCTCTCTTTTTGCCTTCTTTCATTCCGTAATATGTGGATATTTGTGCGTGGTTGATCATAGTTCTTTTGTTATTGTATGGAGCTGGTGATTCTTGTTTGAAATCTAAGTGAGTATATGGAAATTTAGTCATGGAATTTTTTTATTTCGTTTTTATTTTCAATATTTGAAATATTGGAAAGCAATGGGGTGTGTTGCACACTAAGGCCAGTTGATGTACAATCACATTGGATTGGAAGCAGGAGCAACACCTAGTTAAGAAGGATTGATGTAATCTTGCACAATCATGGATCCCCGGCGCAAGGCCTACCACTGGTCTATGAGTCTCTGGCTATAAGAAAGAAGGAGATACTTTTCTTTAAGGACTTCTTTCACCTTGGTCCAGTGCGCAACTGGGGGTTCTCTTCTCCTTTCAATTTTACGCTCCATGTTGGTCCAAAAAAGTTTAGCTTGACCTATCAACTTCATCTTAACAAGGATTACCTGATGGGTATCAGATATATCATACCACTCAACATGGTGGTCCATGTTTGCCACCCAATCAAGGAATGCTTTGAGGTTCAAGCGACTATCAAAACTATGGGCCTCAACTTTGACAGTCTTCATGACTTGCGCATCTGGATCATGATGGTCATAACGTTCCTCACGTTGTGGTGGCACTTATGCTCAACCATGGCCCACGCCTTGGCCACGGCCACGCCTTCGCCTATCAACTTGATCTCTAGCCTGAGATTAAACATCTTCCCCAGTGTCGGGGTTTGCTTTTTTTTTTTCTCTCTCTCTCTTTTTAAAAATTCACAAAATCTAATGGGAAAAGCTCTTGCTTTTTCCTTCTTCTTCCATCTTCATGAGATTTGAAGATAACTTTCATGTGATTTGGAAGAGAGATTGGTGTGAAGCCGATCTTCATCAACGGAGGTGCGAGGTCTCTATCTATCTCCATATCATCATCCCATCATTCTCCATCAAGGTATTTTCTTCAAAGTTCTTCGATTATCTCTATACAAAATCTTCACTTTTCTTCTAGTCTCCATTACCCATACCCATCCACAAGCCAAACTCTAAAAATCCTCAAACACTTACAAACCTAGCCACACGTGCGACCGTACGGCCGCACGTGTGAACCTCCCGGGTTGGCTGTACGGCTACACCTTGTCTCTTTTGGTTTCCCATCACCCTTGGATCAAAACTCTCTTCACTATTGTCCTAAACCCTAACCCTAAACCTAGAAATCCATAACTTTCCTATTTTCTTAAACTACCAAACCCTAACTTTTCCCATTCTTCAATTCACCCAAAATCCTTACACCCCTTTTACCTAAAACCTAATTCCCATATCCTAACATTTAAGCCCTTTAACCCCTTCACCCAATTTGATTCTATAAACCCTAATTTCTAAATTTTCCCAATTTCTTAACCCTAATTTTACCCTAGGTAGTATTAGATCTCTCACTTCGAAGTAGACTTTTTTCCTATGCTAATTGGATGTCCCTACATCCATTAGATCTCAGTTTTTTTTATATTTAATGATCTTATATAGTGATGTTTGGTAACCTAGTCTAGGATTGTGCATGATATTCTTTTAGTTTTCTTGGTATTTGTGATGATAATGGCAAGTTTTATGTTTTTTGGTTAATTATTTTAATTTTGCTACTTGATCTCACACTATTTGGTTCATGCATCGGTCCTACATCAGTCCAACTATATAAGATTTAATTATCAGATCATTTTATTTGAAGCCACCAAACTTCTAATGGAGTTCTTGTCATCATTTGAGGGCATGGCGTGTAAGTGCGAGTAATGGTGGGGACTTACACATTATAGAAAAATGGCCCGTAACTCCCTATTATGGGCCAATTATGTTTTTTTTTTTTTAAAAAACAACCATGATGACTGTTATGGCCATCGTTATTCTTATCGAATACCTTGTTCAAGGGCCTAGGCTGTTTTCGCGCTAAGTCCTTTATCTTCTTCTGACTCTCAAATTGATGCACTTGCAATTCTTTGGAGTTGGGTCTTCCGCGGAAGTGCATGACCCCATTATTGGGTCATTACGAGCTTAACCTTCTATTCTGGCATCTTCTTCCATTTGAATAATTGCTTTACATGAACCGACCAATCGAAGGGCTTTCCTGTTTGCATATCTTTGTAGAACTTGGGCATCTTGATGTTTACACCGTAAGTGTAATCATCATGATCCTCTTGGTGGTCATCTCTCCTATTGTGGGATGATTGAATGGAACGCCATTGGAATAACTATTGTTGGACTCCACAATCTTATCACTTTTTCACGTACAAGGAGGCTCTACGTGATGTTGTCTAGATGGTGTCAACTTAGCCATAATATTTTAGATCTCTTGAGGAGCCTCTTACCATCTATCTCACCCTCCCAATCCATTTTTCCAAGATGTTTCTCTTTTTGTTTGCCATAGCGATCTCCAAAACAAGCCCACAAATTAACTTGGCTTTGATACCAATCTTGATGAAGAGTGGATGGGAAGTTGTAGGAAGAAGAAGAAGAAAAGAAAGAAGAATAAGATTCACACCTCACAATTCAAAGGAATTGATTTTAGGGTTTTCTTCTTCTTCAATAGAATCTCTTCTCTAAAATAGGCTCGCTTTCTTTATTCAAGCCATATGTCATCTTCAAAACTCTATATACATATAAAGAAGCTCTAACCTAGAGTTATTTGCACCACTAAACTCTACTGAACCCAACCATTAATTCACCTTAAAAAACTGAAGTTGGTATAATGCATGATATTGGGTACTCTATCCTTACTCTTGCACACAACACTTGATGGGATTGTTGTATGCAAACTTGGTTACAGGCAAAACGCATCTCAGGTCCTAATATGGTCTCCCACCAGACATCGTAGCAGATTCCCTAGGCTTTGATTGACAACTCCCGTTTGACCATCAGTCTGAGTATGGTATGCTGAAGAGAACTGTAACTTAGTTCCCATCATGTGCCATAGAGTTTTTCAAAAGTAAGACACAAACTACACATCTCAATCTGACGTAATGGTCTTCGGCAAACCATGTAAACGAACTATCTCCCTAAAGAATGACATTTTAGAACATGGGAGAAAGAGAGTCATTTTTGAAAAGCGGTCTACAACTACAAAAGTGGAATCATGCTTTTCAATTGTCTTGGGGAGCCCAAGCACGAAATCCATGCTAATATCAACCCATGGGGTGTGAGGGACTGACAAAGGTGTATATACCGGTGTTCTGCTTCCTCTGCTTTGCCAGCTGACAACTCCTACATTGCCCTATAATGTTAGCCTCGTCTTGCTTGAGACTTGGCTAATAAAAGCGCTCATCTAGAAGGGTAATAGTTTTGTCACGCCCAAAATGACCAGTTTTCCCTCTATCATGAAGCTCCTAGACAAGAAAGTCACGAAGGGATGTACGGGGTATACACAATCTACCACCTCTAAACAAAAACTCACTGATTAGGACGAACTCATTGCTACCCCTATACTGATAATCTAAGAGCGATACATACACCTCCAAAATTTGGGCAACTAGGATAATATTCCTTTAAACGCTCAAACCCAGTGACTTCGACACTCATAGAGTGGAGTAACGCAACCCTATGACTCAACGCATCGGTAGGTTTATTCTCAACCCGGGCTTTGTGCTTTAACACAAAGTATACCTTTAGAGAAATTGGACCCACTTGGCATGCTTCGGGTTCAACTTCTTTTGCGAGTTGAGATAGCTTTAAGTGTCATGGTTAGAGAATAAGATGAACTCTTACGGTAATAGATAATGTCACCAATGGCATAAGGAATGCACTACCGTATAGAATTCCATGTCATAGCTAGAATACTTTTGTTTCGTTTCATTCAGTTTTTCGCTAAAGAAAGTGACATGATGTCCTTCCTGACTAAGCACTCCACATATACTTACACCAGACGCATTACAAGCAACCTTAAAAGCCTTGAAAAAATCTAGAAGTTGCATGACAGGAGCTTCAGTCATCTTGACCTTAATCTCCTTGAATGCCTTAGAGGCTGCTTTAGTCTATTAGAACCGGTAGAACCAGTAGAACCGGACCGGAACCGACCAAACCGCAAGGTTTGGTCTGGTTCTGAAGTGCATCGGTTCCGGTTCTAAAAATCAAAGAATCGATTAGTTCGGTTTGGTTCTCGGTTGGGGTTTTGTAGAATTGAACCGAACTGTGAACGGACCGTAGAATGGAACCGTATAACCGAACTTTGAATTGGACTGTAGAACCGAACTTGGAATCGAACCTGGAAGCGGAACGTCCAGTCAATAAATATTTTAAAAAATAAACATAAAAAAGTAAAAAAGTAAGTGTTGAGTAATGCATGTAGTGTGATTGAGAGAGAGTTTATGTAGGTGGGTTAGGGTGAAATGCAGTTGTAACTGTGGGATTCCTGGTGATGCTAAAGGATGAGAATGGTGCGCTGGGGTCATGGTTTCCAAAAGAAGGTACTTAGTTGGATTATGGTTTCCTAAATAAGGTAGTCAGGGTTTGTTTGGATGTAACTTCCCCAAGATGTGATGCGAGGATGAGGGTTGGGGGTGTGGTTTCCAAAGAAGGTTGGTGTGTCTTGTGTTCGAAATATCGGTATCGCGTTATGTATCACATCTTTAGGATACAGATATGTATCGATTATCGCACGGGATACATCGTTTGTATCGGGTAATTTATCACACTTTTTGGGAAACATGGGGAATCATTGGGAAAATGGTTGAATTTTTCAATGAAACTTCAAGGATTGTTAGAAAAGACCTTAATATACACTTTTAAGTCATAACATCTAAAAAAAAGTGCACATAATAGGTTTCCTTTGTATAGGGTCCTAAGTTATGCGTTGTCTAATTGAACTAATATTGAATGCATAATATTTAGAGTGTATGTGATGATCATTTCATCAAACACTCATAAATACTTCAAAATTAGTCTCAATTGGCAGCTGGTTGAAGGGAAATTTCAAAAAAAAATTAATATTTTAATAAATTTAATTAAAAAATGATTTTTATTTTCGAAAATTGACGAGGACTTGACAAATCAGTAGATCAACCCTCATACATGCTTGATTTCATGTTTGGAATGCAACATTGCAAATAATTTTGGAGAAATTGGGAAAATTTCAAAATTTCCCCAAACAAGACCACCTACACTTGAATTTCAAAATTGGAGTGTATGTGATGATCATTTCATCAAATACTCCTAAATACTTTGAAGTTAGTCTCAATTGATAGCCGGTTGAAGGAAAATTTCAAGAAGAAAAAAAAAACATGGAGAACATGAAGAACCAATGGATATCGAAATCAAAGCTTCAACGCTATGATTTTTTGTGCAAAACATGAAGAATCAACAGATTTGTAACCATTTGACATTGATTTAACATAATTTCAACAAAAAACGGGATTGAAAATTGAAAATGCTTGCTGTATCGAACATGTGGGATATATTGGCACTACCTATGCGTTTCGTTTCGCACAGGTGGGATACAAGATATATCGTGGGATATATCGGCCGATATCGTTGATATTTAAAACATTGGGTGTGTCATAGTTTCTTTAAGAAGGTACTTAGGGGCTGTTTGGATATAACTTCCACAAAAAGGGCTTTTCCTGCAAAACTGATGTTTTCGTTGACTTACCAATGTTGGTTTTGTGGGAGTGGCATTTCAAATGGTTTTGAAGACAATGATTTCGGATGTGCTGTGAAACTCTCGTTTTGTTCCAAAATGAGGGTTTCATCTATATGAACGACCATTTTGACAGTGCATCCAAACAAACCCTTACATGGTTTAGAGACATGCATGCACGTTGCTATTGTACAAGTCGCATCTTCCAAAATTTAGACTATTTAATGTCAGTTTGATCTGAAGATACATTTGTAGTAACCATTTAGATGTGATTGCCATTGCTCTATAATGTTAGCCACGCCTCGCTTGAGACTTAGCTAATAAAAGCGCTCATCTAGAAGGGCAATAGTCTGGTCACACCCAAAATGACCAGTTATCCTTCCATGAAGCTTCTATACAAGAAAGTCACGAAGGGACGTACAGGGTATACACAATCTATTACCTCTAAACAAAAACTCACTGACTAGGACGAATTCACTACTACCCCTAAACTGACAATCTAACAACGATACATATACCTCTCCAAAATTTGGGCAACTAGGATAATATTCTTTTAAATGGCCAAATCAAGTGACTTCGACACTCATGGAGTGGAGTACAACAACCCTACGACTCAACGCATCAGTGGGTTTATTCTCAACCCCAGCTTTGTGCTTTAACACAAAAGTGTACTCTTAGAGAAATTGGACTCACTTGGCATGCCTCAGGTTCAACTTCTTTTGCGAGTTGAGATAGCGTAAAGTTTTATGGTTAGAGAATAAGACGAATTCCTACGGTAATAGATAATGTCGCCAACCAGACACCTGTCCATCCCGCCTCTACTCCCTTCGATCTCAACCGGACACCTGTCCTCCCTAACCTTCATGTTGCCTCTCGGCTTCCCCTTCCTGTGCATTCCACAGACTCGGTTCTTGAGTTGGATGAGGAGAAGCGAAGCAACATCAATGACATTGGGCTCACCTCGCAGAAAGACATGAGCTTTCACTTGCAATTAATCCCTTTTAACGTTCCCCTAGAACTTCCGTCGTTTGAAGAAGATACGTTCTCCTCCTCGCACTCCCCTTCATCCTCAGCGACTCCCAAATCTAAGTGTCTTTCACTCCCATATGAGGGTTCGGAACTCAACCTCCTGTCTCTCTTCTAGGATTCTTCAGGAGCAGGCGTCATCATTGCGGAACCTCTCCAGACTAGAATAGGTAATCCCAAGGCTGGGCTGGTAGAGGAAGAGCATAGGTCTAAGTTGAGCAAGAAGATGCAGAGGAAGAAGTGGATTTTGGACGCCATGGGACACATCGGAAGACTGCTTGGACTTTCGTTCGGCGACCGCCCAAAGGACTACCTCGCTCTTTTTCAGTGCGTGGAGAATAGGGGTCGTCCGTTGGATCCCAACAGGTTTTCGCAGAAAAGAACCCCAAGTGGGGGAAGAAAAAAAAGATCAGAAGCAGAAAGCTATTAGTTCAGGAAGCATATCTGAATTCTCTGTCGAGGCAGATAACAAGGGATCGCGGGGAAGTGAAGTTCTCCCATGAAGATGATCTCATGGAATGTTCGGGTCCAAACAAAAAAGAAGACTTGTTAAGAATTCCTGTAGCAGAAGTAACCCCCAAATTATCTGCCTTTAGGAAACTAAGGTGAAAGCGATGGACGATTGGTTGATGAGTTCGATATGGAAGGCTTCGGATGCCAATTGGGTGCTGAAGGAAGCGTCGGGCAGCTTGGGGAACATTGTTATAGCCTAGAGGTCAACGTATTGGACCCTTCTGAACAGCTCAGTGGGTTCTTTCTCCATCACAGCTACCCTCAGGAATAGCACGACTTCAGATTTTCTCATTTGTTTGGTATATGGGCCTATCAACAACAACTTAAGGGGCGAATTCTGGAAAGAATTATCTTCAGTCTGCTAGAGCTTCAACGACCCTATCTGCTTCGTTGGAGACTTCAATACCATCAGATTCTTGGGAGAGAAATCATCTAGGAACTCCATGAAGCCCCATATGGTTGCTTTCTTTGACTGGATTGATCGCAATTGCCTGGTCGACCTCCCCCTTTTAAACTCCCGCTTCACCTGGATGAACGGGAGACTTGATCCAATCTTGTCTAGATTGGACCGTTTCATTATTTCCCCTGAATGGCTGTATCTCATGCCTTCCTCCTCTTAGTCAGTCCTTCCCAGGACAACTTCAGATCACTGGCCTATAATCCTATCGACTGAGGAGGCAGACTGGGGTCCGAAGCCATTCCGTTTTGACATCTCTTGGCTTCATGTGACAGGTTTCAAATCCATGGTGGTTGATTGGTGGAAGGAAATGCAGTTCTAGGGCTACGCGGGTCATAGACTCTGCTCCAAATTAAAGTTGCTGAAAGAAAAACTCAAGCAATGGTCAAAAGAGGAATGTCGAAGAGCGAAGCAGGAGATGGACTCGATCCTTATGGAAATTCGGAAGATCGACTCCCACGCAGAAAGCAGTCCTATGTCTAAACAGACTCTGGCGAACATAATCCAACTTTCAAGCCCTCTCAGTAAAAGTTTTACAAAACGAAATCTCTTGGAAATAGAAAGCCCGAGCGAAGTGGATCAAGGAAGGTGATAGGAACACGAGATACTTCCATAATGTTGCTAGTATTCAAGCAATGGTTAACCGAATCAACAGTATAATTTCAAATGGTATCCGGACGGAGGATAGAGAGGCGGTTAGCAGAGAAGCTGTATCCTACTTTCAAGGGCTCCTTCAAAATGAGAGTTGGGCCAGACTGCGGCTGGACAACCCCTCGTTCAAGCGCATCAGTGAAGAAGACGCTAGATTACTGGAACTTCGTTTCTCCTTGGAAGAAGTTCAAAAGGTTGTGATGGATCTGGGCAGGGACAAGGCCCCTAGCCTAGATGGGTTCCCCATCTTATTTTTTCAGACGTTCTGTGATCTCCTCCAAGATAAAGTGATGTTTTTCATAAACGAATTTTTTGATAGAGGAAGATTGTTAAAAAATATTGGTGCCACTTTCATCGCGCTGATTCCAAAACGTCCGGGAGCCTCTGAGTTCAGGGAGTACAGACCTATCAGTCTCATCGGTAGCTTGTATAAAATTTTGGCTAAGGTGCTCGCCAACAGATTGCAAAGAGTGATCGGATCGATAATTGCCCCTAATTAGTGTGCGTTCATCCCGGGTAGACAAATCACCGATGCTGCTCTTATTGCCAACGAATGCCTTGATTCTAGCTGCCGGTTGAAGAAGAAATTCATTTTCGGCAATTTGGACATGGAAAAGGCTTATGATCATGTCGAGTGGGATTTCCTCCTATACCTGATGAAGTGTATGGATTTCGGTGACCTTTGGAGAAGATGGATTGAGGAATGTATCAGTTCGGCCTATTTTTCTATCCTTTTAAACGGATCCCCGAAAGGATTTTTCAAAATTTCACGTGGGCTTAGACAAGGAGACCCTCTTTCCCCCTTCCTCTTCCTCATCATCAGTGAAGCCTTATCCGTAATGCTTCTGAAAGCTCAAATGGAAGGCACTATCAGGGGAATCCAAGTGAAAGGTGTTCAAGAGTCGATCTCCCATGTTCAGTTTGCGGACGACATTCTTATTTTATCTGAAGCAAGTCCATATTCCGTTGCCAATCTGTGTATAGTGATTATGTGTTTTGAAGCAGTTGCAGGGCTGAAGGTGAACATGTTTAAATCCAAATTATTTGGGGTGAATTTGGATGTCCAGGAGGCTGAAGATCTATCGGATGTTATGGGATGCGCTATGGGGTCCTTTCCAACGTTTTTTCGTCGGCCTCCCCCTGTGCATTGGTCAGCCTAGAAAACATCAATGGGACAAAGTAATTCAGAGGTTTCACCATCACTTGATTGGGTGGAAGCGTCGCTACCTCTCCATCGGTGGGAGACTCACGCTGATTAAAGCAGGGCTGTCTAATCTTCCCACCTATTTCATGTCCTTGTATTGATGTCCTGTTGCGGTTCTCAAGGCTATCGATACTCTCAGATGCAACTTTCTCTGGAGTGGCAAGGAAGAAAAGAAGAAATTCAACCTTATGGAGTGGAGGAAAGTTTGCAAGCACTTTAAAGATGGCGGAGCCGGCATTAAAGACCTTATATCGATGAACCGGGCCCTTTCAGGGAGGCAATGAAAAGGACAGGCTGTGGAATAAAATAATCAAAGGTAAATACGGGAGCTCAGAAGGAGGCTGGTGGACGGATGATTCCTCCCTGTATAAGGCCTCTGCTATATGGAAAGGAATCATCCGTATGAAAGAAGAGGTTACCCGTTGGATCGGCAGTGGGCAAGGGAGACTATCCGATTTTGGCTGGACACTTGGATAGGAGATATGCCATTGAAGGACAAATTTCCTTCTATATCCTGGGTGGCGGGTAAGAAGAACAGCTTGATAGCTGATAACTATTCTCTAGTAGCAGATAAGGTTGTTTGGAACATCCTTTGTAGAAGGAATTTGGAGGACTAGGAAGTCGGTGAGTTCGTGGAGCTGATGGAGCTCATCCAGGATGCTCCTCTTTATTAGACCTGTAAAGACAACATTATTTGGAAACCAGACAAGTCGTCTCTCTTCATGGTGAGGTCCTTTTTCAAGATTCCGTCGGCCAACAACGGTAGTACCTGCTTCCTTCGGAGTCAATCTTTCGGATATAGAAACATCTGGATTCCCTGAGCTTATTGGTTGTAAATTTGCTTCCTTCCCTTCTTATTTTGTGGGTCTTCCCCTTGTCGCTGGCATTCCCCCGAAATCCATGTGGGATAAAATTCTGGTCAAAGTTCAGAAGTCCCTTGCGCATTGGAAATGCAGATATTTATCGATTGAGGGCCGTCTGACTCTTATCAAGGCTACATTATCTAATCTCCCTACTCATTTCATGTCCCCCTTCAGATGCCCCGCTTCGGTGTTAACGAGCATTGACAAGATGAGACGTGATTTTTTGTGGTGTGGGAAGGAGAATTAGACTAAATTCCATCTGCTTGACTGGCAGGAAGTTTGTAAACACTTCCAAGAGGGGGGAGCCAGCGTTAAAAACTTGAAGGCTATGAATAAAGCTCTACTGGGCAAATGGCTGTGGAGATTGGGAACTGAAAGAGGCTCTCTGTGGAACAGTATTATTAAAGGTAAATATGGTTGCTGCCCAGGTGAGTGGTGGACGAAAGACTCCACTGTCGATAGGGCTTCTCCCATTTGGAAAGGCATCCTGAGAACTAAAAAAGACTTCATCAAAAATATCTCGTTCGAGTTGGGGAATGGTCAACACATTCGTTTCTGGGAAGATTGCTGGCTAGGCGACACACCTCTGATGAATCGTTTTCCGAACCTCTTATCTCATTTCTTCGAGCAAAAACTCCTTCGTGGCTGATTGCTTCTCCCCAACGAATGATAATGTTATCTGGGACATCAAATGTGTTAGGAACCTTCACGACAGGGAGATCTCTGAATTCGCCGATCTTCTCTCCCTTCTTTCCAAGGCTGCCCCAACGATCAACGTACCCGACAAATTGATACGGCCCTCTGATAAAAATGGTGCTTTCTCAGTCAGATCCTTCTACGCGCACCTATCCCGCACTCCTTCCCATGCGGCTTATCCTGCTCTTTTCATTTGGAAGTACACGGCTCCTCCCAAATTCATCTGTTTTGCTTGGCTAGCAGGAAAAAACAGAATTTTGACTATGGACAATCTCAAGAAAAGGGGCATGCCAATAGTTAACATTTGCTTGTGTTGCATGAGAGAAGAGGAGTCTATCGACCACCTTCTCAGTCACTGTTCATTCGCTTCGCAAATTTGGGCCGAATTTCTCCATCGTTTCGACCTGCACTGGTGCTCTCCCGCCTCAGCTTGCCACCTTCTTCTGGCTCGGCACGGAGTCAAGTTTAATAAAACTAAGACTCGCATATGGAGACTCTCTGCTAGCCATCTGGTGGTCGATATGGGAGGAAAGGAACGAGAGATGCTTCAACGACAAGGCCACGTTGGTTCAATCAGTCTGCTCCAGAGCTACAAATTTAGTTTTTGAATGGGGGGAGTTGTTCTTGGGAATAAGGATGTTGACATGCTTTTCTTAGGGGGCTAGGCGTTGCTGCTATCTCAGCAGCTTCTCTTGCTCTCTCTCCTCTTTTTCATTTTCGTTTTGCTTGTGTTTCCTTTTTTTTTTTTTTATGAAGTTATCCTTTAAAAAAATAAAAAAAACTGTAGTACCTCTCCTCAGCACCCCCATTTCACATGGAAATATGCTGCCCCTCCAAAGCTACAGGTTTTCGGATGGCTGGTTGAGAATAATAGAATTCTAACTCTTGACAACCAAAGGAAAAAAGGAATGATCCTCCCGAATGCTTGTCTATGTTGCCTATCTTCTGAAGAATCGGTGAATCATTTGTTGATCCGTTGTGCATTTGCCTACTCAATTTGGTCAGCCATTCTCTCCTGCTTCAAGGTTAGTTGGTGCTTCCCTAGAGATGTGGACATGCTCCTCAAGGCTTGGCATGGTGTTAGATTAGGCAAATCCATTTCTCGGGTCTGACGGATGGCAATCTTGGCGGTTTGGTGGGCTGTTTGCATAGAAAGAAACAATAGGTGTCTTCAGAATGAAGTGAAGCCTCCCCACTTAGTCTCCTCCTATGATAAATGTTTCATTGCTGAATGGGTGTTCCATAGGGATGGGCTCAATGTAGATTTATCATTCCTTTAGTCTTAAAGGTTTTGCCTCCTCTGCAGTTCCTTTCTTTTGTTTTGTTCTCCTTCTTTTAATACAAGTTACCTTTAAAAAAAAAGAGAAGATAATGTCGCCAATGGTGCAATGACTGCATTACCGCATAGAATTCCATGTCATATGTAGAATACTTTTGTTTCGATTCATTCAGTTTTTCATCAAAGAAAGCGACATGGTGCCCTTCTTGACTAAGCACTCCACATATACCTAACACCAAACACATTACAAGCAACCCCAAAAGCCTTGGAAAAATTTGGAAGTCGCATGACAAGAGCTTCAATTATCTTGACCTTAATCTCCTTGAACGCCTTAGATGCTACTTTAGTCCATTGGAACTAGGGGTGCACATGAGACCGGTAAATCGGACCGGAACCGACCAAACCGCATGGTTGGTCCGGTTCTGAAGTGCATCGGTTCTGGTTCCGGTTCCAAAAATCAAAGAACCGATTAGTTCGGTTCCGTTCTTGGTTTGGGGTTCTGTAGAATCGAACCGAACCGTGAACCGGACTGTAGAATCGAACCGTGGAACCAAACTTAGAACTAGACTGTAGAACCGAACTTGGAACTGGATCATCCAATCAATAAATATTAGAAAAAATAAACATAAAATGTAAAAAAAAAAAAGTGTTGAGTAATGCATGTAGTGTGATTGAGAGAGTTTATGTAGGTGGGGTATGGTGAAATGCAATTGTAATTGTGGGATTCCTGGTGATGCCAAAGGATGAGAATGGCGGGTTGGGGTCATGGTTTCCAAAAGAAGGTACTTAATTGGATCATGGTTTACTAAATAAGGTAGTCAGGGTCTGTTTGGATGCAACTTCCCCAAGATGTGATGCGAGGATGAGGGCTGGGGGTATGGTTTCCAAAGAAGGTTGGTGTGTGACGTATGTCATAGTTTCTTTAAGAAGGTACTTAGGGGCTATTTGGATGCAACTTCCACAAAAGGGCTTTTCCTGCAAAACTGATGTTTTCGTTGACTTACCAATGTTGGTTTTGTGGGAGTGTCATTTTAGATGGTTTTGAAAACAATGATTTTGGATGTGCTGTGAAACTCTCGTTTTGTTCCAAAATGAGGGTTTCATCTATATGAATGACCGTTTTGACTGTGCATTAAACAGACCCTTGCATGGTTTAGAGACATGCTTGCGTGTTGCTACTGTGCAAGTTGCATCTTCCAAAATTTAGACTGTTCAATGTCAGTTTGATCTGAAGATACATTTGCAGTAACCATTTACATATGATTGCTATTGCCTTCTAAGCGAACAATTGCTTACAATAGAATAGATTTTTTATTTTATTTTAAGAAAATCAAGGTGGTAGGAATAGTATAAATTTAGTAATCAAATGTGCATGTGGGCAGGAACATGAAATCCCTCTTTTGCACTTGCCTATTACATTTGCTAGCTTTGCTCATGTTTTCGAGAGATCAATTCCTCTTGTCAGGAGGGGCCCATTGTAGTATAAGAAGCCCAGAACCGTAAAACCGAACCGGAACCAAACCAGTTTTTACGGTCTGGTTCCGGTTCGGTTCTAGGGTGCAAACGGTCCGGTTCCGGTTTTGATTTTCCTGGAATCGTTAGGAACAGTTAGGTTCCGGTTTCACCCCAGAACCAGACTGAACTGAACTGTATGCACCTCTAATTGGAACTCTCCCTTTTTATTGCAATCGGTAATGAGAACTATGATAGAACTAAACTCTCTAACGAACCGTCTATAAAAAGTGGCTAAGTCGTGGATGCAACACACTTCGTGAATATTATGCGGCTTAGGCCAACTGACTATGCCTTGACTCTCCCAGGATCTGTCGACATGCCCTCAGATGACACGATAAAACCTAAGTAGATGACACTATTAGACAAAAACGAACATTTCTTGAGGTTGGCATATAACTTCTCTACCCTAGGGATCCTACACACTTGCCTCAGATGGTGGAGTTGTTATTCATTAGTCATGTTATAAATAAAGATGTTGTCAAAGTACACAATTATGAACTTCCCCATGAAGGGTCTCAACACCTAGGTCATCACCTGCATAAATGTACTAGGGGCGTTGGTCAGCCCAAAAGGCATGATTAGCCACTCGTATAGTCTATCCTTCTTCTTGAAGGCCATTTTCCACTCATCACTTGGGCGAATACGGATCTGGTGATATCGACTATTGAGGTCTAATTTGGAGAAAATTGTGGCATTGGTCACCATGTCCAACATATCGTCAAGACGCGGTATAGGAAACCAGTACTAAATGGTAATCTTGTTGATGGCTCTGCTATCCACACGCATACGCCACGTACCATCCTTCTTGGGTGTCAGAAGGGCGCGCACGACACATGGACTCATGCTCTTTTGAATGAACCATTTTCTTAAGAAGATCATCGACTTGCTTCTTGAGTTCTGCGTGCTTCGTGGGGTTCATGTTGTAATAAGGAAGGTTTAGGAGAGTCGACCCGGGGACAAGATTAATTGCATGCTGGATGTCCCTCATAGGTGGAAGCTCATCTGGGAGGTTGTCAAGAAAGACATCACTGAACTCATCCATTACCGAAGTCACCTCACTAAGCAACTCTACACCAACCTAGAGGGTAGCCTCTCTAATCACGAGGGCATACACCTCTGAATCCTCAATAGTGTCTCTTTCAAATTCTTTTGCATTAATGATATGAAGAGACTTAGGTTTGGATTTCTTCAAAGTTCCAGAATCACCCTTCTTAGCGGTCTCTTTCATTTTCGGTATGCTCTTGGGTGGAAGAGGACTCGATTTAATTTTCTCACCTTTAAACATGAATGTACAAATATTCAAGCGACTGAATATTGTAACGTCCAGGTCAAATAACTAGGGCCTAACCAAGATGATGTGGCTGACATCCATAGGAACCACATCGCAATACAACAAATCCTTATACGACCCAAACTAGATGGGGATATAACATTGGTGTGAGATCGGAATGGAAGACTCATCAACTGACGACACTTTGTAGGGCTGAGGGTGAGAATTTGCTTTGAAGCCCAATCGACTCACGATGTTGGTAGAGACCATGTTGGCACAACTGTCACCGTCCATGATCACTTTCCAATTCTTTTCTCCACACTTGGTATAAGTGTAAAAGATCATGTTCCTGCACCAATCATCATTTTCTTGAGCTTGGGCAAAGACGCATCTGACTACCGCGAGAGTGTGGGTCTCTTGATCATCAAACTCCTCATCACTAGCACCAATATCAGGTTCATGTTCCTCTACGTCATAATTGTGGCATTCCTTTGCGAGGTGACCATAACCATTGCAACGAAAACATTGCATGTGCTCGCTTCCCTTCGAATTAGTGCTGACTAGTTGGGAGCACCAGTTGGGGCTTTGGTTTGGCTCCCAAGGTTAGGTTTGGCTCCCTGAGGAGCAATCCTGCCACTGTAATCAGGAGACCCAAGGTATTGTTCAAGCTCCTCTATCCTAAGGTAGGCCTCCTCACATCATGAGGGATGAGCTCATGCCTAATCTCAGGGCGCAAGCCCGTCCTAAAACTAGACATGGTCACAACTGGAGACTCATCGATATCACATCGCAACTCCTCGAATCTCTCGATGTAATCCGATACAGACATCAACCCTTGCCTTGAGGACTGCCACTGGTTCAAAAGGCGATCACAGTAGGAGAGCGGGACCTATTTTTCTTTAAGTTCTTTCATCTCAACCCATGATGTAATGGGTTCATCTCCATGCTGCTCTGCCTTATATTCTATATTTGTCCAGAACAATTTGGCTTGACCCGTCAACTTCATCTTAGCGAACCTCGATCAACGGCGATTCGACATATCATACTACTCAAAGAAGTGGTCCATGTCAGCTAGTCAGTCAAGGAAATGCTTCGGGTTCAAGTGACCATTGAAACTGGAAGCATTGACTTTTGACGCTCTTCATAACCCTTTCCTCAGGGTCGTAATGATACCGTTACTCTCTATGGGGCGTGTCAGCGCGCGATCCTACATTACCTACTCCCTGACTAAAGTTCCTATTATGACCCCTAATGGGTTATACTGGGATTGAACCCTGCTCCACTGGGTCCACATCTGCTGACTCTCATACTTGACACTGGTGGTATTCCCTGGTGGTGAGGGTACTGTGAGAGGTAGCCTTTAGCCGCGTGATACGCGGTTGCTGACGGTCAGTTGTGCGGCGGTAGTCTTATTGTGCATTTCAATGGCTGTCAAACGGCGATTAATCTTTTTGAAAATCCCGACAATTTGATTCAAGTTCATGGTGAGGAATAGACCAAAACCACAACCTGTTCGCGTTTGCATACACTAAACGACCCCAATAAGAGACAACCTAGCTAAATGTGTACTATATGATGAATGTGGTGCAAAGAAAAAAAGATCAAATTTGACGGCGCTCAATGTGATGCTATATGATGCATGTGTTCTATGTTAGATGACCCTTAGTACCTTAACCTCTATGGACAACCCTAGAATGATTGTAATAAGGCTAAAATTGAAAATTCAGCTACTAAGTGCCTTAAAAGTCACTAAATCTGAAAATTCCAGCAATATAAGACTTTGAAAATACCCAAACAGAAAATTCAAGAAGCCAAATTAGAAAATTCAGAAAGCTATATGCGACTTATATGTTCTACTATGGGTATTGGAATTTTGTTGAACACCTGCCCTACGCCAGACCTAGGCTCTGATACCAAATTTGATGTATGATGATGTTAATTATCCTAGGATGCATGATGAGAGATCAATTACACATTAATTTCAGTAATCAACACGTAAAATCAAGCATATCCATATAATAAGATTCGGAAATTCAGATTTATAACACGAAGATCCTAGGTTATCACAAATGCGGTGCACAGAAATTTAAGGGCCTGTTTGGATTCGTGTATAGTATTGTATTGTATTATATTTGGGCACTGTTCATGTATACATTGGAAGTTTTGCAGAATACATTCAAATCAAGCAAATACTAATCAATGTTTGGATTGGAGGTATTGGTTGGCATAGTATACAATACCATATACAGATCAATGTTTGGATAGGAGGTATTAAAACTGAGTACTGTACAATCATACAAAGGTCAACTCTAACGGTACGGATGGTCAACCCATGTTTGGGTAGCAACGGAAAAGAATTAACTACTCCCCCTAACACCAGCCAATGGCTGGTGGTCGGTGCTTTGTGGGGCCCGCCATGATGTATGTCTTTCATCCATTCCATCCATCTGTTTTGGATCATGCTCATTTTAGTTTTCAATCTTCAGCTGGGCCTGTATGACTTAATCAACAGAGTGGATGTCAAATAAACAGTACAGTGGCCCACAGTCAGGATTTTAATGGTAGATATCCAATCACTATTTTTTCATGTGGTGTGGTCCACCTGAGATTTATATACCTCTCGTTTTTGGGATCAAGCCCTAAAATGATATTTTAAAATCAGTGAATCCAATCGATGAAACACATACATCATGGTGGGGCCCACAGATCATCGACCACCAGCCCGGGGCTGGTGTCAGGGGGAGTAGCCAATCCGTTTCCGGTACCAACCCACCTGTGATTTTCATGTCTTGATGCTGGTGCTGTGATCAAGTGGGACACACTACTTACCACAGTTTAAGCTCGATCAAATACCGAAGTGGAAGACACCCACAAGCAAAGGTTCACTGAGGGTGATTAGATTAAGTGGGCCACTTCCCATCACAAAGATGGACGGTGATTAGATTTTCATCCATAGCGCAGTATCACATGGGTGTTTCACAGTCGTTCATACGATTCTACAAAGTGGCTTCTTCCTGTGCTACGTGTCAATTAAGTTTCGATTATAGAGATGGCATGGCTACTCTTGCACTTGAAATGTTTGTTTCCATCGCATCATATGTTCCCACGTAGATCAAATTGACAAGATCCAGTCCATTGATTATTTAAGAAGTATATTGTGACCAGGACCTGGTCTGGAAATAAACGGTTCAAGTTCATCAAAGGGAAAGAGACTTAAGTCGATTGTGGACCACTACCATCTTCACCTAATCATAAACTTAAACATTGAAGTAACTTAACAAAGGGTATGGGAATTTAACAAGGGCCCAACATTGTGAACGGTCTGGATCCCAAACAAACGTTCAAACTCACACGTGTGGTAAATATAGATTTCGTGTAGCTGCTCTACCAAGTAGCTCTCTGAATTTTAGTTGACCATGACGTTCAAAACTCGTCCGCAGCCGAATATAGCGCAATGAAGAGTGTTGTACTGACGGACTGTAAACGTCCTGGCAATACTCTACCGCCTTTTCGAAATTTTGGCTCGCGGCTGTATTCGCGCGCATGGGATTCAATTCGTATTCACTCTTATCCAAACATAGTAAATGTCACATCATACTACCTAATACGATACAATACAACCAAAAATGCGTATCCAAACAGGCCCTAAAGTAATTCAAGAGCAACCCACTTGGAAGTAGGGATTTGCAACAACCACGTGGATAGATAATGATGCAAGAAAAATTCTGGTTTGGGGAAAGTTTCACAAAAAAATTCAAATTTTCATTAGGGTTTTGTATTCATGGATGGAGATTTTGGAATGAGTTATTATTATTATTTTTTATTATTTATTTAAAGGGATACAAAGGATGTAGGGTTTAGGGAGTTTTGGAGGGAAATCAAAGAGGGAAAACCCCAAACGGGGGGCCTACACATGGCCGCCCGTATCGACGTGGGTGCGTGCATGTGTGTGCACGTGTGAGTCCACGTGTGGCTAAGTAAAGGGGAAGAAATATAGAGAGGATTGAGTTAGGTTTTGATGGGTTTACAAGGTTGTAATGGAAAGAAAAGGAGGAAGACAAGAGAAGAAGAAGAATACCTTTTGAAGAAGAGAAAGATGAAGGATGCACCTTAGGAAATCCACCACCAAACAAGCTTTACCCTTCCACAATTCAATTGGAAGGGAGGGTTTCTCACAAGCCCTAAAACATAAGGAGGAAAATTCCTTCACACAAGAGAACTCTCTTTTTTCTTCAACCCCCCCCCCCCCCCCCCCCCCCTCTTACGCTTTTATAATAATAAAATCGGTATAATTACTACTATACCACTCACTCTTAAGTAAAATGACCCATTATCCAAATATAAGAAAACTAAAACACTTATTATTAATCTCATACCACAAATAAATCCTAAAAATAACAAAAAACATAAAGGAATCAAGATCAAAGTCCAAGGGGCCCAGATCTGGTGGCCCGATGGCCTAATCGATAAGATCCAATAGTCGGATTGACACGAAATAAAAATCTTATCACCAAAATGGTCTCCTAAGCAGCCTACATGCATTATCCCAAAGTGGGGTCTTCCTGATGCACATCTAATGCATGTGGGGTCTTCAAAATGGCTCGGCGGGCCCCATCTGGAACTTGTCTCCCATTCACAAAGGAAGCTGCGTTGATGCGGGTGGTCGCTTCTGTCTTTGGTACACCCGAGTAGGTCCTCTGATGTCCCCATCATTACTATAGGCTGAAATTTTCTTGTAAATAGATAAAATAAGTTAAAGTATGTCTCCGTGAGCTATCTCTTGTAATTGGAGATAACCACCCATTGCCCTAATGGACAGTTGCTCCTTGTTTCCTTTTTTCAAAATTTTTTTGGGCTGTTGGTGAAACGAAAGTTAAAGGTATGCATCTTGGATGCTGCACAATGTGAGTGGCATTACAAGTGCTATATCGTTTGCGTCATTGATATGTATCTATGCATATTGTTTTGGGAGCTATCTTGTAAGTGCTCTACTAACGAGACTTTTTATCACTATCTGCAGATCCCTTGAAGCCTTTTAAAGTGTGAATGAGTGTATGCGATAATAAGTTGGGAGAAGGATGAGTCTTGTTTTGAGCCTCGTATCTACCTTATTACAGTCAATCCAGTTGGAATCAACATACATTGTTCCTACCGAGATATGCTATTTCTGGTAGCAGTATCAATTGCTTTCTAATCAATCCTTAGACCATGATAACCAATTTCATTGCATTACTGATGGAACACCTCTTAATCATATTTTTGCAAACTCATGAACCTCAAGAAGCATTATGTCATCTCATTGGGAGGAAGCAAGGCTGTTATAATCCCAACCAGTTGAACATGTATAGTTTGTCATCTTTTTCTAATGAGGGACCAAGGTGTCCCGTATCCATTACGATACGACTGTATCGGCTGATATGTAACGGTAACGGCGGACACCGTTACACGATACGGGGTTGAAATGGGCCATCCCCCTCCCCTCCCCCCCCCCCACCCGATTTTGTGACCGTAACAGCCGTTACGGGCCATAACGACCGTTACGGGCCATAACGACCGTTACGGGCCGAAAATAGAAAAAAAAAAAGCAAACCTTTTTTTCCTTTCTTTTCTTCTTCTTCTTCTTCTCCTTCTCCTTCTTCTTCCTCTTCTTCTTCTTCTCGCCCTGCTGCGGCTGCGGTTGCGGCCCTGCTGCGGGCCACCTCCTCCTCCTCCTCCTCTCTCCCTCCCTCCCTCCCTCTTTTTCTTTTTGGTTTCCCTCTCTCTCTCTCTCGTCTTTTTCGTTCGAAATCGGAAGCCGATTGACTGGTGTACCACACACCAGCTATATAGCTGCTGTAGGTACGTGTCATGCTAAAACGAGCGTTGACACTCCTCGAGCTCTGAGTTGTACAAACGGTTCAAAGGAGATTAAAGTTACATGGGCTCCACAGTGATGTATTTGTTACATCTACACCGTTCATCTATTTTTCGATATTATTTTAGAGCATTACCCAAAAAATTAATCAAAGATCGTCTGGACCACACCAAAAATAACAGCGGAGATAATGATTTTCACCGTTAAACAATTCGTAGGCCCACCATAACGTTTATTTTCCATCCAATCTGTTCATAAGGTCAAAAAGACCTCAATGAAGAGGAAAAACAAATTTCATATTGATCCAAAAAAGGGTTTCAATGGTAGACGTTGAATCCCCCACTGCTTTTTGCATTGTGGTCCACTTGATAATTAGATCTGTATTATTTTTCGTGTCAAGCCTTAAGACGAGCTTGTCAAATGAATGGATGGTTTAGATATAACACATAACTCATGATCAGACCTACAGGACTTAGGACCCAATCCGCTTCCAAATAAATGTGCAGGAGCTTTTGAACACATGCTGCGTGCCCCACCATGATGTATATATTTTATCCATGCCGTCCATCCATTTTTCCACATCATTTTATGTCATCATCCAAAATATTAGTAAGATCCAAATCTCAAGTGGACCACACCATAGGAAACCGTGGTTATAGAATGCTCACCATTAAAATTTTCTTAGGGTCCACTGTAATGTTTACTTTTCATCTAACCTGTTAATTGGCTCACATTGACGTGGATGAAGGGAAAACACACATGTCAGCTTGATTTAAAACTTTTGTAGCCCCCAATAAAATTTTAATGGTGGACATTTAATTTTGTTGTTTCTTATGTTGCAGTCCACCTGACCTTTGAATCTACCTCATTTTTAGGCTCATGCCCTAAAATTATTTGGCAAAATGGATGGACGGTGTGGATATAACACATTCATCACGGGTGGGGCTCAAAAAACTTTGACACTTGTGTGCTACACTTCACAATTCAGGTCCCACTTAATTCGAGCCCTTAAAAAATTGTACACGAGACATTTATTAACTTAAAATTTACCAATTAAATTATGGACTGTAATTGCTAACTCACAATGCCAAAATCAAATTGTTTGAATAGTTTTAATTGTTAATTTGTGTATGCTTATTTTTTAAAATATGGCCTTTTGATTTTTTTTCATGATTCACTATCCAATAAATGTCCACCAATTCATAAGTGGGATAATGCCAATAAATTGCATGAATTTAAGGCTGATTGGGGGCCTGGATTGGTCCTCCAAGTCAGCCC
The DNA here is from genome assembly GCA_037074715.1 of Magnolia kwangsiensis. NCBI lineage: Eukaryota > Viridiplantae > Streptophyta > Magnoliopsida > Magnoliales > Magnoliaceae > Magnolia > Magnolia kwangsiensis. Next base: position 94,558,758 of record CM073579.1, read on the forward strand.
TAAATTGGCAATGCCATCTACCCGAATTTAATTTCATTTTTTTATAGAACTATTGGGAGAAATGATATAAATATATAAATTAGATATTTATAAAATTAAATATATGAATTTTGTAATCAAATTCAAGTTATCTGGTTCATAAATTCATCAGACAGTCCGATACAACTTCTCACCAAAGAGTGGACCGTTACACTACCATAAACATGTTCCAATTTATAAATGAATGCATATTTGGAATGTTTAGAATATTCTGGATTTAATTCATATTTTTTCATATTTTTTTGGCAAAAAAAATAAAAATTGCACCGTTATAGGCCGTTACGCTCCCGTATCGCTATTACACCCCTGTATCTGTATCGGTATCGGAAGGCACCGTTACGCCAACCGATACCGATGCGGGATACCTTGGGAGGGACTCAAATCTTTTACATGGAGCCTATGCATTCATTTCAAGGTTAGCAACTTGATTTGTCTTGTGCTTTTCTTTTAACTGATGTGTCCACTATTTAGGCCAACTCCTTTCTTGCATGCTGCTAAACGTGCATGCATTTTGTTTTGTGGGCCCTGTACATCTTGCACAACATATATGGACTTTGAGAAAGTCTGTTTTGGAAACTATTGGCAGGTTCAACTTGAGCCAACTTCTTCAATCGCTTTACTTCGCAGAGAATTGTATGGAACATCAAAATATACTGGGATGTTGCAAGCAACTAGAGACATTTTTAGAGAGGAAGGCTTGCCGGTATTATTTGCTCATATTTTATTGTGACTTCATGCTACTTTGTTATGCCCTTTTATTTTTTTCGATGATGGTTTGTACGAGTCATTTATGCAATCTCCAGGAAAACAAAATCTATATGATTTCACTACCAACATCATATGACTCTGTTTATCATCACTCGTTGCAACATTAAACAGCTCAAATTAATATGTGGACTATCTGTAAGGAAACCTCTGCTCTTTATTAATATGCTTGTAGTTTTTTGGACTTGGGTAAACCCTGTCATGCCATTATATATTAATATCCTTAACATCATGAAATTTTCTCTTCTCAAAATTTGTCATCTGAGAACAATGTATTGTACAATTTGTACATTTTACTTTGAATGAAACTCTTATATCTATATAGATGGAGGTAATTTTTCATTTTCAGCAATGGGTTGGAAGAAAAGGAAGAGAACTGCTGTTTTTGTTGTTACATATGGTGGCATATCTTGGTTTGCCAATAAAGTTACACCATGTGGAGTCTAATACTTGCGTGCCACCTTGACACATATAGAGACTCCCGATATTCATATCCTGGAATTATGAAACATGAGATTGCAATGCCAAAAAGAACCATGATGTTAATCATATTTGGCTCTAGAAAATGGTTATGTATGTTCTTTATCTGGTAGTCTTTGGTGTATTTATTCTGCTTCTATAGGACTTTTGAAAGATGGAATTTATTAAAGCCAAAGGCCAAGAAGAACAAGAAAAGCAAACAAAACAACAGACAAAACAAAAACAAGAGTAGAAGAAAGACAAGGAAACTAAAACCTAAGAACTCCCATCAGGGAGCCCACTCCCTGATATACAAGGCGACCTTGCTGGAAACAGTAGCAGCAGACAATTGCAGAAACAATGGTTATTCCTTTCCTGCCATAGTGCCTAAAAAACTGCCAACAAGGCTACATTCCATTTCTTCCTTCTGAAGAGAGCATTGCTGACAGCATGCCAGGATTGAAAAAGGGCTTGGACAGAATAGGCATTCACCCAGCTAACCTTGGCAGACCTGAGGATTCCGGACCTCACTCTGTGAGAGAAAGAACAATGAATGAACAGGTGGTCAACAGATCCTCCACTTGAAGACACGTCTGGCACCTGTTTGGAATGATGAAAGATCTTTTATAGAGGTTGTCGATAGTTTTTTTTTTTATTTATTTATTTACACACACACTCACACTCCACACACACCGACGCACTCACACCACAGTGGTTTTTCACCACAATGGGTACTCGAACCCATGACCTCGTGTTGAAACCCTTGTGAGTCTACCACTGAGGCACGAGTAAGGACCCAGGTTGTCAATAGTTAGAATCCTATTACGTTTGGCGAGCCAAGCAAAAGCGACAACTTTAGGAGGAGCTTTGTAGGACCAGACATAGGAAGTGTGTGATTGGTATCAACAACTGATGGAGGAGCAGGCAGGGTCGAGTGAAGAGACTGAACTGAGAACACACCATTCTCGGAATGACCCCAGACTAGAGTCTCCTTTTCCCCCTGATTGGGCTCGATCCCATGTAAAAAAAAAACCTGATAGGAGAGAGACAAAGTCACCTAACTCCGTGGTGTTAAGGTTTCTTCTGCAAGGGGGAAGCAAAACTCCCCTGCTATCTTAGAAGGAAAAACAGCTAGCTACAGGAATGTTAGCTAGTGGACAAAGATTCACAATGGAGGGGAACAAATCCTTGAGGGGAGCATTACCACACCAGACATCTTCCCAAAACGAACTCTGGAACCATCCCCTATAGCAAAGCTTAATCCACCTGCCACAATTAGTGCAACCTCATCTATTGATTTCCAAAGAGCAGAAGCCCTATACAAGGATGAGTCCTCGTCCCCCATCCAAAGGGAGAGGTCCCATACTTAGCAATGATAACCCTTCTCCACAAACTAGTGTCTTCCATACCAAATCTCCAGACCCATTTACCCAGCAAGGAGGAATTAACCAGGTCTAAACTTTTGATACCTACTCCCCCTTCCGGGAAATGTTTGCAAACTTTGAACCAATTCAACAAGTGGAATTTCCTTTTGGAGGCACCCCCCACCACAAAAAGTCCCTTTGAAGCCTATCTATGCGATTTAGCATAGACTTGGGGCATTTGAACATGGACATGAAGTAAATGGGGAGATTGGAAAGACAAGCTTTAATAAGAGTGATGCGGCCACCTGGGGATAGAAGCTTACATTTCCATAGGGAAAGTTTTCTGGGTAAGTTTTCTTTCCATCCGCTCCAGAACTTTATCCCATTAGTGTAAAGCAGGCTTTCCCAGACAAAGGGGGAGACCCAGGTAAGTAGAGGGGTAGCTGGCAGGTTTACGCCTAGAAACATCATCAAAGGACCCAGTCTCTTTAGCAAATAAATTGATACCCAATAGTTCACTTTTTGCTACATTAATTCTGCGGCCTGAGACCATTTCAAACTATCCAATGGCAATCCTTAAGGTCGCAACATGAGACTCAAGAGGTTTTGCAGAACAACAATATCGTCTGCAAATTGCATATGGTTGATGGGATAAGGGGAAGTTTGCAACTTGGAAACTAGAGTTGAACACAAACTAAGCCGGCTAGGTTAACTCGCTTAGTTTGGTCCAACCAGTGTTTTAAATATCGACAATATATTTTGTTTCCCACCTGTGCGATATGAAACGCATAGGTAGTGCCAATATATTCCACATATTCGATCCAGTGAGCGTTTTCAATTTTCGATCCATGTTTTTGTTGTTAATCACATTAAACCAGTGTCAAATGGTTACAAATCTATGATTCTTCATGTTTTTCATGAAAAATCATGGATTTGGAACTTCGATTTTGAGATTTGGGGGAGATGAGTCAAGTTGCGGAAAATTGAGAAAAATCGAAATTTCTCAATTTCTCACAAATCAGTTACAATCTTTGTATCCAAATACAAAATTAAACATGTATGTAACCTGATCTAGAGATTCTTCTTTTGCTTTTGAATGTATTGCTTGTGTTTCCATACATGTCTTCCTACGTTTATAAATTATATGAATAGACTTTGAATATACTTGCATCAGTTCAATTGAAAAGCGCATATATTAGGACCCCATACAAAGGAAACCCCTATTATGTGCACTTTTTTGTAATCTTTTGATTTCTAAGTGTGTATTGATATCTTTTTCAACAATACTTGAAGTTTCATTGAAAAAATCGAACAAATCCCAATGTTTCCTTGTTTCCCAATAACAATGATACATTACGCGATACAACCGATATATCCCATGTGATAACCGATATGTATCCATATCCCAAGGGTGTGATACATTACACGATAACGATATTTAAAACATTGGGCCCAATTTAGCTTGGCTTGGTTCAGCTCGAATCAAAATGGACCTAAGCCCGAGCTGTATGCCAGTCCAGTTTGGTTCGGCTCGAACCTTGGCTCGGTTCGGTTTAGTTTGGCTCGGCCGAGCATGAATGTTGTATAAATACAAAAAAAAAACCCTAACTAGAATATTTGAACAGGGTATTGCCTTAACTTTTGTTTAGTTTATCATAGACTTCGATTCATAACCTTGTTTCATAAGCTTTGGGTTTTATTGTTCATTTATTCTCCATTTCACTTCTTTTGTCCACAATTTCAAAATCAAACTAATCAAACAAGCTAAACTCGATCCGACCCAAAAAAGAGAATTCGAATAAGCTTGAACTTGGCTAAAACTTGAACCCGGCTCGAGTTCGGTTCTATTCGATTACCAAACCAGGCCGAGCTAACCAGGTTGGCTCGATGATCAAGCCGAGCTGAACTCGAGCCAGGCCCCTTGGCTGAACGAGCTGGGTTAGAGTTTGGTCCAGTACGGCTTGTGTACAGTTCTATTGGAAACCTCTAAAAAGACCTTCGTCCTGACCCCTACAGAGCATATGACTGAGAGCCTCTGCCAGTGTCACAATAATAAACAGAAAGGGGGTCTCCCAGACAAATTCCCTGAGAGGATTTAAAGAAACCAAAGGGGGGCTCATTCATGAAAATAGAGAACTTGGCCGAAGTGATGCACGAGCGAATCCGGGTTCTCCATTTTCCCCCGAACACAATTCTTGACAAAATGTAGCAAAGAAAAGACCACTCCACATAGTGACAAGTTATTTCGAAGTCTAACTTACATGCAATTCCCTTATTTTTTTTTATTTGAGGCAGGAGTCCAAGCATTCATGAGCTAACAGAGCACTATCCAGGATTTATCTACCAGCGATGAAAGCACTCTAATAGGGCGATATTACCTGACTAAGGACTTTAACAATGATCTTATAAGGGCTGCCGATTAGGCTAATGGGCCTGAAGTTTTTCAGATTATCAATGCCCTATATTTTAGGAATTAAAGCCAGGAAAGTACATCCTAGTTCAGAAGGAAAACTGCCATGAGAGAAATTCATTAGCAAAGTCCAAAAGATTATCTTTGATGATGTCCTAGAAGGTTTGAAAGAAAGCTAGGGGAAAGCCATCAGGGCCCGGGTCTTTATCACTCCCTAACCCATTGACAGCCTCCATAATTTCCTCCAAAACGAAGGGCATTTCCAGAGACTTTGCTGTCTCGGGGTTGAGCGAATCAAAGTAAAGATTATCAAGGGAGGGTAGCTGGAGGCTTTCATTGGTTAAGAAGGGACTGATGGAATTCCACTACAGCCTTACAGGTAGGATCCTTGTCCTCGAGCCTAGTGCCATTAATAGATATGGATGAGATGCAGTTAGCCCTAGCTCTGGCGATGCCATGAAAAAATTTAGTGTTGTTGTCACCAACTTTGAGCCAAGCAACCCTTGAGCGTTGGTGCCACCTGATCTCCCCCTCTTTAACCCGAGATTTATAATCCATTAAAAACTTGTCATTAGGCCCCTAACTTTAGAATCCATAGCTTGAATGGACGATAGCAACATGTCCAACTTCAATTTATTAAAAGAGAAGCCAAACAAAGAGGGATGGTGAAAAATCATCTGAAAAACAATGAAGAATTAGTAAAGAATAAAGGATTGCAACCGACAAAAGCTTTCAAATCAGCGTCCATGATGTAGCCTAGTTCCAGGCCTATCAAGAACTTCCTGCCAAGAGCTGGAAACATTGTGGAAAGTTTTATTTTCTGCACTTTCCACACCAATAAGGTAGCCGTGAAGCAAAACCTCCAAAAAGAACCCCTTCTCTTCCCTTTACAAGCACCAAACCATGCCAAAAAAAAAAAAGAAGTTTTGAAATGTTGCTCAGCATCACCCATTTTATGTCAAAAAGCTGTAGGAATTGCCACCAAATTCCAAAGGCGAAATCACAAAGCATGAATAGACGCTTGACTGATTCACTAGCCTGTCTATAATGCCATATTGGAGGTGATGCATTTAGCTTCTGTGATTCAATTGTTAAAACCTAGAATTTGCTTGACATTCTCTTGTGGACTCTCCAAGTCTGGCTGGTGATGTGGCCTTTTTGCAGATATAGTGATTCACCAAATTGAGAGCAAAAGATTTTTCTTTTTTGAATGTTAAAAGAGTCTTTATTAAGAAAGAAGGTTGGCAAAATTACAACAAAGGCTCCAAAGATGAGAGTCTGGGAATGCCCTCTTGGGCAAGGGAGTAAGCTTCAAAGTTCCATGCCCTACCAATGAGAGAGTATAAGATGGTACTAATAACTGAGTAAAGGCAATACTGGACTTTTGCTCGGAAGATGATAAATCTTTTTGGATGGAATCTTTTGACAGACCATGATGAGATTGGAGAAGTTATATTTAGCTTTAATAAGAAGCTTTATGGAAGAGAAGTGGTGGCCAGAATGAGGTGGGTTAAGTTCAAGTCTTTTGACTTCTGCCCAAGAAGGGTGTAATCAGGTCCTTGAGTCAATTTAGGTAAGAGTTTGATGATGGGGTTAAAGGAGAAGAAGCAAGATGAATTTGCTTGCCTCTCGGCATATGCAAAATATTAATGAAATTTTAATTGGGTCAACTCCTGACATTTTTATTGCAAACTTGACTCATCTTCACAATAGACGTGTCCGAGTTATTTGCATTGAGCCTTACAAATCTTGTTTTGCCTTTTCTTTTTGAAGAATTATTATGTAACAAACACAAATATTACAACAAAGGGAGAGAGTTCTGAAGTGGTGGACAGTCTAAAGGCACCAGCCTTAGCTACATAGTCTGCCCCAATCATAAAAAGAAAAGGCCCCAATCATATAGTCTGCCCCAATCATATAAAACAGGAATTCTCATGATTGTTTAGCAGAAGTCCGATGATTGGCAAAACTTATATGTGACTATGCTCCATATATTTTAATGTACTCATTAGTTGAGTAATCTTGATCATATTTTGGTGTTACTGTGCTCTTTACTGATGAGACTTTACCAAGTTGTACGAGCGCCCAACAACTTGGGGTTGATTTAAATGGTAGATTGCAAAATCTTTACAAGAGCCTGCACACCAAAAATCAACGTACCTCATTTACCCAGGCTCTCGGAACTGGTAATGGCAGAGATTCACATGGATACCGCTTACATGCTAACTTAGCCCGAGCCCAGATTGACCCCTGGCCTACTTCTACATGGTCCCACTCAACATTAAATCATTCTTTGTTTTATTTTATTTTTTTGGTGAATGGGGTGAATATCATTGAGAACCAAAAAGGGAAATACAACTAAAGCAGCACTGCCGAACCTAGCCGGCAGGTAGCACACCCGATATTGAATCATTCTTTATGATAATTGATTAGTCACAAAAAAAAAAAACCTATTCAGAATATCAATAACTTCGCAAGTTTGGAGTAGTTTTTGATGCTGTTGATAAATTGGTTTGTGTTTTCATGACCGCTGTTTGGGATATTCCTAGCTTGGTGTAGGCAGGTAATTTATGAAATATTTTAAAAGAAAAGGGACTCTGATTTTAGTTTAGAGTACCTTGTATGTGCCTCTGTCTTACTCAAAGTAATTTCTCACAACAGGGTTTTTGGAGGGGTAATGTCCCGGCACTACTTATGGTCATGCCTTATACTGCCATACAATTTACGGTGTTGCACAAGTTGAAAACTCTTGCAGCAGGTTCATCGAAGTCAGGTTTGCTCTTTTTCAAACATGCATACAAGGCCTTTAATAATATATGTGCTTATGCTGAAATTTAAAATTAGTTTTAGTCTCTGTGGTGCAATCTGTATAATGTTTCATAGGTTTATGGTATTAATGTTCTCTTATTCATCTTGCATAGCATAATGTTATATGTATATGCAGTTATGCACTAATCTTCAAAAGGAAAAAAGAAAAAAAGAAACAAAGAAAAAAAATGTTATGTGCACATCAATTATTTCGAAGCACCTATTTGGAAACACTCTTTTTCACGTACGAACATTTATCATCTATGAAAGAAGCAATTATATCTAGTTAAAACTGGATAATATTGGTCTGGATCTTTTCTTCTTTTTTTTTTTTTAAAAAAAAACTCTCTGTGCATTTTGTACTTTTCTACAATTCTACTGTTTTCATGAACTGGGTGTCTTTAGTTTTTGTTATTCACTAATTGATGAATGTGAAGCTGAAAGAGAAGTGGGTCAGTTTACACATGGTATGTAGAGCCTAATTAGCAAAAGAAGTTTTGCCAGTCCCAAAGATTAGGGTGAACAAAACAGTAATTCTCTACAGTGCTCTGCTGATGCCCATAATTGGTTTTTTAATCTTTCTGAAAATTTCGTTTTGGTATTTCCATATGTAGGCTCAAAATTATGCAGCCAGTAGCTTAGATGACTGCAGTCCCTCTCAGAAGCTAGCCCCTGAGTGCCACCTCCACGTTTCTGGTTAGCAGGCCGATGTCTCATTCATGAATTGAATCAACTAGACAAGTTATTTCACCATCTAAGAACGGCCATGTATCACCACCTACGGAATCAAGATAGAGCTCTCAATGTATCAATGCTTACATTAGATAGGCAGGCTATGTTTCCAATGTTGAGTCAAACTAAGCTATATGCTCTGCTCTTAGTGGTGCCCTTGAAAGGCTTGGATGGGTGGGCCCATTGGATCCGACAATATCTATATGATTTTGGGACCTTCACAAAGCCAAGTTGGACAACCTTCATCTAGTGATCCGCCTAACTATAGGAGCAAAAAGGAGTTAATCATCCCTCTGATCCATGGTTAGGATGTTCACCGGACACGATTAAACAATTTAGATTGTTTAAAGGCAGCCTAATGGACAATTGGGTAATTCTCTCATTATTCCTCTTGATTTTTTCTTTGGGAAATTTCTGAGATGCATCCCTTTATTGAGAGAATGCCTCCTTTTTGAACTAAGAGGATTATGAGTTTCTTTTTTTTGAAAGGTGTGAAGAGGATTAGAAGTTTGGATATGATAGAGATAAAGGGCTTATCCTTATCATTTCCAAACTCCTTGCCTCATCACAATCCTTTCTTGGTTTGAAATTGAATTATACCTTCAAGAGAAATAGATTGGAAAATGGATATCCACCTGGAGATATTTTGAAGGGAAACCTCCTTCATGAACCCAAAAACATTGATTTCTCATCTATGGTCGCAATGCATGTTGAGACTATTCTCCCCCCTCCACACACACACAATTTAAGCTCCCAACTTTTGTTCTTCATGATGGGTCCATTGTTTGCATGACAAAGGAGTCCTATAGAAGTGGCACTTTGGCAGAAAGATGAGGCTGCTCGCTGACTTTTAGCATGCTGTAGTTGAGTAGTGAGCAAACTGAAAAATTACAAAGGCAGATATGTGCTCATAGTTGAGATTGACCAATGGTCCACCTTCGATCTCCATCATAGCATATGAGCTGAATGCCAGGACCAGGATACATATACAATGAGACCCACCTAATGAACATCCCTGCTATCAAACATGTGCAACTACAGATGTGCGAGTTTCAATTGCAATTCTCAAATCTTGCACTTAAAAGTTAAAACATCTTTCTTTTTATGCCAATTCTCTTATGAGGACACCAGAGCTGTCATCCGGTTGATGAGATGACATGCAGTTAAAATTGCATCAATCCAAAAACCCTTCGAAACCTTCATATTTAACAAGCCCTAGCAATCTGAAGAAGGTGACGGTTTTTACACTTTGCAACTCCATTTTGTTGTGGTGTGTGTATGTGTGTGCACACATGATATTTGATGAATGATGCCATGGGATAAAAGATATGAATGAAAATAGTTTACTGTATATTCCTTACCATTGTTAGATCTTAGAATGCACTTTAGCATTAAATTGAATTTAAATTTGCATATGAAATTATTCAAAGCACATGAATACCTCAGCATGGTTTTTCATCAAATATAACTATATCATTCTAGAGAAATCATTTACAAAGATCATGAAACTCACAACATGAAGGATAAAATTTGACAGAACAATTTAGGGCTTGGTTAGTTTACAGACATAGATAGTAAGCTTAAAGGAAACTTAAGAATGTACATAACTAAAGACAATGAGAGATCTAGTGTAGGATAGACAGTGCCCTCCCCGGATAAGCTTATTGATGTACCATCAACTAGTGTTACAGAAGAGATGGATGGGGACTTGAGTAACTGAGATATCACACTACGCTTACCGATCATGTGATCAGTAGCTCCAAAATTAATAATCCATGGGACATTCTCAGAAGAAGTAAAGCAAGCTGCACCTGATTAGGCAAAAGTAGTGGTAGAGGAAGGGGCATGGGTGGAGTGATCTCTCAGAAGTTTGACATATTCTTCCTTGGACATAGTAACCGTGTCACCTGAAGTATTCGGCTCAACAAGAGTGGTAGACTTTGACACATACCTTTCAGAACTATCATCCAATGAGCGAACTTGATTAGCCAAGCTGGCTTTCCCATTAGATCCTAACATGTATCAACTGTGTAATTGTTAAGACCACAATGAGTACAATGTCGATTACCACTCTCGTGACGTCTACCACCATCATAATTTGTGCCACGACCACCCCACATAGTCCTTCCTCCAAGGCGACCTCCCCCTGAGTCTACTTCCAACCGACCACCGTGACCGCCTCGCCTCTCCCCATCACTTCTGTCAGATGCAGAGATGAAAACAGGCCGATCAGATGATGATGAACCCTGTGTGGTTATACTAGCTGTACACTGAACTCTAATGAATGCCTCTGTGACTAATGAGATCTCACTTCATCTAAGAATTTGAGATCTCACAGGTTTGACGTAGGTTGGAGGCCAAAGAGGAATTTAGTGATACAGAATTCCTCCCTCTGCCTTCACATAGTCTCAGTGTCTTTAAACATAGGTTGATACACATTCAATTCTTCCCACATACCCTGCAGGGCAGAATAGTATTCTTCCACACTTTTGTCTCCTTGTTGGAATGTAAATATATTTTGTGGAAGCTTATAAATACAAGTTAAGTTTTCTCTCACTTGAATACATCTCCTTCAAGTTATGCTAGACTTCTTTTGCAGTCTTGAAGAAGATGACATTCGCATTGGTATGTGGCTCTATACTATTCCACAACAATGCTATAATTTGAGTATCTTCTGCTACCCAAACATCATAGTCCATCGTGGTTTCATCAGGTTAGGGCGATGCTAGATATTTAACTTTTTGTTTTCCCATAAGAAAAACTTCTATAGACGTGGCCCACTGTAGATAGTTTGTTCCATTCAGTTTGGTTGATGTGTTTGGAGGGACATCAACTCTGATAGGGACACAATACCATTCTTTAATTCACCATTTATTTCCATATTGACAAAGGGTTCAATACACACTAGGGAAAACTTCTAACAAAATTGAACTTCACACACGTAGAAGGATGTATAATTCCACAAATCAACTAGATCATTACCTGCTTTCACCCGCACACCTTTTTTTCTTTGATCAACCATCAACAACCTTCACGAATAATTTCCATCTTCAAATTTTACCTTATACTTCAGACTGTAGATCCAACTGTAGATGACACAGGTAGAGTATGAAAGTGGGCCTTACACGCCTTTGTTGAATCTGATTAGACCACTCACTGAGCCGTGGTACAATGAGAGAAAGGAATTAGGTTAGGTCAACCCTAGGCATGTTAGGCTTTCCCTGAAAAAAGGAAGAAAAATAAGGAGGAAAAGATGATAAAGAGAGAGAAGCAAGAAATCCGGATCACTCGTGTCTCTGAGGCCATGTAATTTGAGATGGAAGAAGAGAAGAACGAAGGAAGAAAGACAAGTGGAAGGAGAAGAGGAAAGGAGAGAGCATAAAGAGCTCCACATGCCCCACCTCTCTTTTGTTATAAAATAGGGCACTAATTGCATTGAAATTACACTTATACTCTTTGCTAAAAGATAAAATGAACAAATAAACTAATGACTATGGGCCTAAGGACTAAACCCAAACACAAAACTACGGCTTAACATAGAGTCAAACATATGCGGACCACATGGGAGACTGGGGGGACCAGGGACCCACACATGTGGCTAGGGTGGCCCACATGTGTGACTATAATGCAAGTATCAACACCCGCAATGAAGATCATCTGGTGCAAAAATCAGGCCAGTCCATTCATCAGACGAGCCACACTATTGTAATCAATAGATGGCCTTCAATCTGACTCAAAATGCAACTTTGGCCCACCTAATGAGTGCATGTGCCTGCATTTCGAGTCAAGTGATTGTCACTGTGGATCCCGCTGATGACGTCTCGGATCTCATGTACTCGTGACATGTTGGTGGGAAAGATGGATTTGCATGCTAAATTATTATGCAGTTGCAGTTGGCCGTGGGCATCTCTTATATTGGGCACCATAGGGCATGGAGATCAGAGACCCTGCACCAAGGTGTTCTGTAATGGTAACGGTGGCCGTAACGGCCACCACCGTTACCTTTACGATATGGGTTGTAATGGTTGTTACGGCCCCCGTAACGGCCGTTACGATTTCTTTTTTTATTGAAAAAAATCCCAAAAAACCTGTCTGCCCCGTAATGTTGATTAAAAAGTATGGAAAACCTGTACATTCCCCGTAATAGACAATTACGGGGCTGTTATGGCCCTTATAGGAGACGTAACGTCCCGTTAACGGCAATTATGGGTCATTTTTTTCCATAACGGCCGTTACGACCCCGTAACGTGTAACAGTTGCCACTATTACCTTTACGTAACAGCCTTTATGGCCCCGTAACAGCCTTTACGGCACACCATGCCCTGCACTGTACACATGTCAAGGGATATGGTGTATATGGACCATCCTCCTGCTCATCTCTGCCGTTTCAAAACCACATGGATCAAAAAATTAATGCCATCACTTCCACTTTTTTGCAACTGGATGTCAACTATTTAACCAACTTTGTTTGTCATTGTCCATTTGAAGACACCATTGGATGCCCAGTATCACCTAGTTTGTGTTATTTTTTAATGATAGTCCATCCATGATATGGTCAACTATGTGAACAGTCTTGATCTGCTGTCTCCCCTGTGGCCCTCTCTCACGTATGGTGGAGGTAAACATCAGCGAAGATCTTCTAAATCACAGGCCAGTGGCTATGAAGCGTTGTCCAAAAATCACACCTATCAAAGGATAGTGGCATCATATTCTCCATTGATGGATATGTTAATGATCTATTTGATGGCCTACGATTGTTAGTGTGATTTTCTATTTGTGATGCATTGATAACGGTTCATATGAGGTGTACATGTTTGGTATGTTTGGTGAATAGATCAAATTGGCCTAGATAGGTAAAAAAAACCAGGCCAATTTGTTGCATGAAGAATTTCTCAAGTTCTTACAAACTTGCTTGACCCCTGCTGATTCAGTGGACCCACCATCAAGTAAGCAGAACCCGGCCTTGTCACTGTTTCAGCTAGTAGTTTGGATTGGAAAAGGAAAATTTAAAAAGGCAAGATATGTACCAGATATACACAATGCCCTCCGCTTGATGATTGGTCAGGGTCTTTTCACAGGTGCTTAACATAGGGACATGTGCTGCCATCCTAGCACTCTCTTTTATTAAATAAATCTAGAGATCACAGCTTTGAGGGCATTGAATCTATCTTGCTTTCAAACAAGTAGAGAGCATATAAATGTTGGATTGAGCAATTTAGTTGGTCCAACAAACTGTACAGGCGGAAGCCATCCTTCGGTCACCAACCTTTCACATGATCATCTAATATGGGAATACTTGGGCATGGCCATCAAATCAACAGCTTAGGAAGGGTGTGCCCAACCTTAGTGGGTAAATGAAATATCTAGCCTAGAGGTGATATGGAAAATCTCATAAAAATGAATGGCAGCTTCTACTGGTTTATCACAAGCCTTTTGAGCCCAAGAGATCACATTCATGGATGGAATTTTCTTCAGTGATTACCCGGACCTTAGATCTTTGATGGAAAAGGGCAGAGACCTTCTCTCAGGGCTAAAGCTTTGGCTCGAGTTGCATCACCTTCATCCATGGGAGCAATGGGACACAAGAACAAAGTAACAATCAAACCATTTTCATCTCTAGTTGCTCCCCCGATCACACTTTGACCTAGATTACCAAGAGAGGAAAAATTACAGTTTAGTTTCCATCAACTAGAAGGGGGCATGGCCAAGTGGAGACAATTTTCACTTTGGTAAGCTCATTTTGATTTAAACATAAACATAGAGTTTTTCTTTTTTTTTTTTTTTTATGTGGGTGAAAGTCATAGGGAGTTGACTGGATTTTCGACCTAAAAAGCTCCCAATTGGTCATGTTTTTTCATGTCACAACTTCAAATTAAATGGACTCCTATTTCTGATAGTTGCTTCTTCTTTTTTTTTTTTTTTCTTTTTTTTCGGTAGCATGATTTAATATGTAAGGCAGGGGATGGCAGTGCCATGCAATCCTAAATCAGTCCACAAATACAAGAGAAATTGCTACGAAACAAGAGAGGAAAATGAAAAAAGACAGCGAAATGGGAACTAGACAAGGTGTTCAATAAGGGTAATGGTGGTCGTAACGGCCAGTCTTATGGCCATTACGGCCCTATAATGGTAATTTTTTTAGAGGAGGAAAATGTATTGGCCTCGTATCAGCCTGTTATGGGCCATTTTTTTTTTTTTTTCCAAAACAGGCATTACAGCCTTATATCATCATGTAACAGGTGTTACGTGACCATTTTTGAATACCATGGAATTAGATCAGCCAAATTCACTTACCCAAGCAAGAAGGAGAAAATCTCTCTCTCTCTCTCTCTCTCTCTCTCTAACAAAATTTATTACGAAGCCTGCCAAAAGATAGGAAAAGAATACAGCACAATCAGGGCTTAACAACAGAAAAAGAAGCAACCGAAGTTGATCTTGCGTTAGAGGCCCATCTCTTTACAAACTCCAAGATTAAATTAATCACCTTGCAAACCGTGGAATTCCCATTTCGAAAACACCGCACGTTCCTTTCTTTCCAAATCACCCAAAGAACTGCCATAGCAATGAACCACCAAGTGACTTTACTCGCCTTCCCACCCCCTCCTCCATGCCATGCCCAAAGGAGGTCTTGCACTGACTCTGGCATAACCTAGGAAAGAAGTCCCACACTTCCCGACCTACAGCACAGTGGATAAATAAGTGATTAATAGTCTCTGCGTCTTTTATGCACATTAAGAATATATTTGGGAGGACTAGGGATCTTCATTGAAGGTTATTGATTGTGAGGGTTCTCTTTCGGCTGACTAACCAGACTAACCAAACGAACGTCGTGACGTGAGGCAGGGTCCCATGATGCCAATGAAGATAGGGGTGGGAGGGACCTTGGGTGCTAGCAGCAGCTGAGATAAATTGGAAGAAAGATGCGACAGTGAAGTTCCCAGATAAATCTCTATTCCTTTTCTAACCTTACTTTCTTATCAATTCACATAAACTCAAAAGCCCCTAAAACCCCTGCAAAACATCTTTTTATACTCCCTAAAACAACAAACCTCAGCCCTTGGAAGCCTCCCTAACTTTTAATCTCGTTCATACATGATTTTCTCATCAGACGACAAATTAAATGCGCTACCATTTCTGATACTTGTTTTTGTGTAGCCTGATTTGTTATGATTCTATCCTCGTGCTTGATATGATTCTGTGGTTGAGGTTTATTTATATTCAGTTCTTGACATATGTATTGGATATGCGTCCCTAGAGTGGAAGGAGTTCATTTCTGTGCTCTCTTGCTCATTCTTTCTTCATTTTGGCTGCCTGTCATGTTGTTGTTGTGCAGCGGATCACATTCATTTGAGTCCTTATTTGTCTTACATAAGTGGGGCATTAGCAGGATGTGCTGCAACTGTTGGATCATATCCATTCGATCTTTTGCGAACCATTTTAGCATCTCAGGGTGAACCGAAGGTATGTCCTTTTAAGTCCTTTCTCACGTCAATGATCAGACTCTGTGCTACTATTGTCAATGGTTTTGATCATGAAGAAACTAACTCTGGTGTGGTGATTTATAGAGCTTTATATGTTGAATATCTTATGGTGGTCCTGAAATACAGTCCTTATTTTGCTATTGTAATTAGCATGTTATGAATGATTTTCAGTTGACAGTATTTGCAAAAAGCCAACTGCAATGCTGGATTTTGTCAAAATAGATGAGAATAGTGTTCATTTGGCTCTTGCCAGATTAGTTGACTGGGCCGCAGGCCCTATACTTGGTCATATTATTGATGTGTCATGAATCATGAATAAAGGCATGAGGGTCAAATGTATCCATGGCCACCCCTAAAATCTGAATGTTAGGTCAATATTATGTTTGATGAATATGAGGTTGATTTACCTAAGAAAAAGACTCAAATTGTGGAACTTCAAGATGCTCATGAGAACAACCTTGGGTGCTTGTTTGAGAAGTTTGCCTCTGAGTCTCGTCTCTCATCATGCCTGATGATGGAAAATAAACTGTTTGAAGTTCATGATTGTTGTATAAAGTGGAAAGAGTTCTCCCTTTGTTACAGCATAATTTGGCGCCTGTTTGACAGGTAGAAGTGATTGGGCGAGCTGCCCGATGCATCTTGTAAATTTGCCAAACGACATGCTATTTAAAGTTCTCATTGGGCCGTTGAGATTGGCTGCAAACCATTTTGTCACCTCTCTAAATGCAGCCTTAAGTATCCATATAATTCAAGATTGTACAATTTTCATCCTCTCCATGGTTGGTAAATGGGTTCAAGTCCATTCTTCATCCTGGTTTCTTGGATTCTTTCCAAAGTCTTTGCGATCTTAGGATCTTTGCATTTTAAGATTTCATGGATGATTGTTGTATTTGTGATCTTTTGTTACATCTATACTTGTACTCAGGTCATGTTACCCATCCATTTCAAGGATCAACCATGTTAGCTCATCTTTAACTTGTCATCATTCTCTTTGGTTTGCGCCCCGGCGCCCCCCCCCCCCCCCCCCCCAAACGTACTTCTTATACCTGATTGCTACTTTAGGTAACTCAAAACCTCAATAAGGAGGAGGAAAAGAAAGAAAAACTTTAGACGCAATAGCGAATGCATGAAAGTCTTGCTCATGCGTTTGCATACATATTCATATCTGTATGTAGAGTATAGAGGAAATAATGTATGAATTGTTTGAAGACACTGAAATGCTCAATTGTATCCAGGTTTATTCTACCATGAGATCTGCTTTTGTTGATATAGTCAAAACCCGTGGCTTTCGAGGGTTGTATGCTGGATTATCCCCAACTCTTGTCGAGATCATTCCTTATGCTGGATTACAATTTGGCACTTACGACACGTTCAAGCGCTGGACCATAGTAATGTTCTTCATCTTTTATACCTTGAGCCATTATTTCATATGAACACGAGACCTCCTGCTTTGATACCACTTTGATGCAGGACAATTAACCACTTGCTCTAAAAGCTCGAATTAATAGAGCACGGCGAATTAATCCCTTTATCTCATAGCCCAGGCCCCACATTGCATGGGTTAGGACCTCGGCGAACCCCCCTCGTGGGCCCCACATCACATGGGTACTGCCTCACATGGGCCGCCCACTCCGAGTGTGCCCCTGCATCCCACAGGCCACCCCACTCGAGCCTGGTGTGAAAATGCCCTGCATTAATCCCCCTCCCCACCCCCCTTCTTTAAAAATAAAAAATAAAAAAAAGTCTGTTTATTCTTTCCTTTTTAAGCTGAAACAGAGGGTCGATTATGCACTTTTGCTGTAACCTGATAATATGATTATATTGTGTTACTCATAGGAGTGGAACAGATTAAGATCTTCTCAGCTAAGCTCAATCCAAGCCGATTACAGCCTCTCGAGCTTCCAGCTCTTTCTTTGCGGATTAGCAGCTGGCACGTGTGCCAAAGCTGCTTGTCACCCCTTGGATGTGGTCAAGAAGAGGTTCCAGGTAACTTTTACATGTCGAAAACCCAGTTCATCTTTTAAATGAAGAGATGTTCAGGTGATTTGGGAGGAGAGTCTGAAGATGATGTTAGATGGACTTTACAAGATCTGAAGAATTCATCAGGTGGCGCCAGCGGAAACACGTCGCCCTTGCCGATCAGCAGACTCATCTTGGACACTGTATCATGAGAAAAAAAAAAAAAAAAAAAAAAAAAAACGGTGGTTAGATGTTTAGTCTGATTCATCAGTAGACCAGCTTGATTTTTAGGTGAGGGTGTATCCATGGAGGCCTCTCACCTGATGAATGGCCCAGATCTTATATGTTTGACAAAGCCTGCTGTGAATCACCTGTTCAACAGCTCATGTAAATCACCTTAGATGTCTTTTGCATATATTCTATGTTTCATAACACCCCAAATTTCCCAACGCAGATCGAAGGGTTACAAAGGCATCCTAGGTACGGGGCACGAGTAGAGAGACGGGCCTACAAAAACATGTCCGACGCGCTAAGCCGGATCTTACAGAAAGAAGGCTGGGCTGGCCTTTACAAAGGTATTCTCCCCTCCATCATAAAAGCAGCCCCAGCAGGTGCTGTCACATTTGTGGCCTATGAGTACACCTCCGACTGGTTAGAGTCCATCTTGACTTGAAGAAAATTGACATGATTCTGATTTTTCTTTTTTCTTTTTTCCACACTCCAATCTTTCCTATTGTAATCCTTGCCATTCAATTTACAATCCGAAAGTTCAGTTTTGCCTGTCCCTCTTACGTGTCATCCAAAGCTCTAATCATCGATAAGGCGGTAATTTCAAAGGCTGTCTGTCAATTTGTAACGAGGATTTTATATAAACGAACGAAAGTGCATCAAAAGGGTGCCCTATTCATATGAAGTTGAAAGCTCATTGCCTGCTGCCGCATATATAATGCAGAATGATGATAAGACTAATGCTTTGGTATTTGAAAGATGATGGGTGTTTCTATTCTCTAATGAAGCAGCTTTTGTTTTGTATACCTATAATGGTGCAGGTTGGGCCCTCCTTTCCTAAGCCATTGATTTGATGGGCCATCATGCCCTAGCTCCCATAATAGAATGATCATGTCAAAGGTTTAGGCGAATGAAAGATCAGTGGGCCCCACAAGTAGTCTGTGGGGACAGCTGAATTGCTCAATCCAACATTTATATGCTCTCTCTGCTTGTTTGCAAGCTAAGATTCAATGCCCCACAAAGCTGTTTTCCAGTCAGAGATTTATTCAAGGAGAAGCGTTAGGGTGAGGGTATTGGCAGCGCATGTCCCATCTCTGCAACAAGATCTGGGCCATTAATCAGATGGGGCACACTCTGGGAACTTTTTGGTTGGTAGAGTTTGACCTATCTAGGCCCACTCCACCACCATTAACTGCACCTGCAAACATGTATACCTGTATGAAATCATTACTGATGTAGTGTTGGTTGAAAATCACACCAACAATCATGGCCGTCAAACTCATGGCCATCGCATGGATGGTTAAAATTAGAACAGCCAGTGGTTTAATGGAGAATTAGATGCTAGCATCGTTTGATGTGTGTGGCATGCGAATCAAGGACTTGGACGGTCTTGGTTGACATCACCTCCACCATACAAGTGGCAGGGGGTACGGTGGATCAGGACCGTTGACACGGTGGATGGTGCCATGGAGGAGCCATTCTTAAAAGATGACCTAGACCAGCTGATCCTGCACATTTTAATGTAGTCTTAGATGTACGGTGACAAACGAAGATGGTTTAAATGGTTTACAGCCAGGTTTTTTTTTTTTCCGATAATGTGGACCATACGAGCAGAGCATGCACCATATCCGCTGCCACGTGTACGGTGCAGGATATCTGAGCTTCATTGCTCTGTTGGGCCATCTATTTTGGCCAAGGTGTCGTCAGATGTAGAAGAGATCCGAGATGAAGCGGTGAGCTCCACGATGTAAATACACTACTAGGTGGGCCAAAGTTGTATGTTGAGTCAGGGCGACGGCTATATATTGATTGTGACGCTCTACCTCGTCTGATGAATGGACCTGTTTGGTTTTTGTACTTCTCTTGGTTTTCTCACTGCCCATTTACACGATGCAGCCTCATCTTTCCGCTACCATGAAGATAGGCCTAGGTCCATGGCATCATAATTGTAGGCTTGTAGATGAAATCAATGGATGGTCCATCATCTGACTACATCTATGGAGTGGATCAGCCTGATTTTCGTGACAAGTCATCTTCATAGTGGGGTCCACTTTTTCAACGGTTGGATTTTCTTTTTCACAACTTTTAAAGGGTTTGAACCGAACCAGATCGAGAGTGTTTCAGTTCAGATCGAACCAGGTCAGACGTCACTATACATGGGAATTTTCTTATATTGGGCTGGAGAGATGCATGGTTTCCACTTGTATTGAATTTGTGCAAGCGGGGCCATTATTAAGTGATATAGACCGTTGATCAGATGTTCCTAGCGTGGTGATATAGAACGTTGATTAGATGTTCCTAGCGTGGTGATATAGACCGTTGATTAGATGTTCCTAGCGTGGATGGACTAGACATCAAAACTGCAGACCTTTTTTTTTTTTTTTTTTTTATAACAATTATCTACTGCAGGCAACCTATTAGAAGGCTAGGATTATCTAATCATGGACTTTGTTATGTAAGCAATCCATTAACGATGGGTAAGATCTGGGACATTGATCCAATCATGGCCCCTCTTCTAGTACGCGAGTTGCGTGTAACCTCTGGAACACCGAGCTTGGGTAACCAAAAGCTCGATGGCCCACCACGTTGTCCATGTGACATCCATTTGTGGACGCTGGATCTGAGATCGATAGTGCTCGTGCTGACGGTGGATTTATAAATATTCGTGGATGAGATTGTAAAGATGTTATATTTGAATATACTCGACACTAGTCAATTAATTGTTGAGTATCAAATATTACATATTCTCCTCTATTTATATTTTAGTTTTATGAACATAATAATGCTTAATAGTTTATTTTATACATGTTTTTGTTGCAAGGTAAATCTGAGAGCTTAGATTAAAAAGAATGTTAAAAGCATGGATTTAATGCTCAAGAATCACCAAGCTAAAGATTAGATCTTAAAAAATCAAGAATGAAGAATTCACATGCCAAATATCCAAGAAAACTAAGTGAGGAATGAAGAGAATTGAAGTTTTAAAGTGAATTTTTGTGATCCTTGACTAGTGTAAGCTTCAACTAGTCTAAGCTTCGACCAGTCCTGCCTCCTGCTCGACTAGCTTAGGAATCCTCGACTCGAACTTCAGTAACATTATCCTCTAAATTCCTGTCATCTTTGACCAGTCGAAGGTTATCCTCGACTAGTCGAGGGTTACGTAGATTTTGTGCAGACTGCATAAAATTGACTCGGTTTTCGAATTTTTCCAAGTCGGTTCGCAAGGAGGCGCTTCACAATTATAAATAGGAGTCCCTAAGACGTTCATAGGCATCTTTTAGGGTTTGAGGAGTGGAGTTGCCGTCTGAGAGTTTTTTTGTTTCTTTCTTCCTTAGTTATTTTTATGATTTTCTTAAGAGATTTTATTTCAATCATGTCTATGGTTGGCCAAACCTCTTAGTTGGGTTAAGAGGTGAAACTTGTAACATGATTAGGATGTTTACTTTAATTTGATTTATGTTTTTATTGAACCTCATGGATTTTAGTTCTGTATTAAGGAATTTTTTTAGTTTTTAATGGTTTGTTGTGACAAATTACAATAAATATACAATTGCTTTGAATATCTTCTTTTCCTGATTTGAGATTGTAAAATTAGTAAGTCCCCTTGTTCACCATCGTCCCTTAGGCATGGTAGGGTGATCAAATCTCTCATAATCTTCACAATTCTCCTATGATTGGTTGTGGGATTGGTATATCCTGTTGTTTGTCATTGTCTCCTAGGCATGGTTGGGTGATGAAATCACTTCCAATTCTCACAATTCTCATCCGTTGAGATTGAGTTCATGAGAAGTTCAGAGATTCAATTATTTCTCTTTTCTAATTGGATAAGATATAACTCCAATTCTAGTTGGATTTCCTGAATCAAGCAAGGTAGCATATTGAGAAACTACAAGTGGATCCTTGGCACTCTAGTTCCTTTTAATTGATAGTTTTTACCTTAATTACAATTATTCACTTTATTCTAGATTTTTCTTCTCCTAGTTTTAATTCTAGTTAAATTCAGAAACGTACAAGTTCAGTCCCTGTGGATTCAACCTCAGTCTCACCGAGATTGTTACTACATCGCGACCCTATACTTAGGGTTGTGAATATTAATCAGATTCCACACTAGACTAAACCTCATAGAAACATTAGGATAGAGAATCTAAGAATTCATTTATTTAAAATGACTCCTTAACCTGTCGTTGGAGATTCTAAGTAAGAAACCATGGTTACAAAGAAGATGTATTAGGCACCCACTTTGCCTGTATAAATGTATGGTCTCTACTTCACGAGATCTTTCAAACTTTTGATGATTAAATTATTATTTGTGCACTAATGTATGTAATGTGTGTAAAATACCATGTTTAATGCACTATTGTTGCCTGTCTCGGGCTAAATAAATTTTCCCTAACTCACTTATTTGTCTAGCGGAATAGCCAATCAACTTGAGTTTTGATGGTTAGGATATGAGAAACTTGACAAGCCTTATAGTATATACTCGAGTTGACTGGGTGAGAATGATATGTATGAAATGCTACATATGAGGAGGGAATTGAGAAGGAAAAAAGGTGTTGCACAATGCTAATACTGGGATTAGAGGAGCTTATTAAAGTTGAACATTTGGATGGACAGTAATGTTGCAATGATTAGATTGAGTGGCTCGGATCTAGGCCTGAATTGCTTAGGAGACTAGGCATTTAACTGGATTAGGCTAGACCTAGGCTAGGCTATCTTTTGCTACTCTTTCCTCTCCTTGGTGGAGGGATGAAATGCTAGGCTAAGGGCTCAAGAGGATCTTAAGCGATTTCTTTAACTCTTAGATGATTTTGGGTTTCTGAGGGGGTTGATGATTTACTGGATGATTGAAATAAAAAGGGGAGGGGGTTATTTATAGCCCCCAAACCATTTTTTTTAGTAATTTTGGCAAAGTCTAGGGTTATAAAAGGGTTGGATGGTTTGGATTTGAGATTACCATGCGGCAAGACCTCATGAGTTGGTAAAATAGTAAAGATGAGGAAAGGGAAAAGGTATAGAGTCAGTTCACAATGCACATAGATGGAGCTTTCAAATGGAGAGACTGCACTTCTATAGGGCCCCTACCAAGGCAAGAGACTTGACATGTGGTTGGCGGCTCCCAAGGAACCACCAATGCCAAGTAGGGCCTCCTGCTTTGGCAGGTGAGCTCCCCCACATGTGTGAAGGCTTTACCTTCAGGGGTGGTGTGTTGCTGTTTACATGTTTCTCTTTGATTGACTTTGGATTCGGGCTTGGGCCCGCTTTAGGGTTTGGCATGACTAGGTTATTTGAATGGGTCGATGGACTAGGTGGGCTGATCGGGTGAGTTGGCTCAGTGGGTTAATTCATTGAGTTGACTAAATGGGTTGACTAAATGGGTTGACTCAGGGTGTGATAAGGTTTTGGCTAGGCTTTTCTTAAGGTTAGGTTTTAAAGTTTGGTTTAGGGTTAAGTTTAAAGTCTAGGGTTTAAATTTGGGGGTTAGGGTTTGTCCAACTTTGTCAGCTTATCGGCCTATGGTGGGGTATCTACATATGCTCCTCTTTGACAGATGTTGCATACAACCGATTGTTAAAGCGAGTGGACACCCCACCTCCTTAGTCGGATTTGAACATGGTCTGGGTTCATTGCCTTTCTTTGTATCTATGTCAGTTGATTGTTCAAAAGTAGATAACTCGCACATATTATGATAGTTTGGAAAAACTATTGCGATTGTCCCTGTGCTTTCCACGACATTATGGGTACCAATCACAATCCTTTCGCTTTCAATCGGTATGAACATTGGAAGAATTCAATACAATAGAGCCCTTATGCTTTCTGCGGCCGTACAAGGATATTGACTAGAGATGAAATGTTTGTTGCTTCTCAGATCACCCCAGGAGTACTTCTTTGTGCATGATCGTCAAAATGGTTAGCTGCCCTATGCTTTCTGCGGCCTTATAGAGAACTCACCATGCCAACTTGGACTTGATCAAGTTCTGCAAGTATCTGGAAATAGGTATGTGCAGGTGACCTCTTTTCGCTCAATCGGTTGATCTCAATGCTTAGGTTACAATTTGTCTTTTCCACTATTTTAAATGGTTTCTTCTGACTTAGGCTTGGCCTATTATCTTCCCTTACATTAGCATTTGGTATGGCCATCTATACCTTGTGTACATTTGGATTCGATAGTCTCTGGGGAACCGTGAAACATCATATTTTATTTGATTTTACGTTGGTCCCCACCTAGAGATATGAAAGATCTCTTAATGCCTCAGAAGTGCGACACTCTGTTTTTTAAAAATTAAATTTTGAAGTTTTCATAAAAGGTTGCCCCAATATGAGGAGTGATACTTCGTGGGATTTTTTTATTGCAAATGATTTTGGTAAACAAGTCCAACTCGCTTAAATACCTCCACTAGGGATATTCGTAGGTTTCACAAGCAGGTTTTATTGAAAACATGTGAAGGGGTTGATCCGTCTTTCTACAGTAGGGTAGTCATGATCAGGATTAACTTTTATTGGAAGCACTATGAATGGATTCAATCTGTCTTTTCGTAATTTGATGGTTGCAGTTGAGATTGTCTCCACAGGGCATGCAAATTTTTATGTGTTTTGATGGTCATGATCGAGTTAGAATGTACTAGGGATTCTACTCTTAATGGCCACATTCAAGGTTAAGATTCAATGGGGGAGGTTTTCCTTAGCGATTTGTCCTGTTTGATATCCATATGGTTCCGATTAATGCCCATGATCAAGATTTCGACCCGCCAAAGAGAATGGTCGGTTCTATCGTCTCAGGTTGAAATCGGACTTACTGGGGATGTGTGCATTTCCTAGCAGTAATCTAGCCTGTCTTATTAGAAGCAATGTGAATTTGATTGGTGACCATGGTCAAGATCCCGATCTGTGATTGAACGGGTCCATCATCCCGAATTAGTTGGATTCCCTAGGGATTGGCGAGGTTTGAGATCCCACTGAGGATATTTTATGAGAAGCAGAGCTGAGATTGGTTATGTTTTGGAATATTTTGGTGGGTCGGCTTGTAGATCATTTGTGAACGATCGAGATCGTTGCCGATTTTTTTATTGGAAATATTTTGAGATTTTTGAAAGATGATCTGGTCCATTAGATCGTGAATCGACGGTCGTGATTAATGTGAATTTTATTGAAATATTTTTGAGAATTTTTGAAAGATGATTTGGTTTATCGGATCATGAATCGACGGTTGTTATCGATGCTAGTTTTTATTGAAATTTTTTTGGAAATTTTTTAAAAGGATCCGATCCATTAGATCGTGAATCGATGGTCGCGATCAATGTTGGTTTTTGTTGAAAATTTTTGATATTTTTGAAAGATGATATGGTCCATTAGATAACGAGTTGATGGTCGTGATCGATGCCAGTTTTTATTAGATTTTTTTAGATTTTTTTTAAATTTTTTTCTGGACCTTCGGATCATAGGATCAACTATTGCGATCGATAGAAATGACCACTCATCTCTGGCAGGTCGGAATCTTGATCATGGGACTTGTTGGGGATATGTGCATTTCCTAGCAATTAGCGCTCTGTTGGCGATGATTTTCGGTATGATCTGGATTGATGGCGGTAATCTGGTCCGTCTTATTAGAAGCAATGTGAATCTGACTGGTGACCATGGTCAAGATCCCGATCTGTGATTGAACGGGTCCATCATCCCAAATTGGTTGGATTCCCTAGGGATTGGCGACGTTTGAGATCCCACTAAGTATATTTTATGAGAAGCAAAGCCAAGATTTGTTATATTTTGGAATATTTTGGTGGGTCGGCTTACAAATCATTTGTGAATGATCGAGATTGATGCCGATTTTTTTATTAGAAATATTTTGGGATTTTTGAAAGATGATCTGATCCATCGGATCGTGAATCGACTGTTGTGATTGATGTCAATTTTTAGTAAAATATTTTTCAGAATTTTTGAAAGATGATCTGGTCCATTGGATTGTGAATCGACGATTGTGATCAATGCCAGTTTTTATTAAAATATTTTAAGAAAATTTTACAAAGGATCTGGTCTATCAGATCGCAAATCGATGGTTGCGATCAATGTTGGTTTTTGTTGAAAATATTTTTGACATTTTTGAAAGATAATATGGTCCATTGGATCGTGAATCGATGGTCATGATTGATGCTGATTTTTTAGATTTTTTTTAAAAAATGTTCTGGACCTTCGGATTGTAAGATTGACGGTTGCGATTGAGGCTGGTCTTGATTGGAAGTTAAACTTACAATACGGGGTCTTCACTTTTGATTGACATAATGAAGGTTGGTTGACTGCCCATTCTTGCACATTGGCTCATGTTGATAGGTGAGATTGCTTTGTGGTTGAGGAGGCTTTAATACCTGTCGGGAGATGAAGAGCATTTTAGTAGATGATTGTAGTATTCGGAGCTGGGGGAGATATACTTACCTTTTGAGGAGGATGACAGGAGAAGGGTACTCGCAGAAGGCACCCTGCGAGTTGACTGAATGACTGAAGAATGTTTATTCTGGAAGTCTTTTATGAATTTATGTCTTCTTTGTATATATCTAGATGAGGGTAAAATGAACTTTTATTTTTTTGTCTTTTAAAAACTTATGTATGCAAATCATGAATGAAATGAGATGGATGGAAGTAAAAATTTGTGCCAAGTGCTTGTATGTTTGGTGTGACTGTGGTTTGGAATCATAATGTCCGTAGTTGGATGTCATACCCAATTTTCTAATCATTCGCCAAGGGTCCTAATCCCCCCTTAAGATAGGGTGCAATGGTATCTTGTCTTTAGATTTTGGGAAGAGTTTAAAAGAATTATTGATTCATGGTTGTCGTCTTTGCATCTGTTGAATATTTGTGTTGTCCGAATCTTCCATATACCTGTTTTTTTTCTCTCTTGCTAATATTGCCCGTAGCGCCCTTTCGGGTTTTCATTGCGTTTGGCTTGCCCACCATTTTTACCCGTAAAGCTCTTTCGGGTTTTTACTACATTCCGGTGTTTGATATTGCCCGCCCCTTGTTAGTTTTGCTATTTTTACCCTTGGCGCCCTTTCAAGTCTTCACTAAGTTCGTTGCATGCCCATTGTTTTTACTTAGAGCACCCTTTTGGATTTTCACTTTGCTCACTTTTCTTAGTTACGTTTTTTTTTCTTTTAAATTTTTTTTAAAAAAATTTCTTCAATTGCATCGAGAGGTAGATTTCCATCCTTGATGACCAATTGACAACTCTTCCCACCTTGTCTTGAGTTACAGTAGCCAATCCGTTGACTCGAGTTGAGATCATCCTAAGGTGATGTAAGTTGGGATCAACTTCTTTTTTTGTCAATTTTTTTGTTATCTTGGATTATGCGCTCTTATTTTATCCTTATTTCTTCTATTTCTTTCTCTCTCTCACTCTCTCTTAATAGTTCTTTGACCCTTCTTATCAAAGCGCTTATTTGGAGAGATAAGGGAGTGATTCTCAAGATGATCAGCTTTTGTCAGTTGACTTCGACTTTTCTATAGCAAGTCTTGTCATAGTCAGATAAACTTACCTGTGAAATATCTTCACATTATTGGCATTAATTGGCTCTAAAAGATCCTTACCTTGTAGATCGATGAGATGAAGGGCACCTCCCAGAAACACCTTCCACGTGATCATTGGGCCATCTCATGTGAACTTTGAATTTGCCCATTGAGTCTTGTAGATGCAGTAGTAGAATGTGCTTTACGATTGCGTTGCTGTCCTTGGGACTTTCTCTTCCGATCTGTTCGTGGTAAGCATTTTCGCCATAGTTGTGTGTATAGAACTTTTCTGGTAATGTTCCTCGACTTCACTCTTCATCATCACTTGTATCGGCAAGATTTCGATTTAAACTTGCAGGATCACTTCTGTTTTATAAGTTAGCTTGTAAAAAGTTTCACCCATAGTTGCATGTACATATGTTTGATTAGCCTAAGGAGCATACAGAAGCTGTACATTGTCTTTTGATTTTGAGATTCTAGAGGAGCTCGTCCATCTTTTAATTCACGGAGGGCATCCTACTGTTGATGACAATGGTGTGTGGGAATCATTAATGACTATTGATATTGTTCTTTATGAGTATTGGCACGTGAGACCAGGATGTTGCCTCCATCCATTTCACGAAGTAGTTGACCATCACAAGTACGTACTCATGACCGTTATATGCCGTTGTGTTGCCTTTTCTATTGATGTTAATACCGCACTTAAATAATGGCCAGGGCGTTATCAGGTTGTAAAATTTTGAATAATACACATGGATCCGGTGTGCATGCTTTTAATACTTGAAATACTTCTAATAATCTGTCTTCATCGAGCCATGAGATCTCTTTCACCATTATGCGTCTGTTCATGTGTAGGTCACACACTCCGGCATGGAATGTATGCATGATCTTGACAACTTCTATTTGACATGATTGATTTTAGGCTTTGTTGACAAGTTTTGATTGAGTATGGACAAGTCTTTATAGGATGCAAGGTTGGGTAGTCATGGCTTCAAAAATTCACTCATTCTCTGCTTACTTGTCGGAGACAAGGATTTTCAATGTGCCACATGTCCATAAGGATTTTTAGATATCTTAGGTTTATAATTTTGAAAAATTTGGGATGACATTGGCTTTGGTTTCGAACTTTTCAAGGTGACCCTCTAGTTTAAGAGTCAACTCATCCTCTTCCTTATCATGGTCTTCGTTGAAACCATTGAGTCCAAAGTCTAACTCTGGATCTCCTAAGAGTTGACTGCATGCTCAAGTTCTTTGATAGATAGACTTCACACTTTCTTGCTTGGGATTTTTGAAAAATATTTTGAGATTTTTTTTTTTCAGGTTTTGAAAAATTTTGTAGTTTTTTTTTTTTGGAAAATTTTGAAAATTTTGAAACTTTGAAATATCTAGTATTTTGGGTTTTTCAGATCTTTTGACTTTTTGGAGTTTTGATTTTAGGGGACCTTGAGCAAGACGACATTGCGAACTAGGAGTTGCATGGTTTGACTTGGGGAGCCAAACACTACTTACATCAGCTTTTTTTATGCCATCAAGGGGACCGCAGACTAGTTACTGCCCTGCACTCCCTCCCCTCATAACGTAGGGCCGAAGGGATTAGCAGGCGGGCCCCCACCATTGTGCCCAAGTGTTACGATAGATTTGGGGCTAGGCTCCAAGTCAATGTCGAATGCGCTTTCTTGAGGCTCATCCCCTATGCATTGCAACTCCTTAGGTTTTTCCCGCTCAGGTGGGACCAGGATTGTGGTCCTATCAATCAAAGGCACTTCTTGCCGCTTGCCCGAGTCCTCTTCAGGCAGCTTAATTAGGATCAGTTTTCCCATTTGGTCCTCTAGGGTGGAATTTGGACTACCATTGGAGTAGATGACCCCTGCACTGATAAATTGGATAAGTGTGCAGATGAAAGAATCATTATTTTATTGACAACCTCGTCCTCTTCTTGTACCTTTGTGCTTTAGTTTCTCAATTTGATGAGGATGATATCCCAGCCTTCTCCTATGCACATCTTCTCACTCGGGCCGAGTCTTGGTATTCGAGTTGATAATAGAAGATTGGATGCTCGGTAGAAAGTAAGTCATAGTTTGATCCGATGAGACACGCATGAGGGATACAATTTGTATTCTCAAGCTCTAAACTATGGTAAGGGATGTACTCATTAGAGCATTGTACATCTATGGCTAAGATGTCAAGCTCCTGTGGGTTGGCTACTTCTACCATGAAGATTTGTTCAGGGTCTTCCAGAATAGTGAGCGCCCTATCTCTAAAGATGTACTGAACCCTTTAGTGAAGGGTCGAATAGATGACACCTATTATGTGAAGAAGAGACTGATCGGGAAGGAGATGCAATGAGGCTGAGATGTCCAAGACTTGAAAAGTGTTGGTTGATGTTTCTGGATTGATTAAAATTTTGACATCGACCACTCCCTCAGTCTATCCTCTAGAATTGTTACAGGCAAAAACCATCTACCATAGACTCTTTCTTTAGAGAATTAGAGGCTGAGCAGAACTGGACAGGTCCCCTTGAGGAGTAGAGCCTGCTTTCTTGATAGCAGTTGTAAGAATGAAGCTAGGACCTGGAGCATGCGGCGTTCTGTTTGATGAAGAGGCATCTACTAGAAGGATGAAGGTTGGAATAGGAGCCGAATAGGTAGGGGCGCCCCTTACAAGACCGAGGGTGCGAGGGCTAGATTGGATGGAGGTTCCCCAGGTAGATTTAAAAGTTCAGAGATTGAATTGGTGAGGGATGCCCTTCGTAGACTTAGGATTTTGAAAATTGGATTGACTGAAGGTACCCTTTTATATTTAGGGGCATATGGATTGAATTGGCTATAAGTGTCCCTTGCAGAATAAGGGGTGTTGAGATTAGATTGATTGGGTGTGTCACACCTCGAAAATCGGCACCCGAGTACGAAGACTTCGATCTCAAGTTCTTGAGTGTGAACTTAGTAAAAAATACATGAGGGCGGATTCCCATGTGCCCGCATCGTCCGACTAACATTCACCTATGATTAATAATTAGAGTAGCTTTAAATCAGTTGCATCAAAAGGTAAGTAGAGATAACTAAATTCAAAAATATATTACAACGTTTAAAATGTAAAACACCAAAAGTGGTGTTCGCCCAGATGGGGACTATACAAGCCTTAATATACATGACCAAAATGAATAAAGTGTAAAGTATTTTATTTTCACCCAACGCTCCAAAATACCACGGTGGTTAAACAAGTTGATCTATACTTGCCCTTTTGAGATCTGGATGATACCTACATTAATAATATCATTTGGTTGGTGTTTTAAAGCAATACCGTATTAGGTGAAAGTGAGTAACTAACTCAGTGGTTCCATTTTTCTAAGTTATGCATGTTATCAACACAATCAAGCGTATGTAAGGATAACATATCAAAACAAATAACTTCTTAATATAGTTGTTAGTGCATAAATGCTGTGATAAGATGATGCATGATCATTACAATCCAACACTCCTTTAACAAGCAACTTCAATGCATATTTTACAGAATGCCAACACTCCCTCAACAAGTGACTTCAATGCCTATTTCACAAACTACCAAGTGTAAAAATGCTATGATATGCATGATTAGCCAAGTAATTATTAATTCTAATTATACATTAGATTGACAAAACTAGGATACTGTTATTATATCACGAGTCTTTACTTGGATCACGAGGCTTGATACAGCTGTAACAACTCCTTACCTGTGTCCATTGATTCATTTTAGGGTTCATCACTCTAAGACGACCATAAATAATGTAAGGGTTGTCATCTAAACACAAATGTAACGAAATCACGACATCAATACGATTTATAATATGGTAGGCTCATAGCCTTCACAAGTGTTTAATGGTCACTGCAGAAGGCTCATCACCCAATTTTGTACCAATATTGCAGCCTCATTACATATTTTTTTTACCAATATAATAGGCACGTCACCTCAGTGTAGGATGATATCTTAAACACAGTGTCATATACCACCAAGCCCGGCTCATGAGTGTTTATAGGATTGTAATGCACTAATTATTATGAACGGATTCAATTTGATGGTAACAGTGGTATCCTAAATTCATTTGAAAATTATACATCCACCAAACATAAGAATGATCAGGTTATGCATTGGATTGTAACACACTAACGGTGTCTCATATATACCATCATGCCTGACTCATGAGTATTTGTAGGATCATAATGCACTAACGGTTGTGAATGAACTTAATTTAATAGTAACAATAGTCTCATAAATTCCTTTAAAGATTATACATCTCCAAACATAAGAATAATTGGGCCATGCATTGGACTGATCTGATCAACAATGGGGGACCTCGGACAAAATCAAATTGGGTACGAGGCATCCCGTGTAGCTTTAACTTATAGCACCCTATACTTTTCAGTACTCAGGTGTTACTATGTAACCTAACTTAGTAGAAATACCAACCTAACTCACTTGAACATCCACATTCATTTTAGTATAACTTCGACTGTTGAAAATCAGTCCCCATCCATATATTAAGCCATCCATCCATTGATGATCGATATGAACCATCACATCATCATAGAAGTCTATTTTTAGGATTTTAGTTTTTATGATAGAAAAACCTAACCATCTATGATTAATTTTGATATTTGGATCATTGGATTCACCCTTCATTGGGTTTACACCGTCCCGTTGGATGAACCATCTTTTGAAGACACAAATAGAACTATTCGATTTTGGGATCAACCCCTATATCACACCTGAACATCCCTTAGGACCCTTGGGACTGTTGGAAGGAATCTTCATCCTTAAATCAAGTTATCCATCCGTTAACTTTAAAGATGGATCATCGCACCATAGTGGGATCGATGTCAAACCTCAAAAGACTTAATTATGCGAATTCGATCGCGATGAAATTTCACATAGTCCGCGATTAGAACAATTGAATTATGCACCATCAATTTCGGGACCCGACTCAGTAAATCCACCATTCATTGGATCCACACCATCCAATTTAATGGATTACCTATAACACCCCGGTTTCCTGAACTCGAGTACGAGACTCATTCCAGAAACCTGGGTGTTAATAAATCAGATAACTAGCGAAATACGAAAATCAGAGTACGATAGCATTAACAAGCAAGGATAGTATCATATGATCTAAATATTTGGCCCACATAGCTGGGGGCCTTAATTACAAAATTTATAAGTTTCAAAGTACCAAAACAGCTATAAAGAAATACTGTGTCTACTGGTTAAGCCCAAAATATTTAGCCGCTTCCTGGTGCGGCTCATCTTCATAATATCCATTTTCAGGTTTCGCCATCTCGCCCTTGAGGTCGAGGTTATAATGCTCTCCATCTATACTTGCATACTTTGTATGGTTGGATATTTAATGAATGAGTGGCCAGCTTAGTGTGAATTTTTCTCAAGATTACACATTGCCACCTTAGCAAACATAGTTTAAAGAAAAATAAAGAAACATTCTAAAACAAACAGGATGCAGTCTTATTTAAAATGCATGGATGTATGAATGCACGTCGACCTAGGGATACTCATCCAGTTGGACTTGGGCTCGTCACCCATGTACAAGACCAATCACTAGCGTAGCATAACTCGTACAACATAGTGACCAAGCCATCACGTAGGTCGATAATAGGAGGTCTGGGAGCTAGTGAAATATACCCCGATGAACCTAAGGGCACGTGCTACAACATCTAAAATTAGCCACCCGTCATCGCCAATATGCTATGAATGCATGATTAGCCAAACAATTATTATTCTAGTTACAATCAGCCGGTTTGAGTAACTTAATGGTCACTACGGGGGGCTCGTCATCCAGCGTAGGCTGACAACTCGGGCATAGTGTCCCATAACCACCATCCCCGGCTTATAAGGTTTTCCACCTTAGGATGTTTAACAGAACCATTCGATAAAAAATAACTCCAATGCGAAGGTTTTATTTCTCACACAATCTGTCTAGTTGCATCCCAAGTGTGACTCACATGCAATAGTGAAAATTTTCACATGTAATGTTGTTAATTGGATTATATGGCAACTCAAAATAATTTACTAACATGTAAAGGTGCATAAAATTATATAATGGTAGTAGAATTTGTAACGTGGCATCATGAAACTAAAGTACGAGCTATCAAGTAATACGATGTTAAAACATGGAAATCAATGATCATTGCATAGAACAATCTTTATGAATTATCAATTAGTATGTGAACCTAATATGTAACATTTATTTCATGTGAACGTGGTTTATCAATCATAGATTAAGATAGGACTGCTAATAGAATTTTAACATGAATAATCAGAGCCTTAAGCTAGGGATTATAATTTAGATGGATACTATGTTTGGACGAACGCAGAGATGGAAAGCCTAAAGGAAAAAGTCATCACCTAATGGTTCGTAGCTTCTTCCTTGATTTGGATTTCTGTGGTTAACTAACGGTCTAAAACCATATAATTGATAACCTTGAATTATTTCCAACCCAAGAGTCCGTATTAGTTGGTGTTCTCAAGACCAATAATCTGTCTGAGCCATTGCAAGTGACTAAGTTTGCAAGGACCCTTTAACATGTGAATTGGGCTAGAATTTGCCCAACAATCAAGGCCCAAACTGGGCCTGGCTTGGCCCAGTTTGTGTTATACCATCAAGGCCCATCCTTCGTATCGTTAGCAGTGGCCAAGGTTGGTTGGGCCAGATTTATTCTGGCCCAGCAACAACGTTCCAAAACCACCACAAATTTCAAATTTCCAAATGGATTGGATCAACATCCCATGGTTAGTGGGCCCAGACATACAAACTCCATGCCCAATGGAGCTACTCTACCTGAGGATGGACCGGTTGACTGGCCTGGCCCAGCTGTATGGTCCACTGAGCCTTGCTCAGGTGCGGCTACAATGGTGGTTGGGCTTAGTCCAGGCCCTGTTGTTAGGTCTAGATATCAGCCCTATCTTGGGATGATTTCAGCCCAGTTCTAGGGCTGATTTCGGCCCAGTTCTGGGGCTGATTTCATCCTAGAATGTGGCCCAAATTAGGGGCTGCACTCGGCCCAGCACGTGGCCTAAGTTAGGGGCTGCACTCAGCCCAGAACGTGGCCCTCTAGGGGTTGGGACCCAGCTTAAGCTGGGCCCACAGAGTTGAACCTGAGTCTAGCCCAACATCTATGCTGGAAGGCTGGCTCGGTCCAGAGCTTGTGGCTGAGCTAAGACTAGTTTCTACTTATGACCCAAAAAGGTGGCCGATCTTGGCTCAGGTCTGATTTCAGCCTGATCTAAGGCTAGTTTCTGAAACTGAGTTTGGACTCGACTCAGCATAGCCCTATGCTGCGTTTAATCTGGATTCTAGCAAAGCTTTCATGACTGTCTTTTGCCCAAACTTCGGCCCAGATTCCGATGTCCTTGAGCTGATCTTGCGGTCCCGACCAAGCCTCAACCAGGTGATAGGTTTTCTCTCAGTTTTCAGCTTCTGGAAACTCAAGCCATTGAATGGAGCTTAACGTTAACTGGGCGACGCTAGGTACTGTTGAGTCGGTTACTCGATCTCCATGGCTAAACTGTCCGAGCCCTGAGTGGCTACAAGGTGCACACGGAGCTGGCCGAGTCGTGCTGATGGGTTACAACAGCCAGTGGGTCAATAGCTGGGTGAAACAGCTTTTAGGCCCTTCTCTTTGACTACTGCTGGCCCATGCTGATCTGGCTCAATTCGAGTTAAATGGGTTGACTCGGTGCAGTGCAGTACCAGCTCAGCCTTTGCGCGTCTTCTCCTTCTCCCTTTCTCCTTTCTTTCTGTCACCCTCTTTCTTGATCCTCTCTCTCTCGCTCCCTATATCTTGGAGTGCTACTAGTCTGCACTGGTTTGACTTAATTCGTATAGACCCGGTCGACTCAGTGCAGCATCGAGTTCGCTCTCCTCGAGCGTCTCTTTCTATCTTTCTCACTCTCTTTCTATCTCTCTCTTTCTCTCAACGAATTCATGGTGAGAATCCAGAGACAAGTGGCCTAACTTTATAGGGCCGAGGCACGTGTGAACGGCCCATCCAACGGCCATGATTCGGTGGCTAAATGCACGCATTCTTCTCAGATTTTTGCATGTATGGAATCCATCCATCAATGGGGATGGGTTCTTGCTACTACGACCAACAGAAAAAGCAAATTTTTACCTTCAGTGGGGCCCATGTCATGATGGTGGGTCATTAGGTTGGATGGAGAAGATGATGTGGTTGGCAATGGTAAATTTTCGTCTACGGTATATTTCCGTGATCTGATCCATTTGATGTGGGACTTAATCTATATGCGGAATAGGCTCACGGATCTGTCTGTGCATGGGACATGGTGATCAGGGGTTTAGATGGCGTACCTATAGGAGACGTCGCCATGGAAGCCGGATAAGAATACCAGAATACAGATAGAACTTAGGATCTTCCTCTCCTTCATACCCTTTCTGCAAATCAGTAGATGGGACTCGAATTTTGCCGTTTGTCTTGGATCGGGGACCCAGCTCTCTTTTATAGAGATTGTGGAGAGAGAGTTTGAAACCCATCAAAACTCTCCCTCCCATTCTCCACATTGTAGTATCCCAGTTTAACTCAAACTGTTGTTTGCGTAAGACAGCTATAACATTCCAGCCTTAGTACGTAGAGCTGCGTAACGTATCACCTAAAGTGGGGCCCACTGGTCTACTCAATCATCTAGTCCAACTGTATGACAATCCAGATCGTTGATTAGTGAGGCTCACTAAATAGAGTTCTTACATTCTCCCACTTGGGCCTCATTGAGCAACGTCAATGATAGTCATATAAAATTATTTTGAAAATAAGTTTTGATTTTTTAAGAAAATATCCAAATGGTTAACCAATGAAAATAGTTGGACAGTATGAGTAATGTTATTCAATCTGGTCCATCAAGACAGTTAGTATCTAAACGCGATAGTCATCACAACTTTTAATTTAGCTGAAGTGAGTCTAAGTGCAATCACAAATACTTTCAATCTTAAAGACATAGATCACGAACTAGAAAATGTGGTATAAGGATTACACACTTTAGTGTGATGATATGTGCCTATCCTTAAGAGGTCCTGAAGCTTTTACATGTCTCCAACGAGACACGACTGTAGTTCTACTTACTCAAAATTTACGCTTATATATAGAGAAGTATAAATAAATCTTATATCAAAATTATCTAAAAATAAACTACATAAAATGAGATCTCTAAATATCTGTAAAAATTAAAATATGCTCAACTCCCACTAACTGAAAACATCTGTGGGATCAATGACTCCCATGAATGTCACATGCTCCTGAAATGGCGTAATAGGGAGCTCTTTAGTGAGCGGATCTGCAATCATCTGCTTAGTACCGATGAATTCCATGGACACTTGATGATTTTAAACTCTTTCCTTTATAACAAGGTATTTGATGTCGATATGCTTCGACCTTGACGAATGCTTGTTGTTACTAGAGAAGGAAATAATAGCTGAATTATCACAAAATATTCTCAAGGGTTTCGAGATATGCTCTAGTACCCGCAAACTTGAGAAGAAACTCTATCACCATAGTGCCTGATTAGATGCCTCATGACAGATAATAAATTCAGTTTCCATAGTGGATGAGGCTCTAGTAGACTGTTTCACACTTTTTCACGACACAGCTCCTCCCACCATCATGAAGATGTATCCTGAAGTAGACTTCTTAGTATCAATGCAGCCTGCGAAGTCTGTATCTGAATATCTGATCAACTTCAACTGATCAGATCTTCTGTATGTGAGTTCGAAGTCTTTTGTTCTTTAAAGATACCGTAACACTTTCTTTGCGGCTATCCAATGTTACATTCCTGGATTAGATAGATATCTTCCCAACATTCCAGTGACAAAGGCAATATCTGGTCGCGTAAAGACTTAAGCATACATGATTCTCCCTACTACTGATGCGTACGAAAATTCTTTCATTTGATTCTTTTCTAAATCATTCTTTGGACACTAAAATAGACCAAATTTGTCGCCCTTCACAATGAGCGACTTTCCTGAAGCACAATTTTGCATACCATACCTTTCGAGTACCCTGGTAATATATGCCCTCTATGACAGGCTGAGCAGTGTAAGTGTTCTATCACAGCGAATCTCAATGCCGATGACTTAAGAAGCTTCACCAAGGTCTTTCATTTCAAACCTTTGAGATAAGAATTTCTTGGTGTCGCTTAACATCCTGGTATCACTGCTAGCCAATAGAATGTCATTAACATACAAAATCATCATAACGAACTTATTCCCACTGGTTTTAATGTAAATGCATTCATCTGCAGTGTTTTCTACAAATCCATATGAGGAAATTAATTCATGAAACTTAAGGTACCACTGTCGCAATGCCTGTTTCAACTCATAGATGGATTTCTTAAGTTTGCAAACTAAATGTTCTAAGCCAGTAGCTACAAAATCTTTAGGCTGCAACATGTACACATTCTCTTCAGATCCCTATTGAGAAATGCAGTCTTTACATCCATCTGATGTAACTCTAAATCCATATGAGTTACAAGAGACATTATAATCCTGAATGAGTCTTTCTTGGATACTGGTGAGAAAGTCTCCTTCAAGTCAATGCCCTCACATTGGTTAAAACTCTTAGCAACAAGTTGGGCTTTATACCTTTCAACATTACCCTTGGAGTCCCTTTTGGTTTTAAATATCCATTTAGAACCAATCGGACTTATTCCAGTAGGCAACTCTACAAGATCCTATACTTTATTATCCTACATGGATTTTAACTCATCTTTCATAGCATCAAACTAACGAGAAGGATCAACACTTTGTTTGACTTGTGTAAAAGATTCAGGATCCTTTTCCACCCCTATGCCAAAGTTATGCGCCTGTAAGTATACGATGTAATCGTCTCAATTTACAGGCCTTCTCTCTCTTTCAGATCTTCTTAATGGTTCAGTTTGTTGGGTTTGGTCTTGATTTTTCTCATCAGTGATTTGTATATGAGGTTCTACGTGATGCTTTGCAGTGACTACAGAATTAACTGCATCATTAATGTCCATGTGATCTGGATTGAGTATAACGGGAGTCACAGTCCTTTGTTCCTTAAATACAAAATTTCTTATGTTCATGCTCTGACTGTTTTCAGTATCCTTAATGAATCTAGCATTCCTAGTCTCAACAATCCTGATAGAGTGGGAATGATAGTAGAATCGATAGCCTTTTGATCTTTCTGGGTTTCCAATGAAGAAACAACTTATAGTTCTAAGATCAAGCTTCTTTTCATGTGGGTTATAAACTTTGGCCTCAGCAGGACAACCCTAAACATGTAGATATCGGAGACTTGATTTTCTCCAATTCCACAACTCAAAAGGAGTTTTGCTTACTGCTTTGCTGGGAACCCTGTTTAGTATATGAATTGCGGTTTTGATCGCATCACCCCACGGAGATTCTAACCATGTCGAATTGCTGACCATGCTTCGCACCATATCCATAAGGGTGCGATTATGTCTCTCAGCCACACCATTCTGCTCTAGAGTACCAGGCATGGTGTATTGAGAGACAATGCTAAAATCATGTAGGTATTTAGCGAATGGCCCTGGATTACGTCCTGATTCGTCATATCTGCCATAGTATTCACCACTACGGTTAGATCTGACAACTTTAATTTTCTTATCGAGTTGATTTTCAACCTCGGCTTATAGATTTTAAATGCATCCAGGGCATCTGATTTCTCACTGATAAGGTATAGGTATCCGAAGCGAGAGTAGTCATCTATAAAGGTAATGAAATATTTGTGGCCACTTCATGAGGCTGTGGAGAATGATCCACAGATATCTGTATGTATAACCTCTAATAGACTTACACTCCTGGTTGCACCTTTCTTTCTCATTCTAGTCTGTTTCCCTTTTATGCAATCAATGCATACTTTATAGTCAGAGAAGTCTAGAGAATGTAAAATTCATTCTCACATAATCCTATTTAATCTCTCACGAGATATATGGCATAGCCGCCTGTGCCACAATATCGAGGAATTCTCATAGTCTAGTCTTCGCTTGGATCCCACTTTATTTCCATGCAAAGAATTAATATTATAAACGTGACAGGCAATCAAGTCTAATTGGTGTAAGTTGTTTACTATAGAGCCGGTTCTAACTTTAATTGAATTAAAGTAAATACTAAAACTTTTATTTCTAAAGTGGAATGAATATCCCAACTTATCCAAACAGGAAATTGAAACTAAATTGCGCCTTATAGACAGCACACAAAATGTATCTACTAAATTCAAAAAATGACCAGACTTCAACTTAAGCCTATAGACTCCTATTGCCTCCACGTCAACCTTGACACCATTGCCTACGTATACTGAGCGCTCAACATCAGTTGGTATCCTGGCCTCTAGTAATTCCTGCATAGAAGTGCATATGTGAATAGTAGTTCCTGAATCTATCCACTAGAAATCCGCTGACACATCGGTTAGATTAGATTCAAAATAAACAAGAACTGAATGATTACCTTTCTTTATAAGCTAATTCTGAAAACCTTCGCAGTCTTTCTTTAGATGGTCCACCTTTTTACAAAAGAAGCACGGTTTACCTTTAACTCGTTTGCGTTTAGATCCATTTCCAGATTGATTCTCATGGTTTCTAGATGGAGGACCATATAGTCCATTATTAGAACCTTGTTTCCTTTTTCTTTTACCTTTATTCCCTTACCCTTGCCCTTGACCTAAGGTCATCATGTTAACATTTTAAACTTTAACTGTCTACCAATTCTGTCTTCTTCTTGGACACATTGAGTGATAAATTCATCCAATGTCCACATGTCCTTCAGAGTGTTATAGTTCACCAGGAA
Source organism: Magnolia kwangsiensis (assembly GCA_037074715.1). Classification (NCBI taxonomy): domain Eukaryota; kingdom Viridiplantae; phylum Streptophyta; class Magnoliopsida; order Magnoliales; family Magnoliaceae; genus Magnolia; species Magnolia kwangsiensis. Next base: position 94,599,312 of record CM073579.1, read on the forward strand.
CGTGTCGAATTGGGGAGGTAAGTTATTCATGATCAAATGAACCAGCTGATCATCAGTGAGTACAAGCCCTAAAGCACAAATCTTAGAAATAACCTCGATCTGCTCTACAATGTATTCACGAATGTTGCCTTTTCCATCGTAGGACGAGCGAGTCAACTTATTCAGAAGAATGCCCACCTCAAACTTATCAGATTTCTTGAACCTTTTTCCCATTTTAGTCAGAAAAACTTTGGCCTTATCTGTTTCAGGCATGACGCCCTTCATAGATTCAAAAATTGAATACTTAATGACTTTCAGGCATGTATCATTTGACCTAAACCATGTAACCCATCGATTGTATTCAGCTTTAGTGGCATTATCAGATGGTTCGGGCGGTTCTGGTGTTATCAGGGCAAGATCTAATTGTAGACACCCCAGTACAACTTCAATGGCGTTCTTCCATTGAGCATAGTTAGACCCATTTAGAGCAGGGACTTGATGTGTATTAGTGAAAATTAAGACTGAAAAATAAGAGATACACATATACTCACATTAGTTCATTGTTTCACAAAGCAAGTTCGTGAATGTAAATAAAATATCGGGCAAAGTAATTCAGTTGTTAAGAGAAGCATCAACTGAATTATCCACGATGAAGATGGGCTCAACCATCACATCTTGGTGAGAATCTATTACATCATCATCATTCCTCCTATGGACGAAAATAATAACATGCTAGTGATCCTCCTGAACATGAAGCTAAGTGATGTTAATGATATAAATCTGAGACACCTAACACCTATGGGTGAGATGAGTCTTTCAAATTTACATTACATACACCATTTATTCCACCCGTTCACGTGTATGCCAAACGGTAAACATCTATTTTTTCATTACCATACGCATAAAAATGTAAATGCAACTATATGCAATCCTCCTTATCCCAAAATTACAAGTCTGTACCTGTAAAATTTTCATCTATTGAGGTTACTATAGTAGTTAACACAATAGAATCCAACATTACAAATATAGACTTAGGATTACGGTTATAAATCCTACCTCTCAATGGATTATAACTTAATTAGTCCGATGCGGTCCATAAGTTAGTTGATACTGACCCTTTTGGAATTCCTTAAAGTGAAATATATAAACAGGTTTCACACCTAATATTCCAATGGTCCATATCAACACTTAAAGATGGGTGATGGGCCAATAATAGGGCCGAATCAGGACTCCCTATTGTCAGGTCATACTGAATGAGTAAAGCAAATCTAGTACATTACATTTACATGATATATAGGAAATATTAACCTTTAAACAATTGGATGTGTGGAATCATTCATGGCTGTCTACAAAGTGGATGGAACAGCCCATAAACTAAATATTTGTTAAACATAGGTTATTATCTACATTATCTATCTAGTGAATGTATAAGATTAATAGCTCATGGTGATCTGTTCACACCGATTAGTTGTGGGCTGACATGTGACCCAATTAGAATGGTCCAAAATTAGACCCTTAACCAAAATGGTCATAGTATATCAATGATGCCTACCACATAGAAACCTTATATGTGGGTAATGGGCTTGCTACCAAGACATCATATATAAAATCAAATGGCCCAAATCTGTAATGGGCCTGTTGCCAGTGCAGGTCCACAGGACATAATAGTGAGACCATACGCGGGTCCATAAGGTGGATTCGAATGCATGTAATCAGGTCTACTATCCCGACTACCTAAAATGTCAGTTTCGACTGAGCAATGATCGACTAAGGGTAGCAGAGAGAAAAAAATCCCCTTTCGTGAGATGTATCTGTATTTTGTTGAAGATCTCGTCACCCCATCGTCCACGACGTTGATTCGAGAAGAAATCAGGCCATTTTTGACCTACTGAGGGCGGCTACTGAAGTGAGAGGAAGATTTCTCCTTCTCTGTAGATGGATTCACAGCCGGTCGGACGCCCGGTCGTCTTCGTCAATGATGACGTCAAAAACACTCCTTCCCTGATGGTGGGTTACATGGCTGATAGTGGTGTTGAAATCCATGACTGCCTCTATTAAAGACACAGGTGGGCATAGAAATTTCTTTCCAGCCTCATTATGGGCATCAAAACCCTAATAGGTTCATTGAATTTAGAGATTTGAAAAAAATCTCTAATTACAGCTTGTATGTAGGAATATGGGATTAGAAATCCCTAATTAGGGATTAAGAAAACCCGAAAAACTATCTAGATTTTGGGATCGAAATTCGAAATCCCTAATTTGGAAGACTGGATTTGGGGATTCGATTCTAAATCCCTAATTTTCTTAATTTTGGGGATCTGGATTCTGAAATACTATATTAAAAATCCCTAATCGGATGTCTGTATTTAGGGGTTCGAATATAAAATCCCAAATTTAATATGGATTTTTGGGTATTTGAATTTGAAAAGCCCTAATTTTTCTTAATTTATTCCAAATTGAAAATCCAAATTAATATATGGATTTGGGGATTCGAATTCGAAATCCTAATTCTGGATTGAAATTCCCAATTTGAAAAACTGGTTTCAGGATTTTCAAAATTCAAATCCCTAATCTGAATATTTCTGGATTCAGGGATTCAGAAATCTCTGATCACAACTGTTTCAAGAATTCATAAATCCCTGATGTGATTAGATGTAGCTGGATGTGATCATCCGTACCTATGCACAGATGGCTCTAATACCAACTATGAGACTTAATCTATATGCGGAATAGGCCCACAGATCTGTCTGTGCATGGGACATGGCGATCAGGGGTTTAGATGGCATACCTATATGAGACGTCGCCATGGACACCGGATAAGAATACTAGAATATAGATAGAACTTAGGATCTTTCTCTCCTTCACACCCTTTCTGCAAATCAGTATATGGGACTCAAATTTTGCCATTTGTCTAGGATCGGGGACCTAGCTCTCTTTTATAGAGAATGTGGAGAGAGAGTTTGAAACCCATCAAAAGTCTCCCTCCCATGCTCCACATTGTAGTATCCCAGTTCAACTCAAACTGCTGTTTGCGTAAGACATCTATAACATTCCAGCCCTAGTATGCAGAGCTGCGCAGATAGACTGTGCAGCGTATCACCTAAAGTGGGGCCCACTGGTCTACTCAATCATTTACTTTAACTATATGACAATCCAGACCGTTGATCAGTGAGGCCCACTAAATAGAGTTCTTACATTTGAACGGATTAGATGGGACCCTTGATTATAGTGGGGCCCATTTTTACCACCCACCATCCACATTTGCTCACACCTAGCGATATTTTCTGCCTCATCCGAATTTCTCACAAGAAGAGAAGTTTCTAACAAGAGAGAAGTTGCAACCCTAGAGGGGACGACTGAGATCCATCCATGGAGTCTAGAGGGCCGCTTGGATCACGCCAGCTAGGGTTTCCCAAAAGGGAAATGTGTCCCATGCCATTTTCTTCTACAGACGGTTGTCTATCCACTTTCGGCAGTGGATGTAATGTGTGGATTACCGTTCCGAGGGACGACTGGGATTGAGGGAGAGTTGTTGACACGGATTGCCTACGTGGAGAACTCCACAACGACTTGATTTTCGGAGGACGTTGCTGCCCATTCGAGACTGTCTAATGTATGTGCACATGCATACATGCATGGGGCATTTCGGACGACATGGTTTTGGTCATTCGGATCTCACCAACCTGATGAATTGTCTGGATTTCACAGATAGTGGCCGAAGGTGGGCCACATCTCATTCTAGTGGACATCACTTGGTCTTGTTCGCTGTAGCAGGAGAATGGGAGAGAAATCCTTGCTTTTTCGAAACTTATCGGGTCAGCGCTCATTTGATTGACCCGATGGTCTAGAGAACGTCATGCACATAGGCCTGTGGTGCACGTGCACTCTGGTGTGATCCCATCACGATTAAATCATGAAATTTGCATCGTCCATTCCCTTAAGGAGTCCTATCTGGGATCTTTGGCTGTTGATCAGGGCGATCCACATTCGGGTGGCCTATTAGACATGATCGTAACGTCCTCTTCCCACTGATGTGAGGGCCAGATTGCCCCAGGTTTGAGTGTTAATAGTTTAAAGTGAAGCCTAGAGTCATAGGCATGCCCAGGCCCCACTTTCTTAGCCTGTTGAACACCCTTAATGTGTATGCTCGACTTTAGCGCTGATGGCTAGTTTAAGTTAGAGTTATTTAATAATTCGACTCATTGATATCTTAGCAAGGTTTAGTAGTAACACCCGTGTACTAAAGATGTGGGGTGTTACATTACTACATGATTATCACACGTAAGCCATCAGACCACTAATTCAACCTTTAGATTTCATCTAGGTAGCCCCTAGTGCCCCTGTAACCATTGATGATTCGATTAAATGTAATATGGTCACCTGATCAAGGAAAATCTACAAATAAAGGATAAACATCCAAATGTATGGGCCACCTAAGCTTTTGATTTGCCTCATTTCTGGTTAGATGACCTAGTTGGACCCATAGAGCATCATGGGTGGAGTGAATTTCATCTAAACATCACTGTGGACCCCACCCTCATTGCATGTGCATAACGGGCACATGCACTCGCTACGCACTAGACCACCCACCTAGGTCAAACGGGATTGATTCGATGAAAAAGGGAAACTTCTCCCTCTTTCGCGTTTTGCCGCCCACAACGGAAATCCGTTTGTTGTTTTCAAGAATGGGCTATCATCATCGTCCTTTTAGATGATCCAAACCGTTCATCATGTTCGACCCTTAGAAATGACCAAGATAATGTTGTTTGTGTGAGTTCATGCACACGTGTATGCACACGAAAATGGTTGAAAGGGAGCTGCGCGTGGTTGAAAATTTTTAAAAATGGAATTCCCCATTTCTCTCATTCGATGGGCTGGCAATCCACACGAGCCCCCCTCCCTTAATCTCAACCTTCCATTTGGGCGAATCCCAACCTTTCCTTGAGCTACACGAAATGACCGACCTTTTCCTCCACATTGAAAGGTGGGAGAGGCATTACCCTTCTGGGATAGTGCAATCCTGGATATCCATGGGCTCTTAGATACCTTCACATCAAATCTGAAACGTCCATTTTAGGGTGGCAATGGCATGCTCCGCAGGGATAAGGATCCCCCCGAGATATTGGTGGCAGCCGAGAATATTGAGTAAGGCCGCTTGTGTAGGGAATGTGGTGGTAAATGGTGGACCCCATAGTGGTTGGTGGGCCCATTCGGTCCATCAAGGTGGGTTGGATCATTAGTTTAGGCCATTTATGAAAATCTGCCATGGGTAATGATTTCATCTTCTCCGTTCAGTTGGGAAACCCACCATGATGGTGTGGGCCCCATTTTATGATTGAGAACGCTCATTTGATTGGCCATGATGGTGGGAATCCATCCCACACACTGGATCAATACCAAGCAGGTAAAAATAGCGGGTGCAACCACCCTATCCAAGTCATTGTGGCACGAACTAATGACCTCTGATTGTGACCTAAAAACCAACCCTAGGCCTTTAAAAGGGTCATAATTATCTTGGGATTACCATCGAGAGTACAGGGGGGGAGAGAGAGAGAGCGAGAAAAGAGGGAGGAAGGGCGAGTGCGGGTACTGAACTAGGTGTCGCGCTGCATAGAGTCGACCCGATCAACTCGGATCGAGTTAGGTTAGGGTGAGGCAGAGGCTCTGTGGTAGGAGAGAAATAGTGAGGAGAGATAAAGGAATGTCAAGAGTGCTATGAGCCAACAGAGTGTAAATCTGTTCGAGAATCGACTCAGCCTCCCGACTCGCTGAGCTACTGGGTGCTCTCCATAGGGAAAGATAGCGGGAGAGAAAGCAAAAGATAGAGGGAGAGGAAGGAAAGAGAGAGAGAGAGAGAGAGAGAGAGAGAGAGAGAGAGAGAGAGAGGAGGAGGAGGAGGAGGAGAGAGGAAATAAGAGGAAGAAAGGAGGAGGAGGGTGCTGTATCAGTCTAATCGGTTCGACTCACCCAGCCAGCACTGAGTCGATTTGGATTTGAGGTCTGGTAAAGCCTTGATGCTGCCAGCTAGCGACTGTCAAAACCTCTGTCTAGTAGCGCAAGGAAGCTTGTACGAACACTTGAACCCTTGCATTCTAAGTACTCGTTACCGAGTCAACTTGTTGGCTAGTTTCTCTAGCTGCCCTGGTTGGTATGTTTAAGCTTGAATGGCCTCGAGGTAGCTAGTCTACCAGGAACTAACCCAGTTAATACTTTGAGAGAGGGTGTTGAAGACTAACACCTGAGTCAAACAATGAGTTGACTCAGATAACTTGCCCGAATCCTTTTGATTAGTGAACTCACTAAGAGTGGGCTATTCTAAAGCAGATGAGTTGATCCAGGATTCCTGTCATCGGTAAAGGCTGGCCCTCCATCAAGTGGTCCTCGAGTTAAAATTCTAAGCAAAGATCGAAGAGGCAAAATCATATCCCAAGGATTATTGGGTTAAAATCATATTATGATAATGGGTGACATTGGCTCCTTATTGAATTGTAGGAAGCGATGGTTTGCATATACTATCATGGAATTCTGAAATTGGTCAAGGTCGAACTAGAAAGCAACTAGTTGAATCAGTGTTTCCATTACCAAGCCATATGAGTTGGCCTCCAATAGATTTGGGTCCAGGAGGAAATATCAGTCAATAAAATTTCATGTGTGAGGTGATCACTTCTTCCCCTTGGGCTTTTTGCTTTCATATTAGCTTAATGATAGTTTTTATTTTAATTTCGGTTGATAATTGATAACTTTATTTCATAATTACTTGTGCTAGTTAATGGAATTGATTTTCAAATTATACGCTCAACATTTATCTTATATAAACATATATATGTTGTACTTGAATATCTTCTTATGCTTGTGGATTGCTAGTGGAACTTGAATTGCTATATCTATCAGTGGAAAACCCCAATTATATATATACATATAGACTTGGGATGTAGCTTGATTGATTGTGATTATAATGAACCCTCGACCTAGTGTTGTTTTGAATGATGGATTAAATGAAATATTGATGTGGGCTTACCATCCATGGATTGTTGTGCCTATGTGGCTTTTGGAGATGATCCCTTTTTTCTTATTGGATTCCTTGATGGATTATTTTTGTAACTATGCGATGGTAAGTCCTACTTGTTAAACTATGATTGGCCACTGGTTGAGGAGGTTACCATTAAACATCATAATGTTGGAGTCTCATGAGCCAGGGATAGTGGTATAAGACAATATGTCTGAGTTGTCGGCCTATACTCCCCATAGTGACCTTTGAGCTTCTTAAATTGGATATTCACAAATTGAAATAATAATGGTTGGACTAATCATGCATTCATGGCACTTAGGTGTTATCGGGTGCCTGGTTGACTGTTTGAAAGATTAGTGCACCATTCGAACGAACATTTTTGCATTTTGAATAGGTCGACCGTTTGAAAGACCAATTCTTTTATATGAATGGATTGACTGTTTGAAAGGTCCATTCTATTACATTAACAGGTCGACTGTTTGAAAGATCCAATCTCTTGCAAATTGAACGAGTCAGCTGTTTGAAAGACTCATTCTCGTGCATGAATGAGTCGACTATTTGAAAGATCCATTCTCTTGCATGAATGGATTTATTATTTGAAAGGTCCATTCACTTGGCCATCTGGATGAGCATGCCAGTTAATTTGCATTCACGCATCCATACACTTAAATAAGATCGCATCATGGATTGTTTTGTATGTTTTTGTTTAAAACTATACTTAATTAATATGATGGCATGTAATCTTGAGAGGAATTCATATTGAGTTGGTCACTCATCCTTTAAATATATAACCGTACAAGTAGTGTTGGCGGTTTAATTAATACTCATGTTCAGGTTGATGAGGAGCAGGGGACCAATACCAATGATGTATGGCTGTATCTACCCAAGAGTAGTTGCGTGATCTTGCAAGTCAAGACTGGTTGAAATTTTATTCTGTTTCATGTATCAAATTGTTTCTTTCATGTAAATTATAGCATTGAGACATTGGTTTGTACAAGCCTTTGGGCAGCCACATGAATATTTGAATTTGTATATTTGGACCTTCCTTTATGCTTGATATGTTTCACTTCCGTTAAACTGCTAACTCTTTAAAAAAATAGAAAAATGAAAAAAAAAAAAAAGAAATTTGGCTATTTTTAAAGGTTAACGCTTGGGTTTTCAGAAAACGAGTCGTATACTCGGGTTTTGAAAACTGGGGTATTACACAACTACTTGTTATCTAGGTTAACCTCAGTCGACTATATAAGTCTGAGATAGACAACCCAAAGTGGGCCATCTATTTAACATTTGCAGGGCTCGATTTACATGACTATAAGTCAAATTATTAAACACAAACAAATCGTAAAATCAGTTCATACTAAAACAGGGTGTCAATTAAACATGCGTGAATTGACACCAATTATTGAATATAAACACAAAATCGCATATATATATATATAACACTTATCAAATAGCATAAAAGTCCTAACAGTGGGGATTTCATATTGCTCATGCATTACATTAAACATGTTGACTACACATAACATTAGAATTATAATAATAAAGCAATTCAATAATAAATAACATATGGATATTATAAACAACCAAAATCATTATCTATCACTATCAATAGTTGATAAAATGAACCTACAAGAATGGTCCGCACCTTGGAAGGGTTTCACCTGATCTAATGATGCTTAGGGTTAGAATTTTTGGGGAAAACACCAATTCTAAATTTCATTTATATAATCTAATAAGAGGTAGCTTAATCGGGAGGTAGAAAGCATTTCTTACCTTCGATCATATATAGGGGTGGATTCGACAAAGGAAAATAATAATAGCTTGGGTTTCATCGAAGGAATTTTAGTGTAAGCAAATACCAATGACCTCACTCTCTTTCTCTCTCTCTCTTTCTCCCAAAATTTTAGGGTAAATTGTGAATGCCCCCCCCCCCCCCCCCCTCCCCCAACACATGCACATGAGCGTGGCGATGCCTTCACTTTGTTAGCTTTTGTATTGATTTTGTTAATATGTGTGATATGTACTATTGACTCAGGTAAAAAAATGCAATTGATTTCGAGTCGCCACTAGCCAATTGAAGCATAAAATCTACGACTGGCTAGGAACCGCAGAATCTCTTAGGAGTCAGGGAACCTCATGATTTCTCAACTCAAGTGACTCCCGCAGTTGGTTTACAGCCGTAGATTCCGAGTAAGGGCCTCGGTGACGGAAAAGGAAGGGTTTAAGAACCCTTTTCCACCTGCATAATGTGTGATCTCTACTTCATAAGATTTGTAAATTTTAGAGATTTAATGGAGTTTTGACATTTTATATTTGGTTGTGGTTCACATAACCCATGTGGGCCAGACAGGCAGAAACAAAAGAAAAAAGTTATCTAGCCTTATATCACAGAGTCAAGTGGGCACGGGTAGGCGAATAAAGTAAAATGCAATGAATAAGATCAAATGCTAACTAGCTTTACATAACAGGATTTAAGATCTTGGGCAGGTAAATAAAGTGAAAAATGAAAAATGGAGAATAATGTAGAATAAAATATGGATGTAATTAATGTAATTGAAATGTGTGGAGTTGAATGTAAATTAAATAGAGATGGGCAAATTCTTAGCTTTTTTGACTCATTTGATGACCATTTTTGTCTCCTGTGTTGGGTATTATATTGGCACTTTGGAGATCTTTAAGGCACTTTGGGTAGCACCTCCAGGCAAACTCCAACCCTCAGAACCTCTCTGCATTTTTCTCCTCTTTATACTCTCTATTTTCTCTCTCATTCTCTGTTTCTTTCTCTTTGTCGCTCCATCCCTATTTCTGCTTAAGTTCTTTACCCTTGTGTCTGTGTGACCCGGGTGCCTTATATAGGCATTGACTTTGCTGCCAACGCCCCCTATACCTCGCCTTATATAGGCATTGACTTTGCTGCCAACACCCCCTATACCTTGGGTAGTGTTGTGGGCGCCCGCACTGAATTGTGGACGCTCACCTTTAGGACGTTTAAATGATTTTAGATATATATATATATATATATATATATATATATATATATATATATATATATATATATATATATATATATATATATATATATATATATATATATATATGTAAAATTGTTGATGTAGTTTTCCGGTGGACCCTCCTTTGCTAACCCTCTGGGACCTGCACAGAAGAAGGTGAGAGATAAAGGAGACCCTGGTTAGTGCAAGGGACCCTCCGATGCTTAAGTCAGGTTCTTGGGTCTTTCAAAGGAGACGATCCCTTAGAAATGAATCACCAGTTGTATTTTGTGATTAAGTATACATACTTTACATTGGCTAGATGTATCTTTATTTATAGGAAAAGGAAGACCATGCCGTAGGAAGTCTTTCTTAATATGTCGGAGATCTTCCCGCACAGGTTTCCAGATCCATTTAGGATTTTCTTGAGATTGTGATTGTCCGAGATCCTCGAGATCTGATTCTATCTCCCGAGGATCTTAGAGAGATTTTGGGTTGTTGGAGGGATTTCCTGACTGTTAGTTTAGAAAAAGGTTAAGTGGTAGAGGCACCGGGTACAGTAGACGCAAGTAATATTGAGCCTTCCATCAGATCAGTATTTATCTTGTTCAGAGGTTATGCTATGCTATGACCGAGCTATGGCCGAGCTATATCAGGTTGACCTGTAATCGACATATGATTGATTTATATCCGACCTATAGTTTAGGCCGACCTATAGCCAACCTATGGTTTAGGCAGGTAATCGGCCATTTGAGTGGACTTACAGTTGCATCTTATTTGAGTGGCCTTACAGTTGCATCGACCTACTTGAGGGTCAATCTCTCCTAGCCAATGGATGCCTCTTAAGTGGTTTTAACCCTATTCAGTTCGTGCTGGTTTATAGAGTTGGTCCATTTCATAAGTCAATCTATTTTTCTCCAAACAGTAAGCCCCCCTTAGTTTCGATCCGATCTTCGGAGGCTTAGAACGTAAGTCACATAAAACTTAGGTCGGGTAATGTTGTCATAAATCCCAAGTATGGCGTCCAACACGGTAGTTGAGGTGTGTCAGTAATTATGTACGGTGCAACCGAGGTGGTGTTTTATGGCTTGAGGTCACGTGGTCTTCTAGGCCTCCGTTTCGATGTCAGACCAACGAGAACGTGACACGTGGCCAATTCTCGATATTAGAGTCGAGTAACACATGGGGTCGCGCTACGTGTCGAGAGGGGGTAGTCGAGGGGACGTCAGATGGAATCCATATTAACGGGCATACTCAAGAGTTGCTATGTGGCTTCCCTAGATAAAGGAAGCCCTAACCCTTAGTCATTTTTTATCTGCATTTTCTCCTTTTCCCTTCCAGTTGTCTTCCTTAGCACATATAGGTGATTTCTGGTGACTGTCTTCACCGGCAGCTGTGAATCCTTTTCTTCTCCGGTGAGCTCTATTCTTCACTCGCCCCCTCCTTTCTTTTTCCCTTTAAAGTGACTATCTACATCTATAAAAGCCACCATGTCAAACTCCTTGAGTTCATGGGAGGGGGCTTCTGGTGGCGACAGTGGGGTGAGTAGCCTCTGGATAATGTCGAACCCACCGTCGTCGTTGGTTATAATGGCCGATACCGAGTTTCAGGTGTTGCAGGTGATGGAGAGGTCCCCGGCAGAGAGGCCAGTTAGGGTGGACCATGGACTATCTGGCGAAGGGGATCTGGAGGAGTCTTCTGATAAGGAGGGTCCAAGAGGTCTCGTGCCCTCAACCCTTACTGAGGCAGAATTAACTCGGATTAGACTAGGGTATCACCTCCCCGAGTCTGTAATCCTCTGAGTTCCCTCACCCGGTGAGCTTCCTGATCGTCCTCCAAAGGGAGCAGTTGTCATTTTTCAGGTCACCCTTCATTGCGGCATTAGGCTTCCTTTGTAAGGTCTGGTAAGGCGGGTGCTTGCTCGGCTGAACTTGGCTCCGAGGTAGATGATCCCCAATGGATGGAGGGCTTTAATTGGCTGTGTGGTCTTATGGTTGAAGCTAGAGCAGTCTGAGCTTACAATCAAGGAGTTCCTCCATCTATACTAGTTGAAGCCAAACAAGTTTCACCTCGGCTGGTATTATCTCCTTAATTGGTGGGGAACTGGAGGGAGCCTCATTACCGACCCTCTATCGTCCAATAAGAATTGGAGGGACAAGTGGTTCTGGGCCTTTGGGTGTTGAGAAGTGGTCGACCTACCCTTAGATTAGCATTGGGTCCCCACAACATTTACTAACCCAGGTTAGTATTCCTTGAACTTAGTTATCCTTTAACTCTTCCTTGGTTGGTTGGTTTTCAAGTTTTTTTTACTTGTTCGCACACGTCTTTTGTTGCAATTATTCTCAAGCATCCACCCCTGATGGACAGTGGATCTCTTGTTTGAATCAGAGGGGCAGAAGCACTAGGGGGGGAGGAAAGATCTTGGAGAGTACTTCTCTAGCCTGAACTGCTTCTTAAGTCGGCGTTTAGACCTCACTCTCAATGGTAAGAACTTCGGTAAGAACCTTGCCCGAGCTTTAGGACTTAAAAAAATTTCATGACTTCCATAATTGAATTTCTTCACATTTCGATGCAGAAATGCTTGAAGCTCGTCCTTTGCTAAGGCATGCGTCCAAGCTCCAAGTTCCCTCCCTGGAAAAAGCAGCGGCACTGAAAAGGAAGGGGTAAAAGACCTCCTTCAAAAGTAAGGGGAAGGTCGGCCCTTCTTTCCTGGTTGTGATGGAGGTCGAAGAGGAGAAAACGGTGGGGGAGCCCATCTTTGATGTTGATGCTACAACGGTCAAGACGACCGTTCAGGAAGAGGCCTCTCTTGTTGAGGCATAGGGAGCTGTCGAGCCTTCTGTGGAGGCTCATTTTGCAGAGGCTGAAGAGAATGACCGCCCTTCAGCTAGTCCTTCAGTAGTTCAGGAGGAGGAAGGTTGAGGCTTCTGTCGAGCTATTGAGGAGATCCTTCCTTGGGCGGATTGACACGTGCCTAAGGCAGAATTCCTCAACTTGTTAGACTCTCCCGCGAACTCGGCCCTCGCATTTGCAACGACAAGCCTTCTTCGGGTAGGCACGTTTTCATAAGTAGTTCGTCTTTCTTTCTGATTATTCAGCTTCACTTATTTTTTCTTTTTCTTAGCAGCTCGCTCCTTACATGCTGAAAGTGCATCATGAGATCACTTGGCTGCAGGGGAAAATAGGTGAGACTAGTCAGAAGTTCATGCAAAAGGAGATTGAAGTTGCTTAATCCCAAGCTCATTCTTCTTTTGTAGAGGTCGAGCTGGAAGCCACAAAGAAGCTTCTCGCAAAGGCTTCAGAAAAGTTGACTCGGTGGGAGGTTGAGCTAGAGGCGAAGCTAGAGGAAGTTGGGATGAAGCTCGAGGAGACCGAGGTGAAGCTCGAGAAACTTAAGGCAAGAACTCGAGCAGCTATCGCTAAGGCTAAGGAGGATACTGTCAAAGAATATTAGTCTTCCCAGACGTGCATGGACGACAAAAATTCTTTATATTGGCTAGGCTACTCGAAGTGCGTCGAGACCAAGAAGGAAGCCTTTCTGGAGTTAAACCTTTCTAGCTTTAATGATTATGAATCATGCTTTGACGCTTCTGGCGACGAGGCAACTCTCGAGTAACCCTTTGAGCAGCCTTCCGAGCAGCCCCTCGAGGCTTAAAGATCAGCCTCTCTTTGCAATACATTTCCATTTTTTTTTAAAAATGTAGATTAATGTAAACATGCCTCTCGGGGCTTTATCAATGGAATTTGCCCCCTTTTGAGACAATGTGTTCATTTATAGATTTTTTTAAGTAGATCGCACTCAATAAGTGAGTCGGATCTTGCAGATGGACGGGATTTGGTCTGGATTCAATCAGGTAGGTTAAATTCTGTAGATAGGTTGGACGTAGGTCATCCATAGATCGGATGTAGGTCATCCTTAGATCGGACCACATAGATAGGTCGGATAAGAATCATGCTGCAACATATCTTTATTAGTTCTATCTCGAGGCTGATCAACATACAGTAAACTTTGCGGTGATCCGCTAAGTCTGATAGATCTTAAGATGTTCGGTATTCTAGGGATGGGGTAGGAGTTGACCATCCAGATTTTCCTGTCGATACGAGCTAGGTCGACTTGTAATCGTTACTATATAAGGTCCTTCCCAGTTTAGGCCCAAAGTTTTTGATCCTGGTTTCTTGGTATTTTAGAAGGTTCTTCAAAGGACTAAGTCACCAGTTTAGAACCTTCTAACTTTCACCCTGAAATTGTAGAAACGCGTTACTTGTTGTTGGCGTATAACAGTCCGGATCTGAGCTTGTTCTCTTCTTTTCTCGAGAAGGTTGAGGCTTAAAGCCATTAGCTCTAATTTCAATTATTTGTCGAACATCTCTACCTGAGCTATTGGTAGTTTGATTTCTATCAAAGTGACTGTTTCTTCTCCATAGGCTAAAGAAAAGGGGGTATCCCTTGTGGCTATTCGAGTAGTAGTTCGGTATGCCCAAAGGACTTTAGGTAGTTCTTCAGTCCATGCTCCCTTGGCTTTCTCGAGCTTGGTTTAGAGGTGATGCTTGATGATCTTGTTGACTGCCTCGACCTGTCCATTTTCCTGCAGGTGTTGTAGCGAAGAGTAAACATTGTATATTATAAGGTTCTCGCACATTCCCTGGAATTGCTTGTTATCAAACTAGTTTTCATTTTCGGAGACGATCGTTCAAGGAATTCCGAATTTGCATATAATATTCTTCTAGACAAAGTCTGTGATCATTTTCTCGGTTATGATTGCTAGAGGTTCGACTTCGGCCTACTTCATGAAGTAGTCGACCGATACTATGGCAAACTTGGTCTGACCTTTACCGGTTGGGAGGGGACTGATGATGTCAATTCCCCACTGGGCAAATGGCCATGGCCTGGTCATAGGAGTGAGATCTTCAGGAGGTTACCAAGGTATATTTGCGAGGCACTGACACTTGTCACACTTTTGAGCAAATTGTCGAGCATCGGTTTGGATGGTCAACCAATAATAACCCTGCCGAATAACTTTATGGGCTAAAGCTTGGCCTCCTGAGTGGTTTCCATAGATCCCCTCATGGGTTTCCCTTACGACGTACTCTGCTTCCTTTAGTCAGAGACATCTGAGATAGGGGAGGTAAAACCCTTTTTTGTAGAGGATACCGTTGAGTATGGTATAGCGAGCTGCCTTAGTTCACAACTTACGTACTTCCATTCGATATTCGAGTAACTTATCTTTTTCAAGGTAATCAACGATTAGATCCATCCAAGTAGTTTCTGAGCTTACCGAAAGAACTATCGCAAGGTCGGCCTCGTCGATGCTTGGTTTAGTAAGGAACACGCTCGGGACTGATCTTGGAATATCGTCTTCGTCTTTCGTGACTAGTTTTGGCAGCATGTCAGCCTTGGAATTTCTGCTTGAGGAATCAGAACAACGCTAAATTTTTAAAATTTCCCGATCAGTTCTTTAGCTTTCCGTAGATAAGCTTTCATACTTTTCTTCTTGGGTCGGTATGCTTCAACTATTTGATTGAAGACCAATTATGAATCGCTAAAGACTTCGAAGTATTGAGCTCCCATATTGGCTGCCAGTTTAAGTTTGACGAGTAAAACTTCATATTCTGCTATATTATTGGAGGCTTGGATCTGAATCTTAAGGTGTATTGCATACATACATGGTCTGAGATCTCTGACACTATCCCGACCTCACTTACCTTAGAGTTGGATGAGCCATCAACATAGAGCATCTACTTGGGTGGGTCGAGGGTAGCCGAGGATGCTTGGTCGGATGCTTGATCGTGCAGAACATTTGGGACGAGCTCAAACCTAGGTAGATTGGTATTTTGCCCAGATGTATGAGTTAGTTCGGCAGTGAAGTCAACCATTACCTGACCTTTAATGGTCGTTTGAGGATGGTACTGGGCATCGAACTCACTTAACTCGATCGCCCACTTGGTCAGTCTTCCCGAGGCTTCGGACTTTTGGAGCACTTGATGGAGTGGTTAATCGGTCAAGACAACGATGGTGTGAGCTTGAAAGTATGGTCGCAATCATCAAGAAGATATGATCAAGGCTAATGCCAGTTTTTCCAGGCTTAGGTATCTGGTTTTGGCTGCCACTAGGGCTTTGCTGATGTAGTATACCAAAAATTGCTTCCCTTCGCATTCCTTATTAAGGTCGAGCTAACTGTTGCCTTAGAAACAACCAAACACAACAGTAGAGGTTCACCTTGCTCGGGTTTGGAGAGTAATGGAGGTGACCCAAGATATTATTGAGCTTTTGGAAGGCTACCTCACATTCTTCTATCCAGTTAATACTTATTTCCCTTTCAACTGTTTGAAGAAGGGGAGACATTTATTTGTAGCTCGGGATACGAAGCAATTGAGTGTGACGATCCTTCCCGTAAGTCGTTGAACATCTTTGATCGTCCTTGGCGAACTCATGCCGAGCAGGATTTTGATCTTCTCGGAGTTCACCTCGATTCTTCTTTGGTTGACCAAGAAACTGAGGAACTTTTCGAAGCTAACTCTGAAGGAACATTTGTTCAAATTCAACTCATTTGGTATTTACAAAGGATGAGGAACATTTCCTCGAGATCAGTAACATGATTTGCAGCTTTGATGCTCTTGACGAGCATATTGTCGACGTAGACTTCCATTATTCGGCCTATTTGGTGGGTGAACATTTTGTTGACCAGCCGCTGATAAGTGGCTCCAGTGTTTTTCAAACCAAATGGCATGACTCAGTAACAATAAAGACCTTTTTCACTGATAAAGGTAGTTTTTGTCTTATCATGTGGGTGCAATACAATTTGATTATAACCAAAATAAGCATCCATAAAACTAAGTAGCTCATGCCTAGTAGTATTGTCGACAAGTTGATCGATTCGGGGGAGAGGAAAGCTATCTTTGGGACATGCCTTATTCAGGTTTGTGTAGTCAACACAATCCTGCCATTTCCCACTAGCCTTCTTGACCAACATAATGTTGGTTATCCAATCTGGATAGTAAACTTCCTCAATGAATCTAGTCTTGAGGAGTTTGTCGACTTCTTTCTCGATCACTACGTATCTCTTGGGGTCGAGCATGCGGCATTTCTACTGGATAGGTTGGTGAGCTGGGTCGACGTTCAGGCTTTTGTTCACCACCTCAAGTATAGGGTTGCGATATAGTAATAATCTCGGTAAGACCGAGGTCGGATCCACAGGCATTGAACCTTGTACGTATCCTGAAAGTAACTAGAACTAGAACTAGAAGAAGAAATCTAAATCTGAAGAAGTTAAGAGAATAATTGTGAACTATTTAACTAAAACTTGTAAAATTTAAAGGTGGGAAACTAGGGTTTCTAAGGATCCACTTGTAGAGATCAGAGCGATCGATGCTTGATTCATGAACACAACTGGTATCAGAGTCCTATCTTCATCCAGTTGGAAGATATCACATTAAAAATCAAATTTGAACTTCCTTTGACCTAGTTCTCAATGGATGAAAGGTATAAGAACTAGAATTGATTCCATCACAAAACTATACCCATGAGACAGAGTAAACAATAGAATTTACCAACCCATAACCAGTCTGAGAGAATTGTGAGACTTAGGGAGAATTCCATCATCCAACCATGCCTAGAAGATGATGGTGAGCAACAAGATTTTTTAAAATCACAATCTCAAAAAGAAAAGAACATACTCAAAGCTATCGTAGATCCATTGTAATTTAAGTCACAACAAACCATTAAAAATTGAAAGTATATCTTATAATCAAACTAGAATCAAAGAAGTTCATCAACATGAATCAAAGTAGCTGAACACACTCATCACGCTACAAGCTTCACCTCTTAGCCCTAGCTAAGAGGTTTAGCCAATCACAGTCATGATTAACTAAAAACTCTTAGAAAAAAATAAACATAAAATAAACAGAATTAAGAAAGAAAAGGAAGGAAGAAAACATTCTTGCAGATGGCCGTCCTCTCTCTCTTGCTCTCCTTGTTCCTTTCACGGCTGATGCCTCCGCTCCCCTTTTCTCCTCCTTTTATAGCATCAAAGAGATACTAGGTCGATCACCGACCTTCTTTACGCACTCTTATTCGTAGAAAAACGAACCTTGCAAACTCTGTTTTACATAGAAAAGAACGCAACAACATCTTGCATTTGAACTGATTCCGGGACGAAGGATCGTCTATTCCACGCGATCCAACAGCATAGGCAGGATTAAAATCTTCATATCCTCAATTCGGACGGTCTGGATCATAATTTTGATCCCTTGTTTGGTGGCCCATCATGCCGGATCGTATGGCTTTCACGGATGTGTGCAGACTGCATAACTTGATTTGCACTGATGCTTGGTGGGGCCCATGATTGGAGTCAAAGGAGAAATCCACTCCGTCCATTGGATGCGGCTCGAGATTCTGGTCGAAAATGGCTATTTTTGGTCGTTCATTGATGAGGCTCACAGGATCTTTTACTTTGATGTCCATCTTGCATCTGAACGGCTAAAATCCGATCCTCACAGTCTCTTAGAATTTTTTCACCTGTGGCCTTGGTCTGTCCCATCGTCCAGTTCAAATGAACGGTCCAGATCATCCATCTGGACTGACATAGCGGGCCATTTGCATCTGTTCGCAGCCCCTATTTGCTGTTACGCGAGGAGGCGTTTTGATCAAGTCGGGTTAGCGCACGCTGACCAACTTGATTGATTCAGTGTAAGGCGAGTGCACAGCTTTTGTGCACTCCTAATCACATAAAGTGGGTCCCACCCTGATATTTTTGAGAAATCCGTTCCGTCCATGCTCTTCCTCATCTAATTTAAGTGGTTCTGTGTAAAATTGAAGCACATCTAAAGATCAGTTGGGCCCCAAATTGGTGATTTATTAGCTGATTTGTCCGTTGGATGACTTCCACAAAGATTCAATGGCTGAAATTTTACATGTACGGTTACTTTATGACCCTCAAGCCATATATAAAGTTTTGAGCTAAACGGATGGTGGGAACCCTATGATCTTGCATTTAAGATGATTTTTAGACATTTTTATCTTCAATTACTGGGTTTTCTCAGATTTTTGGCGTGTGAATTCTTCAATCTTGGTCCCTTAAGAACCATCCCTTGCCTTGGAGATTCTTGAGCATCAAATCCATGCTTTTAACACCCTTTTCAGTCCAAGCTCTTAAATTCACCCTGCAACAAAAACATGATTAAAATAGAATGTTTAAGCATTATCATTTACGTAAAACTAAGTAATAACTAGGGTCTAATATGCAATATTTGACCCTCAATAGTGGTGCATGATAATTTTGGATTCAATGCCGGGCATGTCTTCATGAGACCATGTGAAGACGTCCGCGTAACGTTGGAGAAGAGCTATCATCTTGTCCCGTAGTGGTATTGTCAGGGACGACCCAATTTGGACAGTCCTAGATGGATCAAATTCATCAAGCGGGACGGGAACAAAGTCTTCCATGGGATGACCTCTTTCTTCGGAATCCTCATGAGGATCCAGAGAAGTGATGGTCATCACTTGGTGTGAAGCTCTTAATGCCATCGCATAACACTGCCAAGCTTCGTGTTGATCGCCCTTCATTGATCTGACGCATTGCTTAGTCGGGAACTTCATGGCTAAGCGGTAGGTCGATATCACAGCTCTTTGGGCATTCAAAAATGGAAGGCCAAGGATCGCATTATAGACAGACGGATAGTCCATTACTAAGAAGTCGACCATTGTAGTGACTTGGTTCTGTTTGTCTCTAGCCGTAATTGGGAGTTGTATGGCTCTCTCAGGTATGACCTGTCTACCTGAGAAACCGAGCAATGGAGTTTTAATAGGTCGAAGTTGAGATCGACCAACTCCCATTTTGTCGAAAGCCTAAGCGAAGAGGACATCAAGCGATGATCTCGTGTCCACAAGGATTCAGAATACTTTACGATTTGCTATGGTTAGGGTGACCACAAGCGTATCGTCATGCGGATGGTGGATTCCTCGGGCATCTTCTTCGGTGATGGTTAGGTTACAAGTCTCCACCTTTTGCTCTTTCAGAGGTCTTTCGCCAAGTAGAACTTCATCTTCGGGGCGACCAACATTCCTCGTGTGTACCTTCTGAGCATTATTTAAGTCTCCTCCACCTCCGTGACCCCCAAAGATCGTGCAGATCTCTTCGGTCGGTTTGTTGTTGACTGGTTGTTCATCTTTCACCACGACCCGATCTCCTTTATGATTGACGTACTCCCCAAGATGGCTTTGCGAATGAGTGCTTCAATCTCTTGTTTGAGGTCAAAATAGTCACTTGTGTTATGTTCGTGATCCCAATGAAAGAGGCCATATTTGTTTTTGCTTCTATTTTTTTATTAGATTTCAACTTATTCAGCCAATGGAGGAGACGCTTATCAGGGATCTCCATCAGAACTTGCTCTGATGTTTTGTTGAGAGGAGAGTAAGCTTTAAACTTAGTGTCAGCCCGCTTGTTCGGGCGATGATTGTCCTGAGATTGGCCATCCTTCCTTTTTCTGCTCGTGGCAATCGAGCTCGGTTATATCCTCGATTTTCTTATTTTTTTGGGGGTTTTTTGATCTGGATAACATTCCAGAGGACGCGTACTTCTTCAGCGTTGACATATAATAGGTCAATTATCGTTGTTGGCATACTTTTGTCCAAAGAGAAGAGAAACTACTGATCTCTCAACCCTCCCATGATCGTGGCTAGGGTGAGTTCTTCAGAGTGCTTTCAAACCTGCAATGCTTCTAGATTGAAGCACTTGATATAGTCTTTCAGTAGCTCACCATCCCTCTGAACGACGTGAAAGAGATGTGAGTATTAAAGGTTAAAGAGAAAGCTCAGCACGTGATTGCGTCAGGTGCATCATGGAGCTCTTCGTAGACTCTGAAAGACTCCATGTGTTTCAAAGGGTCAGTATTCCCTGAGAATGGAGTGATTTGAAGTAGGCAAAAGCTACTCGGTAGTCGTGCCTTCATAACATTGTAGTGAATGGAGGATCGACTTCCTCCATTATGGCCTCCATTGGAGTCAGCACGATAGCTCGGTAGGCCTGTCGCACGTCTCGTATATGATCTCGCAGAGCTTTAAACTTGGCCTCCCAGGGTTCGCCACTTTCAGTAGTAGCCTCGACTGGGGCCTTGCCGCGTTTCTTTCGGTCTAGCTCGTAGCGTAAGTCAGAAGCAGGTAAGGCCGCGGTCTCCCTAACGTAAGACGAGACTAGTTTGGCTGAGCTATTGTCACGCCCCAAACTCGAAAATTGGATTCACATGAATTCTGATTGCCGAATCCGGTACCGACAGCCTCCGTAGTGCCCCATTCTCGGCTCCTGATAATCAAATGCCAGATTTCGATCTTGGGATCCTATAAGGAGGATTTTCAGAATGAATTTTTTTTTTGTAATGGAGCATAATCACAAGCATAACCAAGTCATAAAACAATATCACCACATATCCACTATATTAAAAACTTTAAGTACAATGCGGAAAGGGAAATACAAGGTAATCAAAAAGCTCCAAAAGGTCCTGATACACACTCCTGTCTCAGCGCTGCTGCTGTCCAACGCTACCTACATGTAACTGTCGTACATAAGCTTACAAGAGCTTAGAGGGTGGTGTAAGTGTGTGCGCAAGGTAAACGCTAAGTGTACAATATCAGAGTAGTGCGAAAGTATGCGGTAAGTCTATGAATAAAAATCAACCATACTAAGGCTATGTAATGCAAGGCATGAATGCTATCGGCCATACCAAGGCCATGCGATGCGAGATATGAATGTCATCGGCCACACTGATGCAATGCAAGGCCTACATAGCCGAATGTAATATGCGAAATGCAATCCAAGAAAGTCGGTACTCATCAAGTACACATATCAGTACAGTTCCTCTCTGGATATCACCGGTGTCTAATATACTTCGCAGTGACTGCCACCTCCCTAGCTACACAGTCAAGCAAGCGGAATAGACCTCACTATCTGCCTGACCAGTAGTCTGCCAATACCTACTCGGCTCATCGATAGTGGACTCATTTGCGAGCTGGTTAAACTCAGCCTAGCTTATAGCCCCCTCACTTAGGCGGATAAGGCCACAATCCTTTTAACAGACCACGACACAGTGAGAGACGCGGCCTACTGGTATTTGGTACTCGGGCGCTCGTGTATCCACTCGGTTTAGATGTTGGAGCATCTCCTGGTACCAAAAAGGTTCTGAGACTTTCACCCAAGGACGTCCTAAGTGCCCATAGTGCTAGAACCAAGTATTTTCGGTATCCGATACGGCCATCCACGATGTACCTGTGGAGCCACGACCCTGATGTCGCTTGGGCGTGCAGTGATCAAGTCACACATATGCGAGATGCATGAATCACGCGGTCACATCATGCAGAAATACAGTGCGTACTGCGCGATCATATGGGGTACTCCGTCTCATAACGGGTCCCATAAGTGGTCTGCCCAATGGCATATGCTATGATCAGTCACTACTCAAATCAAGCATACATATGATGCGTATGGGCATGAGTCATGGGATTATACTAAGCATATTATAAAGCGATAAATAGTAACGAGTATGGGCCTATCAATGAGGCTTAAGGAGAGTTGCAATGCGGACATTTAACCAACATTGTACTTACAATGTGGACGTCAAGCCAACATTGTTCCTTAGGCACGACCCGCTATAAATGTCATTACATGAACCATGAGAAATCACATATTGCAATGAACCCTAAGGTCATCCCGTTGGGCCTCGATGCATGGGCCTTAGATACATCAAATGGGCCGTACCACATGGGCCTTACATTCATCAAATGGGCTGCATTGATGGGCCTCACCAATGAGCCTTAAGTACATTGCAATGGTTCATGACCCATGGGCCTTGAAATACATCAAAGTGGGCCTCACAACTTGGGCCTTAAAATATATCAGATGGGCCTACACACATGAGCTTTAAATATATCAAATGAGCCTACTCTCATGGGTTTTAAATATATCAAATGGGCCTACTCTCATGGGCTTTAATAATATTAAATGGGCCACTTCATTTGCGCCCCATGCACATCAAATGGGCTTAATCCCATGGGCTTTAAATATATACCAAGGTGGGTCTCAATGGATGGCCATAAGTAAATCAAGATGGGCCCCATACATATGCCAATGTGGGGTCCATTTGAACTTTAAATCTGCCCATTCTTTAGCTCATGCACTAAAATGATTTATCAAAATTGGATGGGGAAAACGGATGCAGCTCATGCATCATGGTGGGGCCCGCTGTCCACACATGGATGGTGTGAATAAAGCACATACACCATGGTGGGCTTCCACACCGTCTGCTGGACGGTGTGAAGAGAACACATACATTAAGATGGGATCCACCGTCTGCCTGGACGGTGGGAAAGAAACACATACATCACAGTGGGTCCCATGTGGGGCCCACTATCATGTTTACATACCATCCAATCCATCCATTAGGTCACGTAGACCTGAATGAAGGGTAAAGATAAATTTCATCTTGATCTAAAACTTGTGGACCCAAGAAGGGATTCAATGGTAGACGGTCAGCCCCGCTGTTTCCTGTAATGTGGGCTACTTGAACCTTGGATGGGCCTGATCTTCGGAGGGGGCCCACCTCAGGGAGGGGCCCACATAATGAACGGGTTGGATGACATACACACATCAAGGTGGGGCCCATGGCTGGGAGCCGTGAGACCTGCTCGTCCGCCTGCCGTCGTGCGCAGGCAGCAACAGCGTCTGCTGCCTCTCTTATTTTTTTCTTTTTTTTTGAAAACCTATTTTTCTAAGGTTTTTCGGGTGTGGGGCCCACATCTGGTAGATCCACTCCATCCATTGGCTTCCATGGCTCTAGACAAGTCTATCAAGACCAATATTAGGCCGTTTTCAGCGTGTAAGAAAAATCTAGGTGGACTTCAATGGTAATGATACAGTTTTCGATGTTATGGCCCACCAGATACTCTGATCAACCTCATTTTTCGGCTCAACGCCTAAAATGAGTCGGGAAAGAGGATGGATGACATGGATTAAAAACATACATCAAGGTGGGTCCTGTACAAATGGCCCACCCCAATGGCCCTCATATTTGTGTTTTCATCCAGTGACGTCCAGAGACGCTGGACGTTTTCTTTCTTCTTCTTCTTCTTTTTTTTTTTTTGGGGCTTATTAAATACATTCAAGGTGGGCCCTGTTTAGGTGGGCCACCACAAATGGATGATACATTTAAGATGGGCCCCACTCGTGGACGGCTTGGATAAAATACATATTTCATGGTGGGGCTCATTCAAGTGAGCCACATGGCCACATCAACATACAATAAAAAAAAGGAGAGGGAGAGAGAGAGAGAGAGAGTAAAAGAGTAGGACACGCGTGATGGAGGGACCCCGGCACTATGGGCCTTCTATTTCAACCATCTAATCATACATCAATAGGTCTCATTGCATATGGGTCTTCCAAATAAAAGATCAACGGTGGAGATCCCTCTCCATCCAAAATGAACGGTCTATATGACCTCTTTAATACAAGAAAGTAAACATCATGATGGGGTCCATAGAGAATGACCCCATCATGGAATGATAATGATGATCAAGATGGGCCATCGGTCACATCTTAGAGTCCCAAGTGAGATCCAAACCATTGATCGGTTGGCCTCACTTGGCCCATCTTAAAAACATGAAAAATTAGGCTATGGAGGCACCCACTACTTGATCTTCTCGGTCCGATGGGTTGCCGGTCTCCTTGAGCTTCACTTTGATGGTAGAGATGGGAAATGGATGGCTAAGATGAGAGGTTTTGGGATGAGAAAGTGGGCCACCAAAATCACATTTTCTCTCATGGGAAGAGCTTAGACGTGGGAGTGCTCTCTTACTTGGGTTTGGTGTGAGAAAAGAGAGAGGGAGATAGGATGTAAGGAGAAGTGATGGGAGATGGATGATGGATGTGAGTGATGGCTGAGGTCATGTATTAGTTGACTTTGGTGGTTGCTTGACTTGTGGAGAAAGGAAGCATGGGTGCTTTGTACTTGACATAAAGTGATTGATGGGATTGATTTGACACTTTGTAGAGATTCTCTTGGGAATCTAAACGTGCAGCGTTTTCTCGAAATAAATGCCGACACACATCTGTTAGTTAGGGTATCGGATTGGTACATGAGTTGCGGCGTTGGAATCGCGGCGATGGGCGGTCGCAATGATACAAGTCTTGGATTAAGCCGACTCAAATGTATAGGATATGACTTACGGTCATGCGCATCGTCGACTACAAGGCACGGATTGCCAAAATTTGACGAGAAGGATCACGGGAAGCGAAGGAATAGTACAGATTAGGATACGGGTCTTACAACTATGTTGTTGGCTCCTTTGGGAGGGTGGTTGGTTCCTCTGAGAGGCAGCGTGGGTACGGGAAAGTTGAGGACGGTTGTTGCCCGTTTATTCATCTTCCCTGTTGGTCCTCTGCATATACTAAGGCTGTAGTTGTTCTAACATCTTCTTCATGTAGCCCATGTTCTCTCTCAGCATTCCGACTTGCTTTTCGAGGAAGTACAGTCGTCTTCCCTTGGCAAGAGACCGTTGACCTTGCCTTCCTGAGCTGGAGTTAGCCTAATGTTGGGACGCAGAATCCTGATGATCATCAGGCTGTTCCAGGGGCTGTGTGTGGTCAGGTGCAACTGGGATTGCAATTGGGGAGGTCTGGATTTTCTTCTTTCCTCTGGCCATTGTAGTTTCTAATGGTAGAGCATGAAATGACTATGATCTTAGAATTTCCCACAGACGATGCCAAACTGTTGATGCAGTTTTTCGGCAGGCCTTTCTTGGCTAACCCTCTGGGACCTGCATAGAAGAAGGTGAGAGACAAAGGAGATCTTGGCTAGTTCTCGGGACCCTCCGGTGCCTAAGTTAGGTTCTTAGGTCTTTCAAAGGAGATGATCCCTTGGAAATGAATCACCAGTCGTATTTTGTAATAGAGTATAAGTACCTTACATTGGCTAGATGTATCTTTATTTATAGGGAAAGGAAGACCATACCGTAAGAAGTCTTTCCTGATATGTTGAAGATCTTCCCGCACAGGTTGCTAGATCCGTCCGGGATCTTCCTGAGATTGTGGTTGGAGAGATTGGGTTGTTGGAGGGATTCACTGACTATTAGTTCGGAAAAAAGTCAAGTGATAAAGGCGCCAGATATAGTAGATGCAAGTAATACTGAGCCTTCCATCAGATCAATATTTATCTTATTCAGAGGTTATGCGGACCTATGGCCAAGCTATATCAGGTTGACCTGTAGTCGACATATGACTGAGCTATATTCGACCTATAGTTTAGGCCAACTTATGGTTTAAGTAGGCAACCGACTATTTGAGTGGACTTACAGTTGCATCTTATTTGAGTGGCCTTACAGTTGCATCGACCTACTTGAAGGTTGATCTCTCCTTACCGGTGGATGCCTCTTAAGTGGTTTTAACCTATTGGGTTCGTGTTGGTTTGTACAGTTGGTCCATTTCATAAGTCGATTTATTCTTCTCTCAACAAAAGTAATAAAAGTAATGATTAAAGTTTATATATATATGTGTATGTATGTGTGTGTGTGTGTGTATATATATATAAAAGTTAAAAGATAATTATTACCTTTTTTATTTATATATATTACGTATATATAAAAAATGTAATTATTACTTTTTATTTTTTCTGCCAAATGTCAAATGTTTATATCTTCTTCCTTATTGGTTTGTTTTTAGTAATCTTTATCTTGTTGGAAAGATAATCAGATAAGCTTTCTAACAAGATTAAAACCACTTCAATTGGACCTCGTTTAATATATCAAAAATACGTTTGTCTAATATATGAAATCAGTTGTTTGCAATTTGACCAATGGTATGCTTTTGATGATATTAGGATCATTGGAAACGTCACCTGATAAGTTTTTTGTCACGCCCCAAACTCGAAAACTGGGCTCATAAAATTTCTGATCACCGAATCTGGCGCCGACAGCCTCCGTAGTGCCCCATTCTCGGATCTCGACAGTCATGTGCTAGGTTCCGATCCTGGGATCCTATAAGGAGGATTTTCAGTATGATTTTTTTTTTGTAATGGAGCATAACCACAAGCATAACCAAGTCACAAAATAATATCGCCACATATCCACTATAGTAAAAACTTTAAGTACAATGAGGAAAGGGAAATACAGGGTGAATCCAAAACTCTAAAATGATCAGATGAGCGCTCCTGCCTCAGTGCTGCTGCTGTCAAATGCTACCTGCATGTAACAGTCGTGCATAAGCTTACAAAAACTTAGAGGATGGTGTAAGTGTGTGCGCAAGGCAGGCGCCAAGTGTACAATATCAGAGTGATGCGAAAATATGCGGTAAGTCCAAGATGCTATCAGCCATATCAAGGCCATGCAATGCGAGGCCTATGTAGCCAAATGTCATATGTGAGATGCAAAGTAAACATGCCAGTCCTCATCAAGTACACATATCAGTACAGTTTTCCTCTGGATATCACCAGGGTCTAATACACTTCGTAGTGACTGCCTCCTCCCTAGCTGCACAGTCAAGCAAGCGGAATAGACCTCACTATCTGCCTAACCAGTAGTCTGTCAATACCTACCCGACTCATCGATAGCGGACTCATTTACGAGCTGGTTAAACTCAGCCTAGCTTTTAGCCCCCTCACTCAGGCGGATAAGGCCACACCCCCTTCCAACTGACCATGACATAGTGGGAGACGTGGCCTACTAGTATTCGACACTCAGGCGCTCACGTATCCACTCGGTCTAGACGTTGGAGCAACTCCTGGTACCAAAAAGGTTCTGAGACTTTCATCTAAGGACATCCTGAGTGCCCACAGTACTAAAACAAAGTATTTTTGGTATCCGATACGACCATCCATGATGTGCCTATGGAGGCCACGACCCTGATGTCGCTAGGGTGTGCAGTGATCAAGTCACACATATGCGAGATGCATGAATCACACCGTCAAATCATGCAGCAATCCAGCGCGTACTACGCGATCATGTAGGACACTCTGTCTCATAACAAGTCTTGTAAATGGTCTGCCCAATGGCGTATGCTATAATCAGTCACTACTCATATCAAGCATACATATGATGCGTATAGGCACGAGTCATGAGATTTTACTAAGCATGTTATAAAGTAATGGACTACTCTTACGATGCAGATGAGCCTAGACGGCCTATACACAACTAGTATGGGCTTATCAATGGGCCCTAAGGAGAGATATAATGTGGACATTTAACCAACACTGTACTTACAATGTGGGCGTCAAACCATCATTGCTCCTAGGGCACGACCCGCCATAAAATATTATTACACAAACCATGGAGGAATCACACATTGCAATGGACCTTAGGTACCTCCCATTGGGCCTTAAATACATCAAATGGGCCATATCACATGGGCCTTCTGTTTATCAAGCAAGTGGGCCACATTAATGGGCCTGATGTACATTGCAATGGGCTATAACCTACGGGCCTTAGAGTACATCACAATGGGCCTTAACCCACAGCCTTGGAATACATCAAAATGGGCCTAATCCTATGGGCCTTATATATGTCAAATGGGCCTAATCCCATGGGTCTTATATATGTCAAATGGGCCTGATCCCATGGGCCTTATATGTACAACAAGGTGGGCCTCAATGAATGGCCACAACTAAATCAACATGGGCCCTATACACATACCAAGGTGGGCCCACTTGAACCATAGATCTGACTCATTTTTAGCTCAAGCCATAAAATGAGCTTATAAAATAAATGGACGGTTTAGATGCAACACATGCATCATGGTGGGGGTCCACATAAAGGCCTACCATCATACATATATACATATATAATATATATAATATATACAATATTATATATAATATCTATATACACACATATATATACATTCACACACACATAGTGTGGACAGAGTGGATAGAACACATAAATCATGGTGGGTCCCACTGTCCAAATAGTGGACAGTGTGGACAAACGTGTACATCACAGTGGGCTCCATCGTCCACTAGACGGTGGCATTACAACACATTCATCACTGTGGACTCCACTGTCCGCCTGGACGGTGGGAGTACAACACATACATCACTGTGGGCTCCCACGTGGGGCCCACCATAACATATATTTTCCATCTAATCTGTTGATAAGGTCGTATAGACCTGGATGAAGAGGAAATACAAATTTCAGCTTGATCCAAAAGTTCTGTGACCCATGAAAGGGCTTCAATGGTATACGTCCAATCTCACTGTTTCCTACAGTGTGGGCCAGCTGAGCTTTAGATGTGGCTCATTATTTGGAGGGGGCCCACCTCAGGGGGTGGGCCACCTCATGGACGGGTTAGATGGCAAATAAACATCAAGGTGGGGCCCACGGCTAGAGCCGTGGGTCCCTGCTAGGATGCCTACCTATAGCGCAGGCATTGTCTGCTCCTCTAGCCAGCAGCATCTGCTGCTTAAATTTTTTTTTATTTAAAAACCTGTTTTCCAAGGTTTTTCGAGTGTGGGGCCCGCATTAGTGAAATCCACCATAGCCATTGGATTCTACAACTCGAGGCCAACCAAATGAGTCCAATGTTCAATGTATTCTAGTGCACAGATAAATTAAATTGAATTTAAACAGTGAAAATGACTCTTTCCAAAGGTATGGCCCGCCAGAAACTTGGATCAGCTTCATTTTTCGGCTCAACGCCTAAAATGAGTTGGGAAAAAAGATGGACGACTTGGATTAGATTCGAACGTCAAGGTGGGTCCTATATAAGTGGCCCACCTCCAATGCCTTGAAAAAGGCTAATATTTGTGTTTTGCACAATCACGTCTAGAGACAGCGTCTTTAGACTACCCCCCCTTTTTTTTCTTTTCTGGGCGTAAGAATCAGGTTAAGGTGGGCCCTGCTTAGGTGGGCCATCACATCCCATGGCTACCCATACATGTACAAAGTGGGCTCCCACCTGTAAATGGATTGGATCCAATACATGCATCATAGTGGGGTCCATCCAAGTGGCCACAAGGCCATAACATCACACACAAAATAGTTAAATAAAAAAAAAGGAGGGAGAGGGAGAGAGAGGAAGAGAGTAGGACACGCGTGATGTAGGGACCCCGACACTATGGGCCCTCCGTTTTGAGCATCCAATTCATACATCAAGTGGGTCCTATTGCATGTGGACCCATCAAATCAATGATCTACGGTGGAGATCCTTTCTCCACCCAAAATAAATGGTCTAGATGACCTCTTTCAAGCTAGAATTAAACATCATGATGGGGTCCATGGAGAACGACCCCATCATGGAATGATATCGATAATCAAGGTGGGCCATCGGCCACATCTTAGGGTCCAAAGTGAGATCCATACCATTGATCGGTAGGCCTCACTTGGTCCATCTTAAAAACATGAAAACATACCCTATTAAAGCACCCATCGCATGATCTTCTCGGTCCATTGGAAAGCCGGTCTCTTAGAGCTTCACTTTGATGGTAGAGATGAGAATTGGATGGCTAGGATGAGAGCTTTTGGAATTAGACGTGCACCACTCTCTCTCTCTTGAAAATGTGTTGAGAATGAGAGAGAGAGAGAAAGTTGTAAGGAAAGAGGGATGGATGATGGAGTGATGGGTGAGGTGAGTAATGGATGTGGTACTTGACATGTAAGGTGGTGTAAGAGAGAGGATGAGAAAGAGTTGACTTTGGGGAGAAAAAGCATGGGTTACTTTGTACTTGACATGAAATGATTGATTGATTGATGGATGTGATATGTTGTAGAAATTCTCTTGGGATTTGCAATGCACACTGTTTTCTTAGAACTGAACTCAGGTCTGCATCTCCCTACTAGGGTATCGGATCGGTGAGCGAGTCGCAGCGTCGGAACTGCAGTGATACTGCAGTCGCAATGGTACAAGTCTCGGATTAAGCTGATTCAAATCTACAGGACACGACTTAGGGTTGCCTGCAAATGTCAATTATCAGTCGCAGGTTGCCGAAATTCGACGGGAAGGATCGCGGGAGTTGACGTAATAGTACAGATTAGGATACGGGTCTTACATTTTTCATTGCAACTGAAATCATCTCAATCGAATCCCGTTTGAATAGTTTAAAGCGCGACCAAAGTTTTTTCAATTTTAGTCAATAAGCAATGAATGGTTTTGATAAACGGGCCGAATCTTCCTCATCATGACTCGGATTGGAAGAAACTTAAGTTTGTTATGAAGATCATTTAATCATTTTTTTAATGAATTATAAATCATCCTAATCGGTTAGGATTTGCATCCAATAACACCATGGTCATTTTATATATCTGGACGACTGTACTTTCTTTGATTTTGAATATATGACCTCTCACACCCTAATACAACGCTATTTGGAAGAATTAAATGATGCAAAGAGTGATATATGGGTAGAGAGTATTCGCTTTATCCATTTTTACATGTCGGTTGCGTCATACAGAGAGTTTAAGAGATTTTGGAGTTTGGGTGCTCAGCTGTGATCAAATCGCTACTAGATTTGGTGTTAGCCGATCGGGTCTGTTGGTTGTCTCCGGCACGTGTCGAGTATGCTCCTAGTTTGATCCGTT
The DNA here is from genome assembly GCA_037074715.1 of Magnolia kwangsiensis. Taxonomy (NCBI): domain Eukaryota; kingdom Viridiplantae; phylum Streptophyta; class Magnoliopsida; order Magnoliales; family Magnoliaceae; genus Magnolia; species Magnolia kwangsiensis. The sequence continues at coordinate 94,630,837 of CM073579.1, forward strand.
TGGATTTTTAATGATTTTCAAGTCAGTAGGAGACAATTCATTAAAGTTAAGTTAAAGCTCAAAGAGTAGCGTGTCCTTGTTTTAGGTGGGGTGTCTACACGAATTCATATGGGGAGAGGGGGCTCCCTAAATATGGATTTATATAGTGCCAGAAAGGTCTCAATTGACCCTAATGACTTGATTTTTGCTAATATAATCCCATCTTAAGTTGTTTCTCACTATTAGGGCCCACTATGAGATTTATAGGTCGATTTATGTTGTAGGTTAGTTGTCCCTAGTAATGATCTACACAAGGTTTCGATCGCCTTGCCATTTGGAAGCATTGATCAACGAGTATAATTAGAAGTCAGTTTGACGGTCACTGATCATTGATCACCGATCGGAGCTATGGCTATACGAATAGGTGCATGGTATTAACTTAGGTTGTTACCCTAAATTTGGTCACAATCTAACGATCCAAAAGTTACAACTTTGAAAAAGATCGGGAGTAGATAATTGACTTAAGTTCTTAATTAATTTTAGGAATATTCATACATCTCATGCAATGGCCTTGCAAGTCCAAGTTGAGCGATTTAAGATGTGATCTCAGCTCGATGTCCCCAGATAGACATCAAGCCCATTAAAGTGAATGTCTTTCCATAAAATCGATTTTAGCGGTTCATAATGAGTAGTCTAAAGCATGTTCAGATAATTAGGACATTTCTGAAATAAATTACATAATGAGATTTCTTATGCACAATGATTAGGATGGATTAGCTAAGTTCATAATGTGGCCTATTTGTAATTAACGAAATGACGATTCGATCCTAATCACCTCAAACCGTTGGTTCTTAGGTTAAAAGAGTAATTAGTTTAGTTTGATTTATTAATCAAGATTTAACTCCTAGTTGTCTTGGCTTTAGGTAGTTCTTTAATTAGTTACGACTATCTTGATTAGTTAGTGATGGGTCAGTTAGATTTGGGCCCTAGATGAATAAATCTCGAGGTTAGACTCGAGGTTTAAGTGATCAAATGGATTCGTTAGCTTCGTACAATTAATTAATGGAACTTGTGGAGTTATTTACTGATAACTCCCACGTATAGGCTAACATCGAGTGTTAAAGGTCAGTAAGTGAGAAAATAAGTTAATTCTAGCGAAATTTTTTTAAATATGTTTCAAATCCAAAATAGTGAAAATCTGGGACGTTACAGGGGGTGCCCCTTGCAGGATGAGGGGATCTGAGATTGGACTAATTGGGGTTGCCCCTTGCATGACAAGGGGCTTGAACTCCGAAGGAGAGTCAATGACATGGATAAATTGGACTGGATAGAGAGGCGATTCTTCCCAGATGATATTAATAGTATAGGTGCTCGATGGGCTAGGACCCTCTTGCTGTTATGACAGAAGATTTTGGAGTGTTATTCGTAGTTGTATCAGGATTCATAATATAAAACTTTCCTTGGTCGATCAAGTTTTAGACTGCATGTTTTAAGGTGAAGCAACGATCCGTTGTATAACTCCTTGCCTGATAGTATGCTCAATATTCATTTTCATTAGAGGTTGGCGACAAAGGGTTTGGTGAGGGCCTTGGCGATAATGGGGCAAGAAGTTGTTATTGGCCTAGCATGGTTAACATTTCGCTATAAGTTCGGTCTATTGGTGTGAATCACTTGGGCTCTCGGGCCATACCTATTTACCAACCTTGATTAAGGTATTGTGCATTCCATTTTAGCTATTATTACTATTGTTGTTGTTGTCCCTGATGAAGGGCAAATGATGTGCCTTGGGTAGAGGCGATGAGATTGTCTTCTCCTATTAGATGGGGGATGGGAACACTTTCGTTACCATTCTCGTATCTAGTAGGCATTCCTTCTACTATCGGTTGTATTGGGAATGCCTAATAAGGCCAGCAAAGGAAGATCATTCCAAATGTTATTTCAGCTTCAATTTGTTCCCCCACATAGATGAGTTAGGTAAAGTCGGCATACAAATATGAGAAAAAGGTATCTCGAGATACTCGGGTTTATCGAGTGAACAATCACGGAGATTTACTCCTTATCGTCAAACTATGTCTTCATTCTAGCAGGCATGGCCCGGCACTGTCCAATGTAAGTTGACAATGATTTATTATCCCCCTGCCTTAAGGCAGTAAGATCCTGTAACACCCCAGTTCCCGAAACCCAAATACACTTCTCGTTTTTCAAAAACTCGAGTATTAACCTTTAAAGGTGGCTCAAATTTCACGTACATTTTTTTTGTGTTATTTATCAGAGTTAGAAATCTAGTGGAATAGAAATCAATTAAGTATAAGAAGAAGTCCAAATATACATAACCAAATATTCGAGTGGTTGCTTGAAAACTTATACAAACTAATGTCTTATCTTTTTACAAAATATGACAGTACAGATTAAATACAAATTAAATTAGAAATAGAGAGTCGCACGATTATCTGGCTACTATTCCACATGAACACCAGCATGTGCATCATCTGCATCTCCTGCACACTGAATACGGTTTGATAGCGTCAATGGCTATCCTAGTGAGGTATAACCCCTAGATTTATCATATCATCAAGATAATTAAGCATAGTTATCAAGAACAGTCTATAATGAATATTTCACAATGACCATCATCATAATAAGATAAAGTTCAATAAATATGCATATATTAAATAAATTCCACAGATATTCTTGTTTAAATGCATGAGTGCATGCACATACTCACAGACCTGGAGATGCACATCCAGCTGGTAAAAGGTCGTCCAAGGAGAACTAATCATCCAGAAAAGTACACAAAGGTACACCTTAAGGAGAACTTACCACCCGGAAAAGACCATGCAATGAGGACACCCAAGGTGAACTAGTCTCCTGGAAAGGTACTCAAAGGTATGCCCTAAGGAGGACTAGGCACAACAAGGACAACCCATAATAATTCGAATGCACACAATAATAACTTAGGATCACTTGATAAAATACTCTATGCTACACCCATAGTGATCTAAGAAAATCTCCGTGTCTTACGTCAACCCGGTAAAGTCCGTATGCTATGAAAATGCATGATTAAATCAACCCTTATTATTCCAATTTCATATTACCATTATAAGGAAGCTCAAAGGTCACTATGGGGGGCTTGTCACCCAGCATAGGCCGACAACTTGGGCATAGTGTCCCATACCATCATCCCCGGCTTATGAGACTCTAACAAATAGGATGTATAAAAGTAACCTTCTCAACTAGTGACCAATTATAGTTCTGCAAGTGGAACTTACCATTATAGGGTTATATAAAAATAATCCATAAAAGCCACAAAAGGAAAATAGTCAATCAAAGACATATAAGGCAAATAGTTCATTCGAGGATGCGATAGAGGGGATTGTCTCCAAAAAGCCATAAAGGCATAAGCGATCCTCAAGATGGAAAGTCCAAAACATAATCTCAATTAGTCCATTACATAATTCGCCACTAGTTCGAGGATCCTCCAAAAATACCATAAAGTAATCACAAGTGGTTGAACAAGCCACAAACAATATCAATGACATTTACAAATATAAAATATTCATTTAAAAACAGAATAGGAATATTTAAGATCCATAGCATGTTCAGATACTTGAATTTAAATCCAATCATCATCTATTTATAAATAATTACTCACTTAGAGATTACTTTTATCATCATTTCTACTTAACACTATATTAAGCAATCAACTAATATAAATGAACGAAGATAAATGAACAAGGCTAATTATCATGATGTAGCAAAGCTTGTAGGGTATTCCTCACTTTGAGGCATGGATTCTCTTCTTGCTAGACTAGAGATCATTAGGGAGTTCAAAGCACTCAATCTAACTTCACTAGCTTGAATCGATTCAATTCAACTCTTAATTGGGCCAAACTTGAGCTCAACGCATTGAACCTAGATGAGAAATGATTTCAGTTTCTATTATAGGACTTAAAATGATATGATAATAACTTAGATTAAAAACTTAAACAAAGATTATAAGTACACCACTTACTCGAACGGGTCACGATACTTCTTGATTTGGACTTAATGAACTCAACTTGGCCCGATCTGACCCGATCAACCCACTCTGCATGAGGCTAAAAGCCATAGAACAATAATTTCATGTTGGGAAAATGACCAGAATTGGAATTTAAATCAAACTCGAATCTCTGCCAAATACTCACTTTGTTAACAAAGATGTGTAACGATCGAGTCATCCTTCGAATTAACTCGACTCTAAACGAGTTTTCTTCGATTCTTGTAGAATCAACAACAACAGCTCCGCCAATTACAAAATAGAATTCATCCAGCCGAACAAGGATGCCCCAACAGTGGGCTAGACTCAGCCAACTTAGTGGGTTATTGAGTCAACCCGATAATCCCAAAACAACGAGAACCCTTTGCTTTCTCACTTCTTCCTCTCCTCCTTTCTTCATCCTTCTTTCTGTCTCATCTTCTTTCTCTCCGGAGGTCCAGAGCTGCCTTGAACCAGACCAAGGGTTGGGTGGTGACTCAAGGATTGGACCGAGTCACGCCAGCGAGTTGACTCGAAGCTCAACTTGGTTACATGTGACTAGGGAAGAACGGCTACTTCCCACCCTCTCTACAACTCCTCTCTTCTCTGAAAATCTAGAGGTTGCTGAGAGTCGGACCACTGTATGGACAAACTCAGATTATGCCTGAGTCGAATGGCGAGTCACAGACTCAGCTGTGGGAACCGACAATGAAAGGAGATATCTTCATCTCTCCCTCACCTTCCCACTCTTCCTCTTCCCTCTTTTCTCTTCTTCCCTTCTCCTTCTTCCACTTCTCTCTCTCTCTCTCTCTCTCTCTCTCTCTCTCTCTCTCTATCTCTCTCGTAGGAAAACAAAGGGAGAAGTTGGACTCGGCCCAAACTCATAGTGACTCAAACTAAGTCGACTTAGCTGAGTTTGGCAGAAGGAACGACGCGCTCTCTCTTTTTCTTACATCTTTCCCTCTTTTCTTTTCTTTTTTTTCCTATTTTTGGCATCGGTTGCCCTAAAATAGCCCTTTTATATGCAGTATTAATTACACTCCAGATGGTTCAAATAACTAATCCATGCGATTAGTTACAAGATTAGTTGTACGAGTTGACGGTTCTGAGATGATCTGGCCCTATCGTGTTTGTATTGTGTTACATAAATATTGATTTTTGTAAAAAAAATATTTTAAATAAAAATAATATATAATATATAAAAGTTGTTTGAAAAATACCTTTTGTGGGTTTTTGGGAATAGTCCCACATTGGAAAAAGAGAAGAAAAAGTACTTTATATGAAAGGTGTGGAATATTATAATACTTACACAAATGGTCTAAAGGAGAATGAAACTTGCGTGTTCCAGTGCATAGCATTGGAACACCGCGCAGGCGCACGTGCATGCGCTCGCGCTCGCGCTCGGACTCGGTGCGAGGGCGTGGGCATGTGAGGCAGTGTGGCTGTAGAGGCGCTAGTGGCGGACTTTGCACTTCGCACGTGCGCATCGTGTCACAGAGGGTCGCTCCCTTCACGAGACGGGTGCGACAAAGAGGCTAAGGCAGATAGGTGGCTAGACGAAAACTAGAGGACTGAATGAGAGTCCCTCTAATTATATAGTGGTTAGAAATATAGCTGTTGCACAAATGTGTAACAGTTATGACCTTTATTGAAGAAACTGTTGCCAACAGCTAGAAAACGGCTAGCCCGATAGCTATAAAATGGCTAGCCAGTTCTCTCACAACAGCCATAAAACGGCTAGTATCCAACAGCCATAAAACGGCTAGTTTCCAACAGATATATTCCAACAGCCATAAAACGGCTAGTGGGATTTATGTCCCTGGACCATAACTCCCAGCCATCTTAAGCCTATAAAAAGAGGCCCTGGATGGGTTTCCAAACCATCTCACAACACTCCAGCAATCTCAATACGAATTACAATAGTTTCTCTCCTGCAGAGTAAAAACATCAGCATTATAGCAAGGTAATCAGAACCATTGCTTGAAGAATAGACTAAAGGTGTGGTCTAAGAATGGTTCAATTGAACCAGTGGCTGAAGAATCTAACCAGTGCAGTGGTTTTAAATCACAAAATCATTTTCTTCTTTTTCTTTGAGATTTTTTCCTTTTGTTGTAATTCTGCTAGATAGTGTGTATAAGAGTTCTATTTGGTGGGCCTTCGTGTTTGCTGAACGTAGACTCACACCAGGCTCGTCGTATCCTAGAAGCTGTTTGCCTGTAACTTATCAGCATGCTCAATTCACTTGAGTAGGGGCAAATAACGCTTTAAGGACAATGTTTTCAGACGTGCTTCAGCTTGTCCTTAAATTCTGATCATAGTGATTTTTTGGTTTCCACATTATACAGATATTATCTTAATCTGTATAAATTCCCAACACATGGTTGAAATCTAACACTGAAATGGGACTTCGAACGCTATGGCCCATTAGATGGACGTCTCTGATGTGGAAACAGGGCCCGCTCGAGTGTGATGGGTTTTCACAATTTATGGAGAAGATGATGGGTTGCTCATGGTGGATTTCGATCGAGTGGGCCATCCTTCATGCTGGGGCACATGGATGGTTCGGATTGATCTTAGGATCATTGTGGGGCCCACCGTTCATCACGATATTCCCGTATAAGCTATGGGTCATGGTATTTTCGGACGCGTGCAAATTCTCAAGCGAAGGAGGATTTCTCGCAGAGCTCCCTATCTCCGCAAAATGGGCAGCTACTCGCCCTAGAACGAACGCCACAGATGGCTTGGAGGAGCTTCTAGAAACAAGCTGACGGATGGGATCGAGCTAACACTTCAAACGGAAAGATTTCGTCCGCGTAACAGTCCAAACGGAAAGATTCTGTCCGCGGCTTCTCTTAACTTTTTGTAAACCCTAGAAGGAGGTTGGAACGGAGGGCTGGGATTGTTTAGAATAAAGGGTTAGGATGGAGGAGCTGAGCTGTCTCAGTTTGCCAGCTCACAAGAGGAACGGGATTTCCGTTCTTGGAAATGCGCCGCACATGCCTTAATTTGTGCCAGATATCGTGTGCTTGCACACATGTGTCAACATGTGGCAAAGGCAAAGATTTGGTCGGTCGTGCGTCGTGGACATGATGGACGGTTTGGATCATCCGATCGATCCTTCAAGGTGGGCAACAAATCATTCCGACCGGACGTTGTCAATTCAATTAGTTGCAGTGGGAGAAAAGAGAAATTTATAATTGTACGAACCATTTATGACCCATTTACATTTGTAAACTCATTTTTTTTTAACTTTTAAGAATAAGCCCCATACGTACGGATGGCTTCCCAAAAGTTAGAAATGCCCCTGCTTTTCCTTCCGGAGGAGGACCAGCTGGTGCTCGAAGACGAGCGCTGACGCTCCTCGAATTTCAAGTCGTACGAACGGTTCAAAAGATATCAAAGTTACGTGGCCACGCAGTTATGTATTTATTATATCCACGACGTTCATCCATATTTCGAGATCTTTCGGAGCATTATCAAAAAAAAAAATCATACCCAAAGATCAACTAGACCACACCACAAAGAATACTGAAAAAATTGATTTTCACCGTTGAAAATTTTGTAGGGCACGTCATAACATTTATTTTCTATCCAATCTATTCATAAGGTCACGAAGACCTGGATAAAGAGAAAATTTTTTTTTCATAATGATTTAAAACTTCTGCAACCCCTAAAGGGTTTCAATGGTAGATATTCAATTCTCCATTGCCTTTTACAGTGTGGTCCACTTGATAGTTAAATTTATCTTATTTTTCGTCTCAAGACTTAATACATGTTTGTCAAATAGATGGACGGTTTAGATATAACACATACCTCATAAAAGGCCCCACAAAGGCGGTGGGGATTACAAAAAAAAAAACCCTGGAACCAATGGCCATAGCCATAATCGCAGCCCATGCTTTCTTGATATGTCCTTTGCTATGTATCGAAGGTCTTTTGATATGTACTTTGATATATATTGAAGGTATTTCGATATGATCGAAAAAGGTCTAGATCTGTACTGCGAGTTTGCCTAAAAAATCCTGCAATTTTCTATACATGTCAAACTGTATTCAATATGTATCGAAGCTATAGCTACGGATTATACCCGTAGCCATAACTGTAGTCAGTAAAAGTCTATGCATTTTTTTTTATTAACATGAAGAACTTTATTCTACCAATAATTTTCTCTAATATAAATTTATATAAATATGTATATATAAGCATATAAAAGTTTTTTCTCTCTTTTTTTCATTTCTTTCTTTATTCATTTAATAAGAATATCTTCTAAACCAAAATTAGTACTTGACATACCATATATGATTTTGGGGTAGGAGAAGCTACTTTATCCAACTAATCTTGTTATTTTCTAAGATTCCATCAAGTCGATGGTCGAAAATCCATTTCATTCACTTCGCGGACAATTACAATCAGTTTACAGTCAATTTCATTTATTTCATTTACTTTGCGATCAATTCCATGCATTTCATGGTCAATCCCGGCGACTCCCCTTCACTTCACGATCAATTCCATGCATTTCACGGTCATTTTCGACGATTTCGTTTAGATTCATGGTCATTTCCATGCACTTCACGGTCAATTCACTTCACTTCATGGTCATTTCCAAGCATTTCATGGTCAATTCGCTTCACTTTAGTGTCATTTTTATGCATTTTACGGTCATTTTCGGTAATTCTATTTAGATTCATGTTCATTTCTATGCAATTCTTAATCAATTCCCTTCATTTCACGGTCATTTCCATGCATTTCACGGTCATTTTTTGCGATTCCGTTTAGATTCACGGTCATTTCTATGCACTTCACGGTCAATTACCTTCACTTCACAATCATTTCCACTCAGTTCACAGTCAATTTACTTCACTTCATGGTCATTTCCATGCATTTCATGGTCATTTTCGGCGATTCCGTTTAGACTCATTGTCATTTCCATGCACTTCATGGTCAATTCGCTTCACTTCACGGTCATTTCCATGCATTTCACAGTCAATTCGCTTCACTTCAGTGTCATTTCTATGCATTTCACAGTCATTTTCGACAATTCTGTTTAGATTCACGATCATTTCCATGCACTTCACGGTCAATTCCCTTCACTTCAAGATCATTTCCATGCATTTCATGGTCAATTCCATTCGCTTCACAGTTATTTCCATGCATTTCATGGTCATTTCCGGCAATTCTGTTTAATTTCACGGTCATTTCCAAGCACTTGACGGTCAATTCCCTTCACTTCACGATATTTTCACGCATTTCACGGTCAATTCGCTCCACTACACGGTCATTTCCATGCATTTCACGGTCATTTCCGGCGATTCCGTTTATATTCACGGTCAATTTCATGCACTTCACGGTCAATTGCCTTCACTTCACGGTCATTTCCACGCATTTCATGGTCAATTCCCTTCATTTCACGGTCCTTTCCATGCATTTCACGGTCATCTCCGGTGATTCCATTTAGATTCACGGTCATTTCCATGCACTTCACGGTTATTTCCATGCATTTCACTGTCATCTCGCTTCACTTCACAGTCATTTCCATGCATTTCACAGTCATTTCAGACGATTCCGTTTAGATTCACAGTCATTTCCAAGCACTTCATGGTCAATTCACTTCACTTCACGGTCATTTTCACGTATTTCATGGTCAATTTACTTCACTTCACGGTCATTTCCAGTGATTCCGTTTAGATTCACAGTCATTTCAAAGCACTTCATGGTCATTTCCACACATTTCACGATCACTTCGCTTCAGTACACGGTCATTTCCATGCATTCAGGGTCATTTCCGGCGATTTTTTTTAGATTCATGGTCATTTTCTTGCACTTTGCGGTCAATTGCCTTCACTTCACGGTCATTTCCACGCATTTCATGGTCAATACGCTTTACTTCATTGTCATTTCCATGCATTTCACGGTCATTTCCGGCGATTCCTTTTAGATTCACGGTCATTTCCATGCACTTCACGGTCAATTCCCTTCACTTCACGGTCATTTCCACTCATTTTATGGTCAATTTTCTTCACTTCACGGTCATTTCCATTCAATTCACGGTCATTTCTAGAGATTTCGTTTAACTTCACGGTCATTTCCATGCACTTCATAGTCAATTCCGTTCACTTCATGGTCATTTCCACGCATTTCATGGTTAATTCGCTCGACTTCGTGGTCATTTCCATGCATTTCATGGTCATTTTCGGTGATTTCGTTTAGATTTCATGGTCAATGACTGTGAAATGCATGGAAAATGACCGTGAGGTGAAGCGAAATGACCATGAAATGCATGGAAATGATCGCGAAGTAAAAGGAATTGACCGTGAAGTACATGCAAATGACCGTGAATCTAAACAAAATCGCTGGAAATGACCGTGAAATGCATAGTAATGACACTGAATTAAAGCAAATTGATTGTGAAATGGATGGAAATGACCATAAATCTAAACAGAATCGCAGGAAATGACCATGAAATGCATAGAAATAACACTGTAGTGAAGCGAATTGACTATGAAATGCATGGAAATGACCGTGAATCTAAACGAAATCGCCGGAAATGACCATGAAATGCATGGAAAGGACTGTGAAGTGAAGGGAATTGACCGCGAAATGCATGGAAATGACCGTGAAGTGATGGCAACTGACCGTGAAGTGCATCAAATTGACCATGAATCTAAAAGGAATCGGCGGAAATGACCGTAAAATGCATGGAAATGACCGTGAAATGCATGGAAAAGACTGAATCTAAATGGAATTATCGGAAATGACTGTGAAATGCATGGAACTGACCATGAAGTAAAGGGAATTGACAGTGAAATGCATGGAAATGACCATGAAGTGAAGGTAATTGACCGTGAAGTGCATGGAATTGACCGTGAATCTAAACGGAATTGTCGAAAATGACTGTGAAATGCATGGAAATGACCGTGAAGTGAAGTGAAATGACCGTGTAATGCATGGAAATGACCGTGAAGTGAAGGGAATTGATCGTGAAGTGCATGGAAATGACCATGAATCTAAACGAAATCACTAGAAATGAACGTGAAATATATGGAAAAGACCATGAAGCAAAGCGAATTGACCGTAGAATGCATGGAAATGACTGTGAAATGAAGGCAATTAACCATGAAGTGCATGGAAATGACCGTGAATCTAAACGGAATCGCCAAAAATGACCGTGAAGTGAAGCGAATTGACCGTAAAATGAGTGGAAATGATCGTGAAGTGAAGGGAATTGACCGTGAAGTGCATGGAAATGACCTTGAATCTAAACGGAATCGTCGAAAATGATGTGAAATGCATAGAAATGACCGTGAAGTAAAGCGAATTGACCGTGAAATGCGTGGAAATGACCGTGAAATGAAGGCAATTGACCATGAAGTGCATGGAAATGACCGTGAATCTAAACGGAATTGCCGGAAATGACCGTGTAGTGAAGCGAAGTGACCGTGAAATGCGTAGAAATGACCGTGAAGTGAAGTGAATTCACCATGAAGTTCTTGGAAATGACAGTGAATCTAAATGAAATCATAGAGAATGACAGTGAAATGCATGAAAATGACCGTGAAGTGAAGCGAATTGACCGTGAAATGCGTGGAAATGACTGTGAAGTGAAGCGAATTGACAGTGAAGTGGCTGGGAATGACCGTGAATCTAAACGGAATCGTCGAAAATGACCGTGAAGAGAAGCGAAATGACCGTTAAATGCATGGAAATGACCGTGAAGTGAAGGGAATTGACCGTGAAATGCGTGGAAATGACCGTGAAGTGATGGCAACTGACCGTGAAGTGCATAGAATTGACCGTGAATCTAAAAGGAATTGTTGGAAATGACCGTGAAATGCATGGAAATGACCGTGAAGTGAAGGGAATTGACCATGAAGTGCATGGAAATGACCGTGAATCTAAACGGAATCACCGAAATAGACCGTGAAATGCATGGAAATGACCATGAAGCGAAGCAAATTGACCACGAAATGTGTGGAAATGACCATGAAGTGCATGGAATTAACTGTGAATCTAAACGGAATCGCCGAAAATGACCGTGAAATGCATGGAAATGACTGTAAAGTAAAAAGACCGTGAAATGCATGGAAATGACCGTGAAGTGAAGGGAAATGACCGTGAAGTGCATGGAAATGACCGTGAATCTAAACAAAATCGCTGAAATTGACCATAAAATGCAGGAAAATGACTGTGAATTGAAGCGAATTGACCGTGAAATGCATGGAAATGACTGTGAAGTGAAGGAAATTGACCATGAAGTGTATGAAAATGACCGTGAATCTAAACGAAATTACCGAAAATGACCGTGAAATGCATGGAAATGAGCATGTAATGAAGCGAATTGGCCGTGAAATGCGTCGAATTACCCGGAAGTGAAGGGAATTAACTGTGAAGTGCTTGGAGATGACCGTCAATCAAAACGGAATCGTCAGAAATGACCATGAAATGCATGGAAATGACCGTGAGGTGAAGCAAATTGACCTCGAAATGCATGGAAATGACCGTCAAGTAAAGCGAATTGACCGTGAAGTGCTTGGAAATGACCATGAATCTAAACAAAATAGCCGAAAATGACCGTGAAATGCATGGAAATGACTGTGAAGTGAAGAGAATGACCTTGAAATGCATGGAAATGACCGTGAAGTGAAGGGAATTAACCGTGAAGTGCATGAAAATGACCGTGAATCTAAACGGAAACGCCGGAAATGACTGTGAAATGCATAGAAATGACATTGAGGTAAAGCGAATTAACTGTGAAATGCATGGAAATGACCGTGAAGTGAAGGAAATTGACTGTGAAGTGCATGGAAATGACCGTGAAATGCATGGAAATGACCATGAAGTGAAGGGAATTAACTGTGAAATGTGTGGAAATGACCGTGAAGTGAAGGCAATTGACCGTGAAGTGCATGGAATTGAACATGAATCTAAACGGAATCATCGAAAATGACTGTGAAATACATGGAAATGACCGTGAAGTGAAGGGAATTGATCGTGAAGTGCATGGAAATGACCGTGAATCTAAACGAAATCGTCGAAAATGACCGTGAAATTCATGAAAAAGTCCATGAAGTGAAGCGAATTGACCGTGGAATGCATGGAAATGACTGTGAGTGAAGGCAATTGACCGTGAAGTGCATGGAAATGACCCTGAATCCAAACAGAATCTCCAGAAATGACTGTGAAGTGAAGCGAATTGACCGTGAAATGAGTGGAAATGACCGTGAAGTGAATGGAATTAACCCTGAAGTGCATGGAAATGACAGTGAATCTAAACGAAATCGCTGAAAATGACCGTGAAATGCATGGAAATGACTGTGAAGTAAAGCGAATTGACCGTGAAATGCGTGGAAATGACCATGTAATGAAGGCAATTAACCGTGAAGTGCATGGAAATGACCGTGAATCTAAACGAAATCACTAGAAATGACCGTGAATCTAAACAGAATCACTAGAAATGACCGTGAAATGCATGGAAATGACCATATAGTGAAGCGAAGTGACCGTGAAATGCGTGGAAATGACCGGGAAGTGAAGCGAATTGACCGTGAAGTGCTTGGAAATGACTGTGAATCTAAACGGAATTGTCAAAAATGACCGTGAAATGCATGAAAATGACCGTGAAGTGAAGCGAATTGACCGTGAAATGCTTGGAAATGACTGTGAAGTGAAGCGAATTGATAGTGAAGTGCCTTGAAATGACCGTGAATCTAAACAAAATCGCAGGAAATGACCATGAAGAGAAGCGAAATGACCGTGAAATGCATGGAAACGACCGTGAAGTGAAGGGAATTGATCGTGAAGTGCATGGAAATGACCGTGAATCTAAACGAAATCACCGAAAATGACCATGAAATGCATGGAAATGACCGTGGAGTGAAGAGAATTGACCGTGAAATGCGTGGAAATGGCCATGAAGTGAAGGCAATTGACCATGAAGTGCATGGAAATGACCGTGAATCTAAACAGAATCGCAGGAACCGTGTAATGAAGTAAATTAATCATGAAATGCATGGAAATACCGTGAAGTGAAGGGAATTTACCATGAAGTGCATGGAAATGACCGTGAATCTATACAGAATCGCTAGAAATGACCCTGAAATGCATGAAAATGACCATGAAGTGAAGCAAATTGACCGTGAAATGCATGGAAATGATCGTGAAGTGAAGGGAATTGACCGTGAAGTGCATGGAAATGACCGTGAATTTAAACAGATTCGTCGAAAATGACCGTGAAATGCATAGAAATGACACTGAAGTGAAGTGAATTAACCATGACTTGCATCGAAATGACTGTGAAGTGAAGGGAATTGACCATGAAATGCATGGAAATGACCGTGAATCTAAACGAAATTGCCAAAAATGATCATGAAATGCATGGAAATGACCGTAAAGTGAAGCGAATTGACCGTGAAATGCATGGAAATGAACATGAAGTGAAGGCAATTAACCATGAAGTGCATGAAAATGACCGTGAATCTGAATGGAATCGCTGGGAATGACCATGAAGTGCATGGAAATGACCGTGTAGTGAAGTGAATTGATCGTGATATGCGTGGAAAGGACCGTGAAGTGCTTGGAATGACTATGAATCTAAACAGAATTACCGAAAATTATAGTGAAATGTATAGAAATGACACTGAAGTGAAGTGTATAGACCGTGAAATGCTTGGAAATGACCGTGAAGTGAAGGGAATTGACTATGAAGTGCATGGAAATGATTGTGAATCTAAACAGAATCGCTGGAAATGACCATGGAATGCTTGGAATTGACCATGAAGTGAAGGGGAATCGTCGGGATTGATCGTGAAATGCATGGAATTGATCATGAAGTAAATGAAATTGACTGCAAACTGATTGAAATTGTCTACGAAGTGAATGAAATGGATTTTCGACCATCAACCTGTTGGAATCTTAGAAAATAACATGGTTAGTTGGCTAACGTAGCTTCTCCTACCCCAAAATCATATATGGTATGTCAAGTAACTAACTTTGGTTTAGAAAATATTCTTGTTAAATGAATAAAGAAAGAAATGAAAAAGGAGAGAATTTTTTTTATATGCTTATAGATACATATTTATAAAAATATGCATTAGAAAAAAATGTAGGTAGAATAAAGTTCTCCATGTTAAAAAAAAATAATTTGCATAGACTTTTACGGACTACAGTTATGCCTACAGCTATAATCCGTAGCTATAGCTTCGATACATATCGAATACAGTTCGATATGTATCAAAAATTGTAGGATTTTTTAGGTAAACTCGCTGTACAGTTCTGGACCTTTTTCAATCATATCGAAAGACTTTTGATACATATCGAAAGACCTTCGATACATAGTAAAGGACATATCGAAAAAGCATGGGCTATGGTTATGGCTACGGTTATAATCTGTAGCCATAGGTTCCCAGTGCTTTTTTTTTTTTTTATAATCCCCACCGCCTTTGGGGTCCTTTTATGATGTATGTGTTATATCCAAACCGTCCATCAATTTGGCGAACTCGTATTAAGTCTTGAGATGAAAAATAAGACAGATTTAGCTATCAAGTGGACCACACTATAAAAGGCAGTGGAGGATTGAACGTGTGAGACTCGTATCCTAGCCTGTACTGTTCCATAGGTTTCTAAGGTCCTCTCAGTCGAATTTCGATGACCTGTGACGCGTAAACAACAGTTGTGCACGATCCTAAGTCGTATCCCGCAGATCTGAGTTGGCTAAATCTGAGACTTGTACCATTGTGACTGCACCATCGCTGTAGTTTTAATGCCATATCTTGCACACTATTGAGGGTTAAATATTGCATATTGGACTCTAGTTATTGCTTGAATTTATGAACATGATACTGTTTAATGGCCCGATTTAATCATGTTTGTGATGTAGGGTGTATTTACGAGCTTAGATTGAAATAGGATGCTAAAAGTTGATTTAACGCTCATGATTCACCAAGGTAAAGGACGGACCCCAGGGGACCAGGATTGAAGGATTTACACCCCAGAGATCCGAGAAAACTGAGAAACTGAAGCTCAAGTGGCTTAAAAAGGGTCCAGAATGTGAGATCACAGGGTTCTCATCATCCGTTCAGTTCAAAACTTCATACATGGCCCGAGGACAATAAATGAACTGTACACATCGAATTTCAGCTCTTGGATCTATGTGGAAGTGGCCCAATGGATAGATCAGCCACCAAAACAGTGATATTGGGCCCACCTGATATCTAGATATTCTTAAATTTTGGTCCAACCACTTAATCTACAAAAGGAAAGGAATGAGCGGAGTGGATTAATTATATACATCACCATGGGACCCACCCATGCATTGCACGTGTACAACATGCGTTACTCCTGCATCGCACCAGACTGTCAAGACCGGTCAAAGGCCTTAGACCCATCTCCTTCTCCTTCTCCAGCGTGGACAACCAGCGTACGCACCCGTGCTTAGCGGTTTTGGCTTGTGGGTCACCATTCCACCTCAATGATCTAATCAACATCGCCCATTAGAGTCCCGAGGTCCCTCTTATCATCGCCTAGGTGGCAAAATTTCAAGATACATCGGTGATTGGTTTTCGACCGTCCAAATGAACAACTGACGGTGAATTAAAATAATTCGTGGGCCACCACGAATCTGATCCAAAACTGATAAGGTCCGACTAGTTTTTCGAGGGGAAAGCAATGGACAACGTGGATTTCTTTGATAAATACGATTATGGACCCCACCAACGTCACAATGGAGTGTCTGTGCAAGCTCTGTTCTGCAGTAGAGGCTGCGACCAATCCAGGTGGGCTACCATTGCTAATCAGAAGGCTGATCTAGGCCATCCATCTTCTAGTTCAGTCAAAAACGTCCCAAGGGATGTTGATCTTTTGGAAAGAAAGCAAGGAAAGAGGGGAATTGGGACGTTGTTTCTTAGCTGCACGTGCTGAAGGAGCTGCGAAAAAAGATTTCCATCGACTTTCTCTTACACATCGCCTCCTCGTGTGTAAATTTCCACCGACCTCCAGCATTCCACGGTCTTCCTAATCCTATAAGAAAGAAAGAGAGAGAACGTGAAGGTGGATTCATCCGCGGTTGGGATGTCAGGAGAGAGATAGAGAGTAGTTTCTATTTTCTGTTTTCTTATGTTTTTCTGAGATCTGGTCCAATCGTGTTGGGCTGAACCTCTTAGCTAGGGCTAAGAGGTGAAGCTTGTAGCGTGATGGGGAGACCTTTTGCTTGTGCCTTTTGTTTACACTGAACTGATGTTGATTTTAGTTTAATTAAGGGAATATTTTTAATTTTTAATGGTTTGTTTATGACTTAAATTACAATGGGTCTGCAATAACTTTGAGATGTTCCTTTCCTTTTTATGTTTATGATGTCAGGAAGCCCTGTTGTTCACCATCGTCTCCTAGGCATGGTCGGATGACGATACCCTTCCTAACTTTCATACATTGTTGATTGGTTGGTAATTAGTTTAATTTTATTGTTTACTTTGTCTCCTGGGCATGGTTTAGTGTTAGAATCCCTTCTAATTCATATACTTTTCATCTCTTGAAAACTATATTAAAGGAAGTTTAGTTTTGATTTACATGGTTACACTCTTCAACTGGATGAAGATGAGACTCTAAGTCCAGTTGAGTTCTTGAAGCAGGCATTAGATCTCCCTAATCTCTGCAAGTGGATCCTCTGAATTCCTAGTTTCCTACCTCTGATCTCTCTAAACTTTAGATAAATATTTCACCATTATTCCTTAAATTT
The DNA here is from genome assembly GCA_037074715.1 of Magnolia kwangsiensis. Classification (NCBI taxonomy): domain Eukaryota; kingdom Viridiplantae; phylum Streptophyta; class Magnoliopsida; order Magnoliales; family Magnoliaceae; genus Magnolia; species Magnolia kwangsiensis. Next base: position 94,648,557 of record CM073579.1, read on the forward strand.
ATTTGATTTGGATTTCGTCTTAGTCTAGTTCTAGTTTTACTTAGTTTCAGATAACGTACAGGTATCAGTCCCTTGGGAATCGACCTCGGTCTCACCAAATTTATTACTACATCACAACCCTATAATTGGGGAGTGAACAAGTTTTTGGCGCCATTGCTAGGGACTGATGGCTATGATTCTCTAAAATTAATTGGTTTTAGAATTAGTTTAAGATTAAGATTTTACTAACTTTAGTTTTAGATTTTTTTCTATTTGATTTTTGGAACTAACTTTCCTGTTTTGTAGGGTTGTTGATAGATCTTCTAACTTAGTAACTTCGTCCTAATTTCTTTACTTTCTCTATTTTTAAGATTAGGTCTTATCTCTTAGATACTAACTTGATTTATTTTGTTTTGTAGGTTCTTAACATAGGAACTTCTAATTTGGTAACATCCTTCTCACTTCTCCTCTGCTTACCTTGTATATTACTATAGGACTTTTCTTTTATTCTAGGATTAGACTCAGAGTTAAGCTTCTACCATGGAAGCGTGAGTACGTGTATATGCTGAGATGGATAAGAGATATTGGGGAATGCCTGAGGGTTGTGGAATTCAACATATACCTCAAGATTTTTCTCTATCGAGAACTGACTAGAACGTTATGTTTTATCGGTTAATAGGGTCATATACGATCGTAATTATGAGAATGAGGATTATTATCAGCCATCATATTCTCCCATATATGATAAATATGACTATAACCAGTGAAAACATCAAAATTTGAAAGATGAACCAAAATATATTATAATGATTATCCTCTTGGATACCCTACCATTGAGATCCAACCAGAAATGATCCAAGAGGATTCATTTCAGCGTAACTTGGCCTGTTTTGCAGTAAGTATAAAAACTTTAGAAGCACTTACTTCAAGTGATAATTCTCTTAGGTCCTCTAACTTTAAAATTCAATCAGAAATAATCCAAGAGAATTTAATTCAAAATTCCTTCCAAACTCTAGAGCTCAGCCAACAAAATACACTCCAAAGATTATAAGAACTTATAAAGATATTCAACAGGGGATTTCACATGAGGTCATTATGGAGAATTCTAGAATTTGTAATGATGAGTTGGATTCCATTAATGAGCATACGGTTCAATTTTTCGATGAGTCAATCTCGATGACTATTTAAAAGAATGGTCAAGATACATGAGTATCTTTCAAATATAATGATGATGACACATTTCACTGACATGACATACTAGATTTCAATGATGAAGAAGAGGTTAGTTTATACGAACCTCAATTCATTTTAGGTGTAAAATGTGAGGAAAGTGATCCCATCCCAAGTGTGCATTGCACTAAACTAGAATATGATGAGGATTGGGATGACGATCATGAATGTGTAGCCCCAGTTCTCCTAGAATTAACCTTGAGTTTGGTCCAGGTCAATAATCGAGAAGTACATGAAGTGAACGGTCATAATGAGCTACTCCACTCACCTGACATGCCTGATCTAAAAGTGGATGAGCTCCTTACAACTGACCCTTCTATCTCTTGTGAGATATGTTTGGACTACTCCCCTGAATTGAATGGTGATATTGTAACACCCTGAATTTTGACCAATTTGGAATTTGACGTCCTTAGGCAATGGGTCAACTAAAACACCTGGAAAATCGCTCAGGACCCAATTCCATAGCCAAAGAAACCACTTAGGATTAATTCCTTTAGAAACTAAGCATAAGTTAGCTAGCGCAACGCTAGAGTAACTGGGAAACAGTCCCTGATCACTTTAAATATGTTCTACAAGACCCAAAACTTGTAGAATCCATGGTGCTATAATACTTTATAACCTCGGATCAAACTCTAAGCAGGTTTGTTCTCTGGACCACTTTAAAACTTTGTATTGGATCTAGACCACGTGTCGAAAGTCCGATACCTTCAATCTTAGATCGTTAGAACCGCCTAGCTGGACTTGACAATCATTTCAAAAATCAAGTCCAACCGATAATCACGGGCTATTTCATTGAGCCTGGACTGAAGAGAGTAAGAATAGGGACAGAATTGAAATTTGAAATTCAAATCTGGCACACGACTTGGCGCGTCAGTATTAACGTTCTGACCGTCAGAATTCAGTCAAATTACACCCTCGGATCAGGAAAAATTTCTATTTCATATCATGAGAATTGTAGACCTGATCTACGTGCGGTAACCGCTGAACTGAAACTGGACCGCCACGTGCGATCTGCGAACCCTGCCGGACTGAAAACTTGATGTGTGCTAGATCCAGTATCCATGAACTTAAGTCCGATCGCGTTCGGCCAGGGGACCACCAGAAATGATCTTTTGGACCGAAACAACCCTGCTTTGGATAAACATCAAGTGAACTTTGTTCCTGAGCCTATTTTGGGCATTTTTAGGCTTATAAAAAGGGTTGAAACCCTCACTCCTCTCTCCCATCCGAATTTGAAAAAAATCCTAGATTGGGAGAGAGAAAATGTGAGAGTTTGTGAGAGAGCGTAGGAGAGAATTTACCCGCCGTTGCACCACCTGTTGCAAGTGCCTAAGTAACACACCTCAATCACCTGGCCGGTGATTCCTCCGCATTTTTAGGTAAGAAAATATCCTAGAAGTTACTGATTTAGTGTTTCTTCGTTTCCGTAGCTAGATAGCTGATGTATGTTGTAAAACAAGTTCTCTATTCGCCGTAGACGAAGCGTATACGCTCCGTTCGAAACGATACGCTTCTAGGAGATAAGGTGCGGATATTAGACGCTTTGATTGACTGTTTTCAACGCTTTCAATGTCATTTAATAGTAGATTATCGACAGCAACGCCGTTTGATATGTACAACATGCTGTCCGTTTCCTGTTTCGTAAACCGACGAAGAATATGAGATTTAGGGCATTTTAGTCATTTGTAGGAAGTACTGTTTTCATCCATATTTTACTGATGTGATTGACATGGCTTCTTGTCGCATTAGAATATTAGGAATGCGTGCATAATTAGTTTGGCGAAGAGATTCGCCTAAATGAGCACTTTGGGTCGACATATTATATGTAGACTTAAGTGTGTGGTTTAAGTGTTTGTATAAATGCTTGTATTAGTATGTATTGAATTAAATGGTGTTATGAATCAGTTTGAGATTGATTTCTCAATTAATATGCTGGTGTAAATGGCTTCCTACATGTTAGCCATATGTACGATTTCATTATATGTATGAAATGCATATGCTTGATGTTTCACTTAAGTGGTATGTTATAACATGTACTTGATGATTTCCTTATGATTTAGTTTGAGATTGAATTCTAAATTAATATGCCGATGGAGATGATTTCATATATGTTGGCGATATGCATAATTTCATTATATGTGTGAAAGACATGTGCAAGATGATTTACTTAAGTTGTACGTTATAACATGTGTTAACATGCTCACATGTTTGTATTCTATTTCCAATACTCTTACCTGATTGTTGATGTGGATTCATAATTGTTTGGGACTATACTTAGTCCAGGTAGTCGGTAACCGAGTGAATTCGTGGCTAGCTGGTATTTGCCACGAAGGACGCATCGATGAAAGTGAGCCGTCGATGAACGCGAGCCATGTTTTGGAGTTGGCGGCAGTGGTTAGGCCACACGAAGTGTTTCACGCACTTCATGTCATTCGACTTGCGATGCGCTCGTGCTAGTTGAGCCCGTCAAGTAACCCGACTGGTCGTTGTATGTTCACCCTGCATGAGTCATAACTGCTTGAACTTAGGGTACTGAACTTACCATTGTAAACCCTGTTAACCATGGTACCTTAATCCACAAAGACTCATGAGCCGGGCATGGTGGTATGGGACACCGTGGTCGAGCTGTCGGCCTACGCTGGGGCCACAAACCTCCCCGTAGTGACCAGTGAGCACCTAGTCTCGTGAGCAGATTATGGTGGTATGAGACACTATATTCTTGTTGTCGGCCTACACTGATCAGGTAACGAGTCCTTTGTAGTGACCGCGAGCGTATTCTGAGTCTACGGGAGACGACGACCCTTCAGTAGCAGTAGAGTACAGTAGGCCTGTATTGATAAGGTGATGGGGGAGCGGTGCAATGAGTGCGAGCAACAGCCCTGGCAGCCCTTGCAGCGACCTATAAAATATACATCGTATGAGATTACTAGGAGTGACGACTCTAGACAGGATCTGTGTTGGGATTGATATAAGGGAAGTACCTTAGTTTCTCAATCCTGTTGTTTGAATGGACTAATAACAACTCAGAAATCATATCACCATATCATTGCATGTGCCTGGAAGATGTGGAGCACTTGAGGGTCGATTGCATGCCGCGGTCGTAAGATGGTGCCGTATGAGGGAGATCGTCGGTGAGGGCATACATCATGCAATGTCATATTGCATTAACAACAGTATTAGGATTGTTTGATTTACTGCTTTACTCTTATTGCATGATTGATTTGATAACATGCTAATCTCTGCTCTCTTATCCCACTGAGTTGATCACTCACTCCCACGTTACGGGATGGTGTTTCCGGACAGCCACCAGTCCCTATTGTGATTGCAGATGATGGCACGGCCTGCGAGGCGGAGCTGGATTTGACGATGATGAGGAGGATTCCTCCTTTATGCGTGTTCTGATTGACGGGATTACAGGGAGGTTGATTAGATACCTTGACACTTGTCATTTTATATTTTTAGAATACTCATGTATATCCTTTTGGTTTACTTTTGGAGTATACATGTATGTATATAACCTGGTAACATGTTCACACTCTAGAGACACACAACAGTTTATATATGATATACATACTATCACAGTCTTCCGCTTGCAAATTTAACTGTCTATGGAGTATGATATGCTGTTCTGGCTTAATCTCACTCATGTTTAATACATTAACACAGACAACATTCAATCATACATATCTATGTTACATAAATAACATTTTAGAACTCGGGAGTTGGGTTTTTACTCGACCCCCCAATTTTCGGGATGTTACAGATATGATTCAGGACATCGTTGAGTTACTCGATATGACTTTGGAATTTGAAACCACCCAGTTGAGGTCACCATCTGAACTGTTGAATGTTGACGATTCAATTCCTTTTCTGAGTAGTATCAATGAACAGAGTCCGCACATCAATGCTTCGTATACTGACCCTCGATCTGTCTATGCAGGGCTGGAACAAGAGAGCATACCTCCGTTTAACTTTAAAGATGATGGATTCCTTGGGAAGCGCATCACAAACTTCAATGTGAAGAATGAATCACTCTTATATGAATTTCTGAACGCTTTGGATGCTTGTTTGGCACACTTTAAAGATTCAAACAATCTTATGATAAGAGACATAGTGAATGCATTATAAGACAACATCTCGGTAGTTATCACTGACCGAGAGAACCCTTACTTTGAAGCCCTTCCCTCCCCATAGCCTCACTATTTACCATTAAGGAAGGAGAAGCTAAAAATTGAATCGAAGTCTAACACTTCGAAATATGTTGAGATTACATCACTTATTGTAAAGTTTTTTGAACTTTATTTACTTGTAGTCTCTGATTCACCATGGGATACTAATGTTGAAACTTCTTTTGTCACAGGTGAATCGTATATACTCAGGATATCTCAATCAATTTAACGAAAAATTTCTTATGAGGTACATAAGTTTCTCTGAAAAGTCATGCTCTAGGGCATCCAAGCCTATTACAAAAAGGGCTTTTGGATGATCCTGTTGAGGAACTTACTGAGATACTTATCAAGATATTGGCCGGAAGAGAAACTTTACGGCATGATCGAGTAGTTTTTTCCTACTTTCATACGACTAGAGTAGTTTTCTTTATGTTGTTCTAGGATAGACGATTTTATATCATTGGGTTAGTTTGCTTCCTGTATTATTTTAGGATAGTTTGCTTTCATGTCTTCTCTCTCCTACTGACCGACTTTCATGTTGCGATCTTTTGGAAAGTCTCTCTCGATTTGTTATCCAGGTACTATCTTCCCATCAATTTTCCTTTACTTTTATTGTCCCATATGCATTGCATGCTTATATATCTTTTACATTAAGGACAATGTAGATTTTAGGTTAGGGGTGGAAGATTAGGTTTCTTAATCAGTGTTTTCTTAGTCTTGAGCAGAAATTTGTGAAAAATTTTTAAATTTTTTTTCTGAAATTTCTTATGAATTCGAAGTGATTGTGACAGGTATCTAGGGTACTTAGAATTTCAAGATACGTGATGTTGGTAATTTATGACTCTTGGATTTAGTATCTATTAGATTTCACAGTTAAGTTTGAATTGTTAATCGAAAATTAGAAGTCGTAAACATTGATTGAATCATGATTTCACATGTCAAATCTTGCTTTCACATTAAGGTTTCAGTTTGATATTGAAGGGTTAACTTGGTAATTATTAAGCATGTAAGGAACTAGCCTGAAAAATTTGCCCGTCATGATCAATTGAAGAAAAAGAAAACACCTAGCTATAAAAAAAATGATACCTTTGTAAAGGGTTGGGTGAATAATCTTTACCATAGGTTTGCTCCCTATACGTGTAGATTTAATTCCATATAGATGTATATGAAATGGGTTGGGTGTATGCTCTTCACCATAGGTTTGCTCCCCATATGTGAGGATTTGATTCCCCTTCTTAGCATTACTTTTAATAGAAAAATTAAAAGCTGGAAGAATGAAAAGATGATCTGTGAGGCAAGTTTTGGTTTAAGTTTTAGTTTTCATGAATTCTCTTGTCGGTTACCAATGATATCTTAAAACAGATAAATGAATTTTAATGATGATAAGCCGAGATTAGACTATACACTCATGGATCCTAATGTTTAGAATTTTTTCTAATTGGTGGATTAATACTTTGATCTTAATTATGAAGTCTACTGAGTGCTTGAGTATAGGGAATGTAAGGCCCAACATTCATGAATCTTAGACTTCTAGTATCTTGATTGTTTTAAAAAATCACTCGAGTTTATAGAAATTGTCCTGTAATTCTCAACTTATTTTTCGCATACTTTGCTCAGGACTAGCAAGATGCTGGTTGAGGGTTATGTTGAGGGTCAAATATTGCATATTAGAACCTAGTTATTGCTTAAATTTACGAAGATGGTATTGTTTAACGGCCTAATTTAATCATGTTTGTGATGCAGGGTGTATTTACGAGCATGGATTGAAATAGGATGTTAAAAGCATGGATTTAACGCTCATGAGTCACTAAGGCAAAGGACAGACACTAAGGGACTATGATCGATGGATATACATGCCAAAGATCCGAGAAAATTGAGAAACTAAAGCTCAAGTGGCTTAAAAAGGGTCCAGAATGAGGGATCATAGGGTTTTCATCATCCGTTCAGCTCGAAACTTCATACATGTCCTGAGATAAATGAACCATACACGTCGAATTTCAACTCTTGGATCTTTGTGGAAGTGGCCCAACGAATAGATCAGCCACCAAAATAGTGATACGGGGCTCACCTGATATCTGGATATTCTTTAATTTTGGTCTCAACTACTTAATCTCAAGAGGAAAGGAATGAACAGAGTGGATTAATCATATACATCACCGTGGGACCCACCCGTGCATTTCATGTGTACATCATGCGTTACTCCTGCATCACACCAGACTGTCAAGACCGGTCAAAGGCCTTGGACCCATCTCCTTCTCCTTTTCCAGCGTGGACAACTAGCATGTGCACCTGCGCCTGGCGGTTTTGGCTTTTGGGCCACCATTCCACCTCAATGATCTAATCAGCACCGTCCATTAGAGTCCTAAGGTCCCTCTTATCACAGCCTAGGTGGTGAAATTTTAAGATGCATCGGAGATTGGTTTTTAATCGTCTAAACGGATGACTGATGGTGAATTAAAATAATTTGTGGACCACCACGAATCTGATCCAAAACTGATCAGGTCCGACTGGTTTTTCAAGGGGAAACCAATGGACGGCGTGGATTTCTTTGATAAGTCTGATTATGGACCCCACCAATGTCACAGCGGAGCGTCTGTGCGAGCTCTGATCTGTAACAGAGGTTGCGACTGATCCAGGTGGGCCACCATCATTGATCAGACAGCTGATCCAGGCCATCCATCCTCTAGTTCAGTAAAAAATGTCCCAAGGGACGTTGATCTTTTGGAAAGAAAGCAAGGAAAGAGGGGAGTTGGGATGTTGTTTCTTGGCTGCACGTGTGGAAGGAGCTGCGAAAAAAGATTTCCACTGACTTTCTCTTACGCACCGCCTCCTCGTACGTAAATTTCCACTGACCTCCAGCATTCCACTGTCTTCCTAATCTTATAAGAAAGAAAAAGAGAGAACGTGAAGGAGGATTCATCCGCGGCTGGGACGTTAAGAGAGAGATAAAGAGTAGTTTCTATTTTTTATTTTCTTATATTTTTCTGAGATCTGGTCCAATCATGTTGGGCTAAACTTCTTAGTTAGGGCTAAGAGGTGAAGCTTGTAGCGTGATGAGGAGACCTTTTGCTTGTGCCTTTTATTTAAACTAAATTGATGTTGATTTTAGTTTAATTAAGGGAATATTTTTAGTTTTTAATGGTCTGTTTGTGACTAAAATTACAATGGGTCTGCGATAGCTTTGAGCATGTTCCTTTCCTTTTTATGTTTATGACGTCAGGAAGCCCTGTTGTTCACCATCATCTCCTGGGCATGGTCAGATGACGGTACCCTTCCTAACCTTCATATATTGTTGATTGGTTGGTAATAGTTTAATTTTGTTGTTAACTTTGTCTCCTGGGCATGGTTTAGTGTTGGAATCCCTACTAATTCATATACTTTTCATCTCTTGAAAACTATATCAAAAGAAGTTTAGTTTTGATTTCCATGGTTACACTCTTCAACTGGATGAAGATGGGACTTTAAGTCCAGTTGAGTTCTTGAAGAAGACACATGATCTCCCTGATCTCTGCAAGTGGATCCTCTGAATCCCTAGTTTCCTACCTTTGATCTCTCTAAATTTTAGATAAATATTTCACCATTATTCCTTAAATTTATTTGATTTGGATTTCGTCTTAGTCTAGTTCTAGTTCTACTTAGTTTCAGATAACGTACATGTATCAGTCCCTTGGGATTCGACCTCGGTCTCACCGAATTTATTACTACATCACAACCCTATAATTGGGGAATAAACACACATTGATTCGATACCCTGGCCAGGAGATGTGGGCTCGCGTTTAGTTCGAGAAAAAAACTCCGTGTTTGTAATCCTAAAAGAATCTCTACAACATGTCCCATTAATTAATCAATCACCTCATGTCAAGTACAAGAGTAACTCCACAGTCAACTCTCTCTCACCCTATCTTTTACGCACCCATACATGTCAAGTACAACTATCACCTCACATTCATCACTCACATCCATCACCTCTCTCTTACAACCGCTCCTTCTCTCTCTCTCTCTTCACATTTTTCAAGCAACAAAAATGGTAGACGTTAAAGCATTTTCAAGGAGAGAAAGTGTAATGTGTGTGGCCCACTTCTCACCCCAAGATCTGTCATCCTAGCCCTTCAATTCTCATCACCTTTAATCAAAGTGAAGCACAAGGAGATCGACATTCCATCGGACCAAGAAGATCGAATGGTAAGTGTTTCTATAGGTCTAGATTTCATGTTTTTATGATGGGAGAAGTGGGGCCTATCGATTGATGGTATGGATCTCACTTTGGACCCTAGATGTGGCCGATGGCCCACTATGATTCTCATGATCATTTCATAATGGGGCCATTCTCCATGGACCCCATCATGATGTTTACTTTCCTAAGTTTAAAAGGGGTCATCTAGACCTTCCATTTCGGTCAAGAAAGGATCTCCACCCTTGATTTTGATCGGTGGGCCCACATGTAATCGGACCCACTTGATGTATGTTGTAAATCATGGAAGGGAGGACCCATAGTATCGGGGTCCCTTCATCACACTCGTTTCTCTATCTCTATCTCTCTCTCTCTCTTCCTCTCTTTTCCATTTGTGTGATGTGTGGCCCACTCGGATGGATCTCACCTTGATCTATGCCTTACCCACACCATCTAACCACTTGGTAGCCCACCTAAGCAGCATACCTATAGGTGGGGCCCACCTTAGATATGTGTTATACACAAACCGTCCAACGTCCAGGGACGCTGGACATAGCTTCACAGAGAAGTGTGAACGGATAGCGTGGTGCACTCACGGCCAAACAAAAATATCAGTTTGTTTTAAAAACTTGGGTGGACCGCTCATGTAGGTCCCACCTTGATGTATGAATTTAATCCACGCCATCCATTCCATTCCCTAGATCATTTTAAGCGTTGAGTTGAAAAATGAAGCTAATCTGATAATCAAGCGGGCCATACCATAGAAACAGTGGTTTTACCGTTAAAACCCACTTTGATGTTTCTACACCCTAAAACATGTTGGATATTGGATTTGTTTAGTCTGTCCTGAGCCATGGAATGCAATGGCTAGAGTGGATTCTCCTAATGCGGGACCCATCTACGAAAAACCGTGAAAAAAACTTATTTTTCAATATATATATATATATATATATATATATATATATATATATATATATATATATATATATATATATATATATATATATATATAAAAGAAGCAGCAGGTGTTGATGCTAACGTCCAGAGGATGCACAGTAGCGTCCTGCTGCACTGTGACGTGAATGGGCAGGGACCATGGGTCCCACCATGTTGTGTGTGGAACATCAACGCCGTGTATTTGGTGGCCCCCCTTCTAGCCGTGGGCCACCCCAAAATTCAGTCACATGTGGAACTCAGGTGGCCCACACTACAGGAAACAACAGGATTGAACGTCTGTCATTGAAACTCTTGTGGTCCAGGAGCTTTGGATCATTATGAAATTTGTTTTTCCTCTTTAATTTGGGTTTGTGTGACCTTATTAACAGATTGGATGGAAGATAAACGTTATGGTGGGCCTCATGTGGGACCCACCTGCAAGAGGGACGACTGGTGTACCTAACTCCAGCTATGTAGCTACTGTAGTGACGTTAGAAGCTCTGTGTATCCCATCCGCCATCTGCACCATCCATTTTTATGGACGTTGGCTGATGGGGCCAGCCGTGATGCATGGGCTCCATCTGCACCGTCCGTGCAGTGGGCCACGCCATGATATGTGTTTTATCTATGTTGCCCATCTATTGGAAACATGGCTGCTCTCATGCTATCAGCAAATTCTGGGGGCTTGTGGTATGTATTACATTCACAGTCCATCTGTGTGGGACCCTCCATGATGCATGTGTTGCATCCAAACCATCCAACCATTTTGTCAGATAATTTTAAGGCTTGAGATAAAAAATAAGATAGATCTAGGATCACATGGACCACACTGTAGAAACAGTGGGTTTGAACGTTCACCATTAAAACCCTTGAGCTACAGGGTTGGACCAATATGATATTTGTTTTCCCTCTAAATCTAGGTCTTTGTGACCTTATGAATAGGCTAGATGGGAAATGAACCCTATGATGGGGCCCACTGGAATTTAACCGTGAAAATCATTATCAACATGGTTAAATATGGCATGGTCCAGTTGATCTTTTGATATGATTTATTTTTATATAATACTCTATATTGATTCTAAAAATAGAAGAATTTGAATTGGCTCATTCAACTTGGCCCATTTGACTCGGTGCATTCGACTTGGCGCATTCAACTTAGTCCATTTGATTTAGCCCATTGTTTCGGCCCATTTGATAAGGCCCAATGTGATATATGAGGCCCATTTTTTAGGCCCACCTTGGTGTGTATAAGGCCCGTTGTTGAGGCCCATCTTGATATATATGAGGCCCATGGGCTGAGGCCTAATGGGATGTATACAAAGTCCATTACAATGTGTGATTCCATGTAATGAATATAATGATGTTTATGACGAGTTATGCCTTGGGAGCAATGATGGTTTGACGTTCATATTGTAAGAATAATGTTGGTTAAATGTCCACATTATGACTCTCCCTAGGGCCCATTGATAGGCCCATACTTGTAGTGTGTAGGCCATTTAGGCCCATCTCCGTTGTAAGGATAGTTCATCACCTTATAACATGCTTAATATAATTTCATGACTCATGCCCATACGCATCATATTTATGCTTGTTATGAGTAGTGACTGATCATAGCATATGCCATTGGGTAGATCATTTATGAGACTCCTTATGAGATAGAGTGCGCCATATTATCGTGCGGTATGCGCAGGATTGTTGCATGATTGACAGTGTGACTCATGCATCTCGTATATATTGTAACGTCTCGAAAAAATCTATACAGAGACCCGAGTACCAACTCGATCAAAAATCACTTAGGATAAATTCCTTTAGAAAATAAGCGTAAGTTAACTAGTGCTATGTTAAACTAGCTGTGAAATTAGTACTGTTCACTTTAAATACATTCTGTAAGACCCAAAACTTGTAGAATCAATGCCGGTATAACATCCTAAAACCTAGGATCAAACTCTAAACCCGTTTGCTCTCAGGAACCCGTTGAAACTTTGTATTGGATCTAGACCGCGTGTCGAAAGTCTGATATCTACAATCTTAGACCGTTATGACCGCTTAGCTGGAATTGACAATCGCTTCGAAAATCAAGTCCAACTGATGTTCTGAGGCTATTTCATTGAGCCTGGAGTAAGGAGTATGAGAAAGAGTGAAATTCTTTATAACTTAAATGTGATTTAAATAAATCTGGCACGTGACGCTTGCGGGTTAAGTATAAGCATTCAGACCGTTGGAATCTGACCCAAATACACCCTCGGATCAGGGAACATTTCCCACTCAGGTCAGTGTACTTGAAATCCTCGATCGAATCTCAGTGACCGTTGAACTGAAACTGGTCCGCCACGTGCGATCTGGAAACCCGATTGAACTAAAAACTTAATGTGATCAGGATCCAATATCCATGAGCTTAAGTCCGACCGCATTTGGTCAGGGCACCTTCAGAAACGTTCTTTTGGATCGGAAGAGACCCGATTTGGCTATAACCTAAGTATACCTTGGTTTAAAGTCTAAATGGGTGACTTTTTAACCTATTTGAGGACCTTAAACCCTCTCATATTCCTCCCATATGAATTTGTAAAAACCTTAGAAAAGAGAAGAGAGAAAAGAGAGATCGTGTGGAAGTTGTGAGGGAAAGTCCTTGGCACTCGATCCTGCTTCTACATGTACCTAATCACCGCGTTCTAATCACTCTTCCGGTGATTTTGACTTCATTCTAGGTAAGAAAACCCTAATCTCAACCTGTTTTAGGGATTCCATCGATACAAGTGGCGAAGTAGCTAATTTATCTGGTGATGTAGGTCGTCATACAGACGTTGACGAAGCATAGAGTTCCTATTCGATTCGATACGCTTCTACGGCGTAAGGTGAGGATTCTAGATACTTAGGTTAACTATTTTCAAAGCTTTCAATGTCGTTTAATAGTAGATTATCGACAAGAATGCTGTTTGACATATAGAACATGCTGTCTGTTTTCCATTTCGATTACGTACGGAGAATATGAGATTTAGGGTATTTTAGGTATTTATAGGAAATACTGTATACGTCCATATTTTGCCGATAGAATTGCCATGGGTATTTGTCATGTTATTATACAAGTTATGCGTGTATGATCTGTTTGGCGAAGAGATTTGCCCTAATGCGCACTTTGGGTCGACATACGCTATGTAGACAAATGTGTGTAGACTAAGTGTTTGTATAAATGTTTGTATTAGTATGTATTGAGTAAATGTTGTTGTAGATTAGTCTTGAGATTGAATTCTCAATTAATATGATGATGTACATGATTTTCCTCCATGTTGTTATATTGAATTGATTTCCTTATATATATGGAATACATGTGTTTGGTTGATTTGCTTACGTTGTATGTTATAACATGTTGTTAACATGCTTGGACTGTTTGTATTTCATTTTTGTTACTCTCATATGATCACTGATGTAGATTACAAGTGCTTGGGGCTATGCTCTAGTCCAGGCAGTCGGTAATAGATTCGAATTCGTAGTTGGCTGCTATTTGTCACGAAGGACGCGTCGATAAACGTGAGTTATGCTTTGGGTTGGCGGCAGTGGTTATGCCACATGAGGTGTTTTATGCACTTCATGTCGTTTAGCTTGAAGTGCGCTCGTATTAGTCGAGCTCATCAAGTAACCCGACTGACCGTTATATGTTCACCTTGTATTGGTCATAACTGCTTGAACCTAGGGTACTGAACTTACCAGAGAAAATCCTGATAACCATGGTACCTTGATCCATTAAGACTCATGAGCCGGGCATGGTGGTATGGGACACCGTGGTCGAGTTGTAGGCTTACGCTGGGGCCACAAACCTCCCCGTAGTGACCAGTGAGTATCTTAGACTCGTGAGCCGATTGTGGTGGTATGAGACACTACATTCGAGCTGTCGGCCTACTCTGATTGGTGACGAGCCCTTTGTAGTGACCTCGAGCGTATTCTGAGTCTACGTGAGGCAACGACCCTTCCGTAGCAACAAGAGTACAACTAGGCCTGTATTGATAAGGTGATGGGGGAGTGGTGCAACGAGTGCGAGCAACAGCCCTGACAGCCCTTGCAGCGACCTAGAAATATACCATCGTATGAGATTACTAGGAGTGAAGACCCTAGACAGGATCTGTGTTGGGATTGATATAAGGGAAGTATCTTAGTTTCCCAATACTGTTGTATGAAAGGACTAATAATAACTCGGTAATCATATCCATATCACACTACATGTGCCTGGAAGATGTGGAGCACTGAGGGAAGAAAGCATGCCGCGGACGTAAGATGGTGTCGCATGAGGGAGTATGTCGGTGAGGGCATCCATCATGTCATTTCATTCTTGCATTAACAACAGTATATAGGAATGTCTGATTGTTTGCTTTACTATTATCGCGTGATTGATTTGATAACATGCTAATCTTTACTTTATGATTCCACTGAGTTTATCACTTACTCCCACGTTACGGGACGGTGTTTGCAACACCTACTAGACTCTGTCTTAGATACAGGTTGTGAGGCGATTCAGGAGCTGGAGCCGGACTACTTCGAGGACCAGGATGTGTTCTCGTACATGCAGTTCTCTGACAGCTTCGCATAGATGGCCTGGATCAGCGAAATTTTGCTAGTTGGACTATCATACGACATTTTGATTTTGGTTTGATATATGTATATATGACTCAGAGATGTATTCATACTTTGGAGACAGTTCGAGATTGTTTTGTTTTTCATATAGTGATATATATATATTCTTCAGTCTTCCGCTTACGTTTTATCACTGGATCTGAAGTATGAATTGCAGTTTTGGTATAATATCACTCATGTTAATGCACTAACTCAGACAACATTGAATTATAAACATATTTGTTGCATAAGTGATGGTCTGGAACTCGGGAGTTGGGTTTCTACACGACCTCCGATTTTCAGGGCGTTACATATGTGTGACATGATCATTGTACAACCTAATGACATTAGGGCTGTGGCCTCCACAGGCATGTGCAACTATTACGAGATAAAAATATGTTGAAAATCCTCCTTGTAGGATCCCAAGATCGGAATCTGGTGTATAGACACTGGGAGCTGAGAATGGGGTAGTACGAAGGCTGTTGGCACTAGATTCGGTGATCGAAAATTTTATGAGCCCGGTTTCCGAGTTTGGGGCGTGACAGAACATTTACCATTGAAACCCTTTTAGGGGTCGCAGAAGTTTTGGATCATTATGAAATTTGTTTTTCCTCTTCATCCAGGTCTTTGTGACCTTATGAATAGATTGGAAGGAAAATAAATGTTATGGTGGGCCTAAGAAAATTTTTAATGGTGAAAATCAAATTTCCCGCTGCTCTTTGTGGTGTAGTCCATTTGATCTTTGGGTATGATTTTTTTTTTTTTTTTGGATAATGCTTCGAAATGATCTCGAAATATGGATGAATGTTGTGGATATAATAAATACATAACTATGGGGCCCACATAACTTTGATATCTTTTGAACCATTTGTACAACTCGGAGTTCAAGGAGCGTCAGCGGCCAATCCTCTTTCGGAAGGAAAAGCAGGGGCATTTTTGACTTTTGGGAAGCCGTCCGTACGTAAGGGATTTATTCTTGAAAGGTAAAAAGAAGTGGGCTTACAAATGTAAATTGGTCATAAATGGGTAGTATAGTTGTAAATTTCTCAGGAGAAAAATCTGAAAGAAGGTCGGGTCAGACCTTATTGACCGACTTCCTTGGTCCGGTGCACAACGAGTGCATGCATTCCATGTGCACATTCATCAAAGGTGGGGTTCATGGGTTTCATCTGTGAAATCCACACTGTCTGGTAGGTTTTTCTGGCCTAATTAGGACCTCCGGGCATATATGGGGTGGATCTAAGGCTAAGGTGGGTCACACTTCAAGGTTCTTGGGTTTTAATTGTGGATTTCCATCAAACCGCTAGTATGATTGTTTTCAATTTGATCACCTGTGGTTATAAAGGTTTCCAATATAAATATATGGATTTTAACAATTGTTTTGTCAATCAAGCGGTCGCATTGTGTGATCAAGTGGTAGGCCGATGGATATGAAGCATTGTGGAGTTGATAAACGGTGGATATGATTATTTATGTCTCAAGATGGAATAAGGATGGTTCATTCTACCTAATATGATGTCACACTTAATTTTGTCTAGGTTGGGATTTCAACAATGGGGCCTTGTGAATAGATTATCCAACTTTTGGTATGGATTATTATTATATGATTTTTAATGGGGCCTTGAAAATCAACGGATGGATGGTCTGGCCAATGGATGAGAAGTATTCTTGATGGTTAGATTGATGCATGGTACAATTTACATGTTGACCTCGAAGTATTCAGGTGCGATATCACATGCCTTAACGTCGGAATTTGGAAGCATGGATTGGATAGTTATTGATGATGCAATCCTATGTTGGGAAGTTAGGAGTCAATTAAGGTCGAATCGTGAGTAATCAAGCATGGTGTAAGTTATAGGTTATGTACGTTTTAACATGCGTTCATGTTAGGTTTGATTTAAATGGTAACACCGAGTACTGAAAAGTATGAGGAGTCACAGATCCACCCTTTTGGGCGCTAAGTTAAGATTGTACATGAAGCGATCAATGAATGCTTGGGAAAGTTGTTCCCAAGTTTTGATTCAACGGTAGTCCAGTGACATGTACCAGTTTAATGCGTCGCCTTTCAGGGAATTTTGAAACAGACGGATCAACGCTCCGTCATTACCTGTCACGATCTTAAGCTCTCCATAAAATATTCTCAGGTGGGCTATGGGGCACCCAATGCCATCATATCTTTTGAATTTTGGTACCTCGAAGTCTTGATGTACCTTCACATCTGGGAAGTGATACAGATCCCTAAACTTGGTGGATGGGAGGGCCACCCCGTGCAGCTTCTGATGCTTCCTCTTTATCTCTTGCAATTGCTCTTGAATTTGATCAATTTTGGAGGGATCGGACGAGAGTGGTTTTGCCCCTTGCCAACCTTGAACTGCCCACCTCTCATAATAATTGGCATTGTTGATGCCCCTATGACTCCTACTTGGAGAAGGTTGGAGTTGGTGATTACTCTCATTATAGGGAGTTTGTTGGACTGGGATTAAAAAATGAGATTGTAGAGAAACCCTAATTGTAGGGGGAGGTTGCAATTGACTGAAACTCTTGTTAGGGAGATGATTTTAAAATTGACTGGGGGTCCAAGCTATGAGATGATGGAACTAACCCCCGTTCGTGGGAGGATATTAGAAGAAATGCCTCGAGATAGATGGTTGTGCTGACTGGTGCTAGGTGTCCCGTGCAAACTCGGACTGCTGTGGTAGGGCTGAGCTGGAGGCTATGAGAGCTAGTGATTGCGATTGTGCTTAGCCAACCTAGGTGTAGGCTGTAGGATCTTATGCTTGCATGAATTGCAGGAACATTTCTTACATGACATTTATTCCTTGTGTCAGTTCCTAGATGCAAGTCACTGGAACGACTTCTACTTCTGCAGCCGTACAGGATGAGCTTTTTTCATGTCGAGAATGGGGAATAATTGGACATCCTCCTCATGGTTTGCCATGGCTATTTGTGATATGGTACGGAATATGCTATAGAAGGAAAGGTTTTTTTGGGGACATTTAGTCCGAAGAGGCACAATGGTTTTGGGATTTTTTTTTTTTTAAAATAATAATTTATTTTTGGGTTTTATAGATGAAGTGTATGCTAAATGCAAATGCGAATGCGCAAGTGTTATAGATTGTCACATATTAAAGAGATCTTACTTTTCAAGTTGGGTTGTGATGGAACCAGAAAATCCCCAGTAGAGTCACCATTCTATGGACATTAGATTCAGGATGTCAGATCGTGCTCACGCTGACGGTAAATTTAAAGATGTTTGTGGGTGAGATTGTAAAGATGTTATATTTGACTGGAGTTGCCACTAACCAATTAATCCGATTCCACAGTTGGCTAAACCTTGTAGAAACGTTAAGATAGAGAATATGAGGATTCCTCGTTGTAAAATGACTCATTGATCCGTGGCTAAAGGTTCTGAGTAAGGAACTACAGTTATAGAGAGCGAAGGTGTTAGACACTCACTTTGCCCTTACAAACATATGATCTCTACTTCATTAGATCTTTCAAACTTTTGATGATTGAACTAGTTTTTGTGCATTGATGTATGTAATGTGTGTAAAACATTATGTTTAATGCACCATTGTTGCCAAGCGGCGTCTTGGGCTAGATAAATATGCCATGACTGACTTACCTGTAGAGCAGAATAGCCATTGACCCGAGTTTTTTATGGACAAGATTTGAGAAACTCAACAAGCCTCGGAGCATAGTGATAATGTTAGATATGAAATGCTACAGATGAGATGAACAGGGGGATTAGATGGGTTCGTAAAATAGTTAATATGAGTAGAGGGAAGGGTACTAGAGTCAGGTCACTAAAATAGTTAATATGAGTAGAGGGAAGGGTACTAGAGTCAGGTCACAGTGCCACACAAATCGAGCTTGCAAAGGGAGAGATTGCACTCATGCAGGTACCTGTCAGGGTAGGAGACTTGTCACACGGTTGGGAGTCGCCAGTACCAAGCGGGGCCTCCTGCTTTGGTAGGTCAGCTCCTCCACACCAGGCTCTATTTTCAGGGGTGGTGTGTTGCTGTTTGCACATTTCTATCTGATTGGCCCTTGGATTTGGACTTGGTTTAGGATTTAGCTTAACTAGGTCATTTGATTGGGTAGGCCATTGAGTGAAGCGGCTTAGTGAGTCGACTCAGTAAATTGACTCCATGCGTTGACCGAGGGCGTGACATTATTTCGGCTAGGTTTTTCTTAAGATTAGGTTTTTGGGTTTGGATTAGGCTTAGAATTTGGATTAGGGTCGGGTTTAAGCTCAGGGGTTTAGATATAAGGGTCAGTGTCTGCCTTAGTTAGCTTGTTGACTGGGAGGGGTGTATACACAGTCCACCACTTTCACCGGGTTATTTTAGAACGCGAGTCCAAAAGTAAAACATATCCAAGCCTCATACAGGCCATACCCTAGCAAACTGTACGGATTAAATAATCTCTGGTTACCAATGATAGCTTATTGGAACGCGAGAAGTTTTGGCTAAGAAGGATATTCGTGTTTTTCCAGCATCCCAGTGGTTTACCTCGTAAACGGGTTAGATGGCATATAAAGATCACGTGGTCCCCGTGAAAGTTTCAACGGTCAATGTTGCGTCTCCACATTTTCCCGTGGTGTGTTTTACTTGAGTTCCGCGGCTTCTGCCTATTTTTGAGATCACATCCAATCGGCCGAAACTCATCGAGGGAGCGGATATGACGGAAACGGATTGGCTACTCCCCCTTACACCAGCCAATGGCAGGTGGTTGGTGCTGTGTGGGCCTCATGATAATGTATTTGTTTCATCCCTGCCATTCATATGTTTTTATAGATCATTTTATGATACAAGGAAAAAATTAAATATATCACAATCTCAAGTGGACCACATTACAGGAAATAGTGTTGAGTGAACGTCAACCATTAAAAACTTTTTGGGGTCATAAAAGTTTGGGATCAAGTTGATATTTACTTTTTCCCTTAATCTGGATCTTTGCGACCCACTCAACATATTGAATGACAAATAAACAGTACAGTGAGCCTTAGGATGATTTTAATGGTGGATATCCAATCACTATTGTTTTCCTGTCATGTGGTTCAACTGAATTTTATATTCCTCTAATTTTTGTTATCTTATATTAAAATGATCTATAAATATAGATGGGCGGCATGGATGAAACACATACATCTCGGTGGGGTCTGTAGAGCACTGACCACCAGCCACCGGGCTGGTGGCAGGGGGAGTAGCCAATCTATTTCCGGATGTGACAAGCACTTTGTGGTGGGCCCGACAGAGCTTTGGGCTACTCAGGCTCCCTGTAGCTACAGGGGTTGCCTGCAACTTGTGCCACCCTCTTCTGCGTACATACCCCTCAGAGGACCCACCAATTTTTTCTCAATAGAAATGCTACACCGTCCATTTTTCCACCAACTACTTAATCCAATTAGACTATTCATCCACTGGGCTCTGTACGAGGAAAATCTCACCCTTCTGAGATGTAAGGTGGTAACGAAGTTTAAGTTAGAAACAACCATCCTAAGATAAAAAGCGTCTCACCTAACCATTCCCTTTGTAAATTGCTTGGTTGCTTTAGTAGTCGACGGTTGAATAATAACGCCATTTTCATAAATTTGATCCTAATTCACTAAGTGGACGCCTAGAGTGAAGGCTTTTAATTTGATTAGACTTCAATACAACTCTGACATGCCTGATATTTAACATATTTACACACCCTTAGTTGAAATTGTAATATTTATTACAAGTGGGTCACATGTTCGGATTGACCAACAACACTTGTTGTAATTAATTTCTATGCATATGCGTATGATCCATCATACTCCGTTAGAGTATCAAACCCGTAAAAAAGGTCCAATGCCCGAATGGTGTTCTGAACGGACGCGGATTTTCATTCATGCCGTCTATTTATTTTTATAGATTATTTTAGGCATTGAGATCAAAATTAAAGTATATCCACACTTCAACTGAACCATACCATATGAAACAGCAGAAGTATTAGTTTCCACCGTTGAAACCTTTCTGAGGCATGCAATAATGTTTATTTTTCATCCAACCTATTAATAATATTAAACAGAAATGGACGAAGGGAAACAAATAAATATCAGCTTGATTTAAAACTACTGTGGCCCTGAGAACTTTTCAACAGTAAAAACTCAATTCATACTTTTTACATTGGTGTGGTCCACTCGATCTTTTTATAGGCTTTATTTTTGAGCTAAAGAGCTAAAATTATTTGATAAAATGGATGATCGGATTAAATAAAATGCATAAATTAAGATGGCCCCACAGAGTTTAGTCAATATGCTAAGGGTACGGAGTTACTCAGTACGCAATCCGCTTCCCCAAAGGAAGTTCCTGCGCAAGGATTGTGTGTGGGCCCACTTAGATGTTTCTGATAAATCCAATCCCTCTATCCGTTTTTTAAACTTATTTTAATCAAAAATGATGAGAATCCAAAACTCAAGTGGGCCACATGAGAAGAAACAGTGAATATTTAGTGGTCACCGTTGAAACATTTATATTGCCATAAAAGTTTTGTAACTGTTTAAATTTTTATTATTTTCATTTTATCTGTGTGAAAATGACCTTATAAACGGTTTAGATGGCATATAAACAGCAAGGTGGAGTCTAATAAGGTTTCAACAGTAGGCATTCCTTTCCCCACCGTTTCATCTCCTATGGCCCACTTTAGTTTTGGATCTTACTCATTTTTGGTACGATGTCTTGAAATGAGGTCGAAAACGGATGGACGGGTTTGATTTCTCACGAACATAGCAGTAGGTCCCACCCAGAATCCTTCCGCGGGAACTTTTGCGAAAGGCTTTCGCTGGAAATCCGCGTCCGTCCGGAACGCATGATGTTCGGGCTCTTGAAAGACAGACTAGGACCCGAAACGACCTGTTGGCCAGCAAGAACGGACACTTAGCCCGGGTACGGGTACTCCCTATCCGACCGAAATTCATGTCCCCACACGTATCGCGCTCTTCACACGTATACTTTAGAGACTGCACAGGTGGAAATCTGGCATGTATTTGAGATCTGAGCCGTATATAAGGTGGGTCACACAATGATGATTACTTGACACAAAAATCAGATTGGTTGAGTCATCAATAGACACACACGTGTAAGTTGAATCACAGCCCACACTTAATAAACGGATCGAGGCGGCCACCGTCCCTCTGTATCCGTGTCCGGGTCGTTTATTAAACATCTGTCTCAGAGGGCGATTCTCCCATTACGCGGAGCGCGAGATTTGCACACGCCTCTTTCCATCTCTATGAAAAGGTATGCCCTTCCTCCACCACATCTCTAGGGTTTCTTTTACCAGTTCTCAGACCTTCGTCGATTTTTAGGGTTTCCATTCTATCTCCGCTCTTGCTATGGTATCTCTTTTCATCACCGATTTCGGAATCGATACGAAATCCGCCGTCAATCGATCTCTCTTCCGGACTCGCGGAATAGCCAGGGTTTCGGAAGGTTCCGATGTTGGGAAAAGCGATTCCGATGCTAGAAGAACTGAAAGGGAGCGTTCGATGATGGGGGATTCTGATGATATTAGGGTTTCTTCGGAGATCGATGTAGAAACTAGGATTTCTGAGAGCAAGGGCCGGGACTTGATTTTGAATGGTGGCAGGAGCGAATATGCGGTCGCGAAATCTGTGAAAGAGCGCGAGGTAGAGGATTCTGGAGAAATTGAAGTTAGGATTTCTGAATTGGGGTTCGGTGGCGGTGATGGTAAATCTGATGGTGGGCATGACGAGGTGGAGTGTTTGATGTCGATGTCTGAAGAAATTAGGGTTTCTTCGGACATCTCCGGTGGAGAAGTCAAGGGAAACATGGAATTTAGGGAACCTGAAATTGAGGTTCATAACCTGCGTTTCAATGGCATTAATGATGGAAAGAAAGAAGAAATTAGGGACTCTTCAAAGGTTGGTTCCGGAGGCACTGGGAGAAAATTTGAAGGTAGGATCTCTCAACTTAAGGCTTGCGGCCCATATATTAATAGCATAAGCAGTAAAGCTGATGGAAGGAAAATGACGAGTACTATGGAAGCGGCAGAGGAACAGATATTTGGTGGGTTGAGTTCTTTTATTCCAGATACAGTGGTATTGGGTGCAGCAGAAGGCTTAACCTACGGATTTGAGCCTGGCGACATGGTATGGGGAAAGGTTGCTTCCCACCCTTGGTGGCCTGGTCACATCTTTGACGAAGCCTTTGCTTCATCTTCTGTAGGACGGACACGGCAAGATGGTCATGTTTTAGTTGCCTTCTTTGGTGATAGCAGCTATGGATGGTTTGAGCCTGCTGAGCTTATACCATTTGAACTTCACTATGTGGAGAAGTCAAGGCAGACAAACTCCCGGAATTTTGTGAAGGCCATCGAAGAGGCTGTTGACGAGGTGAGGAGGAGAAGCACTCTTGGGTTGGCCTGTCGGTGTCGGAATCCGTTCAATTTCAGTCCTGCCGGCGTTGAGGGGTACTGCACAGTTGATGTGGACAACTATGAACCTGGAGGGGTTTACTCAAAGAAGCAGATTGAGAAGGCAAGAAATGGTTTTCAGCCCATTGAGGTGCTTTCTTTTGTACAGCAGCTAGCATTGATGCCAAGAAGTAATGAGCCAAGGAGTTTTGATTGGATTAAGAATTTGGCTTCAGTTGTTGCTTATCGGAAGGCAGTGTTTGAGGAGTTTGATGAGACTTATGCCCAGGCGTTTGGGGTGGAACCAATACGCCCGTCGCGTAATGCCATGGGGGTGTTGGAACAGCCTGACAGAGTGCCACCTCGAGGTATACATGACTATCTGATTTATTTGCAAATTGAGTACTCTGGTTGTTTTATATTTTGTTGGATACTGTTTAGATGTTTATTTGGTGCTATAAAAGCTGATGGTCTGTATCTTAATGCAGTGTTTTCTCCTGTTAGTAGTACTCATAAGTATCATCTGATCTTTATTTGGAGTTTTCTTTTGTTTTATTTCTTTTTTTTTTTGGTGTTTGATTTTATTTGAAGTTTTCTTTAAAAAAAGAAAGAAAAAAGCATATTAATTTTGAAGTAAGAAGGAAAAAGCATATTAATTTTAAAAAGGAAGAATTATATTAATTTGAAGTTTGAATAACATTGCATTCATGTTCTTGTTCATTTGATTCTGCTTCCCCATCCTCATTATGTCATGTTGTATGGATCTGTCCTTGATTATCTTACTTTCAGTGCCAAAGTACTCCTTGTCTAATGCTTAACTAATTTACAAGAAACTATTTATTTTAGATCCAATTATTCAAAATTGAGATGATGAACTAATTATATAGTCTTAAAATAATGATTCTATCAGCATTGGCATTTCCAATTTCTCCAACATTTCTTAACCAAATGTTGATAAGTAGTAGTTCCCCCCAATGACTTCTGTAATCTCTTGAAGCCTTGTGAGGTGGTGGTTGGCATTCAGAGAGTTTTTTAGTCTGTCCTTTCTTCTTTCAGTTGATTAGTGTAGTTCTATTGGTTTGTGCTTTCTGCTGTTTCGTAATTGTTTGGATAGTCCTCTGGGATTCAGACCATTAGCAGCTTTTCATAGTGATCTGTTCATTTTCTAATGGCTGGAATGTCTGGGAGTGGAGGATTCTGATAAGATCATCACCTCTGCGAAGACGGCCATACGAAAAAACCAGGCTGATTGCGAGCCAGTCTTATTAAAGGAATGGACGGTTTAATGAAACTTGCCGACTGTCCACATTTGTTGTACATATTTGGCCCACTTCATAATTATAATGGTCTGAATTTTTTGTGTTTGTCTATATGATGGGGGCCACCTATTGCTCCATTCAGAAGTCAGGCTCACTTGCGAAGGTGGCATCTGTGCTGTATGTAAGGGTGTACGAGGGAGCCTTTCCTAAATATGCAAGCATAAAGTAATTTCCCACTAATTCATAAACTTTAAAGTTGAGGTATGTTGAAATTGCAGCTCCAGAATTCCTGAAATAAGAAGAGACAACACACATTACACACAAACCAATTAATAACTTAAGAGTTCCTTACAGCAGAAACCAGATGAACCTCATTATATCTATTGTGACATTTGCTAAGCCCATACACATGTGCAACTCCAGTAGAGTTCACGCTTTCCTGTTGGTGGAATGCATGCAGTGCATTTTAGTTGGCTCTACACTCATGCAGTGTAGTTTAGTTGGCTGTAGATTATAGGAAAGCTGGGAAACGGCAACCTGCTGGGAACTGGTTGCCAATGCACTCCAACTTTGGAAAGAATAGTCCTAGTCTAAATCTCATTACAAAAAATCCTTTTAAAGCTACAACATCAATTTCAGGAAGCTAATCCTATACTAGTGTGGGGTGGAACTGTGTAGGGACCCTGGCACGATAATCAGGTTGGTTTGCTAGCTACATTGTCCACAATTTATGAAACGAATGAACATCTGATAGAAACTATGCCAGAGTTTTCTAACCCATGTGCTTTTTTATTTTTATTTTTTTATTTTTAATTTTTTAAACACTGGCCCACTAGAATAATTAATCAGCTAGAGTTTTGGGTGGGATCCACCTGATGGGTTAGTCCATGGTCAGATCCACCCGATGGTTGACGCATGGATAATGCATCTGTCCGTCCTGATGACACATATCGGATATTGCCACAGATGGTATGTATTGTGAATGTGTGTGAGCTTTTCAAGATTGGCATGTAGGATTTCCGAAGTTGGTCTCTTGCTGAGCTCTGAAGTTATGGGCTTTGAAGTTCTTTTAGGGGCTACTTCATCTACAATGTTTGTGGAATAAACTTATCCTACAGTGTGGTGTGTGGGGCCCACTGTGATGTGTGAATGGCAGAGTACGGGCCTCGTGTTCTCCTTGGAGCTTAAGAACAGGCCGATCCAAGACTTAGGTGGGCCACACCATGAAAAATCATGCCTAGAACCTCAAAATCACTGTGGCCCACTTGAGTTTTAGAATCTTATGACTTATGGGGATTCGTTCAACTTGGTGGTGAGCATCTTTTGAATCATTTAGATGGCATATAAAAGATATGGTGGGCTCATGCCACCAATCTCATGGGGTGGAAGGTTCCAATTGTGGGTGTTCTCATCCCGACTGTTCGCAGTGGTGTGACCCACCGTACTCTTTATTTGGTTGATTTTTGGCATGAAAATGAAGGTGCTTACCTTATGGAGATTACATCATGGTGGGCCCCACGCATGGTGTTGTAGAATAAAATTTTTCTACATAGGCGAACTGGCTGTGTCCATTAATGAGATTTAGACAGGAGATTCTCTTTACGAAATTGGAATGCATTGGCAACCGGTTCTCATCCAATTGCCGTTTCTTGGCCTTGTAATCAAGTGCCAACTTGACCATATTGCATGAGCTGTACCGATGGAAAACTAGTGCAGTTGCACATGACACGTGGTTTTAGGAAACTTACAATAGATGTATGGGCTTAGGAAACATTACCTACTGTGGGCATAGGAAACTTACAATAGGTGTATGGGCTTAGGAAACATAACCTACTGTAAGAAATTAAGAAATTGTTTCTTTCTTTAATGTTGTTATTTTAAAGAAAATAAATAAAAAAAGAGGTCCAGATTCCCCAAAATCAGTCCATCTAATTGTATTTGTAACATCTAAAGATGTAATTAAAAGGAACTTTTTCAAGTTTCGGGCATGTTTGGATTTGTAAAAAGCACGTGAAAGGAAACTGTTTTCCCATAAACCTTTTTATCAAGAAACTATTGGAAAGAAAACATTGTTTTCTGCCTCTTTATTCAACAAGAGTTTTGTAGAAAATTTGGGGCCTGCTTACAAATTGGTGGTTTGAAAAAATAAAATAAAACATTCATTAGAAATTTTTTACCCCAAAATAGTACGTAGTATTAGTGGGTAAGACCTATTACTCAATATGGGGTGTTGCAAACCTTTCTAAAAGAAGGCCTGCAACAGGCTTGTAATGGCCGTAGCAGGATGATATGGGCTTGTAACAGTCATGTACCGGACCAATTCATTTTCTTTATATATATATATATATATTTTGACTGTTAGAAGGCTGCAATGGCTGTAAGGTGACCACCCTTACTGTTACTGAATATCTTTGGCTAGATTAGCACTTGGGAATTGGGATACTTGAAGCTGTATGGTGGTACATGTGGGGTGCATGATGCTGCATGGTAGGCACATTGGTGCACATTGACACATTTTGCACTGTGCCATGTATGGTGTGGTTGAAGATGCACCTGTGGCACATTGGCACATGTGGGGCACAAGCTAAGGTGGATGCCGTCACATGTTGCACATTGGCACATGTGGCATATAGGCACCATGGTTTTTAGATTCAGAGACTTGGGATTGACTCAGTCGATCTCAAGTTGAGTTGCATGAGTCAACTGGTGTGTTGGCCTGACTTGCTCATGTTGGGGGTGACTGCAGTGTCAACCAATGGTTTCAAACCGGATTAGTTAGTGCTGAATCCGAGTTGACTCATCTGAGTTGCACCTGAATCAGACCAGTTGTGTAAGTGAGGTGTGTCAGAAGACTTGCTCATTTCGTGGTGACTTAGGTGTCAACACGTGGTATCGAACTAGATTGGTTAGTCACAAATCTGAGTCGACTATTCTGAGTTGCACCCTTTAAACCATGAGTGTTACATGGGGCACAACCGAAGATGGTTGACGGCTCACGTGACACATGAGGCACATGTGTGGCTTCGTTTGATTTGATTTTCTTTTATTTTTAAACACACACTCATACCCACACACACCACATGGGCACTCGAACCCCTGAACTCAGTGTTGAAACTCAGTCTACCACTGAGGCATGAGTGGACCCATGTGAGGCTATTAAAGATGGACCCCATTTTCGTTTGTGCCAAAATGCCCTTCTTAGAAGGGGAGCTGGGAAAATAAGTTCGTTGATTTTCCAATAGAAAGAGGAGTGGGACATGGCGTTCCCCAAGAGTTTTCATAAAGAAAGGCTTCACAAATAGCGAAAAGTTAGTTTCATAGGAAACGAATAAATTCCTTTGCAGAAATCCAAATGGGCCTTTAAAAGAAAAGGAAAAAAGTACCTAAAAATACTTCGCTTTTCTCTACTAGGTCTACAGTTGCCCTTAATTAGAAGTTTGCTAGCCCAACTCTTCACATGCAGCAGCAAATGTGCAAACCTACAAAGTGCATCTGTCGCCCAGTTGAGAAAGCTATGATACCCGATGCATAAAAAAACCAGAGTTTCTGAGTTGAATATGTGGAAAGGTCAACGGTAACGATAAGGGGTCCCCTTGGAGATTTGAAATCAAAATCAATAGATTTTGATTCTTGACCATTTAGTTATAGTTTACAGTGAATGCCAAACAGGATAAAACAAATTCCACTCACGATATTGTCAAGTTTTTAAACTTGTTGATAGTCATCAACCTATCTAATAGACTATTAGATAGCACTTAATTGTAATCAATCTATGTATACATAGTGCCTGTGGAGGTTTTATGCTCATTGCATGTCGCCAACATAGAGAAAGAAGGGTTGCATCAGGTTAGCAACTGGCGTCCCCATAACTTTCATCATGAATCAGTTCGAATTTAGATTATGATGATCAATATCTATACATTGGTAACAAAGTTGTTGAGATAGATAATGCAACTAATCAATGACAATCCACTCATATCAGGTAGGCCTCACATGCATGCTGTATGTGAAAAGCTGGCAATTCTTCCACAGTCCATTCCATTGTATTTAGGGGCAGTTCACCTGATGAATGGGCCAACCTGGTTTTTGCGTGTATTATTCTTCGTGGTTGGGCCAACCTGTGGTAGATGTGCATGTGGAGAGGGGTCCTTGTGGTCCTAGCAACGTTTCCTTAGCAGTCTATTTAATCATTAAAGCCTAATTAAATTTAAAGTAACTATATTTTTAAGAAAAAATAATCGAAGTAACGATTAAACTAAAGTCAACCCCTACCCAATGCCCTCACAAGCATGCCTGCACACCCACACATATGCACACACCCACCCAAAAAGATCCTGTACTCAAATTTATGCACCTGATTGCATATGTGGTGTCATGCTTATATTTTGATATTCATGGTCTAAATGCTCAGATAAAACCTATTGCGACAAATTTACTAGATCAATTTGTATGATTATACTTGATTACCATACCATTTTATTTTATTTTTTTTTGAAGCCGACCCAAATAGCTGCAACAAGGCTAAGCAGCCAAATAGCTGTGACAAGGCCAAGGGGATGATAGTAGCTATTTTTGGATGGGTGTTCTGCAGGTGTTTCTATGTATTCTTGCAACTAAATAACATCTTTAATAGGAATCTTAACATGTTTATATTTATTCTTGCACCCAAACACATGAGAACCGATCATATACAAGTATGTGAAACAACTAGTTCGGTCCTAAACCCTGAAGTTGGAAAAGAAACAACAGATTACTTAACAGATTTTGGTGTCTTTTCTGTATTTAAAGGAAAAAGTCTAGTTATTTGTTAGTGAAACAATGTCATGATCATTCTTAGTAGACTTTATCTTGAACTGTAAGATGAAATTGGTCTGGTTTGGCGGTCTATGGGCCCCACAGAGATAAATGGCCCCACCCTTGGGGCCTGGTTGATTGTTGGGGAATTCATTCCCGAGCTTTTATGTTTCCTGGGGAATGTTAGATTGGCTTAGCCTGTTTGGGAATGATTAAATCCTGTTTGGTTGATTTTGGGGAAACTCAGGGAAAAGTTTAAAATACTAGGTTTTCAACTCCCCAACTAAAAGCTGTGGTGAGTTTTTAATAGAATTTGGGGACTGTACAAACTAACTATAAACCTGAAATCGAAATAGAAATACCAGCAACCAGACGCCCCTGATTTTAGTTACCGTTCATTTGGTGGGTGCACGGGCCCTAACCTCTTTGGTAACCTGCAGCCCCATGGTTAGCCATTTTAGGTTTAACCATCCATCTCTAGGCCATGATGGAACCCACAGGATATCCTAACCAGTGGGATTATCCTGTCATGTTCTGTGCCTGATGGGAACTACAGGATCAATGGTTTCAGCAATGGAACTTTTAGAGTGCCACGGGTGTTTCATCGAGATCAGTATATATTTCAAAAGACAGTTAGTTACCTTGGTTATAATCTGGTTAATGAGGAATAATATGATACCTCACCCGAATCTGTGCATACCGTCTGGACTTTCAATTCTGACAAGTTGGAACATGGTTGGGCGATGCAAACCAGTGGTCTGTTGCCATGCCCCTAATTTTTTTGGCCGATTGGGAAGATAACAGCAAAACCTATTGTGGGAGCCTTTTTTCTTTTGAATGTGGACTCTAATAGTTGGTTGACATTCAACGTCGCGTGCACGGTTCTGTCAACATGCAAGATGGGTGTCCCTGGAAACATGGTTCGTATGGGTTGCTGGGCCCTTTGCTAGTTTGTGCAGCCATGCTTGGTCATGACTGTACATGGGCGGTATAAAGGCTGGGTATTGCTCCTTTTGGACGGAGCTCCCTTCGACCTTGACGAGGTGGAAATTGGATGTCAAGTCGTTGTCAGAGATGCGGCGTGCAAAGCATGTTGTAAAATTGTTTGTTTCAAGTACTTGATGGGGATCCATCTCTGACAATTTCTAACAGCAGCTTGTTGTTTAATCAACTTGTGCCACGCTGGGTCAGACAGCTGGGTCCAGGTGAGGGGCATGCCCAATCCACATCCCCATGCGTGCCTGTTTTGCTCAGGAAAGCGGATTGGCTGATGTACCTCACACCAATTATATAGCTGCTGTATTGACATCAGCAAGTTCCGTGGGCTTTCATCACAAAGTATGTGTTATATCCAAACCGTCCATCCATTTGGTGAGCTCATCATAAGGCTTGAGAGGAAAGATAAGACAGATCTAACTATTAAGTGGACCACACTGCAAAAAGCAGTGGGGATTGAATGCCTACCATTGAAACCCTTTTTGGGGTCACAGAAGTTTTGGATCAGTATGAAATTTGTTTTTCCGCTGCTAATTGTGTAGTCCAGATGATCTTAGGATATGATTCATTTTTTGGATAATGCTCTAAAATGATCAATAAAAATAGATGAACGTTATGGATATAATAAATACATCACCGTGGGCCATGTAACTTTGATCTCGAAGTGGATTGGCTGGTGTACCTCACTCCAGCTCGAGTTGTATGTACGGTTCAAAGGAGATCAAAGTTACATGGCCCCTACAGTGATGTATTTATTATATCTACACTGTCCATCCATTTTTAGATATCATTTTAGAGCATTATTCAAAGGATGAATGATATCCAAAGATCATCTGGACCACACCATAAATAGCAGTGGAGATAATGATTTTCACCGTTAAACAATTTGTAGAGCCCACCATAACGTTTATTTTACATCTAATCTATTCATAAGATCGCAAATACCTGAATGAAGAGGAAAAACAAATTTGATATTGATCCAAAACTTCAGTGACCCCAAAAATGGTATCAATGGCAGATGTTTAATCCCCCACTGGTTTTTGCAGTGTGGTCCACTTGATATTTAGATCTGTCTTATTTTTCATACCAGGCGTTAATACGAGCTCGCCAAAGCCAAATGGATGGACGGTTTGGATATAACACATATCTGATCGACCCACATAACTTGCTCACGTCAATACAGCAGCTATATAGCTGGTGTGAGGTACACCAGCCAATCCGCTTCCTGCTTTGAAACGTTCGTGCAACTCGGAGCTCAAGGAGCGTCCTGCACCACACGTACCTACAACAGCTATATAGCTGGTGTGTGGTACATCAGCCAATCCGCTTCCCCCTTTCTGGCTTTTGATGGGTGGGCCACAAGTTGGAATGACGTCAGGCTGACATAAGACTGTAGCCGACGGGATGAAACCAAATTGATCAATGGTCCATATTCAATTGGAGAGAAATAAATATTCTTTTTTGGTGAGCCTCTGCCTATCCATGCGGTGCTCCCAGCACCCACTCGTGTGGGTCCTCCATCCAGGGCGAGTTACATTCTCGAATGGCGTGTATGTAAATTTTCAAGGGTGGGAGGTCTATTTGGTGGCTTTTTTTTTTTCTCATATGAACTGATGCTCCTGGTCTCTTGGGTGTTGCGAACCGGAGTGTTCCTTTTCTGCCCCTGACCATTTTACCCTCTCTCTTAATAATATTAATAAAATAATTAAAAAAACATTAATATATTCCTCCCTCTCTATGGATTATTAGCCTTTTAAAACCGATAAATCATTTGGTAATGTTTTTATTTGGCCAACACTTTTTTCACAATCATATTGCCAGGGGCAAAACTGGTAACGAAATTACTGAAAAATGGGGCTGTAAACCTGCCACAGCCCTCGTGAATTCCAAACATGTTTTTGTGCATTTATCTAAAACTAAACAACGGTAACAAGAATAGTTCCTCCAAATTTGATCACCGGTTACTTGAATGCCCCCACTTTTGCTCTGTTTCTGTAATTATTCTAGGGCCATTTTTGTAATTTTATGTAAAAATGGACGGGGAAGATTGTCTTGATTGATTTTGTAAGTTTGAATATAGCTGCTGTAATCTTTCCATTGGAAGAACAATTCGGTTTTTGGTGTTTATGCATCTCTCATTCCCTTCAATCTGATTATCTGATTTTTGTTCAGCTCCATTGAGTGGCCCACTTGTGATCGCGGAATCTACGGGCGGTGGGAAGAGCTCCAGTAAGTCTGTAAGAGCAAAGGATCTGTCGAAGAAAGATAAGCATCTGTTCAAACGGAGAGACGAGTCGAATGAACAGAGGCGCGCTGCTGTGAACCTGGCCGATGGTTATGTGTTACAGAAGAGGGCTGTGGTGCGGGAAGTAATCGGAAGAGAAGCTGAATCAGCTGCTGCAAAATCAGTGGTTACTGATGCTGGTTCGATTGGCGGGAAGGAGAGTTTACCAACTGCAGCTGCTGTTGGTTCTCTGGTTCATGGCACTGTTCTTGCAGTGGAAGAAATGGATGCTCGGCTGGAGATGAGTGGAAGAAGGATGTTGGATGGAACTGCCAGGCCTACGGAAATGTGTGCTGGATTCTCAGCTATACTGGAGAATTCAGAATCATCTGGAATTATAAGTGGGGTTGGAGATCATCATCAACAAGATCAGATGATGGAAGATATACAGTTACCTAGTGGTGGAGTTGGAGATCATCATCAACAGGATCGGACAATGGAAGATGTACAGTTACCTAGTGTATCATCAAGGTTGGACGGGCCCATTAGCGAGAAGCGGCCCAGGGAGGATGACGCTGGGGAGAAGAAGAAGAAAAAGAAGAAAGATTCAAGCCTGGAAATACATGTGGATGATCGAAAGAGGAATCCCAAAATTGTGAAAGATGGAGAGGCATTGAGAAAAGCTGCAGGAAAATCCATTGGGCTCGTTACTCGGTATCGACAAATCAAGTTGCAGAAGAGAGACCATGTGGACAGTGGTGTTTTGAGCTTGAGTCCTGCAGTTTCGACCCCAGAGCTGGAGATCAGAAGCATGACGCTTGAATTCCCACAGCTGGTGGATGATCTCTTAGCCCTTTCTGTTGACCCCTCTCATGGGATTGAACGTAACACCCCGGCAATCACAACCCACTTTTTCCTTAATTTCCGGTCGCTTGTTTATCAGAAAAGCGTGATTCTACAACCAGAAACTGAACCTGGAACGTCCCTACTCTCTGGTGAATCCAGCGTGCTGGAATCTGATTCTGGAATTGGTAAGATTAAGCCATTGAAACATAAAACAAGACAGGATGATCCTACTAAAGCGGGCTGCAAGCGAAGCCCTTCTGATCGACAGGAAGAGATGTCTGCCAAGAGGAGGAAGAAATTGAATGAAATTAAGTCCCTGGCAGTGGAAAAGAAAGTTCAAACTGCAGCACCAGATGAGCAGAAAGTAGAACGAAAGGAGATGACTGTGGTGGCAGCAGCAAAGGTGATCAAGCCAAAACCTTTGGTGAGGGCTGCGACACCCACATCATTGGTGATGAAATTCACGCCTCAATCATCACTGCCATCGATTCCACAGCTGAAGGCGAGATTTGCAAGATTTGGCCCACTTGAGCATGACGCCACCCGTGTGTATTGGAAATCATGGACCTGCAAGGTTGTGTTCAAGTACAATTCAGATGCCCAAGCTGCTTACAACCATGCAATTCAAAACAAAGCACTGTTTGGACAAATGAAGGTGAACTACCGCCTACGGGAGCTTGACTTGCCGGCACTGGAAGTGCCTGAAACCAGCAAGCGGCAGGTTGAAGGCAGTTCTGACAACCCCCAACAGTTTAGAATGGGCAGAAATGGTTTTGTGGGAGAGCCAATATCAAGAATGCACCAGCAATGGCAGCCATCTGTGCAGCTGAAGTCATGCTTGAAGAAGGCATCAGGTGATGAGGCCACGATTGGTGGGCCCTCGAAAGAGACCCAGCGTGTAAAATTCTTATTGGGCGATGAGGAAAACAATAGTAGAAGTGAACCGTCGATGATTGTTAGTGAAAACAAGGGCAGTAATGCTGATAGACTATCTTCTTCTTCCCTGGCACTGGATTTTAACAATACAAAAATGCATAAGATCGTTGAGCTTCCACTCCCACCGCCTCTACCGACCAATCTTCCTCTTCCTGATCATAAAGTGGGCCATTTTAACAAACCTCTCCAATCCCATCATCACCACAAGTTGCATTTTAACGAGGCAGAGAGAAGACACGAGGGTGTAAACATCTCCCATCAGATGCTGAGCCTATTGATCAGGTGCAACGATACAGTTAATGATGTGAAGCGCTTGTTAGGTTATTTACCTTACCATCCTCTCTAAGGATGATCTGTTCCGATGGGACCGAAACAATGTGAGCAGTGAGGATGCGGGACCTTCTGTTTGGATTGCTGAAAATACTGGAGATTCCATCTCAGCCGTTGAAGGGAAATGAACACGTACGGAGTGGAGTGCACGTAAGTGCTGATTTATCTTTCCTTTTCTCATGCACCATTCAATGGCCACACTGTATTGAATCTTCGGATTGATATGTGGACCCATCTGTTATCACCGCTGATGCAAGTGGGCCACAATCCTAGCCATTTAGTTGGTCACACTGGCTCAAGTTTTGTAACGTTTTAGGTCTGTGGATAGATGTGGATGGTGCACACCCAAGTTGGGTCTTCTTTTTTTTTTTTTTTTTTTTTTTTTTTTTCTTTCTTTCTTATTGTAAACAATCAAAACCGTAGGATCTGTCAGTGGAGGCCCACCAGGTCTGTAAATATGGCTATGCATATGCCAGTGCCTTTGTATCATCCATTCCCTAATATCACTGAATTTTTTTTTTCTTTTATTTCTTACGGTTAATTGATCTCCACCCAGCATGCTTCGTAATTTTCCGATCACTGTGGCACGTCCACCACATCATGGACATGGGATCCGTGCGAAAGATGGGCCACTTCGTGAAGAACACCTGTCTCTGAATCTTCATGGTGGTGCCTACTGTTTGCATGGTTTAGATGTTCCATTACAACTGTAGCTAACCTCTACAAGCTCAAGGGAAGGGATTAGGAACGGAACTTACTGTGGGGACCACCTTCGTGTATGTATTCTAAAACCAGGTCGTCCGTCCGTTTTGTCATTTTAGGGCACGAGCCCAAGATTAGAGTGGATTATACTGTAGGAAATAGTGGTGATTGAAGGCCCCACCGTTAAAAACTTCTTAGGGCCTACCTTAATGCTTATGTAATGTTTATTTTCCATACGACCTGTTATTAAGGTCACACAAACATGGATGAAGGGACAAAGTAAATATCAGCTTTATCTTAACTTCTGTGGCCAATAATAAATCTTTAATAGTCAATCACTGTAATTTCTTATGGTATGGTCTGCCTGAGAATTGGATCAGCATTGATAATCTAATTGATTTGGTATATTATCAGTGAGCCATGTGCCCAATTGATTAATAGCATGGTGACCCACATGTTATACATGCAACTCTTGGAAACATTTTAGATGTAATCCAAGTTTTCACCGTGGATTTCAATGCCCCTCCTCCAAGGGATTTGAAACCCTTGTATGTGAAACCCCCCTTACCTTATGGTGTAAAACATACCAGGGATTTGAAATCCCCTCAAACCCCCTAAATATATGGTGTCAAACTGCCCCTAAGTATTGAAAAATGTTTTTGATAATTTGTTTGAAAATAGCACTAATACCTGAAAATAATCATTTTTATCATAAAAACCTTGTTTGGTAAACACGGATAAAAAATGCCTGAAAATTAATAATTTATCATATTTACTCTTATTATCTCAAATTTTATATCTTGCATACTATAAAACAAAGATGTTATTGTCACGAAACCAAATTTAGCATACCTATGCACCATCCAATGAAATTTTAATAAATTTTCCACGAGTAAATGAATGTTATGGATCTTTAATGTTTGCAAACATGCTATAACATGACTTATTGTGTAAGGAGGCAAGCAGATATACACATCCTACGGATATGAACTTCTATGTTTAGGTCTTCAGTTTCTACACCGTTTGTTGCCTTTAGTTCTATGATCAAATTATTGGAGTGAAGCAGGTCACAACGTTGATTGGCCATGAACTATATTCTTCCTGGTAGAATAATCATAACTCTTTCATTGGTGTCACTCCAGGACAAGTACACCAAGCAAGTGATATAAACTATTTGACCCTGACTGTTGAAAATGAACTACTCTATAGGGCTGAAAGTTGGGCGGGTTCAACCCGACCGACCCATGACCGACCCGACATTCGGTTGGGCTCGAGCAGGATATATCAGGTCCGATCTCAAGCTTGAGCTATACAAACGCCAACCCGATAAAACTTAGCTTGGGCTTAGTTGAGGACTTGAGTTGCCTGACCCAACCCGAACCCGATCAATATATTAGTTACTTATAAATTATAATTGAGTGTGGATCGTTTGTGTTGAAGGCATACTAGTAATGTCGGGTCCCATTTGCCCACGTCATTTCCAAGTACTCAAGCTAGCAAGATATGCCGGATTTCTCTCTCCCAAATAGATTGTGTGCTATGCTACATGACTTTTAAAGGAGTAGTTGTCTTATATTTTAAGTTTTTTTTTTTTTTTTAAATGAAGCTCTTTATGATGAATAATCACATATATAATTAATAAAATCATAAATATAAAAAATAAGTTCTATATTAAAATATAATAAACTAATGCAATAACAAAAATATTAGCACATATACACCGACCAACCCGATCGAGCCTGCTTGGGTTGAGAATTATCAACCCAAGATTGGGTTGGGTTGGGTTGGGTCAGGGTTGAGGTATAGGAACCTTGGATTGGGTTATGGTTGAGCACCAACCAAACCTAACCCGTCCGACTTTCAGCACTACTACTCTACAAGTGTGACAGATAAAGATCATTATTTAGAAATCTTTTTAAATTAGAAGATCTATGCCCACCATGATGTTTATTTGCCATCCAATCTTTTTTTTGTTTGTTTGTTTGTTTGTTTTTGGATTAGCTTGTTAGTATACCCCACCGTTAGTACACGCTCCACCGTTAGCCACCCCACTAGGAGTGGATACCAAAACCTCACTGTCGAAACGAACTCACTCTGTCTACCACTTGAGCTATGGATCAGGGTGTATTTGCCATCCAACCTATTCTTAAGGTCACACAAACCCGGATGAAAACACAACTTTTGTGGTACCCAAGAAAATTTCAATAGTAGGCATTTAATTCAACTTCTTTATGTGGAGTGGTCCACTCGGGCTTTAGATTTATCTCATTTTTAAGCTCATGCTCTAAAATGATATGGCAAAATGGATGGACAATGTGGATAAAACATATATATCATGGTGGGTCTGTAGAACCTTGCCACAATCAATGCCTACTGCATTTTAAAGCTTAAAGGAACTTCCTGCACCGGGAAGCTAGCTGAGGCCCACCGTGAAATCCACCTTATCCATCCATTTTGCCACATCATTTTAAGCCAGAGTCCTAAAAATGAAGCATATCCAAAACTAAGTGTGCCATATGACGGGAAAAGTGGTTAGTGAAATGCCTATTGTTGAAACCTTCATGGGTTCATTGTGGTGTTTATGTGACATCCATAACATTCGTAAGGCCATTCTTATTGGGATGAATTGAAAACACAAAAATATTAACCTGATTCAAGATTTCCATGTTCCTAGGAATATTTCAACAGTGGACTTTCAATCCTTTTTCCTATGGTGTGGTCCACTTGAGATTTGCATATGCTTTATTTTTAGGACCATTTACTAATATGTGCTAGAAAAGCTGATGGACAAGATATAAAATATTTATCGGAGGTGAGCCCCACACCCACTGCGGTATAACCCGGTGACACCTAATCCTCTCCCAGGTATTGCAGAGGACGCTGATAGCTTTGCAGAAAGTTCTGCACTCCGTTGCTAGGTGGGGCACCATGATGTTTTTGAAAAATCAACCATTTCCATCCATTTCACTATTTCATTTTAGTACACCGTAAAAAAAATGAGACGAATTGGCCACACGAGAGGTAAAATTAGGGAAAGAAACGACTGTCATTGAAATCTTTGTGAGCTCCACCTTGATGTTTATATGCCATCTAAACTGCATAATGTGCCCCACCCAGCATCCCCGCGTAGCTTTGTCAGGAAATCCGCCCTCATTACGGAACCCATAACATGGCACCTCCTTGGTACCGTGTTGACATGGAAAAGTTCTCTTGACCATTAATATGTGTTAGATCCACACTGTTCATCCATTTATTTAATGTTATTTTTGGTCACGAGCCAAAGCGAAACAATTCCAAAGCTCAAGCGGACCACCGCAGAAACTAGCGGAGAATGAATTAATGCATGTGACTAGAAGCTTCTCGATCAGGGAAATGGAAATTTTGGATGAGGCTGATAGTTGTATTTTCCTTTCATTCAGGTCTGTGTAACTTTATGGATAGATTGTGTTAATGTAAAAATTTGGTCCACCATTTTTTGACATTCGAGTACTTGCACAGAAAAAAGATAAAAGAAACCCTGGCTAGAGTAGGGGACTCTCAGATGCCAAAATTAGGCTAAGAATTTAGGTTTAGTAGTATTGAGGGGTTTTGGGTGAGAGATTCTCCATATCTTTCACCATAGTTGGAGTACTTATTTATAGCCTGGGGTGGTGGTGTATATGGCAATAACTCTTGGATAGTGATTATGTATTACGAAAGATATCTTCCTTTGGACGTGTTGTAATTGATTTCTCGAGATCTTTGCGATTATCTCGGAGGATAATCCTATCACACACACACACACACACACACACACACACACACACACACACACACACACACATATATATATATATATACTGCAAGTATATTTGATTCCAAGGTGGTGATAAATATCCGAGGCCAACCTCCAAAGTTAGCTCCTGAGGCCGACCTCCAAGGTTGGTAACCGAGGTTGAGTTCTTTGGTTGAGGTTGGTACCTGAGGTCAAGGTCGGGATGATTTTCTGGCCCTTAACCAATCCATAGTTTTTGAGTCTATTAATCTAATTAGACCATTTTTACCCATAACAGTAGTCCCCTTACTTCTGAGCATTCTTCACAAGCTCGGGAAGTAAATTAATGTGGATTGACACTGTGTGACGACTTACGCCGAAGAGGTGAGGAGGTCGGATGAAGTAGGACTAAGATCGATAAGTCGATTGTTCAGTAGTAGATCGTGCACGGTAGAATTAATAGGAGATACTTTTCTTCTATTCAATTGAGAGAAGTCTCAATCGTTCCCATACTCGGTACAAGGACTTTCTTCGCTTATATTAAGGAAAGTCCTTATTGTAGATCACGTAATCCAAGTAGTGTTACTAATTAGTGGTTCGACCTCTTCTCTAAGGGTTGGATGACTGGTTGATGACTGTTTTTCCCTTGTGCTAAGGACTTGTTTGATTTTTCAATTCATTGGTAAATACCTTATAAATGGATGATAATTATTTCATTTAGTATTTACATCACTCTTCCCAATGCTTGATTTGACCAATTGCTCTTTAGATGCAAAAGCCGTGAATGCTGCAAAATATTTGTGGGTCCCGTCGTGATACATTTTGCTTATTCACATCATTCATCCATTATAATAGCTGAATTTATGGCATGAGCTAAAAAATGAGGCATATCCAAAGCTTAAGTGGACCATGCCATGGGAAAAAGGAAATCGAACACTTATCGTTAAAAACATCTTTGGGCGACTGTTTCTTTTGGTGTGGGCCACTTGAGTTTTGGATCTGCCTCATTTTTTGACTCATGCCTCAAGATATCATGATAAAATGGATGGACAACATGGATATATAATATACATCACCTTAGGGTCCACATTTAAACTAGCTCTTTTGAATTGGTTTCCAAGGTAGGAATTCCTATGGATTTTCAAATGGGGTGAAATGGTAATAATTATCCATTTACAAGGTATTTACACAAGCTTTGAAAAATCAAATAGGCCCTAAAGGAAGTCCTAAAAGACTGTGTAGTTCGAATAATCGAGAAATCATTTAAAAGAATTTTCTTTCCTTAACATGGGGAAGTTCTTTTATTGTAGAAAATCATAAAGCAATAGAAAACATAATAGTAGAATCATGAGCAGATTTTTTCCTTTTAAAAAGGGAGGTCGCTCTTAGTTGAGTAGGTCAGTCAGTCGACGCGCTCCCCAGTATCTAAAGTCAAGGTACGCTAGCCTCGGTCTTGGTTGTCCTCTTTTTTTTTTTTTTGGCGTTAACAGTAGAGAGCTCTCCTTTTTCTCTTTGCTTCCTATCCTCAGTTGAGTTATTTCCTCTTCTAGCAACTCTTCTTGAATTAAAGAGCTCATCGCCATTGAAATATTTTTGAGCACGGTTAAGTCGGTTGGCGAGGGTTGTTGGGAGATTCTTACTAATAGAGAAGAGAAACTTTCCTTGCTGAAGGCTGGCTACCATGACGGTCAGACCTATCTGGTCGGAATAATCGTTAACCTGGACAGCTCTGACATTGAAACGGATAAGGTAGTCTCTTAACAACTCGTCCTCCCTCTGCTTGATCATGAGAAGATGAGCTAATGGCTTTCTTCTGTCTCTCCCACCAATGAACTGCGTAAGGAAGGCTTTGCTGAGTTGCTAGAAGGAACTGATGGACATCGATTTTAGCTGGCCGAACCATCGCAGAGAAGCTCCTGATAAAGTAAGGGAGAATGCTCGGCATATTACGAGGCCCGAGGCACTATGAAGCTCCATCCAGGCTTTGAAGGACTCAAGGTGCTCGACCGGATCGAAGGTTCTAGAATAGGGGGTCATCTGCGGCATTTGGAACTTGGGCGAAAGCGGAGATGCCATAATGTCATCGATGAATGGTGGTTCAATTTCATCTAATCTGGCCTCTATTGAGGTCAGTAATTGGGCACGGTAGGCTTATCTGATGTCGCTGATCTGCCCTTGAATTTTTCTGACCTCTACCTCCTAAGGGCCTTCGTTCTCCGCCAGTGCTTCGAGGGCTTTTCCAAAACTCTTCCTCTTTAGCGCAGGGCACAGGTTAGAGTCTATGAGCATGGCTGCTCTCGAAGTGTGGAAAGAGCCTACGCTGGCAGCTTAGGAGGTTGCTTGCTTTTCTGCAAGTTGACCGATGCTTGAGATGGTGCAGTGGTAGCACCCTCCTCTGCATCGAGATCGAGGGATGGATTCTTTCTCTCAAGGAGTTGCATGAGTTAATTCCTGTCTTTATTCAGGGCTTCAACACGATTCTCTAAGGAGACTGTAATAACATAAAATTTCACAACCAGTTTGTACTCGTGCTTGAGAAAATCGGGTGTTAATAACGTATAAACTAGATGCTTTTGAAAATCGCACCTTTTTTTTCTCTCATTTGGATCACATCCAGATACATTTATAAAGATAACATTCACAAGAATAAAATTAACTGTATTGATTATATTTTATCAAAGTAACAAGAATAATCAACTGCCCTCTCAATGGAAGCTTATTATAATATCAGAGTTCACAGCGGAAGTATAGTACTAATTTGTAAAACTATCTTCTCATTCTTTCCGTATAATCTTTTATAGGGATGTAGTCCTCTAAGTTTTCAATCTATACATACTTGCATCATCTGTATAGATGGGAGAGGGTCAATTCCCTATTCATAGTGATAGTTTTCCTTTAAGATTAACAGTAATTCATGTGATTCATAAAAAGCAAAGTAATGGTTCTGATACATCCCGTGCTCCACTAACATGAGGGTATCATCATGCGCAAATAACCTACATAAGATACATGCCTAGCAAAATGTGTGTGGCTTATCATACATAGTGATCATCACAATATGGAAAACAGTTTCATGATATCCGATTCGACCCACACTCTCACTATATGGATATTCGTCGGCATGGCCAACGCTACCGTAGATTTACGTAAACACCTTAAGGCGCATAACACATGGGTCAGATGATTTACATGACATGATTTTTTCGTGGAGCGACTATTTGCAACATCCAATCTCAGAAGTGATGACATTGTATTTGCAAATTACACACATCGATTTGTACACCACTACCCAAAATCGAAGGAATTACGTGATGACTAAGAGAGTCTCTACCCAGAGTGCATTATGTTCATGATAGATTATTTGAGTCACTAGTTGTGATACATCTGACTATATCGCTTGCACTTATAGAGAATATAAATTGAATCATGGGAGTTCTGGAATATTAAGACACATGCCTAAGCCTTAAAGATAAATAACACAAAGTTAATATAATATTAGAAAGAAGAATGACAATGGTCAACTCAAATAGTGGCAATGACCAACATAAAAAATAGGAGAGTGATAATGGTCAACTCAATAAAAGAAAAGTAGTAATGGCTAACTTAACAAATAGAAGATTAGCAACGACTGATTCAATAATAAAGAGAGTGGCAGGGCCAACTCAATAAATAGATACGTGGTAAGGGCAATCAATAAATTTGATAAGGCAAAGGTAAGACTTGTATCTAGGGCCCACATAAATTCATAAATTTCACATGTAATATCAAAATTCTCAAGGATTAACTAAATCACTTGATAGGATAATTCGTAGAAAACATATAAACATGAAAGACAGGATAATTCATATTAGTAAAGGCATGAAAAGGTAGGATAATTCACATCATTAAGGCATGAAAAGACAGGATAAAGAGATCAACTTAAATTACTGCAAGCTTAAAGGATAAAACCCTCACCTTTAAAGTCGAATTGTCCTCTTACATCTTTTAGAACTTAGTGTATGCACTTTAGATTCAATTTCAACTTGATCTATGCCTGTAACTCAACCGGACAAAACAAGTCCAATCAATCCTTCTGTTAAGTTGACTTCGTTCGACTTGGCTTAAAGAAAACTACATGGTAATGGAACCCATCATCCAAAAGGATAACTTCTAGTCAAATACATTAGGCATTAGCTTTCCTCACTACAAGTATTTGCCTTCCAACTTAACTGGTTGGAAATTGAACCAATCATCTACTGGAGAAACTCACATCTTTTTTTTTTTATTTTTTTGGAGAAACTCATCTCAATGGTGTCGAGAAAACGTGACTCGAACCTGAACTCGTTTGGTGACTCAGTGAGTTGCTGATCAACAAGCACACGCCTCCTCCTCTCTCTTCTCTTTTCTTGATAAAAACATCCAGTGATGGATGCCAAAACCTGTCCTGACTCAGTCGTGGTCGAGTTGAGTCGACCTGACGTTCGGCCGATTGCTCTCTTTCTTCCTTCTCTTCTTCTCTTATTTTTCTTCTCTTTCCCCTGTCTCTTTTCTTTCTTACTTTTGTTTTCTTTCTCCAACAGTGAGACATGCGTGCCTTTTTATAGGGTGTAACGAGTCTTCTAGATTCTTCCTGCGAGCCCTTCGTAGATCTTCTTTAGCACAACTCTGTTTCTGGTGTGGCAAAACCATGAAGACAGACTTGCACGAGGTGGTTATTATGGAAATCTGTGATCAGATCTACCTGATCCGTCTTCTTGGGGATGATCGGGATCCCTCCTCGGAGTGCCTGAATGGTCTGGATCACTCCTAAGATCCTTACTTTGATTGTCCTTACTAGCAGATCGTCCAGACTTCTTGCATGCCTAATCTTTATGTTTTGTTGGTTACGTTGAACTATGTGGGGCCCATATTCTCTAATGTTTTGAGAAATCCACTCCTTCCACTATAATTCCCTTAAAATCTTAGCCCAAGAG
The DNA here is from genome assembly GCA_037074715.1 of Magnolia kwangsiensis. Classification (NCBI taxonomy): domain Eukaryota; kingdom Viridiplantae; phylum Streptophyta; class Magnoliopsida; order Magnoliales; family Magnoliaceae; genus Magnolia; species Magnolia kwangsiensis. Next base: position 94,692,840 of record CM073579.1, read on the forward strand.
AAAGCAGTATGGATCGAATCTATGGGGACCCATAGGATCTCTCTCGCTGCCATCTATCTTACGCTTGAATGGATGGAAGTTGTTCTTGATACTTCTTTGTAATTTCTTCTTCTAGGCCTTGATCAGACGGCCTGTTGGAGTTAAATTGACGGTCTGGATCGGACGGTTGATCCAAGATGGTGGACCATCGGGACCGTCTGCAGGTCTCTGTTTGAAAATTCTGCAGCAAAAAGTTCGCTGGAGAGAGATACCTCTCTCTTTTCATGGAGAGCATAAGTCAAACCTAGTTTGACCGTGCTCCCCTCTCGGTGTGGTGTGGTAGTACGAGTGTTGTGTGCGCACACCACTTTAGGTAGGGCTCATCGTAATGTTTTTTTGGGAAATCCACACCGACAATCCATTTTTTCCATCTAATTTAACGGGTTGGTCACAAGATTGAAGTATATCCAAAGATCAGGTGGACCATACTACATACGATAGAAGTCACTTATGGTTTCCATCATTGAAACCTTTCTAGGCCTTCCAATGATGTTTATGACCTTTGATGGGCGCCAAACTCGATGATTAAGGGCTGATCTGTCGATTGGGCCACTTATACCATGATCTAATGGATGAAATTTGACATGTACGGTTAATTTTTGATAGATAGGCCCAATACAACCTTTTACATGAAATAGATCATGGAAACTATGTATTCTAGAATTAAGGGGTCTAGGTTGATGACATTTTCATAATTTTTAGTAATCTGAGGGTTTTGTGAAATTTACTGGCTCCATATGGTCGTATGCATCTTTTTAAACAATTCTTATGAGGATACTTGCGTCTAGATTATTAAGGATAGAGAGTTATTCGTTAGCTCATTTGAGGGAAGGTGTCTACATCAAATCACGTGATGGATGATCTTCTCTTAAAATCCATGTTTAGATGACTCAGTCTATTGCTTGGAGATTATTCTTGACGATTAGGTTTGTGTCAGGGCATAGATGTAAGGTTAGGTTGGCTCGATTTGTATCGTATACACGTACATATTACGTTAATTCCATGATAACACCTGAGAAGTTTCAATACTTGGGTATTGAAAAGTTTGGGGTTTTACAGACTAATCAATTGCCCCAGGTGCGGGATCGAGGGGCGGTCGTTGGGGGAGTAGAGTCAGCCTGCTGCTGGTAGGGTTGGACACCCTGCTCGGTTGATGATTCAGGAAGAGCTGGGATGATTGCAGCAATGGCGGTCAGAGCATTCTTCTTTCCTTTCGCCATTGTGATTTTTTGGTAAAGCAGGAATGACTTTGATGTCGTTCCCACAAACGATGTCAAACTGTTGATGTAAAAATCTGGTACACTCTTTTCTGACATTCTAGTACCTGCATTGGAAGAAGACAAAGGAGACCTTGGCTAGAGCAGGGGACCCTCCAATGACAAAATTAGGCTAAGAATTTAGGTCTAGTAGTATTTAAGGGTTTTGGGTGATAGATTCTGCATGCCTTTCACCATAGTTGTAGTACTTATTTATAGCCTTTTGGAGGATGGTAACATATATGGCAATGACTCTTGGATGATGATTATGTATTACGAAAGATATCTTTCGTCGGATGTGTTGTAATTGATATCGTAAGATCCTCGTAAATATCTTGGAGGATAATCCTATCATATCTTAATATACTGCAAGTGTATTTGATTTCAAGGTGGTGGTAAATATCGAAGGCCGACCTCCAAAGTTGGTTCCCAATGTTAAGCCCGACCACCAAAATTGGTAACCAAGGTTAAGTTCTTTGGTCGAGATTGGTATATTTTCTGACCTTCAAGCAATCTATAGTCTTCGAGTCTATTCATCTGGTCAGTCCATTTTTACCCATAATAGATTGGATGGAAAATAAACAACATGATGGGCCTTAATAAGGTTTCAACGGTGGGTGTCATTGTTGCCAAAGCTTTTCTATAATGTGGTTCACTTGAGCTTGAGCTTTGGTTTTGTCCCATTTTTAGCTCATGCCCTAAAAGGATGCGGTGAAATGGATAGACGGCGTGGATACAGCATGTACATCTTAATGGGCTAAAGAACTTTGGCACGTGAACACGCCTTTGTGCAATTACTCTTAAAAGCTTGCAATGAAATTAAAAAAAGGCTAACGTCATCATTTAAGTCAAAAGAGGAAAGCTTAAAATTAAACTTATATTTTCAGTGAAAATTTAAAATAAGTATTTAAAATTTTGAATTTATTAAACTATTTGAAATAAAAAAATATTTTTTAAAAAAACAACAACTTTCAACTATAACTTCATAAATTAAGTTTTACTAACTGATTGGCAGTTGGACTTGAGAGTTAGAAAAGTAGGGATCATAGAGTACTCTTCTAAAAGGATATGGATGGCTTAGCATAGACGCAGATTAGGTAGTATTTGTTGGGGATTTGTGCTGCAGAATCACACAGATCTAGATCTAGGATAGTAATTCAATAGTAACAAGCAATCACAGAAGAGCACAAAGATTTAACTTGGAAAACCCTTGTGGGAAAAAACCACAGCACAAAGCGACAAAAATCTACTATGAAAAGAAAATTACAAGAGAGAGGACTTACCTGATTCGAACAATCTCGAATCTCACCCTTGCTACACCCTTGGATAACCCTAAAACCCTTTAAGAACCCTTGGAAAACTTTTAGAAAGCTTTAGAATAGCCTTAGGGTCCCCTATTTATAGTTTAGGAAACTACCCTTTCGCACCCTGCGAAACCGCCTCAGATTTTCGTAGTCCGCACAAGATCTGGACTCGAATCTGCGTAACTTCGACTTGTCGAGCCGAGTCCTCGACTAGTCAAGGGACCCCCTCAACCGATCGTGCCATCCCCTCGACCAGTCGAGCATCCCGGACACCAAAAAACTAAGTTCGCTAGACTTTAAGTAGAGTCGTTCTCGACTAGTCGAGCAGCTCCCTCGACCGGTTGAGCCTGACCTTCGACCGGTCAACCAACCCCAAAAAATCAGTTTGAATGCTTTTGACAACAATGTCCACCAAGTCTTCAATCTTCAACCTTGTAGCTCCTTGACCTCCTCTCTTATTTCTTCATCACATCATAGCTTCAATCAACGCTTCTCATGCACACTTCGTCCTTCTTTTACGCCATCACCAAGCCCAGAGAAGTTGCACAGAACTTGAACTTCTCTGTATGAATGACCTTGGTGAGCATGTCTACTGGATTCACGCTGGTGTGAATCTTTTCCAGCGTGACGCCTCCTTCCTCAAGCACTTGTCGGATAAAGTAGTGACAAATATCAATGTGTTTAGTACGTAAGTAATAAATAAATTTTTTAGCCAAATTGATAACGCTCTCGTTATCACAATTAACCGGCATGGCTTCTTGCTGAAGTCTCAACTGATTTGTCATGCCTCTGAGCCAAACACCTTCTTTAAACGCTTCTGTCATTGCCATATATTTTGTTTCGGTCATGGAAAGAGCCACCACGGACTGAAGCTTTAACATCCAACTAATTTCTCCACCCGATAGTACAAATGAGTATCCTAAAGTAAACTTCTTGGAATCTATACTACCCGCGTAGTCGGAATCTACATATCCTACCAACTTTGTTCTTACTTTTCAAAAGTTAAGACGTAGTGTTTCGTATCTCGAATGTATCGAAGTAGCCATTTCACCGCTTCCTAATATTTCTTACCGGGGTTTGACATGTATTTTCTCACAACATCGACTGCCTGTGAAATATCCGGTCTCGTACAGACCATGACATACATTAAATTGCCAACTACATTTGAATAGGGCACATGAGACATAATCTGCTTTTCCTCATTGGATTTAGGACATTGTTCTAAGAAAAGCTTGAAGTGAGCCGCGTGGGGAGCACTCACCGGCTTTGCCTAATTCATCCGATACTTGATCAATACCTTTTCAAGGTATTCTGCCTATTATAACCAAAGCCTGCTCCTCTTCCTTTCTCTATGAATATTTATGCTTAGATCCCTCTTTGTAGCCCTCAAATCTTTCATCTCGAATGTCCCTGATAACTGAGTCTTTAGTACGTTGATTTCAAACATATCATGATAGGAGATCAACATATCATCAACATACAGTACTGGGATGATGAATTTTCCATCACTCAGTGTCTTGTAATAGACACAGTGATCGTATTCACTTCGAGTAAATTTCTGACTCACCATGAAAGAATCAAATTTTTTATACTACTGCATAGGCGACTGTTTCAGGCCGTACAACGACCTCATTAACCTGTAAACTTTTTTCTCTGCCCCTTTAACTTCGTAGCCCTCTGATTGTTTCATGTAGATCTGCTCTTCCAATTTCCTATGTAGGAATGCAGTCTTTACATTTATCTGTTCCAGCTCGAGATCGTATTGGGCAATTATCGCCAACATGAATCTGACAGATACCATCTTTACTACCGGCGTGAATATCTCTGTGAAGTCGATTCCTTCTCTCTGAGCGTAACCCTTTACTATCAACCTTGCTTTGTATCTATTCTGTTTCCTTTTGAATAACCACTTACATCTGATTACTTTTCAGCTCACGAGAAGCTCCACCAGTTCCTATGTGTGATTTTTGTGCAACGAGTCCATCTTATCATCCATAGATGCCTTCCGCTTTTCTGTATCAGGCTCATCAAGAGTCTCTCTCATCTGTAATGAGGGCATATACAATATTAGATCGTCCCTGTATCTTTCCAGTAACCTGCGATCACGTGTTGGATTTCTTCTCACAGGTGGCTGCTCCACCTGATCCTATACCTCTGTCTTCGCATCTGTCTCTGCCTGAGTATTATCTGTGTCAATCTGGACGTCTACGATCACCCTTTCTGGTTCCTCTTGCTCCTTTTGATCATTCTTGCGAAATAGGGAGCTTTTATCGAATCTTATGTTACGGATAGTGATGACCTTGCGTGTGGCATTGTAGAATAATCTGTAACCTTTCACACGAATGCCATAGCCAACAAAGATGTACTTTTTGGCTCAATTGTCTAGCTTATCTCTCGCAACTAACGGTACATGAGAGTAAGCTTCACAACCAAATATGCGTAGTTCTAAGTAGTCAATTTTCTGACCACTCCATACTTCCTCTTGAATTTTACATTCAATTGCCGTTGAAGGAGATTGGTTCACCAAATAACAAGATGTGTTAACGGCCTCTGTCCATAAGTCCTTGGCTAATGCAACATTACTTAACATGCATTTGACCCTCTTCAGAAGAGTTCGATTCATTCACTCGGCCACACCGTTTTGCTCAGGGGTGTGACGCACTGTGTTGTGTCTGATGATCCTTTCATCCTTGCAATAATCATTAAACTCAGTGGGAGTAAATTCTCCATCATTGTCAGTCTTTAAAATATTTATTTTTCACCCTTATTATTTTTTTACCATTGCCTTCTATTGCTTAAATATGGTGAAAACTTCGGATTTACGTTTCATGAAGTAAATCCAAACTTTCTTGGAGTAGTCGTCAATGAATGAAACAAACCATGATGACTCCCAATGGAAACTTCTGGCGATGGCCCCCATATGTCAGAGTGCACATAATCAAGCACTCCCTTACAAACATGTTTTTCAGATTTAAAAGACAGTATAGATTGTTTACCATATATAAAATGCTCACATATATCTAAATCAAAATTTTAAAAAGCAGGAATCAAACATTGATCAGAAAGTACCTTCATGCCTTGCTCGCTCATGTGGCCCAGACGAGCATGCCAAATACGTAGAGATGTGGAGTCTGCAATAGCTGTTGCCGCTCCACTTGCTGAAGTGCTCCCAATCAACCTGTAAAGGTTTCTGTGCCTCTGCGCTCTCATAACTACGAGTTTTCCTTTTGAAACTTTAAGGACACCATCAATACCGGTGAACTTGCACCCTATAGCCTTAAATGCACCGAAAGAAATCAGACTTTTCTTCATATAAGGAATGTGCCTGACGTCAGTTAAGGTACGCTCCATCCCATCAAACATCTTGATGCTCACCGTGCCAATAGCCACAACATTATAGGCATTGTCATTGCTCATAAAAACCTGTCCACCATCGCATTTCTTATAAATGGCGAACCAACTTTGATGAGGAGTCATGTGATATGACGCTCCTGTGTCTAGGATCCACTCATCTGCATGATTGTCGTGAACATGTCCAATCATAGACACAGACAGAATTTCACCATCACTTGTCTCTTCATCAGATGTGACAACATTGGCCTCCCTGAAAGAATCTATTGAATTTTCTTTCTTTGCTTTAGGATTTATACAATCCTTTTTCATGTGTCTAAACAATCCACAATTCCAACACTTTAATTTTCCTTTGCCCTTGCCCTTGGATTTGGATCTACGCCTTGAGGATCCCGTGCCTCGCTCAGAATCTCTGCCCGTCATAATTAGTACATCGAAAGATGCCCCCATGTCGCCATTTAACTTTCTCATAGCCTTTCCTTGAAGGGCTGAGATAACAGTGTTAACACTTAGGATTTTGTTTGCGATGCACATGTTTCCCTAAAAGACTCATATGATGCAGGAAGAGAATTCAACAATCTACATACCTGTTCCTCATCTTTGACTACTTACTTCATATCCAACAATTTACACATCAATTTATTAAAGTTGCTGATATGGGCTTCTAGATCTCCACCCTCCGCCATCTTGAAGGTATAACACTGTAGCTTTAAGTGTAGGCAATTTTTAGAGGACTTCTTTGCATAGATGTTCTCTAACTTCGCCCATAAACTAACCGCAGTTTTCTCTCTCAAAACATTACAGAGAACCTCATCCATGAGACATAAACGGATAGAGGCTAAAGCAATACTATTAAGGTTTTTCTATTCATCATCTTTCATGGTAGATTTTTGCTCCTCAAGAGCCTTAATCTCGCCTTGCTTGGTTAACAAACTAATCATCTTAACATTTTATAACTCAAAAATATTTTTTCCTGAGTACTTCTCAATATCAAACTTGTTGTTTTTCATTATTACTAATTCTGCGAATTTAGATCTGTGCTCCAACGATTGCTCTGATACCACTTGTTGGGAATTTGTGCTGTGGAATCACATAGATCTAGATCTAGGATAACAATTCAATAGTAACAAGCAATCACAAAAGCGCGCAAAGATTTAACGTAAAAAACTCTTATGAGAAAAAACCACGGCACAAAGCGATAGAAATCTACTATGAAAAGAAAATTACAAAAGAGAGGACTGACCCGATTCGAACAATCTTGAATTTCACCCTTGCTACACCCTTTGATAACCCTAGAACCCTTTAGGAATTTTTGAAAAACTTTTAGAAAGCTTTATAATACCTTAGAATAGCCCTAAAGACCCCTATTTATAGTTTAGGAAACTTCCCTTTCGCACCCTTACGAAACCGCTTCAGATTTTCGCAATTCGCACAAGATTTCTAATCTGCGTAACCTCGACTGGTTGAGGGACTCCCTCGACCAGTCATGCCATCTCCTCGACCGGTCGAGCCTAACCCTTGACCGGTCGAATAACCCCAAAAAATTAGATTAAAAGCTTCTGACAACAGTGTTGCCCACCTCTATTGGTGGTGTGATGTGATAGGAGTTGTGGGTCTCGTCATGATGTATGTGTTTTATATCCACATTTTCCATCCGTTATATAGATCCATTTCAAAGCATGAACCCAAAAATAATTCAGATATGGAGTTTGAGTAGACTATATGAGAGGAAAGGATGATGACACCTACGTTCCTAAGTCTATTGACATCAAACCTGTTGATAAGGTCACCAAAGATGCAGACTAAAGGAAAACACAAATATCAGCTTGATCCAAAACTTTTGTGGCCGTCAAAATGTTTTCCAGTGGTGTGGTCCACTTCAGCTTGGTATCGGCCTTATTTTTGGGTTCATGCTGTAAAATGAGCTTGCAAAATGGATAGACTGCGTGGATATAAAACACATGCACCACATTGGGCCCACAGAGCCCAGCACACCACCTGATCAGCATCCCCCCTACCTTAGGTTTGAACTAGTAGAAGTGGAGCAGAGCTTCCACCATAGATAGATGGACGGCACCTTATAAGATACGAAAGGTTAGGTATGTGGGGTCCATGCTTCAGTGATCTTTTATATTACTTCCCTCCTCTATTGTAGAATAATAACCTCTTGATTCTTGGTCGTACAAGCGGATGGGCCCACAAGAGAAATACCTCAAGGGCCTACAATCAATTGCACTACATGCACCCAAAGAAACTCTTCTAGTGAGCACACCGTCCATTTACAGTGGGACGCAATGGGGCAATGGTTTGGATAAGCGAAGAACTACTCATCAAAATTTGAAAACCCTCGAATATAGTGAAAAGCGTATATCCTAAACTTAGGCCGTATTTGGATGGAAATAGAATACTTTGTATCTGATGTCATACAGTATACGCCGGTCAACCTCTGAATATATACTTTCTCACATTGTCAGAGAACGACGTCGGTTAACATCTTAGTAAGTGTTAGGGCTGAAAGTCAGGCGAGTTGGGTCAGGTTGTCAACCCAGGTTGATGCATATATGCTAATATTTTCATTATTACATTAGTTTATTATATTTCAATATATGCCTTATTTTTATACCTATAATTTTATTAATTATATTTGTAGTTATTTATCATAAAGAACTTAAGTTTTTCTAAATGAATTAGCTAAAACAAATAAGTAATAACCCTATAGGATTACTACTCCTTTAAAACTCATGTTGTATAGCAGACAATCTATCTGAGAGGGAGAAATCTTGCATATCTCATTAGCTTGAGTCGTTAGAAATGGCGTGGACCAATGAGATCTGACGGCACTAGAATTTCCTTTGCCTTCAATGAGAATTTTCTTTGCCTTCAACACACACGATCCACACTCAATTATAATTTATAAGTAACTTATATATTGATCGGGTTTGGGTTGGATCGGGCATCCTGAGACCTCAACCAGAGCCCGACCCAAGTTTTATAGGGTTGGTGTTTATATAGCCCAAGCTCGAAACCAAACCCGAAACATCCTGCTCAAGCCCAACCCAATGTCGGGTTAGTTGGGTTGAACCTGCCCAACTTTCATCCTTAGTAAGTGTTACCGTTGCCGTAGGGCCCACCTTGATTATATGTTGTATATCCACTTCCTCCATCTGTTTTTGCAGCCCATTTTAAGGACACTATCCCAGAAATTATGAACATTCAAATCTCAAGTAAACTACACCGGAATAAAAAAATAAAATAAAGAACATCCAAATCCCAAGTAGACCACACCATAAGAATAAGTGATGATTAACCATTTACCATTAAAAACTTTCTTAGGCCCATTATAAGCAGATATGTTATGTTTATGTTCCATCCAACCGTTAATAAGGTCAACCAAAACTGCATGAAAAGAAAATACAAAAAATATCTTAATCAAGAACTTCTGTGGCGTATAAAACATTTATAATTGTCATTCACTACTTTTTATAATATTGTGGTTCACTAGTGATTTAGATATGCTTAAGTTTTGAAACAGAGTCCTTAAACGAGCTGGAAAAAACCAATGGGCCATGTCGAAGTGGAAAAAAAAAAAACCGTCCAAGATAGGGCAACAGCGGATGATTAGGTGTTACCGGGTGTTATCCTGACCATGGCCCACCTTGATGATGTGTTGTATATCTATATTATCCATTTTTTTTCCTATCCAATTTGGTTCCAAAAATTATGCAGATCAAAATCTCAGGTGGGCCACACCACACGAAACAGTGATGATTGAGTGCCTTGACATTAAAACTTCCAAAAAGGGCCCATCAAAGGTTTTTGTAATTTTTATTTGCAATCCAACCTATTAAATGTCAAGAAGATCTGGATGGAGCTAAAAATACAAAAATCAGCTTGGTTCACCTCTTTCATGGCCCACAAAAAGTTTTTAACGGTCATTCATCACTGTTTTCCAGTGCTATTGTCCACCTGAGATTTGGATCTTCTTAATGTTTGAGATCATGTCCTAAAATTAGATGGAAAAATAAATGGATGGCTTGGATATACAAAAAATACAGCAAGGTGAGCCCCACACAGTTAAGATAACACCCACTGAGGTGTTGGGTGTTACGGGTAATAGCTAATTGGAAAATTAATTAAAATAGCATTCAATTATAATGTTATAAAGGCATAAGCTATATTTTTTTGAGGTATTTGGTTACTTTTAGGCTTTTAATTTTTTGAATGAAAATGCTCGTGTGCACGTCATCTTATTGTACAGCCATAACTTTTCATGGAAGTTGAGAGCTTTTTGAGAATGAGTAACTCCCACTAAATTAATGATTCAGACCACCCATCAGTTGATTTGATCCGTTCACTTTAATTTAACAATCATGAACCGACTATAGAGTCATTTAAAAAAAATAATAATTTGGAGTTGTCTCTAGCCCACAACTGCATTAATCTTATGATTTAATTTTGAACTGTTTCCTCCTGTGTGGTCCATCCGCGAAGAGTTTTTTCCCTCAAACTTGGATAAATTGCATGAAATTAAAAGCCCTTTCATGTGGGCGTCTTGGATCTGCTACAAGACGATCCGGTAGGCCCCACACAAGATATGGGATGGGTTCAATAGGTGAGTCCCTTGTGTAAGAACATTTAGCATTTTCTTTATATTTCTTCCTTTTTTAAAAAATAAAAAATAAAAAAAAAATAAAAAACAAAAATGTGAGGGGACCATTTTGGCCGTTAAGACCGTTTCCACCTCCGTAGCACCCACTCTAGCAAACTTTCGGCATGCATTTGGAATCATTCCCTCCATTCTGGCCAGTTTTATAGTTTTTTTTTTTTTTTTTTGGGCACAATCTCTGGTGTAAAAACTATGATTGGAAAAGGTAAATTTACGTTAGGATAATAATAGCTTTTGCGTGTTATTATTATTATTATTATTATTATTATTATTATTATTTTTTGTATTAATGGTTGAATTTCGTGAAAGGGAGGAGGGCACAATGGTTCACTTTATAATTGTTTTTTTTAATTTTTTAATTTTTTTAATTTCTTTGGGTATGAATGGTAAAAGTTTGTGAAATTGATGAATTTTGTAATGGACAATGTTATAATGAATGAATTTTGAAACGGAAGAATGTTATAATGAAAAATGTTATAATGAATGAAGTTTGAAATGAAAGAATGTTGTAATGGATGACTGTGATGAATTTCGAAATGAAAGAATATTGTAATGGATGACTATGATGAATTTCGAAATGAAAGAATGTTGTAATGGTTAATTATGATGAATTTTGAAATGAATGAATATTGTAATGGATGAATGTTGAAATGGATTAGCGGTCATAACTGTTATAAAGAGGGAGTTATGACCATTTTCATTAGATTAGCGATCCACAATGAGTATCAACAATCTACAGTTCTTGATAAAATTTAAGTACCAGCGATTATAATATCACCAAAATCAAACATATAATAAGGGAGTTATGAACATTTTTAGTAAATCAACGATCTATAGTGAGTACTAGCGACCCTCACACAATATCGGTGATCCATAGTGAATATCGATAATCCAAAATTGATATCGGTGATCTTCACTGAATACTGGTGATCCACAGTGAATATTGGCAATCCACAGTTAATATCAACAATCCTCACTTAAGTGAATATTGATTTTGGTGATATTATACTCGGATTACTGACGATCCACAATTAATATCGGCGATGCTCAGTGAATATCAGTAATCTACAGTAAATATCAACGATCCACCATACAACATTAATTCATTACAGCATTTTTGCATTTTGACATTCATTATATTCATCCATTACAACCTTATTTAATTTCAAAATTCATTAATTACAACATTTTTCCATAACAAAATTCATCTCTTTCACAAATTTCCACCATTCATAGCAATAATAATAATAATAATAATAAATAAATAAATAATAATAATAATAAAGAATTATAAAGGGAATCACCCACCCTCCTTCATTTCACAAACTCCCACCATTGATGCCTATAAAAATATACACACACATACACAAAAGCCACTATTATTGTAACTTAAACATACCTTTGGCAATCATACCTTCTGTGCCGAAGAGTATAGTCGGAAATCTTCTAAAAAAAAGGGAAAAAAAAACAACACTTTAAAACTCATTAGAATGGAGGGAATGACACCAGATGCATGTTGGAAGTGCGTCAGAGTGGGTGCCAAGGAGGCCGTAACGGTCCTAATGGCCAAAATGGTTCCTCCCACAAAAAAACAAAGAAGAAAGAGAAAGAAAATGATAAATGGCATTTTCGCGCAAGGGACCCACCTATTGAACCCATTCCACATCTTGTGTGGGGCCCACTAGATCGTCTTATAACATATCAAAGTCATCCACATGAAATGTGTTTTAATTTCATGCAATTTGCCCATGTTTGAGGGCAAAACTAATCATGGATGGACCACACTAAAGGAAATAGTTCAAAATTAATTCATAACGTTAATGTACTTGTGGGCCATAAAGAACTCCAAATTATTATTATTATTTTTCTTTTAAATGACCTTACTGTGAGTTTGTGACTATCTAATTAAGTGAATGGATCACATCGGCTAAGAGGTGGCCTTAATTATTAATTTAGTGAGGCACACAATCCATTCTTAAAAGGCCCTCTGGACTTCTGTGACAAGCTGACACCATGCAAGGGGACAACCAATAAAAGAGTATTTTCATTATTATAAAAGCCAAAAAGCACAAGGGGCTGGAAAAGATATGCATTAAAAATATGGTATTAATACCTTTATTATGTCATAATTGATGATTATTTTAATCGGACGTGCATCCTATCTCCCTAGTCTCTAGCCACTAATGGACAATTATCTGGGTGGGCCCGTCACAGTGTATCTATTTATCCATGCCATCTATACCTTCTTTCTGATCATTTTAAGGCATCTGTACAAACATGAGGTAGATCTAGCTCTCAAATGGACCACATCACATATGACTCTTGATTTTATGCAACTTTCTTTATGCATTTCCTGCAAACTAAGCTTATCATTTGGTGTGGTACACTTGAGCATTCGATCTGCCTCATTTTTGTGCACATATCTTAAAATGATACGAGAGAAGGGAAGGATAGTGTGGATAAACAGATACATCACGGTGGGTCCGCCCATAGAACTGCTTGTACATGGCTAGAGAAGGGCAGGTTTGATGGAATCTGCATCATTTTAATTAATATCCTCAGTTAATCCATTCCTGAGTTTTATCCACAATGTCCATACATTTTTCTAGATCATTTTAGAATTCGAGCAAAAGAATGAGGTAGATTTAAGGCTCAAATAGACCACACAGTGGGGATTGAACTCCTACCATTAAAAACTTCTTGTGAGTGGCAGAAGTTTTTTATCTTTATAATATTTGTGTTTTCCTTTCATCCATGTCTATATGAGATTATGAACAAGTTGAATGGCAAGTAAACATCATGGTGGCCTCCCAGGAAAGGTTTCAGTAGTTAGTTTCATTATCATCGTAGCTTCCTGTGTACGTCCACTTGCTCATTAGACCTGTGAAGTTTTTAGAATCATACACTAAAATAAGCTGAAAAAATGGATGGCATCGATGAACCTTGTTATGAAGAAATTTGTATAAGGAAAATCGGGTTCAGCCTGAGCGACATGAATCAAATAGTGAGGCCTCGGAAGAAGGAAACAATTTTAGGGGCTAACTCCTAAGTCATGACTTGGGATTACAACCCTGATTGGCCGACCCGAACCCTCGTCCTCGTTCGAAGGAAAATGGTTGGGCCGAGTCCTGATCTTCGTTATCAACTTTAATCAGTGAACTCTGAATTCAGTGATCTATCGACAGACTCCGACTATTAGTACTCAGCTTCACGTCTGTATGACCTAAGGCCGAGTTAGAGTACAAATATTCCATATGCTGAGGTCGAGGCCGAGTCAGGGCGTGTATGTGTCGTGCACAAAGGCCGAAGCTGAGTCCAAGCATGGACGTATCTTGTGCCGAGGCTGAGGATGAGCCCGTGATTATGCTTCGTGTGTCGAGTCTGGAGATTAACCTAGATGCGGACGTAACCAACGATCTTGCCTGAGGATACGCGCTATTTAAGGCACATTACACCGCGCGATCCAAAGATTGCGGATAATATCTCCACAATCATAATATCTTATTGATTGAGTGAATCATACCAAGATTAAAAGGCGTAGATCGTCCAACCTACATGTATAATACCTGGGGACCCCATTGCTACAGGTACGCAATATCCCACACCCTTTATCTGCACTCAATTTAGACCCAGATTACCTAGCCTGACTTAGGCATTGGAGGGTCCCCCAGCTCAGCCAGGGTCTCCTTTGCTCTCTTTCATGCAGGACCAGGGTTTGTAGAAGGTTTGCTGCATTGAATGAAGGGTGGTCCAAATTTTGACATCAACATTTTTTGGCTCCGTCTGCGGGAAACGCAAACTAAAAGCTAGAAGGTTTTACTGAAAAATGACGAGAGGGAAGAAAAAGGTGATAGCAGTGGAGCTCGAACTAAGCAGACAACACCAATCTTCTTTGCTGTTGCACACCGAGTCAGCTTCGATAGGGCAGTCCCAATGAACTCGGAGCTGAGGAGGGTAATACAAGGCGCTCCAAAGAGAAGTCCAGATGCTGAAGGACGAAATCAGCCGAACGAAGGCGCAACAGAATCAGCAGCCACTACTAAACCTAGTGGAAGCCACCCTAGCACCCGAAAAATGACCACAACTAATCAGTTCCTGGGCTAGAGGTTCCCAAGCGCAGTCTGCATACGCTTCCGACCCTGCGCACAACACAGTGCCCTAGGAGCGATCCACCTGAATCCCAGAACCCACGCGAGACGCTGAGTAGTCTTACGTGTTTGCCACTTCGGCTTTGGCCCCCACTGACCTCCACCATCGATGGAGAGGAGTAGACGGGGTAGAACATCCGAGGTGGCGGGTGCCTCCCAAGAGACAGTAGTTGATAATCAGAATCATTTGGAAGTACAATTTAAGGAATTTCAAGACCAGTTTAAGGCATTTCAGAAGAACCAGCAATCTGCATCCATCCCAACTGCAATCCAGACGATGATCGAAGAGATTGAGCCTCCTTTCACCTTAGAAATCATGGATGAGGTGATGCCGTCAAGGTTCAGGATGCCTCCCATTATCCAATTCTCCAAGTCCAGAGACCCCTTAGAATATGTGGAGTCGTACTATTCATGGATGCAGATCCAGTCGGCCACGGATGCCATGATGTGCCAAGCCTTCTCAATAACTCTCTCGGGGTCTGCTCGGAGTTGGTATCAACAACTTTAACCAAAATCGATCAGCGCCTTCGCAGAGCTCAACAAGTTGTTCCTTACCCAGTTCATCTTTAGTAAGAAGAGTTGGAAGCCGACTACTCATCTGTTCACCCTCAAATAGGGAAACAAAGAACCACTAAAGGATTACATTATCCGCTTCAACGAGAAAGCGTTGTTAGTGGAAGATTATGATGACAAAATGACACTCTCAGTCATATTCAGCGAGCTCAAAGAAGGAAAGTTGACCTTCTCAATTGGAAAAAATCCACCAATTACCTTGGCCGAGCTCATCAGCAAGGTTCAGAAATACACCAATGTCGAGAAATTCTCCAACTCTCGCAGGAACATTCAAGCAGTCGAAACATCATCAAAAGAAAAAAGGCCAAGGAATGAAGAACCTCAGTCATCCAACAAAAAACCTAACGACCGAGCCCCTCGTGATTGTCGGCCAAGCTGAAGAGTAAATTTCATTCTTACACCCCTCTAAAAACCTCTACTGATCAGATCTTGTTGGATATTAGGGGTCAGAGACTCCTAAACTGGCTTGTTTGCATGAAGACCGATGCAGAGAACTGAGATAAGCGCAAGTATTGCCGGTTCCACTGTGACCACGGCCATAACACGAGCGAATCTCAAGGATGAAATTGAGACCCTTATCTGCAAGGGTCATTTGTGCTGATACACTAAGGAAGAGAGGTCGGCTCGAAAAAAAGAATAGCCAAGCAAAACTGCGAAAGAACCTATTGAAATCCGAACCATCTATGACGGTTTGTCTAGTAGAGGCGACTCGAACAGGGCTCGCAAAGTCTACTCTCAGAATTTAGACACCGAACACTATGTCCACTTGGCCAAAAGTCCAAGGAAAGACACTACAAGAAACAACGCTTTTACCGATGAACTTTTTAACGACAAAAAAAATTTCGTCAGTAAAAGTAGTGTTTTACCGATGAAATTTTTTTCGTTGGTAATAATGTTTTTATCGACGAAAATTTTCGTCGGTAATAATGTTTTAATCAATGAAAATTTTCGACAGTAAAACTAATATAATTTTTAAGATAGAAAATTTTGGCGCTATTTTGAAAACTTCATAGTAAGATTTTTATCGACGAAAATTTTCGTTGGTACAAAGCACAAACCACTTTTATTGACGAAAATTTTCATCGATAAAAGTGTTATATTTTTCACTTAGAAAATTTTCACCCTGAGTTTTACCGACGAACTAAAACCGTTAGGAATAATGTTTTTACCAACAAAAAGTTTCGTTGGTAAGTGTTATATTTTTCACTTAGAAAATTTTCACCTTAAGTTTTACCTACAAACTAAAACCGACGGGAATAATGTTTTTACCGACGAAAATTTTTGTTGGTAAAAATGTTATATTTTTCAAATAAAAAATTTTCACGCTGAGTTTTACCGACGAACCATTTTGTCGGAAAAAAGCAAAAAAATAACTTTTACCGACGAAAATTAGAAAAAAATGTTATCCTTTTCACTTAGAAAATTTTCATGTTGTGTTTTACTTACGAACCAAAACCATCAGGAATAATGTTTTTTTCGACAAAAATGTTCGTCAGTAAAAATGTTATATTTTTTAGCTAAAAAATTTTCATGCTGAGTTTTACCGATGATTTTTTTCGTTGGTAAAATATTTCACGATACTTTTACCTACGAAAATTTTCGTAGGTAAAAAACGTAGATGAGACTATTACCTATGAAAATTTTCGTAGGTAAAAAACGTGAAAGAGACTTTTACCTATGAAATATTTCGTAGGTAAAAGTCTTTCTCTCTCTCTCTCTTTTAATATTCCAGTACAAAATTCTTGATATACACTTGTTACAATATATTTCATCATATTCTTTCTGATATACACCTGTTATATAATATATTTCATCATATTCACATTCACATCCATCTAAACCCAAACTACGTAAATCCATCCAAACATAAATTACATTCATCCAAACATAAACTACATCCATCTAAACACAAACAATCTAATCCACATCACATTCATTCACGCATAAATACATATAAGTTTAACATTATAAATAAAATACAAAAAAATTATTAATAGCCTATTTCCTGGTGAGGCTCACAAAATTCAGTGTGGTGAACACATCGCTGTAAGACTAGTATCCTAGACCGTACTGTTCCGTCGACTCCCGTGATCCTTCCCGTTGAATTCCAACAACCTGCGACATATAATTGATGTTTGCGCACGACCCTAAGTTATATCCTGTAGATTTGAGTCAACTTAATCTGAGACTTGTAGCATTGTAACTGCACCATCGTTGCGTTCCAATGCCATATCTTGCACATCGATCTGATACCCTGGTTAGGAGATGTGGGCTAATATTTATTTCAAAGAAAATGTCACCCAGTTTCAATCCCATGAGAATCTTTACAACATTTCTCATCAATCAATCAATCAATTATCTCATGTCAAGTACAAGAGTAACTCATGCTTTCTTTCTCCCCAAGTCAAGCAACCACCCAAGTCAACTCTCAAGTCAAGTACACTATCACCTCACATCCATCACCCATCACCCATCACTCTCTCTCCTTACAACCATTTCTCTCTCTCTTTCACTTCACATTTTCCAAGCAAAAAAAATTTCAAGCAAAAGAGTGGACGTCCAAGCCTTTCCATGTGAGAAAAGAGTGTATATGTGTGGCCCACTTCCTATCACTATATCTATCATCCTAGCCCTTCATCTCTCATCATCTTCCATCAAAGAGAAGCATAAGGAGTTTGGCATTCCATCGAACCAAGAAGATCGAACGGTGGGTGCTTTATAGGCTAGATTTTCATGTTTTGATGATGGACCAAGTGAGGCATACCGATTGATGGTAGGGATCTCACTTTGGACCCTAGGTGTGGTCGATGACCCACCTTAATTCTCATGATCATTCCATGATGGGGCCATTCTCCATGGACCCCATCATGATGTTTATTTTCCTTGCAAAAAAAGAGGTCATCTAGACCTTCCATTTTGGTGAAGAAGTAATCTCCACTGTTGATTTTTGAGTTGGTGGGCCCACATGTATTGGGGCCCACTTGATGTATGATTGAATGCTTGAAAAGGAGGGCCCATAGTGTCGAGGTCCCTCCATGCACGTCTCTCTCTCTCTCTCTCTCTCTCTCTCTCTCTCTTTCTCTCTCTCTCTCTTTCCCTTTTTGTGATGATGTAGTTGTGTGGTCCACTTGAATGGACCCCACCATGAAGCATGTATTTTATCTAAGCCATCAGTAGGTGGGGCCCACCTTAAATGTGTTGTAGTCAAACCGGGACGCTGGACGTGGATGCACAGTGAAGTGTGAGCTGACGGTGTGGTGTTTGTCCAGCAAGAAAAAAAATAAAAAAATAATATCAGTTTGATTTATGAAAACTTGGGTGGACCGCTCATACAGGCCCTTCCTTGATGTATGAATACAATCCACACTGTCCATCCTATTCCCTAACTTATTTTAGGCATTGAGCTGAAAGATGAAGCCAATCCGATCATTTGGCGGGCCATAGCATAGAAAACAACATTTTTACCATTGAAATACACCTTGATGTTTCTGTACCCCAAAATATGCCGAATATTGGGCTTGATGGGTCTGTCTTGGGCCATAAAAACTAATGGATGGGTCGGATTCACCTGATGCGGGCCCCACATGTGAAAAACCCCAAAAATACATATGTTTTCAAAAAATAAAAATAAATAGCAGCAGTAGGCATTGCTGCTGCAGTGACCAAAGGATGCTGTGCAGCGTCCTGTTGCACTTCTACATAAGTGGACAGGTAGGGACCACGGGTCCCAACCATGGGCCCCACCGTGATGTGTGTCGTCATCGACACCGTGCATTTGGGTGGGCCCCATTTAAGCAGTGGGTCCCCCCAAAAATCAACCGTATACAAACTCAGGTGGCCCACGTCACAGGAAACAGTGAGATTGAACGTCTATCATTGAAACCCATTTGGGTTTTACACAGAAGTTTTGGATCATTATGAGATTTGGTTTTTTTCCTTTTCATTCAGGTCTGTGTGACCTTATTAACACGTTGGATGGCAAATAAATGTTATGGTGGGCCACACGTGTGGACCCACCTTATGAAGCAGATTACTGGAGTGCCACACACCAGCTATATAGCTGGTGTACATGACGTCACCAAGTTATGTGGGCCCCACCTGTTTCACCCTTGTCGTCCATCTATGGGACTCACCATGATGCTTGTGTTGCATCCAAACCATCCAACCATTTTGAAAGACAATTTCATGACATGAGGCTAAAAATGAGACAAATCTAGGATCAGGTGGACCACATTATAGAAAATAGTGGAATGGAGCGTCCACCATTAAAACCCTTGGACTAAAGGGTTTTGACCATTATGATATTTGTTTTTCCTCTTAATTCAGGTCTTTAAAACCTTATGATTAGATTGGGTGGAAAATAAACTTTATGGTGGGCCTTGTGATTTATTCAACAGTGAAAATTATTATCTTCACTGCTATTGTGGTATGATCCAAATGATCCTTCAATATGACTCTTTTTGAGAAAATATGAGGCCCATTATTGAGGCCCATTTGATGTATTGGAGTCCCATGGGTTGAGGCCTAATGGGATGTACATAAGGCCCTTTGTAATGTGATTTCACTGTGGTTTATATGTTGACCTTTATAGCAGGCTATGCCTTGGGAGCAATGATGGTTTGGCGCCCACATTGTAAGTACAATGTTGGTTAAATATCCGTATTGTAACTCTCCTTATGGCTCATTGATAGGCTTATACGTGTAGTGTGTAGGCCGTCTAGGCCCATCTTCGTTACGGACAGAATTCATTACCATATAACATGTTTAGTATAGTCCCATGATTCATGCTCATACGTATCATATGTATGCTTGATATGAGGAGTGACTGATCATAACATATGCCTTCGGGCATATTGTTTACAAGCTCTCGGATAGGCGTTAATGCCCTACATGAGCGCATGATATGCGTAGGATTGCTGCATGACTGATAGTGTAATTCATGCATTTCGCATTGTGTGACATATATACTGTACGCCCTAGTGACATCAGTGCCATAGCCTCCACAGGCATATCGTGGTTGGCAGGATTAGATACAACGAAAATCTTATTCTACATGGGGTCTTATAGATATCCTTAGGTAAAAGTCCTTAAACCCTTATGGTACCAGGAGGTTGCTCCAACGTCTAGACCAAGTGGGTGCATGAGCGCCGAGTGCCGATTACTAAAAGGTCGTACTTTCCACTGTATCGTGGTTGGGAGGGGGTGCGGTCTTACCTGCCCCAGAGGAGGGAGCAAAGCTAGGCTGAGTGTAACCAGCTCGAGGAATGGGTCCACCATTGATGAGTCGAGCCTGATATTAGCAGGCGGATAATGAGGTCTCTTTCGCTCACCTCATTACACACGATGGAGTGGCAATTTGGTTCGAAGTGTACTAGACCCCAGTTATATTGTAAAGTTAAGTTGTATTGATATGTGGACTTAGATAAGGATTTGTATGCTTGAGTTGCATTTCGTATCGCATAGCTTTTGTACGACCAATAGTATTCATGGATTCATTAACATATTCCGCATTACTCTGATATTGCATAATTATATTGCTATATTGCGCACACGCTTTCACCATCCTCTAAACTTTCCATGAGCTTATGTACGACTATTGGGTGCAGTTAACGTTGGATCGCAGCAGCACTGAGGCTAGAGCACATGGCAAATCATTTTAGAGCTTTTGTCTATCATCATTGTATTTCCCTTTACGCGCACTGTACTTATAAATTTTGATCATAGTGGAAATGTGCTGGAGTTTTTGTTTATTGTTATGGGTTATGCCTTTGGTTATGCTTATTATGAATCAAACTGATGTTGAAAATCATCCTCGTAGTATCCTAGAATCGGAACCTAGCGGTTGGGCGCTGGGAGCCGAGAATGGGGTTCTATGGAAGCTGTCGGTGCTAGATTCGGCGATCGAGAATTTTGTAGGCCCGGTTTTCCAGTTTGGGGCGTGACATCGCCAACTGTGCACACACATTTAGGTCCTTACTCATGCCTTCATGGTAGATTCAAAATAGTTTCAATATAAGGTCACGAGTTCAAGTACTCATTGTGGCCGTAAGTGACTCTAGTGTGTGAGTGTGTGTTAAAAGAAAAGGTAAAAAAGAAAATGTTGATTTATCTTTTGGGTTAAGCCTAATGGTACTTGGTGATTTCTCATCAGGTAGAAATTATTATTAGTTGTTTTTAAAAATGTAAGATTAGGAGACTTATAATTATATTAACATGATAAAATGTTGTACGTGAGCAGACACCATGAAATAAACAATCCTATGAAAAAAAATAAATGAAAAGAGAGAGAACATATGAGAGGTGATCCTTATCTCCTTTGATGGATTCCAACTGCATGCGCCCTACCCAACTTCCTATAAGGAGAAGTTATATGGGTCTTGGAATAATGTTAGTGACAAATCAACCTTGTCTATTAATCTTATCATATTGTGTCAGGACATGACTCTAAAAATGAGATAAATCCAAATTTCAAATAATACAGTGGAGATGAAAATAGATGCATTGTGATGCTTGAGTTTGAGTATACTTGCCAACAAAGCAAGATTTTCTTGTTTGTTGCCATGTGATTAGGCTACATTATTACATCAATTGGGTTCGGGTTTAGGTTTGGGTTTTCAACTTTAGGTTTAGGTTTAGGTTAGGGAGTTGAGATTAAGATTAGGTGTAAGTTTAGGTTTAGGGACTTGAGAATACATTTAGGTTTTAGGTATAGGTTTAGGTTATAGGTTATAGGTTTAGGTTTTAGGTTTAGGTTAAGGTTAGGTTATAGGTTATAAGTTTAGGTTATAGGTTAAGGTTAATATTATAGGTTTAGGTTGTAGGTTTAAGTTTAGGTTATAAGTTATAGCTTAAGGGAATTGAGTATAGGTTAAGGTTTAGGTTTAGGAAATCGGGTTTGGGTTCGAGATCGGGTTTACGTTTGGATTTTCAAGTTTAGGTTTAGGTTTAGATTAAGGAGTTGAGATTAGGATTAAGTGTATGTTTAGGTTTAGGGATTTGAGAATACATTTAGGTTTTAGGTTTAGATTTAGGTTTTAATTTTAGGTTTAGGTTTAGGGTTTAGGTTTATGTTATAAGTGTAGGTTATAGGTTTAGGTTTAGGTTATAGGTTATACGTTATAGGTTAAGGTTTAGGTTAAGGTTAAGGTTTAGGTTTATGTTATAAGTTTTGGGATTTGAGAATAGGTTTAGGTTATAAGTATAGGTTTAGATTAATTTTGTAGGTTATATGGTTATGTTAATGTTGTAGGTTATAGGTTTAGGTTTAGGGATTTGAGAATACATTTATGTTATAGGTTTAGGTTTAGGTTTTACGTTTAGGTTAAGGTTACAGGTTTAGGTTTAGGTTTAGGTTATAACTGTAGGTTATAGGTTTAGGTTTAGGTTAGGTTATAGGTTAAGGTTTAGGGAATTGAGTTTAGGTTATAGCTAGGTTATAAGTTATAGGTTATAGGTTAAGGTTTAGGTTATAGGTTAAGGTTTAGGTTTAGGTTATAGGTTTAAGTTTAGGTTAAGGTTTAGGTTTAGGTTATAAGTTTTGGAATATGAGAATAGGTTTAGGTTATAAGTATAGGTTTAAGTTAATGTTGTAGGTTATAGGTTTAGGAACCTAAAAAAAATACATGTATTAGCGGCGTTTTTATCACAGGCGGCCATAACAAACCGCCACTATAGATAGAAATCAATGGCATTTTTATGTGGCTGCCAGTGTATAGTGAAGCCACCGCTGCTGATTTTAAATGAAAAAAAACAAAAGAGTCGTTTTTACCCCACTTTCCCAAATCCCGCACCCTATCCCCAAATCGCAAATCACGCGCCTTGTCCCCAAATCGCCCCTCTTCTCTCCCAAAACCTTTTTCTCCTCTTCTCTCCTCCCTACAATAAGTGACCAAAAGTCTCTCTCTCTCTCTCTCTCTCTCTCTCTCTCCAACGTCTCTCAATCTCCATTTTCCACTTCAGCCTCTCTTGATCTGGCTTCCATTTCCGTTGTTGGTTGAAGATGTTGATCTCTCAGCCGTTGTCCTCCTTCTCGCTGGAACAACACGTCAAAGTCCGAGAAGGCCTACAAGGGGAAGCACGCTGATCTCTCGGCCATGCCCTCCTCGCTATAACACGCCCCTCTCTTTCTCTCTTAGATCCAACTCATCCTATTCTGGAGCACCTAATCCACGGAAGGGTGTACGGAAGATTTCTAGAAGCCATAGATCGAGAAGCCATAACTGCCGCTGTCTTAACCATTGGAGCTGTCAACAGAGTACCAGTACATATGTTGCTCTTTTTTTTTTCTTTTTTTTTTTCCCGCCATTTGATCCGTATCTATGCTTTGGAATGTATGGATAGGATTTCTTCTTCTTCTTCCTCTTTTATTTATTTTATGGGTCCTTTGAATTTTCTGTCTTGAGAAATGGGTTCTTGGCATTTTGGTTTTTGGGTCTATTTTTTTGCTTGATTTTTTAAGAAGATCCAGTCCATTCCTTTCATTTTACTGCATATATGGCATGTGTTTGATGATCCGAACCGTTGGTTTATCGTGGACAAATGTGACTGGATCATCGGCTGAAAATTACACTGACCACACAATTCTAACCATGTGAAAAAGTAGTGTACAAAATCACTAAATTGTAGTTAGTGGCTAGGATTATCTGAACAGGATGATGTTTGGTTAATGGTCCATTGGTGGATCTTAAGATGAATGAATGGCTCAGACTATCAATACATGTGCCAAATGTATGTAGGTGGATTAGGTCTTTTCCCTTCATTGAATATGCTATTTATTACTACTGTGACACAAGCATTGCTGTGATGATAGAAAACCAGAAAACGAGAATGCTTTGTCAGATGTTAATCCTCTGTGCTATTGGACATAGTTGTGATCCAAACCATTAAAATAATGATAGAAACTGTGGATGGTCCTTCATATCAATGTCTAAAATATGTCTATCCTTACAAAAACTGGGACAGTCTAGATGGTGTGGTGTGCATGTGTTCTACAAAGTGTAAAGGAGCTGTATGCCCATCATACAGAGGCCAGATAGGTCCAACGGATCTGATTTTACCTATTACTCCTCATCTATACAGAATAGGATGAGTTACTTCAACGGATCTGATTTTACCTAATTCTCCTCATCTGCTATTAAAGTCTTCATCAGCTCGCATATCCGATGAAGTAGAAGAGAAAGGTGAAGACCCTCCTGTCTCAATCTGTTTCTGTTTCCGTTCCCGTAGGGTCTTCAAGATTAAGGTCTTGAGCAGATTCATTACTTGAATGGTGTGCATCAAAGCTGTCAATGGATCGGCCATCTGAGTCATGTTGGGAGCAAAGACCATGGCAATGTTTCTTGCATTCATCTTGTTAGCTTCTTCCCCTTCGACGACATCTGCCATAAGATCGACGGCCCAGTTGAGGAGTGCAGCTTGAGTTGGGAGGAGCAATTTCACAAGGTCCACTCTCTTCCTCTGTTTTGCATTTCAGAACTTGTTTGGGGGAAAGGCCATCAAGTACTCCTACAGGAAGCTCTCTGAACCAAGCCTTAGATAGACCTGCCAGGCAATGAACATCAATGTCATCAGGTACAATGCCCTTGTTCAGCTGGTCCTTCACCGTTTCTTCCTTACTGTTCCCGGGATTAATCACGTAACAATGCTTCGTATATGGATTGGCAAGTTATCGCATTGTGACTTTGTTTTTGGTTGAGATAGTTTATGTTATTTTTTGTGCATGTTGATATCATTGAGTTGGTAATAATACCATAGTGTATCCTGTAAGACCTTCATGAATTGTCCTGCAAATGTTGTTCATATGTTATTCTAATGTTAATGTGCATGCAGAGTCACAGACAGCATATCTCCATTTATTTACTGCAATAGTTTGTAAATCCCTCATAGCAATGCCATAAAAAGCAAAAAAGAAAAAGAAAAAAAAATCTTAAATCCCTTATTGCAATAGTTTGACTCGTGGTTTGATTTTTACTTGTTTATGTTGCAAAAGTTGAATCCATTGAAGTGGGGAATGTGCTCTAGTTACACTTCATATAGGGGTGTTGTTGTGTGCAAAGTAGGTATATGATTCCATTCTATGAAATTTGGTGGCATATTTTATTTACTGTTGGATTTGTCCGTGATCAAGCAATCTCCTTCAGATTATTTTAATGTTCGTCGGGTGAAATAGCTTTCCATCATTTGACAAAGAATGTAAAAGGTTCCGAAGTCATTCATGGAAGTACATGTAAAACTATTAGCATTATGAGGATTAAATTGATTGCTGGGAAGGTGTGTGCTTTCTATGTGGAATCTCAGAATAGATGATCTTCAGTTTTTCATTTTTCCAATTCATAGTGTCGATTTCTTTGCATTCTCTACAATTGCCAATGTATAATTTTATGTCACAAGTGTTGAATGAACATCTGGCTATGGGGAAGGTGGATGAGTTGCATCCTGACTTGACAGTAGACCCTCTCGGAATCTTGCGTCCTGCAAACAAATTAACTCATCAACTTCCATTGGTAAAACTTCAGCCTGCTGCCACTTCCCTTGAACCACCCAATTATTTTGCACAGGTCGTGACAATGTGTTTGTTACAGGTCAGTGCATACTCATCCTTTGCCAGGATGGTGGGAGTTGGAATTGGTTTGGAGCAACAAAGAAGGAGAATGGACCCCACGACTAATGAACTGTAGTTCACAAACTGCACTGGAGATTTCATTGTCATAGTTGATTATATATTTTACACAGGTAAATTTCCTTGTTGCAAGATGACTTTGCCTGAGCTTTCTTTCCCTTTCTCTTGCCTTTAATATTTGTATTTTGTCATTTGTTTTATATATATATATATATGGTTCAGATATTGATAAAAACTTCTACTAGTTGGAGCTTTTTGATCCAACACATATGGTGAGCACTGAAAGTTCAGCAAAGCCAGCAAGTTTACCGTGAATGATGGTCACAATTCAATTAAAATTTAGCACGTGTGTAGAGAACAATTCAATGGGAAAAAATATGATCTTGGAAGATTCAAAGTCAACATGGTATTATCTATGGATCAGTAGAAAAAAAAAATTTAGGTTTCAAAAAATACGTACAAATCCACATATAGAATTAGTTTGGGAAAGACACTAAAATCAACACCATTCGGGAGAAGAAATCTGATCACCTAGAAGAAGAATCTGGTTTTTGGTGACAGATTTAGCAATTTATACACAAGGAAATTAAACAACTTAGGATCTAGGTTGGGAAAATTTCACCAAGCTCTAATTTGAATTTGGGAGATAAATTTTACATATAAGATAAATTCATCTAGCAACTCAGAATTTGATTCTGAAAGACAAATTTCAGCAGTAAGAAAAATCCTGCAGTACAGAAATCTTTTTTGAAAAATTGATGAAAAAACATCAATATATAAACATAAAAAAGGCATGTTGCTGGCCAAAAATGGAATAAGTTGAATTATATAGGGAGACAAATTCACCAAACAGCTGGCCACAGCCTAGTTTAAAAAATTACGTTTAGGATGTCCATAGAGGGCCACAAAATATCATATTCTAATAACCTGAAATTCAAGTTGCTGTTGAGAACATAGAATGAACCAGTGTGCAACATGGTAGGTTCGTTGGGTCAGTATTAAGGTGAAATTAGTGAAATTCTATGGTGGCCATTTGCAAATCAGGTGTGAGGAGCCATCAAGAATCTTCAAGCAAGATTGTAGATGGATTCGAGTTTTTAAGTTTTTGAACCATGGATGAGTTGCTGCTGAAATTTCTTGGAGTGTGTTTGGATGGGCCGCAAACTAAACCTTACATTGAAATGATGTCCTAACTACCCGACTGGTGGGCATCTAATGGGCAACTAGAATGAAATATAGTCAATTGTCCGAATCAAACAAATCCATCTAATGGGCAACACTATTGCTGAAGCTAGGGCCATGCTGGATGGTATCTTAATCTGTAGCGAGATGGGTTCACTACAAAAAATACATGCATTAGCAGCGCATTATAATATTTAGTTTTGTTGGGGCCTTTGTAAATGCCAACTTCTCATATTGCAGGTTTTCTCAAAAATTTTCTGCAGCAATAGAACAACTGTTACCAACATCAACTGATAAACTCAGTACACAGGAGGTTTTTTTTTTTTTTTTTTCCTCTTTTTTTTTTTTAAAAAAAAATTCTTCTTTTGCTAAGCATAAGATTAACTCTTCTTATTAACGAAGCAAGGCTTCTTAGATCATGAACATAGGATATGGAGGCATGTTTGTACCAGCATTTGTTCACTATGTACATCTCTAGCTACTTGCGAGTCTTGAAAAGTGTCTCATGCAATGTTTCTTCGTTGTGTGAACACATCACCTGAAAATTGTTCTTGTATGTAGATTGGCATACTGAAGGATCTCTCAATCTTAGATATGGGCGCTAATGAACTTGGATTTGACAAAGCTCATGACTTGAGTTTTCTCGACTCCTTGACTAACCGCAGTAGCTTACAAGAATGCCTTAATAAACAGTGAGTGGCATTTCAACTGTTTTACTTCTGTAATCACTTCCACTTCAAGAACTAATTATTTTAGTTCACTTCATTAGTACATACTCTGCCAGTTGTTAATCATATAGCCTCTATTGTTGAGATCTGCTGTTAAATTTTAGTAATGGAAGTTCATTTTTTAATGTTCCAGAATATTACAACAAGAACATTATTTAGCAGCTGAATCTAATATTATGCTTGTAATTGTTGCTCCTCATCATTGCAGGTTCTTATATGCAGAGATTGGATGTCTTCAGAACATTCACAATAGCCATAGATGCAGTGGATACAAACAATTGCAAGTCGATGATTCTACAAGCTTGTTTTTTCTCTCAGGGACAGATTTTCCTGGCCAAGGAAAATGCAAAATGAGACCGGGCTGGAAATTGCATCTATATATCACACAGATGCCATGTAACTCTTACCATTTTTTTCTTTAAATTATTATTGTGGTGGTCCTGTTAAATATATGAAGTTTTCAATTGTTTTCACCACTATGTCAAGGAGATTTTACTATTGTTTCTTATTAAAGTTGCTTATTTGTTGATACTGTTCTATACTTTTTCTTTTTCCTGCAATAGGTGGGGACGTATCAATGACTTCACCATTGTCATCGTTGAGTGATGAGCCCCAACCAAAAGAGAATTTTCTGTCCATGTTCTATGGGTGAGTGTCCAGCAGTGTCCTTAAAAAATGTAGGCAATTGGAGTTAGTTTTTTTAACTATCGTATTGAATTTCATTAGTTATAGGAAGCTCTTTTTTTAATGCCTCTGTTTTTCTCTTTCACATCCTAAAAGAATTACTTTCTTGCTTCCTATTTCTTGGGTTAGATTAGAGGACTACTGGAAAGCCAGTCTCCTCTGCCTTGGAAGTACCTACTTTCATGCCTCCGATGAAAGCACGTCATCTCAAAATTACAAAAGATTACAGTTCTATTTTTTTTCCTCCAATGAATCTGTTTTGGAGCAGTTCCATACTTTGTTTCATTTTTTTATTTTTTCAAAAATAAAAAATGCAGTTCATCAAAAAAAAAAAAAAAAATCATGGTTCACAGTTCCATGTTCTGTTTCTTGGAAGAACATAATAATCACTTCTTGGGCTGCAACGGCGACATTTTGATTTTTGGAGCTTAGAGTTTGTCAAATCTTGCAAACACATGAAACATAAATGACTTTAGAAAAAGTTCTATTGATGTCACTTTTCTCGAGGAAGTGGAAAGAACTCCCAAACATTCCATTTCCTTTTCCACTAATTTCTGGGTGACCGCATTTCAATGAAATAATCCTTTTCTCAAAAGTCAAACTATGCTCCTAAATGGGGCCTTACAAAAATTCAATCTACTTTGAAGACAAATCTGGATGCCTATACTCATAATAGCAGCCTCATTATTGGTATTATAGTTGCATGATATTTTAAGTTCCAAATGAGTCTCATTACTAAACTTTTGTTGCAGTCGAACTAACTTTGATTTTTTCGCACACCGATATCCAAATGAACCCACCACATCTGAATGTGAAAAGGTTGGTAACATCATCCTTTTTTTTTTTTTTTTTGAGAGAGAGAGATGGTTTCATCATCCTTTCTATGTACTTTATTTCGCAAAGGTATGTTATTTCTATTTGTTGAACCGTGACAGTTTGATTGAAATAAAATATTTGTTTTCTTTGCTATGCCACAAACAATTACCATTCCAGAGTCATATCCATACCATACAATTATAACATAGGTTTGCTGATCTTGTCCATTCTCTCTTTCTTTACATTCAAGTTTTTCATGTCAATTTGCTGATGTGCGTGTAATGTTGGCATGATATGACTGTACGGCATGCCATCTTCTTTCTCGGGACTGTTGCTAAGGTAAGTTTTAAGAGTGAGAAATGTTGAACAATATTCTCAAGATTAGGATTGAGTGTTTTTTTAGCATTTAGCCAAAATCTTTGCACCTTAAATATTTCGGTATTGTTATTGTTGGAAAAAAGATGGAATGAGGAGCAGATATGAAAGAGACAAGCCTATGTAACTTGGACATATCGATGTTGGACATGCATACACACACATATTGAATGGTTATCATCATCAAACCAAAATGCTTCTTTGAAATCATAAGCAAGTCATGGTAGGGAAATTTCTATTGTGGATTTACAAGAAGGGAAATTTTACAATACAGCCAAAAGAACCCAGATATGGCAGAGAGATCTCCCCACTGTACACCGGGAGGCGAGATTGGAATCTTGGGGCTGTCCATCAAGTGGACCTTATTGTCAATGGCATGTGGTTTTGAAAATGACACCTATCAAATAATCATAGCCATCTCCTTTTGAACTTCTAATTGCTAAATATATACTGTTCTTAACCAATTTTGTTTTCTACTACCATTTTGAAGAATGTTGATTGGTTGAGTTGGATCATTCAATTTGATTTCTTTAACCATTCACCGCTCACTTTGGGAGCCACTAGATGGATGGTTCTTATTTGCACATACCTGCAACATGATGGAACAACGATCAGAGGGTGAGAGCTCTTTTGGTCTTGCTTAAAGCCTTGAGCAACACCATCAGGTAGCTCACGGGAGAAATAACTTCCACTTGTTAGCTCTTTTTAGGATTTATGGAGATTTGGAAGGACCTCTTACATTCATTAGGAAGCCAATAGTCTAGTCATCAAATCAGCATTGGTTGCAGCCTTTCTGCTCTCCAAAGACTTTGCTGTGTATGCTGAATGCTGTTTTGTAATTTTTGTATGCAATATTTCCAGCTTGGTCTTTTGAGTTGCTATTTTGCATTAAATTCTAATAAAGTTTCACATGCTTAAATGGAAAAATACTACTCCATAGTGACAGTATACAACTCATTAATGTTTTTGGTATCTTTGATTCAGTTTCTTCAAAGGGAGATAATATTTAGCTTGTCCTCCATCTGTCTGTTGAGTTCATGATGTGAATTAATGTACTTGGGTCATGTACAATTCTTTACAATTGTATTCTTGTTGTGTTTATTGATGCAGGAAACCCCATGTAAATGTTGGGACTATTGGACATGTCGATCATGGGAAAACTACACTCACAGCAGCCGTTACAAAGGTTGATTCTAGTTGATGTATGTTATGCTTCCATATATTGATCCTAGCTAGCAGACCCCGATCAGTTGGTATAAGCGTAGATGTTGATGATGATGACATTGATCTTATTTGTCTCTCTCTAGATCTAGAGTTGATTTGTTTTTTCTGAGTTTATGATTGCGTTATCCCGGCAAGGAGCTTGTGGGGCATTCTAATTTCTATGGGCTTTTTATAGGTACTGGAAAAAGAAGGTAAAGCTAAGGCTGTTGCCTTTGATGAGATTGACAAGGCACCAGAGGAGAAAGCTCGAGGAATTACCATTGCAACTTTTAGGATGCCATTTTCTTTCTTTCATCATGCACATTATATGTTGGGATATGTTTCTAGCATAAGTACATAGCATGTTTTAATGCTGTCTTTTATTGGCATTTTTTATGCTCAATAACTACTTATTTTGGAGATATTGGAAGCTTATCTTAGGTGACATGATTTGTAGGCCCATGTGGAATATGAGACTGTTAAGCGGCACTATGCACACGTGGATTGCCTAGGACATGTAGACTATGTTAAATTTTTTGGAAGCAGTCTACATCTTAGTGTTAGTTGTTAATACTTGCAAAACCATGGTTTTTTTTTTTTTACTAGTAGCATTATACATACGAATTTTGGCATGAAATTGCTTCGTCATGCATTTTCCGGCAGTTTTGCATATCTTTCCCAATGTTTTGGCAACCTTATTGCGGCGGTCCAAAATACTTTTAGCGGCGTTGTTTCAATCTTTGCAGCGCTTTGTACAGCTTTTGCAGCGTTTTTTCATTTTCCTGTCGGTTGTTACAGCTTTTAGCGGCGTTTGTTGCAAATTTAGTGGCGTTTCTATAGTTTTTGCGGCGTTCCTTATAGCTTTTAACTGGCATTTCTTATAGCTTTTAACTGGCATTTTTAGAGTTTTTAGAGGCGTTTTGTACAGTTTGTATTGGCGCTTTTACAGTTTTTAGCAGCAGTCACTAGAAGCGCGGGTAAAGGATAATAAACGTTGGTAAAAGTTCCTATTTTAGCGGTGGCCCTCAGAAACGCCGGTAGAAAAGTGTAAGTGCCAATAAAATATACGGCGATGCCCCTCTTTAGCAGCACGTGTCCAACCGCCGGTAATTCTTATACCGACAGTTTTGGAAACTTTTAGGGGTGGTTTTAGCCACCGGTAAAGCCTGTTTTTCTTATATTGTCCGGCCAACGGCTAGGGTTGCAGTAGTTCCAAGTGCCCCAGTAATTAGGGCGCATGAGTTTGTTGCACCGCCAATGAGTAAGCTTTACCATCAATGCGGTTAGGCACAATAACTCCTAGTGCCCCACCATTGCTTGAGGTTATTGCACCTCCAATAAGAGGCACAACACCTCCAAGTGCCTCGCCAGCACTTGGAGTTATTGCACCTCCGTTGGGAGGCACAATATCTCCAAGTGCCCTACGAGCACTTGGGGTTATTGCACCTCCATTAAGAGGTACAACAGTTCTAAGCGCTGAACTACATGGGGTAGCCCCACCACCGATGGGGCCTTCCCCATCGGCCCCAATGTACCTGGGACCACAAATAGGATGGTAGTTCTTAACAATCATCTTAGTCATAGACTATAATATGAGCTTGGCCCACCTTGTATGATGGGACTAGTGCCTGCAGACTGGAGTTGGCTAAAGCAGTATTTGTAGAAGAAGAA
Source organism: Magnolia kwangsiensis (assembly GCA_037074715.1). NCBI lineage: Eukaryota > Viridiplantae > Streptophyta > Magnoliopsida > Magnoliales > Magnoliaceae > Magnolia > Magnolia kwangsiensis. The sequence continues at coordinate 94,725,454 of CM073579.1, forward strand.
GTCCAGCTTATGATATTAAGACTAGAGCATTTGAGTTTTGTGGGTTTTTATTTTTTGATTTTTTAATAATTTGTATAATTTGAAGTTGCGTTATCCAAGGAGAAATAGCGTTATAGTTTATTTATGATTCTCATGTGGTAGGAGTTTTGATTTAGGAACGTATTGCATAGTAACTAAATATGCATTAATGGAAAGGAATGCTAACTTTTAATCTTTCTAGATCAATTTCATCCTTAGTCTACGGCAAATAAATGGCTAAGTTGGCATGTTAAAGCTCCGTGAAAAGCTATCCCACAGATATCCATGGAGAGGACGAGGCCAAGATTTGTGGGGCTGCCAAAGGAGTTTTAGATTAGGCGAATATTTTGCGTTTTCAGTTCATTCAGGTAGGAATGACCTTATAAAGGGTATGAACAGCATATAAACATCATAGTGAAACCTAGGAAGGTTTTCAACATGGTCATTTCCCTACTCACTTTTTTTTTTCCCTATCACACTGCCCACTTAAGTTTTGGATGCATTTTATTTTTGAGCCCGTATCCTAAAATGATATAAAAACAGTGTGAGCCCCACCTAGTTTTCTGTCATCGAAGTAGGGTTGTACATCGAGCCGAGGCAAATTGAGATGAGCCAAGCTTGGCTTGACTAGTCCATGATATTCTTGAGCTTGAGCTTACCAATGGAGCTTGGCTTGTTTGACAAACCTTTCGAGCTTGAGGCAAGCTCATCTCGAGCTGAGGCAAGCCTACTCCTAACCCACCTCAACCTATCCCCAACCCGATCTCAAATCTCAATTTTGGGATTTGGGTTTTTTATTTTTATTTTCAAACAATTGCATAAATTTAAAAATAAAATAAAATAATAATTAAAGAGTATATTTTGATAGGGGCACCTTTATGTTGAGAGTGAGAGTGAAACTTGGGCGAATGGCCGAGTGGGTGGAGAGAGAGAGAGAGAGAGAGAGAGAGAGAGAGAGAGAGAGAGAGAGAGAGAGAGAGAATAGGCTGGACAAGGAAAAGAAAATGTAAGAAATGGATAGGTAGGGTAGTTTATATATGTGGGAAAAGGTTCCATACTGTCGAGCTCATGGGAGCTCCCCATGAGGTCGAGGTGTGTGGGCCCCTCCATGATGTATGTCAAACATCTACCCCATCAGTCAGATGCATCATTACATAGTGGGCCCAGGGCTTAAAAATCAAGTCAATCTGTGACTTGTGTGGGCTACACCACATACAAAAGTTGAGAGGGGTTACCCTCCATTAAAACATTCATAATCATTTTTTAGGCCCACCAAGATGTGGTTCACAAATCCAGCCCATCCATTATGTGTGTCCCACTTAAATGAGGGATCAGACCAAGTTTTAGACGCATCTAAATTTCAGGTGGGCCCTGCCAAGTGTTTTTATATGTTTTAGGCATGTCTTCACATGATTTTAGATGGTATGGCCCATCAGAGTTCCATATATAGCTGATTTTTGGTATATCTCATAATTTAAAGGGGACCCATCAAATGCACGGGGTAGATGTTCGACATACATCATGGTGGGGCCCGCACAGCTTGACCTCTGGGGAGTTCCCATGAGCTCGATCGTAGCTCGCATTGTTATTAACCAACCCTTAATACTTATGGTGATCACCTTTACTCATGGTGAGCCTATACGCGGGTGATACCAATAAAGAACCGCACAAATTTGATTAATCAACTGTAAAAAGCCAACGAATCTGCATGATCACTTAAGCATCAAGTATAATCTTGTGATTTGTTCACATAGGGCCCAAAATCTAGTCGACCTATCATTGACTAATCAAGATGACCACAACTAAATTAAAGATCTACCTAAAGCTGAGACAACTAGGGGTCGAATCGCAATTAACAAACTAAAGTGACCTAATTATCCATTTAGCATACGAACCAATGGTTTAAAGTGATTATGATTGAATTACCATTTTCACTAATTGTGAATAGGTCACACTATGAACATAGTTAATTTAAACCCTAATAATTGCGCACAAGAAATCTTGTTATATAATTCATTTTAAAAATGCTTTGATTTTTCAAACAAGATTTGGATCACTCGTTAGTGGGCCACTAGTTCTGAAACTATAGAATGATTGGGTTCGATGTCCATCGCAGAAGTCAAACCTGGATAGTTTGTAGGATCCCTTAACTTGAATTAAAGGGTGGGTGCATGAGAAGTGCAAATATCATAGGGAAGAACTTGAAACTTAAGGGATTTAAGTTGTACACTCTTTCGTGAAGTTGAGAATTTCATATTGTTAGTTTACGGCCAAACTTCACACATAAGGTAAGAATAATTCTCGACACACATTCATATAACCGCGGCCTCGATTGTACTTTGCCGACCATTGATCTGACACGGGCTTCCCATGGCCATCTGCATATCCGATCGTGCCCAAACTGTGTCTCAGCATAGATCAATTGGTGGGAAACCTACCACATGGTATAAATGAGCCTGCAAGCCCTCTTGGGGGCCCCATTAGTTAGAAATGACCGCCCATAGGGTATAAGTATTAAATAAAGTGGCCCTAGGGCCATTTATACAATATCTGGAACTATAAATAGCTCCCAAATCACCCCATTTCCTCTCAATCCGAAATTGAGAGCCCTAAGGTGAGAAAGAGAAGAGAAAGGAGAGAGAAAAGAGGAGAGATCAGAGGAGTGGATGCTAGAGGAGATTTTTCCTATTCCCTTTGGCCCACAAGCCCAACTTCTACCACTTCCATTGTCGGAACTACTCCTGCGATGATTAAAGGTAAGATTTCAAATATTCCTTATAGATATAAGTCTTCAAATAGGTTTTCCCCAATCCTAACAAACACATGTACTTGTGTAGGTGGCCGATGATCCTTCCTTGGAAACATAATCCTAGGAATGACCCTGAGTCAGACGTACTAGAAATGGGTGAGGAGTATAAATGTTTTGGTTGTCATTTAGTAATTCTATTATTCAGTGAACGATTTATGATTGCCAACTTGGAATTTGGATGATAACATGTGTGTTTCGATTTCAGTTTATGATTTACAAATCTTAAGATAGTGACACATACGTGTTGGATGAAATGCCTGAATGAGTAGATTATTGATTTTAATGATTGAATATGAATCCTATAATCTTTAATGTTCGTTGACTTGATTAAATTAAAAAGTAGAACTACAAGAGTAATCTGGTTAGTCGGTAAATTCTTGAATATGGGTTGACTAAATTAGTTTGTCCACCCTGGGCAAGTTCGATCGATTCTGATCGAACACAGATGATTGACAGTGGCTGGGCCACATGGGATGCTTACACACTCCATGCCGGTTACACCGGTATTCACCCGTATCAACCGAAATTGTCCAAAGAACCGGCTAACCCTATATATGTTCACCATGTTTGATCACAACTGTTTGAATCTGGGACACCCCCCTTACCATTTGCATAGGTCTACTATTAACCATTGCCATCACAATCCTCAAAACTCATGACCTAGACATGGTGGTATGGGACACCGTATCCATAATGTTGGCCTACACTGGGGTGACGAGCCTCCCTGTAGTGACCGCGAGCATTACTTTTACAACTTGCCTTTCATATGTATTCAGCTGGGAGTAACAAACCCAGACAGATCAGGGATTATAGGCGTAGGACCTTTGTAGTTGTCCCGCGTCTAGTGATTCAGCTGAGACCAATGATTAAAAGGGACGTATCCTAGCTTCCCTAAACTGTTAAATGAATAGGTATAATTAATCACTTGGCTAATATAACCATTCACTGCATCACAGTAGTATAGAATGTGACGAAACAGGCATTGAAGTCACGTATTGAGTAAGTATTGTCATTTGCTAACTAGGTGGTGGGAGTTGCGTGTTGAGAGGGAGTTGGATGTTGAAGGCATGTATCATTTCATAAACCTTATTATTTGCATTAATAAGAATAATTAGGAAGTGATTGTTTTACATTGCTTTATCATTCCTGTACTGATAGACTTGATAACATGTGTAACCCATGCTTTATGGAACCAATGAGTTGATCACTCACTCCCACTTTGGGACGGTGTTTTAAAACACCAACCAGGTGCTGATATAGATATAGGGACCACCGAGGTCGATGCATTGGACCAGGCAGGTATGGATGAGGAGGAGTTCTCTTACTTCCATCTTTCTGATAGGCCGATGTAGGCTACGCACTTCTCAACAGGGAGGGTCGAGAGAACAAGCTTAGCTAGATGCCACCTTTCCATATTTTTGTTAATTTTAGAATTTATATTAGACCCAGCTAGACCCATACTCTGGATAATCATACTACATGCATTTCAATTTAATTTTCTGTTTTAATTGCATCTATTCCGGAGTATGATACACCATTTAGTATAATCTTATACATGCTTAATTGCCTAATGTAGAAGTAACCGAGAAACCAGCTTCCACAAAGCATAAGTGATGCTCAGAATCTTAGGAGTCGAGCATTTACTTGACTCTTGAAATTCGGAGCGTTACAATATATATATATATATATATATATATATATATATATATATATATATATATATATATATATATATATATGGGGGAAGATGTGTGGGCCCCACCATGATACGTGTCGAACATCAACACTATGCATTTGATAGGTCCCCTTTAAATTATGGGATATCCCAAAAATTAGCCGTATATGGAACTTAGGTGGGCCATATCATATAAAATCATGTGAAGACATGCCTAAAACATACAAAAGCACTTGGTGGGGCCCACCTGAAATTTGGATGCGTCTAAAACTTGGTCTGACCTCTCATCCAAGTCGGACACACATAATGGATGGGCTAGATTTGTGAACTACTTCTCGGTGGGCCCAAAAAATGATTATAAATATTTTAATGGAGGGTAACCCCTCTCGACTTTTGTATGTGGTGTGGCCCACAAAAGTCACGAATTGACTTGATGTTTATGCCCTAGGCCCACCATGGAATGGTGCATTTGAATGATGGGGTAAATGTTCGACAAGCATCATGATGGGGCCACACAGCACAACCTCATGGGAACTTTCCACACACACACACACACATGGGAACTTCCCATGAGGTCAAGCAGTGTGGACGCCATCATGATGCATGTCAAACATCAACACCATGAATTTGATAGGTCCCCTTTAAATTATGTGATATCCCAAAAATCAACCATATATGGAACTCAAGTGGGCCATACCATCTAAAATCATGTGAAGACATGCCTAACATATAAAATCACTTGGTGGGGCCCACCTAAAATTTGGATGCATCTGAAAATTGTTCTGATCCCTCATCCAAGTGGTACACACATAGTGGATGGGTTGGATTTGTGAACCACTTCTTAGTGGGCCCAACAAATGATTATGAATGTTTTAATGAAGGGTAACCCCTCTCAACTTTTGTATATGGTGTGGCCCACACAAGTCACGGATTGACTTGAATTTTAAACTCTAGGCCACCATGGAATGGTGCTTCTGACTGATGGGGTAGATGTTCAACACGCATCACAATGGGGCCCACACAACTCGACCTCATGGGAAGTTCCAATGAGCTCGACCACATAGAACCTTGTCCTATGGGAAAAGGTTCTATGTGTTCGACCGCATAGTACATTTCTATGAGGAGTGCTGGGAACACGCTAGCAGTCGGATGTTGAAAATTCTAAACCAACGGTGAGATTTTATAGGATGAGTGGAAAAAAATAGAAGAAGATGAAACCGGTTATTAAAATACGACTTCGTGTATTTCCCGCAAAAGCCTTTAGCATGAAGGTACTACTCTGGAAACCTAGGTGGGGCATACCATGGGATTTTTTGAGAAATACACCCCGTCCATCCATTTTTCTATATCATTTAAGGGGTGAGCCTAAAATTGAACTGAATCCAAGTCTCAGGTTGATTATATCATAGGAAATAGTGGGAATAATGATTCAACCATTGAAATCTTGCTAGGCCTCAAAATGATGTTTATTTGTCATCCAATCTATTCATAAGATCATCTAGATATGGATGAAGATAAAAAAACAAATACAAGCTTGACCCCAAACTTTCATGGACCCCAAGAATTTTTCAACAGTAGATGTTCAATTCAAGTGTTTCATGTGGTGTGGTGTGGTCCATTTGAACATTCTATATGATTAATTTTTGGGCTCAGGCCCTAAAATTATATGGTAAAATGGATGGACGAAGCGGATCAAATGCATAAATCATGGTGGACCTCATAGAGTTTACTCAGTATGCTAAGAGTAGTGAGTTACACACTCCACAATCTGCTTCTGGGTAAACAGGCCCGGTTTTGGAAACGGATTGGCTACTCCCCTACCACTAGCTAATGGCAAGTGGTTAGCGCTTTGTGGGCCCCACAATAATGTATGTCTTTCATCTGCTTTTGGGCAAATAGGCCCGGTTCTAGAAACGGATTGGCTACTCCCCTACCACCAGCCAATGGCAAGTGGTCGGTGCTCCGTGGGCCCCACAATAATGTATGTCTTTCATCCATGCCATTCATCTATTTTTCTATATCATTTTCAGGCATGAGACCAAAAATAAGGTATATCCCAATCTCAAGTGGACCACATTATAGGAAACAGTGTTGAATGAACGTCGACCATTAAAAACTTTTTGGGAGCCAAAAAAGTTTTGGATCAATATGATATTTATTTTTTCACTTCATTTATGTTTGTATGATCTAATTAACAAATTAGATGTCAAATAAATAGTATAGTGGGTCGTACAAGGATTTTAATGGTGGATATCCAATCACTATTGTTTTCCTGTAGTGTGGTCCACCTAAGATTTATATCCCTTTCATTTTTGGCATAAAGCCATATAATGATATGTAAAAATGGATGAACGGCATGGATGAAACACATACATCATGGAGGGACCCATAGAGCACTGACCACCACCATCGGGCTAGTGGCAGGGTACTAGCCAATCAGTTTCCACCTATTCCGCGCTGACGCAAAAGAAAGAGAGGACACAGATTACATCTTATAATTCCTCCGGGTTGGGCTCTGTGGGGCCCAACATGATGTAAATGTTTTATCCATGTCGTTCATTGCTTTTCTAAGATCATTTTAAGGTATAATCCTAAAAATGAAGTAGGTCCACAGCTCCAATGAACCACACCAAAGGAAGCTACAGTGATAATGACACCCACCGTTGAAACCTTTCTAAGAGCTGCTATGATGTTTTTTTTTAACCATCCAACCTATTTAAAAGGTCATGTAGACGTGGATGAAGTGAAAACACAAATATCATATTGATCCGAAACTTCTCCATCTCCCAATAAGTTTTTAATGGTGGACATTCAATCCCCAACCTGTGGTCCACTTGATCCCTAGACCTGACTCATTTTTTTAGATCATATCTTAAAATGATTTGAGAAAAACAACGAATGGCATGGATAAAACACTTACATCATAGTGGGCCCCACAGAGCCCTGCCCAGATGGATGACCGTTCGAGCAGGGTAAGATGCAATCCATGTCTGCCTCCATTACCATGCTTTGAGGAGCTTCTCGAGGATGTACGAAATCCTTAACTGCCCTTTGATTTTAATTCAGGTGGTTAGATCTTTAAAATCCATGCGTCCACTATCTGTTTTAAAATCTCATTTTAGGACAGTTCAAAATTAAAGCATATCAAAGATAGCTCAAGTGGACCACACCATAAGAAATAGTGGGGATAATGCCTCCACGGTTAAAGCCTTTCTAAGAGTGGGGGTCATCTTGATGGATGTATTATGTATCCACGTTGTTCATCCATTATTATTACGACTCATTTTAGGTGATGAGTTTAAAAATGAAGCATATCCAAATTCCAAGTGGACCACACTACAAGAAACAGTAGAGATCCAACGCCCACCATTAAAAACTTCTTGTATGCAACAAAAGTTTCGAATCGAGCTGATATCTGATTTTAATGGTGGATGACAAATAAACATCACTGTGGGGCCTAGTAAGGTTTCAATGGTTAAAATCATTATTCCCACTGTTTCCTGTGATATGATCAACTTGAGATTTGGATTTGGTTCAATTTTAGGCTCAACCCCTTCAATGATTTGGAAAAACGGATGGATGGGGTGGATTTATGAAAAAAACCCCACGGTAGGCCCCACTTAGGTTTCTAGGGAAAGACCTTCATACGGGAGGCTTTCGAAGGAAATATACGTGTGAGAGAGAGGTGGAGTTGGTATTTTAATAACTAGTTTCACCAGTTTTGTTTCTCCATTCTCCCTATAAAATCTCACCTTTCTCCCTATAAAACACACCGTTCTTTTGAAACTTTCACCATCTGACTGCTAACATAGTTAGGGGTGTACAAGAATCGATCTGAGTCGAACTGGGCTCAGCCTGGCCCGGCCCGGTCACCAACCAAACTTAGCCCGCACCATGCCTGGCCTGGTCATCAGGCCAATATGTCCAGCCTAAACTCGGCCCAGTTAGCAATTAGGTGAGTTCGGACCAAGTTAGGGCTAGTTTCGGACCTTATAACAAGTTCATGGGAAGGGCTTTGGCAGGTAATCCGTGTCCCATTACAAGGCCCTTAATTAACGGTTTAGATAGTTAAACTATAGACTCCATAAAAAATCTAACTAGTCAGGACATTATAATTCCTTTTTGTATTTGGATGAATCTAGGCCTTTCAAGTTATATGTCTGTGAGGTGGATGAGTCACTGTCACTTCAAAGATAGGTGGTGAACTATCGCAGAAGAGTAAATGGGAAAGGGATGGGTAGGGTTTTGAATACACACACACACACACACACACACACACACACACACACACACACCACTCAACCGAGTCGGGCCAGGTCGAGTTGGGTTTCGGACCGAGTCAGGCCGAACTGGGACCTATCTGAACTCGGTCCGAACTCAGTTTTGGGCTGAAGAAAATGGTCCATCCCAACTCGAACTCAGTTCCGGGTCGGGCCGAGTCGAGTGAGTTAACCGGGCTAGCCTGGTTCATGTACAACCCTAAGCATTGTGCCAGCACTCAACCTCATGGGAAGGTAACACGCGGTCGAGCGCATGGTACCTTTTCCTCTATATATATAGTAATGGTCTCCTGCAAACCATACTGCAAACAGTTTATGTGCGAGCCTTCATATAAGCCGTAAGATGAGGAGAGTGGCTGAGATTTAGTTGCACAGAGAGAGGAAGATTCCACCCACGGAGAGACTCTTGGAACTGTAAGCGGATTTCACTCAAAAGCCTTTCGTTGGAAGATCCTGTGCAAGGATTATGTGTGGGGCCCTCTATGATGTTTGTGATAAATCCAAGCCGTACATCCATTTTTCAAAATCATTTTAGGACTTGCAATAAAAAATGAGGAGGATCCAAAACTTAAAGGGGCCACATGAGAGGAAACAGTGTGGATTTAGTGACCACCGTTAAAACATTCATATGGCTACAAAAGTTTTGTATTAGTTTAAGTTCTCAGTGTTTTCGTTTCATCTCAGTGAAAATGACCTTATAAACGGTTTGGATGGAATATAAACATCAAGGTGGAGCCTAGGAAGGTTTCAACGGTAAGCATTCCTTTTCCCAATGTTTCACTTGTATGGCCCACTTGAGTTTTGGATCCTCCTCATTTTTAGTATAATGACCTAAAATGATATCTAAAAATGAATGGACTATTTAGATTTCACACAAACATCATAATGGACCCCACACAGAATTCTTACACAGGATCTTTATGGAAAGGCTTTAACAGGGAATCAAGTCCCATGGAGTTGGGAAACGGATTGGCTACTCCCCTGCCACCGGCCAATGACAGGTGGTCGATGCTATGTGTGCCCCACCATGATGTATGTGTTTCATCTATGCCATCCATCTATTTTTATAGATCATTTTATGGTATGAGACCAAAAATAGAATATACCCCAATCTCAAGTGGAACACATTACAGGAAACAGTGTTGAATGGATGTCGACCATTAAATTTTTTTTGTTGGCTATAAAAGTTTTAGATCAAGCTGATCTTTGTTTTTTCCCCTCATATGCGTTTGTATGACCTAATCAACAGATCAGATGTCAAATAAACAGTACATTGGGGCCTATGATGATTTTAATGGTGGATATCCAATTAGTATTGGTTTCTGTGGTGTGGTCCATCTGAGATTTATATTCCTCTCATTTTTTAAAGAAAGCCCTAAAATGATCTTTAAAAATGGATGAAACACATACATCATGGTGGGGCCCACAAAACATCGACTGCCAGCCATTGGGCTAGTGGTAGGCGAGTAGCCAATCTGTTTCCCATAATAAGAGTAACACCAGACGCGGATTAGAAATTGAGAATGACGGCCCCACCATGATGTATGTGTTGTATCCATACCACCCATCCATTTGAAGAGATCATTATATAGCATGAAACAAAGAACGAGGTAGATCTAAAGCGCAAGTGGACCCCACCATAGAAAACATTGGGGGTAGTGACACTCACCGTTGAAACATTTCTAGTGCCCACCATGATGTATTTTTGAGATCCAAACTGTTCATAAGTTAACATAGAGATAGAGGAAGTGAAAATGCAAATATAATCTTGATCGGAAACTTCTATGGCCCCTATAAACAGTTTGGATGGAATATAAACAACAAGATGGAGCCTAGGAAAGTTTCAATGGTAAGCATTCCTTTACCCACTGTTTCATCTCGTATGGCCCTTTTAAGTTTTGGATCCTCCTCATTTTTGGTCTCATGTCTTAAAATGAACTAGAAAAAAGGATGGATGTGTTGGATTTATTACAAGCATCATAGTAGGCCCCACCCAAAATCCTTGCACTGGAACTTCCTGCCAAAGCCTTTTGCAGGAAATCCACCTCCTACGGTGAGCATAGAAGAAATCGGATTGCCTATTCAGTTACTTAGTACACTCTTATGGTATTGAGTAAACTCTGTTGGGCCCACCATGAATGTATGTAGTTTATCTAAACCGTTCCCCAGCTCATTTAAGTAGTTGAAACCAAAATTGAAGCATATACAAAGATCAAGTGTACCCTAGCACAGGAAACAATAGGAATAATGATTTCCACTGTTGAGACCTTGCTAGGTCCCATGATGATGTTTATTTATCATCCAACTTGTTCATGAGATTAAAAAAAATATATGGATGAAGGGAAAAAACAAATATAATCTTAATCCAAAACTTGAGTGCCCCTAAAGAAATTTTCAATGGTAGATGTTCAATTCACATTGTTTCCATGGTGTGGTCCATTTGATATTTTGATATGCTTCATTTTTAGGCTTAAGCCATAACATTATCTGGTAATATGAATGGAAGAAGTGGATAAAATATATAAATCACAGTGGACCCCATAGAGTTTACTCGGTACGCTACGCAATTCGCTTCCCTCTTCAGGTATATAAATCATGGTGGGCCCCATCATGATGTATGTTTTTCATCCATTCCGTTCATCCATTTTTAAAGATCATTTTAGGGTATACTTTAAAAATTGAGAGGAATATAAATCTCAGATGGACCACACCAGAGGAAACCAATACTGATTGGATATCCACCATTAAAATCATCCTAGGCCCCACTGTGCTTTTTATTTGACATACAATCTGTTGATTAGGTCATACAGACCCATATGAAGGGAAAAAACAAAGATCAGCTTGATCCAAAACTTTTATGGCCCTCAAAAAAAATTTAATGGTCGACATCCATTCAACACTATTTCTTGTAATTTGGTCCACTTGAGATTGGGAGATACCCCATTTTTGGTCTCATACCATAAAATGATCTAGAAAAATAGATGGATGGCATAAATGAAACACATACATCATGGTGGGGCCCACATAGAACCGACCACTCGCTATTGGTCCGTTGTAGGGGAATAGCCAATCCGTTTCCCAATTCCAGGGGACACGGATTTCCTGCTAAATCTAAGTTCCTAGGCAAGGATTCTGTGTGGGGCCCATTGTGATGTTTGTGTGAAATCCAACTAGTCCCTTTTTAGGTATCATTTTAGGACATTATAACATAAATGAGGAGGATCCAAAACTCAAGTGGACCATATGAGATGAAATATTGGGAAATGGAATGCTTACCATTGAAACCTTCCTAGGCTCCACCTTAATGTTTATATTATAAGGTCATTTTCACTGAGATGAAATGAAAACATCGAGAACTTAAACCGATACAAAACTTTTGTAACCATATGAATGTTTCAATGGTAGTCATTAAATCCCCATTGTTTCCTCTCATGTGGCTCATTTAAGTTTTTGATCCTCTTCATTTTTGGTTGTATGTCTTATCTTAAAATGATTTTGAAAAATAGATGGACGGGTTAGATTTATCACAAACATCATAGTGGGCCCCACATATAATCCTTGTGTGGGACCTTCCAATGAAAGGCTTTGGTGTGCAATTCTAAAATCTCTTCGTGAGTGTGAGTGAGTGTAGGAGTTTTAAAGACTCTCCCTCTCTCAATGCAGCTAAATCCCAGCCGCTCTCCTCATCTATAGCTTACTGAAAAGCTTGCAAATAAATTTCCTACGGTATGGTTTGATGGAGACCATTACTCTCTCTCTCTCTCTCTCTCTCTCTCTCTCTCTCCATATATATATATATATATATATATATATATATATATATATATATATATATATATATATATATATATATATATATATATAGTCGAGCTCCACTCTACTTGACATTAACTCGCTTTCACATGATTTTAGAAGGTATGGCCCATCAGAGTTCCGTATACAGCTGATTTTTGGGATATCCCATATTTTAAAGGGGTTCCATCAAATGCACGGGGTAGATGTTCGACATACATCATGGTGTGGCCCGCACAGCTTGACCTCTGGGGAGTTCCCATGAGCTCGACCATAGCTCGCATTGTTATTAACCGACCCTTAATACTCAAGGTGAGCTTATACTCGTGGTGAGCCTATACGCGGGTGATACCAATAAAGAACCGCACAAATTTGATTAATCAACTGTAGAAAGCCAATGAATCCGCATGATCACTTAAGCATCGAGTATAACCTTATTATTTGTTCACATAGGGCCCAAAATCTAGCCGACCTATCATTGACTAATTAAAATGAATACAACTAAATTAAAGATCTACCCAAAGCCGAGACAACTAGGGGTCGAATCGTAATTAACAAACCAAAGTAACCTAATTATTCATTTAGCATGCGAACTAATGGTTTAAAGTGATTATGATTGAATCTCCATTTTTACTATTGTGAATAGGCCTCACTATAAACATAGTTAATTCAAACCCTAATCATTACGCACAAGAAATCTTGTTACTTAATTCATTCTAAAAATGCCTTGATTTTCCAAACGAGATTTGGATCACTCGTTAGTGGGCCACTAGTTCTGAAACTATAGAATGACTGGGCTCGACATCCATCGCAGAATCCAAACCTGGATAGTTTGTAGGATCCCTCAACTTGAACCAAAAGGCAGGTGCATGAGAAGTGCAAATATCATAGGGAAGAACCTGAAACTTAAGCGATTTAAGTCGTACACTTTTTCATGAAGTTGAGAATTTCATACTATCGGTTTACAGCCAAACTTCATACGTAAGGTAAGAATAATTCCCTGCACACATTCATGTAAACGCGACCTTGATTGTACTTTGCCGACCATTGATTTGACACGGGCTTCCCATGGCTGATCTGCATATCCGATCGTGCCCAAACTGTCTCAGCATAGATCTATTGGTGGGAAACCAACCACATGGTATAGATGAGCCTGCAAGCCCTCCTGGGGGCCTCGTTAGTTAGAAATGACCACCCATAGGGTATAAGTATTAAATAGAGTGGCCCTAGGGCCATTTGCACAACATATGGAACTATAAATAGCTCCCAAATCACCCCATTTCCTCCCAATCCGAAATTGAGAGCCCTAAGGTAAGAAAGAGAAGAGAAAGGAGAGAGAAAAGAGGAGAGATCAGAGGATTGGATGCTACAGGAGATTTCCCCTATTCCCTTTGGCCCACAAGCCCAACTTCTCCACTTCCATTGTTGGAACTACTCTGACGATGATTAAAGGTAAGATTTCAAACATTCCTTATAGATGTAAGTCTTTAAATAGGTTTTCCCTGATCTTAACAAATCTGTGTACTTGCGTAGGTGGCCGATGATCCTTCCTTGGAAATGTAATCCTAAGAATGACCCCAAGTCGGACGTACTAGCAATGGGTGAGGACCATAAATGTTTTGGTTGCCGTTTATTAATTCTATTATTCAGTGAATGATTTATGATTGCCAACTTGAAATTTGCATGATAACATATGTGTATTTCGATTTCAGTCCATGATTTACAAATCTTAAGATAGTGACACGTACGTGCTGGATGAAATGCCTGAATGGGTAGATTATTGATTTTAATGATTGAATGTGAATCCTATCATCTTTAATGTTCGTTGACTTTATTAAAATAAGAAGTAGGACTACAAGAGTAATCCGGTTGGACGGTAAATTCCTGAATATGGGTTGACTAAATTAGTTTGGCCACCCTGGGTAAGTTCGATTGATTTGGATTGAACACAGATGATCGACGGTGGCTAGGCCACACGAGATGCTTACACACTCCATGCCGGTTACGCCGGTATTCACCCGTATCAACTAAAATTGTCCAAAGAACCAACTAACCCTATATATGTTCACCATGTTTGATCACAACTGTTTGAATCTGGGACACCCCCTTACCATTTGCATAGGTCTACTACTAACCATTACCATCACAATCTTCAAAACTCATAAGCCGGACATGGTGGTATGGGATACAGTATCCGTAATGTCGGCCTACGCTGGGGTAATGAGCCTCCCTGTAGTGACCGCGAGCATTACTTTTACAACTTGCCTTTCATATGTATTCAGTTGGGAGTGACGAACCCAAACGGATCAGGGATTATAGGCGTAAGACCGTTGTAGTTGTCCCTCATCTAGTGATTCAGTTGAGACCAATGACTAAAAGGGAGGTATCCTAGCTTCCCCAAACTATCGAATGAATTGACATAATTAATCACTCAGTTAACATAAGCATTCACCAAATCACATTAGTATAGAATATGACAAAACAGGCATTGAAGTCGCGTGTTGAGTAAGTGTTGTCATTTGCTAACTAAGTGGTGGGAGTTGCGTGTTAAGAGTGTTAGATGGTAAGGGTATGTATTATTTCATAAACCTCATTATTTGTATTAATATGAATAATTAGGAAGTGATTGTTTTACATTGCTTTATCATTCCTTTACTGATAGACTTGATAACATGTGTAACCCATGCTTTATGAAACCAATGAGTTGATCACTCACTCCCACTCTGGGATGGTATTTTAAAGCACCAACCAGGCTCTGATATAGATGCAGGGACCACCGAGGTCGATGCATTGGACTAGGCAGGCATGGAAGAGGAGTGTTGGGGGCCTTGCACAAAACCTTAGGATCTAGCCCTCCGGAACAAACCAGAATTATGGGATAATAAAAGCAATGAAAATAATCAAAGCAACAATCACACACCACACAAGAGATTTTTATGTAGAAAACCCTCAAAGAGGTAAAAACCACGGGACCTCGTCCAGATCAACAATCCACTATGAAAGTAGAACATTACAACTGATCACATGCACACCTTGCTATGATCAAACATTCATCACTCACGCAAGAGTGGATAAACAGTAAGAGAAATAAAGAAAAGAGAGAGATCTCACCGATTACGACGACGTAGAAGCGCTGAGACGACGGCTCCCTTCCACAAGCTTCATCCTCTCTTTTCTCTCTCTCACCCTTAATAACCCTCTTGTGGTTTTCTCATACCCTAAAAAAATCCTAGAGAACTCTTTTTATAGTTTTAGAAAATTTCTTTCCGCATCCCTGTTGCGAAATGACTCAAATCTGCAGTTTCACGTAAAATCGTGGAACAAACTGCGTAACCTAGACTAGTCGTAGCTCTCCTACGATTGGTCCTAGACCACCCACGACTAGTCATAGCTCTCCCTCAACTAGTCATAGACCTCGGAGAAAAAATAGCATAACCTAGGATTGGTCCTGAAAATTTCAGGACTGGTCCTAGCCTCCTAGGACTGGTCGTAGCTCACCTACGACTAGTCCTAGATCCCGAAAAAAATAGCACAACTCGCTGGACTTCGAGTCGTGTCAGGGCTCAAACCTACGACCGGTCGAGCGCCTCCCACGACCAGTCGTGGCTCCCCCACGACCGGTAAAGCAACACGGTGAATTACTCTAATTTTTCACCTGTTGCTCCATCTCTCCTCTGATCTAAGGAGGAAAATCCCATCAAATCTCTCCCTTTCTGACTCAGGAGGAATTCACCTTCTTCAAGCCAGCCTGATTTCTGCAAACCTCAAACTTGCCCTAGAGCAAAGCCTTGGTCATCATGTCTGACCCATTATCGTTCGTGTGGACTTTCTCAAGCTGTAACACCTTCTGTTCCAAAGTATCTTTGATCCAGTGATACCGAATCTCTATGTGCTTCGACTTGGAATGTTGACTTGGATTCTTGCTCAAGTGTATAGCACTCTAACTATCGTAATAGATCATGTGCTCCTCTTGCTTAAGGCTAAGTTCCTGTAGGAGCCTCTTCATCCAAAACATCTCTTTACATGCCTCTGTAACTGTAATGTACTTGGCTTCTGTCGTCGAAAATGCTACGACCTTCTGTAGCTTGCTCTGCCAAGAAACACCTCCCCCTACAAACATAAACATGAACCCCGATGTAGACTTCCTGGAGTCTATGTCGCCTGTCATATCTGCATTTGTGTAGCCCTCTATCACAGGTTTACCGTCACCATAGCATAGGCTCAACCTGGATGAGCCTCT
This sequence comes from Magnolia kwangsiensis, assembly GCA_037074715.1. Classification (NCBI taxonomy): domain Eukaryota; kingdom Viridiplantae; phylum Streptophyta; class Magnoliopsida; order Magnoliales; family Magnoliaceae; genus Magnolia; species Magnolia kwangsiensis. Next base: position 94,742,268 of record CM073579.1, read on the forward strand.
TAGATACCGCAGTATCCACTTCACCGTGCCCAATGTTCTTTGTCAGGATTGGCAAGATACTGACTGACAACATCAACCGCATATGCTATGTCTGGGCGTGTACACACCATAGCATACATCAAACTTCCTACAGCTGATGCATGGGGTATCTTCTGCATCTCTTCCACCTCTGCCTTCGTCTTGGGACACTGCTTGTCGCTCAATCTAAAGTGACCATCCAGTGGAGTACTGATCGGCTTTGCTACATTCATATTGAACCGCCCTAGGACTTTCTCAATATACCACTCTTGTGATAGCCAAAGTTTCTTTCTGCTTCTGTCACGGGTTATCTCCATTCCTAGGATCTGTTTAGTCAGGCCCAAGTCTTTCATTACAAAAGACTTGCCCAACTCCTGTTTTAGCCTGTCGATCTTCTTGACGTCCTTTCCCATGATGAGCATATCATCAATGTATAACAACAGAACTAAGAAATCACCATCTGAGAACTTGCGCGTGAACACACAGTGGTTCGACTCTGTTCTGTCATACCTATGCTGTAATATGAATGAATCGAACTTCTTGTACCATTGCCGTGGAGATTGCTTCAGCCCATATAAGTTCTTCCTCAGCCTACACACCATATGCTCCTTGCCCTTGACTTCGAACCCCTCTGGTTGGTGCATTTAGATCTCTTCTTTCAGGTCACCATGGAGAAAAATAGTTTTAACATCCAACTGCTCTATCTCCAGATCCATGCTAGCTGCCAACCCAAATAACACCCGTATGGATGTCATCTTCACCATTGGTGAGAATATCTTCTCGAAGTCTATGTCTTTCCTCTGACTGAACCCTTTTACCACAAGTATGGCCTTGAACCTCGTCTGTGATTTCTTCTACTCAACCTTCTTTCTGAACACCCACTTGTTGCTCAGAGCTTTCTTGCTCTTAGGCAGTTTCACCCACTGCTCCTGTATAACTTTCAACCACTCCTCCTTATGCTTATCGGCTAGGGCCTCAGAATAATCTTCTGGCTTTCCTCCATCAGTCAGCATAATGTACTCATGTGGTGAGTACCTCTTGGATGGCTGTCTGTCCCTAGATGACCTCCTCACTTATGGCTCAACAGGTGGATCAAGTGGGGGTTGTTCCCCCAGTCCATCTTCTGTAGGAACCCCCTCGTCCTCTGCACCTCGCTGTACTCCTCCGTCATCAGGCATCCCGGGAGGAATAACCGGATCCATGTCCTCTAGCTCACCTGAACTAGGCTGGTTCTTCTCTAGCTTTCATATGTCTTCAATGCACTGATCTTCAAAGAAAACCACATCTCTGCTCCTGACGAGTTCTTCTTAGTCAGATCCCACAATCTGTAACTGAACTTTTCATCACCATACCCTAGGAACACACACTGTTTGATCTTCATATCGAGCTTGAACCTCTCGTCGCTTGGTACGTGAATGGATGCCCTGCATCCAAACACCCTGAGATGACTGTACGATGGATCCTGTCCAGTCCACACCTTCTCAGGTACTTCTTCATTCAACGGGGCTGATAGAGACCTGTTTATCAGATATACTGCTGTGTGCATTGCTTCTCCACAGAACGTCTTGGGCAACTTCGCATGGGATAACATGCATCTGTTTCTCTCAACAATGGTGCGATTCATTCACTCAACTACACCATTATGCTCGGGGGTCTTGGGAACTGTCCATTCATGCCGTATACCCAAGGACTTACAGTACTCATGAAAGTCACTAATGTATTCACCACCATTGTCAGTGCAGATGTACTTCAATGATCTACCTGTCTCTCTCTCGACCATAGCATGAAACAACTTAAATACACCAAAGACCTCGTCCTTGAATTTCAAAGCATAAGCCCAAACCCTCCTAGATGCATCACTATAAAAGTAACAAAATACAATGCCCTACCCAAGGTTTTTGTCCTCATAGGACCACACACATTAGAATAAACCAAATCTAATGTATGCACTTAATTAACATGAGAAGCAGATTTAATGAATGAAACTCTAGGTTATTTCTCTGATAAACAATCAAGATAGGTTTTGAGAGGTATACCTGTCACGTCTAGAAGGAGCCGCTTCCTCGCTAGTAGGTGAAGCCCTTTTTCACTCATGTGGCCTAGACGTCTGTGCCACATGTCAATAGCTGAATCTTCCATTGTGTTCAACCCACCCTTGCATACACTGACACTTATCTTGTACAGGGTGCAACACTTCTTTCCTTTAACTGTGATTAACGAACCCTTAATGAGCTTCCAGCGCCCACCATTCAACCGGCTTTCATAGCCATCATCATTCAACCTTCCCGTCGACATCAAGTTAAGGCGAAGGTCTGGGATATGCCTCACATCCCTGAAAACCAATGTGCAGCCCACATCGATCTTCACACAAATATCACCGACCCCTACGATCTTCGATACGCCAAAATTTTCCATATTCACGGTATCATAGTCACCTGACTTGTAGCTTATGAAGAAATCCCTGCGTGGAGTCGCATGAAAAGAAGCTCCTGAGTCAATCACCCGGTCGGTATCCTGACTCGTAGCCTTGAGACATACATCGTGATATGTGGAAAGAATAATAACAACATCGCCATCTGAAGTGACCGCAGTGGAATCAGATTCATCTTCCTTCTCCTTTCCTTTTCTTTCTTGTCGTTTTTAGCCTTACGACATTCATGCTTGTAGTGGCCCTTCTTGCCACAATTCCAGCACTCAACGTCTTTCCTGTTACTTGACTTGCCTCTTGATTTATCTCAGACCTTCCCTCCCTTCCTATCCTTTCTCTCCCCCATTCCTGTGTCACAAGGGTCTCTTGCTGAGTAGACCCCTGAGACTTCCTCCTTGTCCCTCATTAAAGAGACAACTAGTCACCTGTTATATGGATATCTTTTCGTCTGGCGCGGAGTTACTTAGAGACACCAACAATGTCTCCCAACTGTCAGGCAATGAACTAAGCAATAGTAAAGCCTACAATTCATCATCCAGGACCATCTTCATAGAGGAGAGCTGGTTCATTATATTACTGACCTCATTCATGTGCTCGGCCACAGAACCACCATCCTTGAACTTATGATTCACAAGTCGCCTTATCAGGAAGATTTTATTACCGGCTATCTTCCTCTCATACAGCCCTTCTAATTTCAATCATAGGCTAGCGGCTGAGGTTTTCATAGACACATGGTGGAATACAGAATCATCCAGCCATTGTCTAATAAACCCCACCGCCTTCCGGTCCAACTTCTTCCAATCATCATCAGATATATCCTTGGATTTTGCTGATATGCCTAAAATTGGAGAATATAGATCCTTGTAATAAAGCAAGTCCTCCATCTTAGCCTTCCATATAGTCCAGTTAGAACCATTGAGGCTGATCATCCTTGATGAGCCACCTTCCATAATTCCAAACCGATCCTACCTGTTCAATGAACTTAGCGCTCTGATACCACTTTATTGAGGGCCTTGCACAAAATCTTAGGATCTAGCCCTCCAGAACAAACCAAAATTATGGGATAATAAAAGCAATGAAAATAATCAAAGCAACAATCACACACCGCACAAGAGATTTTTACGTGAAAAACCCTCAAAGAGGTAAAAACCACGGGACCTCGTCTAGATCAACAATCCACTATGAAAGCAGAACATTACAACTGATCACAAGCACACCTTGTTATGATCAAACATTCATCACTCACGCAGGAGTGGATAAACAGTAAGAGAAACAAAGAAAACAGAGAGATCTCACCGATTACGAGGACGTAAAAGCGCTGAGATGACGACTCCCTTCCACAAGCTTCCTCTCTCTCTTTTCTCACTCTCTTACCCTTGATAACCCTCTTGTGTTTTTCTCATACCATAGAAAAATCCTAGAGAACCCTTTTTATAGTTTTAGGAAACTCCTTTCCGCATCCCTATTGCGAAAGGGCTCAAATTCGCAGTTTCACACAAAGTCGAGGAACAAACTGCTTAACCTACGACTAGTCCTAGCTCTCCTACGACTGGTCCTAAACCACCTACGACTAGTCGTAGCTCTTCCTCGACTAGTCGTAGACCTCGGAGAAAAAATAACATAACCTAAGACTGGTCCTGGAAATTTCAGGACTGGTCCTAGCCTCCTACGACTAGTCGTAGCTCACCTACAACTAGTCTTAGACCCCGAAAAAAAATAGCACAACTCGCTGGACTTCGAGTCGTGTCAGGGCTCTAACCTACGATCGGTCGAGCGCCTCCCACGACCAGTCGTGGATCCCCCATGACCGGTTGAGCAACACGGTGAATTACTCCGATTTTTCACCCGTTGCTCCATCTCTCCTCTGATCTGAGGAGGAAAACCCCATCAAGGAGTTCTCTTACTTCCATCTTTCTAATAGGTCGATGCAGGCTGTACAATTCTCAACAGGGAGAGTCGAGCGAACAGGCTTAACTAGATGCCACCTTTCCATATTTTTGTTGATTTTAGAATTGTATATTAGACCCAGCTGGACTCATACTTTGGATATTCATATTACATGCATTTCAATTTAATTTTCTACTTTAATTGCATCTATTCCGGAGTATAATACAATACCATTTAATATAATCTTATACATGCTTAATTGCCTAATGTAGAAGTAACTAAGAAACCAGCTTCCACAAAGCATAAATGATGCTCAGAATCTTAGGAGTCGAGCATTTACTTGACCCTCGAAATTTGGGGCGTTACAATATATATATATATATATATATATATATATATATATATATATATATATATATATATATATATATATATATATATATATATGGGGGAAGATGTGTGGGCCCTACTGTGATACGTGTCGAACATCAACACCATGCATTTGATGGGTCCCCTTTAAATTATGGGATATCCCAAAAATCAACCGTATATGGAACTCAGGTGGGCCATATCATATAAAATCATGTGAAGACATGCCTAAAACATATAAAAACACTTGGTGGGTCCCACCTGAAATTTGGATGCATCTGAAACTTGGTCTGACCCCTCATCCAAGTGGGACACACATAATGGATGGGCTAGATTTGTGAACCACTTCTCGGTGGGCCCAAAAAATGATTACAAATGTTTTAATGGAGGGTAACCCCTCTCGACTTTTGTATGTGGTGTGGCCCACAAAAGTCACGGATTGACTTACTTTTTATGTCCTAGGCCCACCATGGAATGATGCATCTAAATGATGGGGTAAACGTCTGAAACTTGAACTGACCCCTCATCCAAGTGGGACACACATAATGGATGGGTTGGATTTGTGAACCACTTCTCGGTGGGCCCAAAAAAAATGATTATAAATGTTTTAATGGAGGGTAACCCCTCTTGACTTTTCTATGTGGTGTGGCCCACAAAAGTCACGGATTAACTTGATTTTTATGCCCTAGGCCCACTATGGAATGGTGCATCTGAATGAGGGGGTAAATGTTAGACAAGCATCACGGTGGGGCCCACACAGCACGACCTCATGGGAACTTCCCATATATATATATATATATATATATATATATATATATATATATATATATATATATATATATAGGGAAAAGGTACTATGCGCTCGACCTCACGATAAGCTCCCGTAAGGTCGAGCTGTGTGGGCCCCATCGTGATGCGTGTCGACCATCAACACCGTACATTTTATGGGTCCCCTTTAAATTATGGGATATCTCAAAAATCAGCCGTATACGGAACTCAGGTGGGCCATAACATCTAAAATCATGTGAAGACACCGTTAAAACATATAAAAGCACTTGGTGGGGCCCACCTGAAATTTGCATGCGTCTGAAACTTGGTCTGAACCCTCATCCAAGTGGGACACACATAATGGATGGGCTGGATTTTCAAACCACATCTCGATGGGCCCAAAAAATGATTATGAATGTTTTAATGGTGCACGGCCCCTCTCCACTTCTGTATGTGATGTGCCCCACACAAGTCACGGATTGACTTGATTTTTGAGATCTAGGCCCACGATGGAATGGTGCATCTGACTGATGGGGTAGATGTTCGAAACACATCACGGTGGGGCCCACACAACTCTACCTCATGGGACGGACTCGTGAGGTTGAGCGCATAGTACCTTTTCTCATATATATATATATATATATATATATATATATATATATATATATATATATATATATATATATATATGTGGGGGAAGATGTGTGGGCCCCACCGTGATACGTGTCGAACATCAACACCATGCATTTGATGGGTCCCGTTTAAATTATGGGATATCCTAAAAATCATCCGTATATGGAACTCAGGTGGGCCATATCATATAAAATCATGTGAAGACATGCCTAAAACATATAAAAGCACTTGGTGGGGCCCACTTGAAATTTGAATGCGTCTGAAACTTGGTCTGACCCCTTATCCAAGTGGGACACACGTAATGGATGGGCTGGATTTGTGAACCACTTCTCGGTGGGCCCAAAAAATGATTATAAATGTTTTAATGGAGAGTAACCCCTCTCGACTTTTGTATGTTGTGTGGCCCACAAAACTCATGAATTGACTTGATTTTTATGCCCTAGGCCCACCATGGAATGGTGCATCTGAATGATGGGGTAAATGTTCAACAAGCATCACGGTGGGGCCCACACAGCACGACCTCATGGGAACTTCCCACATATATATATTTGCACGCGCACACACACACACACATGGGAACTTCCCATGAGGTCAAGCAGTGTGGACCCCATCATGATGCATGTCGAACATCAATACCATGAATTTGATGTGTCCCCTTTAAATTATGGGATATCCCAAAAATCAGCCATATATGGAACTCAAGTGGGCCATACCATCTAAAATCATGTGAAGACATGCCTAAAACATATAAAATCACTGGTGAGGCCCACCTAAAATTTGGATGCGTTTGAAAATTGTTCTGACCCCTCATCCAAGTGGGACACACATAATGGATGGGATGGATTTGTGAACCACTTCTCGGTGGGCCCAACAAATGATTATGAATGTTTTAATGAAGGGTAACCCCTCTCAACTTTTGTATATGGTGTGGCCCACACAAGTCATGGATTGACTTGATTTTTAAGCTCTAGGTCCACCATGGAATGATGCTTCTGACTGATGGGGTAGATGTTCAACACGCATCATGGTGAGGCCCACATAACTCGACCTCATGAGAAGTTCCCATGAGCTCGAGCACATAGAACCTTTACCCATATATGGGAAAAGGTTTTATGTGCTCAACTGCATAGTGCCTTTCCATGAGGTCGAGTGCTGGGAACACGCTAGCGGTTGGATGTTGAAAATTCTAAACCAACGGTGAGATTTTATAGGATGAGTGGAAAAAAGAAGAAGAAGATGAAACCGGTTATTAAAATACGACTTCGTGTATTTCCTGCAAAAGCCTTTAGCATGAAAGTACTACTCTGGAAACCTAGGTGGGGCATAACATGGGATTTTTTGAGAAATACACCCCATCCATCCATTTTTCTATATCATTTAAGGGGTTGAGCCTAAAATTGAACCAAATCCAAGTCTCTAGTTGATTATATCATAGGAAATAGTGGGAATAATGATTTCAACCATTGAAATCTTGCTAGGCCTCAAAATGATGTTTATTTGTCATCCAATCTGTTCATAAGATCATCCAAACATGGATGAAGAGAAAAAATAAATATAAGCTTGACCCCAAACTTCCATGGAGCCCAAGAATTTTTCAACAGTAGATGTTCAATTCAAGTATTTCATGTGGTGTGGTCCATTTGAACATTCTATATGATTAATTTTTGGGCTCAGGCCCTAAAATTACATGGTAAAATGGATGGACGAAGCGGATCAAATGCATAAATCATGGTGGACCTCACAAAGTTTACTCAGTATGCTAAGCGTAGTGAGTTACACACTATGCAATCTGCTTCTGGGCAAACAGGGTCGTTCCGGAAACAGATTGGCTACTCCCTTGCCACCAGCCAATGGCAGGTGGTCGGTGCTCTGTGGGCCCCACAATAATGTATGTCTTTCATCCATGCCGTTCATCTATTTTTCTAAATCATTTTCAGGCATGACACCAAAAATAAGGTATATCCCAATCTCAAGTGGACCACATTATAGGAAATAGTGTTGAATGAACGTCGACCATTAAAAACTTTTTGGGAGCTAAAAAAGTTTTGGATCAATATGATATTTGTTTTTTTCACTTCATTTATGTCTGTATGATCTAATCAACAGATTAGATGTCAAATAAATAGTACAGTGAGCCTTACGAGGATTTTAATGGTTGATATCCAATCACTATTGTTTTCTTATAGTGTGGTCCACCTAAGATTTATATCCCTTTCATTTTTGGCATAAAACCATAAAATGATATGTAAAAACGGATGAACGACATGGATGAAACACATACATCATGGTGGGGCCCATAGAGCATTGACACCACCACCACCGGGCTAGTGGTAGGGGAGTAGCCAATCCGTTTCCGCCTGTTTCGCACTGACGCAAAAGAAAGAGACGACGCGGATTGCGTCTTATAATCCGTCCGGGTTGGGCTCTATGGGGCCTAACGTGATGTAAATGTTTTATCCATGTCGCTCATTGTTTTTCTAAGATCATTTTAAGGTATGATCCTAAAAATGAAGCAGGTCCACAGCTCCCGTGGACCACACCAAAGGAAGCTACAATGATAATGACAACCACCGTTGAAACCTTTTTAAGGGCCACTGGGTTGTTTTTTTTTTTTTTTTTTTTTAACCATCCAACCTATTCAAAAGGTCGTGTAGACATGGATGAAGTGAAAACACAAATATCATATTGATCCAAAACTTCTACATCTCCCAATAAGTTTTTAATGGTGGACGTTCAATCCCCAACCTGTGGTCCACTTGATCCCTAGACCTGACTCATTTTTTGGATCATATCTTAAAATGATTTGAGAAAAACAACGAACGGCGTGGATAAAACACTTACATCACAGTGGTCCCACAGAGCCCGGCCCAGATGGATTACCGTTCGAGCAGGGTATGATGCAATCCACGTCCGCCTCCATTACCATGCTTTCAGGAGTTTTTCGAAGATGTACGAAATCCTTAACTACCCCTTGATTTTAATTCAAGTGGTTAGATCTTTAAAATCCATGCGTCCACTATCCGTTTTACCATCTCATTTTAGGATAGAGTTCAAAATTAAAGCATATCAAAGATAGCTAAAGTGGACCACACCACAAGAAACAATGGGGATAATGCCTCCACGGTTAAAGCCTTTCTAAGAGTGGAGGTCATCCTGATGGATGTATTATATATCCAGGTTGTTCATCCGTTATTATTACTGCTCATTATAGGTGATGAGTTTAAAAATGAAGCATATCCAAATTCCAAGTAGACCATGAAAGTGCACCTACAAAGTATCCTGGTTTGTCAAATACGTTGTAAGTTGAGTCAGTCGGACAACAACGCCTGACAGGAAGATCAAGTCAAGTATCTGCCTCAACTGAATGTGTGGAAGCTCGCCATAGGTAAATCATAGCCTCACATTCCATGTCCCAATACACCAGGTGATTAAAACCCTTAAAAAGAACTAGAACATCTTAGGGTTTTTGTGTAAGAAAACTTTTTATCAAATAGAAAAATCTTTAAGTTTTTCTTACACTGTCGATTATATCGATTCCCCTTTTGATATGATCGACCAGCTCTGTCGATGTCCTCGGCATCTCAATCGATACAATCGAGTGAGGACAAAAAGCGTCCAACAATCAAACAATCATCTGGACGATTTATCGATATATCGACTTGAGAGTCGATATCATCGATATTCGAATATCGATCATATCTGAAGCGGATCGATAATATCGACAGACTGTTTTCTGGTGCCCTTGTTTTTCTAAAGAAAACTAACATAAGCTTCGATATATCGATGACTGTTTGATTCAATCTGAACTCAAAAATTGATCATATCGGAAGTTAGTCGATCATATCGATTATGGGTGCATGTTTTCTCCAGCATAAATTTCAGGTTGTTTTTAATGTTAATCGGGGTGCTAGTCGATAAATCGATATTCATATGTCGATCATATCGAGACCTTGTCGATTGAATCGAAATCGGACACAAACAGTCCAGCAAGCTTATAGGTAAATCTATACGATTTATCGATCCCATCGACATGGTCTCCGATATCATCGATATATAAATTTCGATGACATCGACTATTCTCCGATCATATCTGTAGAACCTGAAATTTTTCAAGGCTTCTCTCTTGTTTTCACCTGTCGATAGATCGATCCATCTCTCGATAGAATCGGAGTTCGAAATCTGATAATATCGATGTGTGTATCGATTCCATTGACCAGTTGGCGAAAGATTTCCAAAAGCGAAATGACATTTGAGTTTGTATCATCGAGTGGTATGTCGATACAATCGAGAGTATACGCTCGATCATATCGACAATTGCTCGATGATATCGAACTCTCTCATAAATATGACCGTTTATATCCGTTGGAACCTTTTGCCTATAAATAGAGAGATTAGTCTTTATTGCTGTGAGAGAAAGTAGAGAGTGCTTTTGAGTGTTTTAAACCTCATATCCTTTATCCTAAGCCCTTTCTCTCAGGAAGTTCATCCTCCAATCCACCCTCATCATTGATATTTCATAGAGTGGATTGGGGAATGAAATTCCACATTCAAGGATCCTCCAGCTACTACTTTAATGGCAAATCAATAAGCTGGGATGCCTTGAATGCATAGATGATTGGAACCACTCTATCTTCCTTATAGGAAAATCTTCAGAGAGTGGAACTCCATCATAACATTGACCCAACCTAAACCTAGCATAGGTACATCTTTGTGTTGCGGATCAAGGAAGCTGAAGACTCTTCATCAACAAGAAGGAGATCTTCATCACTGAGATAAAAGAGACTCATCAACTTATTTGTAAGTACTTAGTCTAGAGGACATTTATGATCATTCCTTTTTAGGATTGGGTCGTATGTGTTGCTCACCATTTGAAGTCCTCAAAGGAGGCCTCCGACGGGAGTATACGTACTTGGGTGCGTTGTGTGGACCCTTGCTCTGTGGAGAGCATAAACATCTGGGTGCATTGTGTGGACCCTTACTCTGTGTGAGCATAAACATCTGGGTGCGTTGTGTGGACCCTTGCTCTGTGTGGGCATAAACATCCGGGTGCGTTGTGTGGACCCTTGCTCTATGTGGGCATAAACATCTGGTTAGGAGTGCACCAGCAAAACTCCAGGGTTTGAGGTGAACCGAGTAGAAACCTCTGTAAAGGTTGAAGGTGAACCTGATTTAAAACCTTATGTTTGAGGTGAACCATGAGAAACCTCCTTAGTGAAATTCGGCCACTCAAGGGTTGAGTATGGAAGCCGGTAGTGGAGTAGACAAGTAGTCGAACCACTATAAAACGACTGTGTTTGAGATTGATATTGTCTTTCATTTATGTGATTGCTTTATATGCCTTTATATATGATTTTCTGAAATCACATCTTGTGCACACACAGTCATATCCATCACAATCTGATTCATAAAGTTTTTTTTAATTATTACAAGTAATTTGTGATTGGATCCTCTATCAGGCTTGGAAGCCAATAGAATTAATTTTTGAGTAATCCTAATCTGTACTCTGTGATAGGATTAGTGTGATAGGATTGAAATATAACTTATAAATCTTTAAAAAGTCCTATTCACCCCCCTTTAGGACATATTGGCATATTCCTACTTCAACTCAAGCGGTCTTCACCGATATTTCAATTAGTATCAGAGCCAGGTTTCTCTTTAAGGGCTTTACCGCCTAGAGAGTGATCTTGACTAAAGTAGAATTATAACCAAAGGAGAGGGCTCATCTGTCACTAGACCTCCAATATTTGATAGTTCAAATTATGCTTATTAGAAGGCTAGAATGCATTACTTCCTGAGATCTTTAGATCATGAAGTTTGGGATGTAGTTGAAAAAGGATATGTGGTACCATCTGAACAAATTGTACTTGAAAATGAAACCACTATCACTAAACCCAAACCTAATGAAAAGTGGATGGCGTTTGACAAAGAACAGCGAAATGCTGAAGCAAAAGCAATGAATGTCATCTACTGTGCCGTGTCCCAAGACATTTTCAATCAGATAAGTATGTGTGGGACCTCTAAAGAAGCATGAGACTTATTGGAAACAACCTATGAAGGCACAAGCACTGTGAAGAGATCTAAACTACAACTCTTAACTTCACAGTTTAAAAATCTCAGGATGGAAGAGCATGAGACATTTGTGAAGTTTTTCACCAAATTAAACATCATTTGTAACTCCATGGGTGGATTAGGAGAGAAGGTTCCTACGCCTAAAATATGTAGAAAAATCTTAAGATCCTTACAGGAACGGTTCAATCCCAAGGTAACAACAATTGAGGAGTGTATGAATATTGATGAGATGAAAGTAGAAGAACTAGTAGGTTCCCTACAAACTTTTGAACTACACTTCACACAACCCAAAAAATTCAAAAACACTGTCCTAAAAACTTCTAAGAAACCAAAATATGAGGACAGTGATAGTAAAAAGGAAGATGAAGATGAGGAAGTGACTTTGCTAGCACAAAAATTCAGAAGATTCTTTCAGAAGAATCGCGGTCGTCCTTCCAGAGGAAGAAAGGTGAACTTCAAACCTCCTGCAGGCAAATTTGGTAAGCAGACTAAAGAACCATAGTGTTATGCCTGTCATGAGTATGGACACCTATCTACCGAATACCCAAACAGAAAAACAAAGGGCAAGGCGATCGCTGTCACGTGGGATGATACGGAGGAATCAAACTCAGAAAACAGTGACTCAGGAAGTGATGGAGATCAGAAATCATTGAAAATTCTCATGGTCTCCACCACTTCAATCATTCCAACTGAATTTGAGAAAGAACAGCAAGCCACTGAATCATTTCCATCTGACAATGAGGAATTGGAACCTGAAGAAGAAGAAGATAAAGAGCAAAATGAATTACAAGATACTTATAATCAACTATACATTCATAACATTCATATCCTTAAAAAACTTGGCATTTCTGAAAATAAAAAGGAATTGTTGCAAAAAGACTTGGACAAAACCTTGGATATAAACATACATTTAACCAATGATTTGCAACAATATTATACAGACAATGATGAATTAGAAAGAGAAAACCTATCCCTAAAAGGAGAATTATCAAAACTTATGAACAAAGCCGAACTGCTAAAAGATGATAATGCAAAACTCAAAAATGAGAACCACTCACTTTGTATTGACTTAGAAAAATCTAAAAAATTTACCGAGATAAACTATAAGTTTTCTCATAGTGGTGAAAAAATTGAAAGAATATTAGGGATAGGAAGGCCTGGAAAAGATAAAAGTGGCCTAGGGTATGAGAAAATCAAAATGAAAACTAAAAAATCTGTTACTTCAGGTAGCAATACAAGAACTTCTCCAGTTTGTCATTTGTGTGGTGATATGGGACATTAAAAGTTTGAATGCTTAAAGACAACTTCTTATAACTCTAGTCAAATTCACACTGATAAACTTAATCTGACCAGAGTAATGCAAAATACCCATTTATTACCACCCAAAATGGAAGACAGTATGAAGAAATCACTGGATCAAGTTGGTGAGATAACAAAAGTCACCACAGTAAAAACTTTTGTCTCAAGGTGGAGAGTGAAAGAAAAACTGAACTCTGTACCCTGAATTATTGAGCATATAAGAACACGTTCCGATTTTGCATCGAAATCTGGATAATTGGTGAAATGATGCAATTTTACTAAGTCCTCAATGTTACATCTGAGGTTGGAGACCTCTAACTTTTGTATATAAACATTATCATGTTTATATTTGTACAGAAATGGTGTATTTTTTTTTACATATACTGATCAAGTCAAGAAATATACAATAGCGTGTTAAAATTAGAAAAATTCTGAATAGCACATACTTTCAATACAAGTGATGGTCTTCTTCGATTTCATCGACTGAGGATCGATACAATCGACGACTGTTCAAAATAAGAAAAGTCTTGTGACCATTGATAACATCGTGGGCTGTCTCGATAGCATCGATTGATAACTTCTCGATACAATCGATATGTTGGTCGATATGATTGACAGATGGCGCCCGATATAAGTCAGCATGATGAAAAAAAAAGGGAGTTTTCTTCAAAAGGCGGTTCGGTTGTCTTCCCTGTCCAATCCTCATGACCAATCATCCGAAGCCAAGTCAGACTAGCCGAACCTCTCTACAAACCAGGTAATACTCTTCCAACATCGTTAGAATCTTCTTTTCTTGGTTTGTCGGGCATTTTTGTCTTTTCTCCCAAATACTTCAAAAAGCCTTTCCTACATGGGAAAAGATAAAAACGTGGCATCCGGTCCAGGAGAGTCTTCAAGAGGTACTTGACAAAAGGTCCTTGCCTTAAGGGAGAGAGCAAGGATTCCGGACAGTGGGACACCCACACGGAAAAGATCATGACGCAGTGGGTCCCAAATCGACATCCCTGCACCATCTCAACCAGCACCTCCTCCGCCTACTGTCCAACGACCACCAAAATATGCCAATAGGAAGTTAATTTTTGAGAAAAAAGTAGACAGAGAGTGTTTAACACACTACAAATTAGAACCCCTGTTTGCTGCAATTGGTTGGCTGCCCATCCTAAATTTTAGTGGACCATGCCAATTGGAAAGAACATGCAACTTCTTTGCTGCATGTCATTCCCCGGTGGCTGATCCTCCTTCCTTCATGGTATCCATAGATGGTGATGATGTATTTATCACTCCTGCCACCATAGCACAGACTCTCAATCTACAGATGGCTCCAGAAGGCCTTCCAAACTGGGATCTCGACTTTTCAGATGTGCGCTCCAAAATAACCAAATACCTATGTCATAACCAAGATATCCCATGGCATCAAGAGAATGTCCTGAAAGCTAGGTATATGGAGCCCCGGTTCAGAGTCATGCATGGGATCTTTACCACTAATCTATACCCAAGAAGCACGAACCATCGGATCTAACAAGTCTTATGGTGATGATAGTCTACTCTGTTGCAACCGGAACGAATATCCGTCTTCCAACCTTGATTGTAAATCAGTTTATCAATGCCATACATATTTCCAGAGATTTGCATCTTTCGTATCCCTGGATTATTAGTAGAATCTGTCAGAGCATTGGCTTTCCTTCTACAATTGATCCGATTTTCCCCCTCAAAGTTTTCAACAAGAAAAATATTCAGAAAATGGATCTGATATTTCATGAATACAAGGAGGAAACTGAGGAAGATATTCATATAGAAGGGGAAGGAGGAGAAGGTGGTGGTCCCATGGAAGGAGATGAAATGGTTGACGATGCACCTCATGAACCAGATGTTGCTCCGTCTACATCAACTACAAGGTATGGAAAAAGGCTTAAACTGAACAGGATTGGGGCCATTCAGAAGGACATGCACTCAGTAAAGGAATGACTTACCGTCCTGGAAAGGATGGTTCAAGGAGTTCAGAGCACGGTCCAATAATTGGTGGATCTACTGACGTGCCAATGGGACAACACGATGCCATCTCATTCTATTCCTTGAAGTCGAGTTCATGCATGCTATTATACACACCTTACTTCTATTTTTACGGATGAACATCAGTATCTTTTTGGATATTCTACTCTCTCAGTGGTGTGTATGACAGTTTTTTTTTTCTATGGATAACTGTTTTTCTCTTTGGTTGAATATGCCCACGGTTGGGCTAAAATACTGTTTTTTTTTTTTTTTGTGCCCTCAAATGGGCTTTATTTTTTTGGATTGGTTAAAATGCTACTGTCTGGGGCAGTACAGTTCTTTTTGGTTGCTGAAACCTTTTGTTGATATGGCTACTTTTACTTCTTATCCTTCAGCCATTTGAATTTATGACTCCCTGGTTTAATGAAGTTCCGGGATTATGAATTGCTTGTTTCTCTTATACCTATACAATGCCTGTGCTAACTATTTCATTGGTTTCTGGACAATGAACTCTTTTTATTGATATATGCTTTACATTGTTCTCATTTATATACATTTACCCTTTTCTGCTGTGAAATGCATGTGTTTCTCTAACTATGATAC
The DNA here is from genome assembly GCA_037074715.1 of Magnolia kwangsiensis. Taxonomy (NCBI): domain Eukaryota; kingdom Viridiplantae; phylum Streptophyta; class Magnoliopsida; order Magnoliales; family Magnoliaceae; genus Magnolia; species Magnolia kwangsiensis. The sequence continues at coordinate 94,758,331 of CM073579.1, forward strand.
TTGTCCTCATATGCATTCACTCTTATGGTTCTCCCATATGCTCATCTTTCTTTAGTCAATATCACTTGTTATATCTTTGTCAATGACTGACAAAAAGGGGGAGAACAATTCAAACACCCTGAGTGGAAAATTGTATATCTGTGTTGCAGGTGTTAGGGGGAGCAGCCGCAACAAGAAAGGGGGAGTTTTTGAATTAAGGAGAAAAATTTATTGGGTGTGTACATGGGTGATTAGAATTTATAAAATTGTGTTAATACATGTACACATAATTTAGGATGTATCTATCTAGATATTTTTTTAGGATGTTTTGGGTATTTTGTCACGTAATTGACAAAGGGGGAGATTGAAAGTGTACCTACTAAGTGCCCTGGTTTGTCAATTACGTTGTAAGTTGAGTTAGTCGGACAACAGCGTCTGACAGGAAGATCAAGTTAAGTATCTGCCTCAACTGGATGTGTGGAAGCTCGCCATAGGTAAATCATAGCCTCACATTCTATGTCCCAAAACACCAAGTGATTAAAACCCTTAAAAAGAACTAGAACATCTTAGGATTTTTGTGTAAGAAAACTTTTTATCAAATAGAAAAATCTTTAAGTTTTTCTTACACTGTCAATTATATCGATTCCCCTTTCGATATGATCGACCAGCTCTATCGATGTTCTCGGCATCTCAATCGATACAATCGAGTGAGGACAAAAAGCGTCCAATAATCAAACAATCATCTGGACGATTTATCGATATATCGACTTGTGAGTCGATATCATCGATATTCGAATATCGATCATATCTGAAGCGGATCGATAATATCGATAGACTGTTTTCCCATGCCCTTATTTTTCTAAAGAAAACTAACATAAGCTTCGATATATCGATGACTGTCCGATTCAATCTGAACTCAAAAATTGATCATATCGAAAGTCAGTCGATCATATTGATTATGGGCGCATGTTTTCTCCAGCATAAATTTCAGGTTGTTTTTAATGTTGATCGGGGTGTCAGTCGATAAATCGATATTCATATGTCGATCATATCGAGACCTTATCAATTGAATCGAAATCGGACACAAACTGTCTAGGAAGCTTATAGGTAAATCTATACGATTTATCGATCCCATCGACATGGTCTCCAATATTATCGATATACAAATTCCGATGACATCGAATGTTCTCCAATCATATCTGTAAAATCTAAAATTTTTTAAGGCTTCTCTCTTGTTTTCACCTGTCGATAGATCGATCCATCTCTCGATAGAATCGGAGTTCAAAATTCGATAATATCGATGCGTGTATCGATCCCATTAACCAGTTGGCGAAAGGTTTCCAAAAGCGAAATGACATTTGAGTTTGTATAATCGAGTGGTATGTCGATACAATCGAGAGTATACAATCGATCATATCGACGATTGCTCGATGATATCGAACTCTGTCATAAATATGACCGTTTATATCCATTGGAACCTTTTGCCTATAAATAGAGAGATTAGTCTTTATTGCTGTGAGAGAAAGTAGAGAGCGCTTTTGAGTGTTTTAAACTTCATATCCTTTATCCTAAGTCCTTTCTCTCAGGAAGTTCATCCTCCAATCCACCCTCATCATTGATATTTCATAGAGTGGATTGGGGAATGAACTTCCGCATTCAAGGATCCTCTAGCTACTACTTTAATGGCAAATCAATAAGCTGAAATGCCTTGAATGCATAGATAATTGGAACCACTCTATCTTCCTTATAGGAAAATCTTCAAAGAGTGGAACTCCATCATAACCTTGACCCAACCTAAACCTAACATAGGTACATCTTTGTGTTGCGGATCAAGGAAGCTGAAGACTCTTCATCAACAAGAATGAGATCTTCATCACTGAGCTAAAAGGGACTCATCAACTTATCTGTAAGTACTTAGAGTCTAGAGGACATTTATGACCATTCCTTTTTAGGATTGGGTCGTAGGTGTTGCTCACCATTTGAAGTCCTCAAAGGAGGCCTCCGATGGGAGTGTACGTGCGTGGGTGCGTTGTGTGGACCCTTGCTCTGTAGAGAGCATAAACATCTAGGTACATTGTGTGGACCCTTGCTCTGTGTGGGCATAAACATCTGGTTAGGAGTGTACCGGCAAAACTCCAGGGTTTGAGGTGAACCGAGTAGAAACCTCTATAAAGGTTGAAGGTGAACCTGATTTAAAACCTTAGGTTTGAGATGAACCATGTGAAACTATTCCCTCCCCAAGTGCAGGGTTGTGATGTAGTAATAAACTCGGTAAGACTGAGGTCGAATCCCAAGGGACTGAAACTTGTACGTTATCTAAAATTATCTAGAACTAGAACTAGGCTAAGATGAAATCTAATCTGATTGAATTTGAAGGAATACTGGTGAAATAATTATCTAAACTTAAGAGAAATCAGGAGAAGGGAACTAGGGATTCAGAGGATCCACTAGATTCTAGTCAGAAAACCATTCAAATATGGACGGTTTTAGATAGGTTTGAGTGTGGCCCATTAGACTTTTCTCGCTGCTGTTCGTTCAATGTTTGAACGTCTGGGATCCCATTCTCTTTATTTCTTCACATATTGTCACCTAGGCCTTGGTAACATGGTCCTTGGAAATACGATGAACGGTTTGGATTGTACTGTTGAAACACGGTGGTGGGCCACAACAGAAACCAAGCGTCCGTTTCGCGGTCACTGTAAAAACAAAACAGAAATATCTTCTTTTTTTTTGTGAAGAAGGCTCGGTCAAACGGAGTCAAACCGACTTTAGTGGTCCGGTGCGGTGCACGTGCACAAGTGCTATATGCACACGCTGCATATGTGGGGTCCACCATGATGTTTTTACGAAATCTGATCCAACCATCTGATTGGTCTCCTCATTTAAAGCGTTGATACCAAATTCGAGGCAATTACAGATATCAGGTGGGCCCAGAATCGACGGTTTATAAGCTGATCGGTCAGTTAGAGCACTTTTATAGTGATCCAAGAGCTTAAATTTGAAATGTACGGTTAATTTATGGCCCTTATCTCATGTATAAAGTTTCGAACCGATTAGATGTCGGGAACCATGTGATCTTGCATTTTGGATACGTTTCAAGCCACTTGAACTTCAGTTTCTTAGTTTTTTCGGATTTCTGACCGTGTATATCTGTTAATCTTGGTCCCCTGGAGAGTGTCCCATGCTTTGGTGAATTTAGAGTGTTAAATCCATGCATTTAGTATCCTATTTCGATCCAAGCTTGTAAAATCAACCTGCAACATAAACACGATTAAATCAGCTGTTAAACACTATTATGCTCGTAAATCCGGATAATATTTGGGGTCTAATATGCACTATTTGACCCTCAACACAACCCCCAACCAGTATTTTGTTAGTCCCGAGCAAAATATGCGAAAAATAAGTTGAGAATTACAAGACAATTTCTATGAACTCGAGTGATTTCTTGAAAAACGATTCAGATACCAGGATTCCAAGATTCATGAATGTTGGACATTACTTTCTCCTGGACTCGAGTGCATGGTAAACTTCCTAGTCCAATTCACAATATTAATCCACTAATTAAAAAATTTCTAAAAATTAAGATCCATAAGCTTATAGTGTACTCTCGGCTTATCATCATTAAGAGATCCAATCGTCAATTTCATGATATCATTGGTAACCAACAAGAAAATTCATGACAACTAAAACCTAATCCGAACTTGCCTCATAGATTAACCTATTAACTTGTGATTTTTCTATTCAAAGTAATGCCAAGGAAGGGAATCAAATCCTCACCCATAGGGAGCAAACCTATGGTGAAATCCAATCACCTAATATTTTTCGGATATCAACTGTGGGGAGTCAAATCCTCGCCTATAGGGAGCATACCTATGGTGAAGACCATTTGTCCAAATCTTTCCAAAAGTATCTTCTTCTTCTTTCTTCTTCTTCTTTTTTTTTTTTTTTTTCATATCAATCCTGTTAGGCAAATATTCCAGGTTAGTTCCTTTCATACTTAGTGATTACTAAATTAACCATTCAATATCAACTGAAACCTTAATGTGAAGGCGAGATGTGACATGTGAAATCATGACTCAGTTAATGTTTACAACTTCTAATCATGGATTAATAATTCACTTAACTATGAAATCTAACAAATACGGAATCCAAGAGTCATAAATCCAACATTATGTATCTTGAAAATCTAAATTAGGGATATCTGTCAAAATCACTTCGAATTTGTAAGAATTTTCAGAAAATTTTTTAAAATTTTCACAATTTTTGCTCAAGACCAAGAAAATACTGATTAGGAAACCTAATCTCCCACCCCCAACCAAAAATCTACATTGTCCTCAATGTAAAAGATATATGAGCATGCAATGCACATGGGACAACGAAAGTAAATGAGAAGTGATGGAAGGATAGTACCTGAATAACGAATCAAGAGAGATTTTTCAAGAGATCGCTGGGAGAGAGCAGATTAGCACAAGAGAGAAAATAAAACAAAAATAACAAAAATAAAATCCTATCTATACCACTTTCGCAGGTGCTCTCGATTGCATTTAGCATATGCAACAAGCCTTTAAACCCCTAGGTTACCCCTAGTGGACGAGTTGTAGTCTCGTGAGGGTTTGCAGTAATGTTACCCACCAACATTGAAGCATCTACTAAAGAATGAAAAGGAATAAAAATCTGGGTTGCCTCCCAGGAGCGCTAAGTTTACCGTCTTCAGCCAGACAAATAAAGCAACTACCCTAGTCCTATGAAAGCGATAAACATACCTATACCTCCATCAGACTAGGAGATCAGTCCTGATAAACAGGAGCAATCAGAGGCATGGACATGTCCTCTGAATCAAATGCCTCGACAAATAGCTTTAATTGATGTCCATTTACTTTAAACTCCTTGCCATTGTCGGGATCTTTTATCTCGACAGCCCCATGAGGATAAGCAGTGACAACAAAGTAAAGGCCGGTCCAACGAGATCGAAGCTTACCCGAAAAGAGGTGGAGTCGAGAATCGTATAAAAGGACTTTCTGACCTGGCGTAAATGATTTCCATAGAATATGTTGATCATGAAACGCCTTCATCTTGTCCTTGTAAATTCTCGAGTTTTCGTACGCATCATTCCGGATTTCTTCAAGTTCATTCAACTGAAGTTTGCATAACGATCAAGCGTTGTCCAAATTAAAATTTAGATTTTTGATCGCCAGTATGCTTTATGTTCCAATTCCACGGGCAAGTGACAAGCTTTCCCATAAACAAGTCTAAAGGGAGATGTTCCAATAGGAGTTTTAAAAGCAGTACGGTACGCCCATAAGGCATCAGTCAATCGGATTGACCAATCCTTATGGTTCGGGTTAACCATTTTCTCTAAGATATGTTTAATCTCCCTATTGAAAATCTCAGCTTGTCCACTTGTTTGTGGATGGTATAGGGTGCTCAGCTTATGAGAGATACCATATTTCTTCATTAAGCTCTCAAATGGTCTATTGCAGAAGTGTGAGCCCCCGTCACTAATGATGGCTCAAGACGTTTCGAATCGCGACAGGATATTTTCTTTCAAAAATTTAATGACCGTGCGATAGTCATTTTTGCGGCACGGAATTGCTTCGACCCATTTAGTGACATAGTCTACGGTGAACAAAATATACAGATTTCCAAATGATTGAGGGAATGGTCCCATGAAATTAATGCCCCAGCAATCAAATGCTTCAATGATAAGGATAGGATTCAAGGGCATCATATTTCGACAGGACAATGCTCCCAATTTCTGACAACGCTCACAAGCCTGGCAAAACTCATGAGTGTCCCTGAACATAGTGGGCCAGTAGAAGTCACACTGTAAAATCTTGGCCGTGGTCTTTTTAGCAGAAAAGTGACCACCACAGGCCTGTGAGTGACAGAAGGAGATGACACTTTGATGCTCATCGTCTGGTACACATCTCCTTATGATTTGGTCTGGGCAATATTTAAACAAATATGGATCATCCTAGAAAAAGTTACGCACCTTGGTAAAGAATTTCTTCTTATCTTGTGACGTCCAGTGTGTCGGTATGGCACCTGTAGCAAGATAATTAGCAATATCAGCGAACCAAGGTGAATGGGAGACTCTAAACAGTTGTTCATCAGGGAACATGTCATTGATATGGGTCGCCTCAAGGGAGTCAGAGGTATTAAGGCGAGAAAGATGATCGGTCACTACGTTCTCTACTCCCTTTTTATCTTTGATTTCCAAATCAAATTCTTGGAGTAGAAGGATCCATCATATCAGGCGAGGCTTAGAATCATTCTTAGAAAGAAGATACTTAAGTGCCGCGTGATCTATGTAGATGATGATCTTAGATCCGATCAAGTAGGATCTAAATTTGTCCAAAGCGAACACTATAGCTAAGAGTTCCTTTTCCGTATTCAAGTAGTTCACTTGGGCAGGATTTAGAGTCCTACTTGCGTAGTGAATAACGTAAGGCCGCTTATCTTTTCTCTGGCCTAGAACCGCTCCAAGAGCATAATCAGAGACGTCGCACATAAGTTCAAAAGGAAGACTCCAGTCGGGTGGCTGCATGATAGGTGCAGTGGTTAACATGCCCTTAAGCTTAGTGAAAGCTTCTTGGCACTGCTCAGTCCACTCGTATGGTGTATCCTTTTGAAGAAGATTACATAAAGGACGAGAGAGGAGACTAAAGTCCTTTATAAATCGCCCGTAGAATCCTGCATGTCCCAAGAAGGATCGCACATCTCTGATGTTCTTGGGTGGAGGTAGGTTAGAGATAAGATCAATTTTTGCCTTATCTACCTCGATTCTTTTGGACGAGATGATATGCCTAAGGACAATTCCCTTTTGAACCATAAAATGGCACTTCTCCCAGTTAAGTACCAAATTTTTTTCTTCACATCTTTTCAGCACACATTTAAGACTTGCTAACCACTCGCTGAAAGATGAACCGAAAACAGAGAAATCGTCCATGAAGACCTCTAAATATTTTCCCACCATGTCAGAAAAGATACTCATCATGCATCGCTGAAAGGTGGCAGGGGCATTACATAACCCGAATGGCATCCTTCTGTAAGCAAAGGTGTCATAGGGACATGTAAATGTGGTCTTTTTCTGATCTTTAGGGGCGATTTCAATCTGATTATAACCTGAATACCCGTCAAGGAAACAGTAATAGGAATGACCAACTAACCTTTCCAAGATCTGATCTATAAAGGGCAAAGGAAAGTGGTCCTTCCTAGTGACGGTATTCAGCTTCCTGTAGTCAATGCACATTCTCCAACCAGTAGTAACTCTGGTCGGCACGAGTTCATTATTGGCATTTGCTACGATGGTGATCCCGGACTTCTTAGGAACCACCTGAGTTGGACTCACCCATTGAATATCGGATATGGGGTATATGATCCCCACATCCAATAGTTTGAGAACCTCGGCCTTAACTACTTCCTTCATGTTTGGATTTAATCTACGTTGTGATTTCCGAACAGCCTTTGCATTATCATCAAGATATATACGGTGAGTACAAATCGATGGGTTAATTCCCTTGAGGTCCGCTATCGTCCATCCAAGAGCTCCCTTATGCTCAATGAGAGTAGATATCAGCATACTCTCCTGTTCTTTCTCCAGGTGGGCAGAGATCACCACCGGGTATGTCTTATCTTGACCTAAATAGACATATTTTAAATCAGAGGGCAAAGGTTTTAGGTCAAGCTTCGGTGGCTTGAGGTTAGACGGTAGAGGCATTCATCAGTTTGGGGCAATTCTTCAATGTGTGGCCTCCACCGGTTAACTTCAAGTACCGGTGCAGTATCAAGCATGGCACACGTCTCCCTAATTATATCATCATCAAGATCATGGGAGTGAGCCAGGCACGTCTCTAGAAGATCAGAGGATAAGGTGAGAGGCATTCTATCTTCCACCAAAGAATCAATCATGTTAACATCGTGAAAATCGTCATCATCCTTTGAGTCGCTGCCATTATTAAAAAAGATATTCGATTCCAATGTCCAATTTCCAAAGGACATAGTCATGACACCATTCCTGCAATTGATAATTGTATTTGAAGTGGACAGGAATGGGCGACCAAGAATGATAAGAATCTGAGTGCTCGTGTCATTGATGGGTTCGGTGTCCAAGATGATAAAATCAACAGGGTAGTAGAATCTATCCACCTGGACCAACACATCCTCGATGATCCCTCTTGGTATACGAACAGAACGATCAGCAAGTTGTAGTGTGGTTCGAGTGGGTTTTAATTCACCCAAACCTAACTATTGGTATACCGAATAGGGAATCAGATTGACGCTTGCTCCTAAGTCAAGAAGTGCGTGATCAATTCGATAGTTCCCGATTACACATGATATGGTTGGGTAACCGAGATCTTTGAATTTTTGCGACACGTCTTGTTTCAGGATGACACTCACCTTCTCAGTTAAGAAAATTTTCTTTTGAACACTTTTCCGTCATTTGGTAGTGCATAAGTCATTTAAAAATTTAGCATATAAAGGAATCTGTTTTACTACGTCAAGCAGAGGAATGTTGACTTTCACTTGTTTCAACACCTCTAGAATATCCTGAGAGTTAGATAGATTTTTTGGTTCAACCAACCGTTGGGAAAACGGAGCAACTGGCTTTTCTAAAGGTTTCGGTTCAAATTTTTGTGGGGCGCCACTAGATCCATCATTGTTGTCTTCTTCTGGTTCTTAAGGCTTTTCGGGCCTAACCGGAAGGATTTTATCAATGACCTTCCCACTCGTAAGAGTGATGATGGATTTAGCGTGCCCCATTTGATTTGAAGAGCTGGGATCACCTGTCTCGTATTGCGGTTTTGGATTAGGAAGTGATTGTGTAGGGAGCATCCCTTTTTCCATAGCCGTCATACGTGAATCTATTTTTTGCATAAAATCTGAAATTCCTTACATTGTCCGAGCCAGCTCTTGTATGAAAATTTGAACCAATTCTTCTTAAGGTTTCCCCTGATTTAGATTTTGATTGAAAAAACCTTGAGGGGTAGCAGTTTGTCCGTTCCTCCAACTAAAATTCGGATAATTTTTTCAGCCTGGATTGTACGTATTAGAGGGTGGTCCATTGAAAGGTCTTTGATAGTTATTTAAGGCATTAGATTGTTCATTCAATACTTCTCGAAAGGCAGGTATTGAAGGACAATTTTCAGTAGTATGAATGTTGCAATCACAGATGCCGCAAACACTTTCATTAACCTTTTCCTTCCTTCCTTCCATGGCCTTAAATTTTCTGGTGAGATTGGTCACCTTAGTGTTAAGATCATTATCCTCTTTCAGGAGATATATTCCTCCTTTTTCCCTTGAATGAGTCGGCCTAGACGTAGTGTTCGTCCTTGGGTAATAGTCTCATGATTGTGTTTTTTTAGCGAGACTATTGAGGTAATCCCATACCTCGTCGACATTTTTATTGATGAATTCTCCATTACACATTGTCTCGACCATTTGGCGCATGAAAGATGTTAGCCCATCATAGAAAAAATTTGTAATGCGCCATATTTTAAAGTTATGTTGTGGGCATGCATTAACCAGTTCCTTGAACCTTTCCCAACATTGGAAGAATGTTTCATCTTCCTTTTGGGCAAAGTTCATGATTGCTCTCCTGAGGGTAATTGTCTTATGATGTGGGAAAAATTTCTTTATAAATTCCCTCTGTATATCATTCCATGTGCCAATGGATCTAGGATGCAGTGAATGTAACCATGTCTTGGCTTTTTCTTTCAAGGAAAATGGAAAGAGTTTCAGCCTAATAGTATCCTCAGATACATTAGGAAAGTATAAGGTGCCTATGATTTTATCGAACTCTTTCAGATGCAAGTATGGTTCTTCAGACTCAAGCCCATGGAACTTAGGAAGGAGTTGGATAACCCCTAGCTTGATGTCCATATGTCCTGTATTCTCAGAAAAAATCATGCATGAGGGCGACTCACCCCCACCGGTTGTAAATAATCTCGTAAAGTATGAGGCGGGGGTGCCTAATGCACCTCATTCTCATCATGTACTTTCTCAACCCTTAGTTGGGGTAGTGCTTGAGGTTGATTTTCAGCCATAACGTCTTCTAACTCAGGAAAATTCATGTGGTGTCTAGTCCTGCGATGGACAGTCAACCCCTCAACTAATCCTCCTTCAGTCACGAGACGTCGAGTGTTGTCGCGTGCCCACTGGGGCATAAAACACACTCAGCCCTCAAATTCTAACTTAAACCTAAGAGAAAGGAAGAAGAAATCTAGAAAATAAAAGGAAAAGATGGAAAGAAGTTACCAAATTTGGAGTCCTAGGTTAAGAATCTGCAAAACAAAACAAAATAAGTTAGTTTCTAAGAATAGAAAGTCCTAATTAAAGTAAATTAATTTCTAAGGAAAAGAAGAAATTTCAAAGAAAGAAGAATTAGAAAGAGCTTACTAAATTAGAAGCTTCCTACAAAACAGAAAAATAAAATTAGGTTAGTTCTAAAAATCAGATAGAATGAAAAATAGCAAGTTTCTAAAGTTAGAAAAATTTTCTAATAAGGAAAATAACTAAGCTTCTAAACCTAGAATTAAAAATTTCTAAAAAGAAAATCTAATCCTAAACTAATCCTAAAACTAATTAATTTCAGAAAAACGTAGCCGACTGTAACACCCCAGATTTTGGCCAATCTGGGATTTGACGTCCTTAGGCAATGGGTCAACTAAAACACCTGGAAAATCGCTCAGAACCTAATTCCATAGCCAAAGAAATCACTTAGGATTAATTCCTTTGGAAAATAAGAGTAAGTTAGCTAGCGCAACGCTAGAGTAGCTGGAAAACAGTCCCTGATCACTTTAAATACGTTCTACAAGACCCAAATCGAGTAGAACCAATGACTTTATAATACTCTAAAATCTCGGATCAAACTCTAAGAAAGTTTGTTCTCTGGACCACTTTGAAACTTTGTATTGGATCTAAACCGCACGTCGAAAGTCCGATACCTGTAATCTTAGACCGTTAGAACCGCCTAGCTGGACTTGACAATCATTTCGAAAATCAAGTCCAACCAACATTCGCAGGCTATTTCATTGAGCCTGGACTGAAGAGAGTAAGAATAGGGACAGAATTGGAATTTGAAATTCAAATCTGGCACACGACTTGACGCGTCAGTATTAAGCGTTCTGACCGTCAAAATTTAGCCAAATTACACCCTCGGATTAGGAAAAATTTCTATTTCATATCATGAGACTTGCAGACCTGATCTACGTGCGGTGACCGCTGAACTGAAACTGGACCCCCACGTGCGATTTGCGAATCCTGTCGGACTGAAAACTGAATGTATGCTAGATCCTGTAAGCATGAACTTAAGTCCGATCGCGTTCGGCCAGGGGACCACCAGAAATCATCTTTTGGACCGAAACAGCCCCGATTTGGATATGCCCTAAGTAAACTTTGTTCCCGAGCCTATTTCAGGCATTTTTATGCTTATAAAAGGGGTTGAAACCCTCACTCCTCTCTCTCATCCGAATTTGAGAAAAACCCTAGATTGGGAGAGAGAAAAGGTGAGAGTTTGTGAGAGAGAGTAGGAGAGAATTTACCTGCCGTTGCACCCCCTGTTGCAAGTGCCTAAGCAATGCACTTCAATCACTTTTTCAGTGATTCCTCCGCATTTTCAGGTAAGAAATAACCCTAATAAGTTGCTGATTTGAGATTCTTTCCGTTCCATACCATGTAAACTGATAGAACTCGTAAATCAGGTTCTCTATTCGCCGTAGACGAAGCGTATACGCTCCGTTCGAAATGATACGTTTATAAGAGATAAGGTGCGGATTTTAGACGTTTTGATTGACTATTTCCAACACTTTCAATGTCATTAATAGTAGATTATCGACGGCATCGCCGTTTGACATGTACAACATGCTGTCCATTTCCTGTTTCGTAAACCAACGAAGAATATGAAATTTAGGGTATTTTAGTCATTTATAGGAAGTACTATTTTCATGCATATTTTGCTGATGTGATTGACATGGTTTATTGTCGCATTAGAATGTTAGGAATGCGTGCATAATTAGTTTGGCGAATAGATTCGCCTAAATGCGCACTTCGAGTCGACATACTATATGTAGACTTAAGTGTGTAGTTTAAGTGTTTGTATAAATGCTTGTATTAGTATATATTGAATTAAATGGTGTTATGAATTAATTTGAGATTGATTTCTCAATTAATATGCTAATGTAAATGATTTCCTACATGTTAACTATATGCATGATTTCATTATATGTATGAAATGCATATGCTTAATGTTTCACTTAAGTGGTATGTTATAACATGTGCTTAATGATTTCCTTATGATCTAGTTTGAGATTGAATTCTCAATTAATATGCTGATGGAGATGATGTCCTATATGTTGGCGATATACATATTTTCATTATATGTGTGATAGACATGTGCAAGATGATTTACTTAAGTTGTACGTTATAACATGTGTTAACATGCTCACATGTTTGTATTCCATTTCCAATACTCTTACCTGATTGTTGATGTGATTTTATAATTGTTTGGGACAATACTTAGTCCAGGCAGTCGGTAACAGAGAAAATTCGTGGCTAGCTGGTACTTGCCACGAAGGATGCGTCGATGAACGCGAGTCGTGTTTGGAGTTGGCGGCAGTGGTTAGGCCACACGAAGTGTTTTACGCACTTCATGTCGTTTGACTTGAGATGCGATCGTGCTAGTCGAGCCCGTCAAGTAACCCGACTGGCCGTTGTATGTTCACCCTGCATGAGTCATAACTACTTGAACCTAGGGTACTAAACTTACCATCGTAAATCCTGTTAACTATGGTACCTTGATCCATAAAGACTCATGAGCCGGGCATGGTGGTATGGGACACCGTGGTCGAGCTGTCAGCCTACGCTGGGGCCACAAACCTCCCCGTAGTGACCAGTGAGCACCTATGTCTCGTGAGAAGATTATGGTGGTATGAGACACTATATTCTTACTGTCGGCCTACACTGATCAGGCGACGAGTCCTTTGTAGTGACCGCGAGCGTATTCTAAGTATACGGGAGGCGACGACCCTTCCGTAGCAGTAGAGTACAGTAGGCCTGTAATGATAAGGTGATGGGGGAGTGGAGCAACGAGTGCGTGCAACAGCCCTGGTAGCCCTTACAGCGACCTACAAAATATACATCGTATGAGATTACTAGGAGTGACGACCCTAGACAGGATCTATGTTGGGATTGATATAAGGGAAGTACCTTAGTTTCTCAATCCTGCTGTTTGAATGGACTAATAACAACTCGAAAATCATATCGCCATAACATTGCATGTGCCTGGAAGATGTGGAGCACTTGAGGGTCGATTGTATGCCGCGGTCGTAAGATGGTGCCGTATGAGGGAGATCGTCGGTGAGGGCATACATCACGTCATGTCATATTGCATTAACAACAGTATTAGGATTGTCTGATTTACTGCTTTACTATTATCGTATGATTGATTTGAGAACATGTTAATCTTTACTCTCTTATCCCACTGAGTTGATCACTCACTCCCACGTTACGGGATGGTATTTTTGGACACCCACCAGTCTTTTTTTGTGATTGCAGATGATGGCGCTACTTGAGAAGTGGAGCTGGACTTGATGATGATGAGGAGGATTCCTCCTTTATGCGTGTTCTGATTGACGGGATTACAAGGAGGTTGATTAGATACCTTGACACTTGTCATTTTATATTTTTAGAACACTCATGTATATCCTTTTGGTTTACTTTTGGAGTATACATGTATGTATATAATCTGGTAACATATTCACACTCTGAAGACATACAACAGTTTATATATGTTATACATACTATCACAGTCTTCCGCTTGTAATTTAACGGTCTCTAGAGTATGATATGATGTTTTGGATTAATCCCACTCATGTTTAATGCATTAACACAGACAACATCCAATCATACACATTTATGTTGCATAAATAACATTTTGAAACTCGGGAGTGGAGTTTTTACTCGACCCCCCGATTTTCGGGATGTTACACCGACAGTCCCCGGCAACGGCGCCAAAAACTTGTTCACTCCCCAAGTGCAGGGTTGTGATGTAGTAATAAACTCAGTAAGACCGAGGTTGAATCCCAAGGGACTGAAACTTGTACGTTATCTAAAATTATCTAGAACTAGAACTAGGCTAAGATGAAATCTAATCTGATTGAATTTGAAGGAATATTGGTGAAATAATTATCGAAACTTGAGAGAAATCAGGAGAAGAGAACTAGGGATTCAGAGGATCCACTAGATTCTAGTCAGAAAACCATTCAAATATGGACGGTTTTAGATAGGTATGAGTGTGGCCCATTAGACTTTTCTCACTGCCGTTCGTTCAATGTTTGAACGTCTGGGATCCCATTCTCTTTATTTCTTCACATATTGTCACCTAGGCCTTGGTAACATGGTCCTTGGAAATACGATGAACGGTTTGGATTGTACTGTTGAAACACGGTGGTGGCCCACAACAGAAACTAAGCGTCCGTTTCACGGTCGCTGTAAAAACAAAACAAAAATATCTTCTTTTTTTTTTGTGAAGAAGGCTCGGTCAAACAGAGTCAAACCAACTTTAGTGGTCCGGTGCGGTGCTCGTGCACAAGTGCTATATGCACACGCTGCATATGTGGGGTCCACCATGATATTTTTATGAAATCTGATCCAACCATCTGATTGGTCTCCTCATTTAAGGCGTTGATACCAAATTTGAGGCAATTCCAGATATCAGGTGGGCCCAGAATCGACGGTTTATAAGCTGATCGGTCAGTTGGAGCACTTTTATAGTGATCCAAGAGCTGAAATTTGAAATGTACAGTTAATTTATGGCCCTTATCTCATGTATAAAGTTTCGAACCGATCAGATGTCGGGAACCATGTGATCTTGCATTCTGGATGCGTTTCAACACTTGAACTTCAGTTTCTTAGTTTTCTCGGATTTCTGACCGTGTATATCTGTTAATCTTGGTCCCCTGGAGAGTGTACCATGCTTTGGTGAATTTGGAGCGTTAAATCCATGCATTTAGTATCCTATTTCGATCCAAGCTTATAAAATCAACCTGCAACATAAACACAATTAAATCAGCCGTTAAACACTATTATGCTCGTAAATCCGGACAATATTTGGGGTCTAATATGCACTATTTGACCCTCAACAGAAACCTCCTTAGTGAAATTCGGTCACTCAAGGGTTGAGTGTGGAAGCCGATAGTGGAGTAAACAAGTAGTCGAACCACTATAAAACGACTGTGTTTGAGATTGATATTATCTTTCATTTATGTGATTGCTTTATATGCCTTTATATATGATTATCTGAAATCACATCTTGTGCACACAGTCATATCTATCACAATCTGATTCATAAAGTTTTTTTTTATTATTACAAGTAATTTGTGATTGGATCCTCTATCAGGCTTGGAAGCCAATAAAGTTAATTTTTGAGTAATCCTAATCTTACTCTATGATAGGATTAGTGTGATAGGATTGAAATATAACTTATAAATCTTTAAAAAGTTGTATTCACCCCCCTCTAGGACATATTGGCATATTCCTACTTCAACTCAAGCGGTCTTCACCGCTATTTCAGACCATACTATAAGAAACAATAGGGATCCAACGCCCACCATTAAAAACTTCTTGTATGCAACAAAAGTTTTAGATTGAGCTGATATCTAATTTTAATGGTGGATGACAAATAAACATCACTGAGGGGCCTCGTAAGGTTTCAATGGTTAAAATCATTATTCCCATTGTTTGTTGTGATATGATCAACTTGAGATTTGGATTTGGTTCAATTTTAGGCTCAACCCCTTCAATGATTTGGAAAAACGGATGGATGGGGTGGATTTCTGAAAAAACTCCACGGTAGGCCCCACTTAGGTTTCTAGGGCAAGACCTTCATTTGGGAGGCTTTCGTAGGAAATATACGTGTGAGAGAGAGGTGGAGTTAGTATTTTAATAACTGGTTTCACCAATTTTGTTTCTCCATTCTCTCTATAAAATCTCATGGAGTTGGTATTTTAATAACTGGTTTCACCAGTTTTGTTTCTCCATTCTTTCTATAAAATCTCACCTTTCTTCCTATAAAACACATTGTTCTTTTAGAACTTTCACCATCCGACTGCTAGCATAGTTAGGGGTGTACAAGAGTCGATCCGAGTCGAACTGGGCTCAACCCGACCCAGCCCGGTCACTTGCCAAACCCAGCCTAAACCCGGCTCGGCCCGATCACCGGGCCAACATGTCCAGCCTGAACTCGGCCCGATCAACAATCGGGCAAGTTCGGGCCAAGTTAGGGCCAGTTTTGGACCTTACAGTAAGTTCATGAGAAGGGCTTTAGTAGGTAATCCGCATCCCATTAAAAGGCCCTCGATCAACGGTTTAGATAGTTGAACTATAGACTTCACAAAAAATCTAACTAGTCAAAACATTATAATTCCTTTTTGTATTTGGATGAATATAGGTCATTCAAGTTATACGTTTGTGAGGTGGATGAGTCGCTGTCACTTCAAAGATGGGTGGTGAACTATCCCAGAAGGGTAAATGGGAAAGGGACGAGTATATATATATATATATATATATATATATATATATATATATATATAGAGAGAGAGAGAGAGAGAGAGAGAGAGAGAGAGAGAGAGAGAGAGAGAGTAATGGTCTCCTGCGAACCATACCGCAAAGAATTTATGTGCGAGCCTTTATACAAGCCGTAAGATGAGGAGAGCAGTTGAGATTTAGTTGCATTGAGAGAGGGAGATTCCTTAAAAAAGACTCTCCTCCACCTACAGAGAGAGGATTTCACATAAAAGCCTTTTGTTGGAAGATCCTGTGCAAGGATTATTGTGGGGTCCTCTATGATGCTTGTGATAAATCCAAGCCATACATCTGTTTTTCGAAATCATTTTAGGACATGTAACCAAAAATGAGGAGGATTTAAAACTTAAATGGGCCACATGAGAGGAAACAGTGTAGATTTAGTGACCACTGTTAAAACATTCATATGGCTACAAAAGTTTTGTATCAGTTTAAGTTCCTGGTGTTTTTGTTTCATCTCAGTGAAAATGACCTTATAAACGGTTTGGATGGAATATAAACATCAAGGTGGAGCCTAGGAAGGTTTCAACGGTAAGCATTCCTTTTCCCAATGTTTCACTCGTATGGTCCACTTGAGTTTTGGATCCTCCTCATTTTTGGTACCATGTCCTAAAATGATATCTAAAAATGAATGGACTGGTTAGATTTCACACAAACATCATAATGGACCCCACACAGAATTCTTACACGGGATCTTCGTGGAAAGGCTTTAGCAGGGAATCCAAGTCCCTTGGAGTTGGGAAACGGATTTGCTACTCCCCTCCATCGGCCAATGACAGGTGGTCGATGCTATGTGGGCCCCACCATGATGTATATGTTTCATCTATGCACTCCATCTATTTTTCTAGATCATTTTATGGTATGAGACCAAAAATAGGGTATACCCCAATCTCAGGTGGACCACATTACAGGAAACAGTGCTGAATGGACGTTGACCATTAAAAAAAATTTTGTTGGCCATAAAAGTTTTGGATCAAGCTGATCTTTATTTTTCCCTTCATATGGGTTTGTATGACCTAATCAACACATCAGATGTCAAATAAACAGTACACTGGGGCCTATGATGATTTTAATGGTGGATATCCAATTATTATTGGTTTCCTGTTGTGTGGTCCATTTGAGATTTATATTCCTCTCATTTTTTAAAGAAAGCCCTAAAATGATCTTTAAAAATGGATGAACATAATGGATGAAACACATACATCATGGTGAGGCCCACAGAACACCGAGTGCCAGCCATTGGGCTAGTGGCAGGCGGGTATCCAATGTGTTTCCTATAATAAGAGTGACACCAGACGTGGATTAGAAATTGAGAATGACGGCCCCACTATGATGTATGTGTTATATCCATACCGTCCATCCATTTGGAGAGATCATTATATAGCATGAAACAAAGAATGAGGTAGATCTAAAGCTCAAGTGGACCCCACCACAAAAAAACATTGGGGCAGTGACACTCACCGTTGAAACATTTCTAGTGCCCGCCATGATGTATTTTTGAGATCCAAACTGTTCAGAAGTTAACATAGAGATAGAGGAAGTGAAAACGCAAATATATGCTTGATCAGAAACTTCTATGGCTCCTATAAATGGTTTGGATGGAATATAAACAACAAGATGGAGCCTAGGAAAGCTTCAATTGTAGGCATTCCCTTCCCCGCTGTTTCATCTCATATGGCCCATTTAAGCTTTGGATCCTCTTCATTTTTGATCTCATTGTTAAAATGAACTAGAAAAAAAGATGGACGTGTTGGATTTATTACAAACATTATAATAGGCCCCACCCAAAATCCTTCCACTGGAACTTCCTGCCAAAGGCTTTCGCAGGAAATCCGTCTCCTACGGTGAGCGTAGAAGAAATCGGATTGCCTATTCAGTTACTTTGTAGGCTCTTATGGTACTGAGTAAACTCTGTTGGCCCATCATGAATTTATGTGGTTTATCTAAACTGTTCATCTGTTTCCCAGCTCGTTTAAGTAGCTGAAACCAAAATTGAAGCATATAAAAAGATCAACTGTACCATAGCACAAAAAACAATAGCAATAATGATTTCCACTGTTGAGACCTTGTTAGGTCCCACGTTGATGTTTATTTATCATCCAACCTGTTCGTGAGATTAAAAAAAAATATGGCTGAAGGGCAAAAACAAATATAATCTTAATCCAAAACTTGAGTGGCCCTGAAGAAATTTTCAACGGTGGATGTTTAATTCACACTGTTTCGTGGTGTGGTCCATTTGATATTTTGATATGCTTCATTTTTGGGCTTAAGCTATAATATTATCTGGTGATGTGTATGGAAGAAGTGGATAAAATATATAAATCACAGTGGAACCCATGGAGTTTTCTCGGTACGCTTAGCCTACTGAGTTACTGTGCAATCTGCTTCCCTCTTGAAGTATATAAATCATGGTGGGCCCCATCATGATGTATGTTCTTCATCCATTCCGTTCATCCATTTTTAAAGATCATTTTAGGGTCTACTTTAAAAATTGAGAGAAATATAAATCTCAGATGGACCACACCAGAGGAAACCAATACTGATTGGATATCCACCATTAAAATCATCCTAGGCCCCACTGTGCTTTTTATTTGACATCCAATCTGTTGATTAGGTCATACAGACCCATATGAAGGGAACAAACAAAGATCAGCTTGATCCAAAACTTTTATGGCCCCCGAAAAATTTTTAATGGTCGACGTCCATTCAACACTATTTCCTGTAATGTGGTCCACTTGAAATTGGGAGATACCCCATTTTTGGTCTCATACCATAAAATGATCTAAAAAAAACAGATGAATGACATAAATGAAACACATACATCATGGTGGGGCCGTTGGGGAGTAGCCAATCCGTTTCCCAATTCTAGGGACGCGGATTTCCTACTAAATCTAAGTTCCTGGGCAAAGATTCTTTGTGGGGTCATTGTGATGTTTGTGTGAAATCCAACTAGTTCATTCCTTTTTAGGTATCGATCTAGGACATTATAACAAAGATGAGGAGGATCCAAAACTCAAGTGGGTCATATGAGATGAAATATTGGGAAAAGGAATGCTTACCATTGAAACCTTTCTGGACTCCACCTTAATGTTTATATTATAAGATCATTTTTACGAGATGAAACGAAAACATTGGGAGCTTAAACCGATACAAAATTTTTGTAACCATATGAATGTTTCAATGGTGGTCACTAAATCTCCACTGTTTTCTCTCACGTGGCTCATTTAAGTTTTTGATCCTCTTCATTTTTTATTGTACATCTTAGAATGATTTTGAAAAACAGATGGATAGGTTCGATTTATCACAAACATCATAATAGGCCCCCCCCATAATCTTTGTGCGGGACCTTCCAATAAAAGGCTTTGGTGTGCAATACTAAAAGTCTCTCCGTGACTGTGAGTGTAGGAGTTTTAAAGACTCTCCCAGCGGCTCTCCACATCTATTACTTACGGAAAGGCTTGCAAATAAATTTCCAACGGCATAGTTTGATGGTCCATTAATCTCTCTCTCTATATTACTATGCGCTCAAGCTCACGGTAAGCTTATCGTGAGGTGTGTGAGCCCCACCATGATGCATGTTGACCATCAACATCGTGCATTTGATGCTTCCCCTTTAAATAATGAGATATCCAAAAAATCAGCTGTACACGGAACTTAGGTGGGCCATACCATCTAAAATCATGTGAAGACACCATTAAAACATATAAAAGCACTTGGTGGGGCCCACCTGAGTTTTGAATGCTGCTGAAACTTTGTCTGAACCCTCATAAAAGTGGGAGACACATAATGGATGGGCTGGATTTGCAAACCACTCTTTTGTGGGCCCCAAAAATGATTACGAATGTTTTAATGGTTGCACAGCCCCTCTCCACTTCTGTATGTGGTGTGGCCCACAAAAGTCACGGATTGACTTGAATTTTGATACCTAGGTCCACGGTGGAATGGTGTATCTGACTGATGGGGTAGATTTTCGAAAGGCTTCACGGTGGGGCCCACACAGCTCGACCGCATGGGACTAAGCCGTGAGCTCGAGCGCATTTTACCTTTTCCCATATATATATATATATATATATATATATATATATATATATTCGAGCTTCACTCTACCCGGCATTGATTCGCTTTCAAAATGAGATAGATCATGTAAAACTTGGCTTCCCTCGATATACCATGTATAGATCTACCCTAAAGGGAGCAGATTAGGTAAAATGCCTGGCTATGGGCCACTGTGATGTATGTGACTACATCCACGCTGTATTGAAAGCTTATTTTAGTGCAGGATAAAAAATGAAATAATTTCAAATCCTTGATAAACCATAGTATAGGAACAGTGGTGATTAACCATTAAAAACTTATGATCGGCCACAAAAGTTTCAGATTAAGATGATATTTATGTGGTCTCTTCATTTAGGTGTCTGTGACGACATTATCAACAGGTTGGATGAAAAAGATAAAAAAACATTCCTATGGAATTCAGGAAGTTTTTTATGGTGAGGATTCAATCATGACTGTTTCTTGTGGTGTGGTCCACCTAAGATTTGATTCAACTTCATTGCCAGGATCATGCCTCAAATGAGCTTTCAAAATGGTTGGACGCTGTACAGAATCACTGTGAGCCCCATTCTCAGGTGTCCCACTCACCTCGATGGATATGGGTCTCACCTAATCCGCTCCCAGGTTGTCAATGGGGGCCTAGCCCGCTTTCGGCTAAAGTATAAAGCCTAAGGGCTGGGTTCTGGCTTAAAATCACAGCCCATTTCGCAATCAGGCTGGATTTAGACTAAGCCACCAGAAAGCCCAAAAGCCCTGTCGGCCCAACACTTATTCATCTGATGTACGATTGCTGTCATCATCCCTACTGATTTTTGTGGTGTGCTCTACTTGAGCTTTGGACCTCCCTTATTTTTGGGATCCTATACTGAAATAATCTTGCAAAATGGATGGACGGTGTGGATATAATACATACACCGTGGGGGCTTATGGAACTTTGCCAGGCCAGTCACAGGTTTGCCCAGGACACTGTAAATAGTGGTGCGCCACGGTCCCACAATGCGTTTGTTTAATCCATGCCGTCCATCCATTTTTATAGATAATTTTAGGCATGATCCAAAAAATGATACAGATCAAAATCTTAAGTGGGCCACACCACAAGAAAAATCATTGATTCAATGCCCACCGTTAAAAGCTTCTGGGTCGCTAGAGTTTTGAATCAAGCTGATATTTTTATTTTCCCTTCATCTAAGTCATTTTAACCTAATCAATAGGTTCAATGGGAAATAAACATTATAGTGGGCCTTAGATGTTTTCAACAGCGAGTGTTCAATCATCCCCCTTTTCCTGTAGTATGAGTAGGTGTGTACACAAACTAGGCTAGCCCGGTTAGCTCGCTCGACCCGGCCAGAAAAAGCCCGACTCGGCTTGACCCGAAACTGAGTTCGGGTTAGGACGAGCCAATTTTCTTGACTCGAAACTGAGTTCAGGCCGACTTCGGATACCTCCCAGTTTGGCCCGACTTGGTCCGAAACCCGACTCGCCTCGGCCCGACCTGACCCGGGTGTATATATATATATATATATATATATATATATATATATATATATATATATATATATATATATATATATATATATATATATATATATATATATATATATATATATATATATATTTCTAACCTAACCCTACCCGTCCATTTCCCCTTTCACTTTCTGAGATCGCCCGACCCCACGAAACTCTTCTCCTCTCTCTCTGCTGTCGGCCTGACCCCACCCAAATCTCTCTAATCTCTATCTCTCTCGTCTCTAATGTCTCTCTCTCTCTCTCTCTCTCATCTCTAATCTCTCTCTCTCTCTCTCTCTCTCTCTCTCTCTCTCTCTCGTTCGACCAGCGAGCGAACGCTGTTCGACCACAGTCCGACGCCCCCCTCGACGCCCTCACTCTCTAATCTCTCTCTCTCTCGTCTGACCAGCGGGCGGACGCTGTCCGACCCTCACTCTCTCTCTCTCTCTCTCTCTCTCTCTCTCTCTCTCTCTCTCTCTTCCGACCAGCGGGTGGACGTTGTCCGACCAGGCGACCACAGTCCGGCGCCCTACTCGACGCTCTCACGGTCTCACCTCTCTAATCTCAATCTCTCTCTCTCTCTCTCGTCCGACCAGCGGGCGGAAGCTGTCCGACCAAGGTATGATCTCTCTCTCTCTCTGTCTTAAATGGATACAAATTTCTCTTTTTTATTTCGAATGGGTTTTGTGCAATGTTTTAATTTAAATTAATTATGTGTCGAATATACAATGTCTCAGTGCCTGTGTATCATCCATCACACTATACTGGAGTATGAAGCTTTCATCTTCTTGGATTTATTTAATACTCCAGCTGCATAACACTTGATAATCAGGCATTTTAATATGTAGATATGAGTTATATTAACTGGAATTAAACCAAATAAGCTGTCGATATCACTGTACCTGAGTTACATTCCAAAAATAAGGTTGGTTTCATGATCCTATTTTCTCATTTGTGGCCACTTGTTTGTGGAAATAAATCAGTAGATGTTTGTCATTTTTAACTGTCCAATAAATGTTAAAAAATCTGATAGTAAGTTAATCAAATAAGGATTATTTACTGGTTTATGATACATCTGAAACTGAATAAATAAATTGGACAGTTAATTTGAATTATTTGTATGCCATGTAATGTAATTTCTGGGTAACTTATAAGTGTTGAATATCATTCATCACATGCTGCAATAAAAACAACTGTTGATTCCAACATTAAAAAAAATTCGAACTCAAAGGTAGTGAGTAGTGTATGACTGTATTCAGTTTGTCTAAAATATTTTATTTTATGCTTTGTCAAGTGTATGTAAATGTAGTAAAATTATAATATATCCTCTCTTTCATGAACTTGTAAATTGTAATGGGACGCGGATTACCTGCCAAAGCCCTTCGTATAAACTTGTCGTAAGGTTTGAAACTGGCCTGAACTCAAGTTCGAAACTGACCTGAACTCGAAGGTTCGAAACTGGCCCGAACTCGGCCCGAACTTGCCCAAGTTCGACTCGGCCGGATTCGAGCTGGAGATGTTGGCCCGCTGACCAAGCTCGGTCCGGTTCAGGCCTGGTGCGGCTGTTGAACAGGTCTGGACGGGCTGAGGCAAGTTCAACTCGGCCGGACCCGTGTACACCCCTAAGTATGAGGTTTGTATCTGCATCAGTTTTGGAATATTGCCTTAAAATAATGATCCAAAACAGGTGGATGGCATGTGTGTGTGTGTGTGTGTGTGTGTGTGTGTGTGTGTGTATATATATATATATATATATATATATATATATATATATATATATATATATATATATATCACTGTGAGGCCCACAGATCACCGCCAGGTACCATAAATTCAGGGATGCAAATTTCCTGCTAAAGCTTTCAGCATAAAGTTCCTGCCGTGGGTGCTAAGTGTTCACTCCCCAAGTGCAGGGTTGTGATGTAGTAATAACTCGGTAAGACCGAGGTCGAATCCCAAGGGACTGAAACTTGTACGTTATCTAAAACTAACCAGAACTAGAACTAGATTAAGATGAAATCTAAACTGAATATAATTTAAGAAATAATGGTGAAATAATTATCTAAACTTGAGAGAAATCAGGAGAAGGGAACTAGGGATTCAGAGGATCCACTTGTAGAGATCAGGGAGAATTTATGCTTGCATCAAAAATCATGGAAATTACTGAACTGGCGTTGATCTAGTTTTCAAAGAGATGAAAGGTGTATGAATTAGAATGGATTCCATCACCAAACCATGCCCACAGACTATGACAAACAACAGAATTAAACTAATTACCAACCAATCATATGTATGAAGGTTAAGAAGGGTACCGTCATCCAACCATGCCCAGGAGACTATGGTGAACAACAGGGCTTCCTAACGTCATAAACATTAAAGAGAATGGGAATATTAAAAGTCATTGCAGACCCATTATAATTTCAGTCACAATAGACCATTAAAAACCTAAAATATTTCCATTAAAATCAAACTAAAACCAACTTCAATTCAAAAATTAAAATTAAATTAAAAGCATATAATATCTCATCTCACTACAAACTTCACCTCCTAGCCCTAGCTAGGAGGATTTAGCCTGCCATGGATGGGCTCAATCCAAATAAATGAAGAGAAAAAGAAAAGGAAGAGAAAAGGGAAAGAAAAAAACCAAGCTCCTCTCTCTCTCCTCTGCCCACGTTGAAACCCAAGCTCGAGCCCTCTGTTCTTCCTCCCAAGACCTTGAATGAATGCTCCCCACGTCCAAAAACCTCTTTTTATAGCTGCTGGAAGGCTGGAGTCAGTGACAGAGTAGCAGGACACGGAGTGCAATTTTCGCAGCCAAGTTCGGTACCATGAAACACGCCACTTTCCTCGCTCAAATTTCAAAGAAACACCGTCCCTTAGTACTTTCTTGGGTCCTCTACATGATAGACGGTTCAGATCTGCCATATGATCAAAGATGGTGGGCCAAAACTTTCCGGAAAAGTCAGTTTTCGCGGATGTGCGAAACCTTTTGCACCATTTCGCTGTTGTGGTCGGTGGGCCCCACAGAAGCATTTTCTGGAAAATCCACCCCGTCCATTGGATTCAGAACGAAATTTCAGTCAAGAATGAGTGGTTTTGAACGTCCATTGACGTGGCCCAGAGAAGAAATCACAAAAAGATCAGATTTGAATGCTACCGGGCAGCCCTTTTGTGGCCTCTGTATCTCACACGTGTGCACGCATGGGTACAAAAAGTCAGCATGTTTTTATAGTATTCGAGCCCCTCTACACGGTGGACGGATCAGATTGGCCATACGAGCAATGAGTGGGGCCCACTATCGTTCGCAAAAACGGCCAGCGGCCGTGCGTCCGCTGCGAAATTTTTTTTTTTTTTTTTTTTTTTCTTCTTTCTTTCGGTCAGAGACGGTCAAGCCGTCTCTGACACTTGCCATGCACGGTGAGTGCACCTGTGCACTGTACACGCTCATCTCATATGGGGTCCATTGCACTGTTTTGGAGAAATCTGCACCGTCCATCTGTTTTGACTCCTCATTTAAGGCGTCAATAATAATTTTGAGGCAGTTCCAGATATCAGGTGGGCCCAGAATCAACGTTTTATGGGCTGATCTGTCAGTTGGGGCACTTCCCGAGATCTTCAATGGCTGAAATTTTATATGTATGGTTAATTTATGGTCCTCAGGCGACGTATGAAGTTTCGAGCCGAACGGATGGTGGGAACCTCGTGATCTTACATTCTGGTCGTCCTTCAGGCCACTTGAGCTTCAATTTCTAACTTTTCTCGGATTTCTGACCGTGTATATTTGTCAATCTTGATCCCCTGGAGTATGTCCCTTGACTTTGGCGTCAACAGAGTATTAAATTCATACTTTTAGCAACTTTTTGCATTTCATGCTTTCAACTACACCCTGTATCACAAACACGGCAAAACGGGCCATTAAACGGCATTATGTACGTAAATTCAGGTAATAAATGGGGTCTAATATGCAGTATTTGACCCTCAACACAACCCCCAACCAGCATTTTGCTAGTCCCGAGCAAAATATGCGAAAAATAAGTTGAGACTTATATGAGAATTTCTGTAAAGCCGAATGATTTTTGAGAAATAATCCAGTCATTAGAATTCTATGATTCATGAATATTGGGCATTATTTTCTCCTGAACTCAAGCGCACGGTAGACTTCATAATCAAGTGTAAAGTATCAATCCATCAATTAGAAAAATTTTAAACATTGAGATCCATGGATGTATAGTCTAATCTCGGCTTATCATCATTAAGAGATCCAATCGTCAATTTCATGAAATCATTGGTAACCGACAAGAAAATTCATGATAACTAAAACCTAATCCAAAACTTGCCTCATAGATTAGCCTATTAACTTTTAATTTTTCTATTCAAAGTAATGCCAAGGAAGGGGAATCAAATCCTCACCTATAAGGAGCAAACCTATAGTGAAGATCGTACACCTGACTCTTTTTAGATATCATTCATGGGGAATTAACTCCACACCTATAGGGAGCAAACCTATGGTGAAGATTAATTATCCAACCTTTCCAATTTTTATACCATGATGGCAAGATATTTCAGGCTGGTTCCTTTCGTGCTTAGTGATTACCAAATTAACCCTTCAATATCAAACTGAAGTCTTAATGTGCAAGCAAGACGTGTCCTGAAATCATGATTCAATCAATGTTTACAACTTCTAATCATGGATTAATAATTCACTTAACTATGAAATCTAACAGATACGGAATCCAAGAGTCATAAATTCACCATTATGTACCTTGAAGATCTAAATTAGGGATATCTATCAAAATCACTTCGAATTTGTAGAAATTTTCAGAAAATTTTTTTTTAAAAAAAAATTTCACAATTTTTGCTCAAGACCAAAAAAATACTGATTAGGAAACCTAATCTCCCACCCCCAACCTAAAATCTACATTGTCCTCAATGTAAAAGATATGAGCATGCAATGCACATGGGACAACGAAAGTAAATGAGAAGTGATGGGAGTACCTGAATAACGAATCAAGAGAGTTTCCAATAGATCACTGGGAGAGAGCAAGTTAGTACGAGAGAAAGAAAAATAAAAATAAAATCCTACCTATACCACTTTCGCAGGTGCTCTCGATTGCATTTAGCATATGCAACAAGCCTTTAAACCCCTAGGTTACCCCTAATGGACGAGTTGTAGTCTCGTGAGGGTTTGCAGTAATGTTACCCACAAACATTGAATCGATCATGCCGCAAGGTTCTCCTTCCGGCCAATATCTTGATAAGTCTCTCAGTAAGCTCCTCAACAGGATCATCCAAAAGCCCTTTTTACAATAGGCTTGGGTGCCCTGGAGCATGACTTTCCAGAGAGCATTATGTACCTCATAAAAAATCTTCCATTGAATTGCTGGAGGTATCCGTAATATATACGATTCACCTAAGACAGAAGAAGTTTTAACGTTAGTATTACATGGTGAATCAAAGACTACAAGTAAATAAAGTTTAGAAAACTTCTTAAAAAGTAATGTAGTCTCAACATATTCCGAAGTTCCAAACTTCGGTTTTAGATTCAGCTCCTCTTCCTTTACTAGTAGACGTTTAGGATCAGGGGAAGAGAGGGTTTCAGAATAAGGGTTCGTTTGGTCAGTGATGACTACCGAGATGTTGTCTCCTAAGGTATCCACTTTGTCTTTTAACATGAAATCGTTTGAAACCGCAAAGTGTGCCAAGCAATCCCACGAGTTGAGAGATTCAGATGAGTGTGACTCGTTTTTGTGGCTTGTGATGATCTGCGCAAAGAATCCCTCATCTTTGAAAGTGGATGGAGGTGCGCTCTCTTGTTCCAGTCCTGCACAGGTAGATTGAAAATCAGTAAGTGAAGCATTGATGTGATCACTCTGTTCATTGAAATTACTCAATTGAGGCGCTGAATTCTCAATTGTTTGCAGCTCAGATGGTGGCCTCAACTGAGTGGTTTCAAATTGCAGAGTCGTAGCGGGCAACTCCTCCTCCCGAATCATATCATCATTCAATTCAAGGGAGTGGTCTAAACATGCCTCACAAGAGTTAGAAGAGTCGGTTGTAAGAGGTTCATTCTCCACATTTAAATCAGGCATGTCAGATGAGTAGAGTAGATCTTCCTGACCGATCACTTCGTGCACGTCTTGATCGTTGACCTGGACCAGATTTGAGATTGATTCAGGGAGAATTTGGGTTGCACATTCATGACCATCATCCCAATACGCATCATTGTCTAGTCCAGTGCAGTGCACATTCGGGATGAGATCACTTTCCTCACATTCTACACCTAACATGGGTTGAGGTTTGCATAAACTAACTTCTTCCTCATCATTGAAATCTTGTGTGTCATGTAAGGAAACTGTGTCATCATCAATGTATTTAAAAGACACCCATGTATCTTCACCATTCTTTCGGACAGTCATCGAGATTGACTCATCGAAAAATTGAACCACATGCTCATTAACGGAATCCAACTCCTCATTCCAAATTCCAGATTCTTTTAAAAGTGAGTGCGGATCACTTTCTTCGCATTGTATTTTTAGATTAGGTCGTGGCTGGGATGACCGAGCCTCCTCTATCCTATCAAGACGCGCATCGAGTCCTTTCATTGTTTCCATTACTTTTCTCATTTCCACAAGACAGGCTGAAAGATTACGCTGATATGAATCCTCTTGGATCGTTTCTGGATGGATTTCAAAGGTAGGGGATCCAAGAGAATAATCATCATAACATCTAGTTGGTTCATTTTCCCAATTTTGATGTTTCCACTGGTTATAGTCATACTGATCATAAGTGGGAGAATCTGCTGGTTGGTAATACTTATTATCACTAATGATACAATCACGCATTGTTTTATCGGATGAGTGATAATAATTCTCACAACCATAGTTATGATAACCCCAACACTCACGTACTGTTTTATTAATCCGTAGGGTGTAATTGTTCTCCTGCATATAATCACGTAAGGACTTCTTAACCGGTGGATTTTCATATTTTGATCGGTTCTTGATGATTGTTTCAGAAAAGTTTTGAGACATAGGTTGATTTATATCATCATCATCCCAAAATAAGTTATTCTTCTCAGCATACTGACGTTGCCACTCGTGCATATGCATGATGAAACCCTTAATCTGAATTTAATCCTATGAAAAATAGAAGAGAAGATCCTATAGCAAAGTGGAAAGTAAGAGAGGAGAAGTTTAGAAAGAATGTACCAGACTAGATATTCCTATATTAAGATCCTGCAAAAAAAAATAAAAAAAAAAATAATAATAATAATAAAAAAAAAAAAAAAAAAACAAGTTAGTTTCTAAAACAGTTAGTCTAAGATTAGAAAATTTTTAAAAACCCTAATAGAGAAAAAATAGAGAAATTAGAAAAAATATCACCAAATTAGAAGTTTCTATTTCAGAATCCTACAAAACAGGAAGAATAGGTTAGTTTCTAGAAATTAGGAAAATAAAAATAAAAATCTACGGTTAAAATAATCCTAATCTTAACTAATCCCAAAACTAATTAATTTCAGAAAAACGTAGCCGACAGTCCCCGGCAACGACGCCAAAAACTTGTTCACTCCCCAAGTGCAGGGTTGTGCTGTAGTAATAACTCGGTAAGACCGAGGTCGAATCCCAAGGGACTGAAACTTGTACGTTATCTAAAACTAACCAGAACTAGAACTAGATTAAGATGAAATCTAAACTGAATGTAATTTAAGAAATAATGGTGAAATAATTATCTAAACTTGAGAGAAATCAGGAGAAGGGAACTAGGGATTCAGAGGATCCACTTGTAGAGATCAGGGAGAATTTATGCTTGCATCAAAAATCATGGAAATTACTGAACTGGCGTTGATCTAGTTTTCAAAGAGATGAAAGGTGTATGAATTAGAATGGATTCCATCACCAAACCATGCCCACAGACTATGGCAAACAACAGAATTAAACTAATTACCAACCAATCATATGTATGAAGGTTAAGAAGGGTACCGTCATCCAACCATGCCCAGGAGACTATGGTGAACAACAGGGCTTCCTAACGTCATAAACATTAAAGAAAATGGGAATATTAAAAGTCATTGCAGACCCATTGTAATTTCAGTCACAATAGACCATTAAAAACCTAAAATATTTCCATTAAAGTCAAACTAAAACCAACTTCAATTCAAAAATTAAAATTAAATTAAAAGCATATAATATCTCATCTCACTCACCTCCTAGCCCTAGCTAGGAGGATTTAGCCTGCCATGGATGGGCTCAATCCAAATAAATAAAGAGAAAAAGAAAAGGAAGAGAAAAGGGAAAGAAAAAAACCAAGCTCCTCTCTCTCTCCTCTGCCCACGTTGAAACCCAAGCTCGAGCCCTCTGTTCTTCCTCCCAAGACCTTGAATGAATGCTCCCCACGTCCAAAAACCTCTTTTTATAGCTGCTGGAAGGCTGGAGTCAGTGACAGAGTTGTAGCAGGACACGGAGTGCAATTTTCGCAGCCAAGTTCGGTACCATGAAACACGCCACTTTCCTCGCTCAAATTTCAAAGAAACACCGTCCCTTAGTACTTTCTTGGATCCTCTACATAATAGACGGTTCAGATCTGCCATATGATCAAAGATGGTGGGCCAAAACTGTCCGGAAAAGTCGGTTTTCGCGGATGTGCGAAACCTTTTGCACCATTTCGCTGTTGTGGTCGGTGGGCCCCACAGAAGCATTTTCTGGAAAATCCACCCCGTCCATTGGATTCAGAACGAAATTTCAGTCAAGAATGAGTGGTTTTGAACGTCCATTGACGTGGCCCAGAGAAGAAATCACAAAAAGATCAAATTTGAATGCTACCGGGCAGCCCTTTTGTGGCCTCTGTATCTCACACGTGTGCACGCATGGGTACAAAAAGTCAGCATGTTTTTGTAGTATTCGAGCCCCTCTACACGGTGGACGGATCAGATTGGCCATACGAGCAATGAGTGGGGCCCACTATCGTTCGCAAAAACGGCCAGCGGCCGTGCGTCCGCTGCGAAATTTTTTTTTTTTTTTTTTTTTTTTTCTTCTTTCTTTCGGTCAGAGACGGTCAAGCCGTCTCTGACACTTGCCATGCACGGTGAGTGCACCTGTGCACTGTACACGCTCATCTCATATGGGGTCCATTGCACTGTTTTGGAGAAATCTGCACCGTCCATCTGTTTTGACTCCTCATTTAAGGCGTCAATAATAATTTTGAGGCAGTTCCAGATATCAGGTGGGCCCAGAATCAACGTTTTATGGGCTGATCTGTCAGTTGGGGCACTTCCCGAGATCTTCAATGGCTGAAATTTTATATGTACGGTTAATTTATGGTTCTCAGGCGACGTATGAAGTTTCGAGCCGAACGGATGGTGGGAACCTCGTGATCTTACATTCTAGTCGTCCTTCAGGCCACTTGAGCTTCAATTTCTAACTTTTCTCGAATTTCTGACCGTGTATATTTGGCAATCTTGATCCCCTGGAGTGTGTCCCTTGACTTTGGCGTCAACAGAGTATTAAATTCATACTTTTAGCAACTTTTTACATTTCATGCTTTCAACTACACCCTGTATCACAAACACGGCAAAACGGGCCATTAAACGGCATTATGTACGTAAATTTATGTAATAAATGGGGTCTAATATGCAGTATTTGACCCTCAACACAACTCCCAACCAGCATTTTGCTAGTCCCGAGCAAAATATGCGAAAAATAAGTTGAGACTTATATGAGAATTTCTGTAAAGCCGAATGATTTTTGAGAAATAATCCAGTCATTAGAATTCTATGATTCATGAATATTGGGCATTATTTTCTCCTGAACTCAAGCGCACGGTAGACTTCATAATCAAGTGTAAAGTATCAATCCATCAATTAGAAAAATTTTAAACATTGAGATCCATGGATGTATAGTCTAATCTCGGCTTATCATCATTAAGAGATCCAATCGTCAATTTCATGAAATCATTGGTAACCGACAAGAAAATTCATGATAACTAAAACCTAATCCAAAACTTGCCTCATAGATTAGCCTATTAACTTTTAATTTTTCTATTCAAAGTAATGCCAAGGAAGGGGAATCAAATCCTCACCTATAAGGAGCAAACCTATAGTGAAGATCGTACACCTGACTCTTTTTAGATATCATTCATGGGGAATTAACTCCACACCTATAGGGAGCAAACCTATGGTGAAGATTAATTATCCAACCTTTCCAATTTTTATACCATGATGGCAAGATATTTCAGGCTGGTTCCTTTCGTGCTTAGTGATTACCAAATTAACCCTTCAATATCAGACTGAAGTCTTAATGTGCAAGCAAGACGTGTCCTGAAATCATGATTCAATCAATGTTTACAACTTCTAATCATGGATTAATAATTCACTTAACTATGAAATCTAATAGATACGGAATCCAAGAGTCATAAATTCACCATTATGTACCTTGAAGATCTAAATTAGGGATATCTATCAAAATCACTTCGAATTTGTAGAAATTTTCAGAAAATTTTTTTTTAAAAAAAAATTTCACAATTTTTGCTCAAGACCAAAAAAATACTGATTAGGAAACCTAATCTCCCACCCCCAACCTAAAATCTACATTGTCCTCAATGTAAAAGATATGAGCATGCAATGCACATGGGACAACGAAAGTAAATGAGAAGTGATGGGAGTACCTGAATAACGAATCAAGAGAGTTTCCAATAGATCACTGGGAGAGAGCAAGTTAGTACGAGAGAAAGAAAAATAAAAATAAAATCCTACCTATACCACTTTCGCAGGTGCTCTCGATTGCATTTAGCATATGCAACAAGCCTTTAAACCCCTAGGTTACCCCTAATGGACGAGTTGTAGTCTCGTGAGGGTTTGCAGTAATGTTACCCACAAACATTGAATCGATCATGCCGCAAGGTTCTCCTTCCGGCCAATATCTTGATAAGTCTCTCAGTAAGCTCCTCAACAGGATCATCCAAAAGCCCTTTTTACAATAGGCTTGGGTGCCCTGGAGCATGACTTTCCAGAGAGCATTATGTACCTCATAAAAAATCTTCCATTGAATTGCTGGAGGTATCCGTAATATATACGATTCACCTAAGACAGAAGAAGTTTTAACGTTAGTATTACATGGTGAATCAAAGACTACAAGTAAATAAAGTTTAGAAAACTTCTTAAAAAGTAATGTAGTCTCAACATATTCCGAAGTTCCAAACTTCGGTTTTAGATTCAGCTCCTCTTCCTTTACTAGTAGACGTTTAGGATCAGGGGAAGAGAGGGTTTCAGAATAAGGGTTCGTTTGGTCAGTGATGACTACCGAGATGTTGTCTCCTAAGGTATCCACTTTGTCTTTTAACATGAAATCGTTTGAAACCGCAAAGTGTGCCAAGCAATCCCACGAGTTGAGAGATTCAGATGAGTGTGACTCGTTTTTGTGGCTTGTGATGATCTGCGCAAAGAATCCCTCATCTTTGAAAGTGGATGGAGGTGCGCTCTCTTGTTCCAGTCCTGCACAGGTAGATTGAAAATCAGTAAGTGAAGCATTGATGTGATCACTCTGTTCATTGAAATTACTCAATTGAGGCGCTGAATTCTCAATTGTTTGCAGCTCAGATGGTGGCCTCAACTGAGTGGTTTCAAATTGCAGAGTCGTAGCGGGCAACTCCTCCTCCCGAATCATATCATCATTCAATTCAAGGGAGTGGTCTAAACATGCCTCACAAGAGTTAGAAGAGTCGGTTGTAAGAGGTTCATTCTCCACATTTAAATCAGGCATGTCAGATGAGTAGAGTAGATCTTCCTGACCGATCACTTCGTGCACGTCTTGATCGTTGACCTGGACCAGATTTGAGATTGATTCAGGGAGAATTTGGGTTGCACATTCATGACCATCATCCCAATACGCATCATTGTCTAGTCCAGTGCAGTGCACATTCGGGATGAGATCACTTTCCTCACATTCTACACCTAACATGGGTTGAGGTTTGCATAAACTAACTTCTTCCTCATCATTGAAATCTTGTGTGTCATGTAAGGAAACTGTGTCATCATCAATGTATTTAAAAGACACCCATGTATCTTCACCATTCTTTCGGACAGTCATCGAGATTGACTCATCGAAAAATTGAACCACATGCTCATTAACGGAATCCAACTCCTCATTCCAAATTCCAGATTCTTTTAAAAGTGAGTGCGGATCACTTTCTTCGCATTGTATTTTTAGATTAGGTCGTGGCTGGGATGACCGAGCCTCCTCTATCCTATCAAGACGCGCATCGAGTCCTTTCATTGTTTCCATTACTTTTCTCATTTCCACAAGACAGGCTGAAAGATTACGCTGATATGAATCCTCATGGATCGTTTCTGGATGGATTTCAAAGGTAGGGGATCCAAGAGAATAATCATCATAACATCTAGTTGGTTCATTTTCCCAATTTTGATGTTTCCACTGGTTATAGTCATACTGATCATAAGTGGGAGAATCTGCTGGTTGGTAATACTTATTATCACTAATGATACAATCACGCATTGTTTTATCGGATGAGTGATAATAATTCTCACAACCATAGTTATGATAACCCCAACACTCACGTACTGTTTTATTAATCCGTAGGGTGTAATTGTTCTCCTGCATATAATCACGTAAGGACTTCTTAACCGGTGGATTTTCATATTTTGATCGGTTCTTGATGATTGTTTCAGAAAAGTTTTGAGACATAGGTTGATTTATATCATCATCATCCCAAAATAAGTTATTCTTCTCAGCATACTGACGTTGCCACTCGTGCATATGCATGATGAAACCCTTAATCTGAATTTAATCCTATGAAAAATAGAAGAGAAGATCCTATAGCAAAGTGGAAAGTAAGAGAGGAGAAGTTTAGAAAGAATGTACCAGACTAGATATTCCTATATTAAGATCCTGCAAAAAAAAAAAAAATAATAATAATAATAATAATAAAAAAAAAAAAAAAAACAAGTTAGTTTCTAAAACAGTTAGTCTAAGATTAGAAAATTTTTAAAAACCCTAATAGAGAAAAAATAGAGAAATTAGAAAAAATATCACCAAATTAGAAGTTTCTATTTCAGAATCCTACAAAACAGGAAGAATAGGTTAGTTTCTAGAAATTAGGAAAATAAAAATAAAAATCTACGGTTAAAATAATCCTAATCTTAACTAATCCCAAAACTAATTAATTTCAGAAAAACGTAGCCGACAGTCCCCGGCAACGACGCCAAAAACTTGTTCACTCCCCAAGTGCAGGGTTGTGCTGTAGTAATAACTCGGTAAGACCGAGGTCGAATCCCAAGGGACTGAAACTTGTACGTTATCTAAAACTAACCAGAACTAGAACTAGATTAAGATGAAATCTAAACTGAATGTAATTTAAGAAATAATGGTGAAATAATTATCTAAACTTGAGAGAAATCAGGAGAAGGGAACTAGGGATTCAGAGGATCCACTTGTAGAGATCAGGGAGAATTTATGCTTGCATCAAAAATCATGGAAATTACTGAACTGGCGTTGATCTAGTTTTCAAAGAGATGAAAGGTGTATGAATTAGAATGGATTCTATCACCAAACCATGCCCACAGACTATGGCAAACAACAGAATTAAACTAATTACCAACCAATCATATGTATGAAGGTTAAGAAGGGTACCGTCATCCAACCATGCCCAGGAGACTATGGTGAACAACAGGGCTTCCTAACGTCATAAACATTAAAGAGAATGGGAATATTAAAAGTCATTGCAGACCCATTGTAATTTCAGTCACAATAGACCATTAAAAACCTAAAATATTTCCATTAAAATCAAACTAAAACCAACTTCAATTCAAAAATTAAAATTAAATTAAAAGCATATAATATCTCATCTCACTCACCTCCTAGCCCTAGCTAGGAGGATTTAGCCTGCCATGGATGGGCTCAATCCAAATAAATAAAGAGAAAAAGAAAAGGAAGAGAAAAGGGAAAGAAAAAAACCAAGCTCCTCTCTCTCTCCTCTGCCCACGTTGAAACCCAAGCTCGAGCCCTCTGTTCTTCCTCCCAAGACCTTGAATGAATGCTCCCCACGTCCAAAAACCTCTTTTTATAGCTGCTGGAAGGCTGGAGTCAGTGACAGAGTTGTAGCAGGACACGGAGTGCAATTTTCGCAGCCAAGTTCGGTACCATGAAACACGCCACTTTCCTCGCTCAAATTTCAAAGAAACACCGTCCCTTAGTACTTTCTTGGGTCCTCTACATGATAGACGGTTCAGATCTGCCATATGATCAAAGATGGTGGGCCAAAACTGTCCGGAAAAGTCAGTTTTCGCGGATGTGCGAAACCTTTTGCACCATTTCGCTGTTGTGGTCGGTGGGCCCCACAGAAGCATTTTCTGGAAAATCCACCCCGTCCATTGGATTCAGAACGAAATTTCAGTCAAGAATGAGTGGTTTTGAACGTCCATTGACGTGGCCCAGAGAAGAAATCACAAAAAGATCAGATTTGAATGCTACCGGGCAGCCCTTTTGTGGCCTCTGTATCTCACACGTGTGCACGCATGGGTACAAAAAGTCAACATGTTTTTGTAGTATTCGAGCCCCTCTACACGGTGGACGGATCAGATTGGCCATACGAGCAATGAGTGGGGCCCACTATCGTTCGCAAAAACGGCCAGCGGCCGTGCGTCCGCTGCGAAATTTTATTTATTTTTATTTTTTTTTTCTTCTTTCTTTCGGTCAGAGCCGTCTCTGACACTTGCCATGCACGGTGAGTGCACCTGTGCACTGTACACGCTCATCTCATATGGGGTCCATTGCACTGTTTTGGAGAAATCTGCACCGTCCATCTGTTTTGACTCCTCATTTAAGGCGTCAATAATAATTTTGAGGCAGTTCCAGATATCAGGTGGGCCCAGAATCAACGTTTTATGGGCTGATCTGTCAGTTGGGGCACTTCCCGAGATCTTCAATGGCTGAAATTTTATATGTACGGTTAATTTATGGTCCTCAGGCGACGTATGAAGTTTCGAGCCGAACGGATGGTGGGAACCTCGTGATCTTACATTCTGGTCGTCCTTCAGGCCACTTGAGCTTCAATTTCTAACTTTTCTCGGATTTCTGACCGTGTATATTTG
Organism: Magnolia kwangsiensis; assembly: GCA_037074715.1. Lineage (NCBI taxonomy): Eukaryota > Viridiplantae > Streptophyta > Magnoliopsida > Magnoliales > Magnoliaceae > Magnolia > Magnolia kwangsiensis. The sequence continues at coordinate 94,795,550 of CM073579.1, forward strand.
TCAATCTTGATCCCCTGGAGTGTGTCCCTTGACTTTGGCGTCAACAGAGTATTAAATTCATACTTTTAGCAACTTTTTGCATTTCATGCTTTCAACTACACCCTGTATCACAAACACGGCAAAACGGGCCATTAAACGGCATTATGTACGTAAATTCAGGTAATAAATGGGGTCTAATATGCAGTATTTGACCATCAACACTAAGTGGGTCCATCACGATGTTTCTAAAAAATCTGCCCCGTTCATACGTTTTTTCAGATCATTTTAGGAAATGAGACCAAAAGTTAGATGACTCCGAAACTCAAGTGGGCCGCACGTAAGGAAACAGTGGAGATTAAGTGACCACTGTTTAAATATTTGTATGACCACAAAATTTTAGTATAATGCTAATATTTTTGTATTTTCACTTCATCCCACTGGAAATGAACTTATAAATAGTTTATATGGTACATAAACATTAAGATGGAGCCCAGGAAGGTTTCAACGGTGGAGAACTCTTCTCCAATTTTTCATCCGGTATGGATGCCTTGAGGTTTGTATCCACCTTATTTTTAGTATAATGACCTAAAACGATCGGAGAAAACGGATGGACCGGGTGGATTGCTCAGAAACATCATGGTAGCCCCACGTGGCATCCCAGGTCAGGAACTTAAAAGGCTTTCAGGAAATCCGCGTGCCGAAAGGCTTCAGCAGGAAATCCGGTACTTTGCCTTCACTAGAAACTTAGGTGGGTCCATAGTGATGTTTGTGAGAAATCCGCTGTCTGTTTTCTGAGATTGATTTAAGACTCAAATATACAAAAACGTGAGGATTGAACGTCCACGGTCGAAATATTCGTGGGCCACGGAAGTATTGATTCAAGATAATGCTTGTGTTTTCAGTGGGTGCGGATTAGATACCCAGAGGTCGCTAATGAAGTGACGTCACCAAGTTCTATGGGCCCACTATAATATATGTTTTATATCAATGCCTTCTACTTGGAGAGATCATTTTAGGGCAATATGTAAAGAATGAGTTAAATCCAAATATCCAGTGGACCCCAGCATAGAAAATAGTGTGGACATTAACGTCCACCATTGAAAACTTCTAAAGGCCATAAAAGTTTTAGATCAAGCTGATGTTTGTGTTTTCTTATCTTTCATGTCTTTTTAAACTTTTGAACAGGTTGGATTTCAAATAAACATTACGGTAATCCTTAATATAGTTTCAACGGTGGGAATCACTCTCCTTATTGTTTTCTATGGTGAGGTCTACTGCATATTGTTATCTACCTCATTCTTTGGTGCATGCCTTAATATATCTTAAAATATGTGTGCCGTGTGGATACAACACATACATCATAGTGGGCCCATAGAACTTGGTGACATCACTTCAATAGCAGTCTCGCTACTCAACTTGTCAGTATCTAATCCGTGTCTGTTTTCAGTTCATCTTGGTGGGAATGATGTTATGAATGGTGTAGGAATGATGCTATGAATGGTGTGGATGGCATGTAAACGTCACTGTCGACACTGGGAGGTTTCAACAGTGGAATTTTCGGAAGGGGATTGGCTGATTTACAACCCACCAGGTATATAACTAGGGGTGTACATGAACCGGGCTAGCCCAGTTAACTGGCTCGATTTAGCCTGAAAAAGGTCGACTCGGCCCGACCCGAAACTGAGTTTGGGTTGGGACGGGCCGTTTTCTGAAGCCTGAAACTGAGTTTGGGCCAAGTTCAAATAGATCCAAGTTCGGCCCGACTCGGTCTGAAACTCGATTCGACCCGGCCCGACTCAACCTGACTCGTCCCGACTTGCCAAGGTATATATACCCTTAAAAAAAAAACCCGACCCCCACCCTAGTCGTTTTCCCCTTTTTGAGAAAATGCCCGATCCCCAGCTGACCCCACCAAACCCTCTCCCTGCTCGACCCCATCTGCAAATCTCTCTCTCTCTCTCTCTCTCTCTCTCTCTCTCTCTCTCTCGTCTGACCAGCGGCCCTCTTTCTCTCGTCCAACCAGCAGAGGCCGTCCGCCTCTCTCTGCTCGTCCATTCGGCCAACCACCAGAGGACCTTTGTCTCTCTCTGCTCGTCCATCCGTCCAACCACCAGAGGACCTCCGCCTCTCTGCTCGTCTCGCCGTCATCCCTCCGTCTAACCGCAACCAGTATGATCTCTCTCTCTCTCTCTCTCTCTCTCTCTCTCTCTCTCTCTCTCTCTCTCTCTCTCTCTCTCTCTCTCAGTGTATGATTTCTCTCTTTCAGTGTATTTCATTTAGATAGTTTTATTTGAATGTAGAATGTGAAATGTGTATGATGTATCATGCTTATTTCTATAACTTTCAAAAAAAAAAAAAAGCATTCAAACTGTGGTGATTGAATGCCGTCCGTTCGTGGTTAGATACGAGCAGGTGTAGGAGTTAGCACACATGCCTTTAAATTTAAGAGAAATGAAAAAAAAAAAAAAAAAAAAAAAGGGTATCCATTTAAGTTCTAATTAGTCTTGATAAATTATGTGTAATTTCTAGTTTATGATACATCTAAACTGAGAAAACTGAACTTAATCTTATTTGATGAAATGAAGGATGCATGGTGCTCAAAGGCACTCCTTTCTTTACATGGTTCATTTCACATAGACCCACACTAAATACTGGACTTTTCAATAGTGGGTCTCTACCCATCGTTGACATGATGCGTTGTAGCATGAATAATGCACAAAAGCACTAATTTCTTTCTTTCTTTCTTTGAAACAAGATGTAAAAAATTTCACATGGGCCCATACTTTATATAGGACCTTTTAATGGTGGTTCTCCTCCCATTATTGACATGGTGTATTATAAACTGAATAGTGCCTAAAGGCACTCCTTTCTATACCCCATTTTCACATGGGCCCACACTGAAAATGAATATATGACATTTCATGGTTGCACTTGTTTCACATGGGCCAACACTGGATATAGGAAGGACTTTGTGATGGTGGAATGGTGGAATTATTCACATGATGAATTATAACATGAATGGTGCCCAAAGTCACTCCGTTTCTTTCTTTCTTTTCAACCCGATCTGCTCGTTTTCACATGGTCCCACACTGAATACAGAACTTCTTTATGGTGGGTCTCCTTCCATTATTCCCCATGGTGTGACCCACCAACTCATGTGACCTAAAAACTCAGTCAACTCAACCTGGCAGATGGAATTTTTAAGCTTTCATGCAGTCTCATACAGGCTTTTTAGAACTTTGGATGGACGGTCCATCAATGCACAAAATAAATAGTTGGCAACAAGTGACCAAAAATCTAGAGAGCATGCATAGAGAACCACATGGATATCTTGACTTTGAGCTTTTTGATTTTTGATTTTTTATTTTCTAACCACACATTTTTTTCTTGCAAGTTAATTGATTTGCCTGATCAAATGACATACAATATCTTTGTTTTAGAAAATGTTAGTACTGTGTCCTACCTGATGAATGGCTCATGATGCTTGTCATCCAGTGGTGGGAACTAAGCACCACCTTCTGTGAAAACTAGGCCTTAACCCAACCCCACATATCAACCAGAACTAAAAAAATCTGGCCAACAGAGGACCTATATTACAAAGCCAAGCTTGAAATATGGATGCAGGTCCACAATCCATAAAGTCAACTGGTCCTATTTTTAGTCTTCCAAATTATACTGCTATTGTAAAGACAGGGTTCTATCATATTTTAGCTCTGTTATCTACTAAACCAATTTTATAATTTTCGTGTAATCAATCAAAGTGAAATATGATTGTTTGGATGGAGGAAACTGAAGTGCTGATAAGCAAAAGTGTCTTCCAGTCACATTGTCAAATCACTAAGGTTTTTGGCCTCTGCCCTTTCCATGTGGTGGTGGGCAGATCAATGGTTCCAATCATCATGCATGTCTGCCACAAAATGGGGAACGGTGGGGGTGACAATACATGAACTTCTATGAGGCATGATTTCTCCCTTTTAACATATTCATGTCAACTCTTTTAGTAATCCCTCAAAACAGACCAATCAGTTATTTATATTTTTGTAAATGCTGTTAATATTTAGTGTCACGCCCTAAATCCGAAAATCGGATTCACATGAATCCCGATTGTCGAATCCGGTACCGACAGCCTCTGTAGTGCCCCATTCTCGGCTCCCGACAATCAAATGCCAGATTCCGATCCTGAGGTTCTGTAAGGAGAATTTTCAGAATGAATTTTTTTTTTGTAATGGAGCATAACCACAAGCATAACCAGGTCACAAAACGACATCACCACATATCCACTATAACAAAATTTCAAGTACAAAGCAGAAAGGGAAATACAAAGTGATCAAAAAGCTCCAAAAGGTCCTGATGTGCACTCCTGTCTCAGCGCTGCTGTCGTCCAACGCTACCTGCACGCAACTATCGTGCATAAGCTTACAAAAGCTTAGAGGGTGGTGTAAGTGTGTGCGTAAGGCAAACGCCAAGTGTACAGTATCAGAACAATACGGAAGTATGTGGTAAATCCATGAATATACCAAGGCTATGTAATGCAAGGCATGATGCGAGATATGAATGCCGTCGGCCACACCGATGCAATGCAAGGCCTACGTAGCCAAATGTCATATGCGAAATGCAATCCAAGCAAGTCAGTACTCCTCAAATGCGTATATCAGTACAGTTCCTCTCTGGATATCACCGGGGTCTAATACACTTCGCAGAGACTGTCACCTCCCTAGCTGCACAGTCAAGCAAGCGGATAAGACCTCACTACCCGCCTGACCAGTAGTATGCCAATACCTACCCGGCTCGTCGATAGTGGACTCATTTACGAGCTAGTCAAACTCAGCCTAGCTTATAGCCCTCTCACTTAGGCGGATAAGGCCACACCCCCTTCCAACCGACCACGACACAGTGGGAGACGCGGCCTACTGGTATTCGGCACTCGGGCGCTCGTGTATCCACTCGGTCTAGACGTTGGAGCATCTCCTGGTACCAAAAAGGTTCTGGGACTTTCACCCAAGGACATCCTAAGTGCCCACAGTGCTAGAATAAGTATTTCCGGTATCCAATACGGTCATCCACGATGTACCTGTGGAGCCACGGCCCTGATGTCGCTAGGGCGTACAGTGATCAAGTCACACGTATGCGAGATGCATGAATCACTCTGTCAAAACATGCAGCAATCCAGCGCGTACTGCTCGATCATGTGGGGCACTCAGTCACATAATGAGTCCCGTAAATGGTCTGTCCAATGGCGTATGTTATGATCAGTCATTACTCATATCAAGCATACATATGATGCATATGGGCATGAGTCATGAGATTATACTAAGCATGTTATAAGGTAATGAATAGCAACAGGTATGGACCTATCAATGGGCCCTAAAGAGAGTTACAATGCGGACATTTAACCAACATTATACATACAATGTGGACGTCAAACCAACATTGTTTTCTAGGCATGGCTTGCCATAAATATCATTTCAAGAACCATGATAAACGTATATTGCAATGGACCCTAAGGATGTCCGTTAGGCCTCGATCCCTGGGCCTTAGATATAGCAAATGGGTCGTATTACATGGGCCTCACATTCACCAAATGGGTTACATTGATGGGCCTCACCAACGAGCCCTATGTACATTGCAATGGTCCATGATCCATGGGCCTTGAAATACATCAAAGTGGCCTCACAACTTGAGCCTTAAATATGTCAGATGGGCCCATATACATGAGCTTTAAATATATCAACTAGGCCACTCCATTTGTGCCTCATGCACATCAAATGGCTTAATCTCATGGACTTTAATATGTATCAAATGGGCTTGAATCCCGTGGGCCTTATATAGAATAAGTGGGTTGGATCTCATGGGCATTGTATATATCAAACAGGCCGAAAACTTATGGGCTTTAGATATGCCGAATGGGCTTAATCCCATGGACATTATACATGCCAAATGGGATTAATCCCATGGTCTTAGATGTGCACCAAGGTGGGCCTAAATGAATGGCCATAAATGGATCAACATGGCCCTATACACATGCCATGGTGGCCCATTTGAGCCATAGATCTGGTTCATTGTGGCACAAGCCATGAAATAATTTTATAACAACAAATAAATGGGCGGTTTAGATGCAACACATGCATCATGGCGGGGGTCACATGAAGGCCCACCATCATTTTAATATGCTATATAATCTATATACAGTATATATATGTATATATATATGTATGTATATATATATAATATTATAGGTAATATATATAATATTATATATTTATGTATTTATACACACACATACCCACATGCACACGCACATGTGCACTCACACGTGCGCGCACACACACACACACACGTACACACCCACGCACGCTCACAAGCATATACAGTGGGCTCCACCGTCCGTACGGACGGTGGATTTCAGACACATGCATTGCCGTGGGTCCCATGCGGGGCCTACCATAATATTTATTTTCCATCCAACACATTGATAAGGTCATGCAGACCTGAATGAATAGGAAAAACATATTTCAGCTTGATCTAAAACTTGTGTAGACCCCAAAAAGGTTTCAATGGTGGAATTTAATCACCACTGTTTCTTGTGGTGTGGGCCGCCTGAGCTTTGGATGTGCCTCATTTTTGGAGAGGGCCCACCTCAGAGGGTGGGCCACCTTATGGACAGATCGGATGGTAAGTAAACATTAAGGTGGGGCCCACACCAACAGCCGTGGGACCCCCCTTTTTGGCGTCCGCTGACCGCCCGCCGCTAGGGGCGTCTGACATGGGCAGAGGCAGCAAGCTCTACTGCCTCAAAAATTATTTTTTTTTGAAAACCTGTTTTTTCAGGGTTTTTATTGCGTGGGACCCACTTCTGAAGAATTCACTCCCTCCATTGGATTCTACAACCCACAACGAATCCAACGAGTCCAATATCGAGCCTCTTTCATCGTGTAAACAGGAATCTGGAAGGATTTCAATGGTATTGATGGTATTTTCAACACCATGGCCCACTAGATATCCGGATCTTCCTCATCTTTCGGTTCAACGCCTAAAATAAGTTGGGGAAGAGGATGAACGGCACAGATTGTATACATACATCAAGGTGGGCCCCGTACAAGTGGCCCACCCCATTGGCCTTTATGTTTTTTTTTTTTTTTTTTTGGTTTACTCCAGTGACGTCCAGCGCCTGGACGTCTCTTCTTTCTTCTTCTTTTTTTTTTTTTTTTTTTTTGTTTGGGTTGCATGAAATACATTCAAGGTGGGCCCTGATTAGGTGGACCACCCCAAATGGATGTACATTTAAGATGGGCCCCACCCATGGATGGTTTGGATAAAATACATATTTCATGATGGGGCTAATCCAAGTGGGCCACATAGCTACATTAGCATACAAGAAGAAAAAAAATAAATAAAGAAGAGAGGAAGAGAGAAATAGAGTGAGACACGCGTGATGGAGGGACCCCGGCACTATGGGCCCTCCGTTTCAATCATCCAATCATACATCAAAGGCCCCCTTGCATATGGACTATCAACAAAAGATCGACGGTGGAGATCCCACTCCACTAGAAACGGACGGTCTAGATGACCTCCTCAATACAAGGAAAGTAAACATCATGATGGGGTCCATGGAGAATGGCCCCATCATAGAATGATCTTGATGATCAAGATGAGCCATTGGCCACATCTTAGGGTCCCAAGTGAGATCCAAACCATTGATCGGTTGGCCTCACTTGGCCCACCTTAAAAACATGAAAACTACTCCATCAAAGCACCCACCTCTTGATCTTCTTGGTCCGTTGGATAGCCGGTCTCCTAAAGCTTCACTTTGATGGTGGAGATGGGAAATGGATGGCTAGGATGATGGGATTTGGAGATGGAAAGTGGGCCTCACATATGCACTTCTCTCCATGGGAAGGCTTGGACGTTGGATGCTCTCCCTTGCTTGGGTTTGGAGTGTTGAGAAATGAGAGAGAGAGAGAGAGGTGATTAATGAGAGATGGAGTGATGTGAAGGGGTGATGGTTGATAGATGTGAGTGATGGGTGAGGTGATGTGTTAGTTGACTTGGGTGGTTGCTTGACTTGTGGAGAAAGGAAGTATGGGTGCTTGTACTTGACATGAAAGGTGATTGATGGGATTGATTGATGTGATTGATGAGACACTTTGTAGAGATTCCTTGGGATTTGCAACGCGCGGTGTTTTTACTCGAACTGAACGTGGGTCCGTATCTCATCGTCTGGGTATCAGATTGGTGCGTGAGTTGCGGCGTTGGAACCGCGGCGACGGTGCGGTCGCAATGATACAAGTCTCGGATTAAGCCGGCTCAAATGAATAGGATACGACTTACGGTCGTGCGCAACGTCAACCATAAGTCGCGGATTGCCGGAATTCGACGAGAAGGGTCGCGGGAATCAATGGAATAGTGCGAATTAGGATACGGGTCTTACATTTAGTTTAATGATGATTGATACTTACGATAGAGAATGACAATAAACAACTTTTATATATATATGTGTGTGTGTGTGTGTGTGTGTGTGTGTGTGTGTGTTATCCTTAGAGGATGTATTTTTTAAGGGGACATGATATTCTTACAGCCTATGGTATGGTGCCTCAATATTGCTTGTATGTTACTAGTATATAGTAGATATTATTAGGTTAATTTATCAAAACAAATTCTGTTTATTCAGTTTAAACACATTTTGTTATTATTTAGTTAGATGTTGAATGTGAATTAGGATTGATTATGGAATTGTTTTCTGTTTTTTTTTTTTTTTTTTTAGTAACTCTAAAAGAGACACAATGTTTTCTATTTTTGTTAGTTAGTCCTAATCTATGCTTATGCCAATTGCCTATTAAATATATTTTTATTTTTTTTGTTCTTGTTGTTGTAGTATAGGATAATCAGTTGTCCATTTGAGAATATCTATGTTGCCATACATAGATTGAGTGTGTTCATGGATGCATAGAAATTCTCAAATTGTCCCTTTTTAGACGGTTCAATGTTGAATAGATATTAATGTTTTCATTTATTCTAATTTAAATGAACATGCTTGTTTCGGTTCATCTCTCTTAATTCTCTTTGGATATATTTCTTACATTTACTTTTTCATCAAATATTCGCACTTTGTGTGGATAGTTGACGTGTGAATCAAATCCAAGATTAATATATTATGGAGAAATAAGGAGAGATGCTGCCGAAATATTGGTGTGACATTTAAATTGAATAATGAAAGCATTATCTATCCAATATTGAATGGGTAACTGATTTATCCGCTTAAAAAATTCTTTACTAAGGTCTAAGGATAAATGCATATCTTTAGAGATAGCTAGTGAGGATGAAATCCCAACTACCCCTAGTGTCGGTACCTAAGCTACATCACCATTTGTTGTTGAGGAAGGGTCTTCAGCTGCAAATAAAAGAAAGAAACAGTCAACTATATGAGATGATTTTGAAGAATTAGTAGTTAACAATATCACCAAGATTAGATGTCTGCACTGCAGAAGTTTATAAACCAAAAGTGTTGGGGGATTGATGTCTCATTTAAATAAACATAGACAAAGTTGTGTAAGGAGACCTAGACTTCCACCTTCAGGCCAACAATTGCTATCGTTTACAAAGTCTGAAGAATCTACTTCTGAAGGTACATTTACCACTCATAAGTTTGAAAAAGGAAAGCTGAATGAGTGGTTTGTAAAACTTATTATCATTGATGAGCAGTCATTTAAAATGATAGAGAGTGAAATATTTATGGGATACAGTAAATTTCTTAATTCTCAGTTTGAGAAGGTCTCCTGTGTTACTGTGAAGAGGGAGTGCATAAAGATATATGTTAGTGAGAAAATGAAGCTGAAAGCAGTTTTAGATTCGATTTCAATGATAAACTTGACGTCTGATATGTGGATGACGTAAAATTAAAGAAAGAGTTACATTTCATTGACTACATACTATGTTGATGAAAATTAGAAACTTTGCAAGAGAATATTGAACTTTTGCCACCTTCCGCCTCCCTATTCTGGTTTGGTTATTTCATATTACATTTACAACTATTTAAGAGATTGGGGCATTGAAAAAAAGTCAATTCATTAACTTTAGATAATGCTTCGACAAATGACAGTGTAATATCATTCTTACGTAACCAGTTAAAGGTAACCGACAATTTATTTTTTGAAAAAAAAAATTTTCATATTCGGTGTTATGCACACATTCTCAACTTAATTGTACAAGAAGGGTTGAGATCAATTGACCAAACTATAGAGAATGCAAGGGAGAGTATGAAGTACATAAAAGGCTCACTGTCAAGATTAAGTATATGGAATGACATCGTCTAACGTTTGAATTTGAAGTCTCCAAAAACGTTGAAGCTAGATATATGCACACGTTGAAATTTCACTTTTAAAATGTTGAATTCCGCCTTGCAATTGGAACATGCATTTTCAGAATATGCAGCGCGTGATAGAACACATGCTTGGTTGCCTACTGATGATGATTGGAGCAAAGCGAAAAAAGTTCACAAATTTTTGAAGGTTTTTTATGACTGTACGAAAATATTTTCTAGCAATAAGTTTCCTACAGAAAATATGTTTCTTCTATCTGTGTGGAAGATCAAGGATGCCCTGAAGAAAGTTGCTGATGACGGTCCATTTTTTCTCCAAATCATAACAGGTGGTATGCGAATGAAGTTCGATAAGTATTGAGATGATTGTCATCTGATAATGTCCTTAGCTGTTGTTCTTGATCATCGGTGCAAGATGAGTTATGTTAAGTACATCTTCACGAGGATTTATCCTACTGAAAAGGCAATATCTGAAACCTCGAAGGTTCATAACGCAATCGAAGCATTGTACAACGCATACACAACTACAGTGTCCACACCAAGTGCTTCTGAAGTTAGATCGCAAGTTGTTTTAAGCTTCGATGATGATGATTTCATGTCTTTCTTAGCAAAAGAAAATACAGACATAGACACGAAAGAATTAAAGTTAAATATGTATCTCAAAGAGTCAGTCGTAGTATGGTAGAATTCAGAGTTTGATGTTTTGTAGTGGTGGAAATTGCAAGTTAGTGAAAAAAAATATCTCACACTATCGACGATGGCATGGGATATTTTGTCAGTTACTATTTCAACCGTGGCATAATTAGCACAGGGAGTAGGGTCATGAGCAAGACTAGAAGTCCCCTTACACCAGATACAGTGGAAGCATTAATTTGTACACAAGATTGATTACGTCCGAGTCTAGGAGGTGATCTTGATGAGGAAGAGGAAGAGAATGTGAATGAAGCTGCAACACATGAAACAACAACAATATGATGGATGTTTGGGATGGATGTTATGATCTTGTCAGTTTATTTGAATTTGCAAATGTTGTAATGGGTACTCTTTTGACTTTTATTTTTATTTATCTATTATGTTGATGAATATTATGCAAGCTGCGCAATGCATTTTTACATTTGTTTGCTAACTTTTATTTTTATTTATCTGTTATGTTGACTTTTATTATATTTTAATCCATAAATTGCTTTTATTTTATATCGGTATTTCATTATTGCTAAAAAGCCTAAAATACTTTTCCAACACAATATGTAAATATGTCTTCAAGACACTTATCCCGTCGGGGTGGAGATACAAAACTGTGTCCTAAAGCCTCAAAAGAAATCCAAGTTCTTTTTCAAGCAGTTCTTGATTTAAACAAAAAATCTTCCACTCCCCGATCCAAACTTTCTAAGGCAGAGAAAGAATCTAAATTATTAGCATTGGAAGAAGAACAATTCCAACTCACCTTAAATCGTAGTATGAAAGAGGCTTCTACACATCAGCGATGTCCTCCAAGACCATATGATGTCGAAGTAGGTTCAAGTTGCACGGATAAAAAGAAAAATAGTAAGAATTCAGGTAAGTTTCTCTCTAGTCTAGGTGCATTTTACAGGACATTGGAAACTACATATAATTTTTCTCAAAAGAATAGTTTGAAAAATCTAATTAAAACTATACAAGAGGAGAGCGATAAAAAGTTATCTCGACCTTTTGAAGAGGGAGAGGTGAATGAGTACGTATATGAAGATTTAGATAGCAGCTCGGGCTCAGATGAATCTCCTCGACAATAGTCAGTAGTGTATGACTGTATTTAGTTTGTATAAAATATTTGATTTTATGTTTTGTCAAATGTATGTAAATGTAGTAAAATTATAATATATCCTTTCTCTCTCTCATGAACTTGTAAATTGTAATGGGACACGGATTACCTGCCAAAGCCCTTCCAATGAACTTGCTGTGAGGTTCGAAACTGGCCCGAACTCAAGTTCAAAACTAGCCCGAACTCAAAGGTTTGAAACCAGCCCGAACTCGCCCAATTGTTGCCGAGCTGGGTTCGGGCTAGACATGTTGGCCCGGTGACCAGGCCGGGCCGGGTTCGGGTGGGTGTGCCTGCTGACCGGGCCGGGCCAGGTTGAGCCTAGTTCGACTCGGATCAACCCGTGTATACCCCTATATATCACTGGTGTATTGACGTAAGCAAGTTCTGTGGAGCACATCATGAGATATGTGTTATATCCAAATCGTCCATCCATTTTGTGAGCTCGTAATGAGGCTTAGGTTGAAAAATAAGGCATATCTAAAGATCAAGTGGACCACACTGCAAAAAGTAGTGGGGGATTGAATGTCTACCATTGAACCCCTTTTGGGGGTCACATAAGTTTTTGATCAATATGAAATTTATTTTTCCTCTTCATCCAAGTATTTGTGACCTTATGAATAGATTGAATGAAAAATAACATTATGGTGGGTTCTACAAATTTTTTAATGGTGAAAATCATCATCCTGCTGCTATTTGTGGTGTGGTCCATTTAAGCTTTGGATATGATTCATTTTTTTTCTAATGCTATAAAATTATCTCAGAAAATGGATGAACAGTGTAGATATAATAAATACATCATTGTAGGGCCCATGTAACTTTGATCTCCTTTGAACCATCCCTACAACGTAGAGCACGACGCTCATCTTCGCAAGGGAATCGGATTGTGTATTGAGTAACTCAGTACCGTAAGGGCTACTGAGTTGAGGTGGCGGCATTCTATTAGCCCTCATATGTGGGGCTGGCTTCACTCTTACAAACGGCAGAGCAAACGGCTTTAGCCCGTTTCTCTCTCCAATTGCGTAGAGAGATTCTCTCCCACGTCTCTCTCGTCGTGCAGAAAAAAATCTCAAAAAAAAAGAAGAAGCAGAGAGAGAGCTTCGCCGGTCTCTCCTGTCGACCTCTTTGTCTCCCTCTCGAGTTCAACCTCCCTCTCTTTCTTGGATCGACATCAACTCGTTTCTCTACATGGTGATGTTGATTTAGGATTAAGAATTTTGCTCTTCTTTCTCTTCTCTCTTTACATGGTGATGTTAATTTAAGATTATGGATTTTGTTCCCTTCGGTTGACAGTTTGATGAGAAATTAGAGATTAGGGTTTGAAATTGAAAATCTACAGTAGGGAATTTTTCAAATCCCTAATCCATAACTTGAGATTTTTCAAATTTATAATTCCTAATTAGCATTTTCATATTCGAAATTGAAAATTCATATTAGGGGATTTTTCAAATCCCTAAACCATAACTCGAGATTCTTCAAATTTTTAATTAGCTTTTTTCAATCCCTAATCCATAGTAGGGGATTCCCTATTCGTTTTTTTTTTTTAAAGAATTTTTAAAATTTTTTTTAGAGATAACATTCCTAATCAAATGTGCATATTTTATTTATTTATTTATTGTTATTATTATTTTTTATTTTCAATCCCTAATTAGGATTTTGCGTTTATAAATTTAATTGGGGACTTCTTTTTTTTTTTATCCAGTTACGGTTTTCAATTTTTAATCCCTAATTAGGGATTACAGATTAATTAGAGATTGTACACTGAAAATCTTAAATTAGGTTTTTTTTAAACATTTGATTAGGGTTTTGATTAAGATCTTCATTACAATTTTGATTAAGATTTTTTTACGATTTTGATTAGGGTTCTTCGTTTGATCAGCGATATGATTGTTTTAGTAAGTTACCTTCGCCTTAAATGTTATCTCTAAATAATAATAATAATAATAATAATAATCTGGGAATGGACTAACCCTTCCCTAATTGCTAATCTGGACCTAATTTGTTGAATGCTTGCTTGAATTATGAAATCACGTCGCCATTGGAAAGTTAACTTGATAAGCTAAAATTGATTATTTTTTTAGCTTGAGTGACGTTTAACCTTTGAACTATAGCCATGCTCTTTGTTGACAGAAAATGGATAACCACGTTGATTATTGTCAGCAACAAGCCTTTTGAGGCAAATATCTATAGAATGATAAAGCCATAAAGTCATCGACTTGGGTTTCATCTTGGACCCCTAACATCGTTTCATGAAAACCCTTGACCGTCGTTGTCAGTGCCGAGCCAATAGGTCGAAAAGATATAGCTACGGATTTAATCTGTAGCCATAGATTATAATAGCTATAAATATAATCTGCAGTGAAGATTTATATAGCCAAAAGTACCTACAGATACTGGAATGGTTGTGAAACTATCAGCTACGGTCAATATCCGTAGCTATATTCTACATTTAAAAAACAATAAAATTTGTAATCAGTCATCCATTCAATTACCACCTGCGGAATCATTCATTCATCCATTCAATTACCACCTACATAATCATTCATTCATTCAATAACCACCTGCATATTCATTCATTCATTCAATAATGAATGGTTGTAATTGAACGAATGAATCACTAACTTAAGTTCAACTTATGTTTTACCATCTAGAACCCATCCAGTATACATTAATTTTCAGAAGGAAAGCTACAGGCATTAGGGCATTTGGAAATGCCACCAAAGTTACCTTAGAAGCAAATCTGTTAATATCATGCCAAGCGACGTTGTATGTACTCCAACCTTGGATTGCTTGCACTCCTTCGAATGCTTAGAGTGGCCTTAGACCACACTTGGTCGAGCCATAGCTACAAATTCAAAGAATATAAAGAACAAATTAAATATATAGATCGGAATAAATAAAAAAGATAGTTACCCAAGATGGACCCTTGATGAACAGTTTCATCATTCGTATGCGTGCTTTGCTAATTTCTCGCTTCAGCTCCTGCCAAAAAAAGTTGTGCGTGTAAATTTAATTTCAATGAAGAAACTACATTTCGTCTCCTACTCCTTCATGTTAACAGAAGTACTTCAGAGAAGCAACAAAGCAAGCCTGAATTTGCTCTAAAACAAAGTGCAGGCCCTTGATTGTTGCAATGACAAAGTTGTTTAATTTTCCACCTGCACAAGCTATCTCTGCCAACTCACTCAACAAATTCTGGTGGGCCTTTCTCATTTCATGCCATTCATCAAAAGCTCCAAGAACCGAAGAACAGCAGTAGCCAGAACCGATCTCCTACCCATGAGCAGAAATCCCAATTTTTGGATGTGGATGCAAAAGCCTATTTAGAAAATCCGATAATAAAAGATGAAGAGGTGGAGTTTTCACCTGAATATCCATTATTGGTAGGTCAGGATGAGAGTCCTCAAATTGATCTAACAGAATTTCTTTAGCAGTTGGGTCCACTGAAAGAAGAGAATTGGATTGGATAGCAGCGACTGGGTCCCTTAGGACCTAAAGAACAACCCATTTGTACATGATTTACCAATATCAACACTGGGTCCCGCAGGACCTAAAGAACAACTAGTGCCTAATCTTACAGCAGCCTGTATGGCCTTTATTCTAGGGAAGACTTTGGGCAACAGATCAAAGCCCTGCCTTTGAGAAGACCTTAACTGCTTTATTTGGTCAAAAATTTCAAGTAATCCATGCATCATGACGACAACTCCTCCAGTCACTGGAATTAACAGTATCCTGTGCCATGTATTAGCTAGTCTCTGAAAATGGAGCCAAGTTGGAGTACCTGCCCAGGCCCATTCATGTATTACATGAACTTAATTAAATTAAATAATGTATGTCAGCAACACATCAAGGATCATGACTTTGGGAAGCAATTATGAAATGACCACAGACAATCATTAAAATAGAAATCATGCATGTTTGAATCAAATGCTCTAGCAAATCAATATAGTAATTATGGTACTAAGATACTCTCCTAGCTTCACTACTATCAGAGAGAAACCACGTGTCACGAGAATATTCGAAGGAAATCAAAATCTAATATAAAATCATTGGGAGCATACATGATTTTCAGATGTTTCCAATACCAATCATATTGCCGGAATATGATTTACCCAAACACAGATGATACATAGTGTATACTGACCACTTGAAAAAAGAGGAAAAAAGGAAATAGAAGAAATTATATGCTCACTCTTGCCTCATGTAATCCACAGAGTTATCGTTGAGCTTTGGCAGTTTTTGGCTGTCCTCATCCAAGATAACAACATGCTTGATAAAATAAGGTTCTATTTCCCCTCTAACTTCTTCCGACATTTGGGACAATCTTCTTGTCCGTTTATTCATCATCACCCAAACACTGCATTGTTACCATCAAAACCAAAAAAACCACAAAACACAACAAACTCCAATCAGCTACTGGCAATTAAACTGCAATTTGGATTTAAGCCAGTAAAAAAAAAAAAAAAAAAAAGCAACTGCAAAAGGCTAGCTCATCTGAATTGATTGATGCAAAGACATTGAACCAGTTGCAATCAGCATGTTCAGGACACTTTCAAATTAGTGATGAATGCAGTAAAACCTAGAGATGGCCTAAGGATTCTTACAATCTGCTACATAAACCAAAGCAGAAGGTATGAAAGAGGAAGATGCTGTGACAATATTAATGATGAATGTAGCAAAACATGGTCATTTCAAAAAACAACTAGAATCACAAAATAAAGCACAAGATCCCCTGTAAAAGCATATCTAAAAGAGGTAGGATACAATGCTTGACCCAAGAATAACTATACAGTTTGCTTGCATACAGCCCATGGTTCAGGGATCCAAACCATATTTACTTGAGGGCCTATGTATGGCCCATGCATTCTAAGTCTCCCAGTTTAGATGGGGAAGTTCTGACCCTTTATCCGGTGGCCAACATATATATAGACAAGACAATCAAAAGAATGAAAATTAAGACGACACGTTTGTCCAATTTTCATTTTCTCAAGCTTTCGGTTCAAATACAGCAGTGTTCCAAAAACAAATGAAGGCCAAGAATTCTTGGCTAGGCTCTTCCAAACTGAATGGCTATTGGTACATGGGCAACCAATATGGGGCATGGCCCATCATATTGATGGTTTGGAACACTGAACAACAGGCCTTATTGTAAAAACTGAAAACTTAAGTGATCATAATGTCCATAAATAAGACAACATGTCTCTACAATATGCTTTCCCCCCAACTCGCAACATTATCACAACCCAACACACTGCATACATGCATGCTAATTTACAAAAGTCTTATTGGCCAGACGATCCTAACCATGCCATTGGTGATTGTCAAATGGAAAGTTGAAGAGAAAGTGGTCCGTGTCCCAAATTCAATAGTTGAGTTGAAAATTTCAGATTGTATAAACAGTGTGAATTTCAGCTATGCTCTGCCCACAATAGGACCAACGACTAAGAAAGTAATAACAACCACCCGAAAAGACTGAGAAAGTAGATTATGAAAGGAAACAACATACATAAGTAGTCTACAAATATAAATTCATATATATAATGTTGAAAGAATCTTAAATAATATGAAAAATTAACTAGAAGTTCATTTAACACATCCACTTTTTTTGTGTGTGTGTGTTTTTTTTTTTTTTTTTTTTTTTTTTGAAAGATGAGAAATTTATTAAAGCACACAAGGGACTACAAACAGGAAGAAAATAAAAGGAAAGAAAAAAGATTTAAGGAAAAAAAGAAGAGGCAAAAGACTAGAAAACCTAAAGGAGCTAAACAAAGAAAAGACAACTAAAACAACTAAAATAACCTAACAAAACCTAGAAAGAAAAGGTCAAAAATACAACATCTAGACCCACATCCGGGCAATTGTTATCAAAAACTTCATAAACAGAAACCATAAAATGAAACTGTCATAAAAAACTTACGCTAAGATGTGGTACAAAGAGTAGTGCCCAAAGAAACTATACAAAGAGAAACTAAAAGCAAAGATTTTCTTCAGAGAACCAATATGCCCAAAGAATAGCTTTAAAGAACTTTTTTCATTAACACATGTAATACTGAAAATATGCCCAATTAACATAAGAATGATAAAGTGGTTATTAATTGATTGAAACAGATACACAAAGGACATGTTTGTTACAATGGAAATAACAAAGGAGAAGGGACGGATTTCATCTTCTGGAAAACCTAAAACCTATAAACACAACTTAATGGAGGTTTCTCTATGTGAATCTGTTCCTAGAGGCAAATTTTAAGTGAATTTGATGGATACATCATTCACCTGTGATGCAAGCTTGGCCAAGGGTTCTTGTGAAACAATGTTAGGGGTCCAAGCTGAAACCCAAGTCAATGACTTTATGGTTTTATCATTTTGCAGATATTTGCCTCAAAAGGCTTGTTGCTGACAATAATCAAGGTGGTTGTCCATTTGTTTTCAACAAAGATCCTGGCTATAGTTCAAAGGTTAAACATCACTCAAGCTATAAAAAAAATAATCGGTTTTAGCTTATCAAGTTAACTTTCCAATGGCAACGTGATTCCGTAATTCAAGAAAGCATTCAACAAATTAGGTCCAAATTACCAATTAGGCAAGGGTTAGCCCATTCCCAAATTTATTATTATTATTATTTTTTATTTAGAGATAACATTTAAGGCAAAGGTAACTTACTAAAACAACCATATCGCTGATTAAACGAAGAAACCTAATCAAAATCGTAAAAAATTCTTAATCAAAATTGTAATGAAGATCTTAATCAAAACCCTAATCAAATGTTTAAAAAAACCTAATTTAAGATTTTCAGTCTACAATCTCTAATTAATCTGTAATCCCTAATTAGGGATTAAAAATTAAATACCGTAACTGGATTAAAAAAAAAAGTCCCCAATTAAATTTACAAATGTAAAATCCTAAATAGGGATTGAAAATAAATAAAAAATAAAAAAATAAAATACACACATTTGATTAGGAATGTTAATTATCTCTAAAAAAAAATAAAAAAAAATAGGGAATCCCTTACTATGGATTAGGGATTGAAAAATGCTAATTAGAAATTTGAAGAATCTCGAGTTATGAATTAGGGATTTGAAAAATCCCCTAATATGAATTTTCAATTTCTAACATGAAAATGATAATTAGGAATTATAAATTTGAAAAATCTCAAGTTATGGATTAGGGATTTGAAAAATTCCCTATCACGGATTTTCAATTTCAAACCCTAATCTCTAATCTCTCATCAAACTATCAACCGAAGGGAGCAAAATCCCTAATACTAAATCAACATTACCATGTAACGAGAGAAAAGAAAGAAGAGCAAAATTTCTAATCCTAAATCAACATCACCATGTAGGGAAACGAGTTGATGCCAATCCGAGAAAGAGAGGGAGGTTGAACTCGAGAGGGAGACGAAGAGGTCGACAGGAGCGACAGGCGAAGCAGTCTCTGCTTCTTCTTCTTCTTCTTCTTCTTCTTTTTTGAGATTTTTTTTTTTTTCTGCACGGTGGGAGAGACGTGGGAGAGAATCTCTCTGTGCAACTGGAGAGAGAAATGGGCTAACGCCGCTTGCTTTGCCATTTGGAGGAGTGAAGTCGGCTCCACATATGAGGGCCAATAGAACGCCGCCACCTCAACTCAGCTACTGAGTTACTCAATATACAATCTGATTCCCTTCTCAGGACATGCATCTACACCAGCTATATAGCTAGTGTGTGGTAAACCACCCAATCCGCTCCTCGAATTTCCCTACCCACCTTTTCCTATGGTGTGGCCCACTTGAATCTTTTATATATATATATATATATATATATATATATATATATATATATACACGCTTCTCATTTTCTATCTAGGGCCTATTTGGGCAGTTGGATTAGAAGGGATTAGGTGAGATGGGATTCAAAAAACATAGTTATCACCCAGAGCAGGGATTGTCCCCTGTTGCCATAGGATAAGATTAATGTCATGCTTTGTTGATAATACGGTGGTACATTAAACGGACATACCCACCATAATTTGAAATTATTACGAATAACACACATGTGTTATATCTAGACCGTTCATTTGTTTTGTAACCTCATTTTATGGCGTGGGCCTAAAAATGAGGTAGATCCAAAACTTATGTGGCCCCAAAGAAGTTCTCAACGGTAAGTATTCAATCTCCGTTGCTTTCTATGGTGGGGTCCACTTGAGCTTTAGATTTACCTGATTTTTTAGCCCATGCTCTAAAATAATCTTGATAAATGGGTGGACGGTGTGGATATAGCCCACACATCATGGTGGAACCTACACAACTTGCTAACATTGAGTGAAATTGACATGGGACCGATGCAATACCATTTAATGTAATTCTAAGCTTTTCCATTCTTCCCAAACATGGAGTGGAATTGGCACGGAACCAGATGAATCCTATCCCACTTAATCCCTTTTAATCCCTTCTAAGATTGGGATTAGAAAGGATTAGGTTGGATGAGATTCAAAAAAAATAATTATTACCCATGGTAGGGATGGTCTCCTGTTTGTATAGGATAAGATTACTGATATGCTTTGTTGGTAATACGGTGGTACATTAAATGGATATATCCACCCTCATTTGAATTTACTGAGAATAACACACCTATTATATCTAAATTGTTTATTTGTTTTGTAACCTCATTTTCTGGCATAGGCCTAAAAATGAGATAGATCCAAAACTTATGTGGCTCCAAAGAAGTTTTCAATGGTAAGTATTCATTCCCCATTGCTTTCTATGGTGAGGTCCACTTGAGCTTTAGATTTACTTGATTTTTTGGCCATGCTCTAAAATAATCTTGATAAATGGGTGGAAGGTATGGATATAGCCCACGCATCATGGTGGGACTTACACAACTTGCTAACATTGTGTGAAATTAGCACTGACCCAATACAATTCCAGCTAATCTAATTCCAAGTTTTTCCATTCTTCCCCGACATGGATTGGAATTGGCACAGGACCGATGAATCCTATCCCACTTGATCCCTTCTAATACCACTTCCCAAACACGCCCTAAAATGTACATGGACTTCTCCGAAACATCATGGTGGACCCTACCTAGGTTTCCACAGGGACTTGCTTGGAAATCCACATCCACTGTGAAATTGGACTAAGTACTGCGTTACTGTTACTCAGTATGCTCTTATCGTGCTGAGTAAACTCAGTTGGGCCCACCTTGAATGTATGTAGTCTATCCATACCGTTCATCCGTTTTTCCATCTAATTTAAGGGGAGATAAAAGTGTATCCAAACATCAAGTGGATCATAACAAAGGAAAGAGTAGGGATAATGATTTCCACCATTGAAACCTTGCTAGGCCCCACACTGATGTTTATTTGTCATCCAACCTGTTCATAAGATCATACAGACATGAATGAATGGAAAACATAAATATAAGCTTGATCCGAAACTTTTGTGGCTCCTGAGAAAATTTCTACCGTAGAAGTTCAAGTCAATTGTTTTATATGGTGTGTACTGACGCAGGGATGAACGTGATGAGGTCGATCACCGTCTTCCTCAAGGATAACTACTTCGAATCCACGGAGCTTCTCTGGACTCCTCACAGAGACTTCTCGAGTCCGAGGAAAGAAAGCAGGAAGATAGAAATAAATTCTAATAAATTCGAAATTAATTAATGAATCCCCCAAAACGAGTTTACACCCCTTTAAATAAGGGAACCAAGCAACAGGAAAGAAATCAGACTCAAACCACAACTAAAACTTCTAGAATCCGCGACTTACTATAAATAGTAAACTTACTATTTATAGACGGTCGTGATGTCTACTAGTGCGCAAGGTTTTCAGCCAAAAATAGTAAGTGTCCTATTTGGCTTCACCAAACCGTTCTCCTAATTATCCTAAGCACTTTTCATGTTGGACACAACTCCTAAAGCCCAACGGATGAAGAGCTATAAGAAAACTAAAACTTACTATAAATAGTAAAAACAAAATTAAAGCGGGGAAACGACCATCGATCAGGGGATTTCTCACAAATTCGGGCTGCGCAACCCGGCGTAGCAGGGTTGGTTGGCTAAAGTAGCTCGTTCTACCCAAAAATCATATATTCTGCGTCGGATAACTCATTCCGGATTACGAGATACGCCCGATCTAAGGTCTGATGGTCCGGATCACTTATGTTGTCGACCGTGCCTTTTCTGATCCATCTTGGCCATGAAATTATCCGCGACCTGCTCTACATCAGTCCCCTCTACTTGAAAAGAACTCGTCCTCGAGTTCTCCTCCTGCGCGGGTTCATGATACTCGGTCAGGTCCGCGACGTTGAAAGTCCGTGAGATCGCCAGGTCATCTGGAAGATCAACAACATAAGCGTTGTCATTAATCTTTTGGATGATCGGTACCGGTCCAATCTTCTTATTTTTGAACTTGTTGTATGTCACGGTCGGAAATCTCTCTTTACGCAGATGGACCATAACGCGGTCGCCCACCTCGAACACTTTTTGTCGCCAGTGCTTGTCCGCTTGTTCCTTATACTTCTCGTTCGAGGCATGTAGCTTGGCCTGCACTTCTGCATGGATGCCCATGATCTTATCTACCATATGTTCTGCTGCAATGCTTGTGCCTGGGTGCTTGGGCAAAGAGACCAAGTCAAGTGTGTGGCGAGGCACTCGTCCGTAGATAATCTGGAACGGCGATTTCCCTGTCGAGCGGTTCACCATGTTGTTAAACGCAAACTCTGCTTGAGACAAGGCCAAGTCCAACTGCTTCGGCTTTTCTCCTGCAATACTGCGAAGGAGGTTTTCCAATGTACGATTCACAACTTCGGTCTGCCCATCAGTCTGTGGGTGGTAAGCACTGTTGAATTGAAGGTGTGTATCAAATCGAGTCCACAAAGTCCGCCAAAAGTGGCTAATGAACTTCGTGTCACGATCAGAAGTAATGGTCTTAGGGACCCCGTGTAGCCGTACGACCTCCCTGAAGAATAAATTCGCCACATGTGTTGCATCAAGGGTCTTCTTGCATGGGATAAAGTGCGCCATCTTGGAGAAACGATCGACCACTACGAACACCGAATCCATGCCGCGTTGTGTTCGTGGAAGACCAAGCACGAAGTTCATTGATAAATCCTCCCAAGGACCATCAGGCACAGGTAACGGGGTGTAGAGGCCCGTATTCTGAGATTGCCCCTTAGAGGTTTGACAAATATAACAACGTTGTACGGCTCTTCCCACATCACGTACTAATTGCGGCCAGTAATACTGCTCTTCCATAAGAGCTCGTGTCTTGTCTCGCCCAAGGTGTCCACCGATACTACCTCCATGTAGTTCCTGAATAATCTGCTCCCTTAGAGAACTTTGGGGGATGCACAATCGATTCCCATTGAAGAGAAAACCATCCTGTATATGAAGGTCACTGGGATGACCTTCTTGGCACTTCAACCAAGAATCTTTGAAATCCTCATCCTCGGCATACAGCTCCTTGAGACAGTCAAAGCCGACCACCTCGTTGCTCATCGTAACAAGTAGTGACGCACAACGGCTAAGTGCATCAGCCACCTTATTCTGTTGACCTAACTTATGCTTCAGAACAAACGTAAATTCCTGTAAAAATGTAACCCATCTAGCATGCACACGATTCACGTTAGTCTAACTATTAATAAACTTTAATGCCTGATGGTCAGTGTACAGAATAAACTCCCTTTGAATCAGATAATGCCGCCAATGTCGCAGTGCCTGAACAACTGCGTACAACTCAAGCTCGGAAGTCGACCACTTCTTTCGGGCATCGCTGAGTTTCTCGCTATAGAAGGCTACCGGCCTGCCTTCCTATGATAATACTCTTCCTATTCCGACATATGAAGCGTCACACTCCACCTCAAACAATTTGTCGAAATTAGGAAGCACCAAGACCGGTGTTGTAGACAAACGATGTTTGATCTCATGAAAGCTCTTGTCAGCTTTATCGGTCCACTGGAATGACCCTTTTTTCATGCAGTCTGTTATAGGCGCGACTATGGTGCTAAAATCTCGCACAAATCGACGATAGAAAGTCGTCAACCCGTGAAAACTCCTCACCTCATGAATGTTTGTTGGGATCGGTCATTCCCTAATAGCTCACACCTTTTCATCGTCCACCCGAATACCTGTGGACATTACAACAAATCCTAAAAACAACAGGCTGTCAGTTAAAAAACTACACTTTTTCAAGTTGAGGAATAACTTGTTATCTTGTAGGACCTGCAGCACCTGCCTGAGATGTTTTTTGTGCTCCGCCTCATCCTGGCTATATATCAATATGTCATCAAAATATACTACCACAAATCGGTCAGTGAACGATTTTAGAACTTGATTCATCAAATGCATAAAAGTACTTGGTGCGTTCGATAGGCCGAAGGGCATGACCAGCCACTCATACAACCCTTCTTTTGTCTTGAATACCGTTTTCCATTCATCACCGGGTCGAATACGAATCTGATGGTACCCGCTCTTTAGATCGAGTTTAGAGAGCACCTTAACCCCTCCTAGCATATTGAGCATGTCATCCAACCGTGGTATTGGGAATCGATATTTGATAGTAATTTTGTTAATTGCTCGGCTGTCGACACACATGCGCCAGCTTCCATCTTTTTTTGGCGTTAATAATGTTGGTACAACACATGGGCTCATGCTCTCTCTCAATAGACCCTTACGGATCAATTCCTCCACTTGCTCCTGAAGTATCTCACACTCCTTCGAACTCATCCGATAATGAGGGCGATTGGGCAGGCTAGCCCCAGGGACGAGGTCTATGTGATGTTAGATGTCCCTCATGGGGGGCAATCCATCAGGTAAATCTTCAGGCCAGACTTTTTTGAATTCGTTTAGTAACAGTCTTAAGCTTGGAGGGATGTTTGAGGGTTCTTCTTTCTCGCCCTTCACCACTACGACATATATCTCGCCGGTTTTCTTGGATTCCTCCATGAAATCCCGAATGGTCAAGAGAGAACTCCCCTCCACTTTAGAGGCTTCAGGGTGGTCCTCTAGTGCCATAGGGGCAAGGATTATTTTTCATCTATCCTTAACAAATATGTAGACATTGTCTCGCCCTCGATGGGTCGCATCACGGTCCGACTGTCAGGGTCGACCGAGTAGCATATGGCAGGCTTCCATGTCAACCACGTCACAAAGTATCTGATCCTTATAATGTTTACCAATTGAAAACGAGATAGTGCATTATTCAGTTACCTTGGTCTCGTTCACTTTTTTTTATCTAGCCAATTGAGTACGGGGAAGGATGTCTCGTCGTTGGTAGCTGTAACTTGTCCACCATCACTCTTGAGACGATGTTCTCGCTGCTACCACTGTCTATGATCACATCACAGACCTTTCCACTGACAGTGCACCAAGTACGAAATATATTGTGCCGCTGTGGATGTAATTCCTTTCGCGGGGTATATAGTAGTCGCTTCACAACGAGAGATTCGCCACGATCCTCGCCTATCACTTCACCACCACCTGCTATTTCTTCAATGGTTTGTTCATATTCATCAAAGCCATGATCTTCTTCAGCGGCCTCATCTTCAGTGCCCCCTTCGTTTATAGTTAAGCGTGCTGTCGGACGTTGAGGACAAGTATTTGATAAGTGGCCTGGTTGGCCACAGCGGTAACAATTGTTCTGTCTTAGCCGAGCATAAGGATTTGGCATCCTACTCGGTCCCGCTGTTGTGGGTGCTGCCCGTTGAGGTCTGGATGGTCTGCTCCCCGTATCGCCGTTCACGGGTGGAGGAAGTTGAGGACGTTCTCCTACCGGATCTTTTCCTCGAGCCAGCACTGAATCCTATGTGGGACCTATCATAGGGGGTCGATTTGAAGGATAGAGACGAGTAGGAGCTCTTGCAAGCTGTGTTTCTGCCCTTCCTGCCAATTGAACTGCTTCATCTATGGTCCCGACTGAGTATGTCTGAACTCGATCCTGAATTGCCGGTCGCAACCCACCTATAAATCGTGCCACTTTCTGTGACTCAGATTCTGACAGATCGTTTCGTGTAGCCAACCGCTGAAATTCTTCAGTGTAATCTGTAACAGTTCGATTTCCTTGTCGGCAATTCTGGTATTGCTGGAATAATATCTGCTCATAATCACTGGGGAGAAATCGTGAACGAAGAAGACATCTCATCCGAGGCCATGACGCGATGGGCGACTTGTTCTGGCGGGCTCGTGAGAGTTGCAATTGTTCCCACCATGCAAAAGCACCAGATTTTAATTTAAACGCTACCAATTTTACCATTTTATGATCTGGCACATCCATATAATCAAAATATCTCTCTACTTCGGCTAGCCAATCGAGAAAATCTTCGATACGTAATAAACCGTTAAAACTAGGAAGTTTAGCCTTACCTCGATAGTCTCTTTCAACACGATCTAGACGATTGCCTCCATGGATTGGCCGTCGGTCAAAACCCTCATTAATGTCCTCATCGCTGGAACTAGAATCATCTGGTGTAGCCCTGTGGTTTGCCGCTGGTAGTGCTCTGCAATAATCAGGGTCACGTCGTACAACAACCACGGGTGGTGGAGCGACCATAGGTGGTGGAGCACCACCTAGGGCTCGGGGTGGAAGTAGCGCATCCATAAGACGGTCGAGGGTTGCCTGTAGCCCTTGCATGGTCAACTGACTCTCCCAATGGAAAACTTCCATTCTTTCCGAAAGATAACGAATCCCTGAATCACCGTCCATAGGATTTTGATTCATACCTTCGTTGTTTGTCATCGGCCCAAGGGAAAACCTCGCTCTGATACCAAATTGACGTAGGGATGAACGTGATGAGGTCGATCACCGTCTTTCTCAAGGATAACTACTCCAAATCCACGGAGCTTCTCTGGACTCCTCACAGAGACTTCTCGAATCCACGAGGAAAGAAAGCAGGAAGATAGAAATAAATTCTAATAAATTCGAAATTAATTGATGAATCCCCAAAAATGAGTTTACACCCCTTTAAATAAGGGAACCAAGCAACAGGAAAGAAATTAGACTCAAACTACAACTAAAACTTCTAGAATCCGTAACTTACTATAAATAGTAAACTTACTATTTATAGACGGTCGTGATGTCTACTAGTGCGCAAGGTTTTCGGCCAAAAATAGTGTCCTATTTGGCTTCACCAAACCGTTCTCCTAATTATCCTAAGCACTTTCATGTTGGACACAACTCCTAAAGCCCAACGGATGAAGAGCTATAAGCAAACTAAAACTTACTATAAATAGTAAAAACGAAATTAAAGCGGGGAAACGACCATCGATCAGGGGGTTTCTCACAAATCCGGGCTGCGCAACCCAGCATAGCTGGGTTGGTTGGCTAAAGTAGCTCGTTCTACCCCAAAATCATATATTCTGCGTCGGATAACTCATTCCGGATTGCGAGATACGCCCGATCTAAGGTCTAATGGTCCGGATCACTTATGTTGTCGACCGTGCCTTTTCTGATCCATCTTAGCCGTGAAATTATCCGCGACCCGCTCTACATCAGGTACATTTAAACGTTGTACATGCTTCACTTTTGGGCTCAAACCTAAAATTA
Organism: Magnolia kwangsiensis; assembly: GCA_037074715.1. NCBI lineage: Eukaryota > Viridiplantae > Streptophyta > Magnoliopsida > Magnoliales > Magnoliaceae > Magnolia > Magnolia kwangsiensis. The sequence continues at coordinate 94,823,149 of CM073579.1, forward strand.
TTTTAAAAAATGGATGGAACGGAGCTAATAAAATATATAAATTATGGTGGACATCACGGAGTTTACTCAATACGCGGAGCGTAGAGAGTTACCCGCTACGCAATCCGCTTCCGTTCACTATGGTGTACGTAAGTATTAATCATTTACTTTATTTATCTGCTGTTTGATGCTGACAGGTACGATGACATGAGGCCAGTGTGTGTGTGTGTGTGTGTGTGTGTGTGTGTGTGTGTGTGTGTGTGTGTGTGTGTGTGTGTATAGATACGGGACCCACCGTGATGCCTTTCGAACATCTACCCCATCAGTCAGATGCACCATTCCATCATGGGCCTAGGTCTCAAAAATCAAGTCAATCCGTGACTTGTGTGGGCTACACCACTTACAGAAGTGGAGAGGGGCCGTGCACTATTAAAACATTCATAATCATTTTTGGGGCCCACAAAAGATGTGCTTTGCAAATCCAGCCCATCCATTATGTGTATCCCACTTGTATAAGGGTTCAGACCAAGTTTCAGCAGCATTAAAAACTCAGGTGGGCCCCATCAAGTGCTTTTATATGTTTTTACAGTGTTTCATATGATTTTAGATGGTGTGGCCCACCTGAGTTTCATATACGGCTAATTTTTGGGACATCCCATAATTTAAAGAGTATCCATCAAATACACGGTGTTGATGGTCGACATGCATCACGGTGGGGCCCAAATAGCTCGACTTCATGGGAGCTTATCGTGAGGTCGAGCGCATAGTACATTTTCCCATATATATATATATATATATATATATATATATATATATATATATATAGTGCATGTGTTTTATCCAAACCAACCATGTAACTTGGATGATCATTTCAAGGCATATGCCCAAAAATGGAGTACATCCAAAGTTGTGGACCACACTAAAGGAAGCATTCAGATAATGATTGCCACCATATTAAATCCATTATTTTCAATCGGGTCGTTTGTTGTATTTTGTTTTAAAGTAAATATTAAAATTTGATTTTTAAATTTTTAGTTTCCCTCTATAATGGAATTTTTGATGTTTTTGAGTTATGGGTTTTGTTTCACATTGGATTTGATAAAGAAATATATCTTGTATATAAGAGAGGCTTTTTGCCTTGGGATTTGAACCCCATTTAAGGGGTATGTGAATTTGGTCCTGGAGGGGGATATGTCAATGGCTCTAATCTATGTCATTGACCACATGTACGTGTGTCAAGCCGAGCCAAGTTCGTGTGTGCAACGGGATGGGCTGGGCGCGGGTGCGGGTGTGTGTACTCGCACTTACACCTTTTCATTTTAAATTAGAGAGATGTGTCCATTCCGGTTGATCACATCTATTGAGTTTAAATCCAATGGACCTAACCCTTTAAAAAGGGTGCTTAATGCACCACTTTAGAGTCTGTATAAGGATTTCCGTTCAATTTCAAATATACGAAAAATTATCTCTCTTATAAAACTCTCTGATACTATTTTACGAATTTTAATTGTTGAGTTCGTCGCTGAGTCAACTCAGCACTTTTAGGTTAAACTGCAAGTGGTTCGAGTCTACGTACAGTGAGTGCACTGCTGGACCCGACTCGTAGACATTGTATCCTGGAGGTTGATTGCTCTAGAAACCTATTACACTTAGGACCCTGTCCAAGGGGAGAAAATTCAATTTCAAGCCGAGTGACTCACGTCACACCTTGACTCAAATATATAAGTTTTCTATCTCTAAAATTTATTTATTTATTTTTTTGTTCTCGATTTTAATAGTCTATTTAATTCAACCAAATATTCCAGCATCGTTCACTTAAGCTCTGGATCTACCTCATTTCTCTACTAATGCCCACGTAATTTTGACTTCGAAAAGAGTTGGAGAAATTTTTATCTTTTGAGATGAAATTTCACTAGGCTTAACCAAACTCCCTGTTCTCTCTCTCAAAAATGTTCCTTTGTACTCTTCTTCCGTCCAACGGTTTGTCTCCTCCCCTCCTTCCTTCAAATAGTCTTGCCATCTCTTCTAAGATCTGAAGGCCCATTCCTTCTCTTCCTATGTAAGAAGGGCTCGATTATGAGTCTCCACCAACATTATCCTCTTTTTTCGATTGTCATCCTCATCTTCATCAGTAATGAGATCATCTACTCTTGTGAGAAGACTCTCACTGTCAACCTCCTCACCATGGAATCACCACCATCTAAGTTCGAAAATATCAAATTTTCACTATAGTTTTTGTGAAATAATCATCATAACATGTTTTATTTTGGACTTGGCCTTATATAAACAACATGGGCTGGGCTCGGGCTGAATCATTTTGGCCTCTAATGAGCTCAGGCTCAGCTCGGACTTAGGATAGAAAATGCGGGCTGAGTTTGGATATAACTAGGCTCGGCCCTAACCTGACCCATTAACACCCCAACCCAAAGGCTTTCGCAGGTAAATCCATATACCAAATATTGCTAACAGAAAGAATAAAGACTTTTCCTAGGAGCATGAGATTCACACACAAACATTTAGCATATCACATGTGCATATGCTTACTTACATCCAAACCGTCCAAGTAGTGAGCCCCACCATAGATATGGCACATCACTATGATTAGAGTGCTTTGATGAATTTGGCATTTTTGCTTTATAGTTCATTCCAACCATCCATTAGAAATACACTAGTGGGGCGTAGATAACTTGGATTTTGTTGTGTTTATGCCATATTTATAGCAGGGGAGACTGAACAGATTTATTTATTTTCAATTATTTTTTTATATAAAAAAAGGGAGAGAAAAAGAAGTGCCCTATAGTCCTAGGGTGTGGGGCGTGGCTACGTGGACCCAGATCTACTGAGGTGAGTGGGACACGACTGTGGGGCCCACCTTGATGATGTATGTGACTATATCTGTCCATATGTATTGAAAACTCATTTTAGGGCATGGTCCAAAAATGAAGTGGATTCAAATCTCAGATGGACCATAGTATAGGAGAGTACTAATTGACCATTAAAAACTTTTTGTTGGCCACAAAAGCTATGGATCTAGATGATATTCGCGTGGTCTCTTTGTATTGACTCTCTGGTGTACTCCATGTGTTCATCCCTATTTTTACCAATTCATAGGAAAGCCAACGGTAAAAAGTTTCTTGTAATTAGGGAGAGTTTGTAGTGTCCAGGAAAATCTGTACAAAAACTCGAGTTCGACCACGGGCGGAGCTGTCCGAGGGTCATACCCAACTTGCTAACAATGACAAGATGTATGTTGGTACTTAACATTAGGGTTATTAAGGCCGGGCTACCATTTCTATAAATGATGAGAGACTAGGATTGCAAGTGCTACTAGCCCCAACACCATCCGTGACTCGAGAGAAATTCTGAGGGCTTGCCCCTCTTGATAGTGCCCCAAAACTCCGTAAGGGACCTAAATTGCGCATTGGGGGTCCACTAGCCTTGAAACTATAAAACAATGTTCATCTTACTAGGCTCGATGTCCATCATGGGAGTCGGACCTAGATGGTGTCTAGAATTGCTCAATTTGAGCCGAAGGACAGGTGCATGAGAAGCGCAAATGCCCTTGTGGAAAACTAAAAACTTAAGTGAAATGAGTTGTCCACTCTTGCACAAAGTGGAGAGTTTTGGACCGTCGGTTTACAGCCAAACTTTACTAGTAGGGTAAGGATAATTCCCCCCACATATTCTTATAACCGTGACCCCAATTGAACACTTCTCGCCATTGATCTGACACAAGCTTCCCACGGCCGATCTGCGTATCCGATCATACTGAGACTGTGTTCTAGCATGGATCCATTGGTGGAGAACCTACCTCATGGTGTGTATGAGCCCGCGAGCCCTCCTAGGGGTCCCGTTATTTAGAAATGATCACCCATAGGGTATAAATGTCAAATAGAGTGGCCCTAGGGTCATTTGCACACCATCTGAGATTATAAATAGCTCCCAAATTTCCCCTCTTCCTCCCAATCGGAATTTAAGAGCCCTAAAGTTAGAGAGAGAAGAGAAAAGAGAGAGATAAGCAAGAAAGAGATTGAAGGAGGGCTTGCTACGAACGGTATAGGGTAAGACTACGAACCTTCCGGCGACGATATCAGAACTAATCCGGCGACGATATAGGGTAAGACTACGAACCTTCCTTATAGATGTAGTTCTTCAAATATGTTTTCCCCAACCCTAACGAACCTATGTACTCGTATAGGTGGGCGACGATCCTTCCTTGGAAACGTAACCTAGGAGCGAGTCCAAGCTGGACGTGATGGAAATAGGTGCAGACCATAAATGCTTAGGTTATGATTTGTTAATGTTATTATTCCAATTAATGATTTATGATTGCTAAGATGGAGTTTACATGTTATCTTAGGTGTATTTTAATCTCTATTCAATGAATTGCAAGTTTATAGTGTAACAATTCCTATGTGTTAGATGAAATGCCCGAATGAGTACACTACTTACTTTAATTATCAAATGTGAATACCTTTAGTTCTAAATGCTATTTGAGTTAGTTAGAATGAGAAGTAGGACTACGATTCCCGTATATGGGTGATCGAATTTGGTTGGCCACCTTGGGTAAGTTCAAGAGATTTGGGTTAGATATTGATTACTAACAGTGGCTAGGCCACACGGGGTGCTTGCGTGCTCCATGCTTGTCGCATCAGTGTGTGCTCGTACCAACCAAAATTACCCAAAGAATCGGCTAACTTTATATATGTTCATTATGTATGATCACAACTACTTGAATCCAGGGCACCCCCTTACCAATATGAAGGTCCACTATTAACTATTGTACCGTGATCCTCAAGACTCGTGAGCCAGGCATGGTGGTCTAAGACATTATGTCCGTGTATCGGCCTACGCTGAGGTGACAAGCCTCCCTGTAGTGATTGTAAGCCCTTCCTTTATAACTTGCTTTTCGTATGCACTCAGCTGAGAGTGACGAATCCAGACGAATAAAGAATACAGGCATAGGACCGTTGCAACTATCCCCGCGCATAGTGATTCATATGAAATCGATGATTAAAATAGAGGTATCTTAGCTTCCCTAAATTGCTGGATGAATAGGCACAGTTAATCACTTGGCTAAGATAACTATTCACCGCATTAGATTAGTATAGAATGTGACGAATCATGCATTGAAGTCGCGTGTTAAGGGAGTATTGTCATTTGCAAACCAAGTGGTCGGGATTGTGTGTTGAGGGAGTGTTGGATGGTGAGGGCATGCATAATTTTATAAATATCATTATTCGCATTAATAAGAGTAATTAGGAAGTGTTTATTTACATTGCTTTATTATTTTTGTACTGTTAGACTTGATAACATTTATAACTCATGCTTTATGGAACCACTGAGTTGATCACTCACTTCCACTATGGGACGATATTTTAAAATACTAACTAAACATTGATATAGATACAGGGACTGTCGAGGCCAATGCACTTGAGCAAGAATTCATGGATGAGGAGGAGTTCTCCTACTTTCAGCTCTTGGACAGGCTAATGTAGGTCGTGCACTTCTTGACGGGGAACGTGTCATGCCCCAAATCCAAAAATCCTGATCGCCGAACCTGGTGCCGACAGCCTCCGTAGTACCTCATTCTCAGCTCCCAACGTTCATATGTCAGGATCTGAACCTGAGGTCCTACAAGGAGGATTTTTCAACGTACATATATCTCATAAGGAGCATGACCACAAGTATACCCAAATCATAAAGACAACATCATCATCATATATCCACTAATATAATTATTTGAATACAATGCTGAAAGAGAAATACATATATCGAAAATTAAAGCCCCAGAGGTCCGCTGCATACTCCAAGCTCAATGCTGCTGTAACTTAATGTCACCTGCACGCGTCTATAGTGCATAAGCTTATAGAAAGCTTAGTGGGTGATGAAAGTGTGTGCACAAGGTAAGTGCCAAGTATTCAATACAATGTCATAATCATACAATACCGGAAATACTGGTAATCCATAAATCATACAATGTCTGAATAAGCAGAAATACTGATAGGATCATGAATCATACGATAACAGAGTAAGCGAAAGTATGGATAAGTTCATAAGTCAATCAATATCAGAATACGCAATATAGAGCAGCTATGCACTAAGGAGTCATAAAAAGCCAAATATCAGATGCCGAGGATGTAATGCAATATACAAATCCGGCTAAGTCTGTCTAGGCCATATAAGTGCAGAAATATAGCAACCCAAAATGCCATATGCCTGGGGATGTAATGCAATATGCGATGCGAATGAAATGACCACGCAGGAGTGTGAAGTTGGGATGATACTACATAGTATCGTAGGCTGTGGGGTCCACCACAAGGGACTTCTATCTAAACTAGTCTCATACCTAAATTTAGATAGTTAGACTCAACGTGGTAAACTCCTGATCTCAGGTTAGTCATGCGCCCAACCGAAATCCTTGCCATAATGAAGGTACACTACAATTAGTTACGCACCACTAGCCCAAGTGGATAATGAATGAACGAATGGATGAGTATGCAACTCCTACTTAATAAGTCCACATATCAGTACGGTTCCTCTCTAAAAAATTACCGAGATCTATTACACTCTAAACTAGATTGCCGCGCCATCACGCGCAACAAGGTGAGTGGAAGAGACCTCACTATCCGCCTTCCAATATCTGGCCCGGCTCGTCGATAGTGGACCCATTCCTCGAGTTGGTCAGACTCAGCCTAGCATTGCCCCCCCTCTCGAGCAGGTAAGGCCGCACCCCCTTCCAACCGACCACGATACAGTGGGAGACACATCCTAACGGTATACAGCCCTCATGCGCTCATACATCCACTCGGTCTAGACATTGGAGCAACCTATGGAACCAAGAGGGTTTAGGGACTTTCACCCAGGGATATCTATAACACCCCATGTAGAACAGATTTTTGGTGTCCCATTTGGCCATCCACGAAATACCTATGAAGGCTACGACCCTGATGCCGCTAGGGCGTACAGTAATCACAACACATAATGCAAGATGCATGAGTCATACAATCCAGTCATGCATCAATCCTACGCATACCGTGCGCTCATGTGAAATAACTTTCGCCTATCAGGGAGTCTCATAATAACCTGTCCAATGACATATGCAATGGTCAACCACATCTCATAACAAACATGTAGATGATGCGTATGGACATGTATTATGATGTTATGTTGTCACATACTCATAATTGATATTAATAATTGACATTGACAATCGACCTCGACAATGTGGACGTTTAACCAACATTGCTCTCAAGGAATGACACTCATAAAGCCTAACATATAGTGGACCCATGGCCTCACATAAGAGCCAAATATACAACACCATTGGCCTCACTCAAGCATTTAATATAAGTCCCGAAGGGCCTCTCACATGGGCCTAACATACATCACAATGGGCTCCATCGCCTGGCCCTCAAATGCATCACAATGGGCCTCATCACATAGGCCTCATATAGATCACATTGGGCCTTATATACGGGCAGAATACACATCATAACAAGCCTTAAATACAAGCCGCATATACATCACATTAGGCCTCAAACACGGGTAGAATATTCATCATAATCAGAATCCGCAATCGGCCACGATGATTAGCCTCGATCGATAATCGGCCAATCGGCCATGACAATCATAATCGGTAATCGGCCACGATAATCGGCCTTGATCGATAATCGGTCAATCGGCCACGATAATCAGAATCGGTAATCGGTCATGATAATCGGAATCGGTAATCGGTCACGTCAATTGAAATTAATCGATAAACAAAGTCAGCAAATCGGTCACGTCGATCAGAATCGGCAATTGGTCATGATAATCGGAATCGATCGATAATCAGAATCAGCAAACCAGTCACATCAATCAAAAATTAAAAATCGATCGCGACAATCGGAATCAGTTGATAACTAGAATTGGCAAATTGATCACATCAATCGAAATCGGCAATCGATCGCGACAATCGGAATCGGTCGATAATCAGAATTGGTAAAATTGGTCACATCAATCGGTTGCGACAATCGAAATCGGTCGATAATCAGATCGGCAAAATTGGTCACATCAGTCAGAATCGGCAATCGGTCGCAACAATCGGAATTGATCGATAATCAGAATTGACAAATCGGTCACATCAATCGAAATCGACAATCGATCGCGACAATCGGAATCGATTGATAATCAGAATCGACAAATCGGTCACATCAATCAGAATCGATAATCGGCCTCTACGCAGGGCGGGATCCCTGGATGGACAGTCGATAATGGACCAAACAATATTAATGGGGCCCAATCGTTTAGGGTAACCCACAAGAGAATGATGGGAATGGGTCTAACCAGGCCTAATGGAAGGTCACGATGCGGACATTCAACCATCATTGCCCATCAATGTGGACATTCAACCAACATTGCTCCTAAGGAGTGGCCCATATAGGGTCGAACAGACAGTGAGCCCACGGCCTCACACAAGGGTTTAATATACATCACCATAGGCCTTGCCTATAGACCTCAAATACATTATAATGGGCCTTGCCCATGGGCCTTAGATTCAAGCAGGTGGGCCCCATCATATGGGACTTAAAATGCAAGGCAAGTGGGCCCTGTTACATGGGTCAAAATATAAACAGGTGGGCCTCGTATACATTTCAAAAATGAATCATTTCGAGGATCATCTAAACCACACACTAAATAGCGGCGGAGATGATGATTAAAAAATCATCTGGACCAAACTATAAATATCAGTGGAGATAACAAATCACAAGGCCCACCATAAAATTTATTCTCCATCCAATCTGATCATAAGGTCACAAAGACTTGGATTAAAAGAGAAAAACAAATTTCATATTGATCCAGAACTTCTTTGACCCAAAGAGGATTTCAATGGTAGACGTTCAATCTCCACTGATTTCTATAGTGTGGTCCACCTGATAAATCTACCCAGCCTTTAGGCAAGCTCACCAATAGGATGGATGGTGTGGATACAACAAATACATCAGGGTGGATCCCACTACCCCATTACTGGATGGTGGGGATAAAACACATACCATACAAGGTGGGCCCCCACATGCTGGCAAAGTAGACGAACAGTGAGGATAAAGGCCAAGCATCATGTAGGGCCCCTGGATGGTAGGGATGGAATACATATATCATGGTGGGCTAGAGACGACGTGGATATAAAACACTTGCATCAAGGTTGTCATGCCCTAAACCGAAAAATTGGATTCACAAGAATCTCGATTGCCGAGTTCAGTACTGACAGCTTCTGTAGTACCCCATTCTCGGCTTCTAGCATCCATACGCCAGATTCCGATCCTCGGATCCTACAAGGAGGATTTTTTTTTGGTACATTTAACTCACAATAAGTATAACTACAAGATTACCCAATTCATAAAGGCAACATCATCGTCACATATCCACTAATATAATCATTTGAGTACAATGCTGAAAGGAAAATACATAAATCGAAAATCAAGCTTCAGAAGACCGCTGCATGCTCTAAGTTCAACACTGCTGCAACCTAACATCACCTGCACGCATCTATCATGCATAAGCTTATAGAAAGCTTAGAGGGTGGTGTAAGTGTGTGCATTAGGTAAGTGTCAAGTATTTAATACAATATCATAATCATACAATACCGAAAAACTAGTAATCCATAAACCATACAATGTCTGAATAAGTAGAAACACTGATAAAATCATGAATTATCAGAGTAAGCAGAAATACTGACAAGATCATAAATCATAGGGTAACAGAGTAAGCAGAAGTATGGACAAGTCCATAAGTCAATCAATATTCGAATACGTAATATAGAACAGCTATGCACTAAGGAGTCATAAAGAGCTAAATATCAGATGCCGAGGATGTAATGCAATATACAAATCCTGCTAAGTCTGTCTAGGCCATATAAGTGCAGAAATGTAGCAACTCAAAATGTCATAAGCCTACGGATGTAATGCAATATGCGATGCGAGTGAAATGACCATGCTGGAGTGTGATGTCGGGATGATAGTACGTAGTATCGCAGGCTACGAGGTCCACCACAAGGGACTTCTATCCAAACCAGTCTCATACCTAAATTTGGATAGTCAGACTCAATGGTAAACTCCTGATCTCAGGTTAGTCGCGCGCCCAACCGAAATCCTTGCTATAACGAAGGTACACAATAATTAGTTGCGCACCACCAGCCCGAGTGGATAGTGAATGAATGAATATGTAACTCCTACTCAATAAGTTCACATATCAGTACGGTTCCTCTCTGGAAATCACTGGGGTCTATTACACTCCCAAACCAGATTACCGTCCCATCACGCGCAACAAGATGAGTGGAAGAGACCTCACTATCCGCCTGCCAATATCGGGCTCAGCTCGTCGATAGCGGATCCATTCCTCGAGCTGGTCAGACTCAGCCTAGCATTACCCCCTCCTCTCGGGCAGGTAAGGCCGCACTCCCTTCCAATCGACCATGACACAGTGAGAGACGCGGCCTAACGGTATACGGCCCTCATGCGCTCATACATCCACTCGGTCTAGACGTTGGAGCAACCTCTGGAACCAAGAGGATTTAGAGACTCTCACCCAGGGATATCTATAACACTCCATGTAAAATAGATTTTCGGTGTCCCATCTAGCCATCCATGAAATGCCTGTGGAGGCTACGACCCTGATGTCGCTAGGGCGTACAGTACAACACAATGCAATGCAAGATGCATGAGTCATGCAATCTAGTCATGCATCTATCCAGCGCATACCGCGTGCTTATGTGAGATAATCCAGCCTATCAGGGACTCTCATAACAACATGCCCAATGACGAATGCAATGGTCAACTACATCTCATAACAAACATGCAGATGATGCGTATGGGCATGTATCATGATGCTATGCTGTCACATACTCATAATCGATATCTATAACCGGCATCAACAATTGACCTCGACAATGTGGACATTTAACTAACATTACCTCAAGGAATGACCCTCATAGATCCTAACATATAGTGGACCCATGACCTCACACAAGGACCTAATATATAACACAATGGGCCTTGCTCAAGGCCACATATACATAGCAGGTGGGCCTTGCTCATGGGCCTCAAATACATTAAATGGGTCATACCTCATGGGTCTATTACATATCACAATGGGCCTTGCCCATAGGCCACGAATACATCATAATGGGCCTTGCCCATGGACCTCGAGTACATCACAATGGACCCCATCACATAGACCTCATACTCATCATATTAGGTCTTAAACACGGGCTGCACATACATTACATAGGCCGAATACACATCTCAATGGGCCTCAACTACAGGTCGCATATACATCATATAGGTCTCAACAATAGGCCTTGACAATCAAAATCGGCCTTAACAATTGGATTTGACACTCAGAACCGACCTCGATACTCGGCCTCGACAATTAGAATCGGCCTCAACGAATCGGCCTATGCAATCGGTATCAATGCGAATGGGCCTAACTAGGCCTAAGGGAAGGTCACCATGCGAACGTTTAACCACCATTACCCAAAAATGTGGACATTCAACCAACACTACTCCTAAGCAGTGGTCCACATAGAGTAAACATAAGGTGGGCCCAAATATCCAACAAGTAGCCTCAAATAGTCATCACAGGTGAGCCTTACACATATAGCACGTGGGCCCATACATCATGGCGGGTCGAGACATTTGGCCGCTCTAATGGGTCTCATACACATCAAGTTGGGCCTCGATAACTAGGCAGGAAACATATCACAATGGGCTACGACATATGGGCTGGGAATACTTTACAATGGGCCTCGACCCATAGGCCGAAAATATATCTCAGTGGGCCTTACCAAATGGGCCATAAACACATCCTAATGGGCCTCAACCATGGGCCTCTAACATATCATAACGGGCCTTGCATCAATGAGCTGCACTAATGGGACTCATACCATCAAGTGGGTTGGATCAATGGGCCGCACAAATGCACAATAGGTAGGCCCTGCACATGCAGCAGATGGGCCCCACCAGATGGTTAGTGTGGATATAGGATGCATACATCTAATGGGTCACACATCCCACAGATGGTGTGAATAAGACATTCATCGAGGTTGGCCCTATATGACCTGGATGGTTAGGGTGGAACATAAGAGGTGGGCTCTGCTCACGGGTTCCAAATACATTACAATGAGCCTTACCAAATGGGTTTTGAACACATATCAATGGGCCTCAACCCATGGGCCCTAATATATATATATATATATCATAATGGGGTGCCTGCCCTGGATGATGTGGATAAAAATACATCATGGTGCATCCCATCCAAATAGTTGGACAGTATGGATATAAAAACATATATATTATGTGGGATCCATGTGTATAACGGATGCATCAAGGTGGGCCTCACACAGATGGACTGCATGGAATAAAATGCATATGTCACATGGGTTCCACATCCCACGGCCAAAGATTTGGGTGGTGTGGATAAATACGTCATGCTAGCCCACACTGCATATGGACGGTATACTTATTCAACATGTATAATAACATATAATAAGGAGAGCCCCACCACCTAGTAGCTGCTGGATGATGTGAATATAGAATGTATGCATCAAGGTGGGCACCTCGAATGGACCACAAAATACATCAAAGTGGGCCCAAAAAATGGGCCACAAAATACATCAAAGTGGGCTTGACGAATGGGCCATAAGGTACATCAAAGTGGGCCCGACAAATGGGCCACAAAATACATCAAAGTGGGCCTAACAAATGGGCCATAAGGTACATCAAAGTGGGCCCGACAAATGGGCCACAAAATATATCAAAGTGGGCCTGACGAATGGACCACAAGGTACATCAAAGTGGGCCCGAAAAATGGGCCACAAAATACATCAAAGTGGGCCCGACAAATGGACTACAAAATACATCAAAGTGGGCCTGACGAATGGGCCACAAGGTACATCAAAGTGGGCCCGACAAATGGGCCACAAAATACATTAAAGTGGGCCTCATAACATGGGCCTCCTATATATTAAGGTGGGCCCCACTAGATGGGCCACAAATACACCACGATGGGCCTGGTCACATGGGCCTCATATATACTCAGGTGGACCCCAACAATAGGCTACAATACATCAAGATGGGCCTCCTCACATGGGTTATACATACATCAAATGGGCCACACTAATGGGCCCCATGTGTATCAAATGGGCCACACCCAAATAAAAGTGGTGATAATGACTTTCACCATTTAAGTTCCTAAGACCCATCATAACATATGTTTCTCATCCAACATATTCATAAATTAACTTAATGATAGATGAAGTGGAACAAATATCAGCTTAATAGGAAACTCCCATGGCTTTTCGAAATTTTGAAAGGTGGACGTCATTGTCCACTACCTTAAATGGTAGGGTCCACTTGAACTTTAGATCTGACTTATTTTATTTATTTATTTTTAATTATTTTTGTCTTAAGCCTGTGAAGATGAGCTTGCTAAATGGTTGGACGGTTTAAATGCAACACATGCATCAAGGGGGGGGGGGGGGGGGGGGGGGGTCCACATAAGCTATGGATTTGACTCATTCTTTAGCTCACTCCATGAAATGAGCTTTTAAAATGGATGGACAGCTTGGATGCAACACATGCATTATGGTTGATCCCATGAAGGCCCACCATCATGTATATATTATATAATATAATATAATATCGATATATAATATATATAATACATACCATATGTATACACACACACACACACACACACACACACACACACACACATACACACATGCACACACATCAGCCCCACACATGGGGTGGTCCCACCGTCCAGGTGTGGACGGTGGTGTGAACAAACACGTGTTGTTGGTGGGGTCCACTAGTCGTACAGCAGCAGCTGGACGACATTAATAAAACACATACATCCACGTGTGGGCAGCATCATCCGCCTTGACGGTATGAATAAAACACATGCATCATAGTGGGTACCATGTGAGGCCCACTATAATGTTTATATGCCATCCGACCCGTTGATAAGGTCACGTAGACCCAAATGAAGAGGGAAAACAAATTTCATGTTGATCCAAAGCTGCTGGATGCTCAAAGAGTCTCAATCGTAGGCGTTTAACTCAACACTGTTTCCTATGATGTGGGCCACTTGGGTCCCAGATCAAGCTAATTTTTGGCAGTAACTCATTTCAAAACGGGGCCCGCTAACTGAACGACATGGATGAAAAGAACATATTATGGTGGGGCCCATGGCTGGGACCGTGGATCTTTGGTCGTCCGCCCACAGCGCAGACGCGTGCGCGTCCTTTCTCTCTGACAACAACAGCAGTAGTGCTGGTGTTCTTCTTATTTTTATTTTGGAAAAAACTGAGATTTTAGGTTTTTCCATATGTGGGGCCCGCAACAGCTGAATTCAGCCCATCTATTGCACTTCATGGCTCAAGACCAACTAAATGAGCCCAATATGCAGAAATATTTCGGCGTACCGAAACATCAGGGTGAGTTTTAACAGTAAAAAGACTATTTTCTTTGGTATGGCCCATTAGATAAAAATAAGACCAACCAAATGAGCCCATACAAATGAGCCCATACATGACTTCTTCCTCACCTTAGAAAACTATGGACGGTTGCTCTTGGGAGCTTGCTTGAAAATGCAGAAATGAGAGAGAGAGAGAGAGAGAGAGAGAGAGAGAGAGAGAGAGAGAGAGAGAGAGAGAGGGGATGGGATGTGAGTGATGGGTGAGGTGTACTTGACATTTAAGGGATGGGTTGCTTTGGTAAGGGAGTGATGGAATATGTACTTGATATATGAAGTGATTGACGTGTACTTGATTGATGAGACATGTTGTAAAGATTCTCTTGGGATTGTAAATGCGCGGCGTTTTATCGAATTAAACGCGGGCCCACATCTCCTGGCCAGGGTATCGTCTCAACGCGAGAGACGCGGCATCGGAACCGCGGCGATGGCGCGGTCGCTAGGGTACAAGTCTCGGGTTTAGCCTACTCTGAAAAATAGGATACGACTTATGATTATGCACAAACGCCAGATACAGAGCATGAGTTGCCAAAATTCGACTGGGGGGACCGCGGAAGCCTATGGAACAATATGGGTTAGGATACAAGTCTTACAAAGGTGGTCCCACCTGCCCACACGTGTCACACATGTGGGGCGGGCCTCACACCCAAAGAAGATGGTCAAAGTGTATGGAAGACATACATCATAGCTAGTCCACCGTCCAAAGGGCTGGACGGTGTGGATATATCCCACGTACATCGTCGGGGCCCACCGTCCATTGGATGATGCAGCCACAAATACACCAAGGTGGGTCCCATGGTTTCGTCAGATGGACGTACGACTTGGATATACAATGCATCATGGAGGGGCTCACACAAGTGGACAGTATAGATGAAGCACATACGTCGGTGGGGTCCGCACCAAAGGACAGGTGGACGGCAGTGGATATACAATACATTCACCAAGGTGTGTCCCACCCCCACACGTTTCACACATGTGGGGTGGGCCCACACCTCTAAATGGAAGGACGGTTTGATATAACAAATACCTCATAATCAGCCCACCGTCCTGGACAGATGGACGGTGGGGGTTAAATACATCAAGGAGGTGCCTACACACGCACAAGGTAGGCCTCATTAGTGGGCCCCATAGCCCCTAGCTGGGCTTCAAACAAAATTCATAGTGGGCCCAAAAAAATGCTAAATGGAAGACGTCCTGACTGTTTCTTACGGTGTGGATTAATTGAGACCTAGATCTGTCACATCCTTAGGCCCACGGCCTAAAATGACATGGGAAAATGGATGGACGGTATGGATAGCATACATACCACAGTGGGTCCCACCTAGGGACGGTTCATCAGAACCTGTCCAGGTGGGCCTGGCAGTTGTGCATCTTGGTGGGGCCAGTGGCTAGGCAGACCCCTGCCCGCTGGACTGACCCATCTGGTTTAGGCCCTTGAATGATCAGGAAGCTGGATGGATGGTCTGGATATACTGCACACGTCAAGATGGGGTCCACGCATGTGACCCAGCAGCTACAGGTTCAAGCTGATATTTATGTTTCCTATCAGATAGGCAAGCCACCGCAATCAACAGGGTGGGCCTGTCTACTGGACGGCTGGATCATCCGATCATGGACAGACGGTCTAGATGGTCTACCAAAGGAAGGTGTGGGTACATTACATCCATCAGGGTGGGGTCTACGTCAGTGTGGCCCACCAACGTTCGCATAAAAACTGATATATTTGTGTTTTCTTACGTCCAGGGTAGCCTGGCAGGCTGGACGGTTGCCAGCGGCTAGCCTAATCAGATTGGTGGGCCCACATCACAAAAATGATCTCCACAAATGGGCGGTGTGGATGTAGATTACGTACATCAAGGTGGGGTACACATAAGTGTGGCCCACCACTTCAAACAAAGCTGGGATTTGTGTATTCGCTGTCCAACGGTCCTGCTGCTGGACGACAGTTTAACCGGCTGAATCTGGCCCTGCTGGATCATGATTTGGATGATCTGAGGAGGGACGGTTGGGATCAAATACACACGTCATGGGAGGGTCCACGCAGGTGGGCCACACGCCCCCAGGATCAAGCTAATATATGTGTTTTTCCCTTCATTAGAGCCTGGGATCGCTGGACGTCCAACAACTTGGACAGCAAGGGCGTCTTTGCTGCTGGATGGTCCAAATCCCTTTTACATCCATCAGGGTGGGCCACAAAATATGGGGGAGAGAGAGAGAGAGAGAGAGAGAGAGAGAGAGAGAGAGAGAGAGAGAGATGAAATGGAGGGACGTGAGTAGCGGAGGGACCCCGCCACTATGGGTCCCTCTTTGAACAGTTCATACATCAGGATAGGTCCCACCATATGTGGGCCCTCTAATCAATAAAATCACACAAAAATCATGCACCTATGCTTCTTGTTGGACTTCTTCTTTCATCAACACACCCTATAGTTTCAAAGGGTGCGATTCAATGGTCGAGATTGATTTTAGAGGATGAGATTGGGTGGTAGGGAGTGGGCCATGCCAAGCTTCTCTCATGGAGCTTGGACAATGGACCCTCATGGGGTTGCCTGGGAGAATGAGAGAGAGAGGTGTAAGAGAGAGAGAGAGAGATGGGTGAGTGATGGGGTGTGATGAGTGAGTGATAGATGTGTACTTGTGTAAGAAGAGTATTGACTTTTGGGGAGGGTATTTGTACTTGGGGATGGGATGGAGTAATGGGTTGTACTTTGATTGATTGATATGATGTGGTGTAGAGATTCTCTCGGGATTGCAACACACAGTGTTTTCCTTAAACTGAACACAGGCCCACATCTCCTACCTAGGGTATCGCCTCAGTGAGTGAGATGCGGCATCGGAACCGCACCGGTGCAGTTGTCAGGGTACAAGTCTTGAGTTGAGTCGACTATGGAATACGAGATATGACTCGGGATCTCGTGTAAATGTCGATAGCAGATCGCGGGTCACCGAAATTCAACCGGGACGACCGCGGAGGTATATGGAATGGTACAGCATAAGATACGGGTCTTACAGAACGTCGGGTGCATGGGCTTAGTTGGACGTCGCATTTCTACATTTTTTATCTTTTTTGGAATTGTATGTTAATCCCATCTGTGGACTCGTACTCTGGAAGAAATCACACTATCTATATTTTGATTTGCATATTTTCTTTCATCACATTAATTTTGGAGTATGATACATTGTTTAGTATAATTCTATGCATGCTTAAATGCCTAAAATAGAAGTCATTGAGAAGTTGACTTTTTCAAAGCATAAGTGATGTTCAGAATCTTAAGAGTCGAGCTTTACTCGACCCTTGAAATTTGGGGCATTACAGAGTTGCATAGTGTATTTGTAATAATATAATTATGTTTATCTAGTAGCACCATGTCATCTATTAAGAGAAAGTGGTGGGGCAAAGAATGCTCATGCTACAATAGTTATCAGTACAAATGACAAGTTTAGAAGTAAGGAAGGTAAGTATTGCTGAAACGGTTTTAGTAACCATCCGAATATAAGAAGATTTCAGATGGTCAGGTTAAGTCTATAAATAGCAAAGGAATTTAGCAGAATAAATTATCTCATACCAACCAAACTAAACCAATTTTTTTTAAAAAAATTATTAGTCATTTACATTCCTTAGTGTAATCCTTATCTTTACCTACTATTTACATTCCTTAATGTAATTTATAGTAGTAATCAAGTAGTTGTTAACTTTAGCTGTAATTCGCTCATATACTCAATTCAATTCGAGTATCAAGCAAAGTACTCTATCTAAAGAGGCATTCTTTAGTTGCTTTCTATATCCGACTGTAAGAATTTCATTTTCATTTTATCTGTACTAAAGAGAAAAAGTCCTTTCATACAGAAGATAAATGTGAGACCCATTTTTAGAGGATGAATCCTACCCCCCAGACTATCGCCTGATTATCTTAAGCAACGACAAGTGCCCAATCTTATTTAAACTCGGTTATATACAGTTGATTTCTGACATATATGCCTATCTTGGCACTTAGGGTTGTAGCTATTTAGTTTAAATTGAACACATTCAATTCTGGCACACTTACACTAATCATGTGACCAAATTTGAAAATAAACCACAACAAAAATTTGGCACGCCCGATGGGACCCGTCCTATTTTACTTATCAGTGCAACATTGCCTATCGACCAATCAGAAATATGAATAGAAAAAATACTCGAATTACTAGGGCTGAATCCTCGACACCAACTGCATTACCTCCAATTGATGACGTGTTAGTTCAAGCAGCCCCCAAATCATTGAATCTAAACAATAGTCCAACACTCGATCCCATAGACTAGGAGGGGGCATTGACTTCTCGAACCGCATCTCTTGAAGAGATAATGGTCAGACTCCAAGATGTGCAAATGAGTATTCAACATGTTTAAGAATATGAGAAATCTCAAGTAGAGTTGGTATATGCTCAGGTCGATCAATTTCGTGTTCAAATTGAGATTATGAACAAATTGATGACTAACTAAACCGAGGCCATGTATCGATTGATGGCCATCATCATTGAAAGGTCACATATGGTAACGTTGTATCATGTCGAAAGAAGTTCTATTGGTAACATTGTTTAGTCGCCATTGATGCCTCCCCTACAGTAGAGCTCACCTCCCGTCCTAATCCGGGATAGGTGGAACATTCTATAAGTGCTATGATTTTATATCCCTTTGGTTGTCAAATTTTGTGGTGCCAAAACCTATATCTATGTCTTGTATATCTTGTGTTTTATGTTTGAAGACTATTCATTACATCGCATTTCAAAACAAGATCTTAAATGAAGAAAGTTTTCAAGATATGGATGAAGAATTCAAGAATTGAAGTCTTCAAATTTGCATGTTCAAGATTCAATCAAGTTCAAGGATATTAGAAGAATTTGTCAAGTCAAGATCAAGCTCAAGAAGGCCTACTATAAGTTTTGTATATTCTCAAGCTTCTCTTATGGATCATCCGAGTGTTCAGACTTTCAAGTCCAACTCACTTTTAAGGTTTGTTTGACCTTAGATTGACCTTAAGATGAGCTTTACAGTAGGTCATTCTGGATACATAACTCATATATTTTAATATGCTTGTTTGAGGTATTATAAGACCAGTCCTAGGAACTTCAAGACCAGTCCTAGCTTTGCTACGACCAGTCTTAAATTTTTCAGGACCAGTCGTAGGTTGTTGAAGATTTTTGGATCTTTCTGGCTGTCTTATGACCAGTCCTGGACATCCTACGACCAGTCCTATGAGTTCTACGACTCATCCTTTGACCGGTTGTAGCCCTACGACTCAAACTCCAGCAACCAATTTTGGGGTCCTACGACCAGTTGTAGGTGTCTCACGACCAGTCGTAGGTGGCCTACGACCGGTCGTAGACCGCCCAGGACCGGTCGTGAAACAAAAAATCCAATCCTGCGAAAATCTTTGAAAATCTTTGAAGCTACGACCAGTCCTAGGATCCTAAGACCAGTCGTAGACGAGATTTTCAAGCTATAAATAGTGCACGAACTTCAGAGTTTTAGCAATTCAATTCAACTCTTTTCAAGCAATCTTTAAGCTATTCTCTGAGATAAGTTTGTGTTTGTTTTAAGCTAGTTTGTGCTTATTTAATATTCCTTTTGCTAGCTTATTTTTATTTGATTTTGATCTACATTCCAATCTTATTAGAAAAGGGGAAATTCTGATATTCCTTCTTCTTGGATTCAAAATCAAATAGAACTAGCCGTTTTTGATTTAAAATCAATTAGACTTAGAACCATTCTTAAAGTGACTATTGGACTTTGAACGTTGAATCGAACTTCTACTCCGATTGGTTCTACTAGGCTTCTTCAAAAGGCGATTCAGGTATTTTACATTTTTGTAATTTACTTTCTCTGGTTTTTGTTTGAGATTCTCCAGAAAAATCTCATTATATTGGTTATCTGAGGAGAGCCAGAAAACTCAGATTGTGGGGATTTTTGGATTGTATAAGCCCGAGATCAAAGACACAATTGTGAAGGTTTTAGGTGAACCTGTGAAACCTATTTTGATAGTGCATGCTAATATCCCCTGTGTGAGGATATTAGGAGTGGAGTAGCAATTTGTATGGCTGTTGGATAACAGTTGGTGTACACACAGGCGAACCACTATATATCGTTGTGTTGTGGATGTGTTTTTGTTCACTCCCCAAGTGCAGGGTTATGATGTAGTAATAACTCGGTAAGATCGAGGTCGAATCCCAAGGACTGAAACCTGTACGTAATCTAAAATTAATTAGAAATAAAACTAGGCTAAGATGAAATCTAAACTGAATGTAATTTGAGGAATAATGATGAAAATATTAATCTAAAATTTATAGGAGAAATCAGAGATAGGAAACTAGGGATTCAGAGGATCCACTTGTAGAGATCAGGGAGAACTTATGCTTGCATAAAAAATCATGGAAATTACTGAACTGCCGTTGATCTAGTTTTCAAAGAGATGGAAGGTGTATGAATTAGAATGGATTTCATCACCAAACCATGCCCAAGAGACTATGACAAACAATAGAATTAAACTAATTACCAACCAATCACATGCTATGAAAGTTAGGAAGGGTACCGTCATCCGACCATGCCCAGGAGACTATGGTGAACAACAGGGCTTCATGACATCATAAACATAAAGAAGAAGAAGGAATACTCAAAGCCATTGCAGACCCACTGTAATTTTAGTCACAACAGACCATTAAAGACTAAAAACATTCCCATAATAATCAACTAAATCAACATTAATTCATGTATTAAAATTAAATTAAAATCATAAAATCTCCCATCTCACTACAAGCTTCACCTCTTAGCCCTAGCTAAGAGGTTTAGCCAGCCATGAATGGGCTGGATCTCTTCAAAAATTATAAAAGAATAGAAAAGAAAATAAATAGATAAAAACTAAAATTACTCTCTCTCTCTCTCCTTCGTAGATGATATGCACGTCCAAGCTCCTAGCCTCCAAGCTCTGATCTTCCTCCCAAGACTTCAATCCATGCTCCCCACGTCCAAAACCTCCTTATATAACTGCTGGAGTGGTGAAAGTCGGATTTGAATTGGATTTGGAAAGCTATGCATGCCTAGTGAAAGCTTTTTCGCGGCCAAGTTCGGTGCCTCGAAACACGTCACTTTCCTTGCTCAAATTCTAAAGAAACACCGTCCCTTAGTACTTTCTTGGGTCCTCTACATGATAGACGGTTCAGATCTGCCATATGATCAAAGATGGTGGGCCAAAATTGCCTGGAAAAGTCAGTTTTCGCAGATGTGCGAAACCTTTCGCACCATTTCGCTGTTGTGATCGGTGGGCCCCATAGAAGCATTTTATGAAAAATCCACCCCGTCCATTGGATTCAGAATGAAATTTCAGTAAAGAATGAGTGATTTTGAACGTCCATTGACGTGGCCCAAAGAAGAAATCACAAAAGGATCAGTTTTGAACGTTGCAGGGCAGCCCTTTTGTGGCCTCTGTATCTCACAGGTATGCACGCATGGGTGAAAAGTGGCAACATGGTTTTGAAGTATTCAATGCCGTCTACACGGTGGACGGTTCGGATTAAGCTTACAGGGCACGTGTGGGGCCCACTAGCTTTCGCAAAACGGCCAGCGGCCGTGCATTACGCGGCACGTAAGAATTTTTTTTTTTTTTTTTTCTTTCGGTCAGAGACGGTCAAGCTGTCTCTGACGCTTGCCGTGCACGGCTAGTGCATATATGCGCTATGCACATTTTGTATATGTGGGGTCCACGATGATGTATTTCTGAAATCTGATCCAGTCATTCATCTTCTCATATTATTTAAGCCACCAATACCAAAGTTGAGGAAGTTCCAGATATCAGGTGGGCCCTAAATTGAATATTAATGGGCTGATCTATCTGTTGGCCCACTTCCCAAGATCTTTAATGGCTGAAATTTTATATGTACGGTTAATTTATGGCCCTCATCACGTGTATAAATTTTTGAGTCAATCGGATAGCGGGAACCATGTGATCTTGCATTCTACACCAATTTCAGGCCATTTGCAAGTGAACGGCTGGAATTTCTCGGGTCCCTGGCGTGCATATTTGTCGATTTTAGTCCCTGGAGTCCGTTCCTTGCCCTGGTGATTATCAGAACGTTAAATCTAAGCTTTTGGCATCCTTTTTCAGTCAACTCTCCTAATCACACCCTGCAACAAAACACGATTAAAACCGGGCGTTAAATGGTATTATGCTCGTAAATCTAAGTAATAAATGGGGTCTAATATGCACTATTTGACCCTCAACAGTTTTTCTCTTTCATTCTTTTATTCATTCTGTTTTGTGGAGAGTGTTTGTGGATGAATGTTGTAATCACTTCAAGCAAGTGTGGATGAATGTTGTAATAACTTAGGCTTTATTTTCTGCAAGTTATTTTGATTTCCTTGCTTTTTATTCCTCATTGGTTTGTGATACAAGGACGTTCTAGAAATAAGGTTGTCCTACCTTAAACCTTTGGTTTTTGGTGTAAGGTTGTCCTTAGAACTGATAAAGTATCAATCTCTTTATTTTAAGCTATTAAGATTATTTTATATTCAGCATTGTGCTTTATTTCTTTGTTTATTCCACTATTATAAGTTTTATTTGACATTGCCCTATTCACCCCCCCTCTAGGACATATAGCTAGGCCCTTTCACATTCCACCGCACGCCAAGTTCAGAGGACTAGAGTGGGAGGTTAGAAATTTTGTTTCTAAAGTTATAAATCAGGGTATGACAGGAGGATAACCCTTTCATCATTTTTCAGAAATTCGTTGTTTCATGAGGGATATAACCGGATAAGTCTTGATCTTTCGCCCATGGTTGAATTACAGTAGATAGATCGTGACCAGATCATTCAAATGGTCCAAGAGATTATAGGCTAGGTCAACGACCGTAATACCATCCCGATGTACCATAAGCCTTATCCCGAATGGATTAACTGACAACACCTATTGTCAAGGAACTATCGATCGGATTTTACCCTATTTACGGGTGATCCTGGTTAATCGACCATTGAGAAGGTAAGTCGATTTACTATGCAGTTGCAACTATTTGGTCATTCATTGACGACATTGGCCTTTACTCCGTACTCCAACTTCCTACCAAATTCAGTCCATACCTGGTAAGAGATGAAGGAAAAGTTTCATGCCCAATTCTTTTCTAAGGACAGGGAGATGATCGTGGCTGATCTCGCATGTTTCTAATAGTTGACAAGGGAATCTTGCGAGAGTTACATTACTTAGTTTAAAAGAGTGAAAATTCAATGCAAGCTCGTCACAACTGAGGCTGAATTTGTGCAATTTGCATAAGACGGCCTAAAATATAATCTCTGAAAGAAATTTATTGAAATGGAGTTTGCAAATTTGTACAATTTAACTCAGAAAGTTTCTAGGCACAAGGAGCTTATCCAAGAAGGCCAACTAGGCAAAAAAAAATTCATCAATCAAAACATATTATCATGAACGCACCTATAAGATTGAGATTGCCAAGGTAGTGGCAAAAAATTCACTCATTTACTTAATGCTGGTCAATGCGGAAATAACTATGTCGACTACGTAAAAGGCTGAGAAGATATATACCTTTGATATCACCTAAGCTGCTGAGATATTCGAGATACTGTTAGTAGGAAAGTTTATTAAAGTTCTCATTAATCACAAAATATCTATGATCAACGAATTAAAAAAAGGTTGAATATTGTAAATGGCATGGAACACATTCTCACTCTAACAACTGTGTTATATTCAGGAACGTCGTCCATGATAACATTAATCGTGGACTGTTGAAATTCCTGAAAAAAATACAAAAAGTAATGCTAATAAATACTGACTCATTCCCGCCTAATATGAATATTAACACACACACACACACACACACACACACACACACACACACACACACACACACACACACACACATATATATATATATATATATATATATATATATATATAATGAATCTGTAGAGATTGGATCGACTGAGGAAGAGAGTGGATCTTGGTCCTGGTCATTACCACGGCATATTGTGATGGTTGAGATTGGGACGATACTAGTCACATACAATGACCACAAGTTTCGCAAAATAATCAAGAGTAATGAAATGGTCGAGTCTCATCACTATGCAGCCGATGTGCCTGAATGACCCAAGACGTGTTAGCTCCACCTCGGCTAGCAAGGCAGGTCGAACATGTAACTCCTAAAAAGATTGATAGTAGAAACACCTATCAATCACGAAAAGCATTCCCACCCCTTAATTGCCAGCCTCAGTAAAAACTTCTAGGTCAAATGATGGTCAAGCCTCCACCAACTTAAAAAGGAGTGTGGAAAAGGGTTATGCATCTCAAATTCTAGGCCACCCTTGCAACTTGACTCGAATGTAGAGACGCCATTAGTAGCAGTATCAAGCAACCATGAGAAGAGAATTGACATAAATTGAGAATGCATGTTGGTTAAGAACTATCCAGTCATGACCATTTTGGAGAGTTTCTCAATCGTAGGAACAACTAACTGTAAACATAGTCGAAGTAATTTTAAAACCTATCGTGAACAGTCAGGTCACAAAAGACAGTACCTAGTCTAATAGTACTATAAAATTAAGCAATATTGGTAATCGTGATGACGTATCTGATTATCTCAAGATGAGCGATTTTTAGGGGATGATTTGTTGATTGCGAATTGCTCAATGAGATTGAGCACTACTCGAAAAGTTTGTTGTTTTGATAATACAATTTCATAGCAGTTTTGCACCTCTTTTAGCTTTATTTATCATATTCAAATTAGTCTCCTAAGGCTAAGGGATGATCAATAAGGTTTACCTATAAGGCTAAAGATCATTTAGAGGTTTAAGAAGTTTTTTTGGGTCAAGGGTTAGGGTCAGCAAGGCGCCTCATTTATCTATTCTTTGCTCCTTGATATGCATGTCCTCTTGTGTCCATGGTCTTCAACATTCAAAGGCTCAATTGACTACTTAACACATAGACTCACATGATTGACAAATAAGATATACATATCAGTACATTAACACTCATTGGTCCACATCATCGCCGATAGGGGTGCACTTGGAATTGATGGAACTGGTAAACCGGATCGGAATCGACTAAACCGCACGGTCTGGTCCGATTTTGAAGCACACCGATTCCGGTCCTGAAAATCAAAGAACTGGTTAGTTCGATTCAGTTCTTAGTTTGGGGTTCTGTACAGCTGAATTGGACCGTAGAACTGAACCTTGGATCCGTACCTCGAACCAGACCCCTCAGTTAATAAATATTTAAATTTATTTTTTAAAAAATATAAAAAGTAAAAACAGAAAAAAGAAGTGTCTAATCTTTCTTTATTCTCCCCCTCTTTCATAGCCTCTCTTTGTCTCTCAAAAACCTTGCAATTGGATTAGATTATAAAAAACTATGCAATTGGGTTGGATTATAAAAATAATACATGCAATTGGGCTGGATTGTAAAAAGTGTAGAACCATAGAACTGAATCGGAATCAAACAAATTTTTTATGGTTCAGTTCCGATTCAATTCTAGCTATGGTGCAAACAGTCCGGTTCCCGTTCTAGTTTTCCTGAAATTGTTGGGAAAGGTTCGGTTTTGGTTTCACCCCAAAACCAGATCGAACCGAACCATGTGCACCCCTAATCATCGATGGCTCTATCTAACAAGATATACAGGAATTTTCTCTCCCAAATAAATTGGGTGCTACATGACATAACTTTTAATGTTCATAGCTTATTTGAGCCCCACAATGATTTATGTTTTAGATTCATACCAACTATCAATTTTAACATATCATTCTAGAATAGGCTTATCAGAAGCTCAAGTGTACCACACCAAAGAAAGCAGTGGGGATTGAACCCCTCTCGTTGAAACCTTCATAGGGTCCACTGTTAGATTTATTTGTCATTTAACCTCTAAGGTCACACAGAGAAAATACAAATTTCAGCTTGACCGGTGCCTTTTATATATGGCCCCAAGAAATTTTCAACATTAGGTGTCTTAGTGTGGCCTACTTTGAGCCTTGGATCTACCTAGTTTTCTGTCTCATTCCATTTAAAAATGGATGGACGGTGTGGATGTGATACATAAATCATAATGAGGCCCACAAAAGTTCTGCATGTCAACACTTACGGTTTTCTACTCTTTACCAGAAATGTGCTGCACCATTGGAGTAGAATAGGTGAGACCCTGGCCTCACCCAAGACGGTCAGGCATTTACCATGGTGCTCACCATGACGTGTGTATCCTGTATCCACTTGGTCCATACGCTTTTTCATATAATTTTAGGGCATCATGGAAAAAAAAAAAAAAGTAGATCCAGTCATAGGTAGACTACAATATAGGAAACGGTGGTGATTGAACATTAATAGGCCACAAAAGTTTTGTATCAAGTTTATATTTGTTTTCTCTTCATCCAAGCTTATGTGAACTAATTAACAGGTTGGATGGAAAATAAAACATATGGAAACATTTAGGTGAGCCGTAAGAAGCTTTTAATAGTAGGGTGTTCAATCAATCACCACTGTTTCCTGGAATATGGTACACCTGATAATTGGATCTTTTAAAATTTTGGTATCATAATCAGAGATCATCTAAAAAAAATGAATGGACAGAATGGATACAGAATACACAAATCAAGGTGGAATCCGTGGGTGAGGCCGGGTCCCACCTAATCCACTCCCCTGCACCACACCGCGACCAACAGAATTTCTTGGGGTGTGAAATGTATGTGGCCCATGATGATGAATTTCTTAGATCCATACGGTTCATTCATTTTTAAAGATCATTCTAGAAAAAAACTCAAAAACAATACAAATTCAAAGCTACCGTGGATCACGTCATGGAAGATAGTAGGAATTGAAGCTACCAATTGAAAACTTCTTAAGCCACAGGAGGCTTTTATCAAGCTGATATTTGTATTTTAACTTCATCCTGTATATGAGATCTTATGAACCGTAGAAAAGTTTCAACGGTAGTATTTTATTCAATCTCCGTTGCTTGGTGTAGTGTAATCCACTTAGCTTTGGATTACCTCATTTTTCGGACCATACTCTATATTTATCACAAAAATCACGGTGGGACTAAAAAAAAAGTTCCATACATTAGAAGCATTGTATAGTTACAAATCTATCTATTTGGAGAGAGAAATCTAGCGTACCTCCTCAGCGGACGCGGATTGCGTCCTACCCCCGCCCGGACAGTACTCCGTCCGGGCAGGGCTATGTGGGGCTCACTGTGATGTAAGTATTTTATCCACACCGTTCATTACTTTTCTCAGATCATTTTAAGATCTAAACAAAAATTGAAGTAGATAAAAATTCTCAATGGACCACATCAAAGGAAGCTGCAGTGATAATGACACCCACCGTTGAAATCTTTCTATGGGCCACCGTGGTGTTTTTTTGCCACCCAACATATTAATAAGGTCATGCAGACTTGGATGAAATGAAAAAAAAAATTTCAGCTTGATCTTACACTTCTCTAGCTCCCAAGAAGTTTTAAATGGTGGACGTTCAATCCCCACTTTATGGTCCACTTCAGCATTTAAACTACTTAAATTTTTTAATCATATTTTAAAATAATCATATAAAAGCGATTAACGGTATAGATAAAATACTTGCATCATGGTGGGCCCCACAGAACCCTGCCCGGATGGATTACTGTCCGGGCGGGGGTAGGACGCAATCCGCGTCCCTTGTTGGCCGAGTCATTGTAAATAACGAATGAGAAGAGACGGCACGGACGCGGATTTCCTGTCAAAGCCTTCGGCAGGAGTTCCTGCGACAGGGATGTATGTAGGGCCCACCATGGTGTTGGTGAGAAATCCATCCTTTCCATCCGTTTTGTGAGCTAATTGCAGGACATGCAACGAAAAATATGGTGAAACAAAAACTCAAGTAGACTGTACGAAAGGAAACAGTGGAGATTCAATGACCATCGCTTGAAACATTTTTATGATCACAAAACTTTCGTATTATGTGAAGGTTTTTCATGTTTTCACTTCATTGCAGTGGGAATGACCTTATAAAGGGTTTAGATGGCTTATAAACATCAGGATTGGACCCAGGAAAGTTTCAATGGTAGGATAATCTTTCCCATGTTTTACCAATCATATGGCCCACCTGAGTTTTATATCCACCATATTTTCGGTCACATGTCCTAAAATAAACTCACAAAACGGATATACGAGTGGATTTCCCACGAACATCACGGTGCCCCACCCACATCCCAGGAACGTTCCGAGAACGTACTTACGCAGTGGCTCTTATCCTACTGAGTAAACTCAGTTGGTCCCACCTTGAATGTATGTCGTCTATCCACACCGTCTATCTGTTATTTCATATAATTTAAGGGGTTGAGCTTAAAATTGAAGCATATCCAAAGATCAAGTGGATCATACCACAGGAAACAGTAAACAGTGGGGATAATGATTTCCACCATCGAAACCTTGCTAGGCCCCACAGTGTTGTTTATTTGTCATAGAAACTTTTAATATGATCAAAACAATATGGATGAAGGGTAAAAACAAATATAAACTTGATCCAAAGCTTCTGTGGCCCCAAGAATTCTTCACTAGTAGAAATTCAATTCTCACTGTTTCCCGTGGTGTGGTCCATTTTAACCTTATATATGCTTCGTATTTGAGCTAGGGCCATACAATTATCTGGTAAAGTGGATGGACGGACTGGATAATATTAAAAAAATCACAGTGGACACCACAGAGTTTACACATTACGCTTAACGTAGTGAGTTAGTACGCAATCCGCTTCCCGGTTTTAGCAGGAAATCTACGTCCGAAATTTCTTGTGCCCTTCACACAGACGATCCCTCTCTCATGGTCTCACTCTCACCTCCCTCGTCTTGGTTTCTTTCCGTATTCGGTATAAATTTCTGTCTCCTCTCTCTCATTTTCTAGTATCAACTATTCCACCATGGAAGAATCCATACCGTTAGATCTAACAATCATATCAGCCAGAGATCTCAGCCACGTAAATCTTTTCACCAAGATGGACGTCTATGCAGTCGCCTCTCTCAGCAGCAACCATCGCCGCAAACACAAGACACACATCCATATGGGCAGTGGCAGAAACCCAAACTGGAACTACCGCACAACAATCAACATTTCCATCACAAACAACCATGGTATCATTCTCAGCTTCAAGCTATTCTCCTCTTGCTTCTTCCACCCTGACCGTCTAATCGGTGAAGTCCTTGTCCCCATCAAAGACCTCCTCGACACCTTTCATTATGGAAGAGATCCCTCAGTCGTCGAGTTCGTGAGTTATCAAGTTAGAAAACCTTCCGGAAAACCACGAGGCATCTTAAACTTCTCTTACGAGTTCAGAGGTGAGGTAACTACAGTCAACTACTCTATTACGGCTCGCTACAACACAACAACTTCATGCTTCCCGCCCTTGCCTGGAGTTATTGCACCTCCGTTGAAAGGCACAACAAGTCTAAGCTTTCAGCCACTGCTTTAGAGTTATTGCTCCTCCCTGGAGAAGCACATTAACTCCAAGCGCCCCAATAATTGGGGCGCATGAGCTCGTTGCACGCCCCAATCACTGGAGGTAAGTACAACATGTTTAAGTGCTCTGCCAGTGCTTGGGATTGTTGCATCTCCATCAAGAGGCACAACAGTTCCAAGCGCTGCTGAGGAACTTAGGATTGCCCCACCACCGATGAGGCCTTGCCCATCAGCCCCCATGTACCCAGGACCAATGATAGGATATGTGGCGAGTCCTGATTAGGTCGTTCGTAATAATCTTTCACAATCATAGATTATGAGATGAGCTTGGCCCACCTAGTCCAATGGGATTGATGTGTCTAGTACAAGCAGATCCGGGCGGTTAAATCAGAGTTGTACTACTGTCCATGGAGGAAGAAGTCTGTCTTATGATATTAAAACAAGATCACATGAGTTTTTAGGGTTTTATTTTTTAAAATTTTAGTAGTTTTGTTTTAGAAGCTGAGTGTTATCCAAGGAGAATTAATGTTATAGTTTGTTTATGATTCTTCCGTAAAAGGAGTTTTGTTTTATTTGAAAGTTGAAACGTATTGAATACTAACTTTACATGCATTGGCTGTGTAATTTTTCTATTTTAGTTTCATGTCAACCTGTCCCACTGATATCCCTCCATCCATGGGGTAGATCCCTGACTGTGGAGCCCACCGTGATGTATTTTCCTTACATCCATGCCATCAATCCGTTTAGACATTTCATTTTAGATAATGTTCTAAAAAATGAAGCAATTAATATCTCAGGTGGATCACAAAATAAGAAATAGTGATTATTGACTATAAAAAATTTCTTGGGGGCCGCAAAAGTTTTGGATCAAGCTGATTTTTCTAAATCCCTTCATTTAGGTTATTTGTGACCTTATCAACATATGTTGGATGGCAAATAAACATTCCGGCGGCCCCAGTAAGTTTTTAATGGTGGGTCTTCAGTCATCATTGGTTTCTTTGGTGTGGCCCACTTAAGATTTGGATCTGCTTCATCTTTGGGTTCATTCCTCAAGATGAGCTGGAAAAATGGATAGATGGTGTGGATAAAACATATGTAGTGGTGAGGCCCACAGAGCACTGTCCAATATGGAATGTGTAATGTCAGCATCTGGGCCCAGATGACCTGTCAAAGTGGGGAGCAACATACATCATGCTGAGGCCTACAGAGTACTATCTAATAGAGAACGGGCAATGTTAGCATGTGGGCCCAGATGACCTATCAAAGTGGGGAGCAGATTAGGCTAGGCCTGAGTAAATCACTGTGGGCCCATTGATGCATGTGTCGTATATCAATGTTGTCTATCAGTTTTTCAAGATCATTTTAGGGCATGGTCCCAATAATGAAGCAGATCGAAGTCTTAAGTGACCCACACGGGTAGGGATTGAATGCCCACTATTAAAAACTTCTAATGGCCACAGAAGCTTTAGATAAAGATGATATTTGTGTTTTAAATTAACATTACAGTGGGCCCTAGAAACTTTTTAACGCTGGGTGTTCAATGACCACTGTTTCCTGTAATGTGGTCCACTTGAGATTATTTTGCTTCATTTTTGAGCCCATTCCTTAAAATGAATTGGAAAAACTGATGGATATACAACCCATACATTAAGGTGGGTACTATAGTCAGGGCCTCATCCACTAATCTGTTACCCTCAAAGTGAGTTCTAGATGAGAATCGATTACGATGTGCCCAAACACGGACTTTAGTGTGGCTGTGACTGCAGGTCCCATTTAACATGTGTTGTATATCCATGCCGTCCATTCACTTTTGACAGCTCATTTTAGGCCGTACACTAAAAAATGAAGCAGATCCAAATCTCAAGAGGACCACACCACAGGAAACAGTGGTAATGGAATGGCCACCATTAAAACAATTGTGGGCCACAAAAGTTTTGGATCAATATAACATTTCATGTTTTCGCTTCATCCATGTCTACGCGACCTTTCCAACAGGTTGGATGGCAAATAAACATTAGGGTGGACCCCAGAGTTTTTAACGGTGGGCATTCAGTTTCCACTGTTCTCATGGTGTGATCTCCCTGAGATTGTAATCTTCTTCATTTTTGTGCTCGTACCCTAAAGTGAGCTGGAAAAACAGATGGACGGCGTGAATATACAAACCTAATCGGCTCTCGTTTTGGATGGCCACCAATCAATGGTCCTGATGACCTATCATAGTGAGTTTCAGAAGATTTGCTTTTGGTGGTTTACACGTGATGAATGCAGATCCCTCGTGCGCACAATGTCCGAGACGCAATTTGGCCTGCTGCAGGCACAAAATCACGCTAGGAGAATGATCCTGACCATCGAATTTGGTGATAGTAGATCCGACGGTCAAAATGGAAAAAGTTGAACAGTCCAAATTCAGCAAACATACTCCCATTAGGAGTTGATTTAGACAATCCATTTTCCTAGCCATTGATCAAATGGTTGATTGTCCGGACGATGCGATTTTTGTGGGATAAGAATAATCAAAGGTCAACCTCAAATTATGGATGGTCAAATCAATGGTCGAACTTAGCACAATCAATCTTTTGTAGCCATTAATTAATCAAATGATTAGTATTTGTACGGTCAAAGTAATTTTGAGAGACCGATCAACTAGAATCCTAGCCTCTTCTAGGAATGATACAAAACAAGAAAAATACTAATTCCAAAATGATGAGTTTATTATATACTCTGCCAAAGTATGACGCCTGATGTTCAACCCTTAGAAATGGGGGAGTGGATTAGGTGAGACCGCGGCCTCACCCAAGCCGTCTGTCCTGTTTTTCAAGATCATTCCAGTGCATGATCCAAAAAATAAAGGAGATCCAATTATCAGATGGACCATATCATAGGAAACAGTGGTGATTGGACATTAATGGGCCACAAAAGTTTTGGATCATGCTGATATTTCTTTTTTCCCGTTAAGCTTATGTGGCCCTATCAACGGACTGGATGGCAAATAAACAACAAGGAAAAAGGTGCGCCCTAAGAAGTTTTTAAAAGTTGGTCGTTGATGTTGGGGGCCTTGCACAAAACCTTAGGATCTAGCTCTCCATAACAAACCAAAATTATGGGATAATAATGCAATGAAAACAATCAAAGCAACAATCACACACCACACAAGAGATTTTTACGTGAAAAACCCTCAAAGAGATAAAAACCACGGGACCTCGTCCAGATCAACAATCCACTATGAAAGTAAAACGTTACAACCTTCGTCACAAGCACACACCGCTTGGATCAAACCTTCTTCGCTCACGCAGGAGCGGATAAATAATAACAGAAAAAAAAGAAAACTAAGAGATCGTACCGATCACGAAGACGTAGAAGCACTGAGACGACGGCTCCCTTCCACAAGCTTCCTCTCTCTCTTTTCTCTCACTCTCTCACCCTAAACCCTTTAGCAAAACCCTTGCAAAGCCTTTAGGAAACCCTCTTGTGTTTTTCTCATACATAGAAAAACTCTAGAAAACCCTAGGAACTCCTTTTTATAGTTTTAGGAAACTCCTTTTCGCATCCCTGTTGCAAAAGGACTCAAATCCATAATTTTTCGCAAAATAAGCGTAACCTAGGACTGGTCGTAGCTCACCTACGACTAGTTGTAGTTCATCCAGGACTGGTCGTAAACCGCGAAGAAAATTGACAACAACTCGCTAGACTTTGAATCGTGATAGGGCTCAAACCCACGACTGGTCGAGCGCCTCCCACGACTGGTCGAAGACCACCTGCGACCGGTCGAGCAAAGCGATGAAACCTTTCAAAATTTCAACCACTGCACCGTCTCTCTTCTGAACTGAGGAGGAAAAACTCCATCAAATCTCTCCCTTTCCGACTCAGGAGGAATTCACCTTCTTCAAGCTAGACAGATTTCTACAAACCTCAAACTTACTCTTGAGCAAAGCCTTGGTCATCATGTCTGACCCTTTATCGTCCGTGTGGAGTTTCTCAAGCTGTAACACTTTCTGTTCCAAAGTATCCCTAATCCAGTGATACCGAATTTCTATGTGCTTAGACTTGGAATGCTGACTTAGATTCTTGCTCAAGTGTATAGCACTCTGACTATCGCAATAGACCACGTGCTCCTCCTGCTTCAGGCTAAGTTCCTGTAGGAACCTCTTCATCCAAAGCATTTCTTTACATGCCTTAGTGACTGCAATGTACTCAGCCTCTGTAGTCGACAATGCTACGACCTTCTGTAGCTTGCTCTGCCAAGAAACTGTTCTCCCTGCAAACGTGAACATGAACCCCAATGTAGACTTTCTGGAGTCTATTTTGCCTACCATATCTGCATCTGTATAGCCCTCTATCACAAGTTTACCGTCACCATAGCATAGGCTCAACATGGATGAGCCTCTTAGATACCGCAGTATTCACTTCATCACTGCCCAACGTTTTTTGCCAGGATTGGCAAGATACCGGCTGACAATACCAACCACATATGCTATGTCTGGGCGTGTATACACCATAGCATACATCAAACTTCCTACAACTGACGCGTAGGGTATCTTCTGCATTTTTTCCACCTCTGCCTTCGTCTTGGGACACTGTCTGTCGCTCAATCTGAAGTGACCATCCAGTGGAGTACTGACCGGCTTCGCTGCATTCATATTGAACCGCTCTAGGACTTTTTCAATACCGCTCTTGTGACAGCCAAAGCTTCCTGCTGCTTCTGTCACGGGTTATCTCCATTCCTAAGATCTGTTTAGCCGGGCCCAAGTCTTTCATCGCAAAAGAGTTGTCCAACTCTTGTTTTAGCTTGTCGATCTTCTTGATGTCTTTTCCCATGATGAGCATGTCATTAACGTATAACAGCAGAACTATGAAATCACCATCTAAAAACTTGTGCGTGAAGACACAGTGGTCTGACTCTATTCTATCATACCCATGCTGTAACATGAACGAATCGAACTTCTTGTACTATTATCGTGGAGCTTGTTTCAGCCCATACAAGCTCTTCCTCAGCCTACACACCATATGTTCCTTTCCTTTGACTTCGAACCCCTCTGGTTGGTGCATGTAGATCTCTTATTCCAGGTCACCATGGAGAAAAGCAGTTTTAACATCCAACTGCTTTATCTCCAGATCCATGCTAGCCGCCAACCCAAGCAACACCCGTATGGATGTCATCTTCACCACTGGTGAGAATATCTCCTCGAAGTCTATGCCTTTTCTCTGACCGAACCCTTTTACTACAAGTCTGGCCTTGAACCTCGTCTGTGAATTCTTCTGCTCAACCTTCTTTCTCAATACCCACTTGTTGCTCAGAGCTTTCTTGCCCTTAGGCAGTTTCATCATTCATAGGTGTGGTTCTTATGTAAGGATTCCATCTCCTCTTACATAGCTTTCAACCATTACTCTTTATGCTCGTCGGCTAGGGCCTCAGAATAACCTTCTGGCTCTCCCCCATCAGTCAGTATAATGTACTCATGTGGTGAGTACCTCTTGAACGACTGCTTGTCCCTAGATGACCTCCTCACCTGTGGCTCAATAGGTGAATCAAGTGGGGGATGCTCCCCTGGTCCATCTTCTATAAGAACCCCCTCGTCCTCTGCACCTCGCTGTACTCCCCCATCATCAGGCACCACGGGAAGAATAACGGATCCATGTCCTCTAGCTCACCTGAACTAGGCTGATTCTTCTCTAGCTTACCAATGTCTTCAATACACTGATCTTCAAAGAAAACCACATCTTTGCTCTTGACGAGTTTTTTCTCGGTTGGATCCCACAATCTGTAACCGAACTTTTCATCACCATACCCTAGGAACACACACTACCTGATCTTCATATCGAGATTGGACCTCTCGTCCCTTGGTACGTGAACGGATGCCCTGCATCCAAACACCCTGAGATGACCGTACGATGGATCATGTCCAGTCCATACCTTCTTAGGTACTTCTCCATTCAATGGGGCTGATGGAGACCTGTTTATCAAATACACCGCCGTGTGCATTGCTTCTCCCCAGAACGTCTTGGGCAACTTTGCATGGGATAACATGCATCTGATTCTCTTAACAATGGTGCGATTCATTCGCTCAGCTACACCATTATGCTGGGGGGTCTTGGGAACCGTCTGTTCATGCCATATACCCAGGGACTTGCAGTACTCATGA
This sequence comes from Magnolia kwangsiensis, assembly GCA_037074715.1. Taxonomy (NCBI): domain Eukaryota; kingdom Viridiplantae; phylum Streptophyta; class Magnoliopsida; order Magnoliales; family Magnoliaceae; genus Magnolia; species Magnolia kwangsiensis. The sequence continues at coordinate 94,859,231 of CM073579.1, forward strand.
AAGTTGCCAATGTATTCACCACCATTATTAGTGCGGATACACTTCAATGATCTACCTGTCTCTCTCTCGACCATAGCATGAAACAACTTAAACACACCAAAGACCTCGTCCTTCGATTTCAAAGCATAAGCCCAAACCCTCCTAAATGCATCATCTATAAAAGTAACAAAATACAATGCCTCACCCAAGGTTTTTGTCCTCATAGGACCACACACATCAAAATAAACCAAATCTAATGCGTGTACTTTATTAACATGAGAAGCAGTTTTAATAAATGAAACTCTATGTTGTTTCCCTGATAAACAATCAAGACAGGTTTTAAGAGGTATACTTGTCACGTCTGGAAGGAGCTGCTTCCTCGCTAGTAGCTGAAGCCCTTTTTCACTCATGTGGCATAGACGCCTGTGCCACATGTCTATAGCTGAATCTTCCGCTGCGTTCAACCCACCATTGCATACACTGACACTTGCCTTGTACAGGGTGCAACACTTCTTTCCTCTGGCTGCGATCAACGAACCCTTGAAGAGCTTCCAGCGCCCACCAGCAAACCGGCTTTCATAGCCATCATCATCCAACCTTCCCGTCGACATCAAGTTGAGGCGAAGGTCTGAGATATGCCTCACATCCCTGAGAACCAATGTGCAGCCCACATCAGTCTTCACACAAATATCACCAACTCCCACGATCTTTGATATGCCAGAATTTTCCATCTTCACGGTCTCATAGTCACCTGACTTGTAGCTTGTGAAGAAATTCCTGCGTGGAGTCGCATGAAAAGAAGCTCCTGAGTCAATCACCCAGTCGGTGTCCTGACCCGTAGCCATGAGACATACATCGTGATCTGTGGAAATAATAATAACAACGTCACCATCTGAAGCGACCGCAGTAGAATCAGATTCATCTTCCTTCTCCTTTCCTTTTCCTTTCTTGTCATTTTTTGCCTTACGACATTCATGCTTATAGTGGCCCTTCTTGCCACAATTCAAGCATTCAACATCTTTTCTATTACTCGATTTGCCTTTTAATTTATCTCGGGCCTTCCCGCCCTTCCTGTTCTTTCCTCTCCCCCGTTCCTGTGTCGCAAGTGCCTCTTGCTGAGTAGACCCCTGAGACTTCCTCCTTGTCTCTTCATTGAAGAGACAACTAGTAACCTGTTCCATGGGCACCTTTCCGTCTGGTGCGGAGTTACTTAGAGACACCACCAATGTCTCCCAACTGTCAGGCAATGAACCAAGAAATAGCAAAGCCTGCAATTCATCATCTAGGACCATCTTCATAGAGGAGAGTTGGTTCACTATATTGCTGACCCCATTCATGTGCTCGGCCACAGAACCACCATCCTTGAACTTGAGATTCACAAGTCGCTTTATCAGAAAAATCTTATTACCGGTTGTCTTCCTCTCTTACAGCCCTTGTAGTTTCAGTCATAGGCTAACGACTGAGTTTCTATAGACACATGGTGGAATACAGAATCATCCAACCATTGTCTAATAAACCCTATCACCTTTCGGTCCAACTTCTTCCAATTATCATCAGACATATCCTTGGATTTTGTTGATATGCCTAAAATTGGAGAATATAGATCCTTGCAATAAAGCAAGTCCTCCATCTTAGCCTTCTATATGGTCCAATTAGAACCATTGAGGCTGATCATCCTTGATGAGCCACCTTTCATAATTTCAAACCGATCCTACCCGTTCAATGAACTTAAGCTCTGATACCACTTTGTTAGGGGCCTTGCACAAAACCTTAGGATCTAGCCCTTCAGAACAAACCAGAATTATAGGATAATAATGCAATGAAAACAATCAAAACAACAATCACACACCACATAAGAGATTTTTACGTGAAAAACCCTCAAAAAGGTAAAAATCACGGGACCTCGTCTAGATCAACAATCCACTATGAAAGTAGAACGTTACAACCTTTGTCACAAGTACACACCGCTTAGATCAAACCTTCTTTGCTCACGCAGGAGCGGATAAACAATAAGAGAATAAAAAGAAAACTAAGAGATCTCACCGATCATGAGGACGTAGAAGCGCTGAGACGATGGCTCCCTTCCACAAGCTTCCTCTCTCTCTTTTCTCTCACTCTCTCACCCTAAACCCTTTAGCAAAACCCTTGCAAAGCCTTTAGGAAACCCTCTTGTGTTTTTCTCATACATAGAAAAACCGTAGAAAACCCTAGGAACCCCTTTTTATAGTTTTAAGAAACTCATTTCCGCATCCCTGTTGCGAAATGACTCAAATCCGTAATTTTTCGCAAAAACTGCGTAACCTAGGACTGGTTCTGGAAATTTCAAGACTGGTCCTAGCCACCTACGACTGGTCGTAGCTCACACAGGATTGGTCGTAGACTGCGAAGAAAATTAGCAACAACTCGCTAGACTTTGAGTCGTGATAGGGCTCAAACCCATGACCGGTCGAAGACCACCTACGACCGGTCGAGCAGAGTGATGAAACCCTCCAAAATTTCAACCACTGCACCGTCTCTCCTTTGAACTGAGGAGGAAAAATCCCATCAGTTAAATCATCACCGTTTCCTAGAGTACATTCCACCTGAGATTTTGATTTTTTTTATTTTTTTCTGGATAATGCCTAAAATAATAAGGAAAAATGGATGGATGCCATCGATACATAATACATCAAGGTCGGTCCCACGGTAAGGGCCACGCCCTCTTGGGTGAGGCTGGGGTCTCACCTAATCGGCTCCGTATGGAGATGGACATAGATTGCCAAAGGTTTTTAGAGGAAGTTACTGTGGTGGAAAGCTAGGTGGGGCCTATTATGATATTTGTAAGACATCAACCCTTCTATTCATTTTTCCAAGCTCATTTTAAGACATGAGACACAAAACAAAGTGGATCCAAAACTTACATAAGGTCATCCTAACCTGTTTTTAAAAAAGAAAGAGAAGGATAAGGTCCCAGGCGAGGGGACCCACGCTAAGCAAAACTGCGTTCAAGGCAGTGTAGCTCGCCACGCTTTTGAGCCCACTGTATGCATGATGTACCTATGCCATCCATCAGGTGGGCTCATCTGGGACCACCATGGTGTACGGATTTCATACGCATCGTCCATCAGGTGGGCCGGGCCACCCCAAAGATAGACAAATCCAAATCTCGAATGGAACACATTATAGGAAACAACGATGATTGGACGGTCACTATTAAAGACTTCCTACCACCTACGTACTGTAATGTTTATTTCCATCCAATCTGTCCATCAGTGAAGCCCGCTGTGGAACCCACCTCGATGTGCGTTTGAGCCAAAAAAAATGTGTGGTAGATAAAAATCTAAAGCGGGCTACGTCTCAGAAAATAGCTTTAACTTGAGCGACCACCATCAAAATTCCCCAAGGTCACTGTAATGTTCATTTGCCATCTGACCAGGTCGTGGGTCCCATCTTAGGACGTGTGAGACCCATTTATTGTATAGGTTATTTATCCATGCTATTCATTGGTGGACCCTGTCATGGTTCATGTACTTTACTGGCGCCGTTCATTGGTGCTGTCCTTCCAAATTACCGACTCCTTGAAAGACGGGGTCCAATTGGGCTATTTTTGGACCCATCTTGAGTTCATGTTGGGCCGAAGGTTAGGCCCAATCGAGGACTCCACTGATGGGTTCACCACGGCCTTAATGGGCTTGCTAGCCTTAAAGCCTGCATTACTTGGATATCGTGTGGGCCCATTGGTGATTGGGCCTTATTGGCAGTTACTTGTGATAACCATGTGATGTGCATATGCCAGGTCACTTTGGACCTTGAGGATGATCCGTGATTGAACACTATAATAGACTGATTGTGATAATCAAATAGGCCACCCAATAAGCCATTAGTATGAGCCGTAGCGACCATGTGCTGTACTGATTTGCGTTCATCTATGCTTATAATAACGGGACATGATGATGTTACGGCCTAATTCCCGAGAGGTTACGAACCTTTGGATATGGATTTGATGTAAATCATGGATGTACTGATCCCCCGTGCATGTGATTGGTTACTACTTGATATACTATAGTGTGGATCGATGGACACGTATAATGTGGAGGGTGTGAACACTCGCATGGCCTTATGACCATGTACACACTACGCCAAAACAGCGAAAAAAGGACGGTTGAAAACCGTCTCAAAAGGTCAAAAAGGACCTGGACCATCGCAACGGCCGTCAAATTTTGACGTGTCGTATTTTTTAAAGGACAGCCATAAACCGTCTCTAAAGAAGGACGGTCATAGACCATTTATAATGGTAGGTATTAGAGGACTTATATGAAGCTTAAAAGGATGGTCTTAACCGTCTGTAAAAAAGACGGTCTTAGACCGTCCATAAAAAGGACGGCTCATGACCGTCAATAAAAAGGACGGTTATAGACCATCTCGTATGAACCTGAAAAAGACGGTTATGAACCGTCTCTTATGAACCGGAAAAGGACAGTCGCAAACTGTCCTTTAAAAGGACGGTCTTCAGCCGTCTCGTATTTGCATATACACCTGTTCATATCATATTCTTCTTGATATACACCTGTTACAACATCGTATTCTTCCTGATTTACACCTGTTATATAATATATTTTATCATATTCACATTCACATTCATCTAAACCCAAACTACGTAAATCTATCCAAATAAAAACTAAATTCATCCAAACATAAACTACATCCATCCAAACACAAACAATATACACCTATTACAATATCATATTCTTCCTAATATACACCTGTTATAACATCGTATTCTTCCTAATATACACTTGTTATATAATATATTTCATCATATTCACATTCACATCCATCTAAACCCAAACTACATAAATCCATTCAAACATAAACTACATTCATCCAAACATAAACTACATTCATCCAAACACAAACAATCTTCTACATTACATTAATCCACGCATAAATACATTAACATCATAAAAAAAAAGGAAATCAGTAACAATTTTCTTTTTGTCTTTAATCTAATAAAAAAATATTCAACCAACAAAACATTAAATGGACCCCCCTCCATTTAATGTATGTGTTTTACAAATGCCCTGGACGTTGGACGTCCTTCAACAATAAAATAAAATAAATAAATATACATAGATAATAATAATATTATAATAATATATGATATATTATATATGTGGTGGGCCCCACGTGGGACCCACCTGATGAGTGAAGCAAATTGGCTGGTTAACCACACACAGCTATAAGCTGCTGTGGTGACTCCAGTAAGTTCTGTGGGTCCCTCACGATGTATGTGCTTCATTTATACCGTCCAATACAATGGGACCCACCTGCTGTGATAATGTCAGCAAGCCCGTGGGGTCCCATCTTGAGGTGAATGTTGTATCTGAACCGTCCAACCATTTGGCAAGCTCGTTCCAAGGTTTGAGACTAAAATTGAGAAGATTCAAATCTCAGGTGGGCCACCACGTGGACACCACCATGAGGTATTTATTTCATCCACACCATGGTGCTGGACAGTGTTTGGATGGTACTGTCTAATGGTTCGACGGTGTTGGTCATCGTTAGTGAGCCTTGTGCCCCGTAAAATGACTGTGTATAGTGACACACATGTTGCGCCTCCAACTATTGAAATGATTTTAGGTGTAATCCAAGCTCTCATATGGGGTCCATTAGTGTGGCCCATTGATGTAGTCCACTTGATGTGTATAAGGCTCATTAATGCAGCCCATTGATGTAGCCCACTTGATGTGTATAAGGTCCATTAGTGCGGCTTATCTATGAGGCCCATCATGACGTATTTTTGGCCCATGTAATAGGGCCCACTTACCTTGCATTTTAAGGCACATATGATGGGGCCCACCTGCTTGAATCTGAGGCCCATGGGCAAGGTCCAATTTGATGTATTCGAGGTCTATGGGTAAGGCCCATGGTGATATATATTAAACCCTTGTATGAGGCCGTGGGCCCACTGTCTGTTCGACCCTATGTGGGCCACTCCTTGGGAGCAGTGTTAGTTGAATGTCCACATTGATGGGCAATGATGGTTGAATGTCCACATTGTGACCTTCCATTAGGCCCGGTTAGACCCATTCCCGTCATTCTCTAGTGGGTTACCCTAAATGATTGGGCCCCATTAATATTCCTTGGTCCATCATCGACTGTCCATCCAGGGATCCCGCCCTGCGTAGAGGCTGATTACCGATTCCGATTGTCGTGACTGATTACCGATTCAGATTGTCGCAACCGATTGATGTGATCGATTTATCGATTCTGATTATCGATCGATCCCGATTATCGTGTCCGATTTGTCGACTCTGATTATCGATCGATCTGATTGTCATGACCGATTTATTGATTTTGATTATCGATCGATCCCGATTATCGTGACGATTTGTTGACTCTGATTATCGATTGATCTGATTGTCGTGATCGATTTGCTGATTCTGATTATCGATCGATGCCGATTATCGTGACTGATTTGCCGACTCTGATTATCGCATGATCTGATTATCATGACCGATTTGCTGATCTTGATTATCGATCGATCTGATTGTCGTGGCCGATTGTCAATTTTCGATTGATGTGACCAATTGCTGATTCCGATCGACGTGACCGATTTGCCGACTCTGATTACCTATCGATTTCGATTATTGTGACCGATTGTCGATTCCGATTGACATGACCGATTTGCTGATTCTTATTACCGATTGATTCCGATTATCATGACCGATTGTCGATTACGATTATCGACCAATTCCGATTGTCGTGGCCGATTGACGATTCTGATTGTCGTGACCGATCCCGATTATTGAGGCCTACTCCGATTTTGATTTCGATTGCCAAGGCCAATTGCCGAGACCTATATGATGTATATACGACCCATAGTTGAGGCCCATTGTGATATATCTGTGGTCCTTGGGCGAGACCCACTGTGTTGTATATTAGACCTTTGTGTGAGGCCGTCGGCCCATTATGTGTTTGGCCCTGTGGGGGTCATTCTTTGGGACAATGTTAGTTAGATGTCCATATTGTTGAGGCCGATTGTTGATGCTGGTTATTGATACCGATTATGAGTATATGACAGCATAGCATCATAATACATACGCATCATCTGCATGTTTGTTGTGAAATGTGATTGACCATTGCATATGTCATAGTGCCAGTTGTTATGAGACTCCCTGATAGGCGAAGATTGTCTCATATGAGCACACGGTATGCGCAGGATTGATGCATGACTGGATTGTATGACTCATGTATCTTGCATTGTATGTTGTGATTACTGTATGCCCTAGCGACATTAGGGTCATAGCCTCCACAGGCATATCGTAGATGGTCAGATGGGATACCAAAAATTTGTTCTACATGGGGTGCTATAGATATCCTTGGGTGAAAGTCCCAGAACCCTCTTGGTTCCAGAGGTTGCTCCAACGTCTAAACCGAGTGGGTAGATGAGCGCCGAGTGCCGATTACCAGATGGCTTCGCTCTCCACTGTGTCGTGGTTGGTTGGAAGGGGGTGCGGCCTTATCTGCGCGAGAGGAGGGGGCAAAGCTAGGCTGAGTTTGACCAGCTCGAGGAATGGGTCCGCTATCGACGAGCCAGGCCCGATATTGGCAGGCGGATAGTGAGGTCGCTTTTACTCGCCTTGTTGCGCATGATGGGACGACAATCTGGTTTGGAGTATAATAGACCCCGGTGATTTTTCAGAGAGGAACCGTACTGATATGTGGACTTATTGAGTAGGAGGTGCATGCTCATTCATTCATTCACTATCCACTCGGGCTGGTGGTGCGCAACTAATCGTTGTGTACCTTTGTTATGACAAGAATTTCAGTTAGGCGCGCGACTAACCTAAGATCAAGAGTTTACCACGTTGAGTCTGACTATCCGAATTTATGTATGAGACTGGTTTGGATAGAAGTCCCTTGTGGTGGACCCCGTAGCCTACGATACTACGTACTATCATCCCGACTTCACACTCCAGCATGGTCATTTCATTCGCATTGTATATTGCATTGCATCCTCGGCATCTAATATTTGGCTCTTCATGACTCCTTGTTGCATAGTTGTTCTATATTGTGTATTCTGCTATTGATTTACTTATGGACTTGTCTGTACTTTCGCTTACTCTGTTATTGTATGATTTGTGATCTTGTTAGTATTTCTGCTTACTTTGATAATTCATGATCTTGACAGTATTTCTGCTTATTTCGATATTGTATGATGATGGCATTATATTGAACATTTGATACTTACCTTGTGCACACACTTACACCACCCTCTAAGCTTTCTATAAGCTTATGCATGATAGATGCGTGCAGGTGATGTTATGTTGCAGCAGTGTTGAGCTTGGAGCGTGTAGTGGTCTTCTAGAGCTTGATTTTTTATTTATGTATTTCCCTTTCAGTATTGTACTCAAACGATTATATTAGTGGATATGTGATGATGATGTTGCCTTTGTGAATTGGGTAATCTTGTGGTTATGCTTATTACTAGTTATATGTACAAAAAAAAATCCTCCTTGTAGGATCCCAGGATCGGAATCTGGCATATGAATGCTAGGAGCCGAGAATGGGGTACTACGGAGGCTGTCGGCACCAAATTCGGTAATCGAAATTCTTATGAATCCGATTTTCGGGTTTGGAGCGTGACACCTGGTGACGTCAGTCCAGCAGCTAAGTAGCTGCTGACTAGCCACAGCTGGTCGTCCAATAGATGGACGACCCAAATATCATATATTTATATATTCTTTAAAGTGGGTCCCATGTGGTGGGCCATCCCACTTGATATGCATTACACACACACATATATATATAAGTATAATTTATTATTTTATTTATTTGTTTCTTTTTTTTTTTTGGCTAATCTACAACGTCTAGGAAGGGATGGATGGCTGGGATATAGGCATCATAGCAGGCCACACGTGGTAGCAACAAGGTGGGCCCCATGTCCCATGCATGGACGGGGTGGATCTAGAACACGTACGTCAGCGTGGGGCCCACAGCTCTGTCCAAACATTGGACACCACTATCCAAACATTGTCCAGCACCATCCAGTCATAATCTGGATAGTGTGGATGAAATAAATACAACAAGGTGGTGTCCACGGCGTGGATCAAAAACATGCATTAGCGTGTGGCCCGCCGTCCCAGTTGAACGGCTGGATGAAACACATAAATCAGGTGGGTCCACACAGCTACACGACATGGATCGAGTGGGCCACACCCTTCACAAGAGAGAGAGAGAGAGAGAGATATAGAAAAAATAGGGAGATCGGATGATGTGGGAGGAGCTCTGCCACTATGAGCTCCTTCATACAAGATACAATACACACATCATGTGGGTCCCACTATGTGGGCCTTAAATAAAAAAAATGAGATAACGAACACCCACCTTTAATCTTCTCCTCCTCCTTCCCCCAAAGCACCCTAGTGCTCAAAAGGACGAACTTCAATGGTTGAGATTGGTTTTGGAGGGTAGGGATGAGAGATAGGAAGGTGGGACAGACTAGCTTCTCCATGGAAGCTTGAGAAGCTTGGACATTGGGGCATGGATTGCATGAGAGAATGAGTGAGAGAGGTGTAAGAGAGAGAGGGATGGGTGAGTGATGAGGTGTGATGGGTAAGTAAGTGATGGATGCGTACTTATGTAAGAGAGAGTGTTGACTTTTAGGAGGGGTGGTTGTACTTTGGGATGGGATGGAGTGATGGGTTGTACTTGGATTGATTGATGTGACGTGTTATAAAGATTCTCTCAAAATTGCAACGCGCGGTGTTTTCCTCGAACTGAACGTAGACCACATCTCCTAACATGGGTATCACCTCAGCATGAGAGATGCAACATCAGAACCGCGGCGACAGTGCGGTCACACTGGTACAGGTCTTGGGTTGAGCTGACTTAGGAATACGGGATACGACTCAGGGTCACGCGCAACTACCAATTACAGTAGCGGGTTGTCGAAATTCGACCGGGAGGACCACGGAAGCCTCCAGAACGGTATAAGCTAGGATATGGGCCTTATATCCTATGTAAAAGTTAGCCCAAAATAGTAGATTCTAGGCCATGTTCGATAGTGTCGAGCTACCATCAAACAGTTTTCTTCGATGACATCGAGACCTGGACAATGACATCAATCGAGAGTCAGGAATGTCCAACAACCAAACTGGATTTTGACTAGAATTCTCGATGGTATCGAGGATCGAAGTCGCCTTAATAGCATCAATTTGAGATCCAAAATTGTCCAGTATGGTTATTTGATTTTTCTCTCGATTCTCTCGATGGCATCGAAGCCATTTCAATAACATCAAAGGTCGGATCGTTGCAATTAAAATGAGTCCATATTTTTCTAAGAAGCAAACATCATTTTTGTCTGGAAATTTCGATCGCATCGGGGAACCCTTCGATGGCATCGAATGAATTTTCGATGACATTGAAGACCCTACGATGGCATCAATAAAATCATTTTCTACCCCTTTTTTTATTGTTGATGCTCGAACTATTTATAAAGGGCATTCGGTTCTTTGAATTTTTGATGGGTTTTTGAAACAACCAGAGGTAAGGTGATCTCATATCCATATCTGTCATCTTTTACTTCTATTCTTAAGAGTTTTAAGCAATTTATCTTAAGATTTCAACTCTAATGAGGATTCCAACCTCACCATTAATGGAGATATGCTTGAACTCATCCATTTCCTAGAGATTGAACTTAAGCATTTTGGTATATCATTGTCCAAATCTCCTAGGAGACCCATCTAGTTGAATCCCCTAGGATAATCAACTACCAATTAGTTATAGGAGATTTAACACATTTCTATCACCTTCGACATCTCGAAGGAGCATCTAATGCAAGGTGGTTAATCATGGAGCTGAAGCGGTAGCGAAGTAACAACAACATGATCAAGGGAGCATCGGGGAGCTGATTGAAGGATGGGAGAGTGGAGATCAAGAAACCCAAGAGGCACAACATACGAGGCTCAATCAGACAATTGAGTTGTCATTTTTAGAGTCCATTGTTGTACTCATTCTTTGTGTAGCTTGAAGTGCAAGAGTTTTTGTCCCAAACTCATCCTAGGTTCTTATATAGGACATTGGCCTGTGTGACCTAAATTTATAGTTCTTGCATAGGACCAAGGTTGTTGGTTAGCCTAAGGAAAAACCAACTGAAGTCCTTTCATAGGCCTCCAACGGGAGAATACATGTCAGGTTCTTATGTAGGACCTTGGATCGAGAGTAAAGCCTGAATTTCTAGGTTCGAGAGTAGGAACTTAGCTCTTGTGTAGGGCCTAAATATTTGGGTTCTTGTGTCAAACCTTGGCTCGAGAGTAGAGCCTAAATTGTTGGGTTTAGGAGTAGGACCATTGCTCTTGTATAGAACATAAATCTTAGAGTCTTTGTGTAAGAATATAAAGGTTAGATGTGAACCTAATTTAAAACTTTCGATAGTGAAATCTGGTACACTCATGGGTTGAGTGCATCTGTCGGGAGTGGAGCAGGTAAATAGTCGAACCACTATATATGATTGTGTTTGGGATTGGCATTTATGTTTTTGTTTAATTATGCTTATGTGTTTTGAATGCTTAATTATGATGCATGATTAGATGAATGTATAGTGTTGATTAGTTGTATATCCCACATAGATATATACATTATCATTTATAGACTAGGTGCTTTAATTGCAAATCCTTTGTAGTCTATGTGATTAGTCTCTCTATTGGCTTGGAAGCATTAGAGTTATATTGTCTCACTTAGTTTAAGTTAGGCAATTGTTGTTTTAAATCAGCAAAAATTTTAATTAGTCCTAATCCCCTCATCTCTAGGACTTAGCCTACATTCTCTAGTTTCACTAAGCTTCCGCACTTAACACATAGTGGTCAAAAATTGTAATTTTAAGGGTCACCTAAGAGCCTCAATTTATCTATTCCTTCACTCCTTAACAATTCAAGTCTTTAGCTACAAAGGGCTCAACCAACTCATTGACACGTGAACTCACGTGATTGACAAATAAGTGCACAAATCAGTGTACTAACACTACGGACTCTACAGAACCCCCAACATTATCCATTGGAGAAGACAATCGAAGAAACCGACGTAGTAGATGAGCATCACAAACCCATATATGAAGATTTTGGAGGTAGAAGTCTCTTGATCCTCTTCTTCTACAAAACTCATTTTCTCTTTTTCTTTCTTCTCTTTTTCTCCAAGAAAGAAAAACCCCAAATATTGCTTTGAAAATATTTTTTTTTCTTATTTTATTCTTAAACAAGAAAGATAGGCCAAAAGTCCAAAAGTCCCCCACACAAATGTTGTAAATGAAGATTACTTAAGACTACACATGTGAATCCCACTTTCATACAAGGAGGAAGCCCCAGCAATCTCCTCCTCTCAACTCATGAGGAGGGCTCCACCACGCCCAAACTTGTTGTTCTTCTTCAAACTCATGTTTTTCTCTAAAGCATAGGTCATCATATCCAAACCATTGATCTTCTTAAGTTGTAATAACTTTTCTTTACGAGCATCATGAATCCAATCATACTTTACATTTATGTGCATGGTAGAATGAAGATTTGGATTTTTACAAATGTGGAGGGAACTTTGACTATCACAATAAAAAATATAAATATCATGCATTAAAGCCAAGTTCTTAAAAGAACCGCTTCATCTATAACATTTCCTCGCAAGCTTCTAATATTGTAATATATTCAGCTTCTGTAGTAGGTAATAAGGTCATACACTTTTATAACTTGATCTGCCGAGACATTACTCCCCCTACAACAGTAGGCACATACCTCGATGTAGACTTTTTGGAGTCATTGTCTCCTACCATATTTGCATCTATATAGTATAAACACATCTTTGATGAACCCCTAAGATATCTAAGAATCTATTTAATTGCTTTTAATATTCTAAATATTTTTTGGGTTTATTGTTTGAATATTTGTAGCTAAACATGAATTTTTTTTCATCCTTATAATGGTTAGGCTGTATTTTTTATTTTTATTTGTTTATTTTCATGTATTTCCAGAATGACCACTTTTGTGAATTTTAACCTATAGCCTCGATCTTTTACCGATTCAAACTTCTGAGATGACTTAGGAAATTTTGACCTCGTGATCCATAAATTCATATCATATAGTAGGTCACCCCATCATGGTAAACTAACCCTTTGAGCATTATATCCACCTATATATTTAACCATCCAAATTAAGTATATTGATGACTTTACTCCTTGACTTTACACAAACCTTTCTACTATTGAAATTCTGATCCAACGACTCCATCATTAGATATTCCTCAGTTTAGTAACCTAAGTGCATTTTAAGGCACACATAACTTAATGTATACTTAACCATTTGAAATTTTGTCTGATCACATACTTAATGACTATTGGATCTAGCATTTAACCATTCACTTGACCATCGAAAGTGCCGATCATCCAAAATGACACTTTTATTGATTTTGATCATTTGTACATCACCTACCCAAAATATACTCTATATATTCTCTTTTACATATATACGTATGTATCTGCATTTATCTAACTGCTCATGTCTCTCTCACATCTTCCTCCACAACAATCTAGCCATACATCATGACTTATAATGGTTCACATAGGCCTTTATCCATGTCACCCTTACATCTCCTCAACCACCGGTTGATCTACGTTTCTAAACCATTCTCTAGTTTATCCTACCACATTGGCTAGTCATTGTCAACTTAATCATTCATTCACTTTACATTTATAAATTCTCTAGACCATTCAATGCACCTATACTTATTAAATTCATCTAATGGTCTTTTCAAATGCAATTTTGACGTTTTATCATAAAGCATGCACTCTTCTCATCAAATATGCCAGTTTAGTTTTTTCCTAATGAGGCACAGCCCCTGACCCTCACAAAGGGGTAACTTAACGTAGCAGAGCTTTAAGAGAGGTGATGCATTTCTTTATAATTGAAAGGAAAGAAAAAGAATTGTGGAATGGGAGATGGACCCAACATCCAACCGTCCATCACCTCTTGCAATCAATTCTAGTCGTCCATCTTCATGATCATTCGGTCCCGAAAACCTAACCGTCCAAAATGACCAGCGACTCAAGCATCTCAGTAGTTCACAAAGTTTAGATATCGAAATCACCTGGCTAGCTAAGCCATTCAATCCGCCCATTTAGATCAGCCGTCTAGTGCCTACCACTCTAATCTGGATAGTTCATTCGCAAGATCACTAAGGCAACTATCATATGTACGGTGAACATCATCCTAAAAGCCGACACTCCACATAAGCGGAGAGTGAGAAGGAAGGAAGTTAGTTTAAGAATCTAAAACGTGTATAATGTCAACGGTTTTTTTTTTTTTTTTTTTGGTTAGCTTGTGAGTACATCCACTGTCAGTTCACGCTTCACCGTTATCCACCCGCACTAGGTATATCATGTCAACGTTACGAAGCAGCTAGCGTGCAATAGTTTCTTTTTAAAATAGAAGGAATTGTAGGAAAGAGAAACTAGCAGCTTTGATTATTTTTTAGAAAGAAAAGAGGCAATCAAGACCGTCCAGTTGGGAAACGGATTGGCTACTCCCCGTCACTAGCCCGGTGACTATTGGTCAGGGCTCTGCAGGACCCACTATGAAGTATGTCTTTTATCCATGCCGTTCATCCATTTCTAAAGATCATTTTAATGCCTAAACTCAAAAATGGGAGGGATATAAATCTCAGGTTGACCACACCAGAGGAAAATAATAATGATTGGATATCCACCATTAAAATCCTCCTAAGGCCCATTGTACTGTTTATTTGACATCCAATCTGTTGATTAGGTCATACAAACCTAGATGAATGAATGAAAAAAAAAAAAAAAAAAAACAAAGATCAGTTTGGAACTTTTATAGCCCTCAAAAAAAATTTAATGATCGACGTTCAATAAACACTGTTTTCTGTAATATGGCCCACTTGAGATTGGGATATATCACATTTTTGGGATCATACAATAAAATGATCTAGAAAAATAGATGGACAGCATGGATGAAACACATACATCATGGTGGGGCCCACAGAGCACCAACCACTAGCCATTGGCTAGTGGCGGGGGAGTAGCCAATCCGTTCTCATCCAGTTGTGTATCCATTAGGCCCACTAGCCCACCCCCACTCGTCAATCCGGGTTGTCCATCAAAAAAAGTGTTTCGGCATCCGTTCATCTTCAACACACTTCTATCCGCACCACACTTCTCACACGTGTGAAAGTATCTCCAAAGGGCAGCAACGCGAGTTATGCAGAATATTGTGGAGAGAGAGGTCACGTCTCCACCTCACATGTGTGCCAAGGAGCACGCATACGAGGACGAGAAGGTTGTTAGGACTCTATTATAAAAAGGCTAGTGGAAGAGCATTCTAATGTGCAAAAGGGTAAGAGATTGGAGAAGTGTTGTACATCTCTCTCTCTCTCTCTCTACACATACGAGGACGAGAAGGTTGTTAGGACTCTATTATAAAAAGGCTAGTGGAAGAGCATTCTAATGTGCAAAAGGGTAAGAGATTGGAGAAGTGGTGTAGTGCATCTCTCTCTCTCTCTCTCTCCTATATCTGAATATGATGAGTCTTGGATTCAGGTTAGTCTTTTTTAACCCATTATGAACAATTCATTCTTTTGAGCTTATGCATGTCAATAATTTATGGTGTCCAGATCCGCTCCATTTACCACAAGCAAGGTTTTTGGACGCGGATTAGCAAGTTCCAGTGCTGGAAACTTATGTGGGGTCCAATTTGGTGTTTGTGAGAAATCCAACCCATGCATCCATTGTATGAGCTCATTTTAGTAACTGAGGTCAAAAGCCAGCAGGATCCAAGACTCATGTGGGCTGTACTAAAGGAAAAGATGATTATGGAAATTTCTACAGTTAAAACCTCACTGGGTTGACAGTGATGTTTACATGCGATTCATATCAGCCGTAACATCATTTCTATTGAGATGAACTGAAAATACAAATTTTAGCATGATACATGCTTCAGTAAACCTACGAATATTTCAATTGCTCTCATTTTTTCAGCTCACTGGACTATTGGATCCCGTTCATTTTTGGCACGGGATGGATTTCTCACAGAGCTTTTTGCAAAAGTCTCTAGCAGTAAATCGGCAAGGTTTTTGTACGGTTGCAACGTGATTGGCCATGTAATCACTAAATGCATTTAATACATCAGTACTGACAATATTAGTGATGACGTAGACTAGTCACATTGTAACAAGCAAGAAATCCCTGCCTTAGGCGAAAAAAGGATTCGGATTTTATTTTATGTTATTAGTAAAAAGGAAATATAAGATTTTATTTTTTAAAATTTTTATTTTATAAAGATTTGATATTTAGATTTTTGAGGTTTTGTTTTCTTTTGAATTTGATCCAATGCATGTTTGGTACCATTTAGTAAATTGCACCACCCTCATGACATGGATCATCATCATTTAAGCTGGGTTCTTTGCAGGAGAAGTTACTTTGGTTTGAAAGAATGGAATGTGGAGAACAGGCTCGGGCGATTCTCGACCGAGTCTGCCAGGTAGCAATCACCCTTATCTAACCTCAAGAACTCAATATGGTGGGAAGTGTCCATCAATTGGGACCAATTGGGACCTTCCACCTACTGGTCTATTTAAACCGTTAAATCAGTAGAACCTTCAAAACGAATGTAGAAAAAATAGGTAGTGGTCGACATTCGGTGAGCGAAACATGGTAAAGGAATGCACATGATTGTGTTGTAGCTATGCAAACTGAACTCTGGTCCATCTATGACAAGGCCCACTAGATGTAACGGTCTCGATTAGTAGTTATCCCTTCGTTGTGTGCTGCGGCTAAAGTTCTCTCTACCACTACAATCGGATCCCATGGCTCCACCGTAATGCTCGAGTCAATGTCGAACGGATGCGGATTGACCGTGTCCCGGTCACCAGGGATATCCCTCGTGACCCGACTTCGTGGGGCCCACCGTGATGCATTTTTTTTTTTTTTATTATCTGCCACTCATTTTAAGGCATGGACCAAAAATGAGGCGGATTCAATGCACAAGTGGACCTGGCAATAGGAAATAGTGGGGATAATTAATGACATCATTAGATTCTTCCAAGCTCCAGCGCGGCGTTTATTCACCATCCAACCTATTCATAAGGTCATATAGAGCCGGGCAAAAGGAAAATACAAATATCAGCCTGGCCCTATGAAACTTTCAATGGTAAGAGTTGAATCTCCACTATTTTTTGTGGTGTGGTCCACAGAGGCTTTGGAACCACCTTTCTTTTTTTGTTCCATGTTGTAAAATGAGTTGAAAAGACGTATAGATGGATTGGATAAAACACATGCATTACCATTTGTACATCTAGCCGATTAGTATGGTACTTCATCCCCACTGGAGATGGTGTGGTTCCGCTCCCAAGAAGTCTATCCCATCTCGTTGGGTGATTTATAAAATGAGCCAAATTCAAAAGTTAAGTGGACCATGCTATTAAAAATAATGGAGATGATGTTGGGTGCTAAAGCAACATAAGATCAAATTGAACAATGCAATTTAAAAAATTTAAAAAAAAAATCCAAGTAAATACATAAAATACAGATTTTATGTGGAAAACCCTCACAGGAAAAAAAAATAAAAAATAAAGTTGTACACGAGCAGAGTTAGCTTGGTATCTCACTCGACTCAACTCGGATTGGAGCTGAGTTCGAAGTAAGTAGAGCTAATTTTTGGTGCTCGAGACGAGTTTGAGTCGAGTTTGATCTTGCCCCTGCTCAACTCGATTCGACTCGAATACTACTCGAACTCGGCTTGACTTAGTATAGGGTGTATATACCCTTTAAAATTAAAACTCTAGCTCCCATCAGGCCATCACATTCCCAGGCGCTCATTCCCCTTTACAAAAAAAAAAATTAAAAAAAAAAAAAACAAAACTCTCTCTCTCAGGCACTCGTTCCCCTTCAAAAAACCCTAAACCTCATGACCATTACCCTTCTTCCCCCTCTCTCAAGTCTCAGGCGCTCATCTCGCCTCACTATTCTTCTTCCCTTGCTCTCTGAGGTGCTCAATTGCCCTGTCTGGCAACCTTTCTGGTGGATACAACAACCGTCCAGCAGTCCCTGCCCTGGCCAGTCGCCATTTCCCTTACCTTTTTTCTTCCGTTACTGAACTCAACTCGAAAACTTGGCTTGAAATTGGCTCGAACTCGTTCGAGCCGAGCACGAGCTGCTGTTCCAAGCTCGAAGGCCGAGCCGAGCCGAGTACGAGCTGACTCAAGCAGTCCGAGTCGAGCATGAGCTGGGTAAAGCTTGGCTCGGCTCAACTCGTGTACACCTCTAGAAAAAAACCATGGCACAAAGAGAAAATCAATTTACTATAATTAAAAGACTACAAGAGATGTAATAACTTATAAATGAAACCCTGGTTTCTCCCTTCAAAACCCTTGGCTCTCAAGCTCTTTACACATTCTGCATTACCTTAATCACGATTACAAGCGTACTTAAATGCCTCATACAAGATTTGCCAAGATTAAGGAATGAAAGACGAAAGTAGATAAACAAACCTAGAGGCTGGTTAAATGTCTCAATTCAAATAACGATACATGAAATTGCATGAAATAGTATATCATAACTATGAGTGGAAGCTTGGCATAACTATAGAATGGTGACCTTGTCCTGGGGGGTGATGAGGACCAAATAAAATTTATGCTTTTTAACATACAATTACTTACTTAAACTAATATGTCAATTAAACTAAGTAAAATAATTAACTTTAAAGTCAATAGATGATCTAATCACATAGATTACTAAAGATATGCTAATTATGTAACTAGGTTATAATTAATAGTGTAAATATGTGTGAGATGTGCTAAATATTCAAATCCTAGTATTCATCTAATCATGCATACAAACAATTTAATAAAATAATCACATTAAGCAAAATTAGAAAAGTTCACAGATGATAATTCTAAATACAAGCATGTATGGTGGTTTGGTTTCCTTACTCCACTCCCGGCGGATGCACTATCCCTGAGTGTACCGAATTTTACTATCAGAGGTTTTAAATCAGGTTCGCTTATAGTAATCACAATATTTAATTTATTAATTCAACTCTTATAATTCAATTGAAATTGAAGTCCTATCATATCCAATCGGAAGATAATTGTATTAAACAAATCATAAACACTAATAAAATGTGATTTCAATTGAATGTTTCTCTCACGAAACACTCAGATCTTAATCATAGGGAATCAATAGTGTCTACTGTAACAAAAGTCTACAATGGATCTATCAAATATACAAATTGATTTCTTCTTTAATCAAGCTAAGCAATTGCTCATTCGAAATATCTACTATAATAGTAGTTCACAGTGAATCAAGGAAATAAATAAATAAATAACTTTCATAAAGTAAATTCAAACCAATCTAATCTATTAACATCATTCAAACTATTGTTATTAAATTAAATAATTTAAATATTGTAATTATAAGCTTCATCCCTTAGCCCTCTCTTAGTGATTGGCTTAATATGCCTAACATCTTATAACAAAAATAAAAGAAAAACCTAAAAGACAAACTAGAACCAAAGGTTTAAAGAAGAAGTATGCGGTTCTGTAGAAGCACCGCCATCCCCTTGATATTTCTCTTAAGTCCTAATTCATATATAGAACAATCTAAAATACACCTTTTAAGAAGAAAAATCCATACCAACTTTGGACTGACTTCGAAATTCTACACTTTTGTTACGCTTTGGTCACATTGATGATATCCTTCGGTTGTAAGAAAGTCACACTGAGTTTACTTGAACCTGTCTTCTGCTACAACCAAATTTCATTAAAATTTATAAGTCTGTCGCTTTTAGGTTGCAATGAACCCTCCTTCGGTGGCCCTGAACATTACATTGGTCGGACTTGACTGTTAAACCGAATTAAGTCTGAAAATCATTGTTTCTTGTTGGGCTATTTTTTGTACTTTCAGTTAGATTAAACGAACTTTATGTGGGATTTTACAGTCTATTATTTTTTTTATTGTACTGTGTGATTTTTCAGACTTTTTTTCATCATTTGTACTTAGTTTTCTTATATCTTTGACATTTAAAATCTTCGATATTTTTTTTTTCAAACATCTAATTCTTTACTTGATCATTCTTTGAGCTTTAATTCATCATTTAAGTACATATTCGACTTTGTCTTCCAAATTACCTGGCATGTATAAAACATATCAATTAGATCAATTAATCTCTTAAATACAAACAAAACTAGTTCAATTAAGGGGATAAATATGCAATATTTAGGCTTAAACAGTTGAAGTAGTTTCTGATGCAATTGTACAGGTAGTTCGATTCATACATGGTGGAGATTAGCTATTGTTACCCACCATTTCATGCACCGTGAATTTCTTTCGTCCATATAGCTTATTTGACCCAGATGAGCAACCGAGAGGCGTTACGTCCGAGCACACAAGTGACTGAAGAGGTGAATCACCGGACACAACCCCCATTGTACACAAGTGTGAAAAATCCTGGCCATGATCTGATGGCCTCAATGAGAACACCTCTTGTCCCAAAAATTCAGGTAAGTCCACTCACTGGATGGGTCACATGTATGTACATTAAATATTGGTGGTTGGTGATTATCTTTCTGACCACGATTTTCTTCTCTCAGATGTGGCCCACCTGATGAGTGGCTTGACCTGAGTTATGGGTCGTATCATATTTACAGTAGGGCCACACGTAATGATTGTTCCTGATCTCGTACACGATTGCCACGTTTGAACACATCCCGCAATTCATCTTTTCAGTTAGTCTCGTAAATCTACGTAACAAATTTATGTGGGCCTATTTTATGATCAACGGGCTTCCATTATTTGGAACTGTATAGGCCCACTCATGCAATATAGCTTTAGATACTATGATGCCTTATCACATCAGAAAGCCCAGTGGGCCCAGGTCTAAGCCCGCACACTTCATTAATTATGTGAGGCATGAAAAGAGATGTGATCTTTAACTTTCATCTGCTGGGCCTATAAGGGATAAGGCCTAACCTAAGAGATGGGCCCATGTGGCACATGCTCAAGGTATGGGTCATCCAGGTGGCCGCTGTGAACATGCTTGGCCCAAAAATTATCGTGGTTCACTCGTCATGTGGTCCATCTGTATCTTTTGAATATGAGCCATCATCTTCTTTAAATGTTAGGCTTACGTATGGCCCACCTGATGTATGGATCACTCTACATTTTCTGTCATGGCATATTCATGGCCTAGATTAGACAGTGGTTGTCCTGAATTATCTATTTTCATTGAGTGAGATGAGCACTCCGTACGTGGAGGTGGAATCTATCTCTTAGTGATCCAGATTCCAGATCGTTCATCTAGTGGGTCCTTGGATGGTCGATGAAGCAAAAAATTCCTTCCGCTAGAAGACCCAAGTCATCAGATCTCGACCCTTTTGTGGTGAATATGCCGTCTAGGCAATTTTTGCAACCGTCCAGCATTCCGATGGGTGGGATCTTGTGAGAGTTTTAACTGCAGGGTTCTTCCATGGTGGGATCCGCTAATGGATCCACAATTTTTATTTTTATTTTTATTTTTTGGTAATTACGTAACAGGGGCATGCATATAGACATCAATCAAATTACGAATTTTATAGAATTTATTTTTATTTTTATTAATACCTTTTTTCGTGATTCAAGAAATCTTGTAAGGAGTCCAGATAAGTTGGGTGTATTATTAGAGAGTATATATTATCACATTTTTCTTCTGACAACAGATTAGCTGACAAGGTGGTGTTGATCACTGGTGGGGCAAGCGGCATCGGAAAAGCTACAGCGACAGAATTCATCCGTAATGGTGCTAAAGTCATCATTGCTGACATCCAACAGAAACTCGGCGAGGAAACAGCAATGGAGCTTGGACCAAATGCAGCCTTTGTTCATTGCAACGTCACCCAAGAATCTGACATCTCTGGTGCTATTGACTTTGCTGTCTCAAAACATGGTCACCTTGACGTCATGTACAACAATGCTGGAATCTCCGGTAGCCTTGTCTCTGGAATTGCCGATCATGACTTGGAAGAATTTGACCGAGTCATGAAGGTCAATGTTCGCAGCGTGGTCGCAGGGATCAAACACGCAGCCCGTGTCATGGTCCCACGCCAAACAGGATGCATACTCTGCACAGCGACTGTGGCTGGGATCTTGGGCAGCACTGTATACAGTTCCTACGGAGTCTCCAAGTTTGCTGTTGTGGGGATTGTGAAATCAGTCGCGGCAGAGCTGTCTAAGTACGGAATTCGGGTGAATTGTATTTCGCCTCCTGCTCTACCGACACCGCTGGCACTTTCTGCATTTCTGCAGTTTTACCCAGGGCTTGATGTAGGACTGATGAGGAAGATCATTGATGGGTCTGGCGAGATAAAAGGGGTGAAATTCGGAGTAGATGACATCGCGAAGGCGGCCCTCTATCTCGCATCGGATGATGGAAAGTATGTGAGCGGTCACAATCTGGTGGTAGATGGAAGCTTCACCACTTCTAAGAGTTTCCCCTTCCCGGCGTTGGATGAGGTGATGAAGTGAAATGTCACCGTTGGAGAAATTGAATTTAATAAAACATTGTAAATACATTTAATAAAACCCATCTATCTTTGGGTCTATTTGCTAAATAAAAAATAAAAACCTGCTTACTTTGGAGTGTTGCGATTGTACGCTGTTTTAAAACTGTATTATGTAAAATAAAAAAATAATAATAAAATGCCCTTCGTTCATTTATGTCACGTAATGTAAGCAACCAAAGTAGCCGTTAATGATCAGGGATGCCAAGCTATGTGGGGCACACTATGGTGTTTATGAGAAATTCATCCCCTTCGTATGTTTTTCCAAGTCATTTTATGTCATCATCTAAAAAATAGGGTAGATCCAAAGCTCAAGTAGACCAAGATTATACTCCTACCGTTGAAACATTTGTGGGGTCATCAATATTTTTATTGTTTTATTTCATCACACTGGTAATGACCTTATGAACAATATTGGACCACTTTATGTACGATTTGGATTATATAAACTTCACAGTCAAGCCCAAAATGTTTTGAATGATAGACAACACTTTTTCACTTTTTAAAGTCGTTTGGCCCACTCTAGTTTCATATCTGTTTGATTTGGTTCATGTTTTAACGTGATCTGGAAAAATAGTTGGATGATGTGGAATTCACATAAACATCGTGATGGCCCTACATGAATGGGGTGAAAAATGTCTTTCAAAAGCCAAACAACCATTTGTAATTGTTGACAGCTTTCACAAGAGAGGGGAATGGGGTAGGTGCAGCTCCTATCTCATCCAACATATTGCTTCCATACTTTAATGTACCAATTGTATATCACACCATGCATCCGCATTTTCAGCTCATTTTAAAGCGTTTATCCCAAAACTTAGGCATATCCAAATCTCAAGTGGACCACACCATAGGAAACAATGGTGATTTAACTTCTACCATTAAAAACATCTTAAGGGCTACATGAGTTTTAGATCAAGCTATATTTTTGTTTTCCCTTAAACCTGGTCTCTCTGACCTAATCAGCATGTTTGGTGGCAAATAAATATTAAAGTGGGCCCTAAGATGTTTTCAATGGCGAGAGTTCAATTACCAGTGTTTTCTTGTTATCGAGTGATAAAACTTAAATATTACATATTTATCCTCTCAATTACATTAGCTTTCTTGACAAATAAGTGTTAATACAATATAATTATATATGTTTTCTTCACGCGAAGTGGTTTTAGACCTAAATATGAATATGTGCTTAAAAGATGAATTTAAAGCTCAAAAAGTTATTAAACTTGAAGATGATAAATAATTAAAAATTTGAAAGTCATTAATAAAGGATTTACATGCCAAAGATCTAAGCAAACAAACCGTAAAGGAACAAGAAAAGATTGCCGAAATCAGAAA
This sequence comes from Magnolia kwangsiensis, assembly GCA_037074715.1. Classification (NCBI taxonomy): domain Eukaryota; kingdom Viridiplantae; phylum Streptophyta; class Magnoliopsida; order Magnoliales; family Magnoliaceae; genus Magnolia; species Magnolia kwangsiensis. The sequence continues at coordinate 94,883,111 of CM073579.1, forward strand.
GTACATTAACAGAATAAACAAACTGTTCGATCCCACTTAAGATTGGTTTGGTCCAATTGAATGTGCAAAAAACAGTCCTATTCATCCCCATTACGGTCATATCTTGCCACAACTAATCAGAGGAGTTTACATGTGATTTATATGGATGCGTGTGGTGTTGCTCAAAAATTTGCAGATATGTATGAAGGAGATTTGTTGATAAATGGAGCTAGGATGCATCATGCGGTGCCGTGTGTTACTAGAGCAGTTGAGCAAAAGGAGGCACTACAACAAAAAAGGCCTTTGCCAACAGTCAAAAGCGTCGGCAAAACCTTTGCTCACGCCGAGCAAACGCAAGCAAATGGGTGTGTCGGTAAATGCTTTACTGGCACTTTTCGATCACCGTAATTTAGTAGCTTTTTACCAGCAGCCATTTTTCTTTTTACCAGTGCATCCCGCTGGCCGCTTGCAAAAGTCGAAAAAGTGCTAGCAAAAGTCCAAAAAGTGCCGGAAAAAGCCTGTACAAGTGCCAGTAAAAGTATTTCAAATATGACATTTTATCACTGGAAAGCGCCTGTAAAAGTCTATCCAAGCACCGGTAAAAGCATTTCAAACACGACATTTAATCATGAAAAAGTGCCAGCAAAAGTCGAAAAAGCGCTGGAAAAAGTCTGTCCAAGCTCCGGTAAAAGTATTTAAAAGCCATCCTTTGAAAAGCACTGATAAAAATCTATGTAAGCACCGTAATTTTAATCACTGAAAAGCACCGATAAAAATCTATGTAAGCACCGTCCTTTAATCACAGAAAAGCATCGATAAAAATCTATGTAAGCACCGTCCTTTAATCACAGAAAAGCGTTGATAAAAATCTATGTAAGCACCGTCCTTTAATCACAGAAAAGCGCCGATAAAAATCTATGTAAGCACCTGCAAAGGTCTTCCGAAGGGCTACAAAGATTTAACAAGCCCAGTTAAAGTCATGCAATCCGTAGTGTAGCCTAGTAAATTTATTTTTTTAATTCAATTGAAACCTGTTTTTTTTTTAAAAAAAAATTTGAAACCTAAAAAATGTTGCAATAAAATTAAAACTGAATATTAAACAAAATATATATTACTTCACAATAAAAAAAATATAATATTTACAACAATTAGTTGAAAATGGTCTTAAATATATTTATAAAAATAAAAATAAAAATTCCTTCATGTGTTCCACTCTTAGCTGGCGTCGAAAGACTTCTGTGCTTGTGGGCCTAAATTTGGCGCAATTGATCAAAATCCTGCACACATAAGGAAAAAAATGTCAAAAAGTAGCATTCCAGGAAAATAGAATAAATGAATTAAAAAATAAGCTAGTAATTGCAAGGTTGAAACAATATAATAGAGTTATCAATGGCTAGATGGGCCATTCAATAGACAAAATTCAACAATTTAACCAACGAATTTATTTTTCCATAACAAATTGAACCAAAATAAGGATTTTTTTTATTTTTTTTTAATTTTCAGTTTCAACAAATGAACCAACAAGTTTTAATACTATGAAATATTTTTTGCAGTTTCATAGGTGAAGAAATTGCAAATATTGACTTTTTAAAGGTAGATTCTTAGAAAACAAGGTTCAAAAGGACATAGGACTTGGAAGTTTGGTCAAATGCATCCCACTATATTATAATGTCATACTTTGGGGCTTTATCCTTTAAATTCATACTTTTCTTCCAATAATCCAAACCATTTATACTGGAAAGTTGAAATGGAGGGGCCCAATCAGAGTGTGGATCAAAAACCAAATTTTTGGAAGACGAATCTAAGGATGTCAACTTTTTGACGTTTTCAAAATATTGGAAAACTAAAATGGAGGTGCCCAATCAGGTGAAATGATCAAACACTATTTTGTAGAACTAGCGTACAATGAAAAATGGAACCTGAAATTAAAGATACAAGCAAACTCTTGTGAACTTACCTCCAATAGTTTTGTGACCGCCAATAAAAGTCATCGTAAAAGTGCCACCAAAACATCATGTAACACCTCAAACTTTTCAATTCCAAGTATTATTCTCGAGTGCTACCATGAAATTTAATTTTTTATGTACATGTGTATGATACCAATCTAGCTATCATAACCTTTCATTCATTCTCCAACACGAATCGGACCATTGGGAATAATCTTCATTCATAAATCAAGCAATTTGACCATTAATTTTAAGATATGATCATCATATACCTAAATATTCTCACTTGTCCATCATAACCAACCACGTAGTCAAACATGCACTGCTAGATAGAGACATCTAACCGTCCACTTTGATTTTAGACTACCCGATCATAGTAAACTAGCAACTTGATCTCTACATCTGCCCGTACATATATCAAGTTGAGATTTTGATCCACTCATATTATTCATCACCTATGAATATACTTAACGCACCATCAGAACTATAATCTGAGAAATTTACACATGTGAATAAGACACTCGAATCTAACGATACACATATTTTACCCTCTAATAAATCAGGAAATCCTCCTTATGTTCTTCCGTTTACAAAATTGATCGTACATATATCTATATATACTGTTAGAGTACCAACCATCAAGTCTTCATATTTTTAATATGTCATCTTACCATCCATTATGTTAGTTGATATATGTACCTTCCCTTAGTTAATTTGGTGAATAATTTTTTATTCATAATGATTTAGACATAAGTTCTTTTATAAGAATTACTTAGAAATGGTCCTACGACCATATACAAATATTAGACTTCCCAAAACTCTTATATCAGCAATAATTACGAAAATATTATTAACCTAAACCCCTGAATTCAAGATCACATAGTTTTCATGATTCGTTTGATGTGAAATTTTATATCATGCCTATGTTTCATAAATTAACCATACATGTTAAATTTCAGCTCTTAGATCATTGTAAAAGTGACCCAATTGATAAATTAGCATCTTAATCGTTGATTTTGGTGTCCATAGAGTGAAGAAACCTCGTGGGTAGTCATACTAGGATATTTTTCGTAATATGAATAATTTGGATTGCCCATCATATAGAATAAGTGTGAAATATGAAGACCAAACTTTGGTAGGCTTTTCTTTAGGCGTGAAGTTATCTTGTTAAGGCCAACTAACTCCTTATAAATCTAGATCTTCTGATTTAACCACTTTTTTTCGTCCATCGTAACTTAAATTTAGACCACACTTTGGTCTCATATGACTATGTGGTTATACAAAATTCAGGCTCCGATCTATAATCTCACACCATTCAAGGTTGAAGCTAGTTCATTCCTTTTGGTAAAAAGGTAAAATTTTATATTTAGGCTTTTTTCACCATCAATAAACTACCAAATTTTGTCTAACCATTTGCCTATTCTGACTAAACATTTTTTTTTAAAATTGGACCCTGATCACTAAGTGTGGACTGTTAATTGAGATCAAGTTTGTTTTGGTAGTCGTTAGGAGAATTTTCAAGATAGGCCAATCTAAATTTTGAATCCCCAAGAAAATCATATACCCTGACTCTATTCGACGATCCTGATACAATGTTCAAATTAAATTTAAAGAAAAATCATCAAAAAATGAAAAATTGGAGAAACTCAATCCAAGTGGATGTGAAATACACCCTTCTCACACGCCCACCCCTTTTAAGAAGGGTGTAAGTTCCCCTCTCCTCTCACACGCCCAATCTCCCAACGTCTAAGGGGAGAGAGGGAGAGAGCAAGAGAAAAAGAAAAAGAAAGAGAGAGAGGGAGAACAAGCGAGAGAGAGAGAGAGAGAGAGAGAGAGAGAGAGAAAGAAAGAAAAAGAAAAAGAGAGAGAGAGAGAGAGAGAAAGAAAGAAAAAGAAAAAGAGAGAGGGAGAATGAGAGAGAAAAAGAAAAAGAAAAAGAAAGAAAGAGAAAGAGAATGAGAAGGAGAAACCTAGACACTCTTTCCCTTCTCCATATGTATGGTGTCTCGTTCTTGCTCAAGAGATGTTATGATTCATGTGGAAGCTTTTCATGTAGAAGCTTTTCCTATATAGATATCTACCTAGTGTTTAGATCTAAAGCTAAGGTGAGGAATTCCTTTAAGCTTACATTAATTTAAGTTAATATAAATTATCTTTATTTTACATGCTTTCATGATATTATGATTCTCTCCCTACAGTTGTCAATTTACTACCGACAATTAATTATCCTTTGAAATTATGGTACGATGTTAATTACGCGTGATCTTCATTATTTTTACGTGGGGCGATGGATACAAGCTTTTCCCTTGTCTTACCAATTTTGTTGAATTAGCCCTTGCTACTCTTCTCTTTGTTGAGTTGGCCATTGTCACTCTCCTCGTTATTGAATTGGGCACTGTCACTCTCCTCTTTGTTGAGTTAGTCATTGTTGCTTCCTCCTTATTAAGTTGGCCATTGCCACTCTCCTCTCAATTTGAATTAGTCATTGCTACTCTTCTCCTTATTTTATCAATCATATGTTATTTATCGTGGACATAATGTGTTACGGGTAGCGGCCCTCTTGGTCAGCACGTAATCTCGTGGGTTGGTTGACGTGGTGCATAATCGATATAAGTAAATCGTCATGCGTGTTACATCACTTTTCAACATTGGATGTCGCAAATAGTCGCTTCATGAACACATCGTATTATGTAAATTCTCCAACTGCATTTTTATGTCGCCTTGAGATGTTCGCATAAATCCACGTTAACGTTGGGCATGCCGATGAATCTTCATAGTTATAGGATATAGGCGAGTCGGGTTTTCTATGAATTATATTCCATATTGTGATGATCACTACATATGATGAGTTGCACACACTTTAATAGATATGCATATATGTAGATTGGTTACACATGTTGATACCTCTCATAATGACAGAGTACGTAACATATCAGAACCCTTACATTATTACTTTTATGAATCTCTTGAATTATTGTTAATCTTAAAGGATAACCATGATTCCAATCGTACAGATGATGCAGATGATGTACAGATTAAAGACCCAGCGGACCATCCCTCCATGGAAGATTACACTGAATGAAATAAGAAAATAGTTTTACGAATTAGTTTTATTTATATTTTCACAGCAAACTCGATAATGTAATAAGCTCTCATTGAGAGGACATTTGATAATTTGTTAAATTCTTTTACTCTAATGAAATAATAAATTAAGTCGATTTTATTCTTGTGAATGGTTACCTTCATGAATGTAACTACATATGATCTAAATGAAAAAAAAAAATGTAATTTTTAAAGCATCTAATTTATACATTATTAACACCCGGAATTCTCGGGTATAAGTATGCACTTGGGCCATGAAAATTCAGGATATTACACATCAGCATAGACCCCAAATTGTATTCAATTATACACAAGCAAGGGGCCAGATTTTCACATCAAGCCGCAATTGCATACATATAATACAAAAGGACAAACCTTCAACATGTGCGTGCATGTGACCTCAACTGCTTTAGCAGACCGTGATTGTCAACCAAGTTTCCTTAGCAAGCCAAATTAGTGTTAAGAAGGAACTCATAGCAATGCAGAGAACTTGGAACCTGAAATTTGAAACCATTGGCGGATAGCTTGGATATTGGCAAGAAAGCAACTAATTCATGAGAAGTTCACCATAGGAATATAAAAAAGTATATAAATTAAAAAACATTGGCGGATAGCTCAGAAATTGGTAAGAAAGCTTGCATAGTTAGTGCAAGATGCCACATTAAGTACCTGCACATAACGCATAAACCGTCTTGGCATCCTAAAGATGCCTAATTTCCTGCAACCAAGGTTCCGGATATTGTAATTTGAATTTATTGTATTACCACCATATACCTGATTTGGTACCTTCTGCTATTATCGGCCTTGCCATCATGCTTAATTTATTAAGATTATCCTGGCAGGAACGTATTGATGATACTCTAATACCAAGTGTTTGTATTGAAATGCATCAATGACACTATCTGATGCAAAGGACACTTACAAATATATTTCCCTATCACCATATGGAAGTTCATACCGTAACGCTAGAGGAAGTTTTCGTGTAACATTCTTGAAGCACTGCAATACATTCCAATATTTGATCCTTGCCCATGAGAAGGACCATAGTTAGAATCAAAAGACTCCTGTTGTGGTGGGATCCATCATTTCAGGGCATATTGGCACTGAACTTGGAAAAAAAAGGATTGGGTGCAGTAATGGATTGTCAGATTAAAAAAGAAAAACCATATTAGCCAGTAGGTGAAGCATTCATTTGGAAATTGAGATTGAGTGAGAGCTTTCTAGCATGGGGAATATGGTAGTCTCCAGCATTGTTGCAGTCTAAAGGTACAGAAATGAGGAAATCAAAATCAATGAGTTTCGGTGATTCTAGCCAAGCAGAAGTTGTGGTTACAACAGTGGGAATAGATCTCTTCAAAGATTCCATGGCCAATCCTCTGATCAAAGAAGGTGACTCTGAAAAGTTTTACATTGGGCATCTGGTTTGGATTTATAACATTGAATAGTCATGCATAAAATTTAAAATTGGTAAGAAATTTCAAAAGCAGTGTATCATGCACCCCAAATGTTTTGATGCATCTGCTACAGAACCATCAACGGCATAAATCAGATCCAATAATGCTCTCATTCCCTACATAAAAGAACCAATATAAATAATCTACTCTTGCACACTATCAAACTCTAATCAAACCGTACTTTCAGTTCTAGGACAAGAAAATATATGAGAATTGATACCAATGCAAACTTTGGGTTATTCGGTCCAATTTGAGGACCGACGTCCGACCCTAGCTCTAATTGTTGACTTTGCAGGAAGAATCTGAAGAAGTTACAGAGACTTGTAAAGTGTCTTGTTATATTTGCTGCTTAAATGGAAATGACAGCTTAACTACCAACTGAAACTTCAATACAGAAATGACAAAAACAACTGTATGGTTTTTCCTAAGGGAAAATGGTTTCTCGTCCGTTCTTTTAAAAAAATTATTACAATGTCAAAATGGGGAAATTTCGGACAGTCCTTTCTATTTAGAACGTGTTTCATTTGCATTTCATAATTCAAATTTGCATGTGCATACAAACGAAAACCATGTATTGTTGTAGTGTTTATCATGGAATAACAAATGTAAATGCGGTAAACAGTTCTATAAATTGTCTTGACAAATTATCTGTCACATATGCAATTCGTTCAAGGCTCCTAAATGTAGATTGCAATCAACGGTCCAATGTTCGAGACTGATTAAACTCAGCCAAACATCTCCGCAATTGTTACACCTTGATCCATAGCTCAAGTGGTAGACTGAGTGAAAGATACCTCGTTTCAACACTGAGGTCTTGGTATCAATTCCCTAGTGGGGGTGGCTAACAGTGAAGTGTGAACTGACAATGGATGTACTAACAAGCTAACCAAAAAAAAAAAAGTCTTTCAATTGTTGTATTACTCTCTTACCGATCTACTTCAAGTGCACCTGATAGATTTTCGAACCATCCATCCATGAGGGGGGCCCCTATATGAACATATACAGAACTGGGATTCTCAATACAAACTATAATTTTCCTCAGGTTCAATCAATCACTCCTTATTGATACATGATCCCTAACTGTCGATTTTTGATGAGTAATCCAAGAATTGGGTGAGAGATCAGATGGTTCAGATGGAGCAGCGTGTAAACTATTATTAGAGAGTATGTATTATCACATTTTTCTTCTCACGACAGCATGGCTGACAAGGCGGCGTTGATCACAGGTGGGGCAAGCTGTGAGGCCCGTAACCTATAATGTACCGTTTCGTAGGCTTCTGTGGTTCTCTTGGTCAAATTTCGGCAACCTGTGACGTGTAGATAGTATTTGCGCACATCCCTGAGTTGTACTCTGTCAATCTAAGTCATCTCAACAAAAGACTTGCACCCTTGTGACCGCGCTGTCGCCGCGGCTCTGACGCCGCATCCCACGCGTCGAGGCGATACCCAGGCCAAGAGATGTCGGCCGCATTTAGTTTGAGAAAAATGTCACGCTTTGCAAAACCTAAAAGAACATGTTAAATCAATTAATCAATCACATCAATCAAGTATACATCACTAGTCAAGTACATATCCCATCACTCCCTTACCAAAGCAACCCCAAAGTCAAAGCAACTCATCCCTTACATATCAAGTATACGTCACTCACTCACCCATCACTCCATCACCCATCCCTCTCTCCTTACAACCCTCTCTCTCTCTCTCTCTCTCTCTCTCTCTCTCTCTCTCTCTCTCTCTCTCTCTCTCTCTCTCTCTCTCTCTCTCTCTACCCATCTTCCAAGCCACCATAAGAGCAATCGTCCAATCTCCTCAAAAAAGTTAGTGTAGCCCACCTTCCTACCACCCAAACCCACTCACCATGATCAATCTCAACCATTGAATCATGTTCCATTAAAGCTCTAGAATGCATTGGCAGAAGAAGGAAGAGGAGATCCGATGGTGGGTGTTCATCATCTCGATTTTGATGATTTGAGGACCCACATATGGTGGGACTCATCTTGATGTATGCATTGTATAGGGAGGGTCCATAGTGGCGGGGTCCCTCCCCTTCACACGTTTCTTCATCCCCTTCTCTCTCTTTCTTTCATTTTTATGTTGATGATAAGGTATGTGGGTCACCTGGTGTGTGTGTGTGTGTGTGTGTGTGTGTGTGTGTGTGGCACACCATGATGTTTCATATCCATGCCATCTAACCCCGTGACCCACCTTGCTAGTGAACGGGATTGTTTCCCGTCCATTTGGACAGGCCAAAATAAAAGGGAAAACACAAATATCAGTTTGATCCAGGCAGTGGACCACACTGTTGTGGGATGCACCATGATGTATGTGCATTATCTGCACCGTTCGTGGACCCCACTTGCTGCACGAGTGTAGCATCTACACCATCCACTCATGTGGGCCCCTCCATGATGTATTGTATATCCAAGTCATCCGTCCATCTGGACGGAACCGTGGGGCCCTAATGTATGTTTTTCATTAGCATTGTCCATCCAATTCCCTAGCTTGGGCTAGGGATTGAGGCAGATTCAAATTTCTGATGGGCCACCACGTGGACCCACCGTGATGTATTTATTTTATATCTTCACCGTCCATTAGGGATGGTGGGCTAGCAGCAACGACTGCCTGTAGGACATCAGCCAGTTTTGTGGGCCCATCATGACGTATGTGTTAGATCCAAACCATCCATCCTTTTCGTTTAGGACGCATAGGCCCCACACATGATATATGCGTCTTATATACACCATCTGTCCATCTGGACGTGTGGGGCTCGCTGATGTATGTGTTTTAGCTCCACCGTCCAGATGGGACAGTGGGCCCACCATAATATGCACGGTGGGACCCCACCGTGATATATGTGTTTCATCAATGCCATCTATCTTAAATAAGGCCCATGTGATGTGGCCCACTCGATGTATATGAGGCCCATTGGTACGGCCCATTGATGCGGCCCACTTGATGTATATGAGGCCCATTGGTGTGGCTTGTTGATGCGGCCCACTTGATGTATGTGAAACCCATTGTTGTGATGCCCAAGTGATGTATATGCGACTTATTTGACGAGGCCTAATATGATGCATTTAGGGCCCTTGAGTGAGGCCCAATGTGATGTATTTATGGCACATATGCCGAGGCCCATTGTGATGTATATGTGACCCTTGTGTAAGGCCCATTGTTGAGGGTCAAATATTGCATACCAGATCCCATTTATTGCCTAGATTTACAAATAAGATACTATTTAATGGCCCGCTTTAACTGTGTTTGTGCTGCAAGGTGTAATTACGAGCTTGGATTGAAATAAGAGGCTAAAAGCATGGATTTAATGCTTTGACGACACTAAGGCAAGGGAAAGACTCCAGGGGACCAAGATCGACGGAATTACGTGCCAGGGATCTATAAAAATCAAGAAATTGAAGCTCAAGTGGCTTGAAATTGGTACAGAATACAAGATCACGGGGTTCCCAATATCTGTTCGACTCGAAACTTCATACGTCCTAAATTAACCGTACACAACAAAAATCATCCATTGGATCAATGTGAAAGTGGCCTAACGGGCAGCTCAACCCATCAATCTTCAATTTGGGGCCCACCTGCTATCTGGATACGCTTCAACTTTGGTCCCTACGGTTAAAAGGAGATGGTGAAGAGGATGGACGGAATGGATTTCACATAAACATCACAGTGGACCCCACCTGAATGGTGTGTACACCATGCGCAAGTGCACGCACCGTGCACTACAAACCAAGGTCGGTTTGACCGACTTGGACTCGTCTCTCCTGCGTAAAACAACCAGCGAACGTATAAACGTCTGCCGGTTTTCAGTTGTGTGGCCCATCCATCATGAATTCTAAAGATCAGATCCATCTATTTGATTTGTAAGATGACCAAGACCAGTGCCTAAGTGTCCTTTTGAGACCATGCAGAATGTTGCTAGATCTTAGCCGTTAAACGTAGGTTGGACGGTGAGTTTAAAACTCTGTGGGCCACCACAAATCTGACCCAAAGTTGAGCATTCCAAACTTTAGTTTTTTCCTCCATCCACTGGACGGACTGGATTTTGCAGAAGCCAAAAGAAGTGGGCCCCACCAAGTCACAGTGGCGCTCTGTTATGCAGAGCGCGAGCTCTGTTCGCATAGGAAGCCGCGGTGATGATGAGTGGGCCACTAACGACATCCGAAAGAGAGATCCGAGCCAACCAACGTGATCAGCAGAGGATTTTAACCGACAACATGATGTCCATATTCCGCCATGAACGAGTAAACAAGAAGATAACCCACAGCATAGGACCGGACGGTAGAACGCCATTCTCGGTGGGCCACACCAAAACAAAAGAAAAAGGTCATGTACGTATGGATTTTTCGTGCTTATCTCAGTGAACGGAGTGGATTTTCATCAAAACTCATCTGTGGGGACCACCAAACATCAGCATAAAAGCCATACGCAGGCTCTGTTTACGCAGTCCGAGAAAACCGGGACTTCCGGGCTATTCCATGATCAAGATAACGATCATATCAGCAATCAGAACCGTTCAAATTCATAAACAGGGGGCCACAATCAGCGCCATGAAGGCGGAAGTAAAGATGGGATGGCGATCTGTCCCAAAAACGGGTCCAAAATGTAACTGCCTATGCGTTTTCCCACTGCACGGTAACACCGACTTTAGCAGCAACTCCACCGCCTTGTGCGGGACTCCAAGCCATCCACCGTTATTGGTTGCCTATAAAACAAGAGGAGAAGAGAGAGAGAGGGGGTATTCACGGTGTAACGCCCGTGAAAAATCCGTACTTGGGCTCGAGTACCAACTCGACCCGAAATCGCGTAGAAATAATTTCCATGGAAATTAAGCGTAAGTTAGCTAGCGCAACGCTAGAGTAGCTGGGAAATAGTCCCTGATCACTTTAAATACGTTCTGCAAGACCCAAATCGAGTAGAACAAACAACTCTACAATACTCTATAACCTCGGATCAAACTCTAAGCGGGTTTGTCCTCTGGACCACATTGAATTTTTGTATTGGATTTAGACCGCGCGTCGAAGGTCCGATACCTCCTATCTTAGACCGTTAGAACCGCCCAGCTGGACTTGACAATCATCTCGAAAATCAAGTCAAACCGATAATCACAGACTATTTCGTTGAACCCGGACTGAAGCGACCGCGAATATGGACGGATTTGGAATTTCAAATTCAAATCTGGCACACGACTTGACGCGTCAGTATTAAGCGTTCTGACCGTTAGAATTCATCCAGATTACACCCTCGGATCAGGAAAAATTTCTATTTATTATCATGAGACTTTCATCCCTGATCTATGTGCGGTGACCGCTGAACTGAAACTGGTCCGCCACGTGCGATCTGCGAACCTTGCCAGACTGAAAACTTAATACGAACTACATCTGGTACACATGAGCTTAAGTCCGATCGCAATCGACCAGGGGACCACCAGAAAGCAGTTTTTGGACCGAAACAGCCCCGAAATGGATAGGCACCAAGTAAACTTCGTCCCGGAGCCTATTTTTGACATTTTTAAGCTTATAAAAGGGGTTGAAACCCTCATTTCTCCCTCCCATTCCAAAATTCCAAACCCTAGAGAAAAGGAGAGAGAGTTTGAGAGAAAGAGAAGAAGGAATTTTTCCCGCTTCCGAGCCGCCGACTGCTAGTGCTTCAGCACTTCTTTCCAATTACCTGGCTGGTGATTTCTCCCCTTTTTCAGGTATGAAATAATCCCAAAACTTGCTGATTTAGGGTTTACTTAGATTCATAGCATGTTAGCTAACGTATTCCATAAATCAGGTTCTCCTACTGCCGTAGACGAAGCGTACACGCTCCGTTCAAAATCCCGCAACCGTAAGAGACTAGGTGAGGATTTTAGACGCTTTGATTGACGGTTTACAACGCTTTCAATGTCGTTTAATAGTAGATTATCGACGGCATCGCCGTTTGACATGTACAACATGCTCTCCGTTTCCTGTTTCGTAAATTAACGAAGAATATGAGATTTAGGGCATTTTAGTCATTTGTAGGAAGTACGGTCTACATGCATATTTTGCTGACGTGATTGACATGGTTTGTCGCCGCATTAGGGAGTTAGGAATGCTTGCATAATCAGTTTGGCGAAGAGATTCGCCTAGTTGCGCACTTTGGGTCGACATACTATATGTAGACTTAAGTGTGTAGTGTATGTGTTTGTATAAATGCTTGTATTAGTATGTATTGAATTAAATGATGTTATGTAGTAGTTTGAGATTGATTTCATGATTAATATGCTGACCTAAATGATTTCCTACATGTTGACCTTATGCATGATTGCATTACATGCATGGAATGTATGTGGTTGAAGATTTGCTTAAGTTGAATATTGTAACATGTGTTAACATGCTCACATGATTGTATTTAAATTCCAATACTTTTACATGTAATGCTAATGTGATTCCATAGATGTGTGGGACTAGACTTAGTCCAGGCAGTCGGTAACCGAGCGAATTCGTGGCTGACTGGTCATAGCCACGAACGACGCGTCGATGAACGTGATTCGTGTTTAGAGTTGGAGGCAGTGGTTAGGCCACGCGAAGTGTTTTACGCACTTCATGTCGTTCGACTTAAGATGCGATCGCGCTAGTCGAGCCTGTCAAGTAACCCGACTGGCCGATGTATGTTCACCTTGTATGTGTCATAACTGCTTGAACCTAGGGTACTGAACTTACCATTGTAAACCCGGTTAACCATGGTACCTTGATCCACTAAGACTCATGAGCCGGGCATGGTGGTATGGGACACCGTGGTCGAGCTGTCGGCCTACGCTGGGGCCACAAACCTCCCCGTAGTGACCAGTGAGCACCTTGACTCGTGAGCAGATTATGGTGGTATGGGACACTATATTCTAGCTATCGGCATACACTGATCAGGCGACGAGCCCTTTGTAGTGACCGCGAGCGTATTCTGAGTCCACGGGAGGCGACGACCCTTCCGTTGCAGTAGAGTACGGTAGGCCTGTATTGATAAGGTGATGGGGGAGCGGTGCAATGAGTGCGAGCAACAGCCCTGGCAGCCCTTGCAGTGACCTACGAAATACACATCGTATGAGATTACTAGGAGTGACGACCCTAGACAGGATCTGTGTTGGGATTGATACAAGGGAAGTACCTTAGTTTCCCAATCCTGCTGTTTGAATGGACTAATAACAACTTGGAAATCATATCACCATAGCATTGCATGTGCCTGGAAGATGTGGAGCACTTTAGGGAGTGTGGCATGCCGCGGTCGTAAGATGTTGCCGCATGAGGGTGATCGTCGGTGAGGGCATACATCACGTCATATCATCTTGCATTAACAACAGTATTAGGATTGTCTGATTTACTGCTTTACTATTATCGCGTGATTGAATTGTGAACATGCTAATCTTTGCTTTATGATTCCACTGAGTTGATCACTCATTCCCACGTTACGGGATGGTGTTTGCAACACCCACCAGACCCTGTTGTAGATGCAGGTGAGGCCGAGATCCAGGAGGTGGAGCCAGAGATCGACGAGGACCAGGATGAGTTCTCGTATATGCAGTATCACGACGGCTTCCCGTAGGCGACCTGGATCGAGGGGACATCAGTGGGACTTTCTTTTTTGAACATTATTCTTTTGTTATGTATATGTATATGAGACTCAGAGATGTAGTCATACTTTGGAGACAGATGAGATTACTTTATTTTTCCATACAGTGATATATACATTGTTTAGTCTTCCGCTTGCTTTTATCACTGGATCTGAAGTATGAATTGCAGTTTTGGTATACTTTTACTCATGTGAATGCTTTAAATCAGACAACATTGAATCATAACCATTTTTATTGCATAAGTGACGGTCTGGAACTCGGGAGTTGAGTTTATACACGACCCCCGATTTTCAGGGTGTTACAAGTTGGTATCAGAGCATGAATAAGAGTATACTGGGCCTGGGTTATGGTCTTGCGACGTACGCTGTCGCTTCCTTTGACTTAGGTGGGTGCGAGAAGGGTCTAGAAACACTTCTAGGATCGCAGATTCGCCGATAGGTGAAGTCTATTAGGATCGATCGCAAGATCGAGTCTGTAACGTATCTCGGGTCGCGTAAAGCAACCTGAATCACTTCTAAGCTGTAGGAAGTCTGGTGGGGACGTCCTATGAGCGGTTTTAAACCGCAAAAGTGAATCCTTGGGCCGTGGGATGACCACGACTCCTGTAATCAATCGCCAGGGCTTAAAAACCCCGTTTCGCCAAAAATTCTCAAAATTCCTCCTCTAAACACTCCGACCTTCAGTTCCTTCTTATCCATTTCATGTTAGGCATCAAACCTAATGTGAAAATAATATAAATTAGTACTTTCACAAAATTTTACAGTGAATAGTAAAATTTTATGAAAAATGGCCATAAGGCCATTCTAAATTCACTTTCTTTAGCAAATAATGATCTAGATAGATGTACTGGCTCCTTATACCCCAAATTCATATGCTGCATCATATGGTTTGGTATTCGTGATTGCGATGTGGACCCGGAAAGCCCCGAACACATGTTTGGGCTCATACAGACCAAAATACTATGAACTAGGGGGTGGGACATACCTTTTTGGAACCCTTGGACCATGGGGGACCAGACCCATGGGGTCCCACCGGCCAACTTAGAAGTTGTCCGGCGATGCCATCGCCGGTCGGGCGATGCATCGCCGACCGGTGGGGCCCATAGGAGCTGTTTTTCGGGCGCACGCCCTTAAATGGGATGTACATCATCCCTAGGTACCTTCCACCTCACGAAAACTCCCAAATCATACCCCTCCTTCACAAACAGCCCTCTCCATAGCCCTATTTTCAATTTTCAGTAACCAACTCCAAACTCCAGCGTCCCAAAACACTTCTAGGACCCTCCTTGGCCAAAACCGACCACCACCCATCACTTATTGGGTGTTGGCAGCCTCTCTTCTTGAAGATCTCCCCATTTGGAGCTCCAAAATCCCCCAAATAGAGCTGAAATCGTGAGGTGCTCCATTCTATCTTTTTTTTTGTATTTCTCCCTGAAAGTACAGCCTTGGGAAGCTTGAAGCATCCCTCTACGACGCCTAGATTTCCTTTTCTCAGATTGGGCAGCCATTTCTCCGCATTTTCGGCATTTTTCATGGCTTTTGTGGAAGCCATTTTAGGTCTTCTGTCACTCTCATCCATCATATCTTTGATGGGTAAGAGGAAAACCGTAACAGACGAGGCTGGGCCGAGCCGCCCTGCTCGATCGAGAAGACCGCGAGGTGGTGCCGCAAGTTCAAGCACCGCCGCAGGTCCAGCTGTAGTCCTGGAGTGCCGTACAAAGCGGGATTTGGATCCCCATGCACACCTTGGACGAATAATTTTATCGAAGATGCCTCATGGCCAATACACTGATCGCAAAGTGTTATTTGAGGCGGACGTAGATGGACGATTGTTCGGCGAGTATCTGTTGTTTGAACGCATTGAAGCTGCGCACTGGGGTCCGATCTTTGAAGCTCGCGCTCGTGCTAATGTGAGCACCGTTCGTTCCTTCTATGCTAGCATCCAGAATCCTACCTTGGAGCCTTTGCAGTTCAAAATCCCTTTTGGTAGAGATCGGATGGCTACGATCGACGTTCGGTTGATTGCGCGACTTCTCAACGTGCCTCTAGGTGATGTGCATCCTAGTGAGAAGAATTTGAAGACTAGACGTGAACGAGATCGCCGCACCAGGTTTCTGTGCGGTAAGTTGGTTCCATGGCATCCTAATAATAGCCTCAAGGCGACGTATATGTCTGAGGATTTGCGCCTGCTGCACCATATCTGCACATTCAATGTTTATCCCAGGTCGACGAACCGCATTGAATGTACACGTCTTATGGTCGATTTCTTATTTCTAGTGGCCCAGGGAGAGAACGTATGTATGGCCACTTTCATCTTACGGCAGATAGTTCTCATAGCTAGGTCGAGGAGAACATCCGAATCGCTTCCCTTTGGCTGACTTATTTGCAAGATTGCGCTTGAGTTTGCCTATAGACTTGGGCCCGAATTGCCGGTATCGATTCACACCATCGATGAGTCGACAATGGTCAAAATGAAGATTGGGTCGCAATACCGTGAAAATCAACTTGAAAGGGATAGTGGGGATGACTTTGATGAAGAGGAAGATTAAAGCGAAGAAGAACCTAGAGCAGAGGTTCAGGAAGAAGCTCAGGAAGAAGCAGAAGAGGAGGCTCAGGATACTGATGAGAGCCCTCCTCCTTCTGCACAGGTTACTATCGACGACCGCATTGCTCGGATGGAGGAGAGTCAGACCGCTTTGCGAAGGGAAGTCCAAGAACTTCGAGCAGAAGTCGCTGATGCCAAGGCCGTTACAAAGAAGAAATTTGGCAAGGTGACTCGCACCTTGAAGGCAATCCTGTGTTGCTTACAGGATAAGGGTGCTCCTCCTCCGTCACCAGACTCCGACTAGCGATACGATCTTTGATGTTGTTATTAGTAGTTAGCCATTTCCTGTTTTATGTGTGTAAAGCCTATTAGGGCTAGTGCTTTGCTTATGTTGCTGTTGCTTAACTGTCTTAATTTCCATGTAATTCTAGTCATGATGCTTGTAAGGATATATCCCTTGTATTGTGACAATTTTGATTAATTGAAATGCATGGAATGCCTTTGACTCTTTAAGTGAATGATTGTGGTGTATTTGTGCAATTGAGACTGACAAGGTTGCGCCCTATTTTGAATATAGGGAATGCCACCTAAGACTACGCGGAGCGCGGTTCGGCTTGCATTGTCAGAGCATATGGATCAGACTCCCTCTCAGTCTGGCACTCGTTCGGACCCTGCTGTGGGCCCGATTCCTGAGGCGGTTCGATCGTCTCAGCCTGCTGTTGGTCCTACAGATGGACCACCGCCATTTACACCATCAGTTAGAGAGCCACATAGCGCATCTACTTCCACACCGCATCCGCCACAGCCTGCTCCACCCCCTGACAGATTCGAGCAGATGATGGCTATGATGCTGCAGCAGCAGCAGCTTCTGACCACCATAGTGGGGACACTAGCCCAGGGTGGGGGTGCGACTACATCTACTCCACCTGCACCACCTGCGCATCCAGCTGAGGATACCTATACTTACGCCCAGGATGAGGACATGGCTCATCCTACGCCGCCTGCTTTCCCTGCGGGGAATCCTGCCGACACACGGGGCCTTTTGGAGCGATTTCAGCGCTTGCGGCCTCCTACTTTCACGGGTTCTCACAGACCCGAGGAGGCTGAGTACTGGCTCGACCGAGTGTCGAAGATTCTACGGATGTTGCACTGCACCGAGGCTGAGCAGGTAGAGCTGGATACCTTCCTGTTTGAGAGAGAGGCCAGTATGTGGTGGGATAGCGTATTGCGGACTGTTGCCGCAGATTTTGTATGGACGTGGGCAGCATTTGAGTTCCGCTTCCATGAGAAGTATTATCCCCAGACCTACAGGCACGACAGGGAGAATGAGTTTCTCCGTCTCAAACAGGCAGCGATGACAGTTACCGAGTATGAGCATCGGTTCACAGAGTTGGGCAGGTACGTCCCGACGATCCTAGCTGATGAGCAGATGCGCATACGGTGCTTTTTGGAGGGCTTGCGACCGAATATTCGGTCGAAGATGTGCTGTGTTAGTTTTTCCTCCTATGCGGAGTTGGTTCACATGTCCATGCGGGCAGAGCAGGACGTGGATCGACTTGCGCGATCTCGAGGCCCGACTGCTTCTAGGCCACGACCGGATTTGCCAGACAGGCCCTTCGCGGGCAAGAGGCCTCGCATTGATCCTCCTACTAGGACTACGGCGCCTGTACCACCGTTTCGGCGCCTTGATTTGACTTGTACATACTGTGGGAGGACGGGCCACTTGGCGCAGAGTTACTTTTCGAGGATGCGGGACAGTGGGTTCTCGCCGCCGCAGAAGATTGATCGTGTACGTCCACAGGCGATATCAGCACCGCCTATACGGTTAGCTCCTGCGCATCCTTCTTTCAGACCTACGGTATCGCAGATTCGACAGCCTCCACGGCCCTTGACACAGCGGCCGAACCGGCCACAGCAGGCTCGAGTTCATGCATTGACCGCTGAGGCAGCTGCGACGCCGACTTTCCAGCATTCAGCCTTCGAGGTCACGGCCCATATTAGAGGTACTCCCGTTCTTGTCATGGTGGACACTGGTTCCACGATTTCTTTGATATCTCGTGCCGTAGTCAGACGTCTTGGGTTACAGACTATCACTATGGATAGCGTGCGAGTCTTTGCAGCTCATGGAGATTATTCGGATGTCACCCAGATGTGTGAGGGTTGTTTGGTTGATCTGGGAGGCAGGATGATGACTCTTGATCTGGTCGTCGATCCCTCGCTCGTTTATCTCGACGTCATTCTTGGCATGGATTGGTTGACTGCAGCGAGAGCCGAGATTGACTGCGAGACTCGTATAGTTACAGCGTACGAGCCTGAGGGTGCATCCTTCACATTTTCAGTGCGGGTAAATCTTCCTTTTCGCATTCTTAGCTACGCCACTCTATTGCGCGACGTTGGTGCCTAGGTACTTGAGCAGACGCCAGTTGTTTCTGAGTTCGGGGATCTATTCAGGAAGATCCCTAGTTTGCCGCCCCGACGTGAGATCGATTTCACTATCGATCTGGTTCCTAGTTTTACACCCGTCTCACTGCCGATGTATCGCATGGCACCATGTGAGATGGAGGAGTTGAGGACGCAGATTGATGGTCTGCTAGAGCTTGGCTTCATA
The DNA here is from genome assembly GCA_037074715.1 of Magnolia kwangsiensis. Classification (NCBI taxonomy): domain Eukaryota; kingdom Viridiplantae; phylum Streptophyta; class Magnoliopsida; order Magnoliales; family Magnoliaceae; genus Magnolia; species Magnolia kwangsiensis. The sequence goes on from CM073579.1 coordinate 94,902,344, forward strand.
CGGCCTAGCGTGTCTCCTTGGGGAGCACCGGTCTTGTTCGTGAAGAAGAAGGATGGTTCGATGCGATTGTGTATTGATTATCGCAGGCTGAACCAGCTCACGGTGAAGAACAAGTACCCTTTGCCCAGGATCGATGACTTGTTTGATCAGTTGAGAGGAGCGCAGTACTTCTCGAAGATTGATCTTCAGTCAGGTTATCATCAGCTGCGCGTCAGGGATGAGGACGTGCAGAAGACAGCATTCAGGACCAGTTTTGGCCACTACGAGTTCCTCGTGATGTCGTTCGGTCTTACGAACGCACCGGCCGTGTTCATGGATCTGATGAACCGAGTATTTCGGCCTTTCCTCTATTGATTCGTCGTTGTCTTCATTGACGACATTTTGGTGTACTCTAGGAGTCGAGAGGAGCATGAGGAGCACTTGCGTTTGGTCCTTGATACGCTCAGACGACATCAGTTGTTCGCACAGTACAAGAAGTGCGACTTCTGGAAGCAGGAGGTGAAGTTTCTGGGACACGTGGTGTCCAAGGATGGCATGGCAGTTGACCTGTCTAAGGTAGCTGCGGTGCAGGACTGGGAGCAGCCTGGTTCTGTCACTGAGGTGAGGAGTTTCTTGGGACTCGCTGGTTACTATCGGCGCTTCATTCAGGACTTCTCGAAGATCGCGAGACCCTTATCTCAGTTGACACGGAAGGACGTGAAGTTCGCCTGGAATGATAAGGCGGAGTCAGCTTTTCAGGAGCTGAAGGACAGACTTACGTCCGCCCTTGTGCTAGTATTGCCAGAGCAAGGGGTTAGATACACTATATACACTGACGCGTCTAGCGTTGGTTTGGGTTGTGTCCTTATGCAGAGGGACAGGGTAATTTCGTATGCCTCGAGACAATTAAGGAAGCACGAGGAGAATTACCCTACACACGACCTAGAGTTGGCAGCCGTTATATTCGCACTGAGACTCTGGAGACATTACCTCTACGGAGAGGAGTTCGAGCTCTTTTGCGACCACAAGAGCCTCAAGTACATATTCACGCAGCGAGACTTGAATATGAGGCAGCGGCGATGGATGGAGACGCTGAAGGACTTCAAGTTTGAAGTCTCTTACCATCCTGGGAAGGCGAACCTTGTGGCTGATGCGTTGAGCCGCAAGAAGGCGATAGAGTTTGCGGCTCCGCTGATGGTTGCCGAGTGGGATATGGTTGAGTTTTTGCGAGACTTTGAGCAGAAACTCACCGTAGAGGAGCCATTTGAGTTCATCGCGCACGTACAGGTGCGATCTCAGATCGATGACCGAGTCATCGAGGCGCAGAGGGACGATGCGCATCTTACTGAGCTTCGAGAGCAGGCCAGTGATGATGCTGACGCCGACTAGCGAGTTGGTATGGATGGGGGCTTACGTTACCGTGGCCGCCTATGCGTCCCAGATGTCCCTGACTTGAGACGAGAGATTCTCGAGGCTGCGCATTCTACTAGACTCGCGATGCATCCAGGCGGTACAAAGATGTATCGTGATGTGAAGAGGACGTATTGGTGGGAAGGTATGAAGACTCACATAGCTGAGTTCGTGTCCCGTTGTCTCACTTGTCAGCAGGTGAAGGCAGAGCATCGCCGACCACCTGGACTTTTGCAGCCTATGCCGATTGCAGAGTGGAAGTGGGATTTCATTTCCATGGACTTCATTTCTGGGTTGCCGAAGACGAGGAAGGGGCATGATTCTATTTGGGTGATCGTCGACCGATTGACGAAGTCGGCGCACTTCCTACCGATCAGAGTTACGAACTCTGCAGACGAGCTGGCTAGATTGTACATCCGAGAGATTGTGCGTCTGCATGGAGTTCCGTTGGAGATCGTGTCGGACAGAGACACGCGATTCACTTCTATTTTCTGGACTCGCATTCAGGAGGCTATGGGTGTGAAGTTGAAGTTCAGTACTGCCTTCCACCCACAGACAGACGGACAGACGGAGCGAGTGAACCAGATCCTGGAGGACATGTTGCGAGCTTGCGCATTGGACTTCAAGGACAGTTGGGATGACTGTCTTACATATGCGGAGTTTGCGTACAATAATAGCTTCCAGGCGAGTATCGGCATGGCACCTTATGAGGCGCTGTATGGGCGACCTTGTCGCGCACCGCATTGCTGGTTAGAGGTCGGTGAGCGTAGCTTGATCGGCCCAGAGTTGGTGCAGGCGACGTCAGAGAAGATCGATATTATTCGACGTCGGCTTCTTACAGCGCAGAGCAGACAGAAGAGCTACGCCGATACGAGACGGAGGCCGCTAGAGTTCACAGTCGGGGATCACGTGTTTTTGCGAGTTTTCCCTATGAAGGGAGTCCTTCGGTTTGGGAAGAAGGGGAAGCTGGCACCGAGATTCATTGGTCCATTCCAGATCCTCGATCGTGTGGGATCAGTGGCTTACCGATTGGCTTTACCCACGCCCCTCGCGAGCGTCCACAACGTATTTCATGTTTCTATGCTGAAGAAGTACGTTGCTGATCCTTCCCATATCATCAGATGGGAGCAGGTGCAGTTAGGAGAGGATGTTACTTATATCCTGCGACCGACACGCATCTTAGACAGGAAGGAGCAGGTACTGCGTAGCAAGGTGATTCCCCTTGTGAAGGTACTATGGACGCATCACTCTGAGGAGGAGGCTACTTGGGAGACAGAAGCCGAGATCAGAAAGAACTACCCACAGCTTCTCGAGGAGTACGAAAAGGTACAAATTTCGAGGACGAAATTATTTGTTAAGGGGGGTAGATTGTAATGCCCGTGAAAAATCCGTACTTGGGCTCGAGTACCAACTCGACCCGAAATCGCGTAGAAATAATTTCCATGGAAATTAAGCGTAAGTTAGCTAGCGCAACGCTAGAGTAGCTGGGAAATAGTCCCTGATCACTTTAAATACGTTCTGCAAGACCCAAATCGAGTAGAACAAACAACTCTACAATACTCTATAACCTCGGATCAAACTCTAAGCGGGTTTGTCCTCTGGACCACATTGAATTTTTGTATTGGATTTAGACCGCGCGTCGAAGGTCCGATACCTCCTATCTTAGACCGTTAGAACCGCCCAGCTGGACTTGACAATCATCTCGAAAATCAAGTCAAACCGATAATCACAGACTATTTCGTTGAACCCGGACTGAAGCGACCGCGAATATGGACGGATTTGGAATTTCAAATTCAAATCTGGCACACGACTTGACGCGTCAGTATTAAGCGTTCTGACCGTTAGAATTCATCCAGATTACACCCTCGGATCAGGAAAAATTTCTATTTATTATCATGAGACTTTCATCCCTGATCTATGTGCGGTGACCGCTGAACTGAAACTGGTCCGCCACGTGCGATCTGCGAACCTTGCCAGACTGAAAACTTAATACGAACTACATCTGGTACACATGAGCTTAAGTCCGATCGCAATCGACCAGGGGACCACCAGAAAGCAGTTTTTGGACCGAAACAGCCCCGAAATGGATAGGCACCAAGTAAACTTCGTCCCGGAGCCTATTTTTGACATTTTTAAGCTTATAAAAGGGGTTGAAACCCTCATTTCTCCCTCCCATTCCAAAATTCCAAACCCTAGAGAAAAGGAGAGAGAGTTTGAGAGAAAGAGAAGAAGGAATTTTTCCCGCTTCCGAGCCGCCGACTGGTGATTTCTCCCCTTTTTCAGGTATGAAATAACCCCAAAACTTGCTGATTTAGGGTTTACTTAGATTCATAGCATGTTAACTAACGTATTCCATAAATCAGGTTCTCCTACTGCCGTAGACGAAGCGTACACGCTCCGTTCAAAATCCCGCAACCGTAAGAGACTAGGTGAGGATTTTAGACGCTTTGATTGACGGTTTACAACGCTTTCAATGTCGTTTAATAGTAGATTATCGACGGCATCGCCGTTTGACATGTACAACATGCTCTCCGTTTCCTGTTTCGTAAATTAACGAAGAATATGAGATTTAGGGCATTTTAGTCATTTGTAGGAAGTACGGTCTACATGCATATTTTGCTGACGTGATTGACATGGTTTGTCGCCGCATTAGGGAGTTAGGAATGCTTGCATAATCAGTTTGGCGAAGAGATTCGCCTAGTTGCGCACTTTGGGTCGACATACTATATGTAGACTTAAGTGTGTAGTGTATGTGTTTGTATAAATGCTTGTATTAGTATGTATTGAATTAAATGATGTTATGTAGTAGTTTGAGATTGATTTCATGATTAATATGCTGACCTAAATGATTTCCTACATGTTGACCTTATGCATGATTGCATTACATGCATGGAATGTATGTGGTTGAAGATTTTCTTAAGTTGAATATTGTAACATGTGTTAACATGCTCACATGATTGTATTTAAATTCCAATACTTTTACATGTAATGCTAATGTGATTCCATAGATGTGTGGGACTAGACTTAGTCCAGGCAGTCCGTAACCGAGCGAATTCGTGGCTGACTGGTCATAGACACGAACGACGCGTCGATGAACGTGATTCGTGTTTAGAGTTGACGGCAGTGGTTAGGCCACGCGAAGTGTTTTACGCACTTCATGTTGTTCGACTTGAGATGCGATCGCACTAGTCGAGCCTGTCAAGTAACCCGACTGGCCGATGTATATTCACCTTGTATGTGTCATAACTACTTGAACCTAGGGTACTGAACTTACCATTGTAAACCCGGTTAACCATGGTACCTTGATCCACTAAGACTCATGAGCCGGGCATAGTGGTATGGGACACCGTGGTGGAGCTGTCGGCCTACGCTGGGGCCACAAACCTCCCCGTAGTGATCAGTGAGCACCTTGACTCGTGAGCAGATTATGGTGGTATGGGACACTATATTCTAGCTGTCGGCGTACACTGATCAGGCGACGAGCCCTTTGTAGTGACCGCGAGCGTATTCTGAGTCCATGGGAGGCGACGACCCTTCCGTTGCAGTAGAGTACGGTAGGCCTGTATTGATAAGGTGATGGGGGAGCGGTGCAACGAGTGCGAGCAACAGCCCTGGCAGCCCTTGCAGTGACCTACGAAATACACATCGTATGAGATTATTAGGAGTGACGACCCTAGACAGGATCTGTGTTGGGATTGATACAAGGGAAGTACCTTAGTTTCTCAATCCTGCTGTTTGAATGGACTAATAACAACTTGAAAATCATATCACCATAGCATTGCATGTGCCTGGAAGATGTGGAGCACTTTAGGGAGTGTGGCATGCCGCGGTCGTAAGATGTTGCCGCATGAGGGTGATCGTCGGTGAGGGCATACATCACGTCATATCATCTTGCATTAACAACAGTATTAGGATTGTCTGATTTACTGCTTTACTATTATCGCGTGATTGAATTGTGAACATGCTAATCTTTGCTCTATGATTCCACTGAGTTGATCACTCATTCCCACGTTACGGGATGGTGTTTGCAACACCCACCAGACCCTGTTGTAGATGCAGGTGAGGCCGAGATCCAGGAGGTGGAGCCAGAGATCGACGAGGACCAGGATGAGTTCTCGTATATGCAGTATCACGACGGCTTCCCGTAGGCGACCTGGATCGAGGGGACATCAGTGGGACTTTCTTTTTTGAACATTATTCTTTTGTTATGTATATGTATATGAGACTCAGAGATGTAATCATACTTTGGAGACAGATGAGATTACTTTGTTTTTCCATACAGTGATATATACATTGTTTAGTCTTCCGCTTGCTTTTATCACTGGATCTAAAGTATGAATTGCAGTTTTGGTATACTTTTACTCATGTGAATGCTTTAAATCAGACAACATTGAATCATAACCATTTTTGTTGCATAAGTGACGGTCTGGAACTTGGGAGTTGAGTTTATACACGACCCCCGATTTTCAGGGTGTTACACACGGCTAGAAGGAAGAATCATCTCAGCTTGGGCTTGGACGTGGATCAGAGAGCACAAAGAGAGTAACAATCATTTATTTTATTTAGTGTTATTTTTATTTCTTTTATGATGTTTAGCCTAATCATGCTTACTCTATGCTAAACCTCTTAGCTAGGGCTAAGAGGTGAAGCTTGTAGCGTGATGGGAGGACCTGTTGCTTGTGCAATTTATTTAGACTAATTGATGTTAATCTTAGTTTGATTTTAATGGAAATATTTTTTTAGTCTTTAATGGTCTATTGTGACTGAAATTACAGTAGGTCTACGATGGCTTTGAATATTTGTTTTTCCTTTTATATTTATGACGTCAGGAAGCCCTGTTGTTCACTATAGTCTCCTGGGCATGGTTGGATGACGGTACCCTTCCTAGCCTTCATACATGTGATTGGTTGGTAATTAGTTTAATTATGTTGTTTGCCATAGTCTTTTGGCATGGTTTGGTAATGGAATCCATTCTAATTCATATACCTTTCATCTCTTGAAAACTAGATCAATGACAGTTCAGTTAATTTCTATTATTCATGAAACAGGCATAGGATGTCCCTGATCTCTACAAGTGGATCCTCTGAATCCCTAGTTTCCTTTCATCTGATTTCTATAAATTTTAGATAATAATCTCTCAATTCTTCATTAAAGTTTATTTTATTTAGATTTCATCTTAGCTTAGTTCTAGTTCTAGTTAGTTTTAGATAACGTACAAGTTTTAGTCCCTTGGGATTCGACCTCTGTCTTACCGAGTTATTACTACATCACAACCCTTCACTTGGGGAGTGAACAAGTTTTTGGCGCCGTTGCCTGGGACTGTTGGATACATTTTTTTGAAATTAATTAGTTTTAGAATTAGTTTAAGATTAGATTTTCTTTAGAATTTTTAATTCTAGATTTAGAAGTAATTATTTTCCTTGTTAGAAATTTTTCCTAACGTTAGAAACTTGATATTCTTCATTCTATCTGATTTTTAGAACTAACCTAATTTTTTTTCTGTTTTGTAAGAAACTTCTAATTTAGTAAGCTCTTTCTAATTTCTCTTTCTTTGGAATTTCTTCTTTTTTCTAGAAATTAGTTTACTCTTAATTAGGACTTTCTATTCTTAAAAACTAACTTATTTTGTTTTGTTTTGCAGATTCTTAACTTAGGAGTCCAAATTTGGTAACTTCTTTCCATCTTTCCCTTTTATTTTCTAGATTTCTTCTTCCTTTCTCTTAGGTTTAAGTTAGAATTTGAGGGCTGAGTGTGTTTTATGCCCCAGTGGGCACGCGACAACACTCGACGTCTCGTGACTGAAGGAGGATTAGTTGAGGGGTTGACTGTCCATCGCAGGACTAGACACCACTTGAATTCTCCTGAGTTAGAGGAGGTTATGACTGAAAATCCATCTCAAGCACTACCCCAACCAAGGGTTGAGGAAGTACATGATGAGAATGAGGTGCATTAGGCACCTCCGCCTAGTACTTTACGAGATTATTTACAACCGGCGGGGGTGAGTACGCCCTCATGCATGATTTTTCCTGAGAATACAGGACATATGGACATCAAGTCAGGGGTTATTCAACTCCTTCCTAAGTTCCATGGGCTTGAGTCTGAAGAACCATACTTGCATCTGAAAGAGTTTGATGAAATCATAGGCACCTTATACTTCTCTAATGTATCTGAGGATACTATTAGACTGAAACTCTTTCCATTTTCCTTGAAAGAAAAAGCCAAGACGTGGTTACATTCACTGCGTCCTAGATCCATTGGCACATGGAATTATATGCAGAGAGAATTTATAAAGAAAATTTTCCCACATCATAAGACAATTACCCTCAGGAGAGCAATCATGAACTTTGCCCAAAAGGAAGATGAAACATTCTTCCAATGTTGGGAAAGGTTCAAGGATCTGGTTAATGCATGCCCATAACATGACTTTGAAATATGGCGCATTACGAATTTTTTCTATGATGGGCTAACATCTTCCATGCACCAAATGGTCGAGACAATGTGTAACGGAGAATTCATCAATAAAAATGTCGACGAGGTATGGGATTACCTCGATAGTCTCGCTGAAAAAACACAATCATGGGACTATTACCCAAGGACGAACACTACATCTAGGCCGACTCATTCAAGGGAAAAATGAGGAATATATCTCCTGAAAGAGGATAATGATCTTAACGCTAAGGTGACCAATCTCACCAGAAAATTTGAGGCCATGGAAGGAAGGAAGGAAAAGGTTAATGAAAGTGTTTGCGGCATCTGTGATTGCAACATTCATACTACTGAAAATTATCCTTCAATACCTGCCTTTCGAGAAGTATTGAATGAACAATCTAATGCCGTAAATAACTATCAAAGACTTTTTAATAGACCACCCTCTAATACGTACAATCCTGGCTGAAAAAATCATCCAAAATTTAGTTGGAGGAACGGACAAACTGCTACCCCTCAAGGTTTCTTCAATCAAAATTCAAATCAGGGGAGACCTCAAGAAGAACCGGCTCAAAATTCTATGCAAGAGCTGACGCAAATAATGCGGAATTTCATACAAAAGATAGATTCATTCTTAGTCGCCCATTCCTGTCCACTTCAAATGCAATTATCAATTGCAGGAATGGTATCATGACTATGTCTTTTGGAAATTTGACATTGGAATCAAATATCTTTTTCAATAACGGCAGCAACTTGGAGGATGATGACGATTTTCACGATGTTAACATGATTGATTCTTTTGTGGAAGATAGAACGCCTCTCACCTTATCCTCTGATCCTCTAGAGACGTGCCTGGTCCACTCCCATGATCTTGATGATGATATAATTAGAGAGACGTGTGCCATGCTTGAAACTGCACCGGTACTTGAAGTTAACCGGTGGAGGCCATAAATTGAAGGATTGTCCCAAAATGATGTAGTGCCTCTACCGTCTAACCTCAAGCCACCGAAGCTTGACCTAAAACCTTTGCCCTCTGATTTAAAATATGTCTTTTTAGGTCAAGATGAGACATACCCGGTGGTGATCTCTGCCCACCTGAAAAAAGAACAGGAGAGTATGCTCATATCTACTCTCATTGAGCATAAGAGAGCTCTTGGATGGACGATAGCGGACCTCAAAGGAATTAACCCATCGATTTGTACTCACCGCATATATCTTGAGGACAATACAAAGGCTGTTCGGCAATCACAACGTAGACTGAATCCAAACATGAAGGAAGTGGTTAAGGCCGAGGTTCTCAAACTATTGGAAGTGGGGATCATATACCCCATATACGATAGTCAATGGGTGAGTCCAACTCAGGTGGTTCCTAAGAAGTCCGGGATCACCATCGTATCCAATGCCAATAATGAACTCATGCCAACCAGAGTTACTACTGGTTGAGAATGTGCATTGACTACAGGAAGCTGAATACCGTCACAAGGAAAGACCACTTTCCTTTTCCCTTCATTGATCAAATCCTGAAAAGGCTAGCTGGTCATTCCTATTATTATTTCCTTGACGGGTATTCAGGTTATAATCAGATTGAAATCGCCCCTGAGGATCAGGAAAAGACCACATTTACATGTCCCTATGGCACCTTTGCTTACAGAAGGATGCCATTCGGGTTATGTAATGCCCCTGCCACCTTTCAGCGATGTATGATGAGTATCTTTTCTGACATGGTGGGGAAATATTTAGAGGTCTTCATGGACGATTTCTCTGTTTTCGGTTCATCTTTCAGCGAGTGCTTAGCAAGTCTTAAATGTGTGTTGAAAAGATGTGAAGAAAAAAATTTGGTACTTAACTGGGAGAAGTGCCATTTTATGGTTCAAAAGGGAATTGTCCTTGGGCATATCATCTCATCCAAAGGAATCGAGGTAGATAAGGCAAAAATTGATCTTATCTCTAACCTACTTCCACCCAAGAATATCAGAGACGTGTGATCCTTCTTAGGACACGCAGGCTTTTACAGACGATTCATAAAGGACTTTAGTCTCCTCTCTCATCCTTTATGTAATCTTCTTCAAAAGGATGCAACATAAGAGTGGACTGAGCAATGCCAAGAAGCTTTCACTAAGTTTAAGGGCATGTTAACCACTGTGCCTATCATGCAGCCACCCGACTGGAGTCTTCCTTTTGAACTTATGTGCGTCGCCTCTGATTATACTCTGGGAGCGGTTCTAGGCTAGAGAAAGGATAAGCGGCCTTACGTAATTCATTACGCAAGTAGGACTCTAAATCCTGCCCAAATGAATTACTCGACTACGGAAAAGGAACTCTTAGCCGTAGTGTTCTCTTTGGACAAATTTAGGTCCTACCTGATCGGATCTAAGATCATCATCTACATAGATCACGCGGCACTTAAGTATCTTCTTTCTAAGAATGATTCTAAGCCCCGCCTAATACGTTGGATCCTTCTACTCCAAGAATTTGATTTAGAAATTAAAGATAAAAAGGGAGTAGAGAACGTAGTAGCTGATCATCTTTCTCGCCTTAATACCTCTGATTCCCTTAAGGCGACTCATATTAATGATATGTTCCCTGATGAACAACTGTTTAGAATCTCCCATTCACCTTGGTTCGGTGATATTGCTAATTATCTTGTTACAGGTTCCATACCGACACATTGGACATCACAAGATAAGAAGAAGTTCTTTACCAAGGTGCGTAACTTTTTCTAGGACGATCCATATTTGTTTAAATATTGTCCAGACCAAATCCTAAGGAGATGTGTGCCAGACGATGAGCATCAAAGTGTCATCTCCTTCTGTTACTCACAGGCTTGTGGTGGTCACTTTTCTACTAAAAAGACCACGGCCAAGATTCTACAGTGTAGCTTTTACTGGCCCACTATGTTCAGGGACACTCATGAGTTTTGTAAGGCTTGTGAGCGTTGTCAGAAATTGGGAGCATTGTCCCGTCGAAATATGATGCCCTTGAATCCCATCCTTATTATAGAAGCATTTGATTGTTGGGGCATTGATTTCATGGGACCATTCCCCCAATCCTTTGGAAATTTGTATATTTTACTCGCCGTAGACTATGTCACTAAATGGGTTGAAGCAATTCCGTGCCGCAATAATGACCATCGAACGGTCATTAAATTCTTAAAAGAAAACATCCTGTCGCGGTTCGGAACGCCTCGAGCCATCGTTAGTGACGGGGGCTCACACTTTTGTAATAGACCATTTGAGAGCTTAATGAAGAAATACGGTATCTCTCATAAGGTGAGCACCCCATACCATCCACAGACAAGCGGACAAGCTGAGATTTCCAATAGAGAGATCAAACATATCCTGGGAAAAATGGTTAACCCTAACCGTAAGGACTGGTCAATCCGATTGACCGATGCCTTATGGGCGTATCGTACTGTTTTTAAAACTCCTATTGGAACATCTCCCTTTAGACTTGTCTATGGGAAAGCTTGTCACTTTTCCGTGAAATTAGAACATAAAGCATACTGGGTGATCAAAAATCTAAATTTTAATTTGGACAACGCTGGCTCGTTACGCAAACTTCAGTTGAATGAACTTGAAGAAATCCGGAACGATGCATATGAAAACTAGAGAATTTACAAGGACAGGATGAAGGCGTTTCATGATCAACATATTTTACAGAAATCATTCACGCCAGGTCAGAAAGTCCTTTTGTATGATTCTCAACTCCACCTCTTTCCGGGTAAGCTTCGATCTCGTTGGACCGGCCCTTACATTGTTGTCACTGCTTATCCTCATGGGGCCGTCGAGATAAGAGATCCTGACAATGGCAAGGAGTTTAAAGTAAATGGACATCGATTAAAGTCATTTGTCGAGACATTTGATTCAGAGGACATGTCCATGCCTCTGATTGCTCCTGTTTACCAGGACTGATCTCCTAGTCTGATGGAGGTATAGGTAGGTTTATCGCTTTCATAGGACTAGGATAGTTGCTTATTTGTCTGGCTGAAGACGGTAAATTTAGCGCTCCTGGGAGGCAACCCAGCTTTTTTATTCCATTTCATTTTTTTAGTTAGTTAGTTCAATGTTTGTGGGTAGCATCACTGCAAACCCTCACGAGACTACAACTCGTCCACTAGGGGTAACCTAGGGGTTTAAAAGCTTGTTGCATACGCTAAATGCAATCGAGAGCACCTGTGAAAGTGGTATAGGTAGGCTTTTATGTTTATTTTTGTTTTACTTTCTCTCTCATACTAACCTGCTCTCTTCCAGTGATCTTTTGAAAAATCTCTCTCGATTCGTTATCCAGGTACTATCCTCTCATAACTTCTCATTTACTTTCGTTGTCCCATGTGCATTGCATGTTTATATCTTTTACATTGAGGACAATGTAGATTTTAGGTTGGGGGTGGGAGATTAGGTAACCCAATCAGTATTTTCTAGGTCTTGAGCAAAAATTGTGAAAAATTTTAACATTTTTCTGAAAATTCCTATGATTTCGAAGTGATTTTGATGGATATCCTTGACTTAGAATTTTAAGATTCATTATGCTAATAATTTATGACTCTTAGATTCAGCATCTGTTAGATTTTACAAGTTAAGTCTGAATTGTTAATCCAGAATTAGAAGTTATAAACATTGATTGAGTCATGATTTCACAAAACACATCTCGCTTGCACATTAAGATTTCAGCTCAATATTGAAGGATTAACTTGGTAATCACTAAGCATGAAAAGAACCGGCCTGAGAAATTTTACCATCATGATCATAAAGATGAATTGAAAAGATTGGGTGAATGATCTTCACCATAGGTTTGTGTTCACTTCCCAAGTGCAGGGTTGTGATGTAGTAATAACTCGGTAAGACCGAGGTCGAATCCCAAGGGACTAAAACTTGTACGTTATCTAAAACTAACTAGAACTAGAACTAGGCTAAGATGAATTCTAAATCAATTAGCAATGGTGAAATACTTGTAGAATAATTAATCTAAAACTTAGGAAACAACTCAGAGATAGGAAACTAGGGATTCAGAGGATCCACTTGTAGAGATCAGGGAGAACTTATGCTTGCATCAAAAATCAGAGAAATTACTGAACTGCCGTTGATCTAGTTTTCAAAGAGATGAAAGGTGTATGAATTAGAATGGATTCCATCACCAAACCATGCCCACAGACTATGGCAAACAACAAAATTAAACTAATTACCAACCAATCATATGTATGAAGGTTAAGAAGGGTACCGTCATCCAACCATGCCCAGGAGACTATGGTGAACAACGGGACGTCTTAACGTCATAAACATAAAAGGGATAAGAAAATATTCAAAGCATTGCAGACCCATTGTAATTTCAGTCACAACAGACCATTAAAGACCAAAAATATTTCCATTAAAATCAAACTAAAACCAACTTCAATTCAAAAATTAAAATTAAATTAAAAGCATATAATCTCTCATCTCACTACAAGCTTCACCTCCTAACCCTAGCTAGGAGGATTTAGCCTGCCATGGATGGGCTCAATCCAAATAAATAAAGAGAAAAAGAAAAGGAAAAGAAAAGGGAAAGAAAAAAACTAAGCTCCTCTCTCTCTCCTCTGCCCACGTTGAAACCCAAGCTCGAGCCCTCTGTTCTTCCTTTCAAGACCTTGAATGAATGCTCCCCACGTCCAAAAACCTCTTTTTATAGCTGCTGGAAGGCTGGAGTCAGTGACAGAGTTGTAGTAGGACACGGAGTGTAATTTTCGCAGCCAAGTTCGGTACCATAAAACACGCCACTTTCCTCGCTCAAATTCCAAAGAAACACCGTCCCTTAGTACTTTCTTGGGTCCTCTACATGATAGACGGTTCAGATCTGCCATATGATCAAAGATGGTGGGCCAAAATTGTCCGAAAAAGTCAATTTTCGTGGATGTGCGAAACCTTTCGCACCATTTCGCTGTTGTGGTCGGTGGGCCCCACAGAAGCATTTTCTGAAAAATCCACCCCGTCCATTGGATTCAGAATGAAATTTCAGTCAAGAATGGGTGGTTTTGAACGTCCATTGATGTGGCCCAGAGAAGAAATCACAGAAGAATCAGTTTTGAACGTTACCGAGCAGCCCTTTTGTGGCCTCTGTATCTCACACGTGTGCACGCATGGGTGAAAAGTGATAACATGGTTTTGTAGTTCTCGCGGCTGTCTACACGGTGGACGGTTCAGATCGAGCTTATGGAGCATGTGTGGGGCCCACAGATGATCGCAAAAACGGCCAGTGGCCGTGCGTCTGCTGCACCTTACGCAGAAAGGGAGAGAGAGACGGGTCAGCGCTTGTGCTGACCTGTTGGTTGGTCCGGTGCGGCTCGCGTGTGCGTGCACTGAATGCACGCACACCCTCATGTGGGGTCCACTGTGATGTTCACGAGAAATTCGTGCCGTCCATCCTGTTTCCAATCGTATTTAAACCGTAGAGACAAATTTTGAAGCATATCCAGATAGCATGTGGGCCCCAAATCATGATTTTACGGGCTGATATGTCAGTTGGGGCACTTCCCGAGATCTTCAATGGCTGAAATTTTATATGTACGGTTAATTTATGGTCCTCAGGCGACGTATGAAGTTTCGAGCCGAACGGATGGTGGGAGCCTCGTGATCTTGCATTCTGGACGTCCTTCAGGCCACTTGAGCTTCAATTTCTAACTTTTCTCGGATTTCTGACCGTGTATATTTGTCAATCTTGGTCCCCTGGAGTGTGTCCCTTGCCTGTGGCGTCAACAGAGTGTTAAATTCATACTTTTAGCAACTTTTTGCATTTCATGCTTTCAACTACACCCTGTATCACAAACACGGCAAAACGGGCCATTAAACGGCATTATGTACGTAAATTCAGGTAATAAATGGGGTCTAATATGCAGTATTTGACCCTCAACACAACCCCCAACCAGCATTTTGCTAGTCCCGAGCAAAATATGCGAAAAATAAGTTCAGACTTATATGAAAATTTCTGTAAAGCCGAATGATTTTTGAGAAATAATCCAGTCATTAGAATTCTATGATTCATGAATATTGGGTATTATTTTCTCCTGAACTCAAGCGCACGGTAGACTTCATAATCAAGTGTAAAGTATCAATCCATCAATTAGAAAAATTTTAAACATTGAGATCCATGGATGTATAGTCTAATCTCGGCTTATCATCATTAAGAGATCCAATCGTCAATTTCATGAAATCATTGGTAACCGACAAGAAAATTCATGATAACTAAAACCTAATCCAAAACTTACCTCATAGATTAGCCTATTAACTTTTGATTTTTCTATTCAAAATAATGCCAAGGAAGGGGAATCAAATCCTCACCTATAAGGAGAAAACCTATGGTGAAGATCGTACACCTGACTCTTTTTAGATATCATTCATGGGGAATTAACTCCACACCTATAGGGAGCAAACCTATGGTGAAGATTAATTATCCAACCTTTCCAATTTTTATACCATGATGGCAAGATATTTCAGGTTGGTTCCTTTCGTGCTTAGTGATTACCAAATTAACCCTTCAATATCAGACTGAAGTCTTAATGTGCAAGCACGACGTGTCCTGAAATCATGATTCAATCAATGTTTACAACTTCTAATCATGGATTAATAATTCACTTAACTATGAAATCTAACAGATACGGAATCCAAGAGTCATAAATCCACCATTATGTACCTTGAAGATCTAAATTAGGGATATCTGTCAAAATCACTTCGAATTTATAGAAATTTTCAGAAAAAAATTTTTTAAACAAAATTTCACAATTTTTGCTCAAGACCAAAAAAATACTGATTAGGAAACCTAATCTTCTACCCCCAACCTAAAATCTACATTGTCCTCAATGTAAAAGATATGAGCATGCAATGCACATGGGACAACGAAAGTAAATGAGAAGATAATACCTGGATAACGTATCGAGAGAGATTTTTCAAGAGATCACTGGGAGAGAGCAGGTTAGCATGAGAGAGAAAGCAGAACAAAAATAACAAAAATAAAATCCTACCTATACCACTTTCGCAGGTGCTCTCGATTGCATTTAGCGTATGCAACAAGCCTTTAAACCCCTAGGTTACCCCTAGCGGACGAGTTGTAGTCTCGTGAGGGTTTGCAGTAATGTTACCCACAAACATTGAATCGATCATGCCGCAAGGTTCTCCTTCCGGCCAATATCTTGATAAGTCTCTCAGTAAGCTCCTCAACAGGATCATCCGAAAGCCCTTTTTGCAATAGGCTTGGGCGCCCTGGAGCATGACTTTCCAGAAAGACTTATGTACCTCATAAGAAATCTTCCATTGAATTGCTGGAGGTATCCGTAATATATACGATTCACCTAAGACAGAAGAAGTTTCAATGTTAGATTACATGGTGAATCAAAGACTACAAGTAAATAAAGTTTAGAAAACTTCTTAAAAAGTAATGTAGTCTCAACATATTTCGAAGTTCCAAACTTCGGTTTTAGATTCAGCTCCTCTTCCTTTACTAGTAGACGTTTAGGATCAGGGGAAGAGAGGGTTTCAGAATAAGGGTTCGTTTGGTCAGTGATGACTACCGAGATGTTGTCTCGTAAGGTATCCACTTTGTCTTTTAACATGAAATCGTTTGAAACCGCAAAGTGTGCCAAGAAATCCCACGAGTTGGGAAATTCAGATGAGTGTGACTCGTTTTTGTGGCTTGTGATGATCTGCGCAAAGAATCCCTCATCTTTGAAAGTGGATGGAGGTGCGCTCTCTTGCTCCAGTCCTGCACAGATAGATTGAAAATCAGTAAGTGAAGCATTGATGTGATCACTCTGTTCATTGAAATTACTCAATTGAGGCGCTGAATTCTCAATTGTTTGCAGCTCAGATGGTGGCCTCAACTGAGTGGTTTCAAATTCCAGAGTCGTAGCGGGCAACTCCTCCCGAATCATATCATCATTCAATTCAAGGGAGTGGTCTAAACATGCCTCACAAGAGTTAGAAGAGTCGGTTGTAAGAGGTTCATTCTCCACATTTAAATCAGACATGTCAGATGAGTGGAGTAGATCTTCCTGACCGATCACTTCGTGCACGTCTTGATCGTTGACCTGGACCAGATTTGAGATTGATTCAGGGAGAATTTGGGCTGCACATTCATGACCATCATCCCAATACGCATCATTGTCTAGTCCAGTGCAGTGCACATTCGGGATGAGATTACTTTCCCCACATTCTACACCTAACATGGGTTGAGGTTTGCATAAACTAACTTCTTCCTCATCATTGAAATCTTATGTGTCATGTAAGGAAACTGTGTCATCATCAATGTATTTAAAAGACACCCATGTATCTTCACCATTCTTTCGGACAGTCATCGAGATTGACTCATCGGAAAATTGAACCACATGCTCATTAACGGAATCCAACTCCTCATTCCAAATTCCAGATTCTTTTAAAAGTGAGTGCGGATCACTTTCTTCGCATTGTATTTTTAGATTAGGTCGTGGCTGGGATGACCGAGCCTCCTCTATCCTATCAAGACGCGCATCGAGTCCTTTCATTGTTTCCATTACTTTTCTCATTTCCACAAGACAGGCTGAAAGATTACGCTGATATGAATCCTCTTGGATCGTTTCTGGATGGATTTCAAAGGTAGGGGATCCAAGAGAATAATCATCATAACATGTAGTTGGTTCATTTTCCCAATTTTGATGTTTCCACTGGTTATAGTCATACTGATCATAAGTGGGAGAATCTGCTGGTTGGTAATACTTATTATCACTCATGATACAATCACGCATTGTTTTATCGGATGAGTGATAATAATTCTCACAACCATAGTTATGATAACCCCAATACTCACGTACTGTTTTGTTAATCCGTGGGGTGTAATTGTTCTCCTGCATATAATCACGTAAGGACTTCTTAACCGGTGGATTTTCATATTTTGATCGGTTCTCGATGATTGTTTCAGAAAAGTTTTGAGACATAGGTTGATTTATATCATCATCATCCCAAAATAAGTTATTCTTCTCAGTATACTGACGTTGCCACTCGTGCATATGCATGATGAAACCCTTAATCTGAATTTAATCCTATGAAAAATAGAAGAGAAGATCCTATAGCAAAGTGAAAAGTAAGAGAGGAGAAGTTTAGAAAGAATGTACCAGACTAGATATTCCTATATTAAGATCCTGCAAAAAAATAATAATAATAATAATAATAATAAAAAATAAAACAAGTTAGTTTCTAAAACAGTTAGTCGAAGATTAGAAAATTTTTAAAAACCCTAATAGAGAAAAAATAGAGAAATTAGAAAAAAATATCACCAAATTAGAAGTTTCTATTTCAGAATCCTACAAAACAGGAAGAATAGGTTAGTTTCTAGAAATTAGGAAAATAAAAATAAAAATCTACGGTTAAAATAATCCTAATCTTAACTAATCCCAAAACTAATTAATTTCAGAAAAACGTAGCCGACAGTCCCCGGCAACGGCGCCAAAAACTTGTTCACTCCCCAAGTGCAGGGTTGTGATGTAGTAATAACTCGGTAAGACCGAGGTCGAATCCCAAGGGACTAAAACTTGTATGTTATCTAAAACTAACTAGAACTAGAACTAGGCTAAGATGAATTCTAAATCAATTAACAATGGTGAAATACTTGTAGAATAATTAGTCTAAAACTTAGGAAACAACTCAGAGATAGGAAACTAGGGATTCAGAGGATCCACTTGTAGAGATCAGGGAGAACTTATGCTTGCATCAAAAATCAGAGAAATTACTGAACTGCCGTTGATCTAGTTTTCAAAGAGATGAAAGGTGTATGAATTAGAATGGATTCCATCACCAAACCATGCCCACAGACTATGGCAAACAACAAAATTAAACTAATTACCAACCAATCATATGTATGAAGGTTAAGAAGGGTACCGTCATCCAACCATGCCCAGGAGACTATGGTGAACAACGGGACGTCCTAACGTCATAAACATAAAAGGGATAAGAAAATATTCAAAGCATTGCAGACCCATTGTAATTTCAGTCACAACAGACCATTAAAGACCAAAAATATTTCCATTAAAATCAAACAAAAACCAACTTCAATTCAAAAATTAAAATTAAATTAAAAGCATATAATCTCTCATCTCACTACAAGCTTCACCTCCTAGCCCTAGCTAGGAGGATTTAGCCTGCCATGGATGGGCTCAATCCAAATAAATAAAGAGAAAAAGAAAAGGAAAAGAAAAGGGAAAGAAAAAAACTAAGCTCCTCTCTCTCTCCTCTGCCCACGTTGAAACCCAAGCTCGAGCCCTCTGTTCTTCCTCTCAAGACCTTGAATGAATGCTCCCCACGTCCAAAAACCTCTTTTTATAGCTGCTGGAAGGCTGGAGTCAGTGACAGAGTTGTAGTAGGACACGGAGTGCAATTTTTGCAGCCAAGTTCGGTACCATGAAACACGCCACTTTCCTCGCTCAAATACCAAAGAAACACCGTCCCTTAGTACTTTCTTGGGTCCTCTACATGATAGACGGTTCAGATCTGCCATATGATCAAAGATGGTGGGCCAAAACTGTCCGGAAAAGTCGGTTTTCACGGATGTGCGAAACCTTTCGTACCATTTCACTGTTGTGGTCGGTGGGCCCCACAGAAGCATTTTCTAAAAAATCCACCCCGTCCATTGGATTCAGAATGAAATTTCAGTCAAGAATGGGTGGTTTTGAACGTCCATTGACGTGGCCCAGAGAAGAAATCACAGAAGAATCAGTTTTGAACGTTACCGAGCATCCCTTTTGTGGCCTCTGTATCTCACACGTGTGCACGCATGGGTGAAAAGTGATAACATGGTTTTGTAGTTCTCGCGGCTGTCTACACGGTGGACGGTTCAGATCGAGCTTATGAAGCACATGTGGGGCCCACAGATGATCACAAAAACGGCCAGCGGCCATGCGTCCGCTGCACCTTACGCAGAGAGGGAGAGAGAGACGGGTCAGCGCTTGCGCTGACCCGTTGGTTGGTCCGGTGCGGCTCGCGTGTGCGTGCACTGAATGCACGCACACCCTCATGTGGGGTCCACTATGATGTTCACGAGAAATTCGTGCCGTCCATCCTGTTTCCAATCGTATTTAAACCGTAGAGACAAATTTTGAAGCATATCCAGATAGCATGTGGGCCCCAAATCATGATTTTACGGGCTGATATGTCAGTTGGGGCACTTTTCGAGATCTTCAATGGCTGATAATTTATATGTACGGTTAATTTATGGTCCTCAGGCGACGTATGAAGTTTCGAGCCGAACGGATGGTGGGAACCTCGTGATCTTGCATTCTGGACGTCCTTCAGGCCACTTGAGCTTCAATTTCTAACTTTTCTCGGATTTCTGACCGTGTATATTTGTCAATCTTGGTCCCCTGGAGTGTGTCCCTTGCCTGTGGCGTCAACAGAGTGTTAAATTCATACTTTTAGCAACCTTTTGCATTTCATGCTTTCAACTACACCCTGTATCACAAACACGGCAAAACGGGCCATTAAACGGCATTATGTATGTAAATTCAGGTAATAAATGGGGTCTAATATGCAGTATTTGACCCTCAAAAGTTTGTTCCCTACAGGTGAAGGTAGATTCCCCAAGATTAACATTCAAAACTTATTGGGCGACTGGTCTTTACCATAGGTTTGCTCCCTATAGGTAAGGATTCGATTCCCCTCCTGGGCATTACTTTTAAGAGAAAAATCAAAAGCTGGAATTTCTGAGGCAGGTTTGGTTCGGGTTTTGGTTATCATGAATTCTCTTTTTGGTTACCAATGATATCCTTAAATAGAAAAATGAATTTTAATGTTGATAAGACGAGATTACACTATACACCTATGGAACTCGATGTTTAGAATTTCTCTAGTTTGTGGATAAATAATTTGAACTTGATTAGGAAGTTTACCGTGCGCTTGAGTCCAAGAGCAAGTAATGCCCAACATTCATGAATTGTAGAATTCTAATTCCTGGAGTGTTTTCCAAATATCACTCGGGTTTACAGAAATTTTCCTATAATTCTCAACTTATTTTTCACATACCTTGCTCGGGACTAGCAAGATGCTGGTTGGGGGTTGTGTTGAGGGTCAAATATTGCGTACCAAATCCCATTTATTGCCTGGATTTACGAACAAGATACTATTTAATGGCCCGCTTTAACTGTGTTTGTGCTGCAAGGTGTAATTATGAGCTTGGACTGAAATAAGAGGCTAAAAGCATGGATTTAATGCTTTCACGACACTAAGGCAAGGGAAAGACTCTAGGGGACCAACATCGACGGAATTACATGCCAGGGATCTGTAAAAATCAAGAAATTGAAGCTCAAGTGGCTTGAAATTGGTACAGAATGCAAGATCACGGGGTTCGCAATATCTGTTCGGCTCGAAACTTCATACGTCACCTGAGGACCATAAATTAACCGTACACAACAAAAATCATCCGTTGGATTAATGTGAAAGTGGCCTAACGGGCAGCTCAACCCATCAATCTTCAATTTGGGGCCCACCTGCTATCTGGATACGCTTCAACTTTGGTCCCTACGGTTAAAAGGAGATGGTGAAGAGGATGGATGGAATGGATTTCACATAAACATCACAGTGGACCCCACCTGAATGGTGTGTACACCATGCGCAAGTGCACGCGCCATGCACTGCAAACCAAGGTCGGTTTAACCGACTTGGACTCGTCTCTCCTGCGTAAAACAACCAGCGAACATATAAACGTCCGCCGGTTTTCAGTTGTGTGGCCCATCCATCATGAATTCTAAAGATCAGATCCGTCTATTTGATTTGTAAGATGACCAAGACCAGTGCCTAGGTGTCCTTTTGAGACCATGCAGAATGTTGCTAGATCTTAGCCGTTAAATGTAGGTTGGACAGTGAGTTTAAAACTCTGTGGGCCACCACAAATCTGACCCAAAGTTGAGCATTCCAAACTTTAATTTTGTCCTCCATCCACTGGACGGACTGGATTTTGCAGAAGACAAAAGAAGTGGGCCCCACCAAGTCACAGCGGCGCTCTGTTATGCAGAGCGCGAGCTCTGTTCGCATAGGAAGCCGCGGTGATGATGAGTGGGCCACTAACGACATCCGAAAGAGAGATCCGAGCCAACCAACGTGATCAGCAGAGGATTTTAACCGACACCATGGTGTCCATGTTCCGCCATGAACGAGCAAACAAGAAGATAACCCACAGCACAAGACCGGACGGTAGAATGCCATTCTCGGTGGGCCACACTAAAACAAAAGAAAAAGGGTCATGTACGTATGGATTTTTCGTGCTTATCTCAGTGAACGGAGTGGATTTTCATCAAAACTCATCTGTGGGGACCACCAAACATCAGCGTAAAAGCCATACGCAGGCTCTGTTTACTCAGTCCGAGAAAATCGGGACTTCCGGGCTGTTCCATGATCAAGATAATGATCGGATCAGCAATCAGAACCGTTCAAATTCATAAACAGGGGGCCACAATCAGCGCCATGAAGGCGGAAGTAAAGATGGGATGGCGATCTGTCCCAAAAATGGGTCCAAAACGTAACTGCCTATGCGTTTTCCCACTGCACGGTAACACCGACTTTAGCAGTAACTCCACTGCCTTGTGCGGGACTCCAAGCCATCCACCGTCATTGGTTGCCTATAAAACAAGAGGAGAAGAGAGAGAGGGGGTATTCACGGCTGGAAGGAAGAATCATCTCAGCTTGGGCTTGGACGTGGATCAGAGAGCACAGAGAGAGTAACAATCATTTATTTTATTTAGTGTTATTTTTATTTCTTTTATGATGTTTAGCCTAATCATGCTTACTCTAGGCTAAACCTCTTAGCTAGGGCTAAGAGGTGAAGCTTGTAGCGTGATGGGAGGACCTGTTGCTTGTGCAATTTATTTAGACTAATTGATGTTGATCTTAGTTTGATTTTAATGGAAATATTTTTGTTGTCTTTAATGGTCTATTGTGACTGAAATTACAGTGGGTCTATGATGGCTTTGAATATTTGCTTTTCCTTTTATATTTATAATGTCAGGAAGCCCTGTTGTTCTCTATAGTCTCCTAGGCATGGTTGGATGACGGTACCCTTCCTAGCCTTCATACATGTGATTGGTTGGTAATTAGTTTAATTCTGTTGTTTGCCATAGTCTCTTGGGCATGGTTTGGTGATGGAATCCATTCTAATTCATATACCTTTCATCTCTTAAAAACTAGATCAATGACAGTTCAGTTAATTTCTATGATTCATGAAACAGGCATAGGATCTCCCTGATCTCTACAAGTGGATCCTCTGAATCCCTAGTTTCCTTTCCTCTGATTTCTATAAATTTTAGATAATAATCTCACAATTCTTCATTAAAGTTTATTTGATTTAGATTTCATCTTAGCTTAGTTCTAGTTCTAGTTAGTTTTAGATAACGTACAAGTTTTAGTCCCTTGGGATTCGACCTCGGTCTTACCGAGTTATTACTACATCACAACCCTGCACTTGGGTAGTGAACACCTATTGAGATTTTATATGGCCCATGATATTGTATGAGGCCCTTGTGTGAGGCCATCGGCCTATGATACATTTGGCTCTATGTGGGCAACTCCTTGGGAGCAATGTTGGTTAAATGTCCACATTGATGGGCAATGATAGTTAAATGTCCTCATTGTGACCTTCCCTTATGCCTTGTTAGGCTTATTCTCATCATTTTCTAAGTGGATTTACCCTAATTATTGAGCCCCATAAGAAGTCTAGTTTATTATGTGATATAGAAGGTAAGGAAGCCCACTTATTGCACTTAGACTCGGATCTGCCATCCATGGGAGATATTGTGACGCTCTATCACTGTAATCACATGTGGGCGGGCGCACGTGGGCAGACACTGAGTGGGCAGGGCATGAGGACCTAAGTGAGCTACCAGTGATTGGCAGGCTACTGTGCACACAGTGAAGGCAGAACTTTATCCCACATCGGGAGCATTGTTTGATGTTGTGGTGGCTATAAGTTAGATTCTTTCCTTAACTATCGTGACGTATTTTAAATCAGTAAGCCTATTGTTCACTCCCTAAGTGTAGGGTTGTGATGTAGTAATAAACTCGGTAAGACCGAGGTCGAATCCCAAAGGACTGATACCTGTACGTTATCTGAAACTAAGTAGAAGTAGAACTAGACTAAGACAAAATCTAAATCAACTGTAAATTGAGGAATAATGGTGAAATATTTATCTAAATTTTAGAAAAATTAGAGGGAAGAAACTAAGGATTCAAAGGATCCACTTGTAGATATTAGGGAGATCTTATGCCATTTTTAAGAATTATAGAATTTAACTGAACTGTCGTTGATATAGTTTTCAAAAGATGAAAGGTATATGAATTAGAATGGATTCCATCACCAAACCATGCCCACGAGACAAAGTAAACAACAGAATTAAACTAATTACCAACCAATCAATAATGTATGAGGGTTAGGAAGGGTACCGTCATCCGACCATGCCCAGGAGACGATGGTGAACAACAGGGCTTCCTGACATCATAAACATAAAAAAGGAAAGGAACATGTTCAAAGCCATTGCAGACCTATTATAATTTCAGTCACAACAAACCATTAAAAACTAAAAACGTTCTCTTAATAATCAAACTAAAATCAAGTTCAGTTCATAAATTAAATTAAAGGGATAAAATAGAGTCTCCCATCTCACTACAAGTTTCACTTCCTAGCCCTAGCTAAGAGGTTTAGTGAACCAAAATCATGATTAACTAAAAATCTCTAAAAAAAATTAAAGAAAAAAAAACAGACAGTAAACAAAGAAAAAGGAAGGAAACTTGAAGCCTTCTAGCCCTTTCTCTCTCTTACACGTTCTTTCCTTCAAAAAAAGATCCCCCTTCTCTCTCTTTCTCTCCCTTTTATAAACATCAGCAAGGTCGGTGGAGAGCTGTGGAAGTTTTACGCAGCAGGGAGGTCGGTCAGCTAGCAAAATCCACCTCTGTTCTTTCGCAGTGAGAAATGCACCAACAGCTATGTTTAGAATGAGATTGCAGCGTGGAATCAACACATCCGTTGGTTCTGACATCTTGGATAGGGTTATGGACACCTGTTGCAATATGTGAACGGTCCAGATTATCAAAAATATTAAAGATAGTAGGCCACAAAGCCCTAGATTTTTCAGTTTTCATGGACGCACGCCATTCACATGTCATCATTCTGACGTGTTCAGTAGGCCCTGCAGTGACATTTTTGATAAAATCCACCCGATCCATCAGATTCTTCTCGAAATTTTGATTGGAATGGATTGGTTTTTGTCGAGTTTTGATGCATTCCACTACTGTTTTGCTTCCGCCGTTCATCCTGTGTTTTCTGACGATTCACATGCATACACGTGCATGAGACCAAAAGGAGATCTTGGCGAGGGTCTTGGCCACCTCTTGGACCGAATGAACGGTCCTGATTGTCCGTGTGATGAACAGTGAGGGTCTACTACATCCAACCGCAATTTCCTTCCGCAGCAGAGACCAAAACGGATTTTCCGTTTTGAGTGGGAGTCGGGTAGCGTATGCTAACCGACTTCCTCAGGTTCAATGCACTTCAAGAGTGCATAAATGTTGTGCACACACCCTTCCATATGGGACCAACTACGATGGCTATGAGAAATCTGCTCCGTCCATCCATTTCCTCAGCTAATGTAAGGGGTTTATACCAACATTAAAGCATATCCAGATATCAAGCGGACCCCAATTCAAGATTTTGTGGGCTGATCTGTCCATTGGGCCACTTCTACAATGATCCAATAGCTGAAATTTGACGTGTACGGTTAATTTATGGCCCACAAACCATGTATGAAGTTTCGAACCGAACAGATGGTGGGAACCCCATGATCTTGCATTCTGGATGATTTTCAAGCCACTTGAGCTTCAATTTCTCAATTTTTGCAGATCTCTGGCATGTAATTCCATCGATCTTGGTCCACTGAAGTCTGTCCCTTGACTTTGGTGTCATCAGAGCGTTAAATCCATGCTTTAAGCACCCTTTTTCAGTGCATGCTCGTAAAAACACTCCGCATCACAAACACGATTAAATCGGACCATTAAACAGTACCATGTTTGTAAATCCAAGAAATAACTGGGGTCTAATATATAATATTTGACCCTCAACACTTATCTAGATATTTGGACTAGACCCGTCATCCTTCTGTGGACCCCCATCATTCGTATGCATGTTGTGATGGATGATTGAGTAAAGCATATTCCATTAGGCTGAGATGTTATGAGACTCCTTGTGAGACGGAGTTGCCCCACATGATCACGTGATACGCGCAAGTTTAATGCATGGCCTAGATACGGCTGACGGTATTCGTGTACTCATCAGGATTTGCATATTACATTGCATCCTCAGTATATGATATTTGGCTTACTATGTCTCCCCATTGCATAGCTGATCTACGTTGCTTCCTCAGTATATGATATTGGTTTATTATGTTTTACATCACATAGCCTGGATAAGGCTGATGGTATTTATGGACTTACTGATGTTTTATTTAAACCAACCTGATTTAAATGATTTTAAACTCGTAAGTATACGAATCAAATGTAGATATGGTATGCATTACGAGATCGTTTCCACGAGGACTGGTTATGACAATTCGAAATTTACGATTCTTCTTAACTAATTCACCAAATAGTTTGGCTAACAATTAAGTAAAATAACAAAAATCTATAATATATAACTGAGACAAATGAGGAAAATTCAATCGAGGAGAACACTAGGACTTTTGAATCCACCCCTAATTATCTTAACCCTTGTTTTATTTGTTGATTCACCCTGATTCAGATTGATATAAATTTAATAAATAAAGCACACTCTGTCCTTGGTCGATCATATAAAATGTATAATCCCTTAAAGTATAAGGATCACATCTTTCCATCCATGGTCAGGCATGAAAAGTGTAGATTTATATTTCTTTCTTTATAGGAAACCTGTTCATGGTCAGACACAAGTACCTAGAATAAGATTTCAAACAACATCCACATCTAGACTTTGGTTAAGCTCATAGAATGGAGAAGTGCGGAGTTTTCAGTTAAGCACACTAGAGAAAAAAATAAATCAATTAAATTCAGGATGAATTCAACAATAAACAAGAGTTATCAAAATTAGGGGCTTCATCTCAGCCCTAGATAAAAAATTAGCAATGCATAAAATCAATTAGAAAGAAGGTGAAATAAAATTTATAAAAAGAAAACATCTCCCTTTTCTCTCTTCTTCCTTCCTCTCTCTCTCTCTCTCTCTCTCTCTCTCTCCTCTTTCTTCTCTTTCCTCTCTCTCTCCTCAAGCTCTAGCTCTGACTTCCTCTTTTCTTGTTCTGCTCCACTAGATCTCCTGATCTCTCCATGTCTTCTCTCTTTTATAGGCAGTGCAAGGGTGGTGGAGGCTGAAGTCGGTCGGTGTAGCTATCGTAGCAACAACATTCGTATGCCTTTATGCAGCTTCATTCGGGGCCTTCAAACTGTCTTGTTCCTTGCATGTTGTCCGTAAAATCAACGTCCCTTGGAAGTATTTTGGCTGGCCTACACGATGGACGGTCCAGATCATCCATCTGATCATGGCCATGATCGAACAATCGTCTGTAAAAACTGGGCAGCGGTCGGATGCGAAAACAGGGATCGCGCACTAATCTCTGTGGGACCCACATGTGATGTCTCTTTTGTAAATCAAGACCATTCATTGAATTCCTCTCGAAAAACCAATCAGGAAAGGGGATTTTTGGCCATCCTTTGGTGCGACCCACATATTATTTAAAGTCACCGTCTGTTTTCTGTTTGGTCAATAAAAAACCAATCTCCGATTGTATTGTGAAATTTCTCCACTTAGGCCTGAGTGATAGGGGCCATATCAATCTCATGGACGGTTGGGATTGTCCATTGGGACAATGTATGGGCCGCACAACAGCAACCGAGCATCCGCGTGTGCGGACCCTGTTTCAAAAAAAAAGGAAAATTTTATTTTTGCGTGAGGCGTTGGTCAACACCAACTTTGACCGGGTCACTTATTCCGGTGCACGGCACGGCCATGTACACGCTCTATGCACACGCTGCACATACATGATCCACTGTGATGTTTTTGTAAAATCCAATCCATCCATTCATTTTACTTCTCCATTTAAGGGGTTGAGACCAAAATTGAAGCTTATCCTGTTATCAAGTGGGCCCCAAATTGAAGATTAATGGGCTGATCTGTCTGTTGGCCTACTTCTCGAGATATCCAATGGCTAAAATTTTATTTGTACGGTAAATTTATGGCCCCCAGGCCATGTATGAAGTTTCAAATCGAATGAATGGCGAGAACCTTATGATCTTACATTATGAACCATTTTCGGGCCTCTTTAACGTGAATGGCTTGATTTCCTCGGATCCCTGGCGTGTAAATTCTTTGATCTTGGTCCTCTGCTTTGGTGACTTCGGAGCGTTAAATCCACGCTTGTAATACTCTTTTTCAGTCCACGCTCCTAATTACTACTTGCAACAAAAATACATTTAAAATACGACATTAAGCATTATCATGTACTTAAAATCAAGCAATAATCGGGGTCTGATATGCAATATTCGACCCTCATCATAACCCCCAACCAACATTTTTCTAGTCCCCAGCAAAACATGCAAAAAATAATTTCAGAAATAAAAGACAATTCCTGTAAACCCGAGCGACTTGTGAACAAATAGTCGAGATGCGAGAATTCTAAGATTCATGAATGTTAAGTAGAATTTTCTTTCCTGAAATCAAGCTCACAGTAAACTGCATAATCAAGTTCAAAATATTAATCCATTAATTAGAAAATTCTAAACATTGAGTTCCACGAGTGTATAGCGTAATCTCAGCTTACAATCATTAAGAGATCCAATTATTAAGTTCATGATATCATTGGTAATTAACAATATAATTCATGACAATCAAAACTGAAACCAACACTTGCCTTTGAGATTTACTTTTCGTTTTACCAGCCTTTGATTTTTTTAATGAACAGTAATGCCAAGGAGGGGAATCAAATCCTCACCTATAGGGAGCAAACCTATGGTGAAAACTTATTGCCTAACTTTTTCTAAATGTCAACCATGGGAGATCGAATCTACACCTATAAGGAGCAAACCTATGGTGAAGATTATACGACTTACCCTTTCAATTCTTCTTACTGAACATGATAAAAATTTATTTTATTTTTTTATCTTTTTTTTTTCAGGCCGGTTCCTTTCATGCTTAGTGATTACCAAGTTAATCATTCAATATCGAACCGGAACCTTAATGTGTAAGCGAGATGTGATATGTGAAATCATGACTCGAGCAATGTTTACAACCTCTAATCATGGATTAATAAATCAAACTTAACTATGAAATCTAACAGACAACTAAATCCAAGAGTCATAAATTACCAACATCACTTATCTTTTAATTTTAAAATCACAACTATCCTTCAAAATCACTTCAAATTCACAAGAAATTTCAGAAAAATTTTTACAATTTTGCTCAAGACCAAGAAAATACTGATTAGGTAACCTAATCTCTCACCCCCAACCTAAAATCTATATTGTCCTCAATGTAAAAGAAATAAGCATGCAATTCACATGGGACAACGAAAATAAAAGAGGAGTGATGAAAAGATAGTACCTGGATGGAGAATCAAGAGGCTTTTCTAAAGATATCAGCATAAAAGTGGGTCAGCACAAGAGAGAAACCAACGAAAGTAAAATAAAAATAAAATCCTACCTACACTACTTTCACAGGTTCTCTCGATTACATTTAGCATATGCAACAAGCCTTTAAACCCATAGGTTGCCCCTAATGAATGAGTTATAGTCTCGTGAGGGTTTGCAGCAATGTTACCCATAAACATTAAACTAACTAGGAAAAAGAAAAAATAAAATAAAATGAAAGGTTGGGTTGCCTCCTAGGAACGCTAAGTTTAACGTCTTCAGCCAGACAAGAATGGACCATGAATAAATTAATCTTGATAACCTGGGTCCGCCAACTAAATTTTCTCAACACCTTGATTAACCAATCCCAGACTTTATGGGAACAACTTGAACCGTGCTATCTAAAATGGGGTAAATGATACCATCATCTAATAATTTAAGCACTTCCGTTCGAACAACTTCTTCCATATTAGGGTTAAGCCTCCTTTGCATTTCACACGACATTTCTGCATTTTCTTCAAGATCATTACGATGCATACACATAGTGGGGCATACTCCCTTTATGTCTACTATCATCCACCCAATTACTGTCGTATATTCTCTAAGAACATTAAGCAATCTGCTCTCTTGTTCCTTCTCAAGGTTAGAAGCTTTGATGATAGGCAGAGTCTCAGAAGGACCTAAGCATGCATACTTTAGAGTTTCAGGTAATTGTTTAAGGTCAAGTTTGGGTGGTTTCTCAATAAATGGAACCAGTTTAGACTCAGAGGGTGGAAGAGGTTCCACTTTAACTTTCCATTTTGTAGTCTCCATTATAGGTGTAGAGTCGAGTAATGCATTGACTTCTTAGATAGAACTCTCTATGTCAAAATCCACGCCAAAATATGTTAAGCAAGTCTCAAGTGCGTCTTTAGAAGATTGAAGGAAAGATTCATGCACGAGACTCTCAATCATGTCCACTTTAAATATATCATCCGAGTCTGCTGTTTGTTGTCCAGCATTAAAAACATTGAGCTTTATCTTCATGTTACCAAAAAATAACTTCATAACTCCATTCCTGCAATTTATGATAGCATTGGATGTGGCTAAGAATGGACATCTCAGAATAATCGAGATTTAATTGATAGGATTCTGGACAGGTTGAATATCTAGAACGATGAAATCCACTGGAAAATAAAAATTATCAACCTGGATTAGCACATCTTCAATAACGCCACGGGGCACCTTGACAGATTTATCAGCTAGTTGTAGTGTTATTTTAGTTGGTTTCAACTCACCAAGTCATAGCTGCTCATATACAGAATATGGTAACAAATTAACGCTCGCCCCTAAATCAGGCAATGCCTTCTCAATCTTATGTTCTCCTATGACGCAAGAAATGCTAGGAGATCCTGGATCCCTAAATTTAGGAAGGTTTTTATTTTGAATCATGGAGCTGAGTTGCTCTGCAAGGAAGACCTTCTTATGAACATTCATCTTACGCTTTTGAGTGCATAAATTTTTAAGAAACTTAGCGTAAGGAAGGACTTTCTTGATAACATCAAGCAACAGAATGTTAATTAGCACTTGCCTAAACATTTCCAATATGTCATTAAAGTTGTTTCCTTTCTTAACTAGTACCAGACGTTGAGGAAAAGCTGCTTTAGGCACATAGGATAGCATAGGAGTGTTTCCTGGAGAGTCAGAGTGCTTTTGGACTTTGGACGTACTAGTATGTCTCTCCGCTTCATTTTGGTCTTCCAATTTGGAATTTGATTCTTCCCTAGGCATCTATACTCTATTTTCGATCTGTTTACCTAACCTAAGGGTAATGATTGATTTGACATGCTCATGATATTATTCTTGGTCTGAATTAGAGCCAATCTCATACTGTCCCTTTGGATTTTCCATAGGTTTGCTAGGGAACTTGCCCTTCTCTCTCTCACTCAATATGGTAGCAAGTTGACCCAACTGTACTTCCAGCTTGGCAATAGATTGCGCATTTGCATGTAAGCTTTACTAGTTAGCTAGTAAAGTTTGTTGGGTGTCTTTTTAAAATTGAAGTGAACTCTGCATAAAAAGATTGAGTGTATCATCAAGAGATGGTTTCCTACATTGTGGAGGTACTTGTGGATACTGTGAAAACTGTTGAAGCTATTGACAACCAACTTGGGGGTAAGGTTGCATAGGATGATTTTCAGATTGTCCTCCTTGTTGTAGTCCTTTTGCCCAAGAAAAATTTGGATGTCTAGCCCACCCCGGATTGTAGGTGTC
The DNA here is from genome assembly GCA_037074715.1 of Magnolia kwangsiensis. Taxonomy (NCBI): domain Eukaryota; kingdom Viridiplantae; phylum Streptophyta; class Magnoliopsida; order Magnoliales; family Magnoliaceae; genus Magnolia; species Magnolia kwangsiensis. The sequence continues at coordinate 94,934,026 of CM073579.1, forward strand.
TGAGTAAGGATCATTCTCAGGTCTCCGAAAGGTGTTCACAGCATGTACTTGCTCAGAGAGAAATTTCAGGAATGCTGCACCAGATGAACATGACTGTGTAGGATAAGAGGGACTAGAACATATGACACATGACTCGATTTGAGTTATTTTTGAAAGTCCATTATTTAACATTAAAGCATCAACTTTTTGTGTCAGGTTATCAATTTTGGCATAAAGATCTGCCATGACTCCTATCTCATATATACCACCTTTCTTCTATGGTTGGGGACTTCTTTTACCTCTATTTGAGTAGTCCTATTACTGAAAATTTTTACACAAGGTTTCAAAGAAATTTCACGCTTCGATATCACTTTTGGTCATGAATGGCCCTCCACTAGTGACATCAACCATGCGAAGATTTTAGGGTATCAAACCATCATAGAAGTATTGAACCTATTGCCACTTCTCAAAACCATGGTGTGGACATTTAAGAAGTAAGTCCTTTCATCTTTCCCAACATTCATGAAAGTGTTCACCCTCTTTTTGTGTGAAATTGGTAATTTCTCTACGGAGAGCATTAGTTTTGTGAACAGGGAAGAACTTGTTCAAGAACTTCTTAGACAGTTGGTCCCAAGTAGTGATAGACCCAACTCCTAGAGAATTCAACCATGCTTTCGCCTTATCCTTTAAAGAAAAAGGAAAAAGGTGCAAATGGATCGAATCGTCTGAAAAGTTTTGGAACCTAAAGGTAAAGTAAATTTCTAAAAATTCTTTCACATGATGATATGGATCCTCCTTATCTAAACCATAAAAGGAGGGCAACAATTGTATGACTCCAGGTTTAAGTTCAAAGTGTGTTGTCGTGGTGGCTAGCAACACTATGCATGAAGGTGCATTGAATTGGATAGGAGCTGAATAATCTCTAAGAGCTTTTATTTCATTCCCGTCCGCCATTTCAAATAGGATGTTTCTAAATCTACTACGAAAGGCTCTTTCTATTTCAGGATCAAAAGGTGATAGTTCTATGTTCAGAGATCTACGACCTAGCATAAACTAAATTACTACAATGTAGGAAAGAAAATTAAACTATGATGCAACCTAAGAGAATTAGAACTAAAAATTATGAATTCCTAAAAACAAGAGAAGGCCATGTAAATAAGAATTGGAAGAAAGAATTTGGAAAAAGAGATGATGGATGTCTAAAGATTTGGAAGCTCCTCCCTTTGAAGACAATCTTATTTAACAGCTTCCTTCCTCAATTCCTGTAAAAATAAAAATAAATAAATAATAAAAATAAATTAAGTTTCTTAAAATAATGCGAGAAAATTCCTAAAGCGATGAATTATGATAAGAAAGAATCCTAAATCCAATTGAGACCGAAACAGTCCCCGGCAACGGCGCCAAGAACTTAATGTTTTATTTAAACCAACCTGATTTAAATGATTTTAAACTCGTAAGTATACGAATCAAATGTAGATATGGTACGCATTACGAGATCGTTCCCCCAAGGACTGGTAGTCACAATTCGAAATTTACGATTCTTCTTAACTAATCCACCAAATAGTTTGGCTAACAATTAAGTAAAATAATAAAAATCTATACTATATAACTGAGACAAATGAGAAAAATTCAATCGAGGAGAACACTAGGACTTTTGAATCCACCCCTAATTATCCTAACCCTTGTTTTACCTGTTGATTCACCCTGATTCAGATTGATATAAATTTATTAAATAAAGCACACTCTATGTCCTTGGTCGATCATATAGAATGTATAATCCCTTAAAGTGTAAGGATCACATCTTTCCATCCATGGTCAGGCATGAAAAGATGTAGATTTCTATTTCTTTCCTTATAGGAAACCTGTTCATGGTCAGACACAAGTACCTAGAATAAGATTTCAAACAACATCCACATCTAGACTTTGGTTAAGCTCATAGAATGGAGAAGTGCGGAGTTTTCAGTTAAGCACACTAGAGAAAAAAATAAATCAATTAAATTTAGGAAGAATTCAACAATAAACAAGAGTTATCCAAATTAGGGGCTTCATCTCAGCCCTAGACAAAAAATTAGTAATCCATAAAATCAATTAGAAAGAAGGTGAAATAAAATTTATAAAAAGAAAACATCTCCCTTCTCTCTCTCTTCTTCCTTCCTCTCTCTCTCTCCTCTTTCTTCTCTTTCTTCCCTTTCCTCTCTCTCCTCAAGCTCTAGCTCTGACTTCCTCTTTTCTTGTTCAGCTCCACCAGATCCCCTGATCTCTCCATGTCTTCTCTCTTTTATAGGCAGTGCAAAGGCGGTGGAGGCTGAAGTCAGTCGGTGCAGCTGTCGCAGCTACAACATTCGTATGCCTTTACGTAGCTTCATTCGGGGCCTTCAAACTCTCATGTTTCTTACATGTTGTCCATAAAATCAACGTCTGGATCATCCATCCGATCATGGCCATGATAGTACAATCTTTCGCAAAAATCGGGCAGCGGTTGGACGCGAAAACAGGGATCGCGCACTGATCTCTATGGGACCCACATGTAATGTCTCTTTCGTAAATCAGGGCCATTCATTAAATTCCCCTCGAAAAACCAATCAGGAAAGGGGATTTTTGGCCATCCTTTAGTGCAGCCCACATAATCTTTAAAGTCACCGTCCGTTTTCTATTTGGACAATCAAAAACCAATCTCCAATTGTATTGTAAAATTTCTCCACCTAGGTCTGAGTGATAGGGGTCATATTAATCTCATGGACGGTTGGGATTGTCCACTGGGACAATGTATACAACAGCAACCGAGCATCCGCGTGCGTAGACGCTGTTTCAAAAAAAAAAAAAATTTCCATTTTTGCATGAGGCGTCGGTCAAGACTGACTTTGACCGGGTCACTTATTTCGGTGCGCAGCGAGGTCGTGTACACGCTCTATGCACACGCTACACATACGTGATCCACTGTGATGTTTTTACAAAATTCAATCCATCCATTCATTTTGCCTCCCCATTTAAGGAGTTGAGACCAAAATTGAAGCTTATCTTGTTATCAAGTGGGCCCCAAATTGAAGATTAATAGGTTGATCTGTCTGTTGGCCCACTTCTCGAGATATTCAATGGCTAAAACTTTATTTGTACAGTTAATTTATGACCCCCAGGCTATGTATAAAGTTTTGAGTCGAATGGATGGCGAGAACCTTATGATCTTGCATTATGGACCATTTTTGGGCCTCTTTAACGTGAACGGCTTGATTTTCTCGGATCCCTGGTGTGTAAATCCTTCGATCTTGGTCCTTTAGAGTCCGTCCCTTTCTTTGGTGACTCCAGAGTGTTAAATTCATGCTTGTAAAACTCTTTTTCAGTCCACGCTCCTAATTACTATTTACAACAAAAACACATTTAAAATACGACCTTAAGCATTATCATGTACGTAAAATCAGTCAATAATCGGGGTCGGATATGCAATATTCGACCCTCATCACTTACCAGCACATTTTCACATTACTCTGATATTGTACGATTTATAGATTGCCAGTATTTTCGCTTACTCTGATATCTATATACTTGGTATGTGCATCGCACCCACTTACACCATCCACTATACTTTCTATAAGCTTATACACGATAGATGCGTGCAGGTGGCATTAGGTCGCAGCAGCATTGAGCTTGGAGCGTGCAGTTGACTCCTAGAGCTTTGATTGTAACGTATGTATTTTCCTTTCAGCATTGTACTCAAATGTTTATATTGTGGATATGTGATGATGATGTTGCCTTTGTGATTTGGGTATACTTGTGGTTATGCTTATCTTTAAAGAAATTTATATTAAAAATCTTCCTTGTAGGATCCCAGGATCGGAATCTGGCATATGGGCGTTGGGAGCCGAGAATGGGGTACTATAGAGGCTATCGGCACCGGATTCGGTGATTGGAAATTTTGTGAGTCCGGTTTCCGAGTTTGGGGTGTGACACAAGCGGCATCGAAAAATCTATAGCAACAGAATTCATCCATAATGGTGTTAAAGTCATCATAGCTGACATCAAACAAAAACTAGGAGAGGCAACAACAACAAAGCATGGACCAAATGCCACCTTTGTTAATTGCAACATCACCGAAGAATTTGATGTCTCTGGCACCGTCGACTTTGTTGTCTTAAAACATGGTCACCTTGATATCATGTACAACAATGTTGAGATCACCGGCAGCTTCTCTTCGGAATTGTCGATCATGACTTGGAAGAATTTGACCATGTCATGAAAGTCAATGTTCACAACTGTAGGAGATACAGATGGAAGAGACAGATTTAAGAAACTTCAATAAAATATTATTCACACACACATTTTAACTCAATACATGAAAACCGCTTAAATAGACTCCATAACTTACATACGTTAAACCACATCCTACTTTTTCTCTAACTTATCCCAACAACCTCTGTAGAATAGTAATTGAAACTTTGAACATTTCCAACACACTAGACACTTAGACCTATGGGTTTTGACTTATTCAAAAAATACCAAAATACATGGACTCAATTTGAATTATATCTAACACACCCCTTTAATTCAAACTTATGGTTATACTCCCATCATGTAACGGAATCTCTTCACTTTTTCTTTTGATAAGGTTTTTGTGAAAATATCTGTCAATTGATCTTCAATGTTGCAATACTTCGGCTCCACTTCTTCTCTAGCAATGACTTCCCGGATGAAGTGATGACGAATTTTGATGTGCTTGGTTCTTCCTTAATGTACTGGATTTTTGGTAATTGCAATGGTAGAATTGTTATCACGAAAATCCATGTTGCATCATTTTGCTTCTCGTTCAAATCACACAAAATCCTCCGGAGCCAAATTGCTTGACATGAAGTCATTGTAACTGCAATATAATCAACTTCAGTGCTTAACAGTGTCGTAGTCAGCTGTTTCTTTGATGCTCATGATATGACTTCCGAACCAAGACTGAAGACATACCCTGTAGTGCTTTTCCTGTCATTTATACAACCTGCCCAATCACTATCAGAAAATGAAATTAATTTAAAGTTAGTGACCTTTGTATATTGGATGCGAAAATTAAGTCCCATGGACGTATCTCATAATTCTTTTTGTTACCACAAGATGATGCTTTCTTGGATTATGTATAAACCTGAAGATGATGCCCGCAGAAAATATAATATCTGGCCTTGTATGAATGAGATAAATCAGTCTTCCAACAATACTTCTAAAGTGCTTCTCATCAGTCTTCTCAGCACTATCAATCAAAGTAAACTTCTCATTCACATTCATGGGTGTCTTTGCAAGGGAACAGTCTGACATGCCAATTTTTTTTAATAAATCCAAGGCATATGTTTTCTGACATATGAAAATGTCATTTTGATCGTGAATGACTTGAATTCCAAGGAATTAGTGCAAAAATCTTAAATCTAACATTTCAAAATTTTGCATCATACTACACTTGAATTCTTTCATCATTTTAGAAGAACTCCCCATGTATATCATGTCATCCACATATAAAGACACAATCGAGATATCTTCAATTAGTATGGGTTTTCACATAAAGAGTAGATTCACTAACACTTTTATGAAAATCATTTTCTATAAAATATTTGTCAATTTTGCTATACCATGCTCTTGGAGCTTGTTTGAGCCCATAAAGTGTCTTCTTCAATTTGTACACCTTGTACACTATCCCTTTTACCTCAAAACCTTGGGGTTGTTCAACATACATTTCCTCTTCAAGTTCACCATTAAGAAATGCTGACTTGATATTAACTCCTTTATTATGTTAGCATTATGCTACCTCCCTCTAAGGCTTGGGCTTGTGTCTTGGAATTCCAAAACTCTCATGATTCAGTTTATTTTCCCTTTGGTGCAAGTGATGTGTTAGAGGTCTCATAATTATTGATTCAAATATTTTATCATAGACGTAATGCGCTTTAGGTAGAGACCATCTTGGTCGACGTGTAATTCCATGGGTGTAGGTAGTGGTGCACAAATTGATGTAAGTAATTTGTAATGCGTGTTACATCACTTCCGGGATTGTATGTCGCAAATAGTCACTCCATGAACAAATCGTGTCACGTAATTCATCTGACTCATGCATTGTGCCGCTTTGAGGTGTTCACGTAAATCCATGGTAGCGTTGGATATGTCAGCGAATCTCCGTAGTGTGAGAATGCAGGGCTATCTGAGTTTTTTATGAATTATATTTCACATTGTGATAATCACTATGTATGATGAGCCATACACACTTTGTAAAGTATGCATTCATATATATTGGTTGCGCATACTGATACTATGTTGAGGGTTAAATATTGCATATCAGACCCTATTTATTGCTCGGATTTACGAGCATGACACTGCTTAATGGGTTACTTTAATCGTGATTGCTTGGATTTACGAGCATGACACTGCTTAATGGGTCACTTTAATCGTGATTGTGATGCAAGGTACATTTGCAAGTGTGGACTGAAAAAGATGCTAAAAGCTGAGATTTAATACTCAGATTTCACCAAGGCATTGGACGAGACTCCAGGGGACCGAAATCGAAGGGTTTACACACCGAAAATCATAGAAATCCCAGCCACTCACCCTGAACGGGCCTGAAAAGCATCCAGATTGCAAGATCGCAGAGTTCCCACCATTTGATCGGCTCTAAATTTCATACATCACCTGAGGACCACAAATGAACCGTACACGTCGAATTTCAGCTCCTGAATCCCTACAGAAGTGGGCCAACTGACAGATCAGCCCATATATCTGTGAACTGAGGCCCGCCTGGTATCTGGATATGCTTCAATCTCGTCATCAACGCCTTAGAAAGGCTAGGAAAAAGGATGGATAGATCAGATTTTCTACATTCATTATGAGTGGACCCCCTGGAAGTTGCTAGTGCACAATGCACAACTGCATTCTCGGTGTACCGGACCAAGAGAATCCGGTCAAAGGTCTTACACCGACCTTTCTTCTCCAAAACAGAAGCTAAACAGCGTCCGCACGGTGCGGACGCTGATTCAAGGTGTAGGCCTCACACATTATCCATATGGACAATCCAAGCCGTCCATTCGATCTGTAGGATGGCCAAAACCAGTGCCTAGGTGTCCTTTTCACACCATGCATATGATTGAAAAATTCTGGCCGTTGAACATAGAATTAACGGTGGAATGAAAAGTTAAGTGGGCCACCATCAGGAATCAACAGTTGAATCTGAACCGTCTGTTAGGCTCCCACGGTCTAGCTTACTAAGGCCTAGCTGACAGAATTTGAAGAATTCAAGATTATGAGATCTCATCCATTCAAAAATCGGATTGACGGTGCAACGAAAGCATCCATGGACCACACCGAAGTTGATCTGAAAACAGTGATTCCCACCTGGTTTTTTGAGGTTAATGTCGTGGAAGGAGTGGATTTCTTGTCCGACAGCAATCGTGGTTTCCCACCAGCATCAGCGCACGCTGATTTTCACAGCAGATTACGTCCGGGAAATCCAGAAATTCCTAGCAATTGTGGCCCACTATCATTGATCAGATGGCTGATCCAAGCCGTCTATCATGTATGCCATCGAAAGAAGTCCCAGGGGGCGTTGATTTTTCAGATAACATCCAAGGAAAATGGGAGTTTGAACACTTCGAAGTTAGTTGCGTAAAGGAGATACGCAACTGCTACTGTGAAACCGACTCCAAGCCACCGTTTTTTGTTACTATAAAGGAGAAAGGTGGGCTGGACGGCTGGGAAGAAAGAAAGGAAAAAAAAGAAGAAAAAGAGGCAGATCTGATTGTGGACGTGGAGAAACAGAGGAGTTTGAGCTTGGGCTTGGAGACGTGAGGCTGGACGTGGAACGAGCAGGAGAGTAGTTTTTGTTTTCTTTTCTTTTTCTTTATTTTCTTCCTTCTTTTCCCTTGATTTGTGTAGAGATCTTCAGCCCACCTATGTGTGGCTAAACCTCTTAGCTAGGGCTAAGAGGTGAAGCTTGTAGCGTGATGGGAGACGTTTAATTATGCCTTTTGTTTAATGTTGAACTGATTTTGATTTAATTTTATTTTGGAAATATTTTTAGTTCTTAATAGTCTGTTGTGACTGAAATTACAATGGGTCTGTGATGCTTTGAATATTTCTATTTCCTTTTCATGTTTAGGATGTCAGGAAGCCTTGTTGTTCACCATAGTCTCCTGGGCATAGTTAGATGTCGGTACCCTTCCTAACCTTCATACATGTGATGGGTTAGTAATTAGTTTAATTCTGTTGTTTCCCATAGTCTTTTGGGCATGGTTTGGTGATGGAATCCATTTTAATTCATATACCTTTCATCTCTTTGAAAACTAGATCAACGGCAGTTCAGCTAATTTTCGTAATTCTTAAAGCAGGCATAAGATTTCCCTGATCTCTACAAGTGGATCCTCTGAATCCCTAGTTTTCTTATCTCTGATTTCCTAAGTTTTAGATAATAATTTCACAATTATTCCTCAAATCACAAATAGTTTAGATTTCACCTTATTTTAGTTTTAGTTCTAGTTAGTTTCAGAATACATACAAGTTTCAGTCCTTTGGGATTCGACCTCGATCTTACCGAGTTATTACTACATCACAACCCTGCACTTGGGGAGTGAACATACTACTCATGGTGGTGGAGTACGAGGCGTATCGAAACCCTTACATTACTTTTATGAATCTCTTGAATTATTGTTAATCTTAAAGGATAACCATCACTGTGAGTAGGGTATTGACCCTCTTCAACCGTACAGATGATGCAGGTGATATGCAGAATAAAGACACAGATGATAATCCCTTAAGGAAGATTATTTTAAATAAATAAAGAGATAGTTTCATGTTTAATTTTATTTCCAGTTGATTTTACACTCATGAATGTTTCCTTCGTGAATGTAACTAGATGTGATATACATGAAAAAAAAAATAAGGTACAATTTTGAAGCATTCAATTTTTACATTATTAACACTTGAAATTCTCGAGCATGAGTATATATTCGGGTCATAAAAATTCAAGATGTTACAGGTTTTTTACATAAATATGAATATATGCTTAAAAGATGGATTTAAATCACAAAAAGTTATTAAGCTTGAAGATGATGAAGAAATGGAGATTTGAAAATCATTAATGAATAATTCACAAGCCAAAGATCTAAGAAAATAAAGCGCAAATGAGGGAGAAAAGATTGGTGAAATCACAAAGTACATTAACAAAATAAACAGACTGTTCGGTCCCACCTAAGGTTGGTTCAGTCCGATCGAATGTTTACAAAACAGTCATATTCATCCCCATTACGGCCGTATCTTACCACGACCAATCAGAGGAGGTTACATGTGATCTGTACAGATGTGTGTGGTGTGCTCAAAGATCGGTAGTTATGTACGGAGGAGATTTCTTAATAAATGGAGCTAGGACATATCAAGTGGTGTCGTGTTTTGCTAGAGCAGTCGAGCAGAAGGCGGTCGAGCTCGAGTGATTGCAAGATAGGTGGTAAAAGAAGAAGCAAAGAAAGAAGAACATGAAAAGTATCTAGAAGTCAAGTAGTGGAGAGCGGTTACAGTAACCATCAGAATGTGAGAAGGGTCCAGAACGGTTGGATTAAAGTCATAAATATAAGAGGAATACAATAAAGAAAATTGTCTCACACCAACCTAAACAAACCAAACTTATCATTCAATTATCCTGTCGATTTACATTCCTTAGTGTAATCATTTTCTTTCCTTATTAAGAAAATTACATTTCCTTAGCATAATCTTTACTTTCCAAGCATGCTGATTTACATTCCTTAGTGTAATTCGTAGTAATAATTAAATTAGATAGTAATTTTAATTGTAATTCGACTCTATGCTCGCATGCTGGACTCAGTCTATCCATCAAAAAGACATTCTTTAGTTATTGTCTACGACCAACTGTAAAGATCTTTTTCTCATTTGTATTAAAAAGTCCTTTTGTATGGAAGCAAAGGTGTAACCCATTATTAGAGGATGAACCTCACTCTATGAATATCTCCTGATCCAATTTACACATTGAACGAGTGGCGGAATAGGCGATCGATCTCCCTAGATCTCAGTTATACTCTACGTGTCTACCTAGTTCGACGCTCGGGGTCATTGTTGTTCAGTTCGAATTGGAGCCACAATTCTAATTCTGACATGCCTGCGTACCAGTGCACAAACAATAGGGAACAATTTTTTTGGTATGCCCAGTGGGACCCTGTTTCTAGAATACCGGTGTGATAATGCCAAAAAATGCATAGAAGAAGTGTTCATATTGCCGAGGTTGACCCCACAACACCAATCGCACTACCTCTAGGCGAGGACGTGCCAGTTCCTTCACTCCTTAAGGCATTAAATCTAAATAATAACCTGACCGGAAACTCAGTAGAGCCATCCACATCCTGAACCGTGCTCCCCGACAAGGTGCCCATTGTACTCCAGGATGTTCTGATAAGCATTCAGATGGTGCAAGAATATGGAAGCACCCAAGGGGAGCAATTTTGTATTCAAGCTAAGAGTATTAATCGCTACATGGCCAGACATATTAAAGCCATGCAACGATTGGTAGCTTTGATAACGACAACACAACACAATATTAATGTAAATTTGATTGCAACACAGTTCCATTACCGTTGATGTCGCCTCTACAAAATAACACACCCTCGGTTCTTGCCTTAGAAGTAAGGAATAAGCCACCTCCTATGGAAGTTAGGCGACCTAAGCAAGAAGTTGGGAATTTTATACCTGAAAATATGAATCATGGACTTCCAGGCGGGTTTAATCCACGCAGGGCCTTAGATTCCAAGATAATCTTAATCAGCTTGATTCGGATCACCCACCAGCCCTAGAGCCTTAGCGGGTTGACCGTGACCAGATAATACAAATTGTTCAAGAAGTTGCTTGCCAAGTGCTCGACCGCAACGCTATCTATATGTATCACAAACCATACCCCGAGTGTGTAGATCGACAACTGTAAGTGCTATATTGTATAAAGCACACCCTTTTTTGTCAAATTCCATTTAAACAAAACAACTTATGAAGGTCCGTCTAATGTGAATCAAGATGGAAAGTTCAAGACCTTACTTCAAGTCAAGATAGTTCAAAATCTACAAATTTTAAGTCATGAAGTAAATCAAGATGGAAAGTTCAAGATGAGTGAGTTCAAGTTTTACTACACTTTGAGTAGAAGATCAAGCTTCATCTTCAACTACAAGTTCTATTGAAGAATCAAGTAGAAGAACAAGTTCCATGAAGATCAAATGTCCCATCTACTTCAATGGTTTAGTCATATCAGGTATAACAAACCCTAGAAAGACCTTAGGCTTAGGTTCTTTCAAGATACAAACTTATATGGGATTTTATACTTATGTTAGACTATATTTTGACTAGTCTAGGCGTAGGTTCGACTAGTTTAAGTTGTGTCTCGACCAGTCTAAGAATTCTTCAACCAGTCAAAGTTTAAACTCAGAAAAATGGATTTTTTTCGTTACTTCTTCAACCAATCAAGCAGGTTGCTCGACTAGTCAAAGAGGGGCCTTCGACTAGTCGAGGGTTGCTCGACTCGAAGTCTAGCAACTGAATTTTGGCACCAAAGACCAGTCGAAGCCCATGCTCGACCAGTCAAATAGGGCCCTTGACCAGTCGAACAGAGCCCTCGACCAATCGAGTGGGGCCTTCGACCAGTCGAAGTTCTGTTTTATCCGATCGTGTTCAAAATTTAAAAATTTGTTAGTCCTTGGACGAGTCAAAGAATGTCTTAGACGAGTCGAAACAACAACTTTTCAGCTTATAAATAGAAGCCTTCTTTCAATCCGAAATTACTAATTCAAGCTGATAAAAGCCTTCATCAAGAAAGAGAGAAGTCTCCATTATTGTCAAGTTATTGCATGGTATTTTTAATATTTCTTTAATAACTTTTTTATTTTAATTCCTAAATCTCTTATTTTATGAATCTTATTCTATAAAGAGAGTAGATGCTCTTCTTTGAGATCTTGAGGAATTCAAACAAGTAGCCTTTAGTCTGAATCTATTTAAAATTGATTTAGAACCTATAACCCTTGTTTATATGACTAAACATTGAACAATCTAATTCAAGAGAAGCAGTTCTACAGGCTATATCAAGAGATACGTCTTCAAGGTGAAGATAAGTATATTCTGTCTTTTGTATTTTTGTTTTATTGAAATAGCTAGAAAATCTCATGTATTGGTTTTTCTAAGATAGCCAGAAAATCTTAGTGAGGAATTTTTTTGTGATAGCCCTTTAGCCCTTTAAAATCACAATTGTATTAGGTTTTAAGGTGACCCTATGAAAACCTTGTTTATAGTGAAAGCCAATATCACGAGGATAGTGATTATTAGGAGTGGAGTAGGTGTGGCTATTTAAGAACAGTTATTGTACACACTAAACCACTATAACTCTTGGTGTTATGATGAATGTTTACTTGTTGCATTTGTAGATAATGTTTGTAATTTTATTTATGCAAAAGTGGTGAATGTTTGTAATAGATAACTTTATTTTTTCTTGCTCTTTACGATCGTTCATGAAATAAGGTTGTCCTACCTAAACTTTATTTTGGGTGTAGGTTGTCCTACAAACTAGTTTGAATCAATTTTTTAATACTAGTGCGATTGAGTTTTCTGATTTATTTATTATTTCAACATTTTAATTTTTATTTGGCATAGTCCTATTCACCCCCTTTAAGATTGTTAAGCTCATCCTTTTTCAAATGGTATCAGAGCTAAGTTGCTCTTTTTTTTTTAATTTCCTTAAGTTAAAAGATCTAGAGCTTTCATTACGTCAAATTTCGATAACTTGTCTATTACTAGGCCACGACCTTTTGATGGCTCTAACTATGCATGTTGGAAAGATAAAATGAGGATTTTTTTTAAAATCCTTAGATGAAAGCATGTTGTCACGCCCCAAACTCAGAAAATGGGCTCACAAAATTTCTGATCGTCGAATCCAGTGCCGACAGCCTCCATAGTGTCCCATTCTCGGCTCCCAGCACAGCATACGCCAGATTCTGATTCTGGAATCCTACAAGGAGGAATTTCAATGTGAATTTGTCTTATAATAAGCATAACCACAAGTTTATCCAAATTATAAAGGTAACATCATCATCACATATCCACTAATATAAACAATTTAATACAATGCTGGAAGGAAAATACATGTGTATCAAAATCATAACTCCTGAAAATCGCTGCATGCTCCAAGCTCAACGCTGCTACAACATAACTCCACCTGCATGCATCTATCATGCATAAGCTTACAAAAGCTTAAAGGGTGGTGTAAGTGTGTGTAAGGTAAGTATCAGATATACTATAAAGCTTATAAATCATATATCATCGGGATAAGCAGAAATATTGACAAGATCATGAATCATACGATATCAGAGTGATGCAGAAATATACGGTAAGTCCATGAATACAATCAGCTGTACCAAAGCTATGTGATGCAAGACATGAATGTTTTTGGCCATACCAAGGCCATGCAATGCAAAACTTAATAAGACAATAACAGATGCTGAGGATGCAATGCAATATGCAAATTCAGACGAGCCATAAATACCATCAATCTCATCTAAGCCATATAAGTGCAAAACATCGTAACCCAAAATACTAAGTACGGAGGATGCAATGTAATATGAGGTGCGAATGAAATGACCATACTGGAATGTGAAGTCGGGATGATAGTATGAAGTATCACAGGCTATGGGGTCCATCACAAGGGACTTCTATCCAAACCAGTCTCATACCTAAATTTAGATAGTCAGACATATGTGGTAAACTCCTGATTTTGGGTTAGTCACGCGCCCAACCGAAATCCTGGCCATCCGAAGGTACACGTAACAAATAGTTACGCACCACTAGCCCAAGTGGATAGTGAATGAATGAATGAATGGATATGCAATTCTTGCTCAATAAGTCCACATATCAGTATGGTTACTTTCTAGGAAAATCACCGGGGTCTATTACACTCCACACCGACTGCCTCCTCCCTAGCTGCACAGCCCTGCGAGTGGAAGATACCTCACTATTCGCCTAGCTAGCAGTCTGCCAATACCTACCCGGCTCGTCGATAATAGACCCATTTACGAGCTAGTCATACTCAGCCTAGCTTATAGCCCCCTCACTCGGGCGGATAAGGCCACACCCCCTCCAACCGATCACGATACAATGGGAGACGTGGCCTACTAGTATTCGACGCTTGGGCGCTCATGTTACACTCAGTCTACACGTTAGGGCTACTCCTGGCCTCGGAGGTTCTGAGATTTTTACCCAAGGACATCCTAAGTATCCCATAGTGCTAAAACTAAGTATTTTTGATGTCCCATTTAGCCATCCACGATGTTCCTGTGAAGGTCACGGCCCTGATGTCGCTAGGGCATATAATGATCAAGTCACACGTATGCGAGATGCATGAGTCACACTATCCAGTCATGCAGCAATCCTACGCGTACGGCTCGATAATGTGGCCACTCCGTCTCATAAGGAGTCCCGTAAATAGTCTGCCCAATGGCATATGTTGTGATCACACAATCCTCATATTAGGCATACATATGATGCGTATGGGCATGAATCATGGAGTTATACTAAGCAAGTTATAGTGATGAACTGTTCTTACAACACAGATGGGACTAGATGGCCTACACATAATAAATATGGGCCTATCAATGGGCCCTAGGGAGAGTCGTAATGTGGACATTTAACCAACATTATACTTGTAATGTGGACGTCAAACCAACATTGCTCCCAAGGCTCGGCTCGCCACAAACTATGGAGAAATCGCACATTGCAATGGACCCTAAGGACAACCCATTGGGCTTTGACTCATGGGCCGCATCATAAGGGCCTTTTATAAATCAAGTGGGCCGCATTAAAGGGGCCTTATGTACATTTCAATGGGCCATATCCCATCAGCCTTTAAATACATCACAATGGGCCTCGTAACATGGGCATATCAAAGTGTGCCCCAACCACAGGCCACAAATACATCAAATGGGCCTCATATCATGGGTCCTAATATATCACAATGAGTCTCAACCCATGAGCCCTAATGCATCACAATGGGCCTCAACCCATGGGCCCTAAATGCATTACAATAGGCCTCAACCCATGGGTCCTAATACATCATAATGGGCCTCATAACTTGAGCCTTATACATATCAAATGGGCCTCAATGGACGGCCACAAATATAACAAGATGGGCCTCATACATATACCAAGGTGAACCACATCAATGGGCTGCACCAATTGGGTGTCATGCACATCAAATGGGCTATGACCCATGAGCCTCAATATACATCATAATGGGCCTCGCCCATGGGCCTCGACAATCAGTCTCACATACATCAAGTCGGCCGCATCCATGGGCCACTTATGTGGACGGCATAAATGAAACACGCACATCATGGTGGAGTTCACATCACATCTAGACACGTCAAGCGTTGTCCCAAACATGGTCTAGCACCGTCTAAATATTTTGGACAGTATGGATTAAACAGATACCTCACGGTGGTGCCCCACCGTCCAAATGATTGGTGGCTGGGATAAAACATATACATCACACGTGGGCTCCACATGTTGGACGACTTATATGTGCAACATATACATCTAAGGAGGGCCCCCACCCAGCAAAACGTCCAGATGGACAGCCGGATGGAAAAGATATATCATGGTTGCCCACAGAACTTGCTGACGTGGCGTAACTATGAACGACTTAGATAAGACATCAAATATCAAGGTGGACCACATCCAGGCAGTTGGATACAACGCATACCTCATGGGGCTCCACCAGCTGGAGATGGATGGACAGTGTGAACGTAAAATAAATACATCAAGGTGGGTCCCATCGGCCATGGTCCAGAGGGACGGATAAATAAAATACATACATCATCTGGTGGGTCACATACCCTACAAACAGTGGATAAAACACATATCATGGTGGGGTTCACCGTCCCATGCTGTGGACGGGTGCACAAAACACATACATCATGGTGGCTCCCACTAAATGGATGATGGTGTGGATATACCTCGTACGTGGGTCCCACAAACCTTGCTGAAATCAACAGCAGTGGGGCCCATCATCTCTACAGAGAACAGGTGGATGGCATGTATACAATGCATACACCGTGGGTTCCACCGTCCGTGGACGGTGTGGTATATAACACATACATCCTTGGGTCCCATGTGGGGCCCACCATAATAATTTATTTTCCATCCAAACCGTTGATAAGGTCGTACAGACCTGGATGAAAGGGAAAAACAAATTTCATCTTGATCCAAAACTTCTGTGGACCCAAAATGGGGTTTCAATGGCAGCCCCACAATCACCATTGTTTCCTATGATGTCAGCCACCTGAGACTCGGATGTGGTTGAAATTTGGAGGGAGGCCACTTTAGGGAGTGGCTCACCCAATGAATGGTGTGGATACTAAACATAAATCATGGTAGGGCCCACATACAGGGTCGTGGGTCCCTGCCCGTTCCACGCTGACGCCAGCAACGTCTACTGTACAGCAGCAGGCGCTGCGTATACTATTTTTTTAAAAAAAAAATCTCTTTTTTTGAGGTTTTTCGTACATGGGGTCCGCATCAGTGGAATCCACCCTGGCCATTGGATTCTATGGCTAGAGATCAACCAAACGAGTCCAATATCCAAGCTATTTTGGTGCGTATGATTATCAGGTGGATTTTTAACGGTGAAAGCTACCGTTTTCTATGCTATGGCCCACCGGATACTCGGATCAGATTCATTTTTTTCGGTTCAATGGTTAAAATGATCCAGAGAATAGAATGGGCGGCGTGGATTAACAACATACATCAAGGTGGGCCCTACAAGAGCGGCCCTCCATAAGCTTGCAAATAGGCTAATATTTGTGTTTTCACCTTTAACGTCCAGCGTCCAGGGGACACTGAACAGTTTATAGTTGCACATGCATAGGGTTGTGCCCTGTCTAGGTGGGTTGTCCAATGATGGATGGTGTGGGCATAATACCTATAAGGTGGGCCCCACTTATAGATGGCTGGGATGAACTTCATACTTATGGTGGGGTCCATCCAAGTGGGCCACCCGTCAACATCAACACACAAAGGAAATAAATAAAAAAGAGAGGGAGAGAGAGAGAAAGAGAGTGGGACACGCGTGATGGAGGGACCCTGACATTATGGGCCTCCCTTAAAATCAATCATGCATCAAATGGGTCCCATTACACGTGGACCCATCTAACCGAAAATCAAAGGTGGAGATCCTTTCTCCACCGAATGTAAGGTCTAGATGACCCTATCTATACATTAAAAATAGACATCATGATGGGGTGCATGGAGAATGGCCCCATCATGGAATGATCATAAGGATCAAGGTGGGCTATCAACTACATCTTAGGGTCCAAAGTGAGATCCATACCATCGATCGGTAGGCCTCACTTGGCCCATTTTAAAAATATGAAAACTACCCTATAGAAGCACCCACCACTTAATCTTCTTAGTCCGTTGGAACACCGGTCTCCTTGTGCTTCACTTTGATGGTGGAAGAATAGAAATGGATGGCTAGGATGATGGGTTTTGGAGTGGGAAGTGGGCCACACAAACTCTTTTTCTCACCTTAGAATGCATGGACGTGAGCTCTCTCTTGGTTGCTTGGAATTGTGATGAGAAATGAGAGAGAGAGGTGAGATGTAAGGAGAGAGAGTGATGGATGTGAGTGATGGGTGAGGTGATGGAGTGATAGGTCATGTACTTGACATGTATGGGTGTGTAAGAGAGAGAGAGGGAAAGAGTTGACTTTAGGTAAGGGTGATGTAAGAGGGGAATCGTTGCTTGTACTTGACAAGAGATGATTGATTAATTGATGGAGTAATTGATTGATGGGACATATTGTAGAGATTCTCTTGAAATTTGTAATGCGCGGTATTTTTCTTCAAACTGAACGCGGGTCTGCATCTCCCTGCCAGGGTATCGGATCAGTGCACGAGTCGCGGCGTTGAAACCACGACAACGGTGCGGTTGTAATGGTGTAAGTCTCAGGTTGAACTAACTCAGATATACAGGATACGACTTAGGGTCAAGCGCAAACGTCGATCATCGGTCGCATGTTGCCGGAATTCGACCGGAAGGATCGCGGGAGTAGACGGAATAGTACGAACTAGAATACGGGTCTTACACATGTGGCAATCCATTGTATCCAAATGGAAACCTCCTATGTCTGAAGTATTAGGTAGTGATGGAACTAAATCAATGAGAGAAACTGCATTCTTTTTATGCACAGCAGCTTAAAAAAGCAAAAGCAGTGCTAATGCTAAGGCCTTAAATGTCATAACTTGTGCTCTATCACCTGATGAATTCAAGAGAATTATTTCATGTGATACAGTCAAACAAGCTTGGGATATTATTAAAATGACACATGAAGGAACTATTATAGTCAAGAAATCAAAAGTTCAAATCCTCTCTACTAGATTTGAGAAAATTCGTATGGAAGAAAATGAAACTTTCATGGACTTCTATACAAAACTAAATGATATAATAAATTCTATGTGGGGTCTAGGAGATGGAATCTCAGAAAGTAAGGTTTGTGCAAAAATACTGTGATCTAAGGTCTGTGCAAAAATATTATGATCTCCTCCTGAGAGATTCAATTCTAAAGTAACTGTCATTTAAGAATTAAGAGATACTGATTATATAAAGGTTGAGGACTTAGTTGGGTCTCTCCAAATGTATGAGTTAAATTTTAAAGCTCCTAAAGGTAAATCCATTGCTCTTAAATCGTTTAAATCTATTTCAAAAGAAAATTATTTTAATTCTAATGTTGAAGATACAGAAGATGATATGGCATTACTTGCTAAATTTTTTTTATAGAATTTTTAAAAATAAGAAAAGATCAGATTTTCAAAAACCATCCGACAAAAGAAAAGAAAAATCTAAATCTTAGAAATCTGTAAAGGACAGTCAATGTTTAAACTATCATGAATTTGGGCACTTGGGGAATAAATGTCCTAAAAGGGATAAGTCAAAAAGAAAGGGCATGATAGCTAATTGGGATGAATCATCTGGCTCTGAAAATTCTTCTGAATCTGATGAATCAGAACAAGAAAATACAAATGATGTAAAAGCCCTGATGAATATAGCTAGAATCACCTCCTCAGATAGTTGTAACTTATTTGATTATGAAAATCTCAGGAGTGACCCAAAAAATGAGAATGAAGATGATCTTTAAGACGCTTACAATGCCTTATACAAGGAAAGTTGTAAAATTGCTGTCAAACTAAAAATTCAAAGAGAAAAATATCTTACGTTAAACGAAGAACTTGAAAACAATGTTTTTAGAAAAATCTCATCTTTTAAATCGTTTTGAAAAAACAAAAATAGACTTAAATTTCAAAACCTCAGACTTAGAAAAACTCAGAATTAAAAATGAGAATCTAAAACTCAAAGTTTCTTCTCTTTTGAGTTCTAAGGATACTTGGAGATATGCCCACGGAGACCCAAAACTGAAAAAACTATTAACCTTATCCAGAAAATGTGGTAAAAAATCAAGTCTGGGCTATATCAAATAATTCTCAGAAAAATAAGAATTCATCTCCTATATTTATAAAAGGAGAATCCTCAAACTTAAAGGTAAGAATTTGAGAAATTATACTCGAAATGATTTCAAAAATCTAAAACCTTTTCAAGTTTTTAAGATTAATTCTAATATAATCAGTTATAGAAATCAAAGATATAACAAACCTCATTTAGCTGAAAAAATAGTGGACTTACTCAGAGAGCTTCTAAAATCCAACTCAGATGAAATCAGAATAAATAAAAAGGGGAGAAATTCCAACTCACATAAACAGAGAAAATCTAATGGAACTCCTAAACCCAAAACCATAATGAAATGGGTTCCAAAGGTTACATGTCTTGTAGCCCACACAGCCTTCAAAGCCACTAGCCATTTAAAATGGTACTTGGATAGTGGATGTTCAAGACATATGACAGGTTATAAAGAAATATTCACCAACTTCAAAGACGTAAACGATGGCTCAATTACTTTCGGCGATGGAAGCAACTGCAAAATCATAGGCTAAGGTACTGTTCAACTCTCTAATCTTCATCCCTTCAAGAATGTACTGTATGTTGAAGGTCTAAAACATAATCTCTTATGTATATCTCAAATCTACGATAACAAACATAGTGTAAAATTTACAAATCACGAATGTGAGATTTCAAATGAGAAGGGAAGTGTGATATTAAATGGTCGTAGGACTTCTAAGAATTGCTACATTATTAATGACTCGTGCACTTCTAACTTTTCATGTTACATGGTCTAAACAGACGAAATAGAACTATGACATAAATATCTTGGACATTTTAACTTTAGAGATCTTTATATATTAAGCAAGAGAGATCATATTCGTGGCTTACCCAATTTTTTTAAAATGAAGAAAAAATTTGTGGCACATGTCAGATTGGTAAGCAAATTAGGAGTAGTCACAAGAAAGTGAACTCCTTAGCAACAACCAAACCTCTTGAACTACTCCATATGGACTTGGTAGGACCAATGAGAATGGAGAGTAGAGGTAGAAAGAAGTATTTTCTAGTTATTATTAATGATTTTACCAGATATACTTGGGTAGCCTTCTTGAGTGAGTAATTAGAGACTCTCGATGAAGTCAGAAAAATTTTAAAATGAATTCAGACTAAAAAAAAAGTACATGTGATCAAAATTAAAAGTGATCATGGTACTAAGTTTGAAAATAGCAATTTTGAGAAGTATTGTACAGACCATGGTATATCCCATGAGTTTGTTGCTCCTAAAACACCTTAACAGAATAGGGTTGTTGAAAGAAAGAACAAAGTGTTACAGAAAATGGCCAATGTAATGCTAAATAGCATGAACTTACGAAAAAACTTATGGGCTGAAGCTATTAATAATGCTTGTTATATTATAAATTGTGTTTAATTTAGAAAAGTCAAAGATAAAATAGCCTATGAGTTATGGTTCAATAAGAAGCCAATAGTCAAATACTATTGAACTTTTGAAAGTAAATGTTACATTTTACATGATCGGAAAATTTTTAAAAAGTTCGAAGCCAAAAGTGATGAGAGAATATTCTTGAGTTATGCTCTGAAAGTTGAGCATATCGTGTTCTTAACAAAAGAACATGAGTGATTCATGAATCTATTAATATTTTAATTGACGATCACCTGATCACACCCACAACAAGTCAAGATGATGATGAAGTCAACATTATCAATAAACCTGACTCTTCTTCTAAATCAGATAATATTGAATTAAGATCAGTCAAAGACCATCTGACTGATCAAATATTGGGTAACCCTCTTACTAGTGTTCAGACAAGAAAATAGTTAGAAAATATCTGTAATTACATCTGCTTCACTTCTCAAATTGAAACAACTAATGTAAAAAAAAAAAAAAAAAAAAAAACTTGCCGATGAAAATTGAATATTGGCTATGCAAGAAGAGTTTAATCAATTCCTCATAAATGATATTTGGTATTTGGTTCCTAGACCTTCTGATAAACATATAATCGAAACCAAATGGATATTTAAGAACAAAACTGATGAAATAGGAATTATCATTAGAAACAAGGCACAACTAGTTGTACAAGGCTACACTCAAATAGAAGGAAATGACTACGATGAAACCTTTGCACCAGTTGTACGCCTTGAATCCATTAGATTATTTATTTCGATTGCTTGTTATAAGAAATTCAAAATATATTAAATGGATGTTAAAAGTGTGTTTCTAAATGATGATCTATATGAAGAAGTATATGTTGAGCAACCCAAGGGTTTTGAGGACCCTAAACTTCCAGATCATGTGTACCATCTTAAAAAGACACTTTATGGTTTAAAACAAGCTCCCAAGGCATGGTACAAAAAGTTGACTAAATTTTTACTTAGTCGAAGCTTTATCATGGGAAGCATTGATAAAATGTTATTTGTCAAAAAATATAATGAACATATATTGATTGTACAGATTTACATTGATGATATTATTTACGGATTTACATGCACTAACTTATCCATTGAGTTTGCAGATTCGATGAAATCCAATTTGAAATGAGTATGGTTGGAGAACTAAATTACTTTCTTGGATTATAAATAAAATAACAGGAAGATGATATATTCATCTCTCAAATCAAAGACGCTTTGAATCTGGTAAAGAAATTTAGGTTGAGAATGGGAAAAGGTTTGATACTCTCATGAGTACAACTCTCAAACTCTCTAAGGAGGAAACAGGTAAAATTATAGACTTCCGTTTATATTGAAGTATGATTGGTAGTCTTTTATACTTGACTGCTAATAGACCTAATATTGCTGTTAGCGTTGGAATATGTGCTAGATATCAATCTGATCCTAAGGAATCACATCTAATCATTGTTGAATGAACATTTAGATATGTTGCAAGTACTGCTAATTTTGATCTATGGTATTCGTATGATATAACTGTACAACTTTTCCAGATATACCGATGCAAATTGGACAGGAAACATTGACAAAAGAAAATCTACTGGTAGTAGATAGATGAAACTTTCGTAGGTAAAAGTATTTTTTTCATAGGTAAAAACTTTTGTTAACAAAAATTTTCGTCGAAAA
This sequence comes from Magnolia kwangsiensis, assembly GCA_037074715.1. Taxonomy (NCBI): domain Eukaryota; kingdom Viridiplantae; phylum Streptophyta; class Magnoliopsida; order Magnoliales; family Magnoliaceae; genus Magnolia; species Magnolia kwangsiensis. The sequence goes on from CM073579.1 coordinate 94,956,559, forward strand.
TTTCGTTACTAAAAGACCAAGAGAGAACTTTTACCAATGAAAAAAAAAATTTCGTTGGCAAAGATAAGACTTTTGCCTACGACTTTCTTTTGTAGGTAAAATCTTTTACCAACATTTTTTTTCACAGGGAAAAATATTTTGCCTACGATTATTCTCATAGCTAAAAAGATTTACAAAGCTTTTACCTACGATTATTTTCGTAGCTAAAAAGATTTATAAAACTTTTGCCTACGAATTTTTTGAAATTATGACAAAAATATTTACAAAAGTTTTACCTACGAATTCTTTTCGTAGGTAAAAATTATGACAAAACTTCTACCAACGAATATTTACAAAACTTTTACCTACGAATTCGTTCGTAGGTAAAATTTGTTACAAAAGTTTTACCTACGAATACTTTCATAGCTACAGATATTTACAAAACTTTTACCTATGAATATTTTCGTAGGCAAAAATATTTACAGAACTTTTTGCCTACGAGTCTTTTCGTAGCTAAAAACTTTTACGAAACTTATACCTACGAATTGTTTGGTAGGTAAAACAAGTAAAAATATTTTCAAAACTTTTACCTAGGAATATTTTCGTAGGTAAAATTTGTTTATTGAACTTTTCCCTATGAAAATATTCATGGGGAAAAACGATAGATGAAACTTTTACCTACGAAAATTTGCATAGGTAAAAAGCCTGGATGATACTTTTACCTACAAAAATTTTCGTTTGTAAAAGTGTCTTCTTTTTTCACCATTCCAACAAAAATTTCCTAATATACACCTGTTACAATATTCCTGATATACACCTGTTATATAAATATTTTATCATATTCAAATTCACATCCATTTAAACCCAAAGTACGTAAATCCATCCAAATATAAACTACATCCATCAATATGACATTCATTCACACATAAATACATATAAGTTTAATATCATAAATAAAATAAAATAAAATCACAAAGATAAAGCCAGAGGTGGTGGAGCATCAGTGGGTAAGTGTGCAGCGAGAGCCTAAAACACTTCTCGTCATCTGTCGCTCATGCTCCACCCGCATCTCCTCCATCCTCCTCTCCTACTCCTCTCTCTCCCTCACCTACTCCTCCATCCTCCTCCTCTCCTGCTCCTCTCTCTGCCTCGTCAGATTCCTCCATCCTCCTCTCCTGCTCCTCCATTTGCCTCTCCAGCTGCTCACTCTTCGTCTCCAGCTGCTCTCTAGTAGTACCTCAAATTGTGTCCCTCACCAAACTCGCATCCAACTCTTATCCATGTCTACAATGAAAAGACTAAAGTCAGTTTACGGAAATAGCTTTAAGATTAGGCTAGGTTATAGGTTTAGGTTTAGGTTATAAGTTTAGGTTTAGGTTATAAGTTTAGGTTAAGGTTATAAGTCTAGGTTAAGGTTGTAAGTATAGGTTATAAGTTAAGGTTTCGGTATTGGTTTAGGTTATAAGTGTAAGTTATAGGTTTAGGGAAAGATTAGGTTTAGGTTATAGGTTTTGAGATTTGAGAATAGGTTTAGGTTATAATTATAGGTTTAGGTTGAGTTATAGGTTAAGGTTTAGGGATTTGAGTTTAGCTTAATGTTTAGGTTTAGGTTTAGGTTAAGGTTGTAAGTTTAGGTTATGGTTATAAGTAGAGGTTATAGGTTAAGATTAAGGTCTAGGTTTAGATTATAAGTATAAGTTTTGGGATTTGAGAATAGGTTTAAGTTAAGGTTATAAGTCTAGGTTTAAGTTGTAGGTTAAGGTTTAGGTTTAGGTTATAAGTATAGGTTTAGGTTATAGGTTATAAGGTTAAGGTTAAGGTCTAGGTTTAGGTTATAGGTTAAGGTTTTGGGATTTGAGAATAGGTTTAGGTTAAGGTTATAAGTATGGGTTATAGGTTAAGGTTTAGGTTTAGGAAATCGGGTTCGGGTTCGGGATCGAGTTTTGGTTTGAGTTTAGGTTTTAGGTTTTAGGTTATAGGTTTAGGTTATAAGTATAGGTTTTGGAATTTGAGAATAGGTTTAAGTTATAAGTATAGGTTTAGGTTGCATTATAGGTTAAGGTTTAGGGATTTGAGTTTAGGTTAAGGTTTAGATTTATGCTATAGGTATAGGTTTAGGTTATAGGTTATAAGTATAGTTTATAGGTTAAGGTCTAGGTTATAAGTATAAGTTTTGGGATTTGAGAATAGGTTTAGGTTAAGGTTATAAGTATAGGTTTGAGTTATAGGTTAAGGTTTAGGTTTAGGTATATGTTTAGGTTATAGGTTATAAGTACAGGTTATAGGTTAAAGTTATAAGTATAGGTTAAGTATAGGTTATAAGTTTAGGTTTAGGTTGTAGGTTAATGTTTTGGGATTTAAGAATAGGTTTAGGTTAAGGTTATAAGTATGGGTTATAGGTTAAGGTTTAGGTTTAGGAAATCAGGTTTGGGATCGTGTTTAGGTTTTAGGTTATAAGTTATAAGTATAGGTTATAGGTTAAGGTTAAGGTCTAGGTTTAAGTTATAGGTTAAGGTTTTGAGATTTGAGAATAGGTTTAGGTTAAGGTTATAAGTCTAGGTTTAGGTAATAGGTTAAGGTTTAGGTTTAGGTTATAGGTATAGGTTTAGGTTATAGGTTATAAGTATAGGTTATAGGTTAAGGTTAAGGTCTAAGTTTAGGTTATAGGTTTTGAGATTTGAGAATAGGTTAAGGTTTTGAGATTTGAGAATAGGTTTAGGTTAAGGTTATAAGTATGGGTTACAGGTTAAGGTTTATGTTTAGGAAATCGGGTTCGAGTTCGGGATCGGGTTTAGGTTTGGGTTTAGGTTATAGGTTATAGGTTATAAGTATAGGTTATAGGTTAAGATTAAGATCTAGGTTTAGGTTATACATATAGGTTTTGGGATGTGAGAATAGTTTTAGGTTAAGGTTATAAGTCTAGGTTTAGGTTATAGGTTAAGGTTTAGGTTTAGGTTATAGGTTATAAGTATAGGTTATAGGTTAAGGTTATGGTCTAGGTATAGGTTATAGGTTAAGGTTTTGGGATTTGAGAATAAGTTTAGGTTAAGGTTATAAGTATGGGTTATAGGTTAAGGTTTAGGTTTAGGTTTAGGAAATCGAGATCGGGTTCGGGATCAGGTTTAGGTTTGGGTTTTCAAGTTTAGGTTTAGGTTTAGGTTATAGGTTTTGAGATTTGAGAATAGGTTTAGGTTAAGGTTATAAGTTTACATTTAGAAAATTGGGTTCGGGTTCGAGATCGGGTTTAGGTTTGGGTTTTCAAGCTTAGGTTTAGATTAGGTAGTTGAGATTAGGATTAGGTGTAGGTTTAGGTTTAAGGATTTGAGAATACGTTAAGGTTTAGGTTTAGGAAATCGGGTTGGGGTTATAGGTTTAGGTTTAAGTTAGGTTATAGGTTAAGGTTTAGGAAATTGAGTTTAGGTTATAAGATAAGGTTATAGGTTAAGGTTTAGGTTATAAGTTAAGGTTATAGGTTAAGGTTTAGGTTATAGGTTAAGTTTTAGGTTTAGGTTAAGGTTATATAGATTTAGGTTTAGGTTATAGGTTAAGTTTTAAGTTTAGGTTAAGGTTATATAGATTTAGGTTTAGGTTATAGGTTTTGGGATTCGAGAATAGGTTTAGGTTATAGGTTAAGGGTGTGGTCCCTGCAAATACAAATATAAAAATGGTCTGTCCAAATGGCCAGGCCACTCCAATGTTGTCCATAGGAAATGGACAGCTTCATCATGGTCATAACAGCGGTTCCCACCTTTTAAGGACCCCCGCTCAACATCCGGATAGCTCTGACACACATCCGGGTCTACTCCATCAACTTCAAGAAAATACAGATATAAACATGGCCTATCCAAATGGTCAGGCCACTCCAATACTGTCCATAAGAAATGGACAGCTTCATCATGGTCATAACAGCGGTTCCCACCTTCCAGGGACCCCCGCTCAACATCCGAATAACTCCGATGCACATCCGGGTATGCTCATTTAAATAAAATGGATTATCAAGATCATTTAAATAAAATCAGGTCCAATCGACAATCTGACCTAGAGGATTCTGTTAGCATTGTTGACGACACCTCAAATCTTATTTTAGGGCTTAGAAATTCAAAATTAGATACAAAAATTAGAAAAACCTATGAAATTTAAGAAAGTCAAAGTCCAAGTGAATGAGCACAAGTATGAACCTACACATGAATTCTGAAAAGCTATTGCATATCACAAAATAATAATAATAATAATAATAATAATAATAATAATAATAATAATAATAAATAAATAAATAAATAATAAATCCTTGTGTTTGGATATTCAACAAAATGGGTTAGAATGAATTCATTTGCCTAATTCGTGGAAACTTTGCATTTGGATATTCAACAAAATTGAATTGTAATAATTCAATTCAGTTCAATAAACTTAGATTTACTAATATTTCCATTTTTTTCTTAACAAGAAAATCCATATTTACTAATATTCAAATGAATGAGTTCAGACTCCGAAAGCGTCGGCTCCAGCACTCATACTTTCAGCCCAAACCCTAACCAAGGACTCCAAAATTACCAAGTACTCATAAACATTCATTGCAAGCATTTTCTGTCTATGTGCATGACGACCATACTGTGATAGCCCAAATTGTGATACTAATGGAAAATATTTTAAAATGAACACACTGAATTGTAATTAATGCCTGTTGGACAAGTTTCACAATTTAATATTTAGAGCATCCGCCCCACTCTTGTAATTGTACTTGGATAAGAAAGAAGCTCCCAACTTGGGAAATATCAAAACAAAGAAGTAGCAAGCAGCACGCAACCATTTTTTTTTTCTTTTTTTACCTTTACCTATGAAATATGCCATAAAAATATAATATGGGAATCCTCTCTGTGTTTCCCTTTCCTAAAACTTCCCTCAATATAATTCCAATCAAAATTAGTTGACAAAAGAGTATAATTACAAATAAACATTTTTGGAATAGCTTTGATCATTTAAATGTTGCTTGCATGACCATTATGCAAGAATGTCAATTGCTCACTTTAAATCTCGAAGTCTAAAGTATAAGGCTAGGTGTTAAAAGGAGTAGCTGAGAATTGTCCTATATCATTTAAGAGAGCTCATCACTTGTAAAGGAAACATGAATCATAATAAAGGGAAATAAAAGATTGGAAGTCACCAAATAAATGTAATTCAAGACACGGGAAATTCCCGTGATTGGAAGTCATCGAATCAAACAAATACATAGCACAATGTATATTGAATGGTGGATTATTCAGGAAATTCCTATCTCTGTGAGTATATGTTAATAATATGCCACATGACAAGTTCAAGTTCTAAGTTTTAAGTTCTAAACAAAACCAACGTGTTTCACATTGTCATAAACCATTGACGGGTCGGTGAAATCGATGACCAGTGACCACACTAACTGGTTTCGACTGCCAAAGGAGAAAGAATCTCATCAGAATGAAATACGCAGGGCAGAGTCCAAACTGGCATCCAAAAAGTAAAATTCTAAAACATTTGACATCAGCAACAACAACTTCATGGAGGGTGAGAAACCAGGACAATATCCTTTCAAGATATAAATAATAAGAGGCAACAACAAATAGAGCAGGACTTCATTTTTTTGGTTAGCACATTAGTACACACACCCCACTGTTAGCCACAACGTAAATAGAGTAGGACTAGCCACACCCAATTTGACTTGTATCATCCACCATGGAATTTGTTTCTCAATGGAGTAAGCTAAAGGAGAAAGACCATTTATTTCAGTAAACAAACTTCCACTTCATCCTGAATAAATAAACCAACTGATCTAAGACAAACCTGAGCATAATCTAAGCAGCAGTAAGAGTGTGTATGCATTTTCAGCTTTTCTTAACCATCTTTCCCAGTTTGTTGACTATCAATGGTGGCAACTACTGCAGCACTAAATATCATTGCGCCTTTAGCTTTCTGTAACAAAATGAATAATCAAATAAACATAAGTAAAGAATAATAACAAAAATAAGGGGGGAAAAGAAGAAAACATAATGATTACAGAACCCAAATAACGATCCATAGAAGTAAAGCAAGTTTACAGCAAGTTTGGTCTCCCCCTGGAAAGGATATCCCATTTTCTTTTCTTTTTCAATATTTTGAAATGAACTGGAAGTTTTTAATAGCAGCATACCCCATTATTCACCTCAGAAATGGATAATTACTACTCAAGATGTCCCTATACGCACAGCCCCAAGTTCTTTCGAATCAAAACAATCCACGTAGCAAGCTACAAGCTGGTAAAATTTTTAAATCCAAAAGCTTCATTAAATACTCATTTGTCGTCATCGTCACCTGTTAGTCACTGCTCCATCATATATATTATCATTTTTCTTTATTTTTACAGAACTTTTGATTGCAAGGAGTCACTCACTTCAGGGATTCTTAGAGAAGTGAAGGGATAGGTAATGCACTATCACCACTGTGCTTTATTTTCTCCATTTTGGAAGATCAACTAGATAGCATAGTTCTAAAACTCAGGCACAACTACTGCACAAAGCTTTTAAATCAGAAAATCCTCCCTTCAAGCACAACTACTACCCATACCAAAGGGGAATCATTACAAGTCTTCATTCCTGTTGTCTTTTAAAAAAAAAAAAAAAGATTCCATTCCCCAATGTCTTTAAGCACTTGGCATAAAAAATAATGGAAATAAAATTATCATAATAGGATTCAAAACCAAAACCATTAAATGAGCATAAAAAATCACAAAGACAATCATTTCTACAAAAATCCACCAATAGTGAAAGTTGATCTCCTAAAACCAAAAAGGGATCAAACCATAAGAACCAAAGCATAGACTTTAGAGGTCTTTGTAAATTTTCTCATCTTAAAAAAAAATAAAAATAATAATAATAATAAAACCTTGAAATGGTCTATTGAATAAACAACACTAAATGATAGTTCCAGGTGTGGGATCTTTGTAAATTTTCTCATCTTTTTTTTTTTTTAAAAAAGGTCTATTTCATAAGCTATTCATAATTAGGCCCATCAAATTAAAAATTTAGATCATGGGATCGACTTGTAGAAGCTTAAAATCCAGACATACAATGCAAAACCTCAGCCAAATCATAGCGTTTCTCATTATCATCATTCATCATTTTGGTTTTCAGCACCCTCATATGCTTGAAAGGAATAAAACCTAGAAACCATAGGCTTTTCTGTGCCTTTGAAAGCCAATCTACCATTGCCATTAGCCTGTGTAAACTACATGTTGATAGTCATGTGGATTGTTGCAATAATCTCAAGGTGTATGGAATGTTGGTCTAATTTTCTCAACTCCCATCATAAAACAGAGGCTCATGTTTGTTTGTATCTAACAGTATTGAAGTTTTTAAAAATGATCAAATGTAAGGAACATACATGACAACAAATTTCTTTAAAGTTATGATTTCTTCAAGCTATGTCGAGGACAATCCTTCAATTCCGCTCTTTAACACTACCAAATGGCCAGATGAAGGACATAAATTGTAAGGTCTAAAACCTATCATTAGAAGTTCAACATATTCTTGTCACTTGCCATTTGTCTTTGAAGGATGCCCACTCATTTCTTCTGTTTGTGCTATTTCCAAAATTGTCACTTTGATATAGAAATGAAAGAAACCTTGCAAAACCAAGGCCAATTGTAAAGACCTTTGGCTAAGCCTAATAGATCACATAAACAAGCCTCAAAACCTACTGTTCTACAGATTTTTTTTTATTGAAAGGTTGCAAAATCATAGGAAAACAAGCCTCAAAACTTGCATTTCTACGTTGAACAATCATAGTTGGTAAAATGACAGGATACACAACTACATTGAACAATCATGGTTGGTAAAATGCATTAAAATTGGGTAGGGTCCATCAAATACCTGCGGGTCTGGGTACCCACTAACAGGACTGCATTTGAAGGCTGTTTGGCTAAAAGGGTAGATGGGTGCCACTAGTTCCCACAGCCATAGCTGAGATGCAAAGGGATTCCTCCTATTCTCAACTCAATAGTGTTTTGGGACACGAAAACTAGGAAAACTATAGCCCGTTAAATGATGCTTCCATTTTCCATGCAGCCCCAAACATCATCAGTATGATTAAGAATGATTCCACACCCTGCCAACCAATGGTAGGTGGCAGCCAAACGCCCTCTAAAGTAGAAAGACTCCCTTGCTTTCTTCGTGGAATAAGCAATACTAAGAACAATGAAATTAGTAATAATAACTAATAAGCAATGGGAGGACCAAGGAAACTAATTCCAACAAAACCCAAAGTAAGAAAAATGTGCCAAAAGGTCGTTGTGGACAGAAAAAGATGCATAAATAGGATACAAATGTAGTCTGAAATTTTAATAGCATTTTAAAGCAAATGCAATTCCAAACACGTTCAAGAGCAAAAAGAATATCATTTTTTTTTTAGAAATAACTGTGAGTTTCATTAAAGAAAGAAGGAAAGGGGAGAACCCTTTCAACTATGAACTCCACCAAATTGATAGGTCCAGCCACTTGATTCCCTTTGATAAAAGTCAAGCTAATAGCTAGACTTGCCATTAGTTGCCAGCCGATCTGGCTGCATGCCAATTCAGGCTGCGTCTTGATCTTTAACGCATCTTCTTTTCATTTGGACAGTACAGAAAATCAAAATGACGGATAGCAGGACTCCATTTCTCCATCATTCCAGGGTACATTTTCTTACCTCAAGATCAATTTGAATAAACACATAACGTCGGTAGAAGATAACAGAAAAAGGTAAATGCAGTCTGAACAAAGCATCGTGGGTTTCCACCGCAATGAGTCTAGGGGCTTACACATAGTTCTTGAGAATCAAACCATACCTGCCACCATGCAATCAATCGAGCGCACATTTCTATCCATGATGGCATCACCTACACCTGCTATTACTTTCTGAACAATGGCATCAACATTGCCAATGTAGTGGAAGAGAATGCTACCATCAACTGATGGGTTTAGTACCGATGGGTGCTGCGTACCTTTGTTGGAGAAGATGATTGACGATGCGGCTTTGTATCGCCAGATCTAGGTTGCAGCGGGCAACAATCGTACCCCGCAATGCTTCACAGGAGAGGGAGAGAGAGAGAGAGGGGCGGGTTTGGATTTTTGGGTAGAGAGGGCGCATAATTTTAGGGATTTTTGGATTTAGGGAAGAGGGAGAGAGGGACGCGGTTAACCTATTCGGACGAAATTGGCTTGTATCCTACCCTCGCCCGAACCATGATCTGTCCGGCAGGGCTCTGTGGGGCCCACCATCATGTAAGGACTTTATCCAAACTGTTCATCCATTTTATTAGGTCAATATATAATACTATCTAAAAAAATGAGGCAGGTCCACAGCTCCAATGGGACACACTAAAGGAAGCATCAATGATAATGACGCCCACCATTGAAGCCTTTCTAAGGGCCACTGTGATTTTTTTTACCATCCAACCTATTCATACGGTCATGGAGACCTAGATGAAATGAAAACAAAAATATCAACTTTGATCCGAAACTTCTACAACTCACATTAAGTTTTAAATGGTGGGCGTTCAATCCCTACTTTGCAGTTCACATAAGCATTAGTTCCAGCTAATTTTTGGGTTCAGACCTTGAATTTTTTTTATAAGCATAGATGGATGACGTGGATAAAACCCTTACATTAATATGGGCCCCACATAGACCTGCCTGGATAGATCTTCATTCAGGCAGAGTAGGACGCAATCCGCTTCCACACCCAATTTGGTCCGTGGCAGCGTCTGGTGGGTAGTGGTTCGTGCTCTGTGGGCCCCACCATGTTGTATGTGATTTATTCATGCCATCCATCCATTTCTCATGACCATTTTAGTGTTTGATCCAAAAAATGAGCCAGATCTAAATCTCAGGTGGACCGCAACAAAGGAAAATAACAGTGATTAAAATCCATTTTGAGATATCATTTTAAGTCATGTGCCAAAGAATGAGGGAGATAAAAATATGTAGTGGAGACCACCACAGAAAACAGTGGGGAGAGTGTGATTCCTACCGTTGAAACAATCTTAATACCCATCGTAATGTTGATTTGAAATCTCCACAGCGGGGAGAGTTGTGTGGGCCCCACCATAATGCGTGTCAAACATTTACCCCATCAGTCAGATGCACCATTCCATGGTGGGCCCAGAGATTAAAAATCAAGTCTATCTGTGACTTATGTGGGCCACACCACACAAAAGTTGAGAGGGGTTACCCTCCATTTAAACTCCTTTCAATTATTTTTTGGGCCCACCGAGATGTGGTCCACAAATCCAGCCCATCCATTATATGTGTGCCACTTGGATGAGGGGTCATACCAAATTTCAGACGCATCCAAATTTCAAGTGGGGCCCACCAAGTGTTTTTATATGTTTTAGGCATGTCTTCACATGATTTTATAAGGTATGGCCCACCTGAGTTCCATATATGGCTGATTTTTAGCATATCCCATAATTTAAAGGGGACACATCAAATGCACGGTGTTGATGTTTGATACATGTCATGGTGGGGCCCACATAGCTTGACCTCATAGGGACGACATGGATTAAACACAAAGGTCAAGCTGTGTGAGCCCCACCATGACATGTGTCAAACATCAACACCATGCATTTGATGGGCCCCCTTTAGATTATGGAATATCCTAAAAATCAGCCGTATACGGATCTTAGGTGGGCCATACCTTCTAAAATCATGTGAATAACTGGCTAAAACATATAAAAGCACTTGGTGGGGCCCACTTAAAATTTGTATGCATATGAAACTTGGTCTGACTCCTCATCCAAGTGAGACACACATAATGGATGGGCTAGATTTGTGAACCATATCTCGGTGGGCCTAACAAATGGTTATAAATGTTTTAAAGGAGGGTAACCCCTCTCAACTTCCTCTCAACTTTTGTATGTGGTGTGGCCCAAAAAATTCATGGATTGACTTTATTTTTAAGCCCTAGGCCCACCATGGAATGGTGCATCTGACTGATGGGGTAGAAGTGGGCCCACTTTGATTTATATATTATATATCCATATGATCCATTTGTTTCCCTTACTATACCCTGCCTCTCTTTTTTTCTACCCTAGCCGCTGTTTGCATGGCCGCACCCAACAGTCGAGCACGTTGCTTGCCAGTCACCATCTCTGCCCCCTCTATCTCTCTTTCTCTCATTCTCCCGGTCTCTTTGAGGCTCCGAGCCATCCTGCGCCCAATCCCAACTCGGCTTGATCTCTCTGAAATAGGTGTTTAACTTTTTTTTTATTTATTTAACTTGTGTATTTATATGATTATAGATTTATTTTAGATTTATGGTTGGGGGGCTAGGTTGGGTCAAGTTGGGGTTTAGATCGGGTTGGGAGGGCTAGATTAGGTCAGGTTTGAGGTTTTTTATACTTAACATGATTAACATTTAATTTGTATTATTTAGTCAAAAATATAATAAGTTAACATATGAACAAGCTCCACTCGACTTGACTCGAACCGCTAGCTCGACTCGATAGCTTTAGCAAATAAGGCATGCTTCAATGTTGAGCTTGAGGGTGAGATTGAGGTCAAGTATAGCATGGACAAGTCAAGCCCAGCTTGGCCCACCTCAACTCGACTCGGCTTGGCTCGATGTACAACCATAATGACTCTAGAGTGGGCAACGTTTAAAAATTGGAGGTAATTCTTTAACTGTACAGGTGGCATGGTTACAGTAATCACAACCGTCCAAATCGTTAAACCAAGCGTGGATGGAGTATAACTAAAAAATGACAAAGGGAAGATTATTAACCATGCACCTAGTTTTTTACTTTGAATTTAGACCACTCGCTGCTTACTTTTAATAATCTATTTGATGGCCATTAATTGGATGGTCAAGATTACTTGACCTTGTGATTCTAGAGATTTTCTTAATCTCACAATTTGGATGGTCTGGATAGTCGTACATCACTGTCATGCGTAAGGAGAATGAATGGACGATCAACCTGTTTTTAGAGAAGGACAATCTTCATTGAGGGGCCTACCTTTTTCATGGTACTGATGTCCTCCATAAATGACATGGTAACGCAAGCCATGGTATCATTGCATGTAGGTGATCAGTTCTCTTTTTAAAATGTTGAAATATCAATATTGTATTCTAAGCTTTGCTAAGCCCACACGCATGTGCAATACAGCTCCAGTACATGCCATATATTTGCCAGCATGGCACAATAGATCTGAGATCCAGTCCATCCATCTGAACAGAAACACAATAATAATAACTTAATTCAAGAATCCATTTGGTCCACGTGTTATGTGGGCCACAATTTGTAAAAAAAAAAAGTATGGCTCTAAAAAACTTGGTTGAAGTTTTCTAACCCATTCGTTGTTTCCAAATTGAGGCCCACATACTCATTGGACCAGATTTTATTTTGAAGAAAAAAACATATACAGAGTAGGACTAACCTGATGGATGGATGAGATCTAGCATGTATGTGCCATGCTGGCATATGTGTGGCATGTACACGAGTTTAATTGCACACGCGTGTGCGCTTAGCAAAGCTCTACAATTTTTTATCATTTTCAACTGTCAATATAGAATTTCAGAAGATGCAAATCATACCAAACTCAAATGAATAATTTTAGAAGCTTCTCACCGTCTGATTGAAATTATAATATGAATAATTTTGGAACCTCAATCAGGCCGCACATGAGAAAGATATTGGGCATACAAGATTGATCAACAATTTCAGTGAAATTTCATTTAAACATCTGAAGTTATTTACTCTTCAATTTGAACCAATTAGATTGTCCAAAAACAATTAAATGTTCAATTAGTGAATGTGCCTAATAATTTAGTAATTTTATTTTTCACAAATAAATTTCGATTTCCTTTTCAAAATAACATTTTTTTTTCAAAATGTATATTTTTTTTTACTCTTTTAACCAAATATCATTTTTATTATAAAATATTTCAAAAATATTTAAAATACAAATTTTTATTTTTATTTTCAAAATCTCAAAAAATTTCCCATATTTTAATTTTTTTTCTTAAAAATTTCAAAATACCGATTTTTTTCTTCAAAAGCATTATTTTGTTCTCAAAATTTCTCTTAAACATAGTTAAAATTTCTAAACTTTTCAATATTCTTTTTTATGTGATATTACAAATCATTTAAATATTACCTTTTAATTATATATATAAAAAAATTTTCATTCATAAAATATAAAAACTAAACATATATATATATACACACACACACACACATTTTTACCGACAAATATTTTTAAAAATTAAAGCATTTTTACATTATCACAAATATATATATTTTTTAACATTAGGAAAAATACTTTTACTAACAATTTTTTGTATTTTGAAAAATTCAAAACACACTGTACCTACGAAAATTTTTGTAGGTAAAGATAGCTTTTAAATTCAGAACACCCTTTAGCTACGAATATTTTCGTAGGTAAAGATGGCTTTTACCTACATACTTAGATTTTGTAGGTAAAAGTAAGGTTTTCAATTTTTTGTGTTTTGAAATTTTCAAAACACCCTTTACCTACGAAAATGTTTTGTAGGTAAAGATGGGTTTTACCTACGAAATCTAGTGTCATAGGTAAAAGTAAACTTTTTAATTTTTTTAAATTCAGAACACCCTTTAACTACGAATATTTTCGTAGGTAAATATGACTTTTACCTACGAAATCTAATTTGGTAGGTAAAAGTGAACTTTTCAATTTTTTTGAAAAATTCAGAACACCCTTTATCTACGACAATTTTCATAGGTAAAGATGGCTTTTACCTACAAGCTTATATTTCGTAGGTAAAAGTAAGGTTTTCAATTTTATGTATTTTGAAAATTTTAAAACACCTTTTACCTACGAAAAGTTTCGTAGATAAATATGGCTTTTGCCTAGGTAAAAGTAGACTTTTTGATTTATTTAAAAAATTCAAAAAACCCTTTAGCTACGAAAATTTTTGTAGGTAAAGATGGCTTTTACCTATGCACTTTGATTAAGTTGAAAATTTCAAAACACCTTTTACCTACGAACATTTTCATAGGTAAAGATGGCTTTTGCGAGGTAAAAGTAAACTTTTTGATTTTTTTAAAATTCAGAATATCCTTTAGCTACGACTATTTTCGTAGGTAAATATCGCTCTTACCTACGAAATCTAATTTGGTAGGTAAAAGTAGACTTTTCGATTTTTTTGAAAATTTTGGAAGACCCTTTAGCTACGACAATTTTTGTAGGTAAAGACGGCTTTTACCTACGAACTTATATTTCGTAGGTATTACGATGTTGTGGAATTTCAAAAGACCCTTTACCTACGAAACGTTTCGTAAGTAAAGATGGCTTTTGCCTACTGGTGAAAGTAAAATTTAGAAAACCCTTTAGCTACGAAACTTTTCATAGGTAAAGATGGTTTTTCCCTACAAACTAACATTTCGTAGATAAAAGTAAGCTTTTTGATTTTTTGTATTTTGAAAATTTCAAATTACCCTCTACCTACGAAAAGTTTCGTAGGTAAATATGACTTTTGCCTACGAAATCTAATTCCGTAGGTAAAAGTAGACATTTTGATTCAAAACACCCTTTAGCTACGAAAATTGTCGTAGGTAAAGATGCATTTTCCCTACAACCTTATATTTTGTAGGTAAAAGTAAGGTTTTCAATTTTTTGTATTTTAAAACACTTTTTACCTACGAAAATTTTAGTAGGTAAAGATGGCTTTTGCCTATGAAATCAAATTTCGTAGGTAAAAGTAAGTAAAAGTAGATTTTTTGAATATTCAGAACACCCTTTACCTGCGAAACATTTCGTAGGTAAAGATGGCTTTTGCCTACGAACTTAGATTTCGTAGGCAAAAGTAAGGTTTTCGATTTTTTGTATTTTGAGAAGTTCAAAACACCCTTTGCCTACGAAAATTTTCGTAGGTAAAGATGGGGAAAAATTCAGAACACCCTTTAGCTACGAATATTTTCGTAGGTAAAGATGGCTTTTACCTACTAAATTACATTTCGCAAGTAAAAGTAAAGTTTTCGATTTGTTGTAGTTAGAAAAATTCAAAACACCCTTTACCTACGAAAATATTTGTAGGTAAAGATGGCTTTTACCTACGAAAGTAAATTTCATCGGGAAAAGTAAACTTTTACCAACGAAAATAATTTTCGTCGGTAAAAGTCATCTTTACCTACGAAAATTATTTTCGTCGGTAAAAACCATATTTCTTGTAGTAGGATGTTTCTACATTGGAAATTATTTAGTTTCCTGGCTTAGTAAGAAGCATAATTTTGTATCTCTCTCGATAGCTGAAGCTGAATATATTGCAGCTGGCAATGCTAGCACCCAGCTAATCTAGATGAAAAGGATGTTAGCTAATTATGTGATTGCACAAGATACAATGATATTATATTATGACAACTCAAGCGCAATTAATATTTCAAAGAATCCTATTTAACATTCTCGTACAAAACATATCGATAATCGATATTATTATATTCAAGAATTAGTTGAGGAGAATAACATTTCATTATAATTTATTCAGACTGAAAAGTAGCTTGCAGACATTATGACCAAACTGCTTAACAGGAATAGATATTCAAAATTAAAACATTTATTAATTTGTGTACTTTTAATTAATTAAATCATGTTTTTCATGCATTTTTATTTATTGTATGTTTATAATTTTTAAAATGCAAACATTTAAATTTTAAATTTTAAAATATGAAATTTGTTTTAGCAGCTCGACGGGTCGAGTACGTCCTCGACCAATCGACCTTTAATCGGTCGAGGACCATACTCGACCAGTCGAGGTGCGCGGGTTTGCTCATGAAAAGGGGGGAAAACACTTTTTTATTTCATTTTTTCCTTTCCTCCTCGACTAGCCGTGGCTTCACTCATCAAACTCACCTCCAAATCTTCATTGTAAGTGGTCTATTTTCAATTTCCTTCTAGATTTGGGTTCCTCTTTACTAGTTAATCTTCCATTTGTGGTTTATTTTGTAATTTACATCCTTTCTATAGTGGGTTTTGAGTAAAAATCTGATTTAAGCCAAACCCATCTATCATCTTTAATATTCTCTTTTACAATCTCTAAATGGAACATCCCAATAAGAGGAAGGCTACTCGCAAGGGCCCTAACGGCTCCTCCAGGTTGAATTCAATTTGGGCGAGAACCCTAAGATCTCCCGAAGAAAATTCGGAGTATGTTAGGGATTTTCGCTCTAGAAAAATTATCATTGAAAGGACTGTGAACATAGACAACATAGCATCATTCCATCTTGTACCTATCCTTACTGCCATTGGTTGGGAAAACATTCTCGGTTGGGGCGCAACGGCATACCGCTCCATAGCGCAAGGCATGTATGCTTCAATAAGTGAATTGCCCCTTAATAATATGACATTCTCTATTAGTTTTAGAGAAGGGAAAGTTCCTATTGATCGACACCTGATTTCAGGTGTACTTAATGTTAATGTCAATGATGAAGGCATACCCATTGCTACCCTTGCTCAGAAAATGATTGAATCTGAGCGACAGGATATTACTGGAAAATTATGTCGATTTAATGCTAAATGGAGTTCTGAAAATGCTCTCCGTGCCAACAAGATGCTTCCTAAATACAGAGTCCTACATCGCATTTTCACATCTAATGTATGTCCACAATTTGGGAATAAGTCTAAACTTACTCCCTTCATGACTCATGTCCTTCATGCTATTGTGTCTGGTATTTCCATCTGTCTTCCCTCCTTGATGTGTTATTTGATTATCCAATTTCATATCCATCCTGGCCATGGGTCGATACATTTTGCCTATCTCATGATAAGCCTTACTATTTATTACAATGTTGTCATTCCATCGACTGAGGCACCAGAGTCAGTCCTCTCATTTGATAATACAAATATCCATAAGATGAACCTGGCATTCCTGCCTGGCCAGAGAGATGAAGATGAAGAAGAGGAAGAAGACACACCTTTACCTGAGGACACATCCATAGACGACATCTTTGCAGAAATTGAATCAGATGATGAAGTTGATCCTGACTATCAACCCTCTCAAGTTGATGATCGGCTTAAGTCATTGGAAGAAAAAGTTGTTGAGTTAAAGGTATCCCAAGATAGTCTGGTAGAAAGTCACAAAGATTTTATGAAATATATGCAAAAAATATGTTCATCACATTACGAAGGGACTTTACCAGATTGATCCTTCCATACCTCCTTAATCTTCCTCTAGATCCGATTGGACTGATTTTCATTTATCTTTGGGTTGTATAACTTTAAACTTTGTGTGTGCTAGATGATAACTCTCAAACTCTACTCTCTTAATGCTTCTTGATGACATTTTGATAACTCCTTTGATTAACATGTTTCTATGTATTTTCTTCTTATTATTCTACTGACTATGATGTGGTTTATTGATTATTATCACATGAATGATGTTCCCTTTGTCATTTTATGACAAAAATGGAGAGAGAATTGCTAATTTTATAAGTAGAAAGTAGATTGAAGGAAGATGTGCATTATATGAATGTTGATATATGGTTGGAATGGAAAATGTTGTTATATGATTGTTGGAGTTTTGCATTATGTATATGTCATAATATAGGGAAAAGCTCACATTGAGGGGGAGTAGAAAGTTTGGGGGAGTAGCAAGTTTATTATTGCACATTCATTAAAGCTGCACCTTTTACAACATAGAATTATAGATGTCATTCTAGTTATTATAATATTAAGTGTTTTGTCACGAATTTGACAAAGGGGGAGATTGTAAGTGCTATATTGTACAAAGCACACCTTTGTTTGTCAAATTTTCTTTAGACAAAATAACTTATGAAGTGATCCGTCTAATGTGGATCAAGATGGAAAGTTCAAGACCTTACTTCAAATCAAGATAGTTCAAAATCTACTAAGTTCAAGTCATGAAGTAGATCAAGATGAAAAGTTCAAGCTTTACTAAGTTCAAGATGAGTGAGTTCAAGTTTTACTACACTTCAACTAGAAGATCATGCTGCATCTTCAAATATAAGTTCTATTGAAGAATCAAGTAAAAGAACAAGTTCCATGAAGATCAAACATCTCATCTACTTCAATGGTTCAGTCATATCAGGTATAACAGGCCCTAGAAAGACCTTAGACTTAGGTTCTTTCAAGATACAAACTTATATGGGTTTTTATACTTTTGTTCGGCTCTATTTCGACTAGTCTAGGCTTAGGTTCGACTACTCTAAATTGTGGCTCAACCAGTCTAAGAAATCTTCGACCAGTCCAAGTTTAAACTTAGAAAAATAGATTTTTTTGATACTTTTTCAACCAGTCGAAAGTTGCTCAACTTGAAGTCCAACAACTAAATTTTTGCACCATCAACCAGTCGAACTGGGCCCTCAACCAATCGAACAAGGCCTTCGACCAGTCAAAGTTCTGTTTTATCTGATCGCACTCAAATTTTGAAAATTTGTTAGTCTTTAGATGAGTCGAAGAATGTTTCAGACGAGTCAAAGCAACTACTTTTTAGCCTATAAATTAAGGCCTTCTCTCAATTCGAAATTACCAATTTAAGCTGATAAAAGCCTTCATCAAGAGAAAGGTCTTCATTATTGTCAAGCTATTGCATGGTATTTTTAATATTTTTTTAATAGGTTTTTTATTTTAATTCCTATATCTCCTATTTTATGAATCTTATTATATAAAGAGAGTAGATACTCTTCTTTGAGATCTTGAGGAATTCAAACAAGTAGCCTTTGGTTTGAATCTATTTAAAATCAAACTAGAACCTACAACCCTTGTTTATATGACTAAACATTGAACAATCTACTTCAAGAGAAGCAGTTCTATAGGCTACATCAAGAGATACGTCTTCAAGGTGAAGATAAGTATATTCCATCTTTTGTATTTTAGTTTTATTGAGATAGCCAGAAAATCTCATTTATCAGTTTTTCTGAGATAGCCAGAAAATCTGATTTATCAGTTTTTCTGAGATAGCCAGAAAATCTCAGTGAGGGTTTTTTTTGTTTATGATAGCCCTTTAAAATCACAACTGTATCAGGTTTTAAGGAGACCTTATGAAAACCTTATTTATAATGAAAGCCAACATCACGAGGATAGTGATTATTGGGAGTGGAGTAGGTGTGCCTGTTTGAGAACAGTTGTTGTACACATCGAACCACTATAACTCTTGGTGTTATGGTGAATATTTACTTTTTGCATTTGTAGAGAATGTTTGCAATTTTATTTATGTAAAAGTGGTGAATGTTTGTAATAGATAGTTTTATTTTCTCTTACTTAGTTTGAGTTCGTAATCCTTACGATCATTTGTGAAATAAGGTTGTCCTACCTAAAATTTGTTTTGGGTGTAGGTTGTCCCATGAACTAGTTTGAATCAATTTATCAATACTAGTGTGATTGAGTTTTCTGATTTATTTATTATTTTAGCACTTTAATTTTTATTTGGCATAGTCCTATTTTCCCCCCAGGACTATTAAGCTCGCCCTTTTTCAGCAACATCCATTGCCAAGAAATTATTCACCAGATTTTTCCATGTTTTCAGGTGAGCCGGGTCAGTGAACTATTGAGCATGTCGACTGATTCACAATGTAGTGTGGTGAGCTGTCCAATAATGATTATTATAAATTACAGTTGTTCAGTCACTAATTGACCACTGTGACCTTCACTTGGTATTCAAACTTGTTGCCATAATTAATACATGGCAAGAGTTGGAAGTGAAGTTCCACGCTCAGTTCTTTTCTAGAAATAAAGAGATCACATGGTCGATCTTGCGCGATACCGACAATTACCTAGAGAATCATGTGAAAGCTATATTATGTGGTTCGACTGGGTGAAAAGACATTATAAAGTGGTCATGACTAAGGCCAAATTTGTGTAACTGGCACAAAACAGACTGGAGTATAAGCTCCATAAGAAATTCATAGGTGCTGAGTTTTTGATTTATATGACCTGATTAAAAAGGTCCCTCATTATGAGGAGCTCATACCAGAAGAGGATCATCAGAAGAACTAATTAATCGTTAGGGACGTATTACAATGACCCTAACTATGAAATTGTAATTGTTAAAGTAGTGGCCAAAAAAGCATTGGTATGTTCAGCATTGTTCAAAGCGAAGTCGAATGTCATGACCACACAAAAGGCTCAAAAGGCACCAATGTGAGACTCGTATCCTAGCCCGTACCATTCTGTAGGCTTCTACGGTCCTCCCGGTCAAATCCTACATCCCATCTCCACAATCCAAAGATCATCTCGACCGTCAAAATCTTTCCCTTGGAGCTTTAGAGGCTATAGGCGGAAGAAGAAAGAGGAGATCAAAGGTGGGTGTTCATAGTATTTGATTTTGGTGTAGGGTCCACATGATTTGGGACCCACTTAATGTATGCATTGTATAGGGAGGGCCCATAGTGGCGGGGTCCCTCCCCTTCTCTCTCTCTCTCTCTCTCTCTCTCTCTCTCTCTCTCTCTCTCTCTCTCCTTGATTGCATGGCCCACACCTTAAATGTGTGTGTTGCATCTGCACCGTCCATCTGGACAGTGCCATGTGCAGCTCCACCTTGATGTATTTATTTTGCCCTACAACGTCCATCTGGACAATGCAAGTGTGGGGTGCACTGTGATGTATGGGTTTTTTTTTTTTTTTACACACACCCCCACACACTCACGCTGGTGGAATTTCACCACCTATGGGTACTCGAACCCTTGACCGGGAATTGAAACCCCTGAGAGTCTACCACCCGTGCAAGAGTAAGGACCCACTGTGATGTATGGGTTATACCCACACCGTTAATTTAATGGTGGAATCCCACCATGATGTATATGCTTCAGATCTGCACCATCCATCATCTGGACGGTGGGTCTGATCATGAGGCGTGTGTAATATCTGGACCATCCATCTGATGGACGGTTAACAGCTTGGCTACTGTTATTGACGTCAGCAGATTTGTGGGTCCCCTTTTTGATGCACCACCATCCGTGTTAATGCACGTGGGGCCCACCTTAATGATTCATGTGGCCCACCTCCTTGTGGGACCACTGTGATGTGCGTGATTCATTCCCACCATCCACTATTAAGGACAGTGGGACCCACCAGACGTACACGATTTATCCACAGCTGGACGGTGGATACCCACTGTGATGTATGATCTTATCTACACCATCCATCCATTTAACTAGGACGGGCAGGAGCTTTGAGTAGCCACCTTGATATATGGTTTAATCTACGTCGTCCATCTCTGGGATGGTGGGACCCACTCTGCACGTGTGGGGTCACCACCGTCCAGAGACGCGGACCTCACAAGGATGCATGTGTTGTGTGTCCCCACCGTCCAATCTACAGGATGGTGGGATTCCACCGTGATGTATTTATTTCATCCACACCGTCCAGATTGTGCTGGATGGTGCTAGATAATATTTGTATGGTGCTGATGAGCTGGAAAGTGTCCAGATGGTGCTGATTTACATGGACTATGCTTGGACAGTGCTAATTTACACGGACAACGTTTGGATAGTGCTGATTTACATGGACAACATTTGGACAATGCTGATTTACATGGATGATGTTTGGACGGTGTTGTCATGCCAGGCACACTATGATGTATGTGTTTCATGAAGTCTGTTCATCTACAGGCCCACCTATAGCGTGCAGGGCCCACCTTGATGTATCTATTCTATATTCACTCCGTCCATATGCCGGACGGGTGAGGCCCACCTTGAGATGTGTGTATATCTATACCGTTCACATGGAAATCCCACCAGGGATGTATATTTGAGGCTCACTTGCGATGGATTGAGGCCCATGTGTAGGGCCCACCTATTGATGTATTCGAGGCCCAATGTGATGTATTTGAGGCCCATAGGTGAGGCCCAATGTGATGTATTCGAGGCCCATGGGCGAGGCCCAATGTAATGTATTCAAGGCCCATGGGCAAGGCCTAATGTAATGTATTTATGGCCCATGTGATGGGGCTCACCTATTGCGTATTTGAAGCCCGTGGATCGTGGCCCATTGTGATGTATTTTCATCCCATATGTCATGGCCCATTATGATATATTTTCGGCCATATGATGAGGCCCATTGTGATGTATTTTCAGCCCACTTAGTAAGGCCCAATGAGATGTACTTTAAGCACATATGTTGTGGCCCATTGTGATATATTTTCGGCATATGTGCCAAAGTCCATTATGACGTATGTGTGGCCCTCGAGTGAGGCCCAATGCGATGAATGTGCGGACCGATGTAATGTGTGATTTCACTATAATGTATGTAATGATGTTTATATGAGCCACTGCTTGGAAGCGATGTTGGTTAAATGTCCACATTGATGGACGATGATGGTTAAATATCCACATTGTGACCTTCTCTTGGGCCCTTTATTAGGTCGATTACCAATTTCGATTATCGAGGACAATTCCGATTGTCGAGGCCGATTCTGATTATCGAGGTTAATTCCGATTATCGAGGCCAATTTTATTTATCGATGCCGATTGTCGATACCGATTATGACTATGTGATAGCATAGTATCATGATACATGCCCATATGCATCATCTGCATGTTTATTATGAGATGTGGTTGACCATTACATATGTCATTGGGCAAGTTGTTATGAGACTTCCTGATTTGCGGAGATCGTCTCACATGAGCGCACGACATGCTCAGGATTAATGCATGACTAGATTGTATGACTCATGCATCTTATATTGCGTGTTGTGATTACTGTACGCCCTAGTGACATCAGGATCGTAGCCTCTATAAGCATGTCGTAGATGACTAGATGGGATACCAAAAATATTTATTTCAAACATCTGGGCACTTTGGAAGTCTGTGGGTGAAAGTCCCTAAACCTTCGAGGCCAGGAGACGCCCCAACATCTAGACCAAGTGGATATATGAGCGCCCAAGTGTCGGATACCAGTAGGCCACGTCTCCCACTGTGTCGTGGTCGGTTAGGAGGGAGTGTAGCCTTATTCGCCCGA
This sequence comes from Magnolia kwangsiensis, assembly GCA_037074715.1. Classification (NCBI taxonomy): domain Eukaryota; kingdom Viridiplantae; phylum Streptophyta; class Magnoliopsida; order Magnoliales; family Magnoliaceae; genus Magnolia; species Magnolia kwangsiensis. The sequence continues at coordinate 94,979,466 of CM073579.1, forward strand.
GTGAAGAGGCTGTAACCTAAGCTGAGTTTGACTAACTCCTAAATGGGTCCGCTATCAATGAGCCGAGTAGGCATTGGTATGCTACTAGTAGGCGGGTAGTGAGATCTTTTCCACTTGTTGGGCTACGCGGCTGGCCGGGGAGGTAACCAGCTTAGAGTGTACTAAACCCATGTGATGATCCTAGAGATATACGGTATTGATGTGTAGACGTATTGAGTAAGAGTTACATATTCATTCATTCATTCACTATCAACTCGGGCTGGTGGTGCGCAACTAATTGTTGTGTACCTTTGTAAAGGAAAATATTTCAGTTGTGGCGCACAACGAACTTGAGATCAAGAGTCTACTACATCGAGTCTGGCTATCTAAATTTAGGTATGGGACTGGTTTGGATAGAAGTCTCTTGTGATGGACCCCATAACCTGTGATACTACGTACTATCAACTTCACCCTAGCTTGGTCATTTCATTCGCACTGCATATTGCATTACATCTGTAGTATTTAACATTCTGAGTTGTCATGTTTCTGTATTGATATGGCCATTTGTATTCATGCCTTGCATCCATAGCCTTGGTACGACTGATGACACTCATGGACTTACTAGTATGTTTATGCTTACTCTGATATCTTATGATTCATGATCTTTCCAGTATTTCTAACATTGTATCATTATGGTGTTATATTTGTGTGCTTGGCACTTATCTTACGCACATACTTTCACCACCCTCTAAGCTTTCTATAAGCTTATGCACGATAGATGCGTGCAGGTGGTGTTGAGTTGCAGTAGCGTGGAGCTTGGAGCATGTAGCTAACTTTTGGAGCTTGATTTCGATATATGTATTTCCCTTTCAGCATTGTATTTAATGTTTATATTAGTGGATATGTGATGATGATATTATCTTTGTGATTTGGATAAACTTGTGGTTATGCTTATTACGAGATAAAAGTACGTTAGAAAATCCTCCTTATAGGATCTTAGGATCAGAATCTGGCATATGGATGCTAAGAGCTGAGAATGGGGTACTACGGAAGTTGTCGACACCAGATTCGGCGATCAGAAATTTTGTGAGCCCGATTTTTTAGTTTGGGGCGTGACAACCAATAAAATCACTACCAACATAAAAGGATTTAATTTACACAATACACCAAAAGATGCATCAAATACATACAAAGAATAGGCTAAAATTAGATCAACTGAAGATATATTTCAAAACATAATAGTTCATACAACCTAATTCGTAGCCCCCCAAAGAGACACTTGCAATGTAATCCAAGGACTATGTCTTGCCAAAGTGCTAATAAGCCCCCTTCCCTTGTAATTGTATCAATCGTGCCCAACAATCCCCTATATTTAGGTACAACCAATCCATCCCCTAAGGTTCCTTTTTTCTAGAGTTGCAACCTAACTTTAGTTGGGGGGGTTAGGAGGGGCTTCAAATCTCCCAAATGCAGCTATGATTAGATTAATATATAAGTTATGCCTTATTAAGGTTTTAGAGTCATAATGCCCACAAATTTGGTGATATTAGACATGGAAGATTTCAAAATAATATCAAGAATGGACTGGTTGGCAAAGTATCACACCCATATCAACTGTTTAGAGGAGGTAGTCACTTTTCAAATACCTGGACAACCTTCGTTCATGTTTTGTAAATTCCAAGATATATTAGGCTTACTTATAAAATTGATACCTGGAACTACACCCCTGCCTCTAGCTCCGTATCGAATGGTGTCTGTGGAGCTAAAAGAATTAAAGGAGTGGATTGAGAAGCTAATGAAACATTAAGGGCTTTTTCAACCTATTGTGTCAGCTTGGGGAGAGCCTGTTTTGTTTGTAAAGAAGAAAGATGGCTCAATGAGATTATGTATAGAGTACCAACAATTGAAAAAGGTCACTATCAAGAATAAATATCATTGGCCTAGGATAGATGAGCTATTTGATTAGTCAAGGGGATAGAAATACTTTTCAAAAATAGATCTTTGATCGGGTTATCATCAATTGAGGATCAAGGAAGAGGAGATTCAGAAAACTGCTTTCCAAATTCGGTACGGACACTACGAGTTCTTGGTCATGCTAGTTGAATTAACTAATTCCCCGATAGCCTTCATAGACCTAATGAACCGTGTGTTCAAACTGTATTTAGATCAATTCATTGTGTTGTTCATAGATGATATTTTGATCTATTCGAATACTGAAGAGGAGCACAAGAAACACATTAGGATCGCACTTTAAACACTTTAGGAGTAGCAACTACATGCGAAAGAAAATAAGTGTGATTTTTGGAAGGAAGATGTTAAATTCCTAGGCCATTTAGTTACTCAAGAAAGTATAAAAGTCGACCTGTCGAAGGTTGAAGCTGCTTGGAACTGGGAAAGACCCATCAAGTGTCTCAGATATATGTAGTTTCCTGGTATTAGCAAGTTACTACATACATTTTATAGAGGGATTCTCCAGCATAACAACACCTTTGACTATTTGACCAAGAAGGAAGTCAAGTTCGTATCGGACGAGGAGTGTGAGCAAGCCTTTATTGAGCTAAAGAAGAAGTTGACTTTTGCACCAGTACTGACTCTATCATCTAGTGGCGACCTATTGAAATCGAAAATTTTTGCAGCTACAATTTGTTGATAGCCCACATGTATTTTTTCATCTTAAAGTTTTAATATTCAATGTATTCTTATAAATTGCTTCAAATTATCTCAGGAATCATTTGTGTGATTAAATTAAAATTTTCTATTTTTAGTATATTTTACTATTTCAGGAAATTTCTAGTTTAGTAGAATTAGGACTACTGATTTTGGTTCTTATACTATTATGTAGAGCACTTTGATTCCATTTTAGGGTTGGATTTCAATAGAACATTTCAAATTATCTTATCCCCTTGTGGATTCATGAGCTCTTGTACCTTGAGAAATTTAAGGTTCATATCACGTTAAGGAAACAGTGTTCTTCCTCTTCCTTTTTCCACGCCCTTCTTTGTGTTGCCAGTCCACCAAACCTCCAAATATCTTAGAAGTTCCGATGCTTTCCTCCCTTTCAAAATCAATGAAATTGAAGCAGGGTGGGCCAATAAACCATAGGCCACATGATCGAATCGGCAACATAGAGACGATATCTTAGGCCCTTGGAAACCTATTTAGGATAGTTGATTAACCATAGACACCATGGGAGATTCATTACCCACCAAGTTAAACATAGATTAAGCAAGAACATTCTTAGAACTTGACCCCAAAGGAAAAATCTTAGTGAATGGAAATTTTAAAATTTCAAAAAGTTACCTCTAAGGACAACATTTCCCACAACTTCCAACAATTAGGAATAACCAGTGGAGAAACCCTAATAAGACATAAAAGATTTGACTTGAAAATGTTTCAAGTGTGCACTGAATAATCAGAGTGCACATCAGAAGTTTGTGAGGCCATTTGGACCTATTCCTCATGAAAACAAAAAATTACATGACTTTTTTCCCCAAGTGCCTAGAATGATTAGGACCATGGACTTATGAAACCAAGTTTAAGCGAACAAGTCACGATTTGATCCAAATTCTAAATCTTAGGAAATTACCAATGAACTCAATGCACTGATCAAGAATAATATTAATGTATCGGGTTCACACCCACTATAAATGCCTTTATGTGTTAGTTGGACAATGAAAATAGAAATTTTTTATTATGGATAGTGGGGATTTATCATCATAAATTGTAATCCTTTGGAAAATTTTTAAGAAAATCTCGGGGATGAAAATGTTTAAGGGGGTAGATCTTCATAATAACTTGAGTACCTACCCGCACACCAACCAATCACAATGGACTCAGTGGAAACTCACACATCATGAACTGTAATGTCTTTACCAATTTATATAACAAAAACGTTAGGAAATTTTCAGGAAAAAAAAAAAAAATAAGGGGAGTAGATTATAACAGCCTGAATTTTTACCACTTAGGATTTCAAAAATTTTTGTAAATTTTTCGCTAGAATTATTTTAATCCATCACTTAGGGGTATTTAATTCGTGATCCTAACGAAAATGTGGGCGTTGCCATTAAAAGAACTGTACAAATTCAATTAGACACTCTTAGAAACCTATCGAATACGTCCAAACACCTAAATGTTAGGACTAGCCTTGAGATTTGATTATCTTGACTATCCCACATACCTAAACTGTAAGACTCGTAACCTTGTGAGACTGACCGTATACTCGTTTTCAGTACTAGCACATTCCAGGCAGATTAGATCGATGAGTTTTTAGTACGACTCTATTTTAATATCGCACACTCTGAGACTTGTACCCTAGCAACCTCACGGGCACTACAATTCCAACGTCTCATGGCACGTCCCATTAGATCCCTAAATTACAAGTTGCAGTTTTGGCACAATCCGAGGTAGGCCACGCAACGCACGTCGGCCCCACATGCACAAACCCTAATGTTGTCCAATCAATTAATCAATCCATCCATCAATCAATCAAGCCATCATTTATCTCTCCCCATTAGTCAAAACAACCCATGCCTCCCATCATGCAACCTATGCCTAGCCATCCCTCTTTCCTTCTTTCTCTCCCCATTCTACCCCTCCATCTTCTTCTTATTCCCTCTCTATCTTAAAATTTTTACCACAAAATCCCCTCACTCCCTCTTATTTCTACCATTTTCTAGCAAGAGAGTAGAAAGAGATTAAGAGAAAGAAAAGATTAAAGAGAATTAGGGAGATATTAAGAGAGAAAGAAAGAAAAGAAAGAAAGATTGGGAGATGGTTTATGAGAAAACAGAGAGACCTTGAGAAAGAATTAGGAGGGATTAAAAGGGTAAGAAAAACATAGATGAGAAAAGAGTAATTAGAGGACATTAGGGATGGAGAGGAGCTTGGTGGACCATCCGATCGTCAATCCAACCATTCATCCAATGTTGTGAGTGCATGAGAGGGTCAAAACCCTCAATTTCTTTGTGATTTATCTGTTTTTGGTGGGCCCACGAGGGTTGGACCCACCTTAATCATGTATGGTGGACCCCATAGTAGGAGGGGCGCACCCCAATGGACAAATCTTCTTCCCTTGCTTTCCTTTCCTATCCTTTCATTCCTCTTCTTTTACGATGAGTGGGGCCCACAAGTGGGCCATGCCATTGGAGGGCGTGCCCTAAACGCTATCACAGTGTGGAGCAACTTGTGTGGCCCACCGTGATGTTTATTTCCTATTTAACATGTTGATATGGGCAACCATTTTGGATGGTGGAAAACCATCGAAATTGGTTCGATCCAAAGCCCATTAGCCCACAATGACCTTGCCAATTTGACAAATGGAGTGGATTTGTCTAGGTGGACCTCACCACCCTTAAAATGAACCAAGAGAGAGGGAGGGGTAGCAGCCATAGCTACTGGATGCAAATAGAGTCTACGGACACTACTGCCCAGCAGCCCAGTAGCAAGTGCACCTAGAGGAATGGGGTCTCCACTCATGGGACCCACCTTGATGTATTTTTTCCATCCACGTCGTCCATCCACTTCCCCAGATCATTTTGGCGATTGGGCCCAAACGTGAAGCAGATCGATATCCCCAGTGGACCACACTATGAGGTGCAAGGGTGCTGGGAAGCCCCTACGTCAATGATGCTTTTCCTTGGGAGAGTTGGGGTGAGTTTCCACTTGTGGGACTCAACTTGATGTTTTCCTTAAATCCACACCATCCACCTCTTTACCCAGGTTATTTTAACCAATGAGTCCAAAAATCAAGATGATCCAACGATTAAGTAGAACCCACCAGAAGCAATGGTGGGGCCGAAGCACCCCCTCACGTCAGCCATGTGGGTGGGGACATCCCAGTCGTGTACCGTACCTTGATGTACATGCCTAATCCATGCCATCCACCTATTTATTCTGATCATTTTAGGTCATAGTCCAAAATATGAGGCAGATCTGAGTCTTAAGTGGACCTCACATAGCAAAACAATTTTAGGCTGTTGAAACCTCTCTATGGAGTCCCTATTCGCTTGTACCAGTCCAATTCATGGCCCATTAGCCTCAATCTAGCTGGCATACGCGGTGGATGAGTCAAACAATCCACTTGGGGCCCACCTTGATGTTGTGTCCAAACAAAAAAAAATACATATAAAAAAATTAAAATGGGCTGTCAGAGGGTGGGTCGATGCCCAACCAAGGGTGTGGATTGGGGCCCACTTGTGGGACCCCCATGTATTTGATTTATCCATTCCGTTCATCCGTCTTTCCAGATCATGTAAGGCCATGGGCCAAAAGTTCAAGCCAATCCAAATCTAAGGAGGACTGCACGGAGGGAAACGAAGTCCATCTATTAAAACCTTTCAAGGGCCACCGTGGGCTCCATGCTCGTCCAGACTAGTGCTAGTTAAAGCCCATTGGACTCCTCTCGAGCTGGACCACCTGGTGGACAGATTGGATGGTCCGAATGGATCCCACCTCGATGGTGGAATACATATATATATATATAGTAAAAACCATATAGCCAGCGACACTAGCACTGTTAACAGCGTCCAGAGGGTGGCGTGGAGTGGGGGCCCACTCGTGGGACCAACCATAGTGCATGTATTTCATCCATGCCACCCATCTATTTTACCAAATCATTTTAGGTTAGGAGCCCAAAAATCAAACCGATAGAGAACTCAGGTGGGCTGCGCTGCAGGAAACATGAGGGCAATGATGTCTATTATTAAAACCTTCCTTAGTCCTCTCTGATATTTATTTCTCAGCCCACTAAGGACTTAGGGTCCCACCTAGAGGAATGTGTTGGATACCCTATCGTCCATCTTGCTAGGGGCATGGAGCTTGGATTTAAGAGGGCCACGTCGTAAAAACAGAGTGGTTCAGTTCCATAAATCTTCCTAGGCTCATTGTAATATATAATTGTTATCCAACTTGACTGAGGGGCCCACCATAATGTCTATTGTCCTTCCAACCGTTTGGAGCCTAACCTTATGTAGGAGTTATATGCAGCATGGGGCCCGCTATGATGTTTGTTCGTTGTCCAACTTGGTTGCAGGCCCTCCTTGATATGTGTATTGTAGCCACACCTTTTCTTCCATGGGAGTTGCTCTTAAGATCATTGGGACATGTCGTTTAAGTCTCACGCTCTGCCTAAGTTAAGCATATCTCTACTCGTGTTTGGTTACTTTTAGACCGCCCTCTTGGCCTTTACTTGGGGATGGTTGTAGGGTACCCTTTGATGCCTGTGATGGGCCTACCATGATTTTTTGTGGATCCTATGATGGATGCCCTGATTGAATGCCGATAGTAGCATGTTTTGGCCGCTTATGGGCAAGGTTATTGAGTGGGCTCATTTGCTTGAAAGACCATTCAAGTAGAGCCTTTTGGGCCTCTATGGACGTGGTTTCTAAGTGAGTTCCACCCGTTATGAATGGAGAATTTTTCTTATCATGTGGTGCGATATTTTATATCTATCTTTGTACAATATTTTCTTAATAATTTATGTAGCATTAACTTAGTAATTTGTGCGATGTTTACACTTATGATTTCTATAACACTTTCTTTACATTGATATAGTGTTTCCTTTATATTCATCTTGCACTTATTTTATGTTAAATATAGTATTGCTTTTGCGTTTGAATTAACATTGCTTTATATTGATTTAGTCTTTCTTTATGCTTGATATAATATTACACACCTCATGCATGGTGGTTATGATTGTATGTCATCATATCTCATTCGCATCACGTATGCATGACTTGGATGATGACTCATTCATGGTTTTGCCTTACTTATGTACAACAAAGTTGATGTCCCTATGGTTTAGGACATTTTAGAGGACCTATATGAGATACGGCCGCCTTTCATGTATGCACGATTTGCATGACATGGTTGGATGACTCAGATGATGGTCTTATGCATTCACGCATTTCATTTTGCATTTGCATCCACACCCTAGTGACATCAGGCTTGTGGCCACCACAGGATCATCGTGGTTGGTAAATTAGATAGGGACATCGAAAATTTGGTTACATTTACTAGGCATGTATAATATCCCTAGGTGAAAGTCATTAAACCCTATGGACCAACAGGATGTTTTAATGTCGAGACCGAATCAATAATATGAGCGCCCGAGTGCCAAATACTAGTAGATCGCTTCTCCCACTGTGTCGAGGTCGATTGGAAGGTGGTGTGACCTTTGCCTAGGTAAAGTGTTAAGGGTCAATATTGCATATTATCCCCCATTTATATCTTAGTTTTATGAACATGATAATGCTTAATGTTCTATTTTACTCATGTTTGTGTTGTAAGGTGAATTTAAGAGCTTGAATTGAAAAGAGTGTTAAAAGCATGAATTTGATGCTCAAGAATCATGAAGGTAAGGGATAGATCTTAGAAAATCAAGATTGAAGAATTCACATGCCAAAGATCAAAAAAATAATAATAATAAGTGAGGAATGAAAAGAATCAAATATTTGAAGTGAAGAAAAAGAATTTTGAAATCATCCTAAAAAAGCATATCTGAAACTCCTGATCATTTTGTGAAATTGAGCAGAGTGAAACTTATTTTAGGAAACTGCGCAGAGCAAAGTCTATTTTATCAAACTAGGTAAATTTGAGGTGATTTCTAGAGTTTTCCAACTAGGCACGAAAGTTGAAGTTCCACAACTATAAATAAGACTTTCTAGGATATTTCTAGGCATCGTCTAGGGTTTAAGGAGTGGAGCAAAAGGGTGGAGAAGTTGTCTCCGAGAGTTTTTCTTCTTCCTCCTTAGTTGTTATCATGTTTTCTTCTAGGGTTTTAGATCTAATCATGTCTATGGTTGGCTAAACCTCTTAGCTAGGGTTTTTCTTCTTCCTCCTTAATTGTTATCATGTTTTCTTTTAGGGTTTTAGATCTAATCATGTCTATGGTTGGCTAAACCTCTTAGATAGGGCTAAGAGGTGAAGCTTGTATCATGATGGGATGTTTCTATTACTTTGATTTATGTTTATGTTGAACTCCATAGATTCTAATTTGATATTTAAGGAATACTTTCAGTTTTTAATGGTTTATTATTACTCATATTATTATAGATCTGTAATAGCTTTGAGTATCTTCTTTTCCTGATTTAAGATCGTAAAATTAGTAAGTCCTGTTGTTCACCATCGTCCCTTGGGCATGGTAGGGTGATGAAATTCTTCATAATCTTCACAATTCTCCTGCTTTGAGATTATGGGATTGGTAAATCCTATTGTTTGCCATTGTCCCCTGGGCATGGTTTAATGATGAAATCCCTACCAATTATCATAGTTCTCCTTCATTAAGAATTAGGTCAATGGAAATTTAGATTTGATTTTATTGATATATTTTTCAATTTGATAGGATATGACTCAAATTCTAATTGTGTTACTTAAATCAAACAAGAGGGCTCCCTAATCACTACAAGTGGATCCTTGGCACCCTAGTTTCCACCTTTAAATTCTTAGTTTTAATTACTCTATTCACAATTACTCTCTCAAATAGTTCAAAATTAGTTTCACATCTTCTTCTAGTTCTACTTCTAGTTAATTTCATAAACGTATAAGCTTCAGTCCCTGTGGGTTCAACCTCGGTCTTACCAAGATTATTACTACATCACAACCATACACTTAAGGTTATGAACATGAAGGGGGCTATAAGATAGGTTGAGTTTAACCAGCTCATGAAATGGGTTCGCTATCAACGAGCCGGGTGGAGATTGGCATCCCACTGACGAGATAGATAATGAGGTCTCTTCCACTCACTGGGTCATGCATGCGATAGGGCGACAGGCCAGTTTCAAAGTGTACTAGACCCCGATGATTCTAGATGAGAACCGTATTGAGATATAGATTAAACATTAGGATTTGCATGTTGCATTACATCCTTGGCATATAACATTTAGCCCAATAGGTCTTTACATCGTATAGCCTGGGTACGGCTAATGGTATTTATGAACTTATCAGTCTAGCCCTCCATCACTCAGCTTACTCTAACATTTGTATGCTTGGCATATGTACACACTCTCTAAGCTTTGTAGTAAGCTTACGCATGTTCGTTATGTGCAGGTTATGTTAGACCACAGTAGCATTGAAACAAGAGCATGTGTCTGATCTTTTGAAGTTTTGTTATATAATGTATTTTCGTTACAACAATATACTCAAAGATTATATTAGTAGATATGTGGTGATAATGTTTTGTGACTTGGGTACACTTATGGTTATTCTCTTTTACAAAAAAAAAAAAAAAATCACCATGAAAATTCTTCTTGTAGGATCATAGGATCGGAGCCTGGCATATAGGAGTTGGGAACTGAGAATGGGATACTACAAAAGCTATCAGCACTAGATTCGGCGGCTGAGAATTTTGTGAGTTCGGTTCTCGATTTGGTGTGTGGCATAAACCAAATTAATCTAGTTTCCATTTATCATCCCTTAAGAGTATTAGTCAATGATTTTTATTGTTGTTTAGAAATTTATATGATATTCATGACATGTTTACTTTATTATTGATAACTTTAATTAATTCTTTTATCATTTGTAGTTAATATATTTAATGAAATTTTTTTATCAATATTAGTTTCTTATATTATTAGAACTCGATTAAGTCATATGAATTGAGTTATTGATGCGTATTTGCTTGCATTGACATATATTGGATTGTGATGGTGGTAATTGTGTTATATTGTTATACCTGGTGGGGTATTGAGTTGAAATCGTTGATATGTTGGATTGTGTTGATTCGTATGTGTATTCAATTAACATACATTATTGTGATAAAATGCTATCAATGTGAACGTTATTGTATATATGGTAAGCTATATTGTTATTGGAATAAATTGAGCATTGTCAATTGTTAAAGTAAGTGTTTTCTTGCATTGACATATATTGGATTGTGATGGTGGCACTTGTGTTATGTTGTTATACCCTGGTGGGGTATTGAGTTGAAATGATTGATATGTAGGATTGTGTTAATATATATTGGATTGTGTTGATTCGTATGTGTATTCAATTGACATACATTGATGTGATAAAATGCTAATAACATGAACATTATCACATATATGATAAGCTATATTGTTATTGTAATAAATTAAGCCTTGCTAATCGTTAAAACAAGTATTTCGTTGTGTTGACATATATTGGATTATGATGGTGGTACTTGTGTTATATTGTTGTACACTGGTGGGGTATTGAGTTGAAATCATTGATATGTGGGATTATGTTGATATATGTTGGCTTGTGTTGATTCGTATTTGTATTCAATTGACATACATTATTGTGATAAAATGTTATTGATGTAAACGTTATTGCATATATGGTAAGTTATTGTAATAAATCGAGCCTTGCCAATCGTTAAAGCAATGGATGTTCGCCGTAATTGGTCATTCTCAACTTATATGGCTGACCTAGGTAGAATATTGGTGATTGACAGTAGTCAGAACTACATGGATGCTTTGCACTCAATGCTAATTTGTCCATGGTTTCACCTTGGTCGATCAGATTAGTCTGATGCCTAGCTTGATCGCCTTTATGTTTGGTGAATATACGGCACATTAAAGAATACAGGATACCCTGTTACTAGTGAATGAGGTTCATTCATAACTGTTAGAGCGTTACGATCTAACAAGGCTCGAGAGTCGAGCATAGTTGTATGGGACATCATATTCAAGCTGTCGGCCTATGCTGTGGTGACGTACTTGCTACATTAGCAAAATATTGGATGATGAGCTCGCCATATTAGTAAAACATTTGGTGACGAGCCTTCCTGTAGTGAACGACAAGCACTAATGAATGTTGTGATCCTACCATGTTCTTATTAGTTTTTATGCTATACCTTCTCCATATTTAGAGCTTGAGTGATCACCTTTCACCTAATTGTGATTGTACTTGGGCATCGCGCCCTGCAATTAATATGATTAAGTTATATAAACTATTGGGTGATGAACCCAAATTTGGATCAAGGGACACTGGTGAAAATTCACCTATTACCGCAATAAGTTATGTGTCCAGGTAGGAACTCGCGATTCAATGGTGGTACCTAACTTCGTCAACTTACTGTTTAAACTGTGAATAATAATTACTTGGTTAATCATGCATATCATCATAGCAAATATTGTTGCGTTGTGCTACAGGCCAACTATTGTGTATATCCTTATAGTAAATATTGTTGGATTATGCTGCAGGCCAACCATTGTGCATATCATCATGTTATCCATGTATTTAAATAATTAACTTAATAATCATTTTTTTTGTAATACTATTATTGTCTATACTTGATTGTGTTAATAACATATGTAACTTAAAAAATGAGACCACTTAATTAGCTACCCACTCCCACTTGGTATAGTATTTTAAAACACCAAACAAATGATATTATCGAGGTAGGTACCATTAAGGTCTCATATGTGCAATCATAGACCGGCTCGCTTCATCGCTGATGTTTTTAGGGCATTAGGTGATAATAAAAAACTTTATAGTTTATTTATTTTTGGCATGTATATAGTTAAGTCCCCAGGTGCGTAGACTTCGAGGATTAGTTTTATTGATTGTATATTGTGGCTTGTGTAGTCTTCATTTTGAGTGGATATCACTTTTAGAATTGTATATTTGAATATTATCCATATATTTTTGAATTTAGTTACATCTGCTTAATTTTTTATATCATTGATCTAAAGCTACTTTTATTATTAATTATGGATGAATATTAACTGAACTGTGCGAGCACATGGGAACTTGCTCATATACATTTTACTAAGTTCACGCTCGAAAACTCAGAATCAGAGTCTTCGTACTCAGGTGCCAAATTTCAGAGCATGACGAATGAACATTATGAACTTCTCACACGGACCATCGAAAGGGCACCACCTGACTTTCCAGTGCAGGAACTTTGCAGGCAGTCCATCTCCCTTACCAATTGTACATACAAGTGACATACAATGAAAAAAAAATGACTAAATTATGGGACTTGACTTTGACTCACCGTGGTTGAACAATTCCAACCTCTGACTTGTGGACACGTGTTTGTTAAAGTAAGACCGTTTCCACTAATCTGATTGTTAAATAATAAAGTAAAATAGTTCGTGGGATCCATAATTTGGACAGTTTAATTTGAATTACTTGCATACACATGCAATTTCTGAAGAATTTTTTAAGTGCTTGCATATCAACAATCATAATACCAGAGTATCAAACTTTTCCTCACTCTGAACTAGAGTTCTGCTCAAAATTCAATAGTACATATCATTTGAATGCCATGTATACAAATCAATCAAGATGATATGAAAATCTATCAGCCTGGTTATTTCCTCTAATAATTATTATTATGACAGATTTTCATTTCAGTTATTTCCTCTAGAAATCCTATCCGTTGAGTCATGCTTTCCATATAGATGGTTAAGATGATCACGAGTTGACATTTAATGAAGGAGATCCTCCAATTGAATAATTAAGAATTAACATTGATTAATCAATGGTAAACAGGAGGTTTCTAATGATCTAGATGCAGTCGATCCATCAGTCTACAAGAGAGCGTATCTAATCTGAATATATGTGCCACATCCAATCCATCCATCAGAGGGGAACCATTACTTAGCCATGGCCCAAGAATCAGGACCGTCTGCTAATCATGTGGACCACAGTTTACAAAACAAATGCACGGATTCTAACCCATTCAACTATTTCTGTTATTGGGCCCACATGCTTAGTGGACAAATTCGTTTTTGGCAAGAACACAGTCGGATCTATCTGATGGGTGGCTTGGATTATGCAACTATCTGCCAGGCTGGCACATGTGGGAGCATGTACAAGACTTCCTTGTAAAAGCTCCCTTGTACCAATGGATCTCAGTCAATTCCCTCTACTATTCAACGTGTCCCACGTGCATTTTATCCAATCCATCCAAAAAAAAGGGCCACCATGATAAGCTCCTGATACTAAAACTAGGATGGTCGAATTCATTGGGTGTACCACTGCAGTACCTCGAGTTTCATCATCGGTTGCCCATTTATGCCCTGGACGATGACTGGATATGCCTGATTTTCATACATGGTGATGATGATGGTGTGGCCCACCTTTTTACAACACGAATAAGCGGCTGATTTTATACATTTGATTTGTTGTACGGAAGAAGTGGCTTTATGTGAAAGTTCATATACAGCTGCTGTATATGATCAAAAGCTGATTTTATAGTGTGGACTTCGAATCACTTTGGTTGGGATTCAAACTTTACCAACAACACGCCCTAAATAAATATTAAAAAGCATAAAATACGTTAATAGATCGTTGTCATTTCCTTAGGCTATGGTGCCTCTTGCATCACACATGAGGCATGCATTTACAACAATCCAGACCATCTGAACTATGGGCCTTTTTGTGGATAGATGACAATCCAAAATTCATGTAAATTGAATAGTCATAATCACCTAATTCGGTCCTTGAATTTCGACCATTGAAAACTTTATTTCACCCGTCTATAATTGGTAGCAACTAATTGAATGGTTAGGATCATCATGTGTGCTTTTCAGGCTGTATATAGTTTATCCATAATAGGACACAAATGTGTGCCACATGTACAGTGGATAAGATCCCACAGCCTAAGAAAATGATAAAAGGGTCATGGCCGTCTTGGTGTAAATAATGTTATCGTTTCAAAGTCGGCAGCCCAAGTCAAAAACCAGCTCCCCCAATAAAGCCTCCTCATCTCATGGCCTGTTGGGGGTTTGATTCTATGTTAGCTATGTGTCATCTAAAAAATATAGCCAACATCGTATAAATCACTGACTAAGATGTAGATAGTGTTGGGATATAGAGTTTGAAAAACTATTTAAATAAAATAAAAATAAAATTAAAATAAGAAAATAGAAAACTTATCAGTTTATAGAAGTCAAGGCGTGACTTGAGTCACTCGGCTTGAAATCGAATTTGCTCCCCTTGAACATTGTCCCAAATGCAACAAGTTTTCAAAGCAATCAACCTCTAGGATGCAACAACTATGACCCAATCCAAACGGTGAACTCACTATACACAGGCTCGAACCACTTGTAATCTTAACCCGAACTAGAAAATGCTTGAACACAATTTTAAGAGAAAACCTGATTTTCTAATCTATTCTAAAATTTAAGATCAGAAATTTATTTATAGACTTTATGAAGACACCCTTTCAAAAAGGGTTGTGACTATTGAGTTTAAACCCAATTGGTGCAAGCCTTAAGCTTCAAAAGACGCAACTTTTCAAAACAAAATATGAAAGGATGCAACCTTTCAAACTTAAGTAAAAAGACACATCCATAAGGCACCTATGGCCACAACCATAGTCTGTCTCAATTATGGATATTTTGAAAAATTAAATTATTTTAAAATAATTTAAAATACAATAATCCCCCACATGTTTCAAAATGTTTGACAATTCAGATCAAGATGGAAGAGTTGTGCAATAGTGTCGGTGTCACCATAGACTTGAACCAACATTAGAAATATGACAAGTCTAGGAATCAGGTGACACCATAGTCTTGAACCTGATTCCTTTTAATGTAAATCGTAAGTATACGCAACTCACACAACTTTTCCACTGTAAGTGATTCTGCGTTTCGGTGCGTTTCGGCCATACATCATTACCTAAATTTTATGAGTGCTCTAGAGAATTGACCTAAATTCTCATAGGAAGTGACTTCCACCTCCACACCCATATAGGTGAATTCCATCAAGTGTACGCGCAATTAAGTATGCTACTAAATATATGGCTATGGATTCATTAAGAGTTCAAAAACTCATCCTTCTTCCTTTCTACTCGCACTGTACACCATAGAAGGGGCTCATATATATCAGTGCAATCATCTACCTCGTGTCTTGTTGTTTACCCATTAAACCCATCATATATGATCTCTACTTGTATAGGTTGGGTTGTCAACACTGGTAGCTCATATATTAGGCTCAGCCTCATTCTCTTTAATGTATCATTAACTAATCTTTTAGATAATCATTTCGTCAGAGGATTTATGACCCGTATGCCTTTTACCTCTACCCATCATTTATTCGTCAAGCTTTCGCCTATTACGAAAAATTCATCATTGTTACCTCCCATAAAAATTTGGCCATCGGGTTATGCTAGTTTGTAGCTACGAACATATATCATAACTTAATTGTTATGGCTTCAAACCATAGCTAAAAGCTAACACCTCCACACGTTCATACAACCTGGGATAGCCCGATAAGGGACTCTACAAGACCCATTAAATTTTGTGTGTTCCATCTAATACGTCTATCCATTTTGAAAGAGAATGTTAGAGATAGATGTTGAGGGTCAAATAGTGCATATTAGACCCCATTTATTACTTGGATTTACGAGCATAATATCGTTTAACGCTCGGTTTTAATCGTGTTTTGTTGCAGGGTGTGATTAGGAGAGTTGACTGAAAAAGGATGCCAAAAGCTTGGATTAACGTTCTGATGATCACTAGGGCAAGGGACGGACTTCAGAGGACCAAGATTGACGGATATACATGGTCAAAAATCCGTGAAAACTAAGAAACTGAAGCTCAAGTGGCTTGAAACGCATCCAGAATGCAAGATCACATGGTTCCCGACATCTGATCGGTTCGAAACTTTATACATGAGATAAGGGCCATAAATTAACCATACATTTCAAATTTCAGCTCTCGGATACTATAGAAGCTCTCCAACTGACAGATCAGCCTGTAAACCGTCGATTCTGGGCCCACCTGATATCTGGAATTGCCTCGAATTTGGTATCAACGCCTTAAATGAGGAGACCAATCAGATGGTCGGATCAGATTTCACAAAAAACATCATAGTGGACCCCACTTTAGCTTGAGTGTGCATAGTGCACATGTGCACTAGCCGTGCACAACACTTAGAGTCGGTCAAATTGACTCTTGACCCAACTATCCTCTTTCAAATTTCCAAAATCACTCTTATGGCCGGAATAAGGACTTACAATCTTTTATAGTGGGCCACCATCTGAGGTCTTCAGGCCGATCTAGACCGTTCATTAGACTCTAAAAGGCTAGCTAATGTAGGACTAGGTGGAGAAATTTCAAAAGACGCTGGATATCAGTTTTTGATTGTCTAAATGGAAGATAGACGGAGGAATTGTGGAATCGATGGACAGCACTAAAATTGAACGAAAACACTCCTCATCAACTGGTTTTTCGAGGGTAATCTAGTGGACGGGTTGGATTGTCTAGGCGACACCGATTATGGACCCCACAATCGTCACAGCGTAACTGTTTACGCTCCCTGTTTCACGACCGGACGCCGTTGATTTTGCGGGCCACTGTGTGACCAAGGCGTTGATCTTATGGTTGATCCAAACCGTCCACTAGAAGCTCAGGATCCCTATCAACCTAGCCTAGATGGTGGAATTTCCAGAAACAATGAAGATCGGTTTTATATCGTCTAAAAGGGAGATGAACGGTGTAAGAAGAATTTTGTGGATCACATTGAAATCAGTCAAGAATCATCGCTCCCCGACCAGTTTTTCGAGACCTTTCCAATGAACAGAGTGGATTCCTTCATTGGCTTCAATAATAGGCCTCACTAATCAATAAAGCGCGGACAGTTATAAGGCTTGTTAGCGTAACGCGTTTCGCATGACTGTTCCTATGCACTAACTGCGTAAATACTAACCGACCTTACCTGGGCTTTTATAAAAGGAGGAGGTAAGAGAGAAGAAAAGGGGAGATCAGATCTGAGGACAGCTTGGGGGCTTGGGACGTGAAGCAAAGGGAGACGTGAAGAGAGAGCAAGATAGGGAAGAATTTTGAGTTTTTTTTAATTGTCTATGTGCTTTTAAGAGATTCAGACCATCCATGTCTATGCGTGGCTAAACCTCTTAGCTAGGGCTAAGAGGTGAAGCTTGTAGTGAGATGGGAGACTTCATGCTTTTAATTTAATTTTAGTATATGAATTGATGTTGATTATTAGTTTTGAGGGAAATATTTTTAGTCTTTAATGGTCTATTGTGACTGAAATTACATTGGGTCTGCGATGGCTTTGAATATTTGCTTTTCCTTTTATGTTTATGATGTCAGGAAGCCCTATTGTTCACTATAGTCTCCTGGGCATGGTCGGATGACGGTACCCTTCCTAACCTTCATGCATTATTGATTAGTTGGTAATTAGTTTAATTCTATTATTTGCCATAGTCTCCTGGGCATGGTTTAGTGATGGAATCCATTCTAATTCATATACTTTTTATCTCTTTGAAACTATATCAACAACGGTTCAGGTAATTTTCATGATTTTTGATGCAAGCATAAGAGCTCCCTGATCTCTACAAGTGGATCCTCTGAATCCCTAGTGTCCTTCTCTCTAAATTTTTCCTAAGTTTTAGAATAATTATTCCACCATTTTTCTTAAATTTTATTTAATTTAGATTTCATCTTAGTCTAGTTCTAGTTCTAGTTAATTTTAGATTACGTACAAGTTTCAGTCCCTTGGGATTCGACCTCGATCTTACCAAGTTATTACTACATCACAACCCTGCACTTGGGGCGTGAACAAGTTTTTGGCACCGTTGCCGGGGACTGACGGCTACGTTTTTCTAAAATTATTTAGTTTTAGAATTAGTTTAAGATTAGGATTTTGCTAACTTTAGTTTCAAGTTTTTCTTTTTTTAAAAAACTAACCTTTCTTTTGTAGGCTTTAAGACAGGAACTTCTAATTCGGTAAAATCTTTCTAATTCCTACTTTCTATTTTTCACATCTCTTTTATTACTTTCTAGTTAAGACTTTCCTAATTCGTTTTAGAAACTTTCTACCTTCTTTGGAATTTCTTCTTTTCTTTAGAAATTAGTTCACTTTTAATTAGAAATTTTATAATTTTAGACTTTCTATTCTTAGAAACTAATTTGTTTTGGTTTGTTTTACAGGTTTTTGACTTAGGAACTCCGATCTGGTAACTTCTTTCCAAATCCTCTCTTTCTTTTTAGATTTTTATTTCATTTATCTTTTTTAGGTCTAAGTTTAGAATCGAAATTGAGGTTATGGCTGAAAATCAACTTCAAGCACTACCACAACCCAGGGTTGAGGAAGTACAAGCTGAAAATGAGGTGCATCAAGCACCCCCGCCTCGTACTTTATGAGATTATTTACAACCGGCGGGGGTGAGTACGCCCTCATGTATGATTTTTTCTGAGAATACAGGATAGATGGACATCAAGCTGGGGTTATCCAACTCTTTCCTAAGTTCCATGGGCTCGAGTCTGAAGAATTGTATCTACATCTGAAAGAGTTCGACGAGATTATAACCACATTATACTTTCCTAATGTATCTGAGGATACTATTAGGCTGAAACTCTTTCCATTTTCCTTGAAAGAGAAGGCCAAGACGTGGTTTCACTCACTGCGTCCTAGATCCATTGGCACATGGAATGATATGCAGAGGGAATTTATGAAGAAATTTTTTCCACATAATAAAACAATTACCCTCAGAAAAGTAATCATGAACTTTGCCCAAAAGGAAGATGAAACATTCTTCCAATATTGGGAAAGGTTTAAGGATTTGGTCAGTTCATGCCCACAACACGGCTTTGAAATGTGGCGCATTGTAAATTTTTTCTACGATCGACTGACATCTTCCATGCGCCAAATGGTCGAGACAATGTATAATGGAGAATTCATTAATAAAAATGTTGACGAGGTATGGGATTATCTCGATAGTCTTCCTGAAAAAATACAATCATGGGACTATTACCCAAATCCAAACACTACGTCTACGCCGACTCATTTAAAGGAAAAGGACGGAATATATCTCCTGAAAGAGGATGATGATCTTAACACTAAGGTGGCTAATCTCACCAGAAAATTCGAGGCCATAGAATTAAAGAAGGATAAGGTTAATGAAATTGCATGCGGCATCTGTGATTGCAACATTCACACAACTGAAAATTGTCCTATAATACCTGCCTTTCGAGAAGTGTTGAATGAACAATCTAATGCCGTAAATAATTATCAAAGACCTTTCAATGGACCTACCTCCAACACATATAATACTAGTTGAAAAAATCATCCAAATTTTAGTTGGAGGAATGGACCAACGACTACACCTCAAGGTTTCGTAAACCAAAATCCAACTCAAGAGAAACCTCAAGAGGATTTGGTTCTAAAAAATTTTTGAAAGCAAGAGCTTTTCAATCAGGGTATGATACAAGCCTTTCAAGACCTTACAAAAGTAATACATGAACTTAAGGCTGAAAATATGATTGGAAACAAGGGGAGCTTCCCAGCACAACCTCTTCCCAATCTTAAACCGTAATATGAAGTTAATGACCCAAGCTCTTCAAATCAAATGGGGCACGCTAAATCCATCACCACTCTTAGGAGTGGGAAGGTTATTGATAAAACCCTTCTGGTTAGGCCTGAAAAGCCTCTAGAACCAGAAGAGGACAACAACGATGGATCTAGTGATGCCCCACAAAATTTTGAACCAGAACCTCTAGAGAAGCTAGTTGCTCCATTCTCCCAACGGTTGGTTGCACCAAAACGTCTCTCTCACTCTCAGGATATCCTAGAGGTGTTGAAACAAGTGAAAGTCAACATTCCTCTACTTGATGTCGTAAAACAGATACCTTTATATGCCAAATTCCTAAAGGACTTATGCATGACCAAACGACGGCAAGGTATTCAAAAGAAGATTTCCTTAACTGAGAAAGTGAGTGTCATCCTAAAACAAGATGTGCCGCAAAAATTTAAGGAACCCGGTTACCCAACCATATCATGTGTAATCGGGAACTATCGAATTGATCACACACTTCTTGACTTAGAAGCGAGCGTCAATTTGATTCCCTACTCGGTATACCAACAGTTAGGTTTGGGTGAATTAAAATCCACCCGAACCATACTATAACTTGCTGATCGTTCTGTTCGTATACCAAGAGGGATAATCGAGGATGTGTTGGTCCAGGTTGATAGATTTTACTACCCTATAAATTTTATCATCTTGGACACCGAACCCATCAATGACACGAGCACTCAGATTCCCATCATTCTTGGTCGTCCATTCCTATCCACTTCAAATGTAATTATCAATTGCAGGAATGGTGTCATGACTATGTCTTTTGGAAACTTGACATTGGAATCAAATATCTTTTTCAATAACGGCAGTAACTCAGAGGATGATGACGATTTTCATGATATTAACATGATTGATTCTTTTGTGGAAGATAGAACAACACTCACCTTATCCTCTGACCCTCTAGAGACGTGCCTGGCCCACTCCTATGATCTTGATGATGATATAATTAGGGAGACATGTGCCATACTAAATACTGCACCGGTACTTGTAGTCAACCGATGGAGGCCACAATTTGAAGAGTTGCCCCAAACTGATGTAGTGCCTCTACCGTCTAACCTCAAGCCACCGAAGCTTGACCTAAAACCTTTGCTCTCTGATTTAAAATACTCCTATTTAGGTCAAGATAAGACATACTCGGTGGTGATCTCTGTCCACCTGGATAAAGAACAGGAGAGTATACTTATATCTACTCTCATTGAGCATAAGGGAGCTCTTGGATGGACGATAGCAAACCTCAAAGGAATTAACCCATCGATTTGTACTCACCACATATATCTTGAGGATAATACAAAAGCTGTTTGGCAATCACAATGTAGACTAAATTCAAATATGAAGGAAGTGATTAAGGCCGGGGTTCTCAAACTATTGGATGTGGACATCATATATCCCATATCCGATAGCCAATGGGTGAGTCCAACTCAAGTGGTTCCTAAGAAGTCCGGGATCACCATCGTAGCCAATGCCAATAATGAACTCGTGCCGACCAGAGTTACTACTGGTTGGAGAATGTGCATTGACTACAGAAAGCTGAATACCATCACGAGGAAATACCACTTTCCTCTGCCCTTCATTGATCAAATCTTAGAAAGGCTAGCTGGTCATTCCTATTACTGTTTCCTTGATGGGTATTCAAGTTATAATCAGATTGAAATAGCCCCTGAGGACCAGGAAAAGATCACATTTATATGTCCCTATGGCACCTTTGCTTACAGAAGGATGTCATTCGTGTTATGTAATGCCCCTGCCACCTTTCAGCGATGCATGATGAGTATCTTCTCTGACATGGTGGGGAAATGTCTAGAGGTCTTCATGGACGATTTCTCTATTTTCGGTTCATCTTTCAGCGAGTGCTTAGAGAGTCTTAAATATGTGCTGAAAAGATGTGAAGAAAAGAATTTGATACTTAATTGGGAGAAGTGTCATTTCATGGTTCAAAAGGGAATTGTCCTTGGGCATATCATCTCGTCCAAAGGAATCGAGGTAGATAAGGCAAAAATCGATCTTATCTCTAACCTACCTCCACCCAAGAACATCAAAGACGTGTGATCCTTCTTGGGACACGCAGGGTTTTACAAATGATTCATAAAGGACTTTAGTCTCCTCTCTCGTCCTTTATGTAATCTTCTTCAAAAGGATGCACCATACGAGTGAACTGAGCAATGCCAAGAAGCTTTCACTAAGCTTAAGGGCATGTTAACCACTGCACCTATCATGCAGCCGCCCGACTGGAGTCTTCCTTTTGAACTTATGTGAGACGCCTCTGATTATTCTCTTAGAGCGGTTCTAGGCCAAAGAAAAGATAAGCGGCCTTACGTCATTCACTATGCAAGTAGGACTCTAAATCCTGCCCAAGTGAACTATTCGACTACGGAAAAGGAACTCTTAGCCGCAGTGTTCGCTTTGGAAAAATTTAGGTCCTACCTTATCGGATCCAAGATCACCATCTACACAGACCATGCGGCACTTAAGTATCTTCTTTCTAAGAATGATTTTAAGCCCCACCTGATACGATGGATCCTTCTACTTCAAGAATTCGATTTGAAAATTAAAGACAAAAAGGGAGTAGAGAACGTAGTGGCCGATCACCTTTCTCGCCTTAATACCTCTGATTCCCTTGAGGCGACCCATATCAATGACATGTTTCCTGATGAACAACTGTTCAGAGTCTTCCATTCACCTTAGTTCTCTGATATTGCTAACTATCTTGCTACAGGTTCCATACCAACACATTGGACTGCACAAGATAAGAAGAAATTCTTTACCAAAGTGCGTAACTTTTTCTGAGACGATCCATATTTGTTTAAATATTGCGCAGACCAAATCTTAAGGAGATGCGTACCAGATGATGAGCATCAGAGTGTCATCTCCTTCTGTCACTCACAGGCCTGTGGTGGTCACTTTTCTGCTAAAAAGACCATGGCCAAGATTCTACAGTGTGGCTTTTATTGGCCCACTATGTTCATGGACACTTATGAGTTTTGTAAGGCTTGTGAACGTTGTCAAAAATTAGGAGCATTGTCCTGTCGAAATATGATGCCCTTGAATCTCATCCTTATCATAGAAGCATTTGATTGTTGGGGCATTGATTTCATGGGACCTTTCCCCCAATCCTTTGGAAATTTATATATTTTGCTCGTCGTAGACTATGTCACTAAATGGGTCAAAGCAATTCCGTGCCGCAACAATGAACATCGCACGGTCATTAAATTCTTAAAAGAAAATATCCTGTCGCGGTTCGGAACGCCTCCAGCCATCATTAGTGATGGGGGCTTACACTTTTGTAATAGACCATTTGAGAGTTTAATGAAGAAATACGATATCTCTCATAAGGTGAGCACCCCATACCATCCACAGACAAGTGGACAAGCTGAGATTTCCAATAAAGAGATCAAATATATCCTGAAGAAAACGGTTAACCCTAACCGTAAGGATTGGTCAATCCGATTGACTGATGCCTTATGGGCATACCGTACTGCTTTTAAAACCCCTATTGAAACATCTTCCTTTAGACTTGTCTATGGGAAGGCTTATAACTTGCCCGTGGAATTGGAACATAAAGCATACTGGGCAATCAAAAATCTAAATTTCAAATTGGACAACGCTATCTCGCTACACAAACTTCAATTAAATGAACTTGAAGAAATTCGGAACGATGCGTATGAGAACTCGAGAATTTACAAAGACAAGATGAAGGCGTTTCATGATCAACATATTCTACGGAAATCATTCATGCCAGGTCAGAAAGTCCTTTTGTATGATTCTCGACTACATCTCTTTCCGGGTAAGCTTCGATCTCGTTGGACCGGCCCTTACATTGTTGTTACTGCTTATCCTCATGGAGCCGTCGAGATAAGAGATCCCGACAATGTTAAGGAGTTTAAAGTCAATGGATATCGATTAAAACCATTTGTCGAGACATTTGATTCAGAGGACATGTCCATGCCTTTGACTGCTCCTGTTTACCAGGATTGATCTCCTAGTTGAAAGTGGTATAGGTAGGTTTATCGCTTTCATAGGACTAAGGTAGTTACTTTATTTGTCTGGCTGAAGACGGTAAATTTAGCGCTCCTGGGAGGTAACCCAGCTTTTCATTTCATTTTCATAGTTAGATAATTCAATGTTTGTGGGTAACATTGCTACAAACCCTCACGAGACTATAACTCATCCACTAGGGGTAACCTAGGGGTTTAAAGGCTTATTGCATACGCTAAATGCAATCGACAGCATCTGCGAAAGTGGTATAGGTAGGATTTCATTTTTGATTTTGTTTCTCTCTCGTACTAACCTGCTCTCTCCCAGCGATCTCTTGAAAAATCTCTCTCGATTTGTTATCCAGGTACTATCCTCCCATCACTCTCAGTTGCTTTTGTTGTCCCATGTGCATTGCATATTATATCTTTTACATTGAGGACAATGTAGATTTTTGGTTGGGGGTGGGAGATTAGGTTGCCTAATCAGTATTCTCTTAGTCTTGAGCAAGTATTCTCTTAGTCTTGAGCAAAAATTGTGAAATTTTTAAAATTTTTCTGAGAATTCTTATGAATTCGAAGTGATTTGGATGGACATCCATCTGTAATTTAGATTTTCACGATATGTGATGTTGGTAATTTATGACTCTTGGATTCAGTATCTGTTAGATTTCACAGTTAAGTTTGAATTGTTAATCCAGAATTAGAAGTTGTAAACATTGATTGAGTCATGATTTCACATGTCACGTCTTGCTTACACATTGAGATTTCAGTTCCATATCGAAGGATTAAATTGGTAATCACTAAGCACGAAAGGAACCAACCTGAAAAAGTTACCAATCATGATCAATAGAAAAAGAAAATTCCCAGAACTGGGCGAATGGTCTTCACTGTAGGTTTGCTCCCTACAGGTGAAGGTTTGATTCCCCAAGGTTAACATTCAAAAATTATTAGGCGATTGGTCTTTACCATAGGTTTGCTCCCTATAAGTAAGGACTTGATTCCCCTCTTGACATTCTTTTAATGAAAAAAAAAGAGACCGAAAAATCAAAAGATGATCTTTGAGGCAAGTGTGGTTATTATGAATGCTCTTGTTGATTACTAATGATATTCTAAGAATAAAGAATTGAATCTTAATGTTGATGAGCCGAGAGTACACTATACGCTCATGAATCTTAATGTTTAAGATTGTTCTAAATAATGGATTAATACCCTGAACCTGATTATGGAATTTACTGTGCGTACGAGTTTAGGAAAAAGTAATGCCTAACATTCATGAGTCTTAAAATTTCAAGATCTAGATTACTTTTCAAAAATTACTCGGGTTTAAAGAAATTTTCCTATAATTCTCAACGTACTTTTCGCATACTTTGCTCGAGACTAGCAAGATGCTGGTTGGGGGTTATGTTGAGGGTCAAATAGTGCATATTAGACCCCATTTATTACTTAGATTTACGAGCATAATACTGTTTAACACCCGATTTTAATCGTGTTTTGTTGCAGGGTGTGATTAGGAGAGTTGACTGAAAAAGGATGCCAAAAGCTTGGATTTAACGTTCTGATGATCACCAAGGCAAGGGACGGACTTCAGAGGATCAAGATTGATCAGCCTATAAACCGTCGATTCTGGGCCCACTTGATATCTGGAATTGCCTCGAATTTGGTATCAACGCCTTAAATGAGGAGACCAATCAGATGATCGGATCAGATTTCACAAAAAAACATCATAGTGGACCCCACTTTAGCTTGAGTGTGCATAGTGCACATGCGCACTAGCCGTGCACAACACTTAGAATCGGTTAAATTGACTCTTGACCCGACTATCCTCTTTCAAATTTCCAAAATCCCTCTTACAGCCGGAACAAGGACTTGCAATCTTTTATAGTGGGCCATCATCTGAGGTCTTCAGGCCGATCTGGACCGTTCATTAGACTCCAAAAGGCTAGCTAATGTAGGACTAGGTGGAGAAATTTCAAAAGACGCCGGATATCAGTTTTTGATTGTCTAAACGGAGGAATTGTGGAATCGATGGACAACACTAAAATTGAACGAAAACACTCCTCATCAACTGGTTTTTCGAGGGTAATCTAGTGGACGGGTTGGATTGTCTAGGCGACACCGATTATGAACCCCACAATCGTCACAGCGTAACTGTTTACGCTCCCTGTTTCGCGACCGGATGTCGTTGGTTTTGCGGGCCACTGTGTGACCAAGGCATTGATCTTATGGTTGATCCCTATCAACCTAGCCTAGATGGCGAAATTTTCAGAAACAACGAAGATCGGTTTTCAATCGTCTAAAAGGGAGATGAACGATGTAAAAAGAATTCTGTGGATCACACTGAAATCAGTCAAGAATCGTCGCTTCCCGACCAGTTTTTCGAGACCTTTCCAATGAACGGAGTGGATTCCTTCGTTGGCTTCAATAATAGGCCTCACCAATCAATAAAGCGCGGACAGTTATAAGGCTTGTTAGCGTAACGCGTTTCGCATGACTGTTCCTACGCACTAACTGCGTAAATACTAACCGACCTTACCTGGGCTTTTATAAAAGGAGGAGGTAAGAGAGAAGAAAAGGGGAGATCAGATCTGAGGACGGCTTGGGGGCTTGGGACGTGAAGCAAAGGGAGACGTGGAGAGAGAGCAAGACAGGGAAGAATTTTGAGTTTTTTTTAATTGTCTATGTGCTTGTAAGAGATTCAGACCATCCATGTCTATGCGTGGCTAAACCTCTTAGCTAGGGCTAAGAGGTGAAGCTTGTAGTGAGATGGGAGACTCCATGATTTTAATTTAATTTTAGTATATGAATTGATGTTGATTATTAGTTTTGAGAAAAATATTTTTAGTCTATAATGGTCTATTATGACTGAAATTACAGTGGGTCTGCGATGGCTTTGAATATTTTCTTTTCCTTTTATGTTTATAACTTTAGGAAGCCCTGTTGTTCACCATAGTCTCCTAGGCATGGTCGGATGACGGTACCCTTCCTAACCTTCATGCATTGTTGATTAGTTGGTAATTAGTTTAATTCTGTTGTTTGCCATAGTCTCTTGGGCATGGTTTGGTGATGGAATCCATTCTAATTCATATACTTTTCATCTCTTTGAA
This sequence comes from Magnolia kwangsiensis, assembly GCA_037074715.1. Taxonomy (NCBI): domain Eukaryota; kingdom Viridiplantae; phylum Streptophyta; class Magnoliopsida; order Magnoliales; family Magnoliaceae; genus Magnolia; species Magnolia kwangsiensis. Next base: position 95,006,810 of record CM073579.1, read on the forward strand.
ACTATATCAACGACGGTTCAGGTAATTTCCATGATTTTTGATGCAAGCATAAGAGCTCCCTGATCTCTACAAGTGGATCCTCTGAATCCCTAGTGTCCTTCTCTCTGAATTTTTCCTAAGTTTTAGAATAATTATTCCACCATTATTTCTTAAATTCTATTTGATTTAGATTTCATCTTAGTCTAGTTCTAGTTCTAGTTAATTTTAGATTACGTACAAGTTTCAATCCCTTGGGATTCGACCTCGGTCTTACCGAGTTATTACTACATCACAACCCTACACTTGGGGCGTGAACAATAGAGCCCAAAAAAAGAAATAGATTGAATGCTCAAGTGGACCACACGTTAGGAAACGGTAGAGATTAATACCTACCATTGATTGATGGTGTGGTTCAATTGGACCTTTGATTTTCCTAGATGTTGGGATCATTTCCTTAAAAATAAATAAAAATAAAAAAATAAAAATAAAAATTTTCAAAATTAATGAACGGAGTAGATATATCATATGCATCAAGATAGACTCCACAAAACCCTTGAAAAAACCGTTCGTCTAGAACCCGCCAAACAACTGTATATGATCAAAAGCTGATTTTATAGTGTGGACTTCGAATCACTTTGGTTGGGATTCAAACTTTACCAACAACACGCCCTAAATAAATATTAAAAAGCATAAAATACGTTAATAGATCGTTGTCATTTCCTTAGGCTGTGGTGCCTCTTGCATCACACATGAGGCATGCATTTATAACAATCCAGACCGTCTGAACTATGGGCCTTTTTGTGGATAGATGACAATCCAAAATTCATGCAAATTGAATAGTCATAATCACCTAATTTGGTCCTTGAATTTCGACCATTGAAAACTTTATTTCACTCGTCTATAATTGGTAGTAACTAATTGAATGGTTAGGATCATCATGTGTGCTTTTCAGGTTGTATATAGTTTATCCATAATAGGACACAAATGTGTGCCATGTGTACGGTGGATAAGATCCCACAACCTAAGAAAATGATAAAAGGGTCATTGTCGTCTTGGTATAAATAATGTTATCGTTTCAAAGTCGGCAACCCAAGTCAAAAACCAGCTACCCCAGTAAAGCCTTCTCATCTCATGGCCTGATGGGGGTTTGATTCTATAATAGTTGTGTGTCATTTAAAAAATATAGCCAACACCACACAAATCATTGACCCATATGTACGTAGATGGAGCATGCATAATCTAAACTAAATCGCATTGAGAAGATGACATTGACCATGCATTTGATAGCCATTAATTGGATGCTTAAGATCAATTTTCAGTGTAATTATATACACACAAAGGCCTCTGGTCTCCCGCGAACTTACCTTGACGGTCAACTCGTACATCAGATGTATTAACTCATGTTAGGCATAGGGACGAAAAATAAAAAATCAGTCTTACCTGTGGTTCAAGTGAGCCACATGGCTAGAAACACCCTTAAAATTATTTTCCTTCATGTGGCCTGCCTAAATTATGTATAAGATTGATTGTTAGGAGTTGAGTATAGATCTTATTTTGGTGTACGATGGTGGGAGTGAATTTCCTATAATCATTATAGTGGGCCTTGAAAAAAATTCAAGAGACGGACATTTCCATTTCGATTGCTTTCTTTGGTATGGGTCATTTTAATAACATTTGAGTATGATGTTTTGGGCCTAGATCTAATGTTTGATGAAGCATCAAATCTTCAGAGTAGATTTCTCTTAAATATATCAGTGGACTTTGTACAAATTAAGGGTGGATTTCTCTCTCAACTATTTCTAATCTTACAGCTCACTTGAAGTATAAATGAGGCTGATTTTTATTCCTGCAATTAAAATAGAGTGGTGGGTTATTAAGTGTGTGTGTATGTGAAAATGGTATTATGAGATCGGCCTCATGGGAACTTCTCATGAGGTCAAGCTGGGTGGGCCCTACCGGGATGTGTGTTAAACATCTATCCCATCAGCCAGATGCATCATTCCAAAGTGGGCCAAGGGCTTGAAAATGAAGTTAATCCATGACTCGGGTGGGCCACACCACATACAACAGTTGAGAGGGTTACTCTCCCATTAAAAAATTCATAATCATTTATTGGGCCCACTGAGATGTGGTTCACAAATCTAGCCCATCCATTCTGTGTGTCCCACTTGGATGAGGGGTCATACCAAATTTCAGCTACATCCAAAACTCAGGTGGACCCGACCAAGTGATTTTATATTTTTTTGTCATGTCTTCACATGGTTTTAGATGGTATGGCCCACCTAAGTTCCATATCTATATTTTTTAGTCTTCACATGGTTTTAGATGGTATGGCCCTCTTAAGTTCCATATCGGGTTGAATTTTAGGATATCCCATAACCTAAAGGACACTCATCAAATGCAGGGCATTGATGTTCGACGCACATCATGGTGGGGCCCACACAGCTTGACCCCATGGGAAGTTCCCATGAGGTTGACTTCATGCTACCATTTCCCATATGGTACTACGAGGTGAATTCATAGGAACTTCCCATGAGGTAAAGCCGTGTGGGCCCTACCATGATGTGTGTTGAACATCTATCTCATAAGCCAAATGCACGATTCTAAAGTGGGCCAAAGCTTAAAAATCAAGTTGAACTTCCCATGAGGTAAAGCCGTGTGGGCCCTATCATGATGTGTGTTGAACATCTATCTCATAAGCCAAATGCACGATTCTAAAGTGGGCCAAAGCTTAAAAATCAAGTTAATCCGTGACTTGGGTAGGCCATACCACATACAACAGTTGAGAGGGACTACCCTCCCATTAAAACATTCATAATCATTTAGTGGGTGCACCGAGATGTGGTTCACAAATCCAACCTATCCATTGTGTGTCCCACTTGGATGAGGGGTGAGACCAAGTTTCAGCCGCATCCAAAACTCAGGTGAACCCCACCTACTGCTTTTATATGTTTTAGACATGTTTTCACGTGGTTTTAGATGGTATGTTCCACCTGAGTTTCATATATGATTGATTTTTTGGATATTCCATGACAAAGGGAACCCATCAAATGCAAGGTGTTGATATTCGCCACGTATAACGGTTGGGCCCACACAGCCGGACCTCATAGTACCATATATATATATATATATATATATATATTAGAAGTCTGGTGAGTTTACAGGAAACCTCACTACAGTTCTCCGGGTGGGGTCCGCGTGGTTTTTTAATGTAAAATTCACCCCAACCAATAATCCAAGATTAGGTTCAGGGCATAAAAATCAGCCGCATCTTTGATTCATATAGACCACACAATTGGAAAGTACATAGGGCTATGCTTACCTTCCAAACTGTCCCTGCCAATGGTCCACCTGAATCATATATGGGCTTGATTTTTGAGCCCCAGTGGGAAGTCTATATAATCATTATGATGGGACTTGTAAAAATTAAGGGCGAATGTTTCTCCTAATTTTTTTCTTAACGTGATCCACCTGAATTACAACACATCCTTCTTTTTTTTTGGCTCGGAGGCTAACGTGGTATTATACATCTAATTGTCAGAGTGGATCTCATACGCACATCACGAGTGGGCCAGTGAAGGAAATATAATAAATTCAATAATAAGTTATAGAGATCACGGTGGTCACACACATTTTCTTCCTGCAAGTGGATTACGCTGTGGGACACACGCGACCACCTTCGGTGGTGTGTCTGGTCACCAAGTTCTATAGGCCCGGGTCCTTACTCTTGCTCGGGGTGGTAGACCCTCAGAGTTTCAACTCCCGGTCATTCTACCAGCGTGACTGCGTGAGTGTGTGGGGGTGTGTGTGCGTGTGTAAAAATTAATAATAATAATAAATAAAATAAAATAAATCTGTAGGCCCATAAAAATGAATATATCATATCCACACCGTCCATTGTTTTGGAGAGGTCATTTTATTTCATTAAGCCCAAAAGTTAGGCAGATACAAAGCTCAAATGAACCACACCACAGAGAGCAGTGGAGACAATGACGACCACCGTTGAAACTTTTCTAAGGCTCATCATGATGTTTATTTACAATCTAACCTGCTAATAACAATACATAGATCTGGATGAACGACGAAAAAAATATCAGCTTAATCTTAAACGTCTATCGCCCCAAAAGAAGTTTTCAATGGTAGAGGATCAATCCCCACTGTTTTCTATGGTGTGGTCCATTCGAGATTCTTATATATAATATTTTTGGGTTAGTGGCTAAAGTTCTCTCTACAACTGGATGGACAGTTTGGATATAATACAAACATCATGGTGGAGTCCACAGATCTTAGTGACAGTTGAAGGGTCGTCGTGGACTCTGCTCAAGGTAGTGTGAGGTGCATTTACACCGTAAATTTTTAATTTTATTGCTGACGAGAATATATGAATCAACATCACAATAGCGTTGAGGATGATGAGTCACCACCATTTCTTAATTAGCAGAAAATTAATATAGCAGACTAGCCATAACCTGATATATAGACCGAGAGAGATACAAGGACGCTAGACGCGCCTACACAGATAATAGACAGAGAATCCATCTATCTATTATCCTCTCCGTAGAAATGGTGCTCAGGTTGTACGGTAATGCCAAGACTACGTGCACGGCACGTGTGCTATTATGTCTCTACGAGAAGGACGTCGAATTCGACCTTGTGCCGATCGATCTTTTCGCTGGTGAACACAAGCAACCACAATACCTCTCCACCAAGAACGTACGTTCTTCCAACTCTCCATTTCTTTCTGTTTTTTCTTCTTCTTCCTTTCAAGGGGATGATATGCAAGTTAATCAATTCATCAATCTTGATACTACGTTTGGTCCAACTCCAACCAACACTTTTGTGGGTCATACATACTGGACAATCCTAGCCATCCATAATATTCGAAAACATTTATCCATCGGCCCTTCTATACGGTCGAGCTCGTGGGAACTACCTGCGAGGTCGAGCTGTGTGGGCCCCACCGTGATGGATGTCAACACCGTGCATTTGATGGGTCCCCTTTAAATTATCGGATATCCCAAAAATCAGCTGCATATGGAACTTAGGTGGGCCATACCATATAAAATCATGTGAAGACATGCCTAAAATATATAAAAGTACTTGGTGGGGCCCACCTGAAATTTGGATGCATCTGAAAGTTGGTCTGAGCCCTCATCCAAGTGGGACACACAAAATGGATGGGCTAGATTTGTGAACCACATCTCGATGGATCCAAAAAATGATTATGAATGTTTTAATGGAGGGTAACCCTTCTCAACTTTTGTATGTGGTGTGGCCCACACAAGTCATAGATTGACTTGATTTTTAAGCCCTAGGCCCACCATGGAATGGACATCTGACTGATGGCATAGATGTTCGACATACATCATGGTGGGGCTCACATAGCTCGACCTCATGGGGAGTTCCCATGAGCCCAACCATAAAGAACCTTTTCCATATATATATATAATCACCTCCATTACTATTATACGTGGGAGAGAAAGTTGTTATATGTGGATACAGGCCTATTTTGAAAACTTTTTTTTTTTTTCATCTTTTCCACTTTGTTCTTCATTTCAAACAGGAAAAAGGCTTCGAAACTAGTTGGGAAATTGACCGTACTAACTTCGAAGTTTGGGCAAATTATCTAAAACCTAAGAGCGACCTTCTGACATGCTTCAGAAAATTACTTGGACCAAAATGTCATTGTCCTTGTTTTAGTAGTTGTACGGTTTTCTATAGGGAATATGAAGTTATGATCGTATTTAATATCAAGAAAGTGATGTGTACGAAACTCTTTTTTTGTGCGTGGGTAAGGATCAAACTCGTGGGGCTGACATTGATGTATATGTATAATCCATGCCACCCATCCTTTTTATAGTGTCATTTTAGGGCTAGGGCCCAAATATCAGCCTAATCCAGAGCTCATGTGGGTCACATAATAGAAAAAAATTGTGACAATGGAACCCATTGTTAAAACTTTCCAAGCCAAGACATTTTGGGCCCACACTGCCCATCCTTTTTTGTCATGTCATTTTAGGGCTCAAATATCAGCCTAATCCAGAGCTCGTGTAGCTGGTGCTCAGTGGTCTGTGGGCCACCGAGCACAGTTGGGATGTCAAATAAATAGTACAGTGAGAACATGTTTATATGAGATTCATTCCATCCATCTGACAAGGAATCATATTTTTACCATGTATCATAAATTTCATTTAAATATAATAATCATTTGTATCACATCATAAGGAAAAGTGTCATATCTACAACTCATTTAACATGAGAACCACAACCCATTTAACATGACAACCATGACCCATATATATTGACAACCACAACCCATGAAAATGACGACCCATTACAACCACGACCCATAAAACATGAGAACCATGGCGCCATATTACATGACAACTACAATCCATGACAACCACAACCCATGGGATTTCCCATTGATGACCAGGGGCATACCATTTCTATCATTGAACTACAGATTTGTCTTCCATGACCATAATTACAATACAATATGAATAACAGTTCTCTTCAACGGGCACCGAGCAAGTTGAAAAATACTATTGAGAATGTCTTGTTTTAACCTAATTAAAAACTTTGTTGAGAAGGTCAAGCTTAAACAAAACATTCTCAATAGAGTTTTTCAACTCGCTGGGTGCCCGTTGAATAGAATCATTATTCATATTGTATTATAATTATGGTCGTAGTTGTCATGTTATATGGGGTCGTGGTTGTTATGTTATATTAGTCGTGGTTATTATGTTATATGAGTCGTGATTATCATGGATTGTAGTTATCATGTTATATGGGTCATGGTGAACATGCAACAACCACAACCCATATAACATGACAACCACTACCCATATAACATAACAACTACGACCCATATAACATGACAACTACAACACATATAACACAGTCACTGCCAGAAGAGAAGCTAAAGCTGCATTCTCACTTCTGTCACTACCAGAAGAGAAGATAAAACTGCTGACAAACATAACCATAATTACAATACAATATGAAGAACAGTTCTCTTCAACGAGCACCCAGCGAGCTGAAAAACTCCGTTAGGAAGGTGTCTTCAGAATTTTCTGTGGAGACCGTTGATCTTCAGGAAGATCGTCAATATCCCTGAAGAAAGGGAAGGGATCACCCATAAAGGAAGAACACAAGAAGGACTCGATTAGCTTGTGAAAGTAATTTGAAACTCAAGTACCACTTTTATAGGCTGGTCAAACATTTTAAAGGGTCATACTGATTTCAAAGGAATTACAGGGAAATAGCGACATCAATGTGATTTTCTGAAAAAGAGTGTGACGCTGATTCTGAATGGTCACACTGATTTCGAATAGAAGGGTCATAGATATGACAAACAATGGGTCATGGTTGTCATACACACGGGGTTGTGGTTGGTATGACAAATAATGGGTCATGGTTGTCATACACACGGGGTTGTGGTTCCCAACCACAACCCCGTGTGTATGATAACCATAACCCTGTCATGTGATCGTGGTTAACATGCACATTGGATCGTGATTTTTATCCACGTTGGATTATGGTTGTCATCCAACGTCGGATCGTGGATCGGGAGAAAATGGAATGGCAACTACGACCCGTGTACCATGAAAACAATAACCCATATCACATTACAACCACGACCCTTGTGGTTGTCATGTTATATGGGTCGTGGTTCTCATTTTCTGTTCCCAGATTGCATCATGTTTTATGGGGTCGTGGTTCTCATTTCCTGCTCTCAGATTGCATCATGGATGGATCGTGGTTCTCATGTTATATGGGTCGTGGTTTACATGGGTCGTAATTGCTATATTGCATGGGTCATGGTTGTCATGTTATATGGGTCGTGGTTCTCATTTTCTACTCCCAGATTGCATCATGTTATATGGGTCGTGGTTCTCATTTTCGGCTCTCATATTGCATGACAACCATGACCCATACATGCACATAAGATCATTACTGTCCATCAAAGTTAGAAAAGTAACTTGCCCTTTCGTACAAAAGCTACCCTGCATTTTTTGAACATGAGTTGTCATGTTATATGACAGCATGAATTATAGACGGCATAATCCATGGGTCGTGGTTATCATGTTATATGGGTCGTAGTTGCTATGTTATATGGGTCGTGGTGTCATGGATCGTAGTTCTCATGTGATATAGATAGTGCTTATCATGTGATATGGGTCGTGGTTGTGATTATGGACGACATGGATGGGTGGCATGAATTATGGACGGCAAAAAGGATGAGCGGCATTAATTATGGACGGCATAATCCGTAGGTCATGCTTGTCATATTATATGGGTCGTAGTTGTTATGTTATATGGTCATGGTGTCATGAATCGTAGTTCTCATGTGATATGGGTCATGGTTGTCATGTTATATGGGTCGTAGTTGTTATATTATATGGGTCGTGGTATCATGGATCGTAGTTCTCATGTGATATGGATCATAGTTATCATGTGATATGGGTCGTGATTGTAATGGGTCGTAGTTTTCATGGGTCGTGGTTGTTATGTTATATAGGTCGTGGTTGTTATGTTATATAGGTCGTGGTTGTCATGTTATATGGATCGTGGTTGTGATTATAGATGGGTCGTGGTTATCATGTTATATGGGGTCGTGGTTCTCATTTTAGGGCTAAGGCCTATAAAATGAAGACAACCACAACCCATGTAACATGACAACCACGACCCATATATCACAACAACCATGACCCTTATAAGTGATTTTACACTTTTCCCTATGATGTGATACAAAGGACTATTATATTTAAATGAAATTTAAGATACATGGTGAAAAATAATTCCTTGTGAGATGGATGGAGTGGATCTCATATAAACACCATGATATACGTGCCATCTGGACGGTATGGATGCAACGCATACATGGTGGTGGGGCCCACAGACCACCGAGAACCAACCATTAGCTGGTGGGGTAGGGGGAGTAGCCAATCCGTCACTTTCTTAGATTTTGTAAAAGAAGGTAACTTCTTATTCACTCCAAGACCGTATAACTTCTGAACCAAAGACAGGGGCATTTTCATCCGAAAACATATTCAAAATATGTCAGAAGGCCACCCTTACGATATATGGAATGTCGTAGCTTTCTAGGTAATTTTTCCGTACTTCGAAGTTAGTACGGTCAATTTTCCAAACTAATTTGAAATTACATCTAGGTTTATTTTAAAGATTAAAAACACACTTTGAATAAAATTCAAAAAATAAATTAGAGTGGACTTTTTCTTTTAAAACACAATTTGCATATTTTAGGATTAAAACATATTTTGCCTATTTTAGTCTTTCATCCCTCTCTATAACTTTTTCTTTTTATTTATATATATTTTCTTACTAATATTCTTTTTGTTTTATTTTCTTGGTATGTTTTACAGCCATTTGGTCAAATACCTGCCTTAGAGGATGGCAATCTCACACTCTTTGGTTAGTTTCCTCCATAACATTTTTGTGTTGAACATCAAAAGGGAATAATCACTTCTATTTAGTTTTTCTTTGAGCTCAACCAAGGGTTCATGAGAACTAATCAACCCAGCTTATTGTATCATACCATCATTTCTGCCAACACACCACCTGTGTAGGAAATTAGTACCATGAAAACAAGAGGCTCCACTATAAAGATAATGGTCCCTTAAAATCAAGATGATCAGATCACCAGGTTGGCCACAACTATATGATGAGTCGGACTGTCAATTGTGCATTGATTCCAAAGGTCTGGTCCACCTGATGAACGAAGCTTGATTTTTGTGTTAGGTGATCTTCATGGTGGGAGCTACTTTTTCCATTCCACTTTATCCTATTCAAATATATCGGGAGGAAAGACTATAGAAAAGGCCATCAATTTTATATTTATATACAGGGAAAAGGTACCATGTGCTCCACCTCACGATAAGCTCCCATAAGGTCGAGCTGTGTGGACCCCACCATGATGCGTGTCAACCATCAACACCGTGCATTTGATGGGTACCCTTTAAATTATGGGATATCCCAAAAATCAGCCATATACGGAACTCAGGTGGGCCATACCATCTAAAATCATCTAAAGACACCGTTAATACATATAAAAGCACTTGGTGGGGCCCACATGAGTTTTGAATGCTTCTAAAACTTGGTATAACCCCTCATCCTAGTGGGACACACATAATGGATGTGCTGGATTTGCAAAACACGTCTCGGTGGGCCATTAAAATGATTCTGAATGTTTTAATGGTGCACGGCCCCTCTCCACTTTTGTATGTGGTGTGGCCCACACAAGCCACGAATTGATTTAATTTTTAAGACCGAAGCCCACGATGGAATGGTGCATCTGATTGATGGGGTAGATGTTTAAAATGCATCACGTTGGGGTCCACACAGCTCGACCTCATGGGACAGACCCGTGAGGTCGAGCGCATAGTACCTTTTCCAATATATATATATATATATATATATATATATATATATATGTGTGTGTGTGTGTGTGTGTGTGTGTGTGTGTGTGTGTGTGTGTATGAGACTCAATCATGGTGTTTGCATGCTATCACAGCTTTCTATCACCTATGATAAAAGGGGGATGTCCCAAAAATCACATCGATCCAACCATCAGACGAGACAGCTATGAACATGGAGGTTTTTGGATGGCCATTTACTGTTTTCTATGGTGTGGCCCAGATGATAGTTGGATGACATGATTTTTAATTAGGGGCATTTCATTTTCATGGAGGGAGTACCTTGTTGGATGTTATACAAACACCGAAATGAGCCTCACACAATTAGTTGGATATACAATATTGGTGGTGAGCATCTCTCTCACACATAATTGGTTGGCATTCTAACTAGTGTTTATATATATAAGGTAATCCTACTTTTATGGGTATATCCCCTGTCCATTTTAATGCTATGTGTGATGCTAAATGGTCGATTAGAACAGTTCATTTAATAAGTCATCAATCAGAACAATTCATTTAGTAAGTCATGGTGCAAATCATGTCGATTGGATGTCTTAACCCTTTGAATGAGGCCAATTTGTTATAATTTTCCATTATTTACAAGTCATTGGACACATGGTTAGAATAATCAAACCTAAGTGCTAATCTGCAATCATAAGCAACATAAAGTTGAAATCTATCTTGTAGATGTTTCAGGATGGTGGAATGGAGCTATTTTTGTTCATCCACTCAATCTTAGCTACCTATTTTCCATGCAATTGATAAGATGCTCAAGGCCCTTCAATTGGCATAAATTTTACACCATGGCTTGTTCCCAATTGAATGAACAAATTAACGGTTCAGATCAATCATAAGTCATCGCATGTACCATTAAAACGCTTAGGGGACATTGCTAACATCCCCTTGAAGAGCAAAGGGTGTGTGTATGTGTATGTTCCGTTAAGGTCCCACTGAACATTTCTTAGGAAACCACACAAGTTTTGTTTCTATGTGCAACTCATTGGGATTAACAATATAAAAGCTTTAGAGGATAAAAATAACTTCTAATATAAACAAGCAAATCATAAAAAACGTAGAATGCAAGAGACATTAGGATTTTTTAAGCGAAAAACCCTCCGATGTTAAGTAAAAAACCATGAGACCTAACCAGATATAAATCCACTATAATTAAAATGATGGAAGTACAATCATCAAGAGACCTTTATTGGATATCCTAACTACATCACCCAAAGGTGGATTGCAAGCAAGATAAAATAAATGAATTCTCACTAACTAGGAATCATAGGAAATTTCTAACACATCCCTCGGAAAAGACAATCAAAGTAACTGGTGTTGTGGATAGAGCTTCACGAACCTGGATAAGGAGATTTCGATAATATAAGGCTCTTGTTCTTCTTCTCTTACAAAATTCTCATTTTTCTTCTTCTTTCTCTTTTTTTCTTCAAGAAAGAAAACCTCAACTCTAACTATCTATAAGCAAAAGAACATTTTTTCTTATTTTAGGTGCTAGGCCAAAAGACTAAAATGCCCTCACATACATGTGGCATTAAAATGCTACTTAAGCCCACACATGGGGTCCCACTTAACATGAAGAGGGACCCCAACAATTTTCCCTTCCCGACTCATGAAGAGAGCTTTGACATGCTCAAACCTGTCATGCTTTTGCAAAACTTATGATTGTCTCTAGGTAGGGCATTGGTCATCATATCTGAACCATTCTTGTCGATATGGATCTTCTCAAGTTGTAGTAACTTTTGTTTAAGAGCATTCTGAATCCAATGATATCTTACATCTATGTGCTTGGATTTGGAATTGAGACTTAGATTTTTACTGAGGTCGATGACACTTTAACTGTCACAATAAATAACATAACTCTCTTGCATCTAGCAAAGTTCTTAAAAGAATCTCTTCATCCACAATATTTTCTTGCAAGCTTTTGTCACTACAATGTACTGAGCTTCTATAGCAGATAAGGCCACACATTTTTTGCAACTTAGATTGCAATGACACTGCTCCCCTACAAAAGTAAGCATATACCCGATGTGGACTTCCTGAAGTCAATGTCACCTATCATATTTGTAGATGTGTAGCCTTCTAACATATGCTTACCACATCGAAAGCATAAACACGCATTTGACGAACCCCTGAAATATCTGAGAATCTATTTAACTGCTTCTCAATACTCTTTGCCAAGATTTGTAAGAAATCTACTAACAATACCAACCGCATCTGTGATATTGGGCCTCGTGCATATAATAACATACATCAAACTTCCTATTGTCGATGCATAGGGAGATTTCTTCATTTCTTCCTTTTCTTTCTCACTTGGGGGACTTTTCCACTTCTTAACTTGAAGTGTCCTACAAGTGGGGAACCAACAGGTATTGCCTTGTCTATATGGAATCTTTCAAGTACTTTCAAAATGTACATTTCTTATGATAACCAAAGCAAGCTTGCCAACTTTTCTATCATGAGAGATCTTCATGCCCAAAATTTGTTCTGCGAGTCCTAAGTCCTTTACAGTAAATGACTTGCTTAACTCATTTTTTAACCTATCAATTGTGCAAATATCTTAACCAACTATCAACATATAATCAACATAGAGCGAAAGAATAACAAAATCACCATCAGAAAATTTCTTAGTAAATACACAATGGTCTAAAGTGGTTCTTTTATACCCACGATCTACCATAAATGAATCAAACTTTTTATACCACTGCCTTAAAGCCTGTTTTGACCTGAATACGCTCTTCTTCAACTTGCAAACTATATGCTCATTGCCTTTGACTTAAAAACCTTTTGTCTATTTCATATATATCTCTTCTTCTAAATTACCATGAAGGAAAGATGTCTCGACATCTAGTTTGAGGGATGCTCGCCTTTTAAGGAAGTGGGATAGTGGAGGTGATTTCGATAAACTGATGCATGATCTGAGGCTCCCATTTCCCACCGACCCTCCGAAAAATTCAGGTCATAAAATGGCTCGTAAGGAGTCAGAACCAAGCAGAGTCAAAGGAAAGTTACCTCTACATGCTCGAAAATTGGAGACTTAAGGAGGGATGAGATCTTAAGGGAGTGTCATGCGGCTAGTCACCCACAGAGGACATTGGCCCTTATAGCACGAGGTTACTATAGGCTAAATATGGAGGAAGAGTTTTAAGGGTATATGAGAATTTGTCGTCATTGTAAGCAGGACAAGGTGGAGCGAGCTAAACCGCTCAACCTTTAGATTCACGTTTGCAACCAAACCCAATATGAAATCTCATTAAAATCAATGCCTTTCTTTTGCCAAAATCCTTTTGTTCACTCCCCAAGTGCAGGGTTGTGATGTAGTAATAACTCGGTAAGACCGAGGTCGAATCCCAAGGGATTGAAACTTGTACGTTATCTAAAATTAACCAGAACTAGAACTAGATTAAGATGAAATCTAAACTGAATGTAATTTGAGGAATAATGGTGAAAATATTAATCTAAAATTTATAGAAATCAGAGGAAAGGAAACTAGGGATTCAGAGGATCCACTTGTAGAGATCAGGGAGAACTTATGCTTGCATCAAAAATTATGAAAATTACTGAACTGCCGTTGATCTAGTTTTCAAAGAGATGAAAGGAAGATGAATTAGAATGGATTCCATCACCAAACCATGCCCACAGACTATGGCAAACAACAGAATTAAACTAATTACCAACCAATCACATGTATGAAAGTTAGGAAGGGTACCGACATCCAACCATGCCCAGGAGACTATGGTGAATAACAGGGCTTCCTGACATCATAAACATTAAAGAGAACGAAAATATTCAAAGCCATTGCAGACCCATTGTAATTTCAGTCACAACAGACCATTAAAAACCTAAAACATTCCCATAATAATTAACTAGAATCAACGTCAATTCATGAATTAAAATTTAAATAAAATCAAATCTCCCATCTCACTACAAGCTTCACCTCTTAGCCCTAACTAGGAGGATTTAGCCTGCCATGAATGGGCTCAATCCAAATAAATAAAGAGAAAAAGAAAAGGAAAAGAAAAGGGAAAGAAAAAACCAATCTCCTCTCTCTCTCCTCTGCCCACGTTGAAACCCAAGCTTGAGCCCTCTGTTCTTCCTCCCCAGACTCTGAATAAATGCTCCCCACGTCCAAAAACCTCTTTTTATAGCTGCTGGAAGGCTAGAGTCAGTGACAGAGTTGTAGCAGGACACGGAGTGTAATTTTCGCAGCCAAGTTCGGTGCCTCGAAACACGCCACTTTTTTCGCTCAAATTCTAAAGAAACACCGTCCCTTAGTACTTTCTTGAGTCCTCTACATGATAGACGGTTCAGATCTGCCATAAGATCAAAGATGGTGGGCCAAAACTGTCCGGAAAAGTCGATTTTCGCGGATGTGCGAAACCTTTCGCACCATTTCGCTGTTGTGATCGGTGGGCCCCACAGAAGCATTTTCTGGAAAATCCACCCCGTCCATTGGATTCAGAACGAAATTTCAGTTAAGAATGAGTGGTTTTGAACGTCCATTAACGTGGCCCAGAGAAGAAATCACAAAAAGATCAGATTTGAACGCTACCCGGGCAGCCCTTTTGTGGCCTCTGTATCTCACACGTGTGCACGCATGGGTAAAAAGTGATAACATGGTTTTGTAGTGCTCGAAGCCCTCTACACGGTGGATGGATCGGATTGAGCTTATGGGGCACGTGTGGGGCCCACAACTGATCGCAAAAACGGCCAGCGGTCGTGCGTCCGCTGCACGTTTTTTTTTTTTTTTTTTTTTTTTTTTGAGTTGTAGACGGAAACGTCGGTCAGCTGCGCTGACCGACTTTTGGAAAATTTGGTGCACGGCGAGTGCACATGTGCACTGTACACACTCATCTCATATGGGGTCCATTGCACTGTTTTGGAGAAATCTGCACCGTCCATCTGTTTTGACTCCTTATTTAAGGCGTCAATAATAATTTTGAGACAGTTCCAGATATCAGGTGGGCCCAGAATCAACGGTTTATAGGCTGATCTGTCAGTTGGGGCATTTTTCGAGATCTTCAATGGCTGAAATTTTATATGTATGGTTAATTTATGGTCCTCAGGCGACGTATGAAGTTTCAAGGCGAACGGATGGTGGGAACCTCGTGATCTTGCATTCTGGACGTCCTTCAGGCCACTTGAGCTTCAATTTCTAACTTTTCTCAGATTTCTGACCGTGTATATTTGTCAATCTTGGTCCCCTGGAGTGTGTCCCTTGCCTTTGGCATCATCAGATCGTTAAATCTCAACTTTTAACGTCCTTTTTCCATCCATACTCATAAAATCACTTTGCCACACAAGAATGAGAAAACGAGCCATTAGACAGCATTATATTCGTAAATCTAGACAATATATGGAGTCTAACATGCAATATTTGACCCTCAACACAACCCCCAACCAGCATTTTGCTAGTCCCGAGCAAAGTATGCGAAAAATAAGTTGAGAATTATAGGAGAACTTTCTATGAAATCAAGTGAGATTTTGAACAAAATACGAGAAATTTAATATTCATGAATGTTAGAAATTGTATTCTCCTGAGCTCAAGCGCACCATAGACTTCATAATCAAGTGTAAAGCATTAATCCATCAATTAGAAAAATTTTAAACATTGAGATCCATGGATGTATAGTGTAATCTCAGCTAATCACATTAAGATTGAATTTGTTATTTCAGGATCTCATTGGTAACCAGCAAGAGAATTCATGATAACCAAACTTGCCTCATAAATTTCATCTTTTGATCTTTTCAACTCTTTATTTTTTCATTAATAGTCATGCCAAAAAGAGGAATCAAATCCTTACCAATAGGGAGCAAACCTATGGCAAAAGACCAATTACCTAATAAAATTTTTTTTTTTGAATGTTTAACCTTGGGGAATCAAACCTTCGCCTGTAGGGAGCAAACCCATGGTGAAGATTAATTGCCCAACCTGTTCAATTTTTATACCCTGATGGCAAGATATTTCAGACTGGTTCTCTTCGTGCTTAGTAATTACCAAGTTAATCCTTCGATATGGAACTGAAATCTTAATGTGTAAGCAAGACGTGTCCTGAAATCATGATTCAATCAATGTTTACAACTTCTAATCATGGATTAATAATTCACTTAACTATGAAATCTAACAGATACGGAATTCAAGAGTCATAAATCCAACATTATTTATCTTGAACTTCTAAATCAAGGGTATCCATCAAAATCACTTTGAATTCATAAAAATTTTCAGAAAAATTTTAAAATTTTTCATAATTGTTGCTCAAGACCAAGAAAATACGGATTAGGAAGCCTAATCTCCCACCCCCAACCTAAAATCTACATTGTCCTCAATGTAAAAGATATGAACATGCCATACACATGGAACAACGAAAGTAAAGTGATGGGAAGATAGTACCTGGATAACGAATCAAGAGAGAGACTTTCCAAGAGATCACGGCATGGAAGCTTGTCAGCATGAGAGAGAAAGTAGAACAAAATTAACGAAAATAAAATCCTACCTATACCACTTTCGCAGGTGCTCTCGATTGCATTTAGCGAATGCAACAAGCCTTTAAACCCCTAGGTTACCCCTAGTGGACGAGTTGTAGTCTCGTAAGGGTTTGCAGTAATGTTACCCACAAACATTGAATCGATCATGGAACTTGATCATGCCATAAAATTCCTCTTCCGGCCAATATCTTGATAAGTTTCTCAGTAAGTTTCTCAACAGGATCATCCAAAAGCCCTTTTTACAATAGGCTTGGATGCCCTGGAGCTTGACTTTCCAGAGAAACTTATTTACCTCATTAAAAATGTGTTGATGATTCGCCTGAGGTATCCAAAGTATAAATGATTCACCTGTGTCAGAAAAAGTTTCAGAGTTCCCATGGTAAATCAGAGACTACAGATAGATCAAGTTGAGAAAAATTTTCAGGAAGTGGTGTAGTCTCAACACTTTCCGAAGTATCAGACTTCGGTTCAATTTTCAGCTCCTCCTCCCCTAATGGTAAACATTCAGGATCTGTGGAAGAAAGGGCTTCAGAGTAAGGGTTCTCTCGGTCAGTGCTGACTGCCGAGATGTTGTCTTGCAAGGCATTCACTATGTCTCTTATCATGGGATCATTTGAATCTGCAAAGTATGCCAAGCAATCATCAAAAGAGTTGGGACATTCTTCTGAGAGTGACTTATTTTCCACCTTGGAGCTCGTGATGATCTGCTCAAGGAATCCATCATCCTTAAAAGTGGACGGATGTATGCTCTCTTGCTCCAGCCCTGCACAGACAGATTGAGGGTCAGTATGCGAAACATTGATATGATCACTCTGTTCATTGAAATTACTCAGAAGAGGCATTGAATCGTCCACATTCAACAGTTTAGATGGTGACCTCAACTGGGTGGTTTCAAATTCCAGAGTCGTAGTACGCAACTCCTCTTTCTCCCGAATCATATCATCATTCAATTCAGGGGAGTGGTCCAAATATGTTTCACAAGAGTTATAAGGGTCGGTCATAAGGGGCTCCTCCACTTTTAGATCAGACATGTCAGGTGAGTGAAGTATCTCATTATGACCGTTCTCTTCGCATACTTCTTGATCATTAACTTGGACCAAACTTGAGATTAGTTCCAGGGAAATTGTGGTTATACATTTAGGATTGTCATCCCAATACTCATCATATTTTGGTTCAGTGCAGTGCACACTTGGGATGAAATCACTTTCCTCATATTCTTCACCTAGAATGGGTTGAGATTCGCATAAACTAACATCTTCATCATCATTAGAATCTAGTGTGTCATGTGATTGAAGTGTATCATTATATTTGAAAGACAGCCATGTCTCTTCCCCATTCTTTTGAACAGTCATAGAAATCGACTCATCGGTAAATTGGACCATATGCTCGTTAATGGAATCCAACTCCTCATTCCAAATTCCGGATTCTTTTAAAAGTGGGTGCGATCACTTTTTTTGCATTGTTTTTCTAGATAGGTCGTGGCTGGGATGACCGAGCCTCCTCTATCCTATCAAGACGCGCATCGAGTCCTTTCATTGTTTCCATTACTTTTCTCATTTCCACAAGACAGGCCGAAAGATTACGCTGATACGAATCCTCTTGGATCGTTTCTGGATGGATTTCAAAGGTAGGGGATCCAAGAGAATAATCATTATAACATGTTATTGGTTCATCTTCACAGCTTTGATGTTTCCACTGGTTATAGTCATACTGATCATATATGGGAGAATATGATGGCTGATAATAATCCTCATTCCCATAATTACGATCGTATACAGCCCTATTAACCGATGGAAGATAACGTTCTAGTCGGTTCTCAATGTCTGTTTGTGATGGAGAAAAATCTTGAGGTATACGTTGAATTCCACAACCCTCGGGCATTTCCCAATATCTCCTATCCATCTCAGCGTATGCATGTACCCACGATTCCATGGTAGAACCCTGACTCTGAGTCTAATCCTAGAACAAAAGAAAAGTCCTATAGAAATATGGAAAGAAAGAGAAGAAGTTAGAAGGGTGTTACCAAGTAAGAAGTTCCTATGTTAAGATCCTACAGAAAAAAAATAAAACAAGTTAGTTTCTAAAACAGTTAGTCTAAGATTATAAAATTTCTAAAAACCCTAATAGAAAAAAAATAAAGAAATTAGAAAAGATATCACCAAATTAGAAGTTTCTATCTCAGAATCCTACAAAACAGGAAAGACAAGTTAGTTCAAAAAAAATCAGAAAAATCTAAACCTAAAACTGAAGTTAGTAAAAATCATAATCTTAAACTAATCCTAAAACTAATTAATTTCAGAAAAACGTAGCCGACAGTCCCCGGCAACGGCGCCAAAAACTTGTTCACTCCCTAAGTGCAGGGTTGTGATGTAGTAATAACTCGGTAAGACCGAGGTCGAATCCCAAGGGACTGAAACTTGTACGTTATCTAAAATTAACCAGAACTAGAACTAGATTAAGATGAAATCTAAACTGAATGTAATTTGAGGAATAATGGTGAAAATATTAATCTAAAATTTACAGAAATCAGAGGAAAGGAAACTAGGGATTCAGAGGATCCACTTGTAGAGATCAGGGAGAACTTATGCTTGCATCAAAAATTATGAAAATTACTGAACTGCCGTTGATCTAGTTTTCAAAGAGATGAAAGGAAGATGAATTAGAATGGATTCCATCACCAAACCATGCCCACAGACTATGGCAAACAACAGAATTAAACTAATTACCAACCAATCACATGTATGAAAGTTAGGAAGGGTACCGACATCCAACCATGCCCAGGAGACTATGGTGAATAACAGGGCTTCCTGACATCATAAACATTAAAGAGAACGAAAATATTCAAAGCCATTGCAGACCCATTGTAATTTCAGTCACAACAGACCATTAAAAACCTAAAACATTCCCATAAAAATTAACTAGAATCAACGTCAATTCATGAATTAAAATTTAAATAAAATCAAATCTCCCATCTCACTACAAGCTTCACCTCTTAGCCCTAACTAGGAGGATTTAGCCTGCCATGGATGGGCTCAATCCAAATAAATAAAGAGAAAAAGAAAAGGAAAAGAAAAGGGATAGAAAAAACCAAGCTCCTCTCTCTCTCCTCTGCCCACGTTGAAACCCAAGCTTGAGCCCTCTGTTCTTCCTCCCCAGACTCTGAATGAATGCTCCCCACGTCCAAAAACCTCTTTTTATAGCTGCTGGAAGGCTAGAGTCAGTGACAGAGTTGTAGCAGGACACGGAGTGTAATTTTCGCAGCCAAGTTCGGTGCCTCGAAACACGCCACTTTCTTCGCTCAAATTCTAAAGAAACACCGTCCCTTAGTACTTTCTTGAGTCCTCTACATGATAGACGGTTCAGATCTGCCATATGATCAAAGATGGTGGGCCAAAACTGTCCGGAAAAGTCAATTTTCGCGGATGTGCGAAACCTTTCGCACCATTTTGTTGTTGTGATCGGTGGGCCCCACAGAAGCATTTTCTGGAAAATCCACCCCGTCCATTGGATTCAGAACGAAATTTTAGTTAAGAATGAGTGGTTTTGAACGTCCATTAACGTGGCCCAGAGAAGAAATCACAAAAAGATCAGATTTGAACGCTACCGGGCAGCCCTTTTGTGGCCTCTGTATCTCACACGTGTGCACGCATGGGTAAAAAGTGATAACATGGTTTTGTAGTGCTCGAAGCCCTCTACACGGTGGATGGATCGGATTGAGCTTATGGGGCACGTGTGGGGCCCACAACTGATCGCAAAAACGGCCAGCGGCCGTGAGTCCGCTGCACGTTTTTTTTTTTTTTTTTTTTTTTTTTTTTTTTGAGTTGTAGACGGAAACGTCGGTCAGCTGCGCTGACCGACTTTTGGAAAATTTGGTGCACGGCGAGTGCACATGTGCACTGTACACACTCATCTCATATGGGGTCCATTGCACTGTTTTGGAGAAATCTGCACCGTCCATCTGTTTTGACTCCTTATTTAAGGCATCAATAATAATTTTGAGAGAGTTCCAGATATCAGGTGGACCCAGAATCAACGGTTTATAAGCTGATCTGTCAGTTGGGGCATTTCTCGAGATCTTCAATGGCTGAAATTTTATATGTATGGTTAATTTATGGTCCTCAGGCGACGTATGAAGTTTCAAGGCGAACGGATGGTGGGAACCTCGTGATCTTGTATTCTGGACGTCCTTCAGGCCACTTGAGCTTCAATTTCTAACTTTTCTCGGATTTCTGACCGTGTATATTTGTCAATCTTGGTCCCATGGAGTGTGTCCCTTGCCTTTGGCATCATCAGATCGTTAAATCTCAACTTTTAACGTCCTTTTTCCATCCATGCTCATAAAATCACTTTGCCACACAAGAATGAGAAAACGAGCCATTAGACAGCATTATATTCGTAAATCCAGACAATATCTGAGGTCTAACATGCAATATTTGACCCTCAACACCTTTCACAACCAACCATGTCTTGTAACTTGGTTGTGAGTTCTTCTCTTCAGTCTTTAATCTAAATACCGCAGTTGTTCTTGAATACTTTCTTATCCTTTGGTAACTTCACCAAGTTATAGGTGTGGTTCTTATGCAAAGAATCTGTCTCATCTTACATAGCTCTTAGTCACTCCCCTTTATGTTCATCACTTTGAGTTTTTTGATAGTTCTCAGGTTCACCATCATCTTTAAGCATGACATACTCATGAGGTGAGTACTTCTTGGACGGTTGGCTCGCTCTAGTGAATCTTCTCAACTGAGGCTCAACTGGTGGTTCTTCATGCTCAACATCACCAAATATTTCTTCTTGGCCCTGTGTATCTCTCCCATTATCATGCACTATGGGACGAGGAACTAGATCTATATCAATAAGATCATGAATATTAGGCTAGGGCTTTTCAACTTTTATAAAGTCTCTAATTGTTTGGTCTTCAAGAGAGACCATATCCCTACTTCTAATCACCTTCTTATTAATTGGAGTCCGTAATCTGTAGCCAAAATTTTCATTTGCATAGCCCAAGAAGATACATTATTTTGCCTTGTCATTAAATTTGGACCGCTCATCTTTAAGAACATGCATAAATGTTCGGAAATCAAACACCTTTAGGTGTTCATAGGAAACATATTTCCCAGTCCAAACCCTTTCTACAACATCTCCATAGATTAATTAAGTAACAAACAGTTTTCATAACTTCTCCCTAAAATGATCTAGGCAATTTGGCTTGTGAAAGCATACACCTGATTCTCTCCACAATAGTGCAATTCATCCTTTATGCTACACCATTGTGTTGCGGAGTCTTGGGAATATATTACTCATGTCAAATTCCATGGTCTTTACAATACTATTCAAATGGCCCAATATATTCGCCACCATTATCTATATGAATACACTTCAATGGTTTACCTATTTTCTTTTCCATCATAGTATAAGAATACTTGAACACATCAAAGACTTGATCTTTAGTCTTCATGGCATATGCCTATACCTTTCTAAAAGCATCATCTATGAAGATAACAAAGTAAGAAGCACCTCCTAGAATTTTCACTTTCATGTGACCACAAATGTTAGAATAAACCAATTACAAAACATTTATTTTCGTTTAGGGAGGATTTTTATAAAATGAAACTCTATGTTATTTTCCAACCAAGAAGTGAACACAACCATATAAAGGCATACCCATTATATTGGGAACGAGTTGCTTCTTAGAGAGAATTTATGGATCCTTCGCACTCATATGGCCCAATCACTTATGCCATAAATCAATAGAAGAATCATTCTCCATTGTGTTCCCCCTAGCCCTGCATAGCTGCTCTTGAGTCTTTTATAAAGTGCAACAGTTCTTGTCTCTTACTACCATAAGAGACCCTTTTGTAAGCATCCATTGGCCACCACCAAAATGATTGTTGAAGCATTCTTCATCCAATCTTCCCGTAAAAATTAAGGCGAAGATCAGGTACATGCCTCACATCCTTGAGAACCAACATGCAACCAACATTGGTCTCAACATGCACATCATCTATTCCCACAATTTTTTAAGAGCCACCATTACCCATATTCACAATACTAGGATGTGAAGAACTTACGAGCAGTACCGTGCTATGAAGCATCGGTGTCAACTACCCAGTCTGTGTCTTGACATGTGAAACTAAGACATGATTGTTTACAATCCGAGAAGATAATAATATCATCGTCTAAGAAAACTGCAGTTGTGTCCTCTTCTTGCTTTCCCTTCCCTTTTTCTTTCTTCTTCTCCTTGGGCTTTCGACACTCATTTTCGTAGTGGCCTAACTTTCCACAATTATAATAATATTCAACATCCTTTCTTGACTTAGAGTTACCTTTTTACTTCTCATGGTAGTGAAGTTTTCTACTTTTGCTTCTCCCTCTATTTTCTGTGTCAGGTGCTTAATTGAGTGGAACTCAAGGATTTTCATCTTGTTTCTTCATTCAACAAACTACTTGTTACTTGGCTCATTGTAACAACGTCATCTAGAGTGGAGTAACTTAGAGACACCACTAAGGTCTCCCAACTATCAAGCAAAGAATTGAATAGTAACAAGGCCTGCGACTCATCATCTAGCACCATCTTTATACAAGAGAACTAATTCACAATACTTTGAATTTTATTTAAATGCTCTGCAAGTGAGCTTTTCTTTATACTTCAAATTCACAAGCTTCCTAACCAAGAAATCCTTGTTTCTTGTAGTCTCTCTCATACTGTTGCGCAACACGCCAACAACGTAGTGAGCCGAGATCCAATCTCAGGCTTCACCCACAAAAGATAAACAGGAAAAAATATAAACTAGAAATAGATCAAAGCAATCCAAACAAACCACGAGACAAGATATACGTGAAAAAACTCCAAACTAGAGTAAAAAACCACGGATGCAAACTTCCACTATGAAGAAGAACAAAGATTACAAGGTAAAATACTAACATCTCCCTTGGAAGAATATAGAAAACCCTTAGCCCACACCTTTGGAATTATTTCTCAATATTCCCAATACCCTAAAAAAGCCCTAGGAACCCCTATTTATAGTTTAGGTAACTTCCCTTCCACACCCTTGCGAAAGGCGACACCAAAATCCATAGTCTGCATCAGATTCGGAAACAAATCTGCATAACCTTTGACTGGTAGAAGGAGAGCTTCGACTGGTCGAAGGGAGCTACGACTAGTCGAACAGTTCCTTCGACTGGTCGAAGGACCCAAACATGAAAAAATCAGGACTCACTGGACTTTGAGTCGACGATCCACGACCGGTCGAACAGGCCCCTACGACCGGTTGAACAGCTCCTACGACCGGTCGAAGGCGGCCCAGATGTGGTTCTACTTTTCAACAATCTCCCACTTGGAGGCACATTACTATAAACCTTCATCTTCTTCATACGAAGTGCACCACCTCCCCTTCTTCAAGTTTGAAGACCAATCAAAGCTGAACAGAGCTTCAGCTTCTTCCTTGTGACCGTCTTGGTCAGCTTATCCGTAGGATCCTCAGTTATATGAATCTTCTCTAGAGTAATCGATCCATCTTCCAGTAACGAACGTATGAAGTGACATCTGACGGCAATATGCTTGGTCCTTGAATGAAAGGCTGAATTCTTAGCCAAGTGTATTGCACTCTGACTGTCACTGTACAGCTTGCAATCTACTTGCTTCTTACCTAACTCTTCCATAAAACTTGCAACCACACCATCTCCTTGCATGCTTCTGTAGCCGTAACATATTTTGCTTCTGTCGTACTGATAGATACTATCTTCTGTAACTGAGAGACCCAACTGACTGCAACACTACCAAGAGTAAACACATAACCTGTAGTGCTTCTTCTGCTATCGATATCTCCTGCCAAATCTGAATCTACGTAGCCTTGTAGCTTGATTTTCGATCCACCATAACACAACCCTACATCCTTAGTACCCACCAGGTATCTGAGAATCCACTTCACAGCTTGCCAATGTTCCTTCCCGGGGTTGTTCATGAACCTGCTAACAACTCCCACTACTTGAGCAATGTCCGGCCTGGTGCTCACCATAGCATACATAAGACTCCAAATAGCTGACGCGTATGGGACTTTAGCCATGTAGTCCCGTTCCTCCTGCGTCTTTGCACCTTGCTCCTTAGATAGCTTGAAGTGGTTGGCTAATAGAGTGTTAACCGGCTTAGCACCTCCCATATTGAATCGATCAAGTACCTTGGCTATGTACTCTGCCTGTAAAAAAACTAATTTCTTATTTTCCCTGTCACGCTTTATCCTCATGCCTAGGATTTATTTTACAGCTCCTAAATCCTTCATGAAAAATTCTCTAGACAGTTGTCTTTTGAGATTTGAGATGTCCTTCATGCTTGAACCGACCACAAGCATATCATCAATGTACAGAAGAAGGATGATGTACGATGTATCAAACTTTCTCAAGTAACAATAGTGGTTTGCATGACATCTCCTAAAATCGTTTCCCGACATGAAACTATCGAACTTCTTGTACCACTGCCTGGGGGCTTGCTTCAGGCCATATAGACTCTTCTTCAGTCTGCACACCTTGTTCTTATTACCTGGTGCCACGTATCTTGTCAGCTGATGTATATATATTTCTTCTTCAAGGTCCCCATGAAGAAAGGCTGTCTTAACATCTAACTGCTCTAGATGTAAGTCCTCTGTACCCACTATACTCAAGGCCATACAAATCGTAGACATTTTCACTACCGGTGAAAATATTTCAGTGAAATCGATACCTACCTTTTGTTGAAACCCTTTCACAACCAATCTAGCCTTGTACCGTTTCGAACCATCATGCTCCTCCTTCAATCTGTAAACCCACTTGTTATGAAGAGCTTTCTTATCCTTAGGTAGAGTGACTAGCTCCCATGTACGATTAGACTCAAGAGAGTCCATCTCCTCATCCATGGCCTGCTCCCACTTAACCCGTGTATCTGACTATAATGCCTCTTCAAAACACTCTGGCTCACCATTATCTGTCAGCAGTAAATAATGTAAGGAGGGTGAGTATCGGACAGTGGGTCTCCTCTCCCGAGTAGACCTCCTCACAACCGGTGTCTGTGGCTCTGCCTCATAATGCTCCTGTGCATGATCATCCTGTGGCGCTGTAACACCCATGTCCGGTAACTCTTCTAACTCTACGAATTCCTTTTTCTCAACCTTATTTTTCTGCACATTGTCCTTATGCATACTTTTTCATTGAAGACTACGTCCTTGCTTCTGATGATTTTTCTATTTTCTGCATCCCAAAACCTGTAACCAAAATCATGTTGCCCGTAGCCTATAAACGTGCACCTCCTGGACTTCGCATCCAACTTGTTTCTATGCTCTGCATCAATGTGAACATATGAATGCAACCCAACACTCTGAAATGTGTAAGGTTCACTTCTTTCTTAGTCCACATCTCTTCTGGTAGCCCACCATCCAATGGTGTTGAGGGACTTCTATTGATAAGGTATACGATAATATTTACAGCATCTGTCCAAAAGGTCTTAGGCAACCCTGCATGTAACTTCATGTTCCTAACGCGCTCAAGGATGGTCTTGTTAATGCGCTCAGCCACACCATTCTGCTGCGATGTCCCTGGAATCATTTTCTGATGTTTGATTCTATTTTTTGCACAATACTCCTCAAACCTCTTGTCACAATACTTTCCCCCATTATCAGATCTGAGACACTTTAATGTTTTACCTGTCTCATTTTCTACCATAACTTTTCACTTCTTAAATACATCAAATACATCAGATTTATGCTTTAAGAAATAAACTTATAGTTTTCTACTAGCATCATCAATAAAGAAAACAAAATAACGTGAGCCACCAAGAGATGATACATGTGCCGGTCTCCACACATCAGTGTGTACAAGCTCCAACAGATGTGTCTTTGTAGCGCATCCTATCTTCTTGAAGCTTATCCTCTTCTGCTTGTCATACACGCAGTCCTCGTAGAATTCCAAGTCAATAGACTTCAGCCCTGGTAACTTTCCCTTTGACAATAGCACTTTCATCCATTTCTCACTCATATGTCTCAACCTCTGATGCCATAACTACCCATTCACTCTAGTTGATGCGACTGCAGTGAACTATACGATCCTGAAGTCACGTAAAATATACCTTCCTTTTTGCCTCGAGATATCACCAAAGCACCTTTTGTGATCTTCCAGGAATCACTTGTGAATGTCGTCACATAACCAGTATCGGCCAACTGCCCCACTGAAATCAGATTCCTTCTCAAGCTCAATACATGTCTGACATCCTTCAATTTCAAAACTGTTTCGTCTTTCTGATTGACCTGAACGTCTCCCTTTCCAAAAATATTGCACGGCTCATTATCACCCAGGTAGACTCTCCCAAAGTCACCTGACACATAATCACGCAGAACTTCCTTACATGAAGTGGCATGAAATGAAGCACCCGAGTCTATAACCCAAGACTCATTCCTCGCATCAAGAGACAAGATCAACGCATCTATGTCGCTCTTCTCAAACAGATTCATTGAATCCTTCCCTCCTTGAGAGCTTCCTTCTTGTTTCTTGAGCGCCCTGCAATCATGTTTTATGTGCCCCTTCTTGTCGCAATATCAACACCCGTCTTTGTCTTTCGGTCCCTTGGACTTCTTCGTCGACTTAGAACGGCCTTGTTTATTGCCTCCTTTATTCAGCGATCTTCCTCTTCCTTCAACGTTTAGAGCATTCCCTGAATCCTCTGAAACTCATGATGCCTTCCTTCTAGATTCTTAGCTGAAAATTAGACCGGCCACATCATCAAATTTCAGCTTTGTCAACCTTGAAGAATTGCTCACAGCAATCACTAAACCATCCCAACTGTCTGGCAAACTGGATAAGAACAATAGCACCCTGACCTCATTGTCAAAAATGATGTCAACGGATTCCAACTGGCTCGTGACTGTATTAAACTCATTCAGATGTTCAGCCACGCTCCCACCATCTGACATCTTCATGTTGAATAGTTGTTTCATAAGATAAACCTTGTTGGATACTGAGAGTTTTTCATACATGGTGGCTAGGGCTTCCATCAATTCTTTTGTCGTTTTTACCTTGGATATGTTGAAGGCGACGCTCTTAGACAAAGATAGTTGGATCGTTCCTAAAGCCTTCCTATCCAGTAAAAACCATTCATCATCTGTCATCTTTTCTGGTTTCTTCTCTTTTCCTTCTAGAGGAATGTAGAAGTCCTTCTGATACAGATAATCTTCCATCTGCATGTTCCAGAAGGTAAAGTTTGAACCATTAAACTTCTCAATTTTAATTTTTCCATCTTCCGCCATCGCTCCCAATAAAACTAAACCAATAGCTCTGATACCAGTTGTTGCGTAGCACGCCAACAATGCAGTAAGTCGAGATCCAATCTCAGGCCTCACCCACAAACGATAAACAAGAAGAAATATAAACTAGAAATAGATCAAAGTAATCCAAACAAACTACAAGACAAGATATACGTGGAAAAATCCTAAACTAGGGTAAAAAATCACGGATGCAAACTTCCACTATGAAGAAGAACAAAGATTACAAGGCAAAATACTAACCTCTCCCTTGGAAGAATATAGAAAACCCTTAGCCCACACCTTTGGAATTATTTCTCAATATTCCTAATACCCTATAAAAGCCCTAGGAACCCTTATTTATAGTTTAGGTAACTTCCCTTCCACACCCTTACGAAAGGCGACACCAAAATCCACAGTCCGCATCAAATTCAGAAACGAATCTGCGTAACCTTCGACTGGTCGAAGGAGAGCTTCGACTGGTCGAAGGGAGCTACGACCAGTCGAACAGTTCCTTCGACTAATCGAAGGACCCAAACATGAAAAAATCAGGACTCGCTGGACTTTGAGTCGACGGTCCACGACCGGTCGAACAGGCCCCTACGATCGGTCGAACAGCTCCTACAACCGGTCGAAGGCGGCCCAGATGTGGCTTCACTTCTCAACGCATACAACTCTTCTAATTTCTTCCAATGTGGTTGTGTCAAAGTTTCTGTAGTCACATGATGAAAGACACTATCATCCAACCATTAACGAATAAACGTAATGGCTTTTCGATCCAGTTTCTTTCATATTGGCTTTCCAAATCATTCAATTATTTTCATTCAAACTAACCATTCAACTTGCGTTTGCCTCCATGATTCAGAGACGAAATAATTAGTACCAACTCAAAGCTCTGATATCACTTATTGGGAAACAACACAATTTTCCCTTCTATGTGTAAATCAATGCGATTAACAGTGGATGAAAATAACTTTTAACACAAATAAGAAAATTATCTAACATTTATAATGTTACTTGTCAAATTCAGCCCCGTTGATGCACCGTCTTGAGATGCTTCTTCAATGCTTTCGTGTACTTGAATTGACTTCTTAATTGTTCTCACATTTGTTGATGTCAATGGTTCAAGTCCACAAATAAACACCTTGCATGTGATAGTCCGATGAGGTGACCAAGGTGATGGGAGGAAGGTGGAATATCTTACAACTAATGAATAGTTAATTTTCAAAGGGAATTCACTTAGATATGTCTTCTGGATGATTTAGATAAGGATATACATGTGGGCTTAGTGTCTAATCTCTAGAAAAGCCATTTAGGTAAATATTTTTTGGAAATTAATTATCTATTAGTTATAAGAGATTTCGCATTCCTCCCATCACCTTTGTCACATCATCAGAGCATTGCATGAAAGGTGTTTGTTCGTGAAATTGAATCATCGGCATCAATGAACGTGGAAGCAATTAAGAAGTCAATTCAAGCATATGAGAGCATTGAAGAAGCAGCTCAAAGCAATGCATCAATAAGGCTCAATCTGACAAGTAAGGTTGTCAATTGTAGAGTCCATTCACACTCTTTGTGTAGGATTAAGTGTAGACTTTGGGGCCCAAACTCGAATATGCTCTTGTGTAGAACCTAGGTTATTGTGGAGGGCTGAAATCACAAGACACGATTGTATATATGTTAGTCTTCGGTGGGAGCAAAATGCATGGCTTTGTATTAAAACTAGTAGTGGTTATTAGTTAGATGATAGAAAACTAACTAAAGTCTCATGAGGTAGCCATCGACATGAGTGGAAACATGTTCCTCCAACACAAGAGTATACATGCATTAGGTCCTTATGTAGGGCTATAGAGGTTAAGTGTGAACCTATTGAAAACTCTTAAGTTAGTGAATATTAGTACATTCAAGGAGAGCGCGTCCGCCGTAAGTGAAGTATGAAAATCGAACTACTATATATGCTTATGTTTATGATTGTTATTTAAGCACAATTTTATTTATACTTATGTGTTTAATTAGTTAAACTATATGAATGCCTTAAATGAATTATATGCTAGGCACTTAACTTGTAAGCACACATGATCTCACTATTTCTTATAGACTAGTTACTTAATTATTACACCTATTATAGTCAATGCGATTGGACCCACTTTGGCTTAAAAGTCTTGGTATTAATTTACTTTATTAGTTTTAATTGAAAAATTAGATAATTATGCAAAGAATTTTAAAGTGGTCCTATTCACCCTCCCCCCTCCTCCCTCTAGATCTTAACCATAATTCTAAGCTCCACCAAGCTTTCGCATGTGCCGTTATAAACAATCTACCCAATTTCAATTGGTATTAAAGCCAAAAACTGGTGAAAATCAAGTTCATCTTCATCATGAAGGTTGGAATCCTCATTAAAGTGGTAAAGCTAAAAAAAGATGACTTTTATCTCATTGGTTTAAAGGCTTATAATGATATATATGAGTGGGGAATTACTTAAGCTTCTATTACACTAAAAATCCATCAAAATGTTTAATGCCCGAATGCCCTTTATATAGATTTCGATTTAAAATGGTTATAAAATGAGCAAATTAACGACATTATATATTGATCTATTGAGGGTTGTCGATCAATTAAACTTCATCAAAATAAGTCAGAAAACTCATTAGACAATTTTCACCATGTTTGATCTATCGTGTTCCACCTTCGATTGATCGAGCTAGATCAAGCCTTACTTGAAAGTTTGTTGTTTTGGGCAGTTTAGTTTACAGCAGCTTTGCACCTCTATGCACTTATTTATCATATTTTAATTAGGTTCTTAAGGCTATAGAATGATCAATCAAATATTTATCTATTAAGACATGATCATTTAGAGGCTAAGGTGGTTTTGGGTGTAAGGATAATGTCACCAAGTGTTCACTCCCCAAGTGCAGGGTTGTGATGTAGTAATAACTCGGTGAGACCGAGGTCGAATCCCAAGGGACGAACCTATACATTATCTAAAACTAACTAGAACTAGAACTAGAATGAGATGCAACCTAAATCAACTAGAATTTCAAG
This sequence comes from Magnolia kwangsiensis, assembly GCA_037074715.1. Lineage (NCBI taxonomy): Eukaryota > Viridiplantae > Streptophyta > Magnoliopsida > Magnoliales > Magnoliaceae > Magnolia > Magnolia kwangsiensis. The sequence goes on from CM073579.1 coordinate 95,038,029, forward strand.
GAATAATTATGAAATTATTATCTAAAACTTAGGAGAAATTCAGAGAGAAGGGCACTAGGGATTGAGAGGATCCACTTGTAGAGATTAGGGAGACCTTATGCATGTTCTATGGACATTAACTGAACTGACATTGATCTAGTTTTCAAGAGATGAAAGGTATATGAATTAGAATGGATTCCATCACCAAACCATGCCCAAAAGACTATGGGAAACAACAGAATTAAACTAATTACCAACCCATCACATGTATGAAGGTTAGGAAGGGTACCGACATCCAACCATGCCCAGGAGACTATGGTGAACAACAGGGCTTCCTGACATCATAAACATAAAGGAGAACGAAAATATTCAAAGCCATTGCAGACACATTGTAATTTCAGTCACAATAGACCATTAAAGACCAAAAATATTTCCATTAAAATCAGACTAAAACCAACATCAATTCAAAAATTAAAATTAAATTAAAAGCTTAGAATCTCCCATCTCACTATAAGCTTCACCTCTTAGCCTAGGTTTAGCCACACATGATTGGGCTAATTTCTAAATAAATAAATAAAATAAAAATAAATGAAACAAAGGAGAGAAAAAACTTCTGCTAGAGACAGCTCCACGTCAAGGCCCAAATCCACGTCCAAAGCTGCTCCAGCCGTGCCCTTTCTTCCCCAGCTCAAGCTGCCCCTGCTGTCTCTCTCTCTCTCTCTCTTTATATAGATAAAGAAGCTCGACTGGAGTCGGTGGAGTTTCCGCAATCCATGCGAAAACCTCACGCAACCACACCTTACGCATATCATTCTTGTGTTGAATCTTGGTGGGGGCCGTGATCGGATCCTCATGAGCAATCCACGCCGTCCATTAGATTAAGCAGGAAAAACTGTCTGGCTATGGACTGTTTTGGATTGCTGATGACGCAGCCCACTTGTCTTTCCATATCACCATTCAACCTGCGTTTGAATAGTATTTTCCTGTGTGTGCGAGCATAGAATTGGAAAAACCTCCTATGTACGGTCGGTTTTCCCTTCTAGAATGTTTGGATGGTCTGGATCATCTTCCAGATGAACGATGGTGGCCCACCGCTCATCGAACGTAGCTCTGTTGCGAAACAGAGCTTGCGTTGCGTCGTCTGTTAGAGTCGGTGGGGCCATGATCATTGTTATATGGAAAATCCAGTCTGTCCACTGGATTCCCCATGCAAAAACAGTCAGAAATGTATGGTTTTAGGGTCTGTTTCAGTGCAGCCCATAGAGATTTGATTCAGCCGTCTGTCCGCGTTTTGAAAGAAAGAAACACACGATCTCTTGCATGAGACCAGAAGGAGATCTTGGCGAGGGTATTGGCTACCTCGTGGACCGAATGAACGGTCCTGATTATTGAAATGTACGCGGGGTGGGTCCCACAGCGATCACCAGCAAGCTGCGGTGCGTCTGCTGGACGCCCGCGCGGGATAAGAACGGGTCAGCCCGTCTTTGACCGGGCTGACCGTCTGGTCTTCGTCTAGTGCAATGTACATGGTGTACACTCATCATACATTTAAGGTCCATCGTAATGTTTGTGATGAATCCGGTCTGACTATCCCCTTTATCTCTTTATTTAATGCGTTAAGACCAAAGTTGAAGCATGTCCTGATATCAGGCGGGCCCCAAATTGAAGATTAATGGGTTGATCTACCCGTTGGGTCACTTGCAGAGGGATACAGTGGCTGAAAATTGACTTGTACGGTTAATTTCTTGTCCTCAGGCCACGTATGAAGTTTCGAATCGAACAGATGGTGGAAAACATGTGATCGTGCATTCTGGATGAGTTTTAGGCCATTTGAGCTTCAGTTCTTTGATTTTCTCGGATCCCTGGTGTGTAATTTCAGTCGATCTTGGTCCCCTGGAGTGTGTCCCTTGCTTTGGTGCATCTTGAGCGCTAAAACCATATTTTTAACACCCATTTTCAGTTCAAGCTCATAAAGACCCCTACACCACAAACACGATTAAATCGGGCTATTAGACAGTACAATGTTCGTAAATCCAGGTAATAACTAGGGTCTAATATGTAATATTTGACCCTCAACACCAAGGAAACTCCATATGCTTGTTCTTTCCTCCTTGATACTTCTTCTCCTCTTGTGTATTCGGTCTTCAGCTTCTAAGGGATCAACCGATTCACTAACACATGAACTCACGTGAGTGACAAATAGATGCACAAATCAGTGCACTAACAATACAATCATCAGGAGACCTCTCTTAAATATTCCAACTACATCACCCAAATGTGTATTACAAGCAACATGAAAGAAAGGAATTCTCACTAACTAGGGATTGTTGAAAATTCCCAACACAACCCCTTAGAGAAGAAAATCGAAGGAACCGGTGTTGTGGATAGAGCTTCACAAACCTGAATGTAGAGATCTCAATGGTAATAGGCTATTGTTCTTTTTCTCTTGTAAAATCCATTTTTTCTCTTCTTTCTCCTCTTTTCTTTAAGAATGAAAACCCATGTTGTTGCTCTAACTATCTCTAATCAAAAGATCATTTTTTTTTCTTATTTTAATTGCTTGGCCAAAATACCAAAATAACCTCACACACCTGTGGCACTAAAATACTACTTAAGTTCACACATGTGGGTCCCCACTCAACATGAGGAGGGACCCAACAGCATCCTCAATCCTTTTAGTGACATATGCATGAATTTGTTGGGGATTTTTGGACCTGCGGAATCACACAGATCTAGATCTAGGATAGCAATCTAATGGCACCAAGCACACAAGAGAACACAGATTTAACGTGGAAAACCCTTTCGGAAAAAAACCACGGCACAAAGCGACAGATCTCCACTATGAAAGCATCAATTACAAAGAGAGAGGACTTACCCGATTCGAACAACCTCGAATCTCACCCTTGCTACACCCTTTAGAAATCCTAGAACCCCTTTAGAAAGCTCTTGTCATTACCTAGAAAAACTCTAGGAACACCTATTTATAGTTTAGGCAACTTCTCTTTCGCATCCCGGTTGCAAAAGGACTCAAATCTGCAGTTTCGCGCAAAATCGCGAAACAAACTGCGTAACTTACGACCGATCGTAGCCCTCCTACGACCGGTCCTAGACTTCCTACGACCGGTCGTAGGAGAGCTACAACCGGTCGTACTATGACCAGTCCTAGCTTTCCTATGACCAGTCCTAGACCCTAGAAAAAAATAGCACAACTCGCTGGACTTCGAGTCGTGCCAGGGCTCGAACTTACGACCGGTCGATCACCTCCCACGACCGGTCGAGCAACATGAAAACTTGAAGATTGAAGGCTTCTCTTCAACAATCTCCACCAAGTCTTCATTCTTCAACCATGTAGCTCCTTGACCTCTTCTCTTATTTCTGCATCTCATCATTGCTCAAGATCACATTGGCCAATCAGCGCCAATCAAGGATCTAATAGATACCTGCTATACCGTCGGTGCGAATATCTCTGAGAAGTCGATCCCTTCTCTCTGAGCATAACCCATCGCCACCAACCTCGCTCTGTATCTATGTTGTATCCTCCTAAAGATCCACCTGCATCCAACCACTCTCTGGTCCACTGGAAGCTCCACCCGCTCCCAGATGTCGGTCTGGTACAACGAATCCATCACATCACTTACAGTCACCTTTCACTTTTCAGTAACAGGATCACCTAGAGCCATCTGAATAGAAGATGAATATCCTACAATATTGGAGTCGTCCATGTACCTCACCGATGTCCTGCGATCATGCCGTGTGATTCTTCACACAGGTGGCTGCTCCACCTGCTCTGTATTCCTGTCCGTGCTTCTCAGCCTTCCTACCCTGCCCGCTCATGTGGTCATGTCCAACATGCCACACACGTGCAGAGGTGGAATCCGCTACATCCGCCGTAGCTCCACCTTTTGAAGTGCTCCCGATCAACTTGTATAAGTTACCGAGTCGCTGCGCCTTCATGACTACACGTGCCCCCTTAGATACATTAAGAGCACCATGAATACCTTTGTACTTGCATCCTTTTACCTCAAGCACAGCAAGAGAAATCAGATTCTGCTTCAAAACGTGCCTCACATCTGTCAAGGTACGCTCCACCCCATCAAACATCCTGATGCGCACAGAACCAACAGCCACAACATTACAGGCAATGTCATTGCCCATAAATACTTGTCCACCATCGCACTCCTTGTAGCTGGTGAACCAATTCCGATGAGGAGTCATGTGAAAAGATGCCCATGTGTCTAGCATCCACTCATCCTTACGATCAGCGTATGACCGTCTGAGCGAAAACACAGATAAAACATCACCATCACATCCACTCGATCCATCTAACGTGGCAACATTAGCCTCCCTGTATAAAGCCTCAGAATCTTCCCTCTTCGATTTATAATTTTTACAATCCCTCTTCACATGTCCTTCCTTCCCACAATTCCATCACTTTACCTTTCCTTTGCCCTTACCCCTTGATTTAGATCTAGAACCAGAAGAACCTGTATCTTGTCCAAAATTCCTAACCACTGTAAACAGTGCATTAGAAGACGTCCTCATGTCATTATTCAGTTTTCTCATAGCCTTTCCTTGAAGGGCTGAGATAACAGTATCGACACTCAGGGTTTTATTCATACTGCACATAGTGTCCTTGAATGCCTCATAGGACACCGGGAGAGAATTCAGCAACATATATGCTTGTTTTTCATCTTTTATCACTTCCTCCATATCAAGCAATTTGCAAACCAATTTATTAAAGTTGCTGATGTGAGCCTCCACATCTCCACCCTCTGTCATCTTGAAGTTATACCACTGCCGCTTCAGGTGTAGGAGATTTTCTGAGGATTTCTTCGCATAGACATCCTTTAACTTCGCCCACAAACCAGCCGCAGTTTTTTCCCTCATGACGTTGTAGAGAACCTCATCCGTGAGACATAAATAGATCGATGATAAAGCCTTCTTATCAAGAGTATTCCATTCATCATCTTTCATAGGGAACTTTCGCTCCTCAAGAGCACCATCCTCGCCTTGCTTGGTTAACAGGCTAATCATCTTAACCTTCCATAACTCAAAATTATTTTTTCCTGAGTACTTCTCAAACTCATACCTGGCACTCGCCATTATTACTAATCCCTCAGATTCAGATCTGTGCCCCAACTTTATCTCTGATACAAGTTGTTGAGGATTTTAAACCTGCGGAATCACACAGATCTAGATCTACGATAGCAATCCAATGGCACCAAGCACACAAAAGAACACAGATTTAACGTGGAAAACCCTTGCGGGAAAAAATCATGGCACAAAGCGACAGATCTCCACTATGAAGCATCAATTACAAAGAGAGAGGACTTACTCGATTCGAACAACCTCGAATCTCACCCTTGCTACACCCTTTAGAAACTCTAGAACCCCTTTAGAAAGCTTTTGTCATTACCTAGAAAAGCCCTAGGAACACCTATTTATAGTTTAGGCAACTTTCCTTTCGCATCCCGGTTACGAAAGGACTCAAATTCGCAGTTTCACGCAAAATCACGGAACAAACTGCGTAACCTCCGACCGGTCGTATCCCTCCTACGACCGGTCGTAGGAGAGCTACAACCGGTCGTACTACGACCAGTCCTAACTTTCCTACGACCAGTCCTAGATCCTAGAAAAAACAGCACAACTCGCTGGACTTCGAGTCGTGACAGGGCTCGAACTTACGACCGGTCGACACCTCCCACGACCGGTCGAGCAACATGAAAACTTGAACATTGAAGGCTTCTCCTCAACAGAATTTATCATCAATTTAAACTATTTCGTTCATATAACTAGAAGTAAGCCATGGTGCAAAAATCATGATGCCAATAGGATTATCCTAAACCTTTGAATGGAGCCAATTTGTTACAACCATTTGAGCCATAAATTACATGTTTAAAATCATCAAATTAAAATTTTACTTTAAAATCATAAAAAATACAAATTGGGCTTTATCTACCAGATGTTTCAAGATGACATATTGGACTTAGTTTCTTCAGTCAATCTTGACTATCCATTTTCATGCTATTGACCGGAAGCTTACAATCATCTCTGATTGGCATGATTTTTGCATCATGTGTTTCTCCTAGTTGTATGAATGAATGAATCATTTTGATCAACAATAGGTTATCCCATGCGACCTTTAAAAGGTTTGGGGACATTAATTGTTGACCTTCGCACAGGTGGGAATGTGAGAAACTGACTTGACTAAGTTAACTCAGTAGTTTTTATACATTTTGATCACTGACTTAAGTCTGATGGTTGACTAAGAAACTGCAACTACCAAATCATGGGCATTTATTGTGATAGATCATAAACGAAAATATTTACAGTGACTTTGTTTCTCATCTGGCCTATAAGTGGTTACTCATTAATGGACGGTTGAAATGACAACAGTTCAAATTCAGCGTACAAATTAATAAGAGATGAGGACATTCAATTTATCTGATTCTGAAACCTCTGAATACTGGGCTCAATTTGGACAGTTCAATGAGTTAATGTATGAGACTTATACAATTTCTGATGGATTGTTTTTCAAGCACCACATTATGCTATTTTATCACTATCTCATCTAGAGGTCATACAGAATGCTTTGGACAAGAGGTTATTCACTGTGGCTTGGGCTTTCGTTTTGTACAAGTGGGGCCCATAGTTCGGTTCGCACCATTGATGTAACATGACTCCACGTCGATGGCCAATAATATCGAACCGTTTGGATCACTAAACCATAGGCCCCACTGGTTCCCCACAGTATAGATACAATATAAATCTAGCTTAGAACACCCAGTGTTTTCCTATTGCATTTTTTTATATATAATTTTTTCATCCAACGGTCAGAATCACGTGCCATCACCAAGTACGTTGCGGCCCAGTACAAGGACAGAGGCACGGATCTTTTGAGAGTGGGAAGCATTGAGGAATCAGCACTGGTGAATGTATGGTTAGAAGTGAAGGCCCAGCATTTCAACCCACACATCCAAGCTATAATCAGCCAGATCGTCATTGCGCCTCTCTATGTTGAGACACCCAAAGATCAGGTGGTGGAGGAGAATGCAGAGAAGCTTGGGAAGGTGATGGACGTCTACGAAGAGAGGCTTTCGAAGAACAAGTACTTAGCTGGTGATTTCTACAGTTTAGCTGATTTGCACCACCTCCCATTTAGTTACTATCTCATGAAGACTCCCAAGGCTGATCTCTTCGACTCACGCCCGTGTAAAGGCCTGGTGGGACGACATTTCGTCGAGGCCCGCTTTTAAGAAAGTCGCTGAGGGCATGACAACCGTGTAAACACAAGTTATTGTTGTTGTTGTTGTTGTTGTTGTTGCATGTGAAGATAGGTTTTCTCTATAAAAGGTTGTTGTTGTTGCTACTGCTGCCGTTACAGAAATAAAAATACTTACTGTATTTAGGCCTTGATGGGCTCATCTGACTTATACCTATAACCCTATTTTAGATGGATTGGATTGCCTACGTGGAATTTTAAATTGGGTTGTGAATCTATTCCTTGAAACTGACTCCTAGTGAAAGAAATTCTATCCATAGGTGTCTGCGAAAACCATACCTATATAATTTAATTTTTGTGTTTGGATACTTGAAATAAATTGTTAGGGATCTTATATCATTTTAAAAAGAGTTCTGCTAGTAGCTCTCAAACCTTTAGATGGGGGTGACTTGAACCAATCATTCATTTATCCAACTAGAGCAAGCCATGGTGTATGAATCATGCCAATTAGATGATCCTAACTCTTTAAATGGCACTAATTTATTATAACTGTTTGTTGTTTATGAGCCATATATTATGGTTGGAATTATCAAATCAAGGTGTTACTTTAGAATCATAAGAAATATAAACTATGATATATTTAGTAAATGTTTCAAGATGATGATTGGATGTATTTTTTTCTTCAATTAATCTTGACTGTCCATTTTTATGATATTGATTAGAAGGTTAGGATCATCCAATTGGCATGATTTTTTCACAGTCACTTGCTGCTAATTGTAATAATGAATTTATGGTTTGGATCAACAGTAGGTTATCCACTGTGCCACTTGAAAGGTTCGGGGATAATGCTAATGTAGCAAAATCCTTTGCGTGGTAATCTATTTTTTAAGGAGATCGGAACCATCAACCGATAAAGTCTGAAGGTCATGCACTACCCGTACCCTTGCTAATCGGGTCCAAGTTGGGTCCTATAGTACCCATACGGGGCTAATTGGGTTCAGGTATTGCGGGTCTAGTTCCTTTCTTAGTTGGATCTATTTCTTGAAGACCCAGATCTAATTACCGGTTCAGATACCCATTAGGTCTTGGGACACAGGTTAAATAAGGTCATTTGCATCATTCAGCCCACTCGATGGATGAATTAGATCACACACACATGTGCCACTTTCACATGTGTGTGGTTTGCAAATGGACTTTATTACATGGGTCTGGGTTTAAAATTCTAATTTTGTTGTTAGAATCATCAAAACACGCACACAAAATAAAAACTATAAATGGACCCGACCTGATCCAACTTGACTTTAATTGGGTCCATGTAACGGCCTGACCCGAAGTGGACCTGACCTGGACCCATTAAAATTGTCTGGGGTACATTGGGTATCCGCCACAAATAGGCCTATCCACTACAAAGCTTTGTAGGTGTCTTACAACATCCAATCCAATCCATCCATCTTGTGCATCCCCTCAGGTTCTTTTTTATTACTGAGAATCAGGCCGGTCCATCACACAGGTAGGCACACCATTGCAACAGTTGAGATGGGAAACCCACAATTAAAAACCTCTTAGATTATGTGTGGGGCTTCTTTCAAAAGATGCACCCACCAAGATGACACGCTGAAAATTGGTCCGATCCAGAACTCAGGCATGCCACAGCACATAATTTTATGTGGTGTGGCCCACCTAAATTTTGTGTCAGCCTGATTTTTGAGGTCCAAGGAGGAAATTAAGAGGGACAGGTAATGGATGGATTGGATGTCATGAAAACATTGTCTTGGGCCTGGGCCAGTGACTATTTAGAAATTGGGCCTCCATCAGTGGTCAAAGCCCATTTGCTTCCTAATCTGTAACTATGGCCGGTGACATGGACTCGGTAGATATGGGATTCAGAGGAAATAGAAATTCAAGAGTAACAGTCAAAATCTCTCATTGTAGCATGTTTGTGGAAAAATCTGAGCCATTCGTTTAGTGTGTCCTAGCATGTATTTTCCATGGCCCAAGAATAAGGTCAGTTCAGTTATCAGGTGGGCCACATGAGTAACGGAAAAATGGGCAGTTAAAGATTCACCAGTTCTTCATCTCCAACCTTTAACTTGTACGGCTCACCCAATGGTAGGACTCGAGCCAAAGGAAAATAGACGGTAGGACCCACCTGATGAATATCACGGATATCCAAGCCGAACCATGCTCATGCACCTGAAAATGAAGTATATGCCCACATCCTGGGCTCGAGGATCATAGATCCCCACCGTTAAAAAAGTAACGGCAGGCAACAATTCATACCAAACGATGGAGCGGTCCATTAATATGATAAGCTGAACACGAGTTGGACCAGGTCGATCTTGGCACAGCTCAACTCAGCTCGGTTCAGTCTGCATTCAGCAGCTCGGCCAGTTCGAGCCGAGTTCAAGCCTGTACCACATATTCCAAACACATGGACTGCACCTTCAATTTCTTACGGTAAGTAAAACATATGAAGTACATCTTCAATTTCTCACCGTAAGCAAAACAACAGTGGTTGCTTTATAGGTATTTCATTGAACACTTAATAGGCACCATTAAAATTAAGGTACGATGATAACTTTATTATGTAAAATTATTATTTTTTTTATAGTGATTTGTTTAGTATTCATGCCTTCCTTGCCACTAACAAATCCTGCAGAAAATGTATGCACCCAAAACAATATTTCATTGAGTCATTTCATCAAACACTTAGTAAGCAATGTCAAAATCAAAATAACCAAGTCACCCAACTGATTTGATCCAAGATTTGAGTCAAGGCTTGATTCTAGCCTAGACAAGCTCAAATTTGACTCGAATTTTTTTCGAGCTCCAAAAATCAGCTCAACTTGGCTCATCTCAGTACCGAACCGGGATGAATCAAGCTTTTTTGAATCGAATCAAATTGAGTCAAGCAAATTAACAGAGCTAACTCGTTCGTGTACAGCTCTAAAAATAAATGCTTAGGATATTCCTGCTGGTGAGACTTTTGCAACGTGGATCATCCGCGGCGGTGTATTTAGATAGTTAGATGAATGGTTCTAAACGCCGAGAGTGGATGAATGTACAGTGAGGCACTCAATCTAGCCACTGAATCTGTGAATCCCGACCATCCATGTAAGGGGCCTTATGTTAATTAATATGGGGCACCTCGCTGTTGTGGTGAACATGAAACGTCTGTCTTCTGGGCCCTCGCTACAAATTTCCAGAAGTTGAAAATCAAACTGAACGGTATCTCATCCATGGCCTCCAAATGGATGATCAGATGAAAATGGATTCAATAAGAGAAATTAATAACTGGTGTTCACACTTGTCTTTTGACATCTATATGGACCAATGAAATACTGTAACACATTGATATTTTATATGAATGATGAGCGAAATCTCACTTTGCATCCCACATAAAAACTTGTTAAGATAAAAAGTCTATTGTGATCCGCAATCCGGATGCACTCAATAAGGCCGTCGCATGTAATCTTGAAAAATGAGGAATTTCCCACATGTGATTAGTGCTTTCCAGAAGTCAGATCAAATGCTAGCAAGGATACCAACTTCTCACATGAGGGAGAGCTCAAGGCACTAGTTGAGCTATCACACACAACTTCTCACAACGCAAAGTTATTTTATCTTAATTTTAGATTTAGATTTCTCTACTTTTGTCATTGTAAATAATCGCGACCTACTATCGTTGCATCCTCAATCAACCGAGTCCATACTTGAAAATCACATCCTAGTCACATCATGCAACCATTCACTTCAATTGTTTGTCCATATAAGTGATCACAAGTATTTATTTATTTTATTTTTTTTGCCAAATATACTAAACTTTATTATAAATTAATAAAATTTACGATTTAACCTTTAATTTTTAGAAAAATGGTAATATAAGGTCAACCTCATGGGAACTTCTCATGAGGTCGAGTTGTGTAGGCTCTACCATGATGTGTGTCAAACATCAACACCATGAATTTGATGGGTCCCCTTTAGGTTATCGAATATCCCAAAAATCAGTTGTATATAGAACTCAGGTGGGCCATACCATCTAAAACCATGTGAAGACATGCCTAAAACATATTAAAGTATTTAGTTGGGCCCACCTAAGTTTTGGATGCAGTCTAAACTTGGTTTGACCCCTCATCCAAGTAGGACACACACAATGAATGGTTTCGATTTATGAACCACATCTCGGTGGGCCCAATAAATGGTGATAATGAAAGGGTAACCCCTGATGTGGTCCTATTGAGTCATGGATTAACAATTTTAAGCCCGTGGCCCACCATGGAATGGTGCATCTCACCAATGGGGTAGATGTTTGACACACATCATGGTGGTACCCACATAACTTGACCTCATAGTACCATTTCCCGAGTTTTTAATTCCTCTTATCCATTATCATATTAGTGAGAAACATAAGGCACACAAATCACCATTTAAAAGAAGGTCCTTAAGACAAAAAATCACAGTCAGAGTGACTGATCCTCCCTTTCTAAATCATTTACATTAGTGTATGGATAGTCAAGTTAGCCTCAATGGATTTGATCCTGTGGTTAATCTTGCAACTACAATAGTAATGGTTCAATCAAATTCAAGTCAAGTGCACCAGCACTATTCTCAGATGAACTATTAACACATGTAACCCGTGTTTGATTGAATAGCAAGTATTGCGACCATCCCTTAATGCGATCTTCAATTAATGGTCAGACCCAAACTAAATTCAGTAGATGGACAGATGATATCCACCTCCCAATACCCCATGTGTTAGGATTTGGGTGAGGAACTTTTATTCTTGATCCAGCCCGCCATATCAGAGTTAGCCTTGTGGTTCAATACACCCTTGTGGACGGCCCCTAGTGGTAAACTGGCAGTTAGCTGAGATAATGAACTCGATCCTCCTACAAATCCCACACATATCTACATGTGTTGGTTACGTGGAGCCTACAACCCAATTCATTTATCCAAAGCGAGACCATTTTTGTGTTGGTTACGTGGAGCCTACAACCCAATTCATTTATCCAAAGCGAGACCATTTTTCAATGATCCAAACCGTTTACATGTTTTGGGCAGTATTCCATCCACGACAGGGACTTAGATTATGTAGTGTAACACAAACCCTACCTTGCCACTGGAAACGGTCAGCGGGCTCAGTATTATGCATGTGTTTTGTCCATGTCTTCTATCTATTTTGCCAGCTTGTTTTAGGGCATGACCCGAAAAAAAATGAGGCAGATCTAAATATCGGGTGAACTACATTACAAACTGTGTTTCTGATAGCGCGGTCCACCTAACATTTGAATCAGACTCATTTTTGGGCCTAAAATGAGCTGGAAAAATGGTTGGACAATGCGGATAAAACACTAACATTGTGATGGGCCACAAAACAATTCCAACCACACACCCTATGGACATGCTGTGTGCTACACAAGCCATCCGAGTTCCCCATGATTTGTACACACCGATTGAACTAGGACAATTAGATACATTTTGTTTGAAGGAATTGTTTCATTTTCAACCTGCCAATAAATAGCCACTGATCCAATCAAATCATTAATTGGGCCACGTTTGTAATAATTTAAAAATACTTGTCAATTTTCATTGGATTGCATACTTAGTAAACTTAGTTGGGCCCACCTTGAATGTATGTGGTCTATCCATCCTGTCCATCCATTTTTCCATCTAATTTAAGGAGTTGATCCCAAAACGGAAGCATATCTAAAGATCAAGTGGATCATACCACTGGAAACAGTGGGGATAATGATTTCCACCTTTAAAACCTTTCTAGGCCCTCACAATGATGTTTATTTGCCATTCAACTTATTTATAAGATCATACAAATATGGATGAAGGGAAAACACAAATCTAAGCTTGATCTAAAACTTATGTGGCCCCCAAAAGATTTTCAATGGTAGACGTTTAATTTAACTCTTTCCTATGGTGGAGTACATTTAAACATTTTATATGCTTTATTTTTGGGCTCTAACCCTAAAACTATCTAGTAAAATGGATGAAAGGAACATATAAAATACATAGATCACGATGGACCTCACAAGTACGCTAAGCTTAGTGAGTTACTCACCTTGACCATCCTCTTCTAATTTATCATGTATGAACGATATCCTAAAAGAAGAAATATTATAGGCCGGTTTGATTTTCATGATACAGGTAAATCTAGGTAAATAAGTAATTATTATGTTTTCACCTTATTTGAAAATGTGAGAGTAATTTCACCTCGAAAATTGATACAAAAGTGTTAACTTATTAGAACATTTCGAGGCAAGAGCCGAAAAATGAGGCAGATCCAACACTCAAATGACCCACATGAAAGGAAACAATGGCTTTAATTCTTCTACCGTTGAAAATTGTTTCCTTTATTAGGCCCACATCGAGGTTTTTTCATCATCTAAACCATTTATAGGGTCACACAAACATGGATAAGGTGAAAACACAAATATCAACTTGATTTTAAACTTTTAAAGGCCTAAAAAAGATTTTAAAGATAAGCATTCAATTTTACCTGAGCTGTGGATCTACCTCATTTTTGTGGTTGCGCCATAAATTCAGCTGGAATAACAAATGAGCAGTGTGGGTAAGTCGCATACTTCACAATGGCCCCACATTAATTTTGTAAATTTTTCAATTTAAGCATTAAAAGAATAAATTGTCACATCTATATTAAAAAAAGATATGTTAATTATTTAGATAAATAATGATTGCCCATTTACATTATCATTACAGTTGAGCCTGACAATCAAACAGGCCCTTAATCGTACTTATTTCAAACTTCCAGCCGAAAGCCCTTTTCAGCTCGACTTGGGCTTTCGCCCTTCTGAGATGTCGATTAGGTTCAGGACTTAAAAGTGATCAAATCTGGGCTCGGCCAAACCCGACCTAACCCTAGCCTGGCCCAATCTCAGCTCTACTTCTCTCCTCCCACCAAAACTCCTCAAAACCCTGTAAAACCCTAAAAATAAAAACAGTGTGGGAGAGAAAATGAGACCTCTCGATGAGAAAGAAACGACGGCAGTTTTCGAGAAGCTATTCAAATTTACAGGGACGAATCTAAAGCACATCGTCGAGCGCCCTTCTCTCGAGGGTCCTGGCGCCTCTCGTTACTGCTTCCGCCTCCACAAGAACCGCGTCTCCTACGTCAGCGATTCACTCCTCAAGCGCGCCACCAACATTGCTCGCGACCGCCTCGTCTCTCTCGGCACCTGCATCGGAAAGTTCACCAAGACCGGCAGCTTCCGCCTCACCATCCAATCCCTCGATCTCATCGCCGCCCATTCCAAACACAAGGTCTGGCTCAAGCCCACCTCCGAGATGTCATTCCTCTACGGCAACCATGTCCTCAAGAGCGGCCTCGGCCGCATCACCGAGAACACCTCCTCCGGCGACGGCGTCGTCGTCTTCTCCATGTCTGACGTTCCTCTTGGCTTTGGCGTCGCCGCCAAGTCCACGCAAGACTGCAGGAAGCTCGATCCGAATGGAATTGTCGTGCTTCACCAGGCAGACATTGGGGAGTATCTGAGGACTGAGGACGATCTCTGATGTGAGAAATGAGGAGTCTTTCTCGCCTTTTTTTTTTCTGCTCTTTCACTGTTTCTTTTAAGTTGGTTTTCGTAATAGGGATTGATGGATCAGATTTTGAGGTCTTAAATGGTAGCCCTTCCTGCTTTTGTAAGTGGGTTTTACTTGATTTTGAATTTGATAGATATATGATTGATGTTTAAGGTGTTTGGCTTCTTCAATCTCATTGTCTGATATTGTTTCGCCATTTCTCTAAGTGGGTTTTGGTAATTGGGATTGATGGATTGAGGTCTTAGCATTTCAAGCTTTTTGTAAGTAGTTTTTGTTTGTTTTCAATAGATATGAGATTGATTTTTAAAGTGTTTGGCTTCTTCTATATCATTGTCTGATTTTCTTTCACTGATGTTAGCAATGATGATGTGCCCCACTTTGAATTGCCCTTGGCCTGTTTACCCTCTGATAGGAATAGTTGAATCAAGAGAATGTAAATCAAGACAGGTAGGCAGTTTACATTCAGTGGTGCAAAATCTATTTGTTGGATGGGAAAGGGTCATCTTATCAGAGAAAATTTTTGTGCCATGGTCAATTAAAGGTGGGAACCACCAGGTAGACTGTCCATCCGCCCACTGCATGGGAATCAAATCATATTATAAGGACCGTTCCTTATTGTGGTATGATACTGGTTACTTCATTGGATGTCTATAGTATGTTTCAAGAGCATGCCTCTTATATATTAGTTTGTCTTTGGACGAATGACAATTTTCACATTCAATGGCCTAATAATCATTGGTTGGATGATAACGAACTTTCAGTCGGGGCAAATTATGGGCCACCATGGGCCAGGTGGGCAGTCCAGATTGATGGACTCTGTATCTATCTGCTACATGTATTGCAACAAGCCTTCCTTGTTGTCATGATTTCATACTAGCTAATCGCCACTTCTCTAAACTTCAATAATATATTTCAGCACATGTTTCTATATGTAATCTTATCTCTCTACATAACTTTCAATTATAATTGCAGTTTTTACCTTTTGTCCTTTTCAATCTATTTCTTGCATGATCTGTGCTAATGCGATTTAGGAAACCACTCGGTCCCATGATCCTTTTTGGAGAAGTGTAGAGTTGTTGCAGCAGGTCCAAACACTAAGTCCCCATGAGTTGATTAGAATGGTGGGTAGCTTACAGTCCTTGTATTTCTCTTCGTTTTGAAGGTTGAACTCTGAATTTTTGGGGGAGAATGGCTACCGAACAATGTCATTGTTCATGGAATGAATTGTAATGGCCATTGGATTACAAGAATCAATTAATAGTTTGCAGTCAGTACTCGTTACTTCGCCGAAAGTGAGTTCTTTTGTAAAACCACATTGAACAATGAAACCAAAGAAAGATTAGGTCCCACTTGAACTTAATCTCAAAACAATTGAAAGAAAACCAATGCTAGGCTGTAGGGGTTGCTTCTGCTTTGAACCTAGCATCAATGATTTGAAGCCTGGAGTGGATACTCATCCGTTTTCGTCAGCAGTTTTGTGTCCGTTCTACCATCCAACTAGGTTGGCCGGTGATATCCATCTGGAATATAGAAGTGTAACAAATAGGCATTTACACATGCACATTCACACACATGTTCACTCCCCAAGTGCAGGGTTGTGATGTAGTAATAAACTCGGTAAGATCGAGGTCGAATCCCAAGGGACTGAAACCTATACATTATCTGAAACTAACTAGAACTAGAAATAGAATGAGATGAAATCTGAATCAAATAGAATTTAAGGAATAATTGTAAAATTATTATCTAAAACTTAGGAGAAATCAGGGATTCAGAGGATCCACTTGTAGAGATCAGGGAGATCTTTTGCCAGCTTCAAGAATCATTGAATTTAACTGAACTGCCATTGATATAGTTTTCAATAGATGAAAGGTATATGAATTAGAATGGATTCCATCACCAAACCATGCCCAAGAGACAAAGCAAACAACAGAATTAAACTAATTACCAACCAATCAACATGCTATGAAGGTGAGGAAGGGTACTGTCATCCGACCATGCCTAGGAGACTATGGTGAACAACGGGGCTTCCTGATGTCATAAACATAAAAAGAGAAGGAACATGCTCGAAGCCATCGTAGACCCATTGTAATTTCAGTCACAACAGACTATTAAAAACTAAAAACATTCCCTTAAAATCAAACTAAAATCAACATCATTCAGTCTTAAATAAATTGCACAAGCAACAAATCTCCCATCACGCTACAAGCTTCACATGATCAAGTAAAAAGCTCTAAACAAATTCATAAGAAAAGGAAGAAAATATAGAAGAAGAAAGAAAATTGGAGCCGTCTACACCTTCTCTCTTTCTTGTACTCTCTCACGTGCCAATCCCTACTACTCTCTGCTGTGGTCGGCTAGGTTTTTTTATAAGGTGCCGTGCACCTTCCAGAATGCTCTGCATAAACTTGTATTATGCACTCTGTTTATGCACTGCGTTTCCCTTATGCAGTGAATTTCATAAATTTCTTGCGTGGAGAATGGAATCGTCACGGCTGTCATGAAATCCTCCTAATCTAACTGCTTGGTTGGATTCGGGATCCCTTAAGAAGTAACTTGGACTGTCTCGATCATGCTGATGAATTCGAGTGTGATCACAGAACGACTTAGATTGCCGATTTCCTCAAGAACCGCTTTCCCTTGCGCCCATTGTTGCACGTGCCACCTTTTGCATTGACTTCTCCAAAGCATGTCGTTTTTGCTTGAATGATGCCCCGAGCAAGATGGACGGCCCAGATCAACCACCGGAGATCCGGATGGTGGCCCACCAGGTTCGTCCGCAAGCCCTGTTGCGAACAGAGCTTTCGTTTTTCTCCCTATGATGGTCAGTGGGCCCCACATTGATGCTTACGAAGAAATCCATGCCGTCCAATGGGTTCCCCACAGAAAACCATTTGGGAATACCCATTCCTGTTTGATTTCGGTGTGACACGCGATATCTTTCACTCCACCGTCCATCATACGTTGCAATTGCATCCGAGCGTGTCAACATGCATGGGTCCCAGAAAACACATGGTGTACGGTCGGTTTTTCCTCCCAAGAATAATGAATGGACCCGATTGTGTATACGATGGACGGTGTGGGCCCAATTCGTGGTTCAGTGAACGCACGTCCGTTCTTCTGGCGGAAAACAGAATTTCGCTGTGGTTTTTAGAAAACAATGAATCAACGCAATGGTTGACCGCATCTTGGACCAGTGCACGTCCAATGCATGGATACTTTCTGTACACGCAGTGTTCGTGTGGGGACCATCATGATGTACTCGAGAAATCCGCTCCATCCATCCGTTTTGTCATATCATTTAAACTGTGGGGACCGAAGATGAAGCATATCCAGACAGCAGGTGGGCCCAGAATCATGATTCTGAGGGCTGATCTATCCATTAGGCCACTTTCACCAGGATCCAATGGCCAAAATTCGACGTGTACGGTTACTTTATGGTCTTCAAGCCATGTATGTAGTTTCAAGCCGAACTGATGGTGGGAATCCCGTGATCTTGCATTCTGGATGATTTTTGGGTCACTTGAACTTCAGTTTCTCGATTTTCTCGGATCTCTGGCATGTAATTCCGTCAATCTTGGTCCCCTGGAGTCTGTCCCTTACCTTTGGTGTCATCAGAGTGTTAAATGCATGCTTTAAGCACCCTTTTTCAATCCAAGCTCCTAAACTCATCCTGCAACACAAACACATTTAAAATAGGCCGTTAAATAGTATTATGTTCGTAATTTTGAGAAATAACTGGGGTCTAATATGCAATATTTGACCCTCAACAACACGCACGCACAAACACCCGTAGGATGGTGGATTGGATGTTTGCTTCTGAGCAGAAGTCACACTTCCAATCCCCACATAGCACATCTATTATTTTATCCATATAAAAAATGAAACATCACATCCAAACAGACTAAATGCTTGAACCATCCAGTTAAACCAGTTGACCAGATGGTTAGAACTGTTTCTTGCTAATAACTGCTTTATACATGACCTAACACAGTTTGTGGCTGGTTCTTGTCCATCGGTCTAATCTGGTCTGTGTTTCAGAAAACTGCTTCCACTCCCAATCCTGCTTTTTAGGCTTTTACACTCATTAACATTTTGAATAGATTCCTCAAGGATCCAGCACCTGAATCCCCACTCCATTGAAGCTTTGTGCAAGGCTTTTAGTGCTGCCTGTTTTGGCATGACCATTGCAATTCCTGTAGTCTGAAATGACAAATTGAAATCTGGAGGATTTGTTTGAACATTTGTGAGTTATTCCGTTATCACAGACGTTGGCATGGAAGAATCTTGTCCACCCATCAAAAACTCCCCTTCAAAGCATAGATCTATAAAGCATTGTGGTGGTGTCGAAGGTCTCTTCCACATTCGTAAGAGTATTGTTTCATGATTTTAGAAAATTCTACTGATGTAGAATTCCTAAACTCAATGGATTAATTTTCTATCCCCCCATGCTAATAGAGACTTTTCCTACGGGAGTTTGCAAAACTATTGAGATTGAGTTTGAGTGGGACATGATTTTTCTTTGGTTTTTCCATTCAATATGGTTTGTTTAGCATCTTTTGCATGGTAAATTGGGTGTGAATTTTTATTTACTAGCTTCATTTTCAGATGTTATTCTCTTCATTCTGATAAGAGCAGAAATTATGGAGTCTGTTTGGTTCATTTTTCATGTCTGCAACTAGAGCCGGGGCACAGGACGACTCGATTCGACTCATCCAACTCGTTCAAACTCGACTCGATCCGAACCGAATGGATGAGTCGGTCCGAACTGAGTAGGCTTCGCCGAATCAGAACTCTAACCGAGTCTAGTCCGAGTTACCTAGTAACTTGACCCGAAACTCGATCCAGTTAGACTGGACTCGATTCGAAACCCGACTCAACTTGGATTCGTGTATATATATAATAAAAAACCCTAATTTCTAAGTATCTCTAACCCTTCCTGCCACACCCGACCCTGACCCGATCCCAAAATCTCTCCCTTCCTCCCTCATCCTCCTCTTCCAAGCTCGATGGCCTCTCTCTCTCTCTCTCTCTCTCTCTCTCTCTCTCTCTTTCTCTCCCCCTCTCTCTCTCTCCCCTATTCGGTGCCAACTCAACCGACTTGGTACTTTTGGCCGGGTCGGACTTAGTCTGGATTAGTCCAAGCTAGACTCGGACTTCAAATTGGGTTTGGCATGCTGGACTCGGTACCGAGTCAGGTCAAGTTTGGGTCAGGTCTATTTCAAAACCGGATCGAATCAGGTCAGCCCAAACTCGATCCAACTCGACTCAATGCCCAGTTCTATTTGCAACAGATGTACGATAGAACACAGCGGTTTCACCAATTCATTCTGCAAGCTGCATATCGGAGTTTGTGAATGTATGTATTTTGAAACAAACGGCTAACAATTTTCAATCTACTGGTACTACAAGAAAATAGGCCTTTAGCCACAATTTTTTTTAGCCTCGGTTGGAAAAATGGAGGCTAAATTTGTTTTTTAGCCTCAGTTGCTAAGGAACTGAGGCTAAAAGTCTACTTTTTATCCTCAGTTGCATAGGAATCGAGGCGAAAAGTCTACATTTTAGCCTCAGTTGCATAGGAACCGAAGCGAAAAGTCTACTTTTTAGCCTCAGTTGCATAGGAACTGAAGCGAAAAGTCTACTTTTTAGCCTCAATCGCATAGGAACCCAGGCCAAAAGTCTACTTTTAGCCTAGGTTGCATAAGAACCGAGGCCAAAAGTCTACTTTTTAGCCTCGGTTGCATAGGAACCGAGGCCAAAAGTCTACTATTTTGACTCAGTTGCATAGGAACCGAGGTCAAAGTCTACTTTTTAGCCTCAGTTGCATAGGAACCGATGCGAAAAGTCTACTTTTTTTATCCTCAGTTGCATAGGAATCGATGCCAAAAGTCTACTTTTTAGCCTCAGTCGCATAAGAACCGAGGCCAAAAGTCTACTTTTTAGCCTCAGTTGCATAAGAACCGAGGCCAAAAGTATACTTTTTAGCCTCAGTTGCATCGGAACCGAGGCCAAAAGTCTAATTTTTATCCTTATTTGCATAGGAACCGAGGCCAAAAGTCTACTTTTTAGCCTTAGTTGCATAGGAACCGAGGCAAAAAGTCTACTCTTTTATCCTCAGTTGCATAGGAATCGATGCCAAAAGTCTACTTTTTAGCTTCAGTCACATAAGAATTGAGGCCAAAAATCTACTTTTTAGCCTCAGTTGCATAAGAACCAAGGCCAAAAATATACTTTTTAGCCTCAGTTGCATCGGAACCGAGGCCAAAAGTCTAATCTTTATCCTCATTTGCATAGGAACCGAGGCCAAAAGTCTACTTTTTAGCCTCAGTTGCATAGGGACCGAGGCCAAAAGTCTACTTTTTAGCCTCAGCTGCATAGGAACCGAGGCCAAAAGTCTACTTTTTAGCCTCAGCTGCATAGGAACTGATGCCAAAACTTTACTATTTTTCCTCGCTTGCATAGGAACAAAGGCCAAAAGTCTACTATTTTGCCTCAGTTGCATAGGAACCGAGGCTAAAAGTCTATTATTTTGCCTCAGTTGCATAGGAACCGAGGCTAAAAGGCTACTTTTTAGCCTTAGTTGCATAGTTCCCTTTGATGTGGTCCACCTATGCATCACATCCAGATTTGTCGATCTGGGCCTAAATGAGGTGGCTCATATAATGGATGGTGGAGATGGAAACAGATTGGCTACTTAAAGATCCTGTCCGTTCCCAGCTGGAGATAGAAACGGATTGGCTACTCCCCAGCACGAGCCTGGTGGTTGGTGCCACTATACCAAATTTTTAAATTTGGAATAGTTACATTTTTGGTTTGGGAACTGTTTTAAGACGAACGGTTATAAACCATTCTAAATTTAGAAAAATGGATGGTGCGGATTTCTCACCTCTCATATGCCCCACTTGAGTTCTAGATCCACTTCAATTTTGGTCTCATGTCCTAAAATGATATATCAAAACGGATAATTGGTCTGGATTTCTCACAAAAATTACAGTGGGCCCCACCTAGCATCCTAGCGTGTGGACCACAAAGCATCATGGTGGGCCTTAGGATGGTTTTAACGGTGGGCATCAATCTTCCTGCTATTTTCTGTGGTGGGGTCCACTAAAGCTTTGGATCTGCCTCATTCTTTGGTTCATGGCATGAAATAATATCTCCAAATGGTGGACGTTGTGGATACAACACATACATCATAATGGGGTCCACAGAACTTGGTGACGTCAGTTCAGTAGCGAGTCTCGCTACTTAACCTGTTAAGTATCTAATCCGCGTCTTCTCTCGCCCAAACCCTCATCTCTTCTCCCTTCGTCTGCGCCCCAAACCCTCAAACCCTCATCTCTCTCTCTTTCTCAATGGCTTTCTTTGTAAGCTCGCGCCAATCCCTCCTCCCTTCCTATCTCTACTCATCTCCTTCATCCCAAGCCTCTCTCTCAATGGCTTTCTTTGTAAGCTCTCGCCAATCCCTCCTCCCTTCCTATCTCTACTCATCTCCTTCATCCCAAGCCATAGATTTGCAGAACTTCCTCCACAGAAACCCTACCTTCACGCCGTCTCCATCTCAACCTCTTAAGTATCTAATCCGCGTCTTCTCTCGCCCAAACCCTCATCTCTTCTCCCTTTGTCTGCGCCCCAAAGCCCCAAACCCTCATCTCTCTCTCTCTCAATGGCTTTCTTTGTAAGCTCTCGCCAATCCCTCCTCCCTTCCTATCTCTACTCATCTCCTTCATCCCAAGCCATAGATTTGCAGAAATTCCTCCACAGAAACCCTAGCTTCACACCGTCTCCATCTCCATCTCCCGCAAATGGAGTTTCCAAGGGCTTCATCGTTCCAGCGTGTAGTGAGCTTGACAAGATCGAGATGTATTGACCGGCTTTCTACGCTGCCTACGCCTTCGGTGGCATCCTAAGCTACGGCCTTAAGGCGTCCTAAGCTACGGCCTTACTCACATGGCCATCACACATGGCCATCACACTTGTCGATCTTGTCAATTGTAATATGCAGGTTTTCTTTCGTTGCTTTAGTGTTTTGATTTTGGCTCTGAAGCTTCAATTTCATCTCTCTTGGGTTGCTTGCTTGGATGTGCTGTTTCTGTGTAATTTGTGGTAAGATCTGTTTGGATCTTCAATCTCTAAATTTCTAGGTTTATTATTATTATTTTGTTGATTTGGTCTTTATTAGGGTTTGATTTCTTCATTTCTAGGTTTTTAACTACCACTTGATGGATTAGAGCGTTGGTTTATAAATATCATGATTTCCTTCTTATTGTATATTTTGGGTTTTTAATCTTGGATAGTAAATTAGATTGATCCTGGTTTTTGATCCACTTCCATCAACTTCACTGTTGCCTGTTAGTTGTTAGAGGTTTGGAGAAGGGGAGTAGCAGCCATGTCCTCTCTCTCTCTCTCTCTCTCTCTCTCTCTCTCTCTCTCTCTCTCTCTCTCTCTCTCCCCCCTTACATCCCTGGATGTGTTGGGCTCAATGGGGCCCACATGATTACTGATCCGATTATCAGAACCGTCAAACTTCTGATTGGATGTGTTATGGAATACCTTGGTATTTGGTGAGTAAATGACTTACAGTGAAACAAACTTCTGATTGGATGTGCATATGTTTGTGGTTGCATACTACCATGCAATATATTTATGGTTTCATCCTATCATGTCTTGTGAAATTGGCACTTGTGCTTGCATGTGGATGGCCAGGCTCTAAACTAAGATAATAATATTTTCTCAATGATTATTGCATTTATGATCCAAAGATGGAAATTTTCGACTGAGAGAAAAATTGGCGATTTTACCCAATTATTTTGCACCCTAGCTAAGGTCTTAGGATGAACTCTTAGTTCAAAGGAATTTGATTCCCTTAGACTTCTCAATTTTCACTAAGTCAGCCCCATTTCTTTTAGAAGAGATCCAAGTGCTTTCTCTTGCTGGTGGCTATTCTTTGGTGTGTGTGGGTGGAAAGGAATAACTGCTGCTTTGGAAATATAAGCAACTCGACTTCTGGGGTTGTTTGTAGGGTTAACTTATATTTGAGGGATTGCTTGCCTTAATGGCTACTGTAATTTTCTTTTTCTGGTTGTTTCTATTGTATTTCTTTCCCTTTTTTTTTTTCCTTTTCTTTTGGCCTCTTGGCCTTGAATAAATCAGTATCTTAAAAAAATAAATTAAAAAGCCAGCCAAATGGGCCCCCATGGACATTCATCACTCTATTTCTAGCATTCTGTGTTCCTCTACCTAAGCCTCCTACGAACTTTCCTTAGAAGTGACCCTGTTGGTCGAAGGCCAGCTATAAAAATGTTCATGTCATGAACATGCCCAGGTTGTGCTAGTTAAAATTATTAGTAGTTTACTATCAGCCGACTCTCGATCCTAGCACATTTACAAGTCACATCAAAGCATACAACTGGTGGAGACGTGTGAAACTGGTAGCCCTGTACATGAATCTTCTAGGTTTCTCCCTTCATAAGAAAAATCCATGCCCTGCGATGGAGGTATGCTCTGGCACATATTGACATTACATGGAGCTTAGGAAATGGGCCTCTAGCAGTCAGTCTTCCAATACTTGATGCCTCTCATCCCAAGGAGATGTGCCTCACGTGAATGCATGTGTACATTTCGATGTGCTTTATCCTTGAAATAAATAGTGAAATCTGCATGCTTATGTCGACCATTTAACCTTAAGCCACATCAACTTTAATGACTACTTTAATTCTTAGTAACCCTTCGACTTCTGAAATTAATTATTGCTTTGTTAGAACAAAATGAAAGTAATTTGGGAATGCATTGATTTGAGAACTTAGAGCATCTGAATAAAAGAAATCCTGTTACATGTGTATTTATATCTTTGTGATACTGAATTTATGTTTTCTTTACCATTTGAGAGTACATTAAATACAAACCTTAGGGCTTATTTTTCAAGTACATGGAGTTTGGATAGTATGTGAAACAATTGATATAGACCAAATCAGTTGTAATCCCCAATAGATCGACTTAGAGAATAATGGAGAACTTCCCCAAAAGTATTGCTATTTATCAGGCTTGAACACAATATCCATTAATCAATACAAAGTCCCTACACCTACAATTTATTTATTTATTTATTCTTATAAGGTATACCTAGTAAGAATATTATCTTCCATTTCCACTTTGTCATTCCTTTAGTTTTATTCTGTTAGTACTGCTAATTAGCCTAGTGTGATTTTCTTCTAATCCATTGATATAATCTCTTTTTAAAATTTCTCAGTTATAGATCTTGATTTACCCTGCCATATTTTGAACATGCACTTAGGGCCCGTTTGTTTTTTCAAAGAAATGGTAAATACACGGTAAACGGTAATTCCTCCTGTTTCACGTGTTTGAAAATTTATAGGAAATCGTGTCTGTGAAATTGGTTCAAAAGAGGTAACTTTAATTTTTGAATGCATGATAATGCATATGATATATCCATTCCATCCATTTGTTTTACTACAATATTTTGAAGCAGGAGACAAAAAATAAAGTAGATCCAATACTCAAGTGGCCCACGTCAAAAGAAACAGTGGCCCTACAAAGTTTTTAATGGTCAGTATTCAATTTCCTTGTTCGTATGATGTGGTCGACTTGAGTTTTGGATATGCCTCATTTTTTTACTCATGCTATATATTCAACTGAAATAATGGTTGAATGGTGTGGATAAGAAAATGAATCACAGTGGAACCCACAGATATTTTGCAATATTCTTGATTTTTGTGTCAAAAAGTAAGCAGTCATATCAGGTATCATATAAATGCACAGGGAAATAATCATTATTTTTTTACACGGTATTTACCATTTCACCCGAAATCAAACATGCCCTTAGATACAACAACTCCACTAGATATTGAAAGCATAACAATGAACTCGTATGGATGATGATGAACTTTTAGGTTTCTTGGCAGTTCCTAGAAAGGGCCTGATGAATTTTATAATTTACTTCTCATACTAACCTTTTTCTCTTTTTTTTTAATTCCTTTTCTTTGAATTTGTATGCTCTTGAGAATGTTTAAATAATCAATCATATACTGTTTTTTCATTGAAAATGGCCATTTCCTACTCCCCATCTCTTGATGTATGGAGTGTCACACTCCAGTAGAACATCAAATAACATTCCTTTTTATGGTTGTTCCTCCACTCTCTCCCATGTCTTCTTGCAGAGTGCTTTGCCAATCAGGTGTGTTACACATGCATATATACCTGCCGCTTTAAAGTAACAACTACAGGTAATAATAGACGAGAGATCCACTTTTCTTACATTAATCGCAATGAAGAAGTTGTCAATGCATTCCAGGTGTGGGAACCAAGCTAATCATCAAGTGGGCTCAATCATGTCCACACACTTTCAATTAATTGGATGTATGAACTTTTTAGCCATCCATTCTCTTCATGTGCTATGTTATTCCCAATTGATGAGTGGGTCGGTCTGTTTTTGCAAGGGAATCTCACCAGTTGGGTCCCAGCTAAGGAACCGCTGGGATCATCCTGGCATGTGTACCTGCGGATAGATTAGCTTACCTCTGATACAAAACCATCCAACATCAATGTCAAACCACTTAATCTTTGTTACATGAATGTCTTCCATTTCACCAGCATACCGCACTACACAAGAAAAATTACATTGTAGAGCTGATGCAACATTTAAGAAAAAGAAGAAGAAGAAGTGTCCTGATAGGCCAAGTTTGTGCATGTGGGGTTCAGTGTTCATTGATCTGATGAACCACACGTTGAATGGTTGACAACAAAAAATATCTTTGCTATTGTGAGGTCCAGGCCATCCAATCCTTGGCCTCATTTTTCTCTCTACTTTTTTCCTCTGAAACCTTGTACTTTTCAAATCAGATCTACTTGTGACAGAGCAGTGGGATAGAAACCCCAACAAGGGAGATTTCCAATACATCTTCCACCTATGCTAACTGCCACCAATCAGATAAATGATATGGGTCACTGAACCTCAGGCCCCACTTGCATAGACTACCACATTAGGACACTAATCACTACCTGATGCATCATGGCCTTATATTTCCTTTAACTCAAAGGCAATTGTTATAACTGCCTAGTTCTCGATTCATGTGGGAAGCTCCTTCAAAAATGAATTGCCTGAGGTTCTTTCAAAAGAAGAAGAGGAAGAAGAAGAAGAAGAAACTTCAAAGTGAAAAATGCAATTTTAGTTTCTTAAGGCAGTTTTCGTTCTTCTTCAATCAATTTTATGTTTATTCATACTATAAAAGTACAATTACGCATAAACTATTTTGCCTTTCCATTATCACTAACTTTCATTTGTTTTTCAAATGTATTGTTTCTCATTTGTCTAGGATTTTGAGCAACTGGTAATTAAAATCTAGGATTTATAAAAAGTGGGGTCATTTGGCACACCTAAAAAAATACTAGATTTCAATTCTAAGGTAGTTCAAAAATCATGATTTTTACTATTTTTCAATTTGAAGGGAGACCCGTGGCTTACAAAATTCAAAACTTTCAGATCATTTCCAACCTTCATTTCTCTTCTTTTAAGGTATTCACATTCACATTTGGGATTTGGATCGGATGCTAGTAACTGTTTCTCTCTAGATCTACCGCTTTCAATTTGTTGTTTTCTTGGCTTCTGTTGCCATATGATTGCTGAATCTGGTGAATTATGGAATATTTTAGTTAAATTTTCAGATTTGTCTGTGTTCTTTCACTGTCGAGTTATTGCAGTTTTTAGCTACACCCTTTCTTTTTCTTTATTTTTTGCAGTACATTCTTCTTTTTGGTAGCACAGCAGCACCAATTTGTACTTTTGTATTACTAAAAGCTGAGAAAGGGTGTAGCGATCAACCAGGAGGGCATAAATACTGGCCACAGAGAAATTTTGAATTGTAAACATTTCAACTGAGATGGTGATAAAGAGGTCAGATCCTCAGGCAAACCTTGTAGACAGCTCTCTCTACAACTCTCTGTTCACATGTGTGTTAAGGTTATTAAAGTTGGTAAAAAATTATTAACATGCCTAGAGCTTATTCACCAACGTATAAACTTTATTCAACTAGTTGTGGGTCCACCATATTGTATATATGCCATCCAAATCCCAATCTAATGAACTCTACCATGATGATGTGATGCCCCAAAAGTAAGGTCTATGCAATCATTAGATAGGCCATGTGCAGAAAGCAATGGACATCCACCCAAAAACTTCGAAATTCTCGTGATAGGCCATGCGATTGTTGAAGCCGCCTTATTTTTTGTACATCTCACTTTCTTGGTGAAAAGACTTATGGACAAGTAGGATTCCATACACAAACAACAGTGGGCCTCTCAGGAAAAGTTGTAGAGAGAGCTATGCCTTCAAACATTACAGAGGACCTGACCTTGTACAAACATTGGCCACATTATACACATGCGTCTTCTTTGTGACAGTTACGACCACGGTCAATAAATCCTTACTGTTAGATTATGCTCAAAAGTCTCTTTGTCAAGGCTTAGTGCATGTTTGGATGGTGAGAAAAGGAAAACAAAAAATATCATGATTATTCAATGATGATTTCTTAAGACTTTCAGTAAGAATAAATTCTTATGAATTATAACTTTTTTAGTTGAAAACAAAATTCTTGTGAATGGATTTTGTGATCCTATTAACTATTGTAAGCCTTTTCAAGACTATTTGTTGTGTACTCTCCTTTTTGACACATTTTTCCCTTTTACTATTGCAGGTTTCCAGTGGGACTAGTTTTTAAGATACATATGCCCTTCTGAACTTGTCATACTCTTGTGATCAGGTGATTACTCATCTCTATCTTCTCCTTGATTGTCCAAAGAACCGCTGATTAGATGAGAAACTTGGCTGATTGTAGAAATTCTTAGGAAAAAAGAAGAGTGGGAGGGAGGGTTTAACTGAGGAAATGGTCCATTGAATGGCTCACTAGGAAAAAAATAAAGATGTGTTTAGGATTTTTCTTCTTTTTAGTCAGGCTCTTGGCACAGTCCTTGGTGATATAATCCAGACCACCACATTTGAAGTAACCTCTGCCTATGTCCAGAGTACAAAATTAGTGACATTACACAAACTCTTTTTCCTCCTTTAGTGAATTTTATTTAGATCAATGGAATTGATTATGAAGGGGGCAAATGAGTCCTAGTAGTTAATTATCCTCTCATCATTCCACTCGGCTAACTTGTTCGCCTCCATACAAACATGGGAAAAGGAAATGTTCAATTTCATTGATGGAAAAAGTCAAACAGCAAGTAGAGGCAATGGATCGTCTTTTCACTGGAGCATAATTCCATTTTCGAGCTCTTAGATTGTGTAAAAGAAATATTATGGATGTATTGCTCAACTCACTGACAAGTAGAGAGAGCTTGCAAGTTTTTTAAGACTGTCTATTTGTTTTCTTACATGTATCCTATGATTAAACATCCTGAGTTTTTGGCCAAATGATCTGCCAGGTAGTTCCCACCTAATACACGGTTTGGATGTGTTTCTATTTTCAGGCAAACATAGATACATATCTCGTATCAATGGCCAAACAACACATTATGTTGCTTCTCTTGGCATTTCTATTCTAGACAGTACTATTTTTTGAAACATTGGCAATGACCGATTCATTGGATGGTAATTTGAATATGCTTATGGCTTCTCCTTTTATTGTTTGTATTTTTTTATTTTTTTTTATTTTTGGTGAAATTTTTTCTTGAAAGATGGAACGGAAATTTCATTAAACGAAAGGAAACAGGAACAAGAAGAACAGAAAACAGAAAAACAGGAAAAACAGAAGCCACAAAAAAACAGAAAAACAAAACAGAAACAAAAACTGAGGAAGAAAGATCCGCTGAGATAGCAGATCAGAACAAACTCAGATCACGTCCCTAAAAACTGCAAATCTGCGTTCTTCAGCACATCAGAACAAAATTTTTTGGTGAAAATTTTGATAGATTATTTGGGAGATTTCTCCATTAGATCTGTCCTAACTCCTAAATCGACCATCCTCCCATACCTCCAATTTCTGTGATGCATGTCTCTGTAGGTACTCTGCTTTACTGCAATATATCATATCATGTAGTCTGTTAATTCAAAATCTTAAATCTTTCTATTTTCAGTACATTGCAGATAACAATCTTAAGAAAACCCATGGCATGGATTTGATGAGTGGTCGCTCAAGGTAAAAACCAATGTGCCTGACCGGAGAACTCAATCAAAACAGCTGCATGTCACCTTCTCCAAGACCTATTAACTGCTCAGAGACGTGTTTATGCGGTGGAGGCATCTGAAATGACAGAATATGCACATAAGGCTTATTGCTGGGAATCCATCGTTGGGAGAACGGATTATGGTGTGATTTTATTTTGCAGTTTAAACTTAATACCTGACTTTTTTGAGTTCTTTGCCAAACTCAGAGAGAGAGATTTCCATGTTATTTCCATGGTTTCTCTGTTTGTGTTGAGATTTCAAGTCTCTTGGACTGGGGGAGAAAACCAATCTCTATTTTTCTTCTTTCTTTTTCTTTTCTTTTTATTTTTTCATGTTTTATGGATTGGAATTCCAAGTCTATTTGACTGAGAATTGAAGTCTCTTTCTGGGTTTTCTTAGGTTTTATTTGAGAGGAAAAACCCATTAAAATATTGTAACTAATGTTGTAGATCTGATTGACTATGCACAAGTTTATGAATGGGTTAAAATAAATGATTTAGCCTTAGTTGTTGAGAACTGAGGTTAAAAGTTGAATTTAGCCTCAGTTGATGCCAAGAAAGGCTAAATCCATATTTAGTCTTAGTTTTGCCTCAGTTACCTAAACTAAGACTACAACTCCCGTGGATAAAAGGCTTTAGCCCCGGTTGTTGAGAACCAAGGTTAAAAATAAATTTAGCTTCAATTGGAGGCAACTAAGGTTAAAATTTAGATTTAGTCTCGGTTGGAAACAATGGAGGCTAAAATTTTAATTTAGCCTCATTTCGAGAAAACTGAAGCTAAAAAGGTTCTTTTAACTTCACTTGAAGAATCGAGGCTATAAAAGTCATTTTAGCCTCAGTTGCTAAAATTGAGGCTAAAGCCTTTAGCCACGGGGGTTTCAACCTCAGTTTGGATAACTGAGGCAAAACTGAAGCCAAAGGCTTTAGCCTCAGTTCTTAACCTTTTTAGCCACCGTTTTGAACCGAGGCTAAAGCCCCCTTTTCTTGTAGTGTGGAGTTCTGAGAGGAGAAGGTTCCGTAAGACTCTTAGCAGCGGCAGTGTTCACTTGCAACCCATTTCACGGTAATGTACCATGCATATTAGCCCTGGACTGTCGGATTTCAAGATCTCCAGGGATTTCAAAATCTCCCTCTAGGCGGCTGGGCTACGATGTGAAGGTAATTTACCAAGTAGTGTATTGCAGGTGAAGATTCATGTGGCACGTGGGTGATGGTCCCTAACTGCCCATCTAGTGTGTCCTAATGATGGATGGCCCGCTGTTGAGAAAGAAGCCAATAGGATGATCATAGGCCACCTCTCAAAAGAAAACTAAAGGATAATCTTAGACATCCCTTGCTGAATTTTAAAGGCTAGCAATTTTCATATTACACTGTGTTGGAAGCCTGCCAACCGGATGGTTAGGATCATTCGGTTGTGTATCCTTTAACTATGTGCCATCTACAGATTGGATGGATAATCTGGATCCATTGCAGACTTGAAATGAATTGGCTTTCTAAATTACAACTAGCGACCTGCATTTCCATTACCAAGCATAAAAACATCTAAATTCTCATCTGGGTGAGAGTTTATAGTCTTCATCTGCATTTGTTGGAGAAGGGCAGAGAACTTGAGTGCTTCATTCATGGCCACTCGGGCATTCTCCAATGCCTTTTCCAGTAGTAAGAAGTCATCTGCTTAAGGATCTTGTCATGCCTTTCTTGGAATTTAAGCAGTCGTTCTTCTGCCTGTTCGAGTGCCTCCGTTATCAGTCTTAGCTGCTCCTTGACGATTTGCTAAGGTTGCCATTTTTTCAAGTTTGGCAAAAGGAAAAGGAAAGATGAATAGAAGCCGAACAGAAAGAAGGTAATTCGTTTGAAATCCATGGAATACAATGAGAAGAGAGTGGAGAAGATGATATAAGAAAGGGGAAGAAATTCCTTGCTTTGATTGAGAGAAATGCTTTGGTTTGTTTCCGATGCCAACCCAAGTGCTAATGTTTGATTCTGAAGATAATGAAAAGGTGAGTAGAATAATTACTCTGTAATTGTATTTAACCAGCAAATGATCACAGAGCCAGAGTGGGCCATGCATGAATCACGAGTCATGACTCACACCAGCGTGTCAATGGGTGGGGTCTACATGGCTGCGTGTTCCAATGAACCCAATGGCTCATCTGGTGGGCACCACCCTGGATTGGACACGATTGAAAATTCACAATGCTTGAACATTGTAGTCCACAAATTTCCACTTGAATGTGGGGCAATGAGTAGTTTTGGTTTCTAGTATCCATCTCAATACCACTGATTGAATGGGCAGGATGAAAAATCAACATGGATTTTTGGACATGTTGAATCTGCTGTAGTGCCAACAATGTGGACGATTTGGATCACCTAATCATGCAGCAATGTGGGCCCCATACAGTGCCACCTGAAGTATGTGCCGAGTTGCAACTCGCTAATCAATTCTCTGATAACCCGAGTATCTTTCACAACTATCAAAATCATCAATCTGTTGTTTTATCCCTGGACTCGAAGCACTTTGCTTTTGCAGCTTTGTTGAGGCTAATCAATTCATCACTGCTCGTCGGAGATGGAACTTACTGCTTGCGGGGACGAGTTCTATCATAGGTAAAATTGGTTAGATGACTCGCTGGTTTGTCATCGGGATAACTCCCAGTCTGAATTGAAGCTAACTAGATGGCAATTACCCTTTTTCGGATGTGAATTCCAGCAGGGCAACCTCATGAGACAGGCAGCCGAACTGTCATCTACCCATTTCACCATGTATATCCAATCCAATCGCAATTAAGACTACATCCAAACAGGGGCCAACTAGGGAATTGGTTTTAAATATTGTTGGGTGAAAGATAAGCCACCATCTAGCATTCAATCCACATTCCTACAAAACAAATTTCCAGAAAAAATAATAAATAATAAATAAAAGAAAAGACAAAAGCTCTTATTACATACAAAATCAGGATCTATGGTCCTAACAAATCATATACATTCTCCTTGGATTCTTCTAGTTCTACAGAACTACTTCCCACATCCTTCTTAAATCCCCTCTCTTTCATCAACCTCCTCACCTCCTCAACACCACTCCATCTTCCTATCTCTGCATAGAAATTAGACAACACAACATAATAAGCACTGTTGTCAGGCTCAAGCTCTACAAGCTTCCCTGCTGCCATTTCACTCAGTTCCATGTCTCCATGAGCTCTGCATCTAGACAGCAATGCCCCCCATATCACAGTATTAGGTTCAAATGGCATCATTTCCATGAATTCTTTTGCTTCGTCAATAAGACCTGCGTGGGCCAAAAGATCGACCATACACCCTTAATGCTTAATCTCTGGTGGGAACCCGTACTTCCCGTCAACCATCAAATAGAAAATCTGTTGACCCATTTTCACCAAGCCCGAGTGACTACAGGCACATAGGACCCCTGTTAAGCTCACTTTGTCAGGTTTGATCCCTTCCTCCTCCATCCTAAAGAACCAGGACAGTGCCTCCTCCCCGTTTTTCGCCAGCGCAAGCCCTCCTATGATCGAATTCCATGTAAACACATTCTTCTCGGCCATGCTGTCAAAAAAACGCAATCCAATTTCAATTCAGCCACATTTTCCATACATGTTGATCAAAGAAGTACCCAAGATCACATCCAATTCCCACCCATTTCGAGGGCCCCATGGCCTGCGCATGCAGCCTATGCGTTCACCATTGTCACCTGATTTGGTAAGATCCCCGCGTATTGCATACGTTCGAAAGCAATCAGCGCCTCATCAAGTTTCCCTTCATTCCGATGGCTTGAAATCAATATGGTCCATGAGACTGCATCTCTTTGTGTCATTTCGTCGAACAGGAATTCGCACATTTCCATCTCCACACACGAAGAATAGAGATCCAACAAGGCATTCCGGACATAAAGATCATCAAGATGGCCCATCTTCAAAATGTGGGTATGCACAGTTTGGCCTTGTCTCAGTTCTC
Source organism: Magnolia kwangsiensis (assembly GCA_037074715.1). Lineage (NCBI taxonomy): Eukaryota > Viridiplantae > Streptophyta > Magnoliopsida > Magnoliales > Magnoliaceae > Magnolia > Magnolia kwangsiensis. The sequence goes on from CM073579.1 coordinate 95,071,948, forward strand.
TGAGGTCAGCTAGGAATTTAAGAATGAAAGGGAAGGTATTGTGATTGGGAGGGATGGATTTACGCCGCATTTGGGTGTATATAAGGAGGGAGAAACGGGGGGAAGGGGAATGTGAGAAGGCTCTGATGAGGTTGTTGTAAATGAAGGGATTGGATGTTTGGAAGTGGTTGAAGAGATGGAGGGCTGATTGCAAGAGGCCCAGGGATTTGCAGGCATTGATGAAATGGAAGGTGATGGTGGGGTTTGGATGGAGATTGTGGAGGATGATCTGGGCCTGGATTTGGAGTTGGGTGGGAGAAATGCTTGTGGTTAGGAGGTGAAGGATTCTAGCTGTGATGGTGTTTGTGTTGGGAATAAACGATTGGATACACCGAAAATATCAAAAATAATTCAAATATAAAATGTTTCACTAGGCTTAATCACGTATAAAATATGTTGTCCTTAAAGCGTGATTCACACCCTTATCAACTGCTGATGGGTTACAGGCGAATTGCTTTCAGGATAAGACAAGCCTTCTGGATCCAATGTGCAACAGTCATGATAGGTCCACTGGGAACAATTTTAACGCAGCAGATTTCTTCTGACGGTGGAGATGTTCTAAGTATTTTAGAATGAAGCTATGGATTGTATCTGATTTGATGGGAGAAAGGGGTGTGTTGAGATGATTAAATCGGACTGGAATGGTCCAGTTTATATAGGCATCAGGTAATGGACCATTGCTAGACTGTTATTAATGGTCTAGAACGTTTGAAAAATGTTTTTGGTTGTTGTCTATTAATCACAGACGTTTCTGGTCGTCAGATCAAAGGATCTGACCGTTGGATCATCATGGTCCATCCGTTTTCGGACCGTTTGGCTTTCAAGGTATAGAGCCGTTTTCCGAAACTGCTAAACGTTTCAGATTTAAGATCCGACCGTTCACAGTCACCTATAAAGATCCAGGTTCATTTCAGATCCACACTGCCTTAAGGCTCTGACCAGACTCATCGCACTAGACCCATCGTGCCTTCATCGCACTGGTTTGCATAAGGTTGTGAGGGAGCGACCACTCTACAACACGATGCGCATGTGCGAAGTGCGAAGTGCAAAGTGCACCATCTAGCGCCACTACAGCCACACCGCCTCACTGCCCATGCCCTCACCCACGCCCGTGCCCATGCTCGAGCCCGAGCCTGAGCCTGAGCACGCGTGCGTGCTTGTGTTCCAGTGTTATGCATTGGAACACGCAACCATTTATTACCTCCTCTAAAAGCTCTAAGTAAGAATACTCTTCACAACATCTCATATAAATCATAAAAGGATTTCTACCATTTTTGATGTGGGACAAAGCACACACCGCACTTTTTAATTCAAAAAATAATAATTCAAAAAGCGTTTTGGCGAAAAAATCCTAAAATTTTGAAATTTTTGAAATTTTCATTTTTATTTTGAAAAATCATTGATTTTCAGCAATCCCCCACTGGTTTTTTAAAACAATGAAAACTCTGACAGAATAATAACAGTTATTATGCATAAAGAAAGATATCTTATGATTTGAATTTTTCCATAGTGTAAGTATTTTAAAATTATTTCGAAATTTTTGATTGTCGTAGCATTGAACCAGTTATTTCTATATGATATAACTGAAAATACCACACAGACAATAGCTCCTGCGTTAGTGTTCCTTCATAATCTAACTTAGTACTTTTAATGGCCATGTGCTTATCGTGTTTCATGAACGATTCCGAGATAACTCTAACTCTCATGAGAAGCGGTACCACTTCTATGTTCATATAGGTGAAATCCTTCCAGTGTTTCCGTTAAAAACACTTATTTTGTTTGACTGGACTTCATTAAGAGTTTTAATACTCATCTCTCTTTTATAACGACCAACACTATCATCCTGAATAAGGTTATTAATTTATTTAGTGCTAAAACGTTTCACTTATCAGTGAATTATTGTTACCCATTAAACTCAATATTTAAATATTTTCTAATTTAGGGTTGGGTTTCTTTCACTGGTGAAACTTTAAGTAAAGAGTTTCAACCTCATCCCTATAAATGTTGTCCTTACTACCTCTCTCGTTAGAGGTTTAGTAAAATGATCAGTCAGGTTATTACTTAAATTTTCATATGAAATCGCAATGATTCCATCTTGAATCAATTATCTTACATAGTCATATCTTAAACTTATGTGTTTTGACTTCCCATTATAGATATCGTTATAGGCTCTCGCTAGAGTGGTTTCACTATCACAATGAAGTGAAACAGTCGATATAGGCTTCGCATAGAGTGAGATTTCTAATAGAAAATCCTTTAACCACTCAGCCTCTTTATCTGTAGAAGCTAAAGCTATAAACTCAGATTCCATAGTTGAGTGCGTTATGCAAGTTTATTTCTTAGATCCCCAAGATACAATTGCACCTCCTAAGGTGAATATCCACCCTTTAGTGGACTTGTTGTCCCCTTCACTCGATATCCAACTTGCATCGATATATCCTTCCAACACTACTGGAAATTTTGAGTAAAATAGCCCTAGTTTTTTTGTTTCTTTAAGATAACTTAGAACTCTACTTATTGCTTTATAGTGTTCAACACTTAGATTACTCGTAAACCTACTTAGTTTACTCACAGCGTATGCTATATCGGGTCTTGTGCATTGCATTGCATATATAAGACTGCCTATATCACTAGCATACTCTAGTTGTGTAACTGCTCTTCCACTGTTTTCTTTTAACTTAATACTTGGATCAAACGGGGTCTTTGCCTCTTTAATTTTCAAGTGATTAAGCTTGTTTATTATTTTCTCAATATAATGAGACTGACATAATGCGAAACCTCCACTATGTTTTTTAACTTTGATACTTAATATTGTATCCACTTGTCCAAGATTCTTCATTTTAAAAATTGAAGAGAGAAACTTTTTTGTTTAAGTTACACCTTCCATTTATTACTAATTATTAACATATTATCTATATACAAGCATATGATTACAATATAATCATTACACACTTTTGAATATATGCATTTATCAGCAATATTATGTTCAAAACCATAAAATAGAACTTTAGAATCAAATTTATCATGCTGCTTTTTTGGTGCTTGTTTTAATCCATACAAAGACTTAACAAGTCTACACAGTTTTCTTTCATTTTCTGGTAGAACAAACCCTTCCGGTTGCTCTATGTAAACCTCTTCATCGAGATCACCATTCAGGAATGTTGTCTTCACATCCATTTGATGGATATGAAGATGATGTATGGATGCTAGAGTGAATAAGATCCTAATAGATGTTATTCAAGCTACTGGTGAATAAGTGTCAAAATAATCGATTTCTTCTTTTTGTCGAAAACTCTTGGAAACTAATCTTGCCTTAAAGGTTTGAATTGTACCGTCTGTGTAATATTTTTCCTTAAATACCTACTTACAACATATTGGTTTAGAACCTGGAGGTAGATCTACCAATCCCTATATTTGGTTAGATATTATGGAATCCATTTCATCATTAATGACTTCTTTCCAAAAAGCAGAGTCTTTTGAGGTCATAGCTTCACTAAAGGTTTTAGGTTTATCTTCTATAGTTAAAACATATGTATTTTCCTAATTACCTTCTCTCTATCACCCTCAACTAGATAAAAAGAGAGTCGCTGAGAGTCTATTTGATCAGGATCAAGACTCTTTTCTAATCTTGTTCTTTGACTCCTACGAAGTTCACTAGGATTTTTTTCTTCTATTTGTTTCTATTATAGTTTCATTAGGAGATTGAATCTCAGCATTCTTTTTCTCCGTGAATACAAAATTCTCAAAAAACTCTACATCTTTAGATTCTATGATTACATTAGTGTCTAAGTCTAGAAGTCTATAGGCCTTACTATGTTGTGCATATCGTACAAGGACGCACTTAATAGCTATTGGTCATAACTTAGTTCTTTTAGGTTCTGGTGTTCTGTAGTATGCAAGTCACCCTCACACTCTAAGATACTGTATGTTTGATTTTCTTCCTTTCCATATTTCATATGGAAAGGTCTTGGTTTTCTTAGATGGAATTCGGTTTAAAACATTACATGCAACTAACAGTGCTTCTTCCCATAGGTTTAATGGAAATTGTGCTTATATTAGTATTGAGTTGACTATTTTTACTAATGTCCTATTTTTTTTCTCTGCTACACCATTTTGTTGTGGTGTATAAGGTGTTGTGCACCGATATATTATGTCGTATTCTTCACAATACTTAGAAAATTCATTAGAAAAATATTCTCCTCCTCGGACACTCCGAAGGACTTTAATATTTTTATCTAATTGATTTTCTACTTCGGATTTATAGATCTTTAATGCATTAAATGTTTTATCTTTCGATTTTAACAGATATACATATACATATCTTAAACAATCATCTATAAACGTTATAAAGTACCTTTTACCTTCACGGGTAAGAATGCCATTTAGTTCACATATGTCAGTATCTAATAGGTCTAATATTTGAGATGATCTCTCAACACTAAGGAATGGTTTCTTGATTATTTTAGATCGTATGCATACTTTACATTTATCTTTGTCATTATCATTGTATGATATTAGGCCGTTCTTAGCCATGAGTTTTATGGTACTGTAGACAATATGAGCTAGTCCACCATGCCATAACGCTACAGACTCAATTATGTAAGCAGAAGAATTCTTTTCATTCAAAGAAAGTTTGATCATCCTATTACAAGCATAACCCTTACCCATAAAGTTTCCATTCTTAGACAAGATCAGCTTGTCTGATTCAAACACAACCATAATCTCAGGTTTGCTTAAGAGATCCCCTAAGACAAGATTCCTCCTTATATCTGGGACATGCAATACGTTGGTCAGTATTATCTTCTTTCCAGAGGTAAAGAGTAATTCCACGGTTCCTTTTCCTGCAACTTTCGACCGTCCTTCATTTCCCAGTTGAACCTCCTGACCATTGGTCTCGTCTTCATAGGTTTTGAAGGCAGATCGATCATTGCATACATGGACTGTGGCACCTGTATCATACCACCAACTAGGAATTTTCTCTTGAACTAGGTTCACTTCTGTGACCATGGCTACGATTTCATCGTCTACTGCATTATCCTCTTTCTTAGGCTTTTTTCGGTCCCTACAGACTCAAGCGAAATGCCCGGTCTTGCCGCAGACATAGTAAGCTCCCTTAGGTTTGTCATTTTTCTTTTTTGGGATTTTCTTGAATTTTTCTTGATCTTTGTTAGGTTTAAGGGAATCAGCTTTCTCATTATTTTGGGATGGTCGTTCTACTGTGTTCACCTTGGATGAGGATGCACCATTAGCGTCATCTTTTTTGTCTCAGTTACGGGATTCTTCTTCAATTCGAAGATGCTTCTGGATTTGTTATAGGGTGAATTCTTCGAATTTATGCAATAGTTTCTTCCTGTAGTCTTTCCAGCTCGGAGGTAATTTTACGATTATAACTCCGACTTGAAAAGATTCAAGAAGATCAATTTTTATGGCTTTTATTTTATTTACAATAAGCTGCAATTCTTGAATTTGGGCAAGCAGCGGTAGATTGTCTACCATTGTGAAGTCAAAATACCTAGCAATTAGAAATTTCTGTGTGCTTTCCTCTTCAGCTTTGTATTTGTATTCCAGTACGCTCCAAATTTCTTTCGCTAATGTGGTCCCGTGTACAAATCATACAATTGATCAAAGAGAGCATTGAAGATGTGGTCACGATACAACAATTCATCTTCTTGTCGCTTGATCTTAGCAGCAACTTGTTCAGGAGTATCAGTGTCCTTTGCTTTAGGCAGAGGCTGGAGAGTCAAGTCCAGGATATAATAGATCTTCAGAGCGGTCAGCAGGAATTTTAGCTTGTCCTATCATCTAGTGAAATTTGAACCATCGAATCGGTCCAATTGGATCAGATCTTGGTTCATCAGTTTGACTGATGCAACACTTTCGGTGTTTATGAAATCACGCTTTAAAGATTGTTGGGAATAAACGATTAGATACACCGAAAATATCAAAAATAATTCGAATATAAAATGTTTCACTAGGCTGAATCACGTATAAAATACGATGTCCTTAAAGGGTGATTCGCCCCCTTATCAACTGTTGATGGGTTACAGGCGAATTGCTTACAGGATTAGACAAGCTTTCTGGATCCAATGTGCAGTAGTCATGATAGGTCCACTAAGAGCAATTTTAACGCAGCAGATTTCTTTTGCAGACTAAGACGGTGGAGATGTTCTAAGTATTCTAGAATAGAGCTATGGATTGTATCTGATTTGATGGGAGAGAGGGGTGTGTTGAGTGATTAAATCGAACTGGAATAGTCCAATTTATATAGGCATAAGATAGTGGACCGTTGCTAGACTATTATCAATGGTCCAGAACGTTTGAAAAACGTTTCTGGCCGTTGTCCATTAATCACTGATGTTTCTGATCGTTGGATCAAAGGATCTTACCGTTGGATCATCATGCTTCATACGTTTTCGGACCATTTGACTTTAAAGGCATAGAGCCGTTTTCTGAAACTGCTGAATGTTTCGAATTTAAGATTCGACTATTCTTAGTTACCTATAAAGATCCATGCTCATTTCAGATCCATACCGCCTTAAGGCTCTGACCAGACTTATCGCACTAGACCCATCGCACTGTGAAGCCACACTGCCTCACTGCCCACGCCCTCGCCCGTGCCCGTGCACGTGCTCGAGCCCGAGCGCGTGCGTACACACTGAAACATGCAACTCATGTATCACTTTCTCGAAAAGCTCCAAATAAGAATAATCTTCATAACATCTCATATAAATTACAAAAGGATTTCAAACATTTTCGATGTAGGACAAAGTACATACCGTATTTTTTAATTCAAAAAAAAATAAATCAAGAAGCATTTTGGTAGAAAAATTTTGAAATTTTATTTTGAAAATTGTAAATTTTTCATTTTTATTTTGAAAAACCATTGATTTTCAACCGTTTGGGTGTGGGAAGACTGACAATTTGTTTTAGTATATTTGTATTTTAGTTGGAGGTATTTGTACACCGGAATTATTTGCAAGACTCTGGTGCTAGTTTTCCACAATTTAGAAATTAGCGGCTTCTTGTGCTCCTCACAAGTGGCACTGATGTACAACTATCCAGGCCATACAAATTGTGGGTCCTGCTGTGGATGGAGTATATTTCTAAAATCACACTGATCAAGCAATCCTAACCATCCAATCAATGGCATCAAATGGATGGTTAAAAGTGATTTAGTGAGTTGTCCACATTAGAATGGAAAAAAGAATCAGATGGTTAATATTATCTTCTCAGTGCAATTCTTCAGTTATATCATCGGTTTTGACGGTGGATTGGGTGCAATTCCACCATTTGTACAGTAGAAGAGTCACCACCCTTTTTTATTTTGTGATGAACTAACATGGAGTCTTATTCTTGGAATTATAGGGTAGTGAATCTGGGAAGCGGATTGGCTGGTGTACCACGCATCACCGATCTGGATGGTGTGTGTACGTGTCGTGCGAAGACGAGTGCTGACGCTCCTCGAGCTGTACGAACGGTTCAAAGGATATCAAAGTTAGATGGCCCAAAATGATCTATTTATTATATCCACACCGTTCATCCATTTGGCGAGATCATTCAGATCATTTTAGAGCACGAGCCTAAAAATGAGTCATATAAAATTCTCAAGTGGACCACACCACAAATTGCAGTTGGGAGAATGATTCTCACCGTTGGAACATTCGTAGGGCCCACCATAACGTTTATTTTTCATCCAATCCTTTCATAAGGTCACACAGACCTGGATGAAGAGGAAAAACAAATATCATATTGATGCAAAGCTTCTGTGACTCCCAAAAGGCTTTCAATGGTATTCGTTCAATCCCCTATAGTGTGGTCCACTTGATCATTGGATCTGTCTTATTTTTTGGCTTAAGCATTACAACGAGCTCGCCATATGGACGGACGGTTTGGATATAACACATGCATAATGGTGGAAACCACGGAACTTGCTGACGTCAATACACCAGCCAGTTCGGTGGTGTGTGGTACACCAGCCAATCCGCTTCCGTGAATCTGGGGATGGACTGGGATGTGAATAGTTAGTTCCTGATGCGGCAGTTTGTAAATATAGGGACTCTATGTCAGGATCAGAACCGTTGATCTGAAGTAACACGTGGTGGATGAAAGGTGGAAAAAAATTCCCAGATTGGATGAGTTGAACGCTTGGATCACTGCCTTAAAAATAAACGGTTAAGGATAAGGGACGGAAAAGGATAGAGAGAACTATCATAAATCTGATGGATAAAATCATTCAATCTAGAAAAAATAAAATTGGGTCATTCAAAATACAAAGTGGGACCCAGACATTATGGGCAGACATCTGCCTGGGCTTATTCTGGCCCAATTTATGATGGGCCTTAATTGAGGCCCAATTCCTCTGCTGGTTCAAAAATGTAGAGTCCTTGCCATGCCCAAAGTGAGCTGGGCACCAGCTGTTATGGCCCAGTACAGCACTGTTGGATCTTCCAGATTGTACAAGTGCGGCCAAATGATGCCATGTTTCAGTGATCTACACTTGAAATTATGGGCCCTCCATGATCTCAGATTGGAAGGATCCCAGCGCTTAGGTGGCCAACAAATCGACGGTTAAGAAAAAAGTAGAGAAAATTAAATAAGAAATGCAAAACATAATGGACGCGGATTGCCTACGATACAGGTGGGGCCCACGGTGATGTTTGAGAGAAATCCACCCCATCCATCTGATTTTTTCAGATCATATTAGGAAATGAGCCCGCAAATGAGGCAGAACTAAAACTCAAGTGGGCCGTCCCGTGGGAAACCGTGGGGATTGATTTTGTGCACCGTTGAAACATTTGTGTGGTTATGGAAGTTTTGGATGAGGTTAATATTTTTTGTTTTATGCTCATCTAAAGAAGCTGGCCTCATGAACGGTTTAGATGGTATATAAACATCTGTGTGGACCTCAGCCACATGACAGATAAAGAAAAAAAAAAAACAAATTTCTCCAAAACATCACGGTAGCCCACCTTGCTTCCAACCGCGGCAAACTGGGATTGCATCCTGCCATCGGATGGAAATCGTCGGACTAGGCCTTGTTGTATTTTGTTTCAAAATTTATATTTTAATAAAATAAAAAAATTTAAATATTTCAGTTTCTCTTTTTTAAAAATTATGTTGCTTTTGAGTCGAGTGTTTAGTATCACATTAGATTTCTTTAAGAAAATTTTCTCCTGTGAGGGGGTTACACCAATAATTCTAATATTCACATGAGAGTGTATTCACACTTACGTCTTTTTGTTTAACTCAGCACTTTAAGTTAAACTATAAGTGCTTCAAGCTCATGTATAGTAAGTGCACTGCTGGAATCGAATTATAGTCGTTATATCCTGGATGTCATTTGGTCTTAAAATCTTTTACACTTGGGACATTATCTAATGGGAGTAAAATCGATTTCAAGGCGAGCAACTCACATCATACTTCGACTCAATTCTATAAATCTTATATCTTATTTCTTTTATTTTCTTTTTGATTTTTAATTTTAAATAGTTTATTTGATTCAACCAAATATTTCAATATGTCATCATATTACATGTATTTAATCCATTCATTTATTTATTTTACATAAATTTATAGTATGAGTCCAATATATCAAAGGCCCAAGCAAACTACAACTCAAGAGTCCACCGTGATGTTTATTTTCCATCTAGCTGTCATATGGTCAAAGAGACCTGGAAGAAGGGTAAAAAAATAAATTTAATTTCACCTTCATCTAAAACTTTTGTGGCCCTTGAGGTTTTTAATGGTGGACATTCAATCCCTACTTTGGGGTCCACTTGCGCCTTGAATCTGCCTTATTTTTGGGTTCATACTCTAAAATAATTAAAAAAAATTAATGAACATTATGGATAAAGGCCATATATCACAATGGTACCTAGAGTTGTATATGAAGCCGCTCAACTCGACTTGAAAAAAATTGATTCGACTCTATTTAAAATTGAGTTCGAGCCAAGTTGAGCTGATTTTTGGAGTTCAAAAATATTTTAAGTCAAGTTCAAGCTTGTCTGAACTCGAATCAACCCGGATCAAACCTTAACTCGAATCAAAGTTGGATGGAACTAGTTCGGTAACTCGGTTATTTTGATACTATTGTTTCTCACAAAGTGTTTGATGAAACGGCTCAACGAAGTGTTGTTTCGGATGCATACATTCTCCATGGGATCGGATGGCGGCGAGGAAGGCATGGATATGAAACAAATTAATACAAAATAAAAAAATAAAAAAATTACATAATAAAACTACCCTTGTATGTTGATTTTGAAACTGCTTATTGAGTGTTTGATGAAATACCTGTAAATTGTTGTTGTTGTTTTTTATACTATGAGAAATTGAAAGTACATTCCATGTGTTTGAGAAAATACCGCACAGGCTTCAACTCGGCTCAAAATGGCCCATGTTAATCAAACCAAGCCAATTAGTCAAGCTCGAGGATCGATCAGAACTGAGTTCGAGCCGAGTCAACTAGTGGCCGAGCTAAGTTGAGCTTTGCCAAGCTCGACTCGTGCATAGCTCTAGTGGTGCCCATAACCTATCTCGATGGATTGCATTCAGGCACAGGACTCAATCCACTTCCTTGGCAATATGTGCCCAAACATTATGGGCACCTGGATATGTTGGTCTCATCGGGATGTATGCATTTTATCTAAGTTGTCCAAATTTTTTAGATCATTTTAGGGTATGAACCCAAAATATTCAGATTCAAGGCTTAAGTGGACAGTGTGACCTTATGAACAGGTTAGATGGCAAATAAACATCATGGTGGGCCTTAGAATGGTTTCAATAATGGGCATCATTATCAACGCTACTTTATGTTGTGTGGTCCACTTGAGCGTAGGATCTGCCTCATTTCTAGGGACATACCCTAAACTGATATGGAAAAAATAAACATAAATGGACAGCGGCTAAAACCCATAAATCACAGTGGCCCCCTCGTAGCCCCTCCTAGACTGAGTCCATCCACAGCAGGACTTGGTGAGAGGGACAGTCCTGTCAGAGGATATGTGGGCCACCATGATATATTTGTTTTAATGCTGTCCATTCATTTTAAAAAATTATTTTAGGCAATAAGCTTAAAAATAAGACAGATTGAATTCTCAAGTGGACCACACTTCAGTAAACAGTGAGGATTGAATGCCTGCAGCTCAACCTTCTTGGGCCACGGAAGTTTTGGATTAAACTGATATTTATATTTTACCTTCATCTAGATCCATGTAAACTTATAAACAGATTGGAAGTCAAATAAACAAGACTGTGGGCCTTAGAAAGGTTTCAACAGTGGAAATCAATACTTCAACTATTTTCCTGTGGTATGGTCTACTTGAGCTTTGGATATGCTTGAATTTCGTAATCAACCCCTAAAATGATATGGAAAAATAGATGGACGGCGTGGATAAACTACATGCATTCACAGTGGGCCAACAGAGCGATTTCCATTATACCACTCGTGGGGTGCATAGGCTATCCATGTGGGCCCATTTGTGTACGTATAAACTACAAACCAAGGGCGATAATTCCGTATAGCCGTTAGAACCAGAATATGGTGGGCCCGTTTCTCTTACAAATATGTGGCGGTATGAATGTCAATATGTATTTTCCATATAGTGGTTCCGACTTCAATGTCAGCAGTGTTGGAAAACAAACCAATTAGAATAGCAATCTGCCACCTTCAATTCAACAGAAGAATATACAAGAACAGTTAATGGTAGACATTCTTATTTGAAAAGTGAGATCATCATCCGATAGGTGTGAGATCTCAAATATGTGTCATCCAAGGTATGTCCCACTAGATGTATGGTCTCGATTAGGTGTTTCAACCTTCCACGTGTGTGGGTGAGAGATGAGTCTACCAAATCCCGGTACTCCCGGCTCTACCATGTCAATTTCGTAAAACCAAAATGGGTACTATACAGCGTTGTACAAATGGGCCTCATGGTTCAGTCATTCAAACTGTTGTTACCACCTTGATAACCCATTCACCAAAAAATCCCTCAGATTGGAAGAATCGTAACCGTTCAATTAATGGTAAGCAAAGAAACTGTTTAAAAAGAAAAAAAATATATCACAACGGTCCACATTCAAAAAAGAAAAAAAAAAAAAAAAAAAAAGGGAAAAAAAAAGAAGAAGAAGAAGAAGAAGAAGAAGAAGCTGGCCAAACATTATATGGTTAGGACCATCCAAACAGATATGCGGTTTGAGTAGCGCTGTCGATGGACCCGGCTTCCCTATTGGGCTTTCACTGGCCCCTTCTTTCCGGGCTTGGGCTGGAATATTGAGCTCAAGGTCGACCTCATAGTACCATTTCCATATATAAATCATGATGGGTCATACTATAAGAACAGCCCAGATCTTGTAGATAGTGAGTCCCGGGCTCAGGCTCAAGCAATGGTTTGGTCCGTCACGAACTGGGCTTGGCCAGTGTCTGGGCCCGTTGAGAGCCTTTGGTTTGATTAGATTTCTAAACACAATGTCTGTTATGCGCGTGTAATATAGTAGGGGCCCAGTTTTCTCATTTGTAGGTTACATGCGTCTAGAATGAAGCATGCATGATCATCAGGTGGGCCACATGTACACAGATTACCAACCAATGACACTGCATGTAGTGACACCTTTCCGATGGATGGCTTGGATATTGCACCTATATACATAACCAGATATTTTAACGGGTCGAAGAAGATGAGCTTGATTTCAACCCGATTTTATTAAAACAGGCATTAAGGGCCATTCAACAGCATGGATTTGTATTCTAGATTTTATGACTTGAAGTTTGTATTCTTTCAGTGTATTAGGCAACTTGGATTTTCAATCTTGTGGAATTCATAAATCATGTTTGGCAGTTTGGATTTTAACTAAAATGGACCTCAAACAGAGAAGGAAGTGACTAGTTTCAACGGTTGAAGTTGATTGAAAATTCATGAATTTTCAGCCACCTTTTGCTTATATTTTAAAAGGGTTAGAGGATTTTTTATTTTTATTTTATTTTTCAATCTAAGTTAGATTTGAAATTCAAAAGTGTGGGGGTGCCAAACATGATTTGAATTAAAAATCCCATATTCCAATTTCTAACTTCCCAAAATTCATGTTGCCAATTGCCAAACGACCCCTGGTTATAGGATCCAAATTTGAAGTGGGGTATACAATTCAGGTAGCCTTTCATAGCCTTAGAAATCAATATCTCTCTCTCTCTCTCTCTCTCTCTCTCTCTCTCACGCGACATAGACAATGATCTAAAACGCTTACAATTCCTAAATCCTAACCTACTTTAATTAGGGGAATTGATCCTACTTTCTAAAATTTTATATTGTGCAAATTCCCACGTAATTATATAATTAGAGGGAATTGATCCTTCATTCAAAATGTCAGGTTCTTTATTCTTGGATTATGGGAATTTACTCTAATTGCAATCACAATCAATACATATGTTAATCAAAGGTAGGCACTATTAATTGAAATTAGTTTTATACACAATCATGTTCCTATTCCTTTTACTTTAATCAAATTCCCCTTTTTGAGTTTTTCTTTATTAGTAATGTGGCTAGCCTGGCAGATTGACACGTGCCAATCATCAAATGGGCCATCATTCTATACAAAGATGTTCTAAGGAGGAAGAGGATTGCTAGGTGTGCCACACGCCACCATAGTCGGTGGTGTGTTGATGTTACCAAGTTCTATGGTCCTACCATAATATATACATGTCATATCCATGCTGAATAGGCCTAAAAATGAGGCAGATTTAAAGCTCAAGGGAACCACACCATAGAAAGCAGTAGAGATTGAACACCTACCATTGAAAACTTCCTAAGCTTTGGATCAAGCTGATATATGTGTTTTCCTTTCATCCAAATCCATGTGACTTTATGAATAGGTTGGATGGGAAATAAACATCATGGTGGACCTTAGGATAGTTTAAAGGTATGTGCCATTGTCTCAAATTGCTAAATATGGTGTTGTCTACTTGATTTCTAGATCTGCCCCGTCTTTGGGCCCATGCCCTAAAATAATCTCACAAAATGGATGGACAGTCTGAATGTAACATATATATATATATATATATATATATATATATATATATATATATATATATATATATATGGTTTAAAGGCATTTGTTTTGTCATGGGTCATGTTTGTATGATTGAAATGGGATTCCTGTACACAGATGAAGGGAAAATAAAAATCTTACATTGAACAATTTCAAATCCTTGATCATCTAGATGCTTTCCCTAAATAAGCCCTTAGGATCTAGAGCCAGGGCCAAGGCTCAGGAGACTAGGGCAACCCTAGCCAGACACATCTACTGATGAGTGAGAAGCTAGGTCAATTTTCGCTGCAGCTGATCTTATTAGTGGGGCCCACCTTTGGCCCAAAGCACCAGGTTGTATTGTAACTAGCATGCTTTTCGAAAAATATCACATCCCATCCATTCCAAACTCGAAGGGGTTTCTTCTATTGTTTAAAGGGTACGATGGGGAATAAATTCACTTACATTAGACAAAACCCGTTGAGTATCAAAGCTGCCCTTTTAATGATTGAGATTACTCAATGCGTCTTTAAAAGACGAATTGAACAAAGGATAATGTATTCTCAAAGAGGAAATAAGTATCTTCCTTTATTAAATGAGAAGAGTTATTTTGTTATCTGCCTCAGGACCGTTAATTTGGTGGGTCCACCATGAATAGGGAATACCCCAAATTTTATTTTCCAGATTTTAAGGTCCTAAGCAGTCCAATGTCTGGCCGTTACCCTTTGAATGTGGACCATTGCTGCATTTTTTTTTCTTAACCTTCTATCTTGAGGCCACCGATCAAAGGGTCAGGATCTTGCAACGGGAGCACGGTTTTGAGGAATCCCCCATCCGTATGGGGCCCATTAGATTAGTGGCCTGGATCACAAAAACATCGGCTGCACATGTAAGGAGTTGCGTGCTTCAGTACACTACATGTTATGAGACATAAAACACTACACTTTTTGGCTTTTCTACGGTGATGGACAAGAGATCTAGCATGCGTCGCAGCCCACTGGGACCCACATGATGAGATGTTCCGATTATTAGAACCGTGCATATTCTTTTTGCTACCGTAAATAAGCTATTTTCACACAATCATGCTTCATTGTAGATTATAGCTTTGATTTTGCAGTTGTATTCGACCCATGATGGCTTTTTTTCTTTTCATCGTTTTAAATCATCTACAAATACATGGTCACGAATTTCTTTAAGTGTAAGGATTCCAAAATATGGACGGTTTCGATTATCAGAAAACTCAGCATGTAGGTCACAGTGGTCGGAGACACACAGTGTGTATCAGTTGCGACGGAGGTAAAACGAAATCGAGTTTTCATGCAAAGGCGTATTATACAGTTTCCAAGAGGAAAGCTCGTAGAATTCGAGTTTTCAATTTGTGCGAGTAAGGTCCCATGGTTCAGTGATCTAAATGGTTGATATCGTGGGTCCCAATGCAGTTCAATTTGTACGAGTGAGACCCACCCAGAAAAAATAAAAAAATAAAAAATCTCCAAGATAAAATGTTCCTAGCCCCTAAATAAGTGGGCAGAAAATAGACGGTTAAGAATGAATTATAGTAAAAATTCACTTTCAACCACAAAAAGCAACTTATTCTATCTCTATAATCTTAAAAGATAAGGGATTTTCAATGCACAGTGTTGTCAGATGTCTTCGATATGATTGGAAGAGGGTCCATGGATGACATTGATAGACTACAAGATTCCATAAGTAGCCCATTCGATCCCATCCAAATTTATTTATTTTAGAACTTTCCTCGCTGGAAACTTTTTAGGTCAAAATTGATGCGGCATCAATATCATCGAAGGGCCTTCAATGGCTATCAATCCCATTGAAAGCATGGCATGGTTTTGTAGAATTGTGGGATTTGTTTTATATTTTGGAGGTAACTCTATATATAGGTGTAATTGTGGGATTATGGAAATACTAAGCTATTCTAATGAGGGCCAAACGTTTTTGGGAGCTTGAGAAAAGTGAAAACAAGGGTTTTTGATTATCGTAATTAATTTCATTTCTTGTACTTTTTTCTTTCATAGTGATTTATTTTTTCTTTGTGCCATGACTTTTTTCTAAAAGGATTTTTCAATGTAAAATCATGTGCTTTGTGATTACTGGGTTTACGTTTGTTTAATCTGTTTAACATTCGCTTAATCTCGTATGATATGAATTTGAGGTTTGCTTACACAAATTCCCAACAAGTGATATCAGAGCGTACGTTGAGATTTAAGTTCGGATTGACATCATAACATTTAAGAGATCAAACGTGAAGCATGAAATGAAAAAGTTCACCGAGGAAAAAACTTTGAATTATTAAATGTGAAGATGAGAGGCCTTCTAGTTCATTAAGGGTTGCAATATGTACTTCCTGGTATTGATAAGAGTGAAACGTCTATTGGAGATAAAGAATCGGAAGAGTTGGATGAAAGAGCGAAAACCTCAATCCAACTATATTTGAGGGATGGTGTCCTTTCTAATGTTCTGAATCAAAAGTGTCACATGATTTTAGAAGAAAAGTTAGATAGCTTGTACATGACGAATTCGTTGTCAAATCATTTGTATATGAAGAAATAATTCTATAATTTGAAGATGGCGAATGGGTCGGATCTTAATGAACACATTAACATATTTAATTAGATTTTTTGTAAATCGAAAAATATAGAAGTGAAAATGGACAAGGAAGATTAAGCCTTAATTATGCTAAACTCTCTTCTAAAGTCTTACGATAGCTTAGTAGAGACTATGTGCTGCAGTAGAGAGACCATCGATACTTAGATTGTCATCTCAGCCCTTTCAGTTAAGGGCATTGAGAAAGAAGGACAGTAGTACAGGTTCCTCCATGGATGCATTGGTATCTAGGGGAAGAATTTCAGATCGGGAGAAGGGCAATTCGTCACGTTCACGGTCTAAGTCCAAGGGTAAGGGGAAGATGGAGTATTAGAACTATGGAAGACATGAGCATGTGAAGAAGGATTGTTGGAATCTTAAAGCTCAAAGGAAGAAAAGGCAGATGAAGTGCCGAAAGAGGCCAATGCAGTGGAGTCGAGTAAAGATGTGGACACTAGTGATGTTCTGACTGCATCCAAATCCAACTACCTCAACGATGAGTTGATTTTGGATACAAGGGCATCATACCACATGACAATGCATCAAAATTGGTTCACTACATATAGCGAGCGTGATGGTGGCCAAGTATTTATGGGCAATAATGTTACTTGTAAGGTTATTGAAATTGGATCAGTACGCATGAGGATATCTAATGGGATGGAACATATCCTAACGGATGTGAGACACGTTCCTAACCTATACAAGAATCTGATCTCTCTGGGTACTCTTGATGCAATTAGGTGTAAATTCACCAATTTTGTTCGTGTCCTAAATGTTTCAAAAGGGGCACTCATAGTGATGAATGTACAATGGAACAGTAACTTTTAAAGGTTAATCGGGAATACCATATCGGGTAAAGCTACAGTGTCTATAGCAGAATCTATATCGGCACATTCGTGGCATGCTCGTCTAGGCCACATGAGCGAGTGTAACATATAAGTACTTTCTGAACGTTCCTTGATTCCTAGATTTAAAAGCATTAATTTCAATATATGTGAGCATTATATATTTGATAAACAATCGAGGTTATCATTTAATTTAGAAAAACGTGTTAGTAATGTTGTTTAGATTATGTGCATTTTGATGTGTGGGGGGCCTTCGTCTATTGTTTCTGAATGATGGTCATCATTCTTTATATCGTTCATAGCTGATTATTCTAAAAAGGTGTGGGTGTACTTTATGAAGTACAAGTCAGATGTTTTTGTCATCTTTAAGGTGTGGAAGGCGATAGTGGAAAAATAATCGTAGAAAAAGTGAAAAGTTTTGAGCATAGATAATGGAGGTGAATTCACTTATAATGAATTTAGCTAGTTTTATAAAGTGAAAGGATCATGTGCTATAACACACTTAGGCATACACCCGAGTAGAATGGGATAACAGAACGGATGAATCGAACTCTCTTAGATATGACCCGAAGTATGTTGAATAATGTTGGGTTAGGTAAAGAGCCATGGACTGAGCCCGTTAATATGACATATTACTTAGTGAATTGATCCCAATATATGTTAATCGGTTTTGTAAACTTTCGGAAGAAGTGTGGAGTGGTCAAGATGTCGATTACATGGGGTTGCGAGTTTTTGGTTGCGATGCTTACTCTCATGTATCATCAATTGAGAGAGATAAGCTGGACGAAAGATTTAATAAGTGTATCTTTATTAGCTATGGTGATGGTGTGAAGGGATACATGCTGTATGACCAATTTATACATAAGATCATGATTAATTGTGACATTAGGTTTGAAGATAATTCTTTATTCCTTAAGGAAGAACACAATGAATCATAAAAATTAGCAGTGATGGACATTAAAATTAACAAGGATGAAACACGGGTTGAAGTTGAGCACTAACAAGATGTACAAGAGTGGGTAGAGCAGCCACCTATGAGGAAAAATAAACTTAGAGATCATAAATTAGTAGAGAGATACATGAATGACTCGAACATTACATCCACCCTTATTATAGATGTGGGGAATCTATCCACCTTTCAGGAAGAACTAGGTGATACAAATGCTGAGAGGTGGATGACAATGATACAAGACAAGATTGACTCTCTATACAAGAATAATATGTGTAAGCTAGCAAAGCTTCCCGTTGAGGGTAAAGCATCAAGTCCAAGTAAATTTACAAGAAGAAATATGACAGATACAAGGTAAGTTTGGACATACTAAAAAAGAATGTATCAACTTCAGTGAAATATTTGCATCGATTATTGAGCAAGTATCTATTGGATTTGTGTTGACACTGGTTGCCTAATACAATATTGAGTTGGAACAGATGGATGTTACAATTTCTTTCCTACATAAAGAATTGGAAGAACAAGTTTACATGAAGTAACTAGATGAATTTGAATAAAATGTGCCAGGGAATAAAATCTGCAGGTTAATAAAGTCATTGTATGGCCTTAAACATTTGCTTATGTAGTGGTACAAAAAGTTTGATACTTACATGGGGAGTCAGTGGTTTATCAGAAGTGAATATGATCACCATGTCTACTTTAAGACACTAAGTGATGGAGGATTCATTCTATTGGTATTATATATTGATGACATGTTTATCACCAATTAAGGCATGTTTAAAATCAATATATTGAAGATTCAGTTTTCAAAGATATTTGAAATGAAAGATCTAGGGGCTTTAAAGAAGATTATTGGCATAAACATACATAGAAACGGATATGAGCAATTACAATTGTCTTAGGCAGAGTACCTTAAGAATATATTAGTGAAGTTTGGATGGACAAGGTTAAGCCAGTTAGCGCACCTCATGCTACTCACTTCAAGCTTTCTTTATAAAAATAACCCATTACAGATGAAGAAAATCAGGTTCTATCTCGCGTGCTTTAGTCAAGCGCAGTAGGCAATTCGATATATGCTATGATTTTTATGAGATCAAATATTTCACATATAGTCAGTGTTGTGAGTACATATATGTCAAACCTTAGAAAATAATATTGGGAGGCAGTGAAATGACTACATTATTTACAATATACAACGGACTACGTCTTGACATTTCAAAAATCATAGGGAAAGCTTGTTGGATATATTAATTTGGATTACGCAGGGAATATGAACAATATAAAGTCAACTTCCAATCACTTGTTTTTATTAGCTAGTGGAGTGGTTAGTTAGATATTAAAGCTTTAGTATGTGATTACTATTTCCATAATATAAGCTGAGTATATGGTAGTAACATAAGAATTTATCGAAGGTATTTGATTACATGGAATGATGAATGAACTCGAGCTTCAGCAGGACGCCGTGCTGGTTAATTGTGATAACGAAAGGAAAAGCACGATCGGTTTGGCAAAGAATTTCATT
The DNA here is from genome assembly GCA_037074715.1 of Magnolia kwangsiensis. Classification (NCBI taxonomy): domain Eukaryota; kingdom Viridiplantae; phylum Streptophyta; class Magnoliopsida; order Magnoliales; family Magnoliaceae; genus Magnolia; species Magnolia kwangsiensis. The sequence goes on from CM073579.1 coordinate 95,091,923, forward strand.
TAACATTATAGAACTAAACATATTGATGTCTGTTATCATTTTATCCGACATATGCTTGAGGAGGTGGTGTAACTCTAGAGAAGATCTACACCAACGTGAATTTAATGGATATGTTGACAAATATGGTTCTGTTCACACCCCAAGTATAGGGTTGCGATGTAGTAATAATTTCAGTAAGACTAAGGTCGAATCCAAGGGATTGAACCTTGTACATATTTTGAAAGTAACCAGAAGTAGAATTAAAAGAAGATGTAATCTAAACTAGGAAAATTTATGAGAATAATAGTGACTAACTTTAACTAAAACTTATAAAATTAAAAGTTAGGAAACTAGGGTACCAAGGATCCACTTGTAGTAATAAGGGAGATCCATGCTTGATTCATAAACACAATTGGAATTAGAGTCTCATCTTCATCCAACTAGAAGATAATTCATTAAAATCCAAATATAAACCTCCTTTGATATAGTTTTCAAGAAATGATAGGTATGAGAATTAAAATTGATTTCATCACAAAACTATGCCCATGTAACAAAGCAAATAACAGAATTTAACCAATCTACAACTAATTTAAGAGAGCTATGAACGTTAGGAAGGATTCCATCATCCAACCATGTCCATGAGACGATGGTGAACAACATGACTTTCTAACTTCACAATCATAATAATGAAAAGAATATGCTCAAAGCTTTTGCAGATCCATTGTAATTTAAGTCACAATAAACCATTAAAGACTAAAAACATTCATTATAATCAAAATATAATTAAAGAGAGTTCATCTTAATCATAAATCAAAGCCATAGAAATAACCCATCACACTATAAGCTTCACCTCTTAGCCCTAACTAAGAGGTTTAGCCTATCATCAACATGATGACACTAAAGATCTTAAAAAAATATTAAAGAAAAGAAGCAAACTAAGAAGAAGGTGAATAAGAAGATACTGCCATTTCATGTTCTCTCTCTCTCTCTCTCTCTCTCTCTCTCTCTCTCTCTCCACGTCTTTCTCTCCACCATCCAAGGAATGACTTCTCTCTCTCATTCTTCTCCTTTTACAGCCTACATGAGGTGGTGGAGAGAGTCGGTGGTGTAGTGTGTGTGTCCTTGCGCAGCTGTGAAAAATGCAAACCGACTTGCATTTGGATTGAGTTTTGGAAAGAAAGATCATCTCAAACACTGATTTGTTTCCATGGTTGCGATTAAGACCCCCTCTTGCAGCGTGTGGATGGTTCGAATCATGGATCTGACCTTGATATAGGTCACACAACAGCCCACAGAGAGCCGAACGTCCGGACACACTTCCTGTGAAATTTATTACGTTGTGAAGCTCAATGGGCCCATGATCGGTGTTGGCGGAAAAATCCACCCCCTCCATTGAATTCTTGGCGCGATTTCGATCAAAAAGGGATGATTTTGGTCGAGTTTGACATGGCCCAAAGGATCGAATCTTCCCGCCGTTCATCCTGTGTTTGATGGTGATCTGCATGTGTACACGTGCATGGGACCAAAAAGACTCTATGGGTACGATTGTCCCCACCCCCTGAGCACAATGAACAGTCCGAATCACCGAACCTGATGATGATGGTGGGCCACTACTCATCGCAGCGTCCATACGTGCGGACGCTGGCGAAAGAAGAAAAATGGAAATTTCAGTTTTCGATCGGGTCAGCGTGCGCTGACTGATCTTCTTGTTTCGGTATGAAGTGGGAGTACATGTAGGATGTGCACGTGCTCCCTAGGTGGGGTCCACTCTTGATGTTTATGAGAAATTCGCTTCGTTCATCCATTTTTCCATCTAATTTAAGGGGTTGAGACCAAAATTAAAGCATATCCAGAGATCAGGTGGGCCCCAGATCAGTGTTTTAGTAGTTGATCTGTCCGTTGGGCTACTTTCACAAAGATCCAAGAGCTGAATTTCGACATGTACGATTAATTTAGGGTCCTCAGGCCAGATACAAAGTTTCGAGTTAAACGGATGGTGGGAACCCTGTGATCTTGCATTTAGGACGATTTTCAGGCCTCTTTATCATTAATGTCTTGATTTTCTCGAATCTTTGACGTGTGAATTCTTCAATCTCGATCCCCTAAGATCTGTCCCTTGCCTTAGTGATTTGTGAGCATTAAATCCATGCTTTTAATAAAAATTTTCAGTCCAAGCTCCTAAATTCACATTGCAACACAAACATAATTAAAATAGGGCGTTAAACATTTTCATGTACGTAAAATTAATTAATAATTAGGGTCTAATTTACAATATTTGACCCTCAACACAATCCCTAACCAATATTTTATTAGTCCCGAGCAAAGTATGTGAAAAATAATTTAAGAATTATGGGCTAATTCCTATAAACTTGAGTGATTTTTGAAAAACAATCCCGGTACTAAAATTCCAAGGTACATCAATATTGGGTATTTTCTTCTTGTAAACTCAAGTGCACGGTAAACTTCATGGTCAAGTTTAAAGTATTAATCCATTAATTAGAAAAATTCTAAACATTGAGTTTTATGGGTGTATAATGCAACCTTAACTTATCACAATTAAAGGTCTAATCATCAATTTTCATGATAACATTGATAATCAAACAGAGCATTCTTGGATAACCCAACCTAAACCAAAACTTGCCTTATAGTTCAGCCTTTTTATTCTTTCAGCTTTTGATTTTTTCATTCACACTGTGTCAACCTTTTTAAAGATCTTTAACAGGTAGCCATTTTCAATGACAACTATTTTTTAGCTAGGTATTCTCTTCTTTTTTTTTAATGAACATGATGAAAAAATTCTCCATGTTGGTTCCTTCCATGCTTAGTGATTACTAGGTTAATAATTCAATATCAAACTGAAACCTTAATATGTAAGCTAGATGTGACATGTGTAATAATGAATCAATCAATTATTAAAACTTCTAATCATGGATTACTAATTCGAACTTAACTGTGAAATCTAACAAGTAACTGAATATTGAATCCAAGAGTCATAAATTACTAGCATAATGTATCTTATCAAAGATGGCCTTCAAAATTACTTCGAATTCACAAAAATTTCTAGAAAAGGTTGAAAAAATTTCACAATTTTTGCTAAAGACCAATAAAATATTGATTAGGTAACCTAATCTCATATCTCGAACCTAAAATCTACATTGTCCTCAATGTAAAAGATATACGCATGCAGTGCACCTGAGACAACGAAAGTAAAGGAGAAGTGATGGAAAGATAGTACCTAATGAAGGAAATTGAATGACTTTTTCCATAGAGATCTTAGCGTGAAGGTGGCTTGACATAAGAGTTAAACCAACAAAAATCAAACAATCCTAAAACAACTAAAAAGCAAACTATCTCAACGGCATAAAGCTGATTATCCTAGAATGACAAAAAGCAAACTACCATAGTCCTATGAAAGCAGTAAACCTACTTATATTTCCTTCAAAATAAGAGATTAATCCTGGTACACAGGATCCGTCAGAGGTATAGAAATGTCATCTGAATCAAATTTCTCGATAAATGGCTTTAATCGATGTTCATTCACTTTAAACTCATTGTCATTGTCTGGATTCTAAATCTCGATAGCCCCATGAGGATAAACAGTGTTAACGGTGAAATGGTTGATCTAACGAAATCGAAGTTTATCCGGGAAGAGATGTAACCGAGAATTATATATTAAGACTTTCTGACCTGGTGCAAATGATTTTCAAAGAATGTGTTGGTTATGAAGTGCTTTCATCCTGTCCTTGTAAATTCTCGAGTTCTCGTACGCATCGTTCCAGATTTCTTTGAGTCCATTCAATTGAAGTTTGCATAGTGAGCCAGCATTGTCCATATTGAAGTTCAGATTTTTGATCGCCCAATAGGCTCTATGTTCTAACTCCACAGGCAAGTGACAAGCCTTCCCATAGACAAGTCTAAAGGGAGATATTTCAATAGGGGTTTTAAATGCAGTCTGATAAACCCATAAAGCATTGGTCAATCGGATTGACCAATCCTTTTGATGAGGGTTAACCATTTTTTTCAAAATGTGTTTAATTTCCCTATTGGATATTTCATCTTGCCCACTTATTTGTGGGTGGTATGGAGTGTTCACCTTATAAGAAATACTATATTTCTTCATTAAATTCTCGAATGACCTATTATAAAAATGTGAGCCCCCATCACTAATGATGGCTCAAGGCGTTCTGAATCGAAAAAGAATGTTCTATTTTAAGAATTTAATGACCGTACAATGGTCATTGTTTCGGCATTGAATCACTTCGACCCATTTAGTAACATAGTCTACAACAAGCAAAATATATAAATTTTCAAAGGATTGGGGGAATGGTCACATGAAATCGATGCCCCAGCAATCAAATGCTTCTATGATAAGAATGGGGTTCAAGGGCTCATATTTCGACGAGACAATGCTTTCAATTTCTAATAACGCTCGCAAGCCTTACAAAACTCATGAGTGTCCTTGAACATAGTAGCCAGTAAAAGCTACACTGTATAAGCTTGGTCGTGATCTTTTTAGTAAAAAAGTGTCCACCACAGACCTGTGAGTGACAAAAGGAGATGACACTTTGATCATCATCTGACACGTATCTCCTTAAGATTTGGTCTGGGTAATATTTAAACAAATACGGATTACTACAGAAGAATTTGCGCACCTTGGTAAAAAATTTCTTTATATCTTGCGCAGTCCAATGTGTTGGTGTGAAACCTGTGGTAAGATAATTGACAATATCAGTGAACCAAGGTGAATAAGAGACTTTGAATAATTGTTCGTCAAGGAACATGTCATTAATATGTGCTGTCTCAAGGGAATCAGAGGGATTAAGGAGGGAAAAATGGTCAACCACTATGTTCTCTACTGCCTTTTTATCATTTATTTCTAAATCAAATTCTTAGAGTAAGACGATCCATCTTATCAGGTGGGGCTTAGCATCGATCTTAGAAAAAAAATACTTGAGCACCGCATGATTTGTGTAAAATATGATATTGGATCCGATTAAGTAGGATTTAAAATTGTCCAAAGTGAACACCACGATTAAGAATTCCTTTTCCGTAGTCAAGTAGTTCACTTGGGTAGGATTTAGAGTTCTAATTGCGTAATGGATAATTTAGAGCTTCTTTTCTTTTCTCTGGCCTAAAACTGCCTTAAGAGCATAATCAGACGCATCGCACATAAGTTCAAAAGGAAGGCTCCAGTTAGGTGGCTGCATGATAGGTGCAATGGTCAACATGCTCTTAAGCTTTGTGAAAGCTTTCTGGCATTGCTCAGTCCACTCGTATAGTGTATCCTTTTGAAGTAGATTACATAAAAGATGAGAGAGAAGACTAAAGTTATTTATGAATCTTATATAACACTCGGCGTGTCCTAAAAAGGATCGCACGTCTCGTATGTTCTTAGGTGGAGGTAGGTTAGAGATAAGATCAATTTTTACCTTATCTACCTCGATTCTTTTGGACGAGATGATATGTCCAAGGACAATTTTCTTACGAACCATGAAATGACACTTTTCCCAATTGAGTACCAAATTTTTTTCTTCACATCTTTTCAGCACACATTTAAGACTCTCTAAGTATTCACTGAAAGATGGACCGAAGATAGAAATCGTCCATGGAGACCTCTAAATATTGCTCCACCATGCCAGAAAAAATACTCATCACGCATCACTGAAAAGTGGGGGGGGGGGGGGGCATTACATAGTCCAAATAACATCCTTCGATAAGCAAAGGTGTCGTAAGGACATGTAAATGTAGTCTTTTCCTGATCTTTAGGGGCTATCTCTATCTGATTGTGGCTTGAATACCGTCAAGGAAACAGTAATAGGAATGACCAGCTTGCCTTTTCAAAATTTGATCGATGAAGGGCAAAGAAAAGTGGTCCTTCCTCGTGACGGTATTCAACTTCTTGTAGTCAATGCACATTCTCCAACCAGTAGTAACTCTATTTGACACGAGTTCATTATTGGCATTGGCTACAATGGTGATTCTGGACTTCTTAGGTACCACGTGAGTTGGACTCACTCATTGACTATTAGATATAGGGTATATGATACTCACATCTAATAGTTTAAGAACCTCGGCTTTGACCACTTCCTTCACGTTTGGATTTAGTCTACGCTGTGATTGTCGAGAGGTCTTTGCATTATCCTTGAGATAAATGCAGTAAGTACAAATCAAAGGGTCAATTCCTTTGAGGTCTGTAATCCTCCATCCAAGGGCTCCCTTATACTCAATGAGAGTAGATATGAGCATACACTCTTTTTCTTACTCAAGGTGGGATGAAATCATCATTGGCTATATCTCATCTTAACCTAAATAAACATATTTTAAATCAGAGGGTAAAAGTTTTAGGTCAAGCTTCGATGCCTTGAGGTTAGATGGTAGAGGCACTTCTTCAATTTGGGGCAATTTTTCAAATTGTGGCCTTCACTGATTAACTTCAAGTACTGGCATAGTATCAAGCATCATGTCATCATCAAAATCATGGGAGTGGGCCATACACGTCTCTAGAGGGTCAGAGGATAAGGCAGAGGCGTTCTATCTTCACGAAACAATCATGTTAATGTAGGAAAAATTGTCATCATCCTCTAACCGTCTACCCCTGTTGAAAAAGATGTTTAACTCCAATGTCATATTCCCGAAGGACATACTCATGACACCATTCCTGCAATTGATGATTGCATTTGAAATGGCGAGGAATGAACGACTAAGAATGACTGAAATTTGAGTACTCATGTTACTGATGGGTTCGGTATCCAGGACGATAAAATCTACAAGGTAGTAGAATTTGTCAACCTGGACCAACACATCCTCAATTATCCTTCTCCATACACGAATAGAGCGATCAATAAGTTGTAGTGTGGTTAAGGTGGGTTTTAATTCACCCAAACCTAACTGTTTGTAGACCGAGTAAAGAATCAGATTTACGCTCACTCCTAAATCAAGAAGTGTATGCTCAATGCGGTAATTCCTAATTACACAAGCAATTGTTGGGCTACTAGGATCTTTGAATTTCTATGGCGCATTTCATTTTAGGATGATGCTCACTTTTTCAGTTAAGAAAACTTTCTTTTGAATATTTTGCTGTCTTTTGGTTGTACACAAGTCTTTCAGAAATTTGGCATATGAAAGTATTTATTTTATGACATCAAGTAAAAGAATATTGACCTTCACCTGTTTTAACACCTCTAGAATGTCTTGAGATTTGAGAGAGGTTTTGGTACAACCGACCATTGCAAAAATGGAGCAACCTACTTCTCTTGAGGTTCTAGTTCTAATTCTTGTAGGGCACGACTAGATCCATCCTTGTTGTCCTCTTCCGATTCCTTAGGCTTTTCAGCCCTAACCGGAATGATTTTATCAATGGTCTTCCCACTCCTAAGAGTGGTGATAGATTTAGCTTGCTCCATCTGATTTGAAGAGCTTGGGTCGCTAACTTTATATTGTGGTTTTAGATTGAGAAGAAGTTGAGCTGGAATGCTCCCCATATTTTCAATTACACTTTTAGTATCAAGTCCTCATATGTTCTTTGTAAGGTCTTGAAAGGCTTGTAGCATACTCTGATTGAAAAGCTCTTGCTTTTGAAGATGTTTTAGAACTGGGTCCTCTTGAGGTTTCTCTTGATATGGAATTTGATTGAAGAAACCTTGAGGGGTAGTAGTTTGTTCATTCCTCTAACTAAAGTTTGAATGATTTCTCCAATTAGGATTGAATGTATTGGAGGTAAGTCCATTGAAAGGTCTTTGGTAATTGTTCACGACATTGGATTGCTCATTCAACACCTCTTGAAAGGTAGGTATTGTTAGACAATTTTCAGTGTGTGAATGTTGCAAGCACAAATACTGCAAATAGTTTCCTTAACCTTATCCTTCTTTAATTCCATGGCCTCGAATTTTCTAGTGGATTTCATCATCCTCTTTCAGGAGATGCATTCCACCCCTCTCCTTTAATTGAGTCGGCCTAGAGATGGTGCTTGGTTTAGGGGAGATGTCCCATGATTACATGTTTTTTGCAAGCTTATCAAAGTAGTCTCACACCTCATTGACACCTTTAATCATAAACTCTGCATTATACATCATCTCGACTAAATGGTGCATGGGAGATGTCAGTCCATCATAGAAAAAGTTTGTGATACGCCACCTTTCAAAACCGTGCTATGGGCATGAACTGACAAGATCTTTGAATCGCTCCCAACATTGAAAGAATCTTTCATCTTCCCTTTGGGCGAAGTTCATGATCAACTTTCTAAGGGTGTTCGTCTTATGATATGGAAAAAATTTCTTTATGAACTCCATTGTCATGTCATTCCATCTATCAATAGATCGAGGACACAGTGAATGTAACCATGTCTTAGCTTTCTCTTTCAAAGAAAAAGGAAAGAGTTTCAACCTAATCGTGTCATCAGACATGTTAGGAAAGTAAAGAGTGGATATGATATTTTCAAACTCTTTCAGGCGTAAATATGAATTTTCTGACTCAAGCCCATGAAATTTAGGAAGGAGTTGGGTCACCCTTTGCTTGATATCTATGTGTCCTGTATTCTGTGAAAAAACTATGCATAAGCGTATACTCACCCCCGCGGGTTGTAAATAATCTCATAAAGTACAAAGCGGGGGTGCTTGATAAACCTCATTCTCATCTTGAACTTCTCCAACTCAAGGTTGAGGTTGTTCTTTTGGTTGATTTGTGGTCATAACCTCAATTAACTCTGGGGATCTCGAGCGGTGTCTAGTCCTACGATGGATAGTTAACCCCTCAACCAATCCTCCTTTAGTCAAGAGATGTCGAGTGTTGTCACAAACCCACTTGAGCATAAAATACTTGTAGCCCTCAGTCTCAAATTCTAACCTAAACCTAAAGAAGAAAAGAAATATAAATCTAGAAATAAAGAGAAAGAAGACTTAGAAAGAGGTTACTAAATCAGAAGTTCCTAAATTAAGATCCTACAAAACAAAACAAAACAAAACAAGTCAGTTTTTAAAAAATAGAAAGTCTAAAATTAGAAAGTTTCTAAAAAAATAGAAAGTAAACTAGTTTCTAAAAAGAAAAAATTCTTAAAAAAAAAAAAGAAAATACAAAGTTTCTAAAAATAAATTAGGAAAGTTCTAAACCTAAATTAGAAAGTAAGTTAATTTCAAAAAATAAAAGAGAACGTAGAAATAGAAAGTTTCAAAAGATAGATATAAGTCATAAACCTAAAAATAGAAAAATAGAAAGATTGAAAAGATATTACCATTTTAGAAAGTTTAACTCAAAGTCCTACAAAACAGAAAAGTTAGGTTAATTTTTAGAAATCAAATAGAAAAACATAAATCTAGAAAATTAGAAAAATCCTAATCTTAGACTAATTCTAAAACTAGTTAATCTCAGAAAAATGTAACCGTCAATCCCTGGCAACGGCGTCAAAAACTTATTCACATCTCAAGTATAGGGTTGTGATGTAGTAATAATCTTAGTAAGACCGAGGTCAAATCCACAGGGACTGAATCTTGTACGTATTCTAAAAGTAACCAGAACTAGAACTAGAAGAATATATAATCTAAATCAGAAAAATTTAAGAGAATGATGGTGAATAACTTTAACTAAAACTTATAAAATTTAAAGGTGGGAAATTAGGGTGCTAAGGATCCACCTGAAGTAATCAGGGGCATTTATGCTTGATTCATAAACACAACTGGAATCAAAGACCAATCTTCATCCAAATGGAAGATAATTCATTAAAACTCAAATATGAACCTCCTTTGATCTAGTTTTCAAGGAATGATAGGTATGAGAATTAAAATTGATTTTATCACAAAATTATACTCATGAGACAAAGCAAATAACAAAATTTAACTAATCCACAACCAATTTAAGAAAGTTATGAATGTTAGGAAGGATTTCATCATCCAATCATGTCCATGAGACAATGGTAAACAACAGGGCTTCCTAACTTTACAATCATAATAATGAAAAGGACATGCTCAAAGTTATCTTAGATCCATTGTAATTTAAGTTACAATATACCATTAAAGACTAAAAACATTCGTTATAATCAAACTATAATTAAAAAGAGTTCATCTTAATCATAAATCAAAGCCATAGAAACAACCCATCATACTACGAGCTTCACCTCTTAGCCATAGCTAAGAGGTTTAGTCTATCATCAACATGATGAAGCTAAAGATCTTAAGAAAACATCAAAGGAAAGAAGCAAACTAAGAAGAGGGCGAAAAAGAATATGCCGCCGTTTCAAGCTCTCTCTCTCTCTCCATGTCTTGCTCTCCACCATCCAAGGAATAACTTCTCTCTCTCTTTCTTCTCCTTTTATAGCCTACATGAGGCGGTGGAGAGAGTCGATGGTGTGGTGCGCACGTCCTTGCGCAGCTACAAAAAACACTAATCGGCTTGTGTTTGGATTGAGTTTTAGGACGAAAGATTGTCCCAAACTATTATTTGTTTCCATGGTTAGGGTCAAGACCCCCTCTTGCAGTGTGTGGACGGTCTGAATCATGGATCTGACCTTGATCTGGGTCACACAACAGCCTGCAAAGAGCCGGACGTCTGGACACACAGCTTGCGAAATTTCTTGCGCTATGAAGCTTGGTGGGCCATTGATCGATGTCGGCGAAAAAATCCACTCCGTCCATTGAATTCTTAGCGCCATTTCGGTTGAAAAGGGGTGGTTTTAGTCAAGTTTGGTGTGCCCGTAAGGATTGAATCTCTCTTCCATTCTTCTCGCATTTGACAGTGATCTGCGTGTGTACACGTGCATGGGACCAAAAAGACTATGGGTACGGTCATCCCCACCCCTTGAGCACAATGAACGGCTCGGATCACCGAACCTGATGATGATGGTGGGCCACTACTCATCACAGCGTTGAAAGAAGAAAAATAAAAATTTCCATTTTCGATCAAGTCAGTGTGCGCTAACCGGTCTTCTTATTTCGATACGAAGTGGGAGTACATGCAGGATGTGCACGTGCTCCCTAGGTGGGGTCCATTCTTGATGTTTATAAGAAATCCGCTTCATTCATCCATTTTTTCATCTAATTTAAAGGGTCGAGACCAAAATTGAAGCATATTCAGAGATCAGGTGGGCCCCAGATCAATGATTTAGTGGTTGATCTGTCTGTTGGGCCACTTTCACAAAAATTTAAGAGCTGAATTTCGACGTGTACAATTAATTTATGGTCATCAGGCCAAATATAAAGTTTCGAACCAAACGGATGGTGGGAACCCTGTGATCTTGCATTGAGGATGATTGTCAAGCCTCTTTATTGTTAATTTATTGACTTTCTTGAATCTTTAGCGTGTGAATTCTTCAATATCGATCCTCCTAAGATCCGTCCCTTGCCTTGGTGATTTCTGAGTATTAAATCCATGCTTTTGATATAAATTTTCAGTTCAAACTCATAAATTCACCTTACAACACAAACATGATTAAAATAGGGTGTTAAACATTATCATGTACGGCGTTAAACATTGTTATGTACGTAAAATCAAGTAATAACTAGGGTCTAATATGCAATATTTGACCCTCAAAAGGTTCTTATAGAGAAGTTTCAGTTCTGTTCAACTTCTCTGACCTTGAAGAAAGGTTGATGAAGACGAAGTGTGCATGATAAGCATCGACGATGATAAAGCTATGATAGAGGCGATTAGAGATGAAGCTTAGAGCTGTGGTTCATGATGATTGATGCAATGGTAAAGATTGTTGTCGGATGTCTTAGATATAGTTGATCATCGAGCAGTTGTTAATCCCATCGATAGCCTTTACTCGCTGGACACTTTTTGGGTCCAAATCAATATAATTAAACGTGGCTTCGATCCCATCAAAGGGACTTCGATGATTGTCAATCCCATCAACAGAAGCGCACGGTTTTACAAAATTATGGGAATTGTGGGTGTAATTGTGAGATTATAACACTACTAAGCTATTTTAAGGAAGTCAAACATTTTTTGAGGTTGGGGAAAGCGGAAACGAGGCTTTTCGAGTATCATAAGTGATTCCATCTCTTATACTTTTGCTTTTATATAGAATGATTTATTATCATTTTGTGTCGTAGTTTTTTCCCCAAGAATTTTTTCGCATAAAATCATGTGTTTTGTAACTGCTTAATTTACTTTTGCTTAATATCGTATGATCCATCCCTTATGCTTTTGCTTTTATATAGAATGATTTATTATCATTTTGCGTCGTAGTTTTTTCCCCAAGATTTTTTTCGCATAAAATCATGTGTTTTGTGACTGCTTAATTTACTTTTGCTTAATATCGTATGATCCAAATATGAAATTTGCTTTCGTAAATTTCCACCACATGCCCCATCCAAACTGAGGCCCATCGTATCAAAAATCAGGCTAACTAAACCAAGAAGCCCAGTTGTACCGTTCAACTTGGCCCACCGTCTACAAATCTCACTTAATTCTACAATAAAAACCAAGCACCTTCCAAAGGTGGCGGAAAGAAGGATAGGGCGTGAGGCAATGTTCCTTGTTCCTTTATTTAGCTTTACTGGTTAAAAAAGCAAGAAGCTAATGCCCGTCCGATCTGGCCCACCTAAAGCCAGCCTCACCTTCAAATATCTGATTCGCCGAATCACCCATGTCCTCGTTGGACAGGAAACGTGAGGTTGACATTAAACATCGACGCCAGAAGCGATTTTATCATTACCTAATTGGAATTCATTTTCAATTGTTAAAAGTAGAGAATAATGTTGACTGTGTACCAAAAACCAAAAGATGTGTGGATGTGTTAGTGGTCCACTTAGATTTAGTGGGATTTTAGTGAAGGTGGCCCCATTTGCCTAGCAAATAGGTATGTCGGACGATGAATGGTCGCGATCTGTCCATGTCATGGTACCTCATGGCTTGGCGAAAGAGGAGCATGGAAACGAAGGTGGACCACCATGTTGTTGACAAAGAATGCTGTGTAAAGGTGTAAACGAAATGTACCATCTTTAAGCAGGCAACGAATCAGTACCGGCTTTTGAGATGTCGCAGCTGAAGGACCACCGTAGGCTCTGTACGCTGGAGGCGTAGAAACCTTGATACTCTGGTAGAGTGTGATGGTTGATACGCAGGCACTAGAAGATTTTACGTGTGGCACGTAAATAAATCAAATTAAATAATTTGAATGATGGGCCCCACTTTAAATGGATGATAATCCAAAATTTTGCACTAATTTTATTATTTAACTGGTGGATTAGTAGATGTTTATTGGACGGTTGACATGAAAAATATCCAACGGTCTGAATTCAGCTAGAAAGTGTCCGCTATCCAGAGAATAAGAATGCTCAACCAATATGATTCTAGGATGACGATCTATCTACGGTGGGTCCCACAGTTTGGACAGTTTAACTTGAGGATGCGTTCCACGTGTATTATCTCTTGAGTGCCTGTTACCAGCTATCATATTCATACTCCCTTCATTAGTCGGGACACCTATTGCATTGCCTTCTGACGTATGATCCTAACCATCCAATCTGTTTAGCTTCATCATTATTAAAAGTTCATGTTATTTTTACCATAGATTTAACAATTAGGGTCACCGTATTGATGTTGATCTTCTAAGGTGGTCCATCCAAGAGGCAATAAATAAGTTGATGGTCTGGATTGATCGAGAACATTCCTGAACTGTACAATAGATACGATTGCACGTTTTCCACTTTGTCAATATGCTATCCATCACTTCACTTCTCAAAAGTGTGAAATAATAGAATAGCTAGACTGTGAAATTGATAGGACACCTCTCCATGGCTTATATCTCAAAAGTCTTACTAATCCGATTATCCGGACCGGTCATTGAATTGCCAAACTTTCGGATGCTCAACAAGGGCCGAATAAAATTCATGTTGATTTGGAGGTCAGGGGCATCTAAAAAGTATGAATTTTGGACTACCTCTTAGTCAAGATGGAAAGTATGAACGGTCCAGATGGATGAAAATGTATGGTAACTGTAGTACGAAACCGGATTAGGTGAGACCCTGGATCCACCACGACTTTGGGGCCCACCGTGATGTATGTGACTACATCCATGCCGTCCATCCATATTGAAAGCTCATTTAAGGGTATGATGGAAAAAATGAAGTATTTCCAAATCCCAGATGGACCATAGTACACGAAACAGTGGCGATTGACCATTACAAACTTCTGGTATGCCACGAAAGCTTTGGATCAAGATTATATTTGTATGGTCTCTTTATCTAGGTGTTTGTGACCGTATCAACAGGTTGGATGGAAAATAAACGTTCCAGTGGAATCTATAAAGTTTTTAATGGCAGGGATTCAATCATGATTGTTTCCTCTAGTGTGATCCACTTAAGATTTGATAAGCTGTATTTTTGGGATCATGACCTAAAATGAGCTTTCAAAACAGTTGGACGGTGTGGATTTAAGGCATATGCATCACTGTGAGCCCCACAGTTAGGGGTCTCACCCACCTTGGTGAATCCAGGGTCTCACCTAATCCGCTTCCCTTTAATACAGTTAACTGATGTAGGAAATGTCTAATTTTTTTTAACATTTTAGATAAATTCGTAAGTGGAAATGTTTTTAACCAGGTTTAACTTTTAATAAGCTATTTTTGTTAAAATGTTAAACAAAATAGAGAGCCACGCGGCCTTGACAGTAAGGCCCACATTGATGTATGCATTGTATATCCACTCTATCATCCATTTTTCCAGCTCATTTTATAACAAGAAAAAAAAAGGAACCAGATTCAGATCTTAGGTTGACTACACAACACGAAACAATGGTGATTGACCATTAAAAACATCCCGTGGCCCACAAAAGTAATCCAACTGATATTTTATTTTATTTTATTTGTTCTGAGATTTTATCAACTCGTTGGATAGAAAATAAACATTATAGTAGACCTTAAGGTGCATTGTAGAAAGTTTTTAATGTTAAGTGTTCAATCACCATTGCTTCTTATAATGTTGTCCACTTGAGAGTTATATTTACTTTTTTTTGAGATCATGCTATAAAATGGTGCACAGTGTGGATATACAATACATACATCAAGGTAGGCCCCACGGTTAGGGCCGCACCTAATCCACTCCCTTAAAATCGGGCTGCAATGGGCTAGGCTCAGGCCACACAAAATTGAAATTCTAAATGAGCATTGGGCCAGTGATATCAAAATTTTGAATAAACCTTGTCCGTTCAGAGTAGTTTAAAATATAGATGGAAGCTAAACCCAAAAACAGTACATTGATAGTCCTAATAAGAAAAGACTTGATAACAGTTGATCTATCTAGAGGAACTTGATAACAGATGATCTAACTAAAGTTATGGCCTTTAATAGAGTGGGATAACCTAACAGAATTCATATAGCTGACTCCAATTAATTAAAATATACCTTAAATGATAATAGTGATGTTCTCTTAATCCTTTATCTTCCCTCTCCTCAACCTAACAATACTGCATCATTCAACCACCGGATAGTGTGGGTCAAATTTCGGCCATTGACTCTATTCTTGTTGTTAATATATATAGAATTTTCAAAGTTTATCTTTCTCCAAGAATTTCTCGTTTATAATTTAGTACTTACTCTTCATTTCCTTCATTTTCCATCCATCAAATGGTTAGAATCATTCAATTAAATTGACTTTTAAAATGGATGGACAACTAAATTCAATCTCTCATTATCAATGGTTGAACATTCTCAACTATGAATTAATATACACCATTCATTTTTCATAGCAATAATTAATTGAAGGGTAAGGACATATCAAAGTGATTTTTAAAAGTACAGGTAATCAAATGTGAGCCACATAAACCTTTAAGAAGCCAATTTGTTGATATTGAACACCAATTCCACAAGTCATGTGAAATTAGCAGATGTGGTCCATTTTGACTGAGATTTGCCACACAAAATGTTACCGGCAAAATTCACTGACAGCCAACAGTAGATTGAGCTGGGCCACCTAACTTAATAATCAAACAAAATTACAAAAATACCCAAGTCAAAGAAATGTAGGTAATGACAAACGCAAGGATGAAATAGTCATAGTTAGGTTGTGGGAGAAACTTATTCCATGAAAGAAGATGCAAGACCCACGCAAGCTTTTAGATGGTTATACCACGTATACCAAAACCATTGATATTTTATTTATGGAAACGAAGTAAACATCAATGCAACTTTCATCTACATGCTTCATGGTTTGTTAGTTTTAGAGAAACAAACAACTGCAAATCATGGACCAAAACCACAATTTCTCACGAATATTTAATGAGATTTAATGAGGCATGTAAAAAGTTACGGGCGCGGATTAGCTACTGACATGTTGAGTAGCGAGACAGACTCGCTACTGAAGTGACGTCATTAAGTTCTGTGGGCCTCATTATGATATATGTGTTGTATCCACACCGTCCATCCATTTTGAGATATCATTTTAAGTCATGAGTCAATGAATGACGCAGATAAAAAGCTGTAGTGGACCCACCACAAAAAATCGTAGGGAGAGTAATTCTCACCGTTGAAACTATCTTAAGGTGCACCATAATATTTATTAGAAATCCAACTTATTCAAAAGTTAAAAAAGACACGAAAGAACGGAAAACCACAGATATCAGCTTGATCTAAAACTTCAGTGATCTTGGGAAGTTTTTAACGGTGGGTGTCACTGTCCCACTGTTTTCTATGCTGGCTCCATTAGGGCTTTTAACTCATTCCCTGGATCTTGCCCTAAAATGTACTCTCCAAATGGATGGACGGCGGTGGGCCACGAAACTTGGTGACGTCACTTGAGTAGCGAGTCTCGCTACTCAACCTCTCAGTAGCTAATCCGCCCCCAAAAGTTACTGTACAAGTGGGGCCATTGTTCAGAGATCCAAACGTACGATGTGATTGTCCAAGCTTCTCATTGAATGTGAATCGCTGGTGTCTATCATTTCTTAACGGTATGTGTGCGTGTGTGTGTGGCCCCACTTGCACAAATCTTAAGGGCCTGGCAATCCTCGGAGAGTCCAGGTCATCACAATCTGAACCTTCCATGTATAGCAGAGCACTCTTCATGGGCCACCTTACAAAAGTTACAGCCACAGAATGATCCTAACCATCTAAACAGTGTCCTTTTTTTTGCTGCAGCCGTCTGTTTTTTGCGAGAGGGATCGATTGGTTGAGATCATCGTATCAAAGTGATTCTTGAGAATGGAGTGAACTAGACGGGCTACCTAGCTATCTTGATCATTGGGTATTTTCTATTGTAACTTATCTGGACCGTCCATTTACGGGGCCATTAAGTGAATAATCAGGATCATACACTAAGACTGAATGTTGTTTAGTAGCCCATAAAGAGTGATTTGGAACAAATTAACGGTCCGGATCGATGAATAAACTACCAACGTGTATAATACTGTTGTGATTCTGCAAAGAGCAACGCATGAATATACACCGGACTTTCAGTGTATACCGATTTACAAGAGGTGGCAACCGTAATGTTCATTGTAACTGTATACGAGTGCTCGGTGTATGTACTACACACCCGATAATTCCTCCTTCTGGCCTTTTTTTATTTTTTAAAATCCCTCTTTCTTAGATGCATGTGAACTTTCACATTCAGCCTCGTCCTTCCTGCCAACGTATCATTTGTGTAGAAAATCGGAGCCGTGAAAAGGATTGGTCAAACATTGAAGATTGATCTCTGCAAAAATCTGAGAAATATACTTAATAGGCGGGCCACGTAAATATCTTGAATCTGACCGTTGGAAATCTATTAATTTCAAATGGAAATGTGAGTCCACTTGATGAATGGATCAGCATGATTTTCACCACAGACGATATTGATGACATGGCACAATTTTTCAGGGTCAGATGTTCTGTAGAAGCGAGAGACTGGGCGTATGTACCGGAACCATCTGGAGAAATCCCTATCCAAGATTCCAGTTGTAGCACCACGACGAGATATGCAATTCTCCCCAATCCACACCAAAGCGATAGTACGTGTGCCCCAAAACCAGACCCTGATAGCACCCTTGTATCCTTACACTTACCCAAGTGGGCCCCACTTTTCTTTTCTACAATGGGCCCCACCTTAGCTACAAACCAAAGGCAAAGATAGCCCAAACGTGCTTTTGTGCGCACTCTCTGGAGATTTTTTTTTTCTTTTCTTTTCTTTCTTTCTTTCTTTTCTTCAGTGTTAAAAACCCAAGCTTCTCCTGTATATAAACCCTATCCACCCTTCCTTCTCACTCCATCACCTACACACATTCTCTCTTTCTCTCTTCTCCACCATTTCCTTCCTTGTATTCATTACACTAGAAAAATGTCTGGTGTTTGGGTATTCAAGGACGGCGTTGTCCGCCTCAACCCAGGCACCGAATCCGACGGTCGCCGTAAGGTCTTGGTTCACACTCCTACCAATGAAGTAATCACTTCATACGCAGCTCTCGAGCGCAAGCTCTCCTGCCTCGGGTGGGAAAGGTACTACGGCGATCCCGATCTCCTCCAGTTCCACAAACAATCAACGGTCCACCTCATCTCTCTACCCAAAGATTTCAGCCGATTCAAGTCCATGCACATGTACGGCATCGTCGTCCAGAATCGTAACGTCTTCGAAGTTAGAGATATGTAGCAGCATGCATGTCATTAACAAAAAGAAAGAAAAGAAAATTAGCTTGTGGGTGTTTTTTTTAATTTTTCTTTTAGGGTGTGTTTGGTTGCATCAAATTGGCCTGATTAATCATGAAATATCATGATTTTGGGTGCAACCAAACGCACCCTTATATTTTCATGTCATCTCTCTCTCTCTCTCTCTCTCTCTCTCTCTCTCTCTCTCTCTCTCTCTCTCTCTCTCTCTCTCTCTCTCTTTCTCTCTCTCTCTCTTTTCATGTTCATGTAAATTGCACCAGTCCTTTAGCAATGATATGTGGGAGGTTTTGTGTGTATGTTTTTCTTCTATGTTTTCGCCTTCAGTCTATATACATTTAAAAGCTTTATTTGAAATCATATATTATATATAAATGTATGTGTAGAAGCTCTAATGCATGAATCTTTTCTACTTCAACGGCTCTCGTTGCTTACACGCAAGCTTTCTCGTACATGTATTGCATGTAATGGTAGGTCATCCCTACAGCCGGAACAAGAACCCGATACGATATTTAATGCAGCCTAAAATATCGGATTCGAACTGCATGTGAGGAAATCAAATGAGAGATAGAAAGAGATCTCATGTGTGTATTCACCACAATTTAACATTTGAACATGATTAAATGTTTGTTAATGCAAATACAGTAATAGACAATCCTAACCGTCCTATTAGCACATTTAGAAGGAAGTAACTGTCCGATTCAACGGACAAGATTAGACGTCTCATCTTGTCAGTGTGATTTTAGGGCTATGCTAACTCGACTACAGAGGCCACCACAACTCGGGTGGTCTGCGCTTGTGTTTATGAACGATATTTGTGTGGAAAAGGAGTTGCTATAAGCTATTAAACTGTAGCAAACACATAGCATAGTGTTGTCCAAAAGATGACCGAATGAGAAAGAGGGATTTGATAGAAAAGATATTGAAGGGGAAAGGGGGTGTCACGTGAAGGGATCCTGCAATTTGCTTGCGATCAACGTCGCCATGACACGTGTGAATGCACGTGAAAGCTATCCAAATCCGTTTACAAATTCGCCGTGTCGTTAACATGGGCCCCACTACGGCAAGAGAGAAGAGATGGGCCTGAAATATCTACAATATGGAACAGGTAGATCTAAACCGTTTATGTTGTGGAGCCCACCTGCTATAGATGCCCCATTTCTCACCGAAATTTAAATCCTTTTTTCTCTTTGAATGTGGGCCATTGATGTATTTTCTTTATTGATCGTATATGTTCAGGGCACAAACTGAAAGCTCGGGATTTTATTTTATTTTTATTTTTAAATTTCATATAGGAGATTTTCATGACTAGCGTACCGACGGTTTGGATCACTAAATAACGGCCCCACTTGTATAAATTCACACGGGAACGGACTAAAAGTTATCAGACGGGAAGCTGGTGGGACCCGCTCGGATTCTTGCGAGAAATCCATACAATCCGTCCGTTTTACCGGATCATGGTAGGACTTGGGCCCAAAAAGAGGCATATCCAAAACTCAATCGAGCCGTTCAACAGGAGACATCGAGGATTGAACGTCCACCACCGTTGAATCATGTGGGGCCACATAAGTTTTGGATCAAGCTAATACTTTGTGTTTTCAATTCATCTCAATAGTAATATGGATGGCTTATAACCCAGGGAGGTTTCAACGGTAGGCATTTCCCTATTCACCTTTTCTTATCGTGGGGCCCACTTGAGTTTTAAATCTGCCTCATTTTGGGGCCGTGTCCTATTATGATCCGGCAAAACGGATGGATGGATGGATGGACGGGTGGATTTCTCACAAACATCTCAGTGGGCCCCCCTAACTTTCCTTTGCAGGAAGTTTTGCAGGCAATCCGAGTCCCTGGATATGGGAAAAGGTATCCTGCAGGGACAGCGTAGCTTGTGTCGGGAAGTTCCCCACCTGGCACATGAATGGTGGCCTCTGATTGGAGCTTATCTTGTTGTCCGCCCAATGGTAAGTGGGCCACCATGGGAATGGTACAAATTTCAAAATGGTATGATACACTGCATTAGTGGCCACCCACCAAACCTGAAAGCAAAGTTCAGTCTTTTTTCTTTTTTTTGTCTTTCTTTCTGAGATGTGTATTTTTGCATGTACTGCCCTCCTTTTATACACACACACACACATCAGACAATTCCATCTCTTTTTAATACCATTAAATAATCACTTTCATTTTTTTTATTTTGTATTTATATACAATTATAAAAAATCTTATGGTTAATGTCTGTTTTATTTAGCTGTTAAAGAGAATATTGGCTATTAAATTTGAATACTGCCTCTATAAAATAACACTTTTAATTAAGAAAGAGGAAATTTTCATTTTGCCTCTACCCAAACACAAAAAAGTTTTATGTTTCATATGGTTTAGATTAAATGCCATAAATGACCCATCATTGGATGGTTCAGATCATTTACCCATGGTACAACTTACATTACAAGTGGTCGAGATTTCGACCAAAACATATAACATCTTTTGTGTTTGGATAGGAGCAAAATGGAAATGAAAATTTCATTCCTTTAAAATTTCAAATAGAAGTTAACTCTATAATGTTTTGTAACTGTATATGAAAGGGAGATGAGATATGATGTAGGAAAGAACGCGAAATGATAAAGAAAAAAAATATTTACTGTGTTCCTTGAGTAATCAAGATCTTGAATCATTAAGTAAGAAGTAAGAAAAAAATTTAATATCGTATTGAATAATAATATTAAAATTACTTGATTACATCACTTATATAAATGAATAAAACTCTAATTCAATTAAAAGTTACTTGAAATAACAAAATCTCACCAAAGAGCTAATTTTACAATAAATATAAATGTAAATAAAATCTTCTTGGAACACTTCCAACATTATTACAAAAAAAATTTAAAAATACAAAAATTCTAAAACTAGAGAGATAACAATAATGGAAATTATAAATAAATAAATAAAAGATTTTTTTTCCTAAAATTTCAATTTTGACCTTCAATATGAACTTTTATTACAAGACAGACATCCACATTCACAATCAGCTATGTAAGTTGGTTAACCCTAAATGCATTGCTGCATAAAAATTAAGAAGTACATTTCGTGCTGATGGCCAAATTCAAAATCACATTTCTTTTATGGTTAAAACCTTGAACAACAATTCTTCCATACTTGGAATGAATTTGAATGAATTTCTTCAAATCGAACATGCAAGAATACAGTACCATCGATTATACTCTACATAGAACTAAGTCTAGTTCTAATAGATTAATTCTACTTTTGTTAGAACTTTTGATCCAACTTTTTTTTTTTTTTTTTTAACACGCACACACACCCCACACACTCACACTAGTGGAATTTCACCACCTATGGGTACTCGAACCCTTGATCGGGAATTGAAACTCCTGAGAGTCTACCACCCGAGCAAGAGCAAGGACCCCTTGTGATCCAACTATGCTAAGAATGATATCTTATTTTAATACTGAGGTCTTGGTATCGATTTCCTAGTGAGGGTGGCTAACAGCGAAGTGTGAACTGACAATGGGTGTACTAACAAGGTAATCGGGAAAGACAAAAAATGTTAAGAATGCATTTGTGGCACACTCTACGTCAATATATGTGACAATATAGAAGATGGGAGATTATATAATGTATGGCTAAAAAGGAGAGTGGCATATGTCACTCTTTTTTAATTACTCAAGGAGCACGGGCTTATGACGCTTGGCTGCTCGAAATAATCAATTAAATCTAAAGATAAGTCACAAATCAACCTAATTGAGTATGACCAACCTATTTCCAATTCTAACTAGTGTGTTAAATTCAGTTTCACAAAAAAAAAAAAAATACAATTTCACAAAACGTGAAGCAAAGTCACAAAAGATTTGAGTGAGGAAGCAAGGAATCTCATACCTTATAATATTTTCAATTAAAAGTAGAGGCTGTACTTAGTTAGAAGGATCATGCAAGCAAGGTGTCAAATCAGATCGGACTCACTGCGTCCCAATTGACTCAAATGAGCCATCAATCCACAAAAGAATCCGACATTTTAACGAACCAAAATAAGATACGTACGGAGTTAACAAAAGTAGGCCACATGTGGCTCATTAAAGACTTAAAAAGTTACATTCATAATTAAAGTATGGTTAATTTATTTTCAATTATTTTATATCTAGGCTGTTAATTGGACGGTAGGATCTTGTTGTTTTGTAATGGGTTCGGGTCTAATGGTCCGGATTCAACTTGGAGGATCCGGCAAGAGTGAGAAACAGTTCTCTCATCTATCCATGCAAACATTAATAGAAAATGGATTATAAGTTTAGGGTCGTTTCATAAAGAGTTGGATATAAGAAAATTGAAAAAAACAAAACTCTCATGAAATATTTCAACTTGTTTATTATCTAATATTTTACTTTGAATATCAACCGTCCATTTTGAAAGTAACCAATGAAGATTGGCATGAATGGATTGGATGGTCCATTTGATAAGTAACCAATGAAGATTGGCATGAATGGATTGGATGGTCCATTTGATAGGTGCACAGGAAGATCCATAGCTCAATTGGCAGACTGAGTGGAGATACCTCGTTTCAACACTTGAGGTCTTGGTATCGATCCCCAGCGGGGGTGGCTAACATGGAGTGTACTGACATGAGTGTGTACTAACAAGTTAACCCAAAAAAAAAAAAAAAAAAGGTGCACAGGAAGGTCCCCGTACACCTTAGCTCACCGGTGCATTTCCCATTTAAAAAAGTTTCTCAATGCCAGGAACTAAACCCTACTGTTTCATAGTGTGGCGCGACATGCCAACAATCATACACATTATACCCTTCTCATGCATGTACCCCCAATCCTAACCGTCCAAATCATGTCCCCGCTATAGATAGTGAAAAACCCAAGACTTGTATTACCTACACTGCTCCAACTATCGTCCATTTATTGATGATGAACTGTTTCTTTCTGATCGTCCATTTATTGGACAATTTCACTATGTTTCTTTCTGATCGTCCATTTATTGATGATGAACTGCCCTTTTGAGGGCCACTGAATATTTAGGGCTGTCAATGGGTTGTGACAACCCCATGAATTTTAGTCCATCTCGTCTCCAATTTTTTTGGACCTTCATTTGTAATCCATTATTTGGGCCCCATCCATACCATCCTATCAATAATCAGGTCCAAGTCAGTGCTTTCTCTATTCAAACCTCAAATAGCCCACTCCCTATGGTTGATGGATAGGATAGACCAACTGGCACCACATCCCTAATCTGATTTTGACATGTGTTCAGCCCACGTTTACTGTTTGTTTGGTAAACCATTGACGTACTGGATTTGGACACGTGTTCGGCTCACATTTATTGTTTGTTTGGTAATCCATTGACGTACTAAGCCGATTTTGAATATCATTCATCCACACCCTAAGAATCAGATTAAAATATGAGTGGGTTCGGTCGACCCTAATCTGACGGTAGGGATTAGTATTAACTTAAGGACCCATCTTCGGGTGGGCCCCACAAGTAAGATTGTGGATTGAGTTATAGCTATTAGTACGTGCATGCATGTGTGCCACGCTTTGAATGAGTATGGTACAGTTCACCATTTCCCCGTACTATGATCCAAGAGACATGTGCTGCAACTTAGCCTGCATCTAGGGCTCTGACACAAGTGGACAAAGATCACTGGGTCTGACTGCTTGTGGATAAGCCTATTATCCCCACGTTTTCAATCGAAGCTCATGAAGTGGACGTCCATTGCATACTTACACTGCCAGTATTCGCTACTGGACACCCTACAATGATGTAGTGTTTTATCCACGCCGTCTATCCATTTTTTCAGCTCGTTTTATTGCATGAACCTAAAAAATGAGGCAGATCCAAATCTCAGGTGGACCACACTACATGAAAACATTGGTAATTGAATGCCCACCATTAAAACCTTCTTAGGTCCTACTGTAATGTTTATTTTCCATCCAACCTTTTTATTAGGTCACACAGACCTGGATGAAGGGAAAACACAGATATCATCTTGATCCAAAAATTATGTGGGCCCCAAGAAGTTTTTAATGGTGGGTGTTCAATCATCACTGTTTTCTGTAGTGTGGCCCAACTTAGATTTTAAACTGCCTCTTTTTTGGGCTCATGTACTGAAATGATCTGAAAAATTAGATAGACGGCATGGATAGAAAAAACACACCATGGTGGGGCCCAAATAGAACCGTCCAGTAGCGAGTAGGCAGTGTCAGTATGCCATCCATTTTCCATGGAAGTAGCTGTACTCCCTCTTTGCCCATTTCCTTTGTAAATAGGGAGAGAAGGGGGTATGTACATGCCAGCTCTCTTCCTCTCTGAGTAGTCAGTCCTTAAGTCTGCAAAAAAGCGTACAAGTTCTTAGAAGTTTTTGGATTGTGTTGGGTGAAGACAATTACACCCCTATCCACAAAGGATGGGAACTGATAGCTAGGGGTGTTTTGTCCTGTGGTTTAGATGATGGATATGAAATCTGCACATGTGGTGCGCACTTACTAGATCTGAACCGGACATCCTTTTTGGACCCACCGTTATTTGGCCACCCAGAAAATTATATCTCTTGGATCATCCCGGCTGCCGATTGGGGGACTTTTGCTCAAGTCCTTGAAAGCCCTCTATTTGGTAAAGTAGGATCATCCAGCCGATGGAACTTTTGGAGTGTGGCCATCTAACGTGGTGACAAGAGATGAATGGTTCTGATCTTGTCTTCTTTCTTTTTTTTTCTTTATTGTTTTATTTTTATTTTTATTTTTTATTTTTATTTTACACACGCACACACATACAGTGTCATTTCACCACCACGGGTACTCGAACCCTTGACCCGATGGAGTGTGTCATTTCACCACCACGGGTACTCGAACCCTTGACCCGATGTTGAAACTCCAGAGACTCTACCACCCGGGTAAGAGTAAAGGCTCAAGATAAGGGGCTTCGATCGGTAAACTAGGAGTTAGTTGTTAATTTGATGCTCTCGTAGAGTATGAGAGGCATGTGCATGCACTCCACCATCATGCACGTAGCGTTTATCTATCTAAATCCAAAGAGACACATGGTGGGACCCATTGTAGTTTGGGAGATAGCCCCAAAATCAGAATGATTAGATGACCTCCAAATCAGACTTTTGACCATTGATTATTCTCTTCATTAAAAGTCAAGACCAATGGATCAGTTTGGTTCTTAAATTCACTGTCCAATGGGCTGTGTCACCTATCTAGAGTGGGTACGAGTTGGATGGTTTAATCAGATGTACACATTTTCTATCTGCATGTGTATGGATCATAATACTCTCACAACTAATAATCTTCTTCTCCTCCTCTTTCTTAATTGGGCTTTTGATTTCATGAACAGTCTTCTCCTTCTTCTTTTTGTCCATCCATACACACTCGCCCACCACACGGTCACTCAAACTATAACCTCAATGTTTAAATACTTTGCCTACCACTGTCCCATGGGTTAGAACCTTTCATTAACACTCATGTCACCAGCATGACCATTATGACATGATTAAGATGGTACACATTCTTAGGGAAACACGGATCAAGCAAAGTACTACCAATTGCATGATCAAGCCTAAATACAAATAATCTAAATTTTATGTGCAAAAAAAAAAAAAAAAAAAAAAAAAACTACATCAAGAGTGACAAGTAATGTATTATAAAAGCATAAATACAAGAGATAAAGTGCTACCGATTCAAATAAGCCTCGGATCCACTTCACAAGCTTAAGATATGCCCTTGAAATCCTTGGTAACAAATTAGAAAGCCCTGAAACTCTTCTACTACTTCTCAATTTGTGCACTCACTCGATGGGACCTTCAATGAGACTTTAATGACATTAATGATATATTGATAGCATTAAACACTTTCAATGATATCAAGTAAAAATATCAAAATTTTCTAACAACAAAACATGAATTTTTCAAATTTTTTTGTGGGACTTCAATGGCATTGACACATACTCAATCGCACTTCGGTGACATAGACAGATCCTAGTGTTTACAAATTCAAAACATCAACTATACATGTGACTCAAGCACACACCAACTATGTGATCCTATAATTGTCTAATCGTAGTCTATTTTGGAATATGAACAACATTTTTTTTTTTAAGTCTAATCAAATGGTTATGATCATTTAAAGTAATGTAATTTTAAGCTCATCCGAGTAGTGTGCATATCCGAAGTGGGATGGTGCAACATAGTCCCTATATCTAGGTTTTAGTGTATAGTACTGCATAATAACTACTATTATAGTTTTGCATAATAACTTCATCTATCATAAGCAAGGGTTGAAACCAATCAATCCATAGCTCAAGTGGTAGACTGAGTAAAGATAACCTCATTTCAATATTGAGGTCTTAGTATCGAAGGGTTGAAGAATCTATATAATAGCTATTTGGGTGTGGGCAAAGATGTATTGCGACTAGCTATCTTGGACATGCTGTCAAAACTAGTTCATTACTTGTTGTCTTGACTTGTTTACCCATTATGCTTGAAAATTGATGGATATATAGGCATACATGAATTTCGAACTTGAACCATATATATATATATATATATATATATATATATATATATATATATATATATATATATATATATATATCATTTGTGAAAAATGAGGACTAGTCCCCTATCAAATAAGAGAGAAGAAAATTTTTCCTTAATAAGTAAGGTGTTGAGTACCTTAATATTTACTTGGTGAGACAGAGGAGTACCGAGACTTGTTTGTTCTAGTGCGAACACACATACACGCATAATTTTGGTGTGAGGGCATGGGCATGTGTGATTGTAAAGGCGTCAGTGACAGATAAGTTGCTCCCTCGCGACCTTAGAAGTTATCGAGTTATTTAAGAGGCCTGGTGTAACTGCTCATGCAATAATTAACCAAACCATAAAAAACTACTACATGTATCAAGCCTAACAATTAGAAACGGTTATCATGCAGCTAGTGTCCCACATGCAAAATGGTAAAAAACTGTTAAAAATTATTAGTTTCTTACCAACAGCCAAAAGTGGTCCATTGCATTTATGAACCTAGATCAAAACGTCCAACCACCCTTACCTATATATATAAACAAAGCTTGACTAATTCATTTGATCATCACAAATAAATCAACTCATTCTCTCATATGGACTTATAAGCTTCAAGTGTTCTCTGATGAAGTCAATAGGTTCAATACAAACCTGAGCTAGGCAGAACCAATAGGTCTATAAGAATCAAGCCAGTGCGATGGTTGAAGCCAACAAAACTTATCTTCCATTTTTTTAAAAATCTTTTTTCATTGGAAATTTTTTTTTCTTGGCTTTCATCTACCAATAAAAATGTGTTTATAGAGTTCCATTAATAGTTCTTTTGTGCTTGTTAAATGCAAAACTATACACAAACTTGTCGTATCCTAGAAGCTATTTATCTACAACCTGTCAGCGGTCTTAATTATTTCAAGGATAACGTGATCACATGTGATTTAATCTGTCCTTAATATTATATTTTTTAGTTTCCTTTCTCATTTTATTTCATAGTAATTATAAAATTATAATTTGATATTATTAAATCTCAACTATATGTACCAAACAAACACGAAAAGTAATTTCATTTCTTTATTCTAGACATTCAATACATACTTTAACGGTCATGTCACGATTATTTTCCAAACGTGCTCAGGTCCTCCACATAAACAAGATGGGAAATATATATATATATATATATATATATATATATATATATATATATATATATATATATATATATATATGGACATGTACCTTTTATTCTTTGCTTGCAAATTACACAACCTTGCATGAACACGGAGTCCCTATGTACACCCTTTATTGTTTATATACGTACACCCCCTTTTGTCTTTGCGTAAAGTGCATCTCAATCATTGCAATGCATCTGCATGGAGTGTAGATATCAGAAGCAAGGGTTGTAAATGTCATTCCCACAAGCTTCTACAAATTTTATTTTATTTTTCTTTCGAGGTGCATATGAAAAGAAAATGGACGGTCACCACGGTGAGAGAAAGGGGGGCTGGAACTAGGGATCACCTTTTTGTTTTACATGCATGGCTCAGATTAGTTTTATGAATGGGGTTATTACATACTCTGGCAGAGTGTGATGGCTCATACTCATGCACTGAACCATTTTCCATTCAGTACACAAAGTTCAGATTAGACCATTGGTTTCACATTAGAGAGATCATAACACCACAATCCAATTAATTAGACAATCCTAACATCTGATTAACAGACATTTGTTTGTGAACTTTGGACCATTGACTTCTCTTCATTTTAACCATGGAGGACATAACTAGGTAGAATGCTTTCCACATCAACCATCTAAATTAGGCCCATGATTTGAACCGTTTAATTTGAGTTAAATACATCCTCTATGTACAGTTTCTTAGTGTAAGCGTGTGGACCACCAATCTCTGCAAGACTACCAAAGTTCTTTTATTTTATTATTTATTTTTTATAATAAGGTTAGGGTTCCTTCCCTTTCATATGGTGCCTAAAATTCTTCCTTTTTCCCAAGTATCCATAATTAAATAATATGGAAAAGGCCATAACCATCGATTCTTCCATAAATACACTTTCACATTCCATTATTTCACATTCCATTATTTATAACTGATGATGGTGGTGTGGTGGAACCTCACCCACTTAAGACATGCCCATATTCTATTGTTACAAGAATTGCATGATTCTTTGTCCAAGATGGTGGGCCCCTCATCCACGTCTAAATGTAAACTTGCCATGAGCATATTTCACAAAAGATCACATCAACCAAACGATCCTAACCATCTAATCAGTGGTCATAAATGGATTTTCAAAAAGGAAATTGACCAATGCTCCACATTCAACTACAAAGATGACGGCTCGGATCATTTAGTTAATGTAATTATTGGGTGGTGCCCTGTCCACTTTGGAACCCACATTTCAAATCGTCTATGTTAGCATACACATGTAAGGTGCATGTGGGGCCATACTTTCTTGTAAATATAATAGAAATTTCCTCTTCATGTGGAACACTTCTATTAAGTAATAACCATTGTCATGTTCTTCTCTTTTCTTTTTCGGCGCCCACCTTAATTTGATGGGAGCGGACCTTTTCCATGTAAGTTTGCGTGTATTACTGCAATACTGCTTTGAGAAGTATGAAAGCTGGGGGAAGGTTGGCACCTAAAGACTTAGAAATGGTTTTTCAAATATCAAAAGAGTTCTTGTCCAATGAGGGACGCCTCATGTGAGGTTGTGCAACAGGTGTCGAATATCTAGGTGAATGGCATGCATGTCAAAGATCTAGGCCATTCATCAAGTAGTTCACAAAAATGAACATGCATGTATGAAAAGTCAAGGTAGTACACAACACTCATCAGGTGAACCACACACCCACATGGACTTTGGACTGTTGAATTTTATTTTATTTTCTTTTCTTTTCCTAACTATGCATTTTTCTAGTGTAAGTTTGGCCTACTTAGGTAGTAGACCAAATTATGTTTGGTCCAAGGCATGTTCATGTTGTACCCTACCTGATGAACATCCCGGATCTCGAGACGCATTCTGTCGACTGTGATCTTAGGCATGAGTTCCATCCCTCACATGAGAGTTTCGTGTCCATAGTTATACTAAAATCTAATGAGCAGCTTTTGAACATTTTTGGCCCCTTTATCTTACAAAGGGAATTTAATCTTTTCTAGAAAAATTCTGTTGTAAATTTTCTATTTTTAAAAATAAGAAACTCATATGATTGGTTAAACATTTAAAACTTTTGAAAAATAAGAAACTCATATGATTCGTTAAACATTTAAAACTTCATATGTTTTAGAAGATCAAAGGAATTCTTTTTTTACTTGTTTTTTTTTTTTTTTGGGCCAACCGAATTAAACATGTTTTCCAATAAAATACATTTTATTTCAAAATAAGAAAAAAAAAAAAAAAAACAAACTTTGACAGTAATTTGGAAATAGAGATTGTGATTGACACTTATTGATAAATTTGATTAGAAGGTGAATTTTTTTTAATTATTATAAAGAGATGGACTATGTTGATTACTTGAAAAGAATGATTTGTGAGGTAAAGAGCATCATTCAACTATCTATATGTGTTGTTGTTCATAAATATAGAAATTTTAATTATTTTAATTAAAATATTATATTTTAACCTTATTTATATATAATATATAAACACATCATGCACATATATATAGCCATTTCTTTTCACTCCATTTTTCTAGATGAAGCTTTTTTAAATCAAAACTTTCAATTCTCTAAACTTTTGGCAGTTCAATTTTTTACTTTTTTTACTTTTTATTTTACCATGTTTAAACAATCGATGGCAAATTAAATAAGGATATTACCAAATTTTATTTTATTTTTTGTGGTATCCTGTTTTGCTAACTAAAATTTTAAGAAAAATCAAATGCCGCCCTTTAACTAAATTGAAGGCATTTTTATCCATTCCATTTGCTTATCCAGATTATTGGTCCTATCTTGTCTTTGTGTGTAGCTCATGTCAGTGAGCAAAGGCTTGCGATGCTTGCCATAATAACTATGTGATATCCACTTTGAATATTTGGTTTGTTAGCTCATGTTAAAAGGTAAGCCCAAAAATGCAATAAATCTAAATGTCACCACAACAAAAATTGAAAATGGATTGTCCATGTTTACATCTAGTTGATCACGACCATCGAATGATTTAGAAGGCACCACGTGATAATCATGCCACACATGTTATAGATGAAATTGAAAAGGAGTTAGTGATGTGTATATGTGGGAACATTAAATGTTAGAGTTTTATTAAAAGTAACTTTATGAAATAAGAATCTTATCAAAGCAAGTTTTTCTACAGGCATTAATTACTAGTCTCACCAAAAAGAACTTTTGCAAATGTAAGAATCCTAAA
Organism: Magnolia kwangsiensis; assembly: GCA_037074715.1. Taxonomy (NCBI): domain Eukaryota; kingdom Viridiplantae; phylum Streptophyta; class Magnoliopsida; order Magnoliales; family Magnoliaceae; genus Magnolia; species Magnolia kwangsiensis. Next base: position 95,123,368 of record CM073579.1, read on the forward strand.
GTAAGACTTCAATAAACCTTCTTTCACATGATTGAAATAGCAGAGGCATACGTGATCTCTTATATGCATGGCATGATACAACATGCTATGCTTACATAACATTATCAAGAAAATTTGCACGACCAATGCACAATCAATGATTTACATATTGCCTCATAAAAGTCTATATAAGCAACACTTAATTAACGAAGAGTTTTAGGCCCTCGCCACGCACAATCAATCAAGTACTACACTGCTTATCCTAGTTTTAGTTTAGATATTCTACTTTTGTCTAGTCATGTAGTAGTAAGTTCGAAAGCTCTAATTTAGCTTAGATATGCTACTGTACCATGCCATCACTGCAATACACTTTGAGAGTAAATTTAATATCCTTGACCTCCATCATTAGATCCAACTGGTCATCGAATTCTTACTTAGTAAATCACACCAACCATGGAATATAGACTGGAAACCTCGATTGTTCTATACACACAGGCAATCATAGTTAATTGTTTTCTCTACTTAGTTTACTCACTAATTGTATTGTTCTTACATGCAAATTACTAAATTCGACTATCAACCTTTAAAAAAAAAAAAAAAATCTTATTAATCTATCATCATATTATTGAGAAACTTGAAATCTCTATCACTGTTAAAAGAAAAACCCTTAGTGCAAGTGACACAGGGATGAACGTGATGAGGTCGATCACCGTCTTCCTCAAGGATAACTACTTCGAATCCACAAAGCTTCTTTGGACTCCTCACAGAGACTTCTCGAATCCACGATAAAAGAAAGCAAGAGAATAGAAATAAATTCTAATAAAATTCAAAATTAATTAATAAATGATTAATAATTGTCTAATGTGTGTCCTTACACCATTAATAAAGGAAAAAAAAATAACTAAAATTCATAATTATTAAAAATAGCAAAATTCTAACTCTAATACAAATCATAATTCTAATAAAATTCTTCGAAGGCCTAACTTCTAAAAATAAAAATTACAAATAAACTTTCTCTAGAAGAGTCCTAGTATAACTAAAAGTTATTTCTAAAAGGAAAGAAAATCTAAAACTCTAAAAATATTAAAAAAATCAGAATTACTAAAAATAGTAAATTTTTTCTAGAATTTCATTTTTGAGCTGAAAGCGCGCGTTTTCTAACAAAACGGACAGACACGACCTATATAGTGGGTTGATTCACCTCGGATGGCCTGTTTCAGTAAATATTGATAGGTCGTGCGCCCCGTAACAATACCCAGATCAAAAGTTATGGCCGATTTATGGCCCACCTTCTTTTGGCTCAACCATGCTGGGAACGTATCTGTGACACGTTCTACATCAGCAAGGCAAAAAAAAAAGAAAAGAAAAATTCCATTTGAAGGAATAACCCTCCATTTCTAAATCATCTAATCATTGTAACATCAGTGATTGGTGGCTAAATAGTCAAATCAACCTTTACAACTTTGATCATAATCTAGTTAGTTTCGCACTTGGGGTCACAAGTATTCAGTCAATCGAGTGGAGTGTGACTCTACCATGCTCAACACTATTCCTAATTATACATGTTTAACTAAATTCATATCGTTATAACACATGTGGCCATGCATCCGAATTGAATAATAAGAATCCATTGTTAAAATCATTACATGCAAGTGGTTACTCTCTCTCTCTCTCTCTCTCTCTCTCTCTCTCTCTCTCTCTCTCTCTCTCTCTCTCTCTCTCTCTCTCTCTCTCTCTCTCTCTCTCTCTCTCTCTCTCTCTCTCTCTGGCCCCTTTACATGCATGTTGCATGCCATGCCTCCACTTATATTAAAGAGTACGTCGTACTTCAAGCTCATCAAGTGAACCACACATGTTCATTGAACTTAGCTCATTGGACTTTTTCCTTGACAACCCATTTTTCTCCTGCCTAGTTCATAGATCCATATTATATTTGGTCCATGTTCATAATGTGCCCTACCTAACAAACAGCCCGGATCTCTAACATGTGTTCTGCCAGCTGGGATATGTAGCATGAGTTCAGAGTGGATTAGTTGCTGCCCCAACCTCAACTAAGACACTGCGGCCCTTACCGTGGCCCACCTTGATGCATGTATTCTACATCCACACCATACATCAATTTTTTTCAGATCATTTCAGGGCATGAGCAGAAAAATGGTACAAATCCACATCTCAAGTGAACCATAATATAGGAAACAGTGATGATTGAACACCCCACCCTTAAAAGCTTCCCAGGGCCAACGGTAATGTTTTCATAATATTTATTTTCCATCTAACCTGTTGATAAGGTCACACAAACCTAGATGAAAGTTAAAAATTAAAATACAATAAAATAAACAAATATCAGCCTGATCCAAAACTTGTGTAGCTCACAAGAAGTTTTTAATGGTCAATCACAACTGTTTCCTATGTTATGGTCCACCTGAGATTTGAATCTGCACCATTTTTGGGCTCACACACAAAAATGATATGAAAAAACAGATGAACAGAATGGATATAAAATAAATACATCGAGATGGGCCCCATGGTTAAGGGCTGCACCAATTTAGGTGAGGCCAGGGTGGCACCTTATCCACTCCCCATGATTTCCACCCCCTCACTCCAGTGGCTCCTATTATATTATATTAAAAGGAGTGGGGTTCTTGAAGGAATTTGGAACTTAGAATTTTGGAAGTAAAGATGGTATTATCTTTAGTTACTTTTAGATGTCATTCAATGGTCTATTCATTTGGAAGTTCTTTTGCCAACCCTCTGTATTAGGGTTGTAGACTTTCATAGCCATGTGACTAGCTAGCATAAAAGAGTAAACCTGATTAAACTACATGTTGCTGGATTAGGTGGGCCAACCTCAAATTGGTGGGCCATGGCTATCATTTGGGCGGTGGTGCCGGGGCGGTTGGGATGAGATTAAGACAGAAACATAAGAAATGAAGGAGATTCAATGTGATTAGCACGTGAGACCCTTTGTTTGGGGTGAAAAGCCACAGCAGTTTCTTCTCTTTTTCGGTGGACATCATCAATTTCTACATATGTGGCCCATCTAAGGAAACAATATGATTTCTTAGACTAAGGCATTGGTGTGGTGGGACCCTTATGATGATAAGCTTGAATCTTGTGTTTATGAGTCACGATGTTGTAGGGCTGTCAACCGGCCGGAACATGGTCTGTCCCGTCCAAACCCACAAAGTAAAACAGAGGCTTGAGGCAAGCCTGGGGACTGTGACTGGTTAAACACATAGGGCAAAGCCCGTCTGTTCAAATTTCTGCAAGATCCAGGCCGTTTGCTGGGTGTGCCCCAGTGCATGATCTATTAAGAAAATGAAGTTGAAGCCTAAAAGATCTAGGCTGGCTAACGTTATACTAGAACTAGTTCGAGCCTGGCTTGTTAACAAGCGAGTTTTAATTTTAGGCCTGGGAGTGGCCCTTAGCCTCAGGCCTAATATTTTAGCCGAAGCCTGGGTCCAAAGAGAGGAAGACACAAAGCCCAAAGGTAAGTACAGCCCATTAACGGCGGAAGCGGATTAGCTGGTGTACCACACACCAGCTATATAGCTGATGTATTGACGTCAGCAAGTTCTGTGGCTCTAATCATGAGGTACGTGTAATATCTAAACCGTCCATCCATTTGGCGAGCTCGTCTTAAAGCTTGAGATGAAAAATAAGATAGATCTAACTATAAAGGGGACCACACTGCAAAAAGCAGTGGGTGATTGAACGTCTACCATTGAAACCCTTTTAGGGGTCAAAAAAGTTTTGGATCAATATGAAATTTGTTTTTACTCTTCGTCCAGGTCTTTGTGACCTCATGAACAGATTGGATGGAAAATAAACGTTATGGTGGGCTCTACGAATTTTTTAACAGTGAAAATCATTATCTCCGCTCCTATTTGTGGTGTGATCCAGTTGATCTTTGGATATGATTCATTTTTTTGGATAATTCTCTAAAATGATGTCGAAAAATGTGTGAACGGTGTGGATATAATAAATACATCACTGCAGGGCCCATGTAACTTTGATCTCCTTTGAACCGTTCGTACAACTCGGAGCTCGAGGAGCATCAGCTCTCGTCTTTGCACGACACATACCTACATCAGCTATATAGCTGGTGTGGGTTACACCAGCCAATCCGCTTCCATTAACGGCCCTAGAAGGGCTATTCGCCCAAGTAGTTTGAATTTTGGTCATTTGAAGTATCTTGCTCTGCTAAGTCCATGAGCTAAAAACCCAGGCCCATACCATATAAATGTGGGCCTGTTTGGATACATCCAGTAAATAAACTACTTCTATGATAAAAATTAGTTTGTTACCTTTTTAAAAGTGGCTTATTAAGTTGAGCTTCTTTAGAAGCATAACAATATTGCATTATTATTATTATTTTTTTTTTTGTTGCCGACAGATTGCTTTACAAGAGGTTGGTAATGTGTAGATGTGATAAATTTCTGTGGACCATAATGCATGTGTTATATCTACGTCGTCTGTTCATTTTTTTCAGATCATTTCAGGCATGAGCTAAAAAATAAGGCAAATCCAAAGCTCTAGTGGACAATACCACACAAAAGCAGTGGAGACACCGTTGAAACCTTGGTTGGGCCCATCATCATGTTTATTTGACATCTAACCTGGTCATAAGGTTACACAGACCTGAATGAAGGGAAACATAATGTCAGCTTCATCTGTGCCTCCCAAAGCAGTTTTCAACTGTAGGTGTTCAATTATCACTGTTTACCATGGTGTGGTCTACTTGAGCTTTGAATCTATCTTATTTTTGAGCACATGCCCTAAAACAATCTTAAAAAATAGATGGATGGTGTGGATATAACACATATTATGGTGAGGCCCGAATTTTGCCATGTCAACAAAGTAGGGACTGTTACCATGGAGTCCTTTCTCTGTCTTATTTACTTTTTCACTCTCTCCCTCCCTCCACGTCATGGATGGTCCATATCAAAGGTGGCCCTGCAACAAAGGTGAAGCTCACATGATGGACAATCTGCATCAAAGGTTAGCTCTACTTGATGAGCAGTCGACATTGAAGGTGGCCACACTAATGGATAATTCACATTAAAGCAGGCCCCACACAATGGACCTTACACATCAAAGGTCAGCCCCTAACGTGGAACGAGGCACATTCAAAATAGGCCTCGCAACAATACGCATCTAAGATGGAGCACACACAATGGATGGTCCACACTAAATGTGGACTTCACATGATGGGCATTGGACAATGAAGGTGGGCCCTATATGATAGATGACCCACTTCAAGGTATGCCACACATAATGGGTTCACGTCAAAGTTCAGCCCATGGTCTATATCCAATGCGGGCGATGCATAATGAACGGCCCACATTGAAGTTGCGACCCACGTTATTGATGGTCCACATCAAAGGTGGACCCCACAAAATGGATTGTAGACATTGAAGGGGGCCCACATGATGGACAATTAACATGGTGTTGGTCCTCACATAATGGATGATTTACATCAAGGTGAGCCCCCATAGAATGGATGGTCGAATGCCAGCCCTTACTGGTGAATGACCCACATCCAAGGCAAGCCTCGAATGATGGATGACCCATTTCAAAGTTTGGCCCCACATAATGGATGACCCACATCCAATGTTGGACATGATATATATCTTCATCTAATGTGAGCCCCACATGATAGATAGCCCACATCAAAGATGAGCCTCACAAGGTGGATGGTTTGCATTAAAGGTAGGCCCATATGATGGACAGTTCACATTGAAGATACTGCCAAGGTGGGCCCAACATGAGTAATGGTCCACATCAAAGTTGCCCCTTATGATGGATAGTAGATATATTAATGGGGCATTTGGATCTTAAGTTACCTAAGATAAGCTATACTTATGCCTCATGTAACTTAGCTTAGTTTCTACTTATTAAGTAGATAATCATGTTTGGTAAACAATATACTTATCAACTTCTCCTCTCTACATCCATCCAACAACGCATGAAAAACTAAAAAGCTAAAAAATTAATGGAAGTCATCAAGTAATTTTAAGTAAAAAAAAAAAAAAAAAAAGGTTACTTATGACTAATCTTAAATCAAACTTATCTGAAATAATTTACTTATCTACTCCATAAATAGAAAAAGTAACTTATTGGTGGTATCCAAACATGCCCCATCGGTGCACCCTATGCAAATAAGTAAATATTATAAGAATATTAATGAAAGAGATTTAAAATCAACTTATATGATGTTAAAAGCCAAATAAGCTTTTTAATTTTTTCACAAATATACTTATTTGCTAAATAAGTAGAAATCAAGATAAGCTACTCCGAGGCAAGTAGCTTGAGCAAAATGACTTATGACATGAACAGGCCCATAATCATGTTTGACAAATTAAGTATGAGTTTTTTTTCTTTTTTGGTTAGCTTGTTAGTACACCTACTGTAAGTCCACACTTCACTGTTAGCCACCCCTACTAGGGAATTGATGCCAAGGCCTTCACATTCAAACGTGGTATCTTTCACTCAATCTGCCACTTGAGCAATGGATCGTCTGGAAATAACTTGTCTATTATCAAACATATTTATTTTATTTTATTTAAATAAATTAAAGTATTTAATATAAAATTAAAATATCTTTACTCATAATAAAAAACGGATAAAAAAATTAATGATTTACATGTATAAGTGGGGCGAAAATTTCTAACTACTAAAGTGATCATCACCAAGTACTATGGGTCCTAATGTATGTTTTGTATCCACACCGTCCGTCAGGTCATTTTAGGGCATGAGCCAAAGAATGAGTATGATCCAAAGCTAGAGTGGACCCTACCATAGAAACAGTGGAGAGAGTGACACTCACCCTTAAAAACTTCTAAGGGCCACGAAAGTTTTATATCAAGCTAATATGTGTGTTTTCCCTTCTTTAATGTTTGTGTTAACTTATGAACATGTTGGATCTCAAATAAACATCGGGTGGACATTAGAAGGTTTCAATAATGGGCATTACTCTCTCCACTGATTTCTGTGGTGGGGTCCACTATAGCTTTGGATCTACCTCATTTTTTTTTCTCATGCTCTCAAATGATCTGTACAAATGGATGGATGGTGCCGATACAACACATGCGTCATGGTGGGGCCTAACTTGGTGACATCACGTCAGTGGCATCTCTCGCTACTCAATTCGTCGGTAGCTAATCCCTGTGGGATTGCTGGACGCAGATTTCCTGCTAAAGATTTGGCGGGAATTCCTGCGCAAGGATGCTGGGTGGGGCCCACTGCCATGTTTGTGAGAAATCTACCCATTCATTCTTTTGGCGAGATTATTTTAGTTTATTTGACCAAAAATGACTTGGATCCAAAACTTAAGTGGGCCACACGAGAGGAATGAGTGGGGATTCAGTGAGAACCGTTGAAACATTCTCTTGGCCATAAAAGCTTTCGTGTGAAGCTAAATTTTTGTATTTTCATTTCATCCAAGTGGTAATGACTTTATAAACGGTTTGGATGACATATAATCATCAAGGTGGAGCCCATGAAGGTTTCAATGGTAGGTATTTCTTTCCTTAATTTTCCCTCTAATATAGCCCACTTGAGTTTGGGATCCACCTTATTTTTGTTCTTTTGTCCTAAAATGAGCTCTCCAAATGGATGAACGGGGTAAATTTCCCAAAAACATGGCGGTGGCCCCACCTTGAATGGAAACAAAATCAGATTGCGTACTGAGTTAATTAGTACTAGAGGTGGGCAAAATGGACCTAATCCAGCGGATCCGATCCGATCCGGCCCGTTCTGAACAGAACTAACGGCCAAGATGAGGCTTGATCGGGTTTGATTTTCTAGATCTGATTTTTTTCAAGTCGGGTCCGGATAGACCTATATTTGGACTGACCTGACCCGTATACCCGAATCGAATGGAACTGACCCGACCCAGACAGACCCGACCCGAACGGAGGGCAGGTGGTATAAAAGATTTTTTTTACTTTTACCCTAACATTTCTTACCCTCTGTTTTCTTACCCGACCCTCCCTTTCCCCTCTTTTCTTACCCTAACCCTACCCGAACGACGGATGAGTGCTGCCCGACGTTCTGCTGCCTGCCCGACGGCGACGGATGATCTTTTTCTTCTCCATTCTCCTCTTCTTCTTCAACAATCAACACACGTTCGACCATTCTGCTGCCTGCCCGTCGCCCGACGCCAGCCTCCGGTCTCCTCTCCTTCTTTGTGATTGAGTCCAGTTTTGGTGAGGATTCTATTTTGAATCTTTGATAGTTTCTTGTTAGTTCTTATAAATCTTCTTCTTATTTCTTCTTTTATTGTAATAAATCCCTGACTGTGGAGTGAATCTGATGCATGTGATCTGACTGGGTTGAGTCGATCAGCATAGTCTTTGATCCATAACAATCACATTGTAGTCAGAATTTCGATTCACAGATTTCTATCAAAAATTTTTTTTGGTGGAACAATGGGCTGGCCTAATTTTGTTGCCTATAAAAACAAATCCTGTATGATTGCATGTATGCAGATCTCTGCTTCTTCTTTTTTTTTTTTTTTGCGCCTAGATTGCATTTTGTTTGTGATATATGGTTTTTCATCTTTCCTCATCACCATCATTGTTTCTGATTTTTCTTTCCTACCAACTGCTTGATCATTTAACAGTTTGTTGGGTTTTTTGCATAATAAATTACTTGGTATTTGATAGATTAGTCGGTATCTATCATACATGAAACAGTTATTCAACTTGGATAGCCTTGTTTATCACATGGGTCCTTCAGTTAGAAGGAATTAGAGGGTCCACAAATGTGAAGTTTGCTAAGGCTTTCAGTTTTGTATGTGGACAGTGACCTGTACTTTTGATCTGGTGGCAACCCTCCTTGGATTGGGGTACCCTAATACCCTCTCAGATGGGAAGATCTTTTCTCCTTGATCTTTGACATCTTTTTTCTACTGTGGAACATAGTTCTCTTAATGATTTTGGAGCCCATCATTGGAGGAAGAGGATGTTCCAATCTTGGAGATCTTTGGGCATCTCTTGTCCGCGGCATTGTCCATCAGATCAATGGCATGGATACAGAACCATCAGCTCCACATGTATTGAATTGGGACCCTCAGCAAACTGAACCTCTGCTAAGGCTTTAAACCCAATAGATTCTCTTTGTATCATAGCATAAAGCAACATCCAGTACAAATGAGTAAAACTATTGTTGACTCAACATTTATAATCTTCGTGAGGAATTATATGTTCTTCACCAGGACATGTATTGTATCGATCCATAGCCTGTACGCATCCCAGGGTTTGGTGATCCTATCCATTTGCTCCAATCAGCCCTCAGCACCAACGGTTTTGAGGGTAACTTTCCATAAACAAGAAATACACCATTTATTTTTTGATGTGTTATAGTTATGCATATTCAATTAAGAGTTTGGTTGTATAAAAATTCTAATTTCTCTCTCGTTATATACGTTGAATTTTCTTCTGCTTTTGATGAATATGCAAGTCGTATATGTAGAGATGCTTAGTTGATTATCTTGCAGATTTTTGTTAGTTATATTGAGTTTCACATGCAGTTACCGTACTGAGCTCCCCTAAAATGTGGCATGTCCAAATCTCGGGTGGACCACACCATAACAAACAGTAGTGGTTCATCCATTTTTCCCTAACATTTTAAGGTTTGATATAAAAAAATGAGGCGGATCTAAATCTTAAGTGGATCACACCATAAGGCCCACTGTAATGTTTATTTGAAATCCAACCTATTGATTAGGTCATACAAACATGGATGAAGGGGAAAAAAACAAATATCATCTCCATCCCAAAACTTTCCCAACCCTCACCCTCAGGAAGTTCCTAATGGTGGGTGTTCAATCAACATTGTTTTTTCTGATGTGGTCCACTTGAGATTTGGATCTACTTTATTTTTGGGTTAGTACTATAAAATGATATGAAAAAAAATGGATAGATTGCATGGATGAAACACATGTATCATAGTGGATAGATGGCATGGATGATATAGTTAGCCTAATATGTATTACATTTTTTCTTCTTAAATTATTATTATGACTTGTTAGTTTATAGTTGTGACTTGTGATTTATTAGTTGTAAGTTAAATAATTAGTTACCTGTTTGAGGATTTCTATGTGGCCATACATAGATATAGAGTGTTTTTGGTGGTATAGAAATCGCTCAAATTGTCCCTTTTTAGACAGTTTCATGTTAGATGGATGGTATGCTTTCATATAACTTATATTAAATGTTCATGCCTGATCCGCGGTCCATCTCCTCGTTTCTCTCTGGATATATTTCTTTCGTTTTGTATCCAATATCAAATATTTTTACATTGCTTTAGATATTTGGCATCGAAATGTAACGTAAGAGCAACTTATCTGGAGAGGCATTGGGAGATGCTGCCGAATTTTTGGCGTGGATGTTTAAATGGAAATATGAAAGTATTACAATCTATCCAACCTTGGATGGGTAACTAATTTAGGATTTAATTGTTACTTGTAAGTTAGATAATTAATTACCCATTTGAGGATTTCTATGTGGCCATACGTAAATATAGTGTATTTTTAGTGATATAAAAATTGCTTAAATTGTCCCTTTTTGGATAGTTCAAGGTTAGATGGATAGTATGCTTTCATATAATCTATTTAAAAGTTCATGTCTGATTTACGGTACATCTCCTCATTTCTCTCTGGATATGTTTCTTTCATTTCGTATCCAATGTCAAATATCTTTACATTGCTTTAGATATTTGACATCGGAATGTAACGTAAGATCAACTTATCTAGAGAGGCATGGGGAGGTGCTGTCGGATTTTTGGCGTAGACGTTTAAATGGGAATATGAAAGTATTACAATCTATCCAACCTTAGATGTGTAACTAATTTAAGATTTAGTATAACTCTGCTAGCATTTGATTGTTAATGCTAATATGATTTATTATATTTCAACTATCAGATGGAAAGTGAAGGTCTTTCCAATACCCTGTCCCCGGCCCCTGGTGGTCGATCAATTATATCACCAGTGATCCTTGAAGATGAAGGATTATGTGTTGAACATAGAGAGGTGCTCGTTGACGTGGTTGATACTAGTACCACACAGTCAAATGTTGCGGGAAATATGAAAAAGAGGGGTTAACAGTGTAAGAAGATTTTGAAGAAGTAACCCTAAAGAACGGCCAAGTGAAGATACAATGCAAGTACTGAAAGAGTTAGTACGCTAAGCAAGCAGATGGTTCGATCACAACATTGAAGAAACATCTAGCAAAGTGTTTTAAAAAATCGAGAAGTGGGCTAAGGAAACAAACACTTTCATTTTCGCAATCTGCAGGGGGTCCGTCAATGTCCATCTATAAGTATGACAAAGATTTGGTGAATGAGTGGACGGTGAAGTTAATTATTTTAGATGAAAGACCATTTCAGATGATAGAGAGTCCTGCTTTTGTTGGACTAGCCAAATGCCTTAACCCCAAATACGAGAAGGTCTCTTATACAAAAATCAAGAGGGTGTGTATGAAGATGTATGAAGGCGAGACGGTCAAGTTGAAAGGAGAGTTGGCCACAATTTCCTGAATTAGCCTAACATCAGATTTGTAGATGACATCCATTCAACGAAAGGGGTATATGTCCCTAACTGCTCATTACGTTGATGTCGAATGGAGGCTTTGCAAGAGAATAATAAACTTCTGTTATCTTGCGCCTTCTTATAGTGGTTTGATGATTTCAGACTGCATATACAGATGTCTAATGGAGTGGAGAATTGAGAAGAAGATCTCGACAACTACACTAGACAATGCGTCCGCAAATGATAGCGTGATAATGAATTTGCGCAACCAGTTTAAGGCCACCGGTGACTTGTATTTTGGTGGAAAGATATTTCATGTTAGGTGTTGTACCCACATCTTAAACTTGATTGTACAAGAAGGCCTTAAAACAATCGATCCCAAGATCGAAAACATAAAAGAGGGTGTGAAGTACATAGGGGGGTCACCTTCACGATTACATGTATGGAATGAGATCATGAAGCGGTTGAATTTGTCAACTCAGAGAACGATGAAGTTGGATGTCACGACATGTTGGAATTCAACTTTTGAAATGTTGAATTCAGCGATAGATTTGAGACCTGACTTCTCTCACTATGCGGAGCGTGATAATGCGTATATTTGGCTGCCTTCTGAAGATGATTGGTCAAGAACTGTATCAGTTCGTAAGTTCCTTTTTATTTTTTACAACTGCACAAAGAAATTTTCGGGCTGCAAGTATCCAACAACAATATATTTTTGCCTGAACTTTGGAAGGTAAAAGATGCCTTAAGTAAAAACAGTTGTGAACAAGACTTTTTACAATTCATGACCATGGGTATGCAGAAAAAGTTTGATAAGTATTGGTCTGAGTGTAATTTGGTAATGGGTGTTGCGGTTGTTCTTGATCCCCAGTACAAGATGTTTATTGTTGGCTTTATATGTAATAGGTTGTATGGTGTGATGGGTGTTGCTGAGGCTGAAAAGATTTCTGGAGCAGCCAGTGAATTATACAATTTGTATGCGTGTGCTGCAAAAGAATAATTTTCTCTTGTGGGTTCTAGTTCTGCTGTTGATGAATTGTAAGAAGACAAGATAAATGATTTCATGTCTTACCATACACAACCGAAAAGGACTCAAGTACAGATGTATAGATCAGAACTTGAAGAGTATCTCAAGGAGGATATTCTAGTTCTAAACAAAGGTGAAGATTTTGATGTTTTGGAGTGGTGGAGGTCGAGATCTGGTAAGTTGCAGTACCATGTGCTCTCGTTAATAGAACGAAACATATTATCAATTCCAATTTTAACTGTGGCTTCTGAATCCGCTTTCAGTATGGAGAGTAGGGTCGTAAGCAAGTATAAAAGCTCACTTACACCTGAATCGGTTGAAACACTCATTTATACCCAGGATTGGCTGAGTCCGATGTGGGGGAAAGAGACCTCTATTGATGAGGAGTTCGATGAAGAGTAGAGTGACAAGATTGAAGAGATAGTGCCTGTAGTTGCAAAATGATTTCGATGCCTTCTAATTTTGTTATATCATGTTATTTGTAATTTTGTTAAAACAGTTACATTGAAGTTTTATGGTTATGTTTTATGGGTGGATGAATATTTCTCTTTTTTCATTAGTAATATTCAATTAGATAATGTTGTTTAATTCTCTTATTATATTGTTAGGTACTTGCATTCATTCATAACTTTAATTTCTTTTTTTTTTTGTCCTAAGCTAACCAGATATACATTAGATATGTCATTGAAAGATGATGCATCAGTTGATATTTGGAATTATGGAGTCCAAACCTACTCCCAGGATGGAAAGATAAAGTTGAAATGTAAGTAGTGTGGAAAACAGTTTGTTAACAAAACAAATCGACTCAAATTACATTTGGCTTGTCAGGGAGGATGAAAGTGCACCTACTAGTGCCCTGGTTTGTCAATTACGGTGTGAATTGAGTCAGTCGGACTACAGAGCCTAACAGGAAGATCAATTCAAGCGTCTGCCTCAACTGGATGTGTGGAAGCTCGCCATAAGTAAATCATAACCTCACATCTCATGTCCCAAAATACCAGGTGATTAAAAACCTTAAAAATAACTTAGAACACATGAGGGTTTTTGGGTAAGTGAACTTTTTCAATCAGTAGAAAATCCTTAAGTTTGCTTACCCTGTCATTTATATCGATTCACCTTTCGATATGATCGACCTGCTCTGTCGATGTCCTCGGCATCTCAATCGATACAATCGAGTGAGGACAAAAAGCGTCCAGCAACCAAACATTCATCTGGACGATTTATCGATATATCGAAGTTTCAATCGATATCATCGATATTCAAATATCGAGCCTATCGAAAGTGGATCGATAATATCAACAGACAGTTTTCCGGCGTCCTTATTTTTCTAAAGAAAACTACTATAAGTTTCGATATATCGATGACTGTCCAATTCAATCTAAATTCAAATATTGATCATATCGGAAGTCAATCGATCATATTGATAGTGGGCGCATGTTTCCTCCAGTGAAAATTTCAGGGTGTTTTAATTGTTGATCGGGGGCCATTCGAGGAAATTGACATTCTTATGTCAATACCATTGATTCCTGGTCGATTGGATCGAGTCTGGTACAAATTGTTCGGCGTGCTTATAGGTAAATCTATATGATTTATCGATCCTATCGACAAGGTCTCGATATTATCGACATTTAAATTCTGATAACATCGGCTGTTTCCCGATCATATCCTTAGAACCTGAAATTCTTTAAGGCTTATCTCTCTTGTTTTCACCTGTCGATAGATTGATCCCTCTATCGATGGAATCGGAGTTCAAAATCCGATAACATCGATATGTGTCTCGATCCCATCGATCAGTTGGTAAAAGGTTTCCAAAAGTGAAAATGACATTTGAGTTTGTATCATCGAGAGGTCAGTCGATGTTATCGGGAGTATACGCTCGATGATATCGACCCTACTCGATGATATCGAACTCTGTCATAAATGTGGATTGGAGAATGAAAGGTTAGTCTTTATTACTGATAGAGAAAGAAAAGAGTGCTTCTGAGTGTTTTAAACTTCATATCATTTATCTTAAGCCCTTTCTCTCAGGGAATTCATCCTCCAATCCACCCTCATCATTGATATTCAATAAAGTGGATTGGAGAATGAACTTCCGCATTTAAGGATCCTCCAACTACTACCTTAATGACAAATCATTAAGCTGGGATGTCTTGAATGCATAGATGACGGAAATCACTCTATCTTCCTTATAGAAAAATTCTAAAAGAGTGGATTTCCGTCTTAACCTTGACCCAACCCAAAGCCCTGAACAGGTACATCTTTTGTGTTGCGGATCAAGGGAGCTGAAGACTCTTCATCAACAAGAAGCAGATCTTCATCACTAAGCTAAAATGGACTCATCAACTTATCTGTAAGTATCTAAAGTCCAGAGGGCACTTGTGATCTTTCCTATTTAGGATTTGGTCGTAGGTGTTGCTCACCCTTTGAAGTCCTCATAAGAGGCCTTCGACGAGAGTGTACGTGCCGGGTACGTTGTGTGGACCCTTGATCTGTGTGGGCATAAACATCTGGTTAGAAGTGAACCAGTAAAACTCTGGGTTATGAGGTGAACCGTGTAAAACCTCTTTTAGGGTCTTAGGGTAAGATCCTTAGCCAGTGTGCCTAAATCGGGTGCTATATGTTGACCCTTGCTCGTGAGAGCATAAACAGTCAGCCTCTGTGTAGGTTGTAAAGGTTGAAGGTGAACCTGATTTAAAACCTTAGGTTTGAGGTGAACCATGAGAAACCTCCTTAGTGAAATCCGGTACACTCAAGGGTTGAGTGTGACAGCTGGGAGTGGAGTAGACAAGTAGTCGAACCACTATAAAAATGACTGTATCTGTGATTTATTCTTGTGCTTAATCATTTGTGTGATTATGTTAATTGCATTCATATCTGCTTACACTTCATACACACAGTCACATTTATCATAGACTATAACTGCTTCATGCTTATTAATTGAATAGTTTCGTGATTGGATCCTGTACTGGGCTTGGAAGCCAGTAGAGTTACATTTGAGTAATCCTGAAAATTGCATACCTGTTAGGATTAGAATGATAGGATTTTAATATAACTCATAAATCGTTAAAAAGTCCTATTCACCTCCCTCTAGGACATATTGGCATATTCCTACTTCAACTCAAGCGGTCTTCACCGCTATTTCAATTAGTATCAGAGAGGGTCTCTCTTTAAGGGCTTCACCGCCTAGAGAGTGATCTTGACTAAAGTTAAGGAATACGGCCAAAGGAGAGGGCTCATCTGTCACTAGACCTCCAGTATTTGATGGTTCAAATTATGCATACTGGAAGGCTAGAATGCATTACTTCCTGAGATCTTTGGATCATGATGTTTGAGATGTAGTTGAAAAAGGATATGTGGTACTATCTGAACAAATCGTACTTGAAGATGAAACTACCATCACTAAGCCCAAACCCAAAGAAAAGTGGATGGCGCTCGATAAAGAACATCGAACTGCTGAAGTAAAAGCAATGAACGCCATCTACCATGCCGTGTCTCAAGATATATTTAATCAGATAAGTATGTGTGAGACATCCAAGAAAGCATGAGATCTACTAGAAACAACCCATGAAGACACAAGCACCGTGAAGAGATCTAAACTACAACTTTTGACTTCACAGTTTGAAAATCTCAGGATGGAAGAGCTTGAGACATTTACGAAGTTTTTCACCAAATTAAATATTATTTGTAACTCCATGGGTGGATTGGGAGAAAAAGTTCTGGTACCTAAAATATGTAGGAAAATCTTAAGATTCCTAACAGAACGGTTTAATCCCAAGGTAACAACAATTGAGGAGTATAGAAATATTGATGAGATGAAAGTAGAACAACTAGTAGGTTCCCTACAAACTTTTGAACTACACTTCACTCAATCCCAAAAATCCAAAAACACTGTCTTAAAAACTTCTAAGAAATCAAAACATGTGGACAGTGAGAGTGAAAAAGAAGATGAAGATGAGGAAGTGGCTCTGCTAGCACAAAGATTCAGAAGGTTCTTTCAAAGGAATCGCGGCCGCCCCTCTAGAGGTAGAAAGGTGGATGAAAAACCTTCTACAGGCAAATTTAGGAAAAGGACCAAAGAACCACAATGCTACGCCTGTCAGGAGTATGTACACCTATCTACTGAATGCTCAAACAGAAAAACCAAGGGCAAGGCAATGGCTGCCACATGGGATGATATAGAAGAGTCAAACTCAGAAAATAGTGACTCGGAAAGCGATATAGATCAGAAATCATTGAAAATACTTATGATCTCTACTGCTTCAATCATTCGAACAGAATTTGAAAAAGAACAGCAAGCTACTGAGTCATTTCCATCTGACATTGAGGAACTTGAAGAAGATGAAGAAATTGAAAAGGATAAACTATAAGATGCTTATAATCAACTATACATTCATAGCATCCATATCCTTAAAAAACTTGGTATGTCTGAAAATAAAAAGAAATTGTTGCAAAAAGACTTGGACAGATCCTTGGAAATAAACATACATTTAGCCAATGATTTGCAACAATATCACACAGACAATGATAAATTAGAAAGAGAAAATCTATCCCTAAAAGCAGAATTATCAAAACTTATGAACCAGGCTGAATTGCTAAGAGATGATAATACATAACTCAAAAATGAGAATCACTCACTTTGTATTAACTTAGAAAAATTCAGAAAATTTGCTGAGATAAACTATAAATTTTCTCAGAGTGGTGAGAAATTGAAAAAATTGTTAGGGATGGGAAGACTAGGAAGAGACAAGAGTGGACTAGGATATGAGAAAAGGAAAAAGAAAACTAGAAATAAAATCCAAACAAAACTTACTGCTTCAAGTAGCAATATGGGAATCTCTCCAGTTTGCCACCTATGTGGTGATATGGGTCATTATAAGTTTGAAAGCTTGGCACCAAGGCGGACCTCACTTAACTCTGATTAGAAAAACCTTGGAATCAAACTCATCAGGGAAACACTGAATGATAAAGGTCTGCTTAAGAAAAACACTTATCCACCACCACCTGAAGATAAGGACAAAATGAAGAAATCTGTCTCACAATGGGTAGTTAAAGAAAAACTGAACTGTCTGATGATTAAATCCCATATACCCTGATATATCAAGCAGAAAAAGAAACAAATCCAGATTATGCATATAGATCTGGATATTTGCTGAAATGATGCAATTTTGTTGAGCCTTCAATATTACATCTGAGGTTGGAGACCTTGAACTTTTGTATATAAACATTATCATGTTTATAATTGTACAGAACTGGTACAAATTTTTGTGACATTTACTGATCAAGCTAAGAAATACCCAATAGTGTGTCGAAATTGTGAAAATTCTGAATAGTATCTACTTTCGATACGAGTGTCGGCCTTTTTCGATTTCATCGACCGAGGGTCAATACAATCGACGGTTCTTCAAAATATGAAAAGCCATATGACTGTGGATGACATCGTGGACAGACTCAATAGAATCGATTGGCAACTTCTCGATACCATCGATACATTGGTCAATATGATGGACAGATGGCGCCCGATAAAAGTCAGTAGGTCGAAAAAAAAAGGAGGTTTCTTCAAAAGGCTTCTCGATCGTCTTCCCTACCCAATCCTCTCGACCAATCACTAGAAGCCACGTCGGACTAACTAAATCCTTCCACAAATCAGGTAATATTCTTCTAACATCGACAAAATTTTCTTTTCTTGGTTTGTCGGGCATTTTTGTCATTTTTCTCCAAAATACTTCAAACATCCTATTCTTCCACATGGGAAAAGACAAAAACGTAGCATCCGGCTCGAGGGAGTCTTCAAGAGCTACCCGACAAAAAGTCCTTGCCTCAAAGGAAAGAGCCAGGATCCTAGACCGTGGGACACCCACACGGCAAAGATCACAACACAATGGGTCACAGACTGAAGTTCTTGTACCATCTCAACCAACGCTACCTCCTCCGGCTATCCAACGTCCTGCAAAATACACTGGAAGGAAGCTGATCCATGAGAGAAAAGTTGACAAGGGCTATTTGGCACCATACAATTTGGAACCTCTATTCGCTGCAATTGGATGACTGCCTATTCTAGATTTCGGAGGACCCTATCAACTAGAACAAACACGCAACTTTCTTGCAGCGTGTCATTCTTTAGTATCTGATCCTCTTTCATTCATGGTATCCCTGGATGGTGATGATGCATTTATCACTCTAGCCACTGTAGCTCACATTCTCAATCTACAGTTGGCTCCAGAAGGCCTTCCAAATTGGGATCTTGATCTTCCAGATGTCCAATCAAAGATAACCAAACACCTATGTCATAACAGAGATATTCCATGACATCAAGGGAATGCCTTAAAAGCCAGGTATATAGAGCCTCAGTTTCGAGTCATGCATGCGATTTTCACTACAAATTTGTACCCAAGAAGTACCAATCGATCTGATCTCACAAGTCTCATGGTCATGATAATATACTCCGTTGCAACTGGAATACAGATTTGCCTTCCAACACTGATTGTCAATCAGTTTATCAATGCCATACATACATCTAGAGATCTGCATATGCCATATCCTTGGATTATTAGCAAAATCTGTCAAAGCATTGGCTTTCCTGCTACAAATGATCTTGTGCTTCCACTTCATGTTTTTAATTTTAAAAACATTTGCAAGATGGATCTGATTTATCACGAGTACAAGGAAGGAGGAATTCAAAAAGAAGGAGGCGAAGGTACTAGTGTCCCTCAGGCTGAGGAAACTGAAATGGAAGGTGGTGAATCTGCCAGAGTTAATCCAGTCCCATCTATGTCAATCCCTGGGCATACTAAAGGATACAAGCTAGATAGGATCGGGGCAATTCAGTGGGACATTCAATCAGTGCAAGAGCAACTTACAATCTTGGAGCGTGTTGTCCGTAAGGTACAACAGTTTGTGCAACAGTTGGTCGATCTGATGACCTGTCGCCGAGTTGACACTGCTCCTTCTCATTCTACTCCCTAGCGCTGATTTCCAAAAGCTGTCACGCACACTCACTCTCTAACTCAGCGTATGAACTACGATATCTTTTTGAATGTTCTACGCTTCCTTGAGTGCATGAGACAACTCTCTTTTGTTTGCACAGGTTGAATCTTTTTTTTTTTTTTTTGTGTTTTCCCTCGGATGGGATGAAATATTTGGTTACAATATTTGGTGGCCCTCAAATGGGCTTTGTTTTATTTGGATGATGGGTTAAATACTGTTGTCTGTGGCAATATATATATATATATATATATATATATATATATATATATATATATATATATATATATATATATATATATATATATATATATATATAATTTTGAGATACTGGTTGATATGGCTGCATACAATTCTTATTTTATTACCATTCCTGTTGCTTATACAATGACTGTGCTGATTGCTTCATCCATTTTGCTTCCTGCCTTAATTAATGTATGCTTATCCTATTAAAAATCTATATACATTTGTCTGTCTGTGGTTCTCCCGTATGCTTCAAATATTCAGTCAATATTACTTGTTATGCCTTTGTCAATGACTGACAAAAAGGGGGAGAACAGTTAAAAATACCTCTGTGAAAAATTGGATATTTGTGCTCTTATATGTTACAGGTGTAAGGGGGAGCAGCTGCACCAAGAAAGGGGTCTTTACAGTAAGGGGGAGTAAATTATGGTTGTGTACATGAAAGTGTTAGAATTTATAAAATTGTGTAATCACATGTACACACAATTTAAGATGTATCTGTCTAGATATTTTTCTAGGGTGTTTTGGGTATTTTGTCACGTAATTGACAAAGGGGGAGATTGAAAGTGCACCTACTAGTGCCCTAGTTTGTCAATTACGGTGTGAATTGAGTTAGTCGGACTACAGAGCCTAACGGGAATATCAATTCAAGCGTCTGCCTTAACTGGGTGTGTGTAAGCTCTCCATAGGTAAATCATAGTCTCACATCCCATGTCCCAAAACACCAGGTGATTAAAAATCCTAAAAATAACTTAGAACACATGAGTGTTTTTGGGTAAGTGAGCTTTTTCAATCAGAAGAAAATCCTTAAGTTTGCTTACCCTGTCGATTATATCGATTCACCTTTTGATATGATCGACCTGCTCTGTTGAAGTCCTCGGCATCTCAATCGATACAATCGAGTGAGGACAAAAAGCATCCAGCAACCAAAATTCATCTGGATGATTTATTGATATATCGAAGTTTCAATCGATATCATCGATATTCAAATATCGAGCCCATCGAAAGTGGATCGATAATATAAACAGACAGTTTTTCGGTGCCCCTATTTTTTTAAAGAAAACTACTATAAACTTCGATATATCGATGGCTGTCCGATTCAATCTGAATTCAAATATTGATCATATCGAAAGTTATTCGATCATATCGATAGTGGGCGCATGTTTCCTCCAACAAAAATTTTAGAGTATTTTTAAATGTTAATCGGGGGTCATTCGAGGAAATCGATATTCTTATGTCAATACCATCGAGTCTTGGTCGATTGGATCGAGTCTGACACAAACTGTCCAACGTGCTTATAGGTAAATCTATATGATTTATCGATCCTATCGACAAGGTCTTAATATCATCGACATTCAAATTCCAATGACATCGGCTGTTTCCCGATCATATCCTTAGAACCTGAAATTCTTCAAGGCTTGTCTCTCTTGTTTTCACCTGTCGATAGATCGATCCCTCTATCGATGGAATCGGAGTTCAAAATCTAATAACATCGATGTGTGTCTCGATCCCATTGACCAGTTGGCACAAGGTTTCCAAAAGTGAAAATGACATTTGAGTTTGTATTATCGAGAGGTCAGTCGATGTTATAGGGAGTATATGCTCGATGATATCGACCCTGCTCGATGATATCGAACTCTGTCATAAATGTGACTGTTTTTTATCCGTTGAAACCTTTTGCCTATATATAGAGAGGTTAGTCTTTATTGCTGGTAGAGAAAGAAGAGAGTGCTTTTGAGTGTTTTAAACTTTATATTATTTATCTTAAGCCCTTTCTCTCAGGGAGTTCATCCTCCAATCCACCCTCATCATTGATATTCAATAGAGTAGATTGGAGAATGAACTTCCGCATTCAAGGATCATCCAGTTACTACCTTAATGAAAAGTTATTAAGCTGAGATGCCTTGAATGCATAGATGACGGAAATCACTTTATCTTCCTTATAAGAAAATTCTAAGAGAGTGAATTTTCGTCCTAACCTTGACCCAACCCAAAGCCCAGAACAGGTACATCTTTTGTGTTGCAGATCAAGGGAGCTGAAGGCTCTTCATCAACAAGAAAGAGATCTTCATCACTGCGCTAAAATGGACTCATCAACTTATCTGTAAGTATCTAGAGTCCAGAGGTCACTTGTAATCTTTCCTATTTAGGATTTGGTCATAGGTGTTGCTCACCCTTTGAAGTCCTCATAGGAGGCCTCCGACGGGAGTGAACGTGCCGGGTGCGTTATTTAGACCCTTGCTTTATGTGAGCATAAACATCTGGTTAGGAGTAAACCAGTAAGACTCTGGGTTATGAGGTGAACCGTGTAAAACCTCTGTTAGGGTCTTAGGGTAAGATCTTTGGCCAGTGTGCCTAAACCGGGTGCTATGTATTGACTCTTGCTCGTGAGAACATAAACAGTCAGCCTCTGTGTAGGTTGTAAAGGTTGAAGGTGAACCCAATTTAAAACCTTAGGTTTGAGGTGAACCATGAAAAATCTCCTTAGTGAAATTCAGTACACTCAAGGGTTGAGTGTGATAGCTGGGAGTGGAGTAGACAAGTAGTCGAACCACTATAAAAACGACTGTGTCTGTGATTCATTCTTGTGCTTAATCATTTGTGTGATTATGTTAATTGCATTCATATCTGTTCACACTTCACACACACAGTCACATTCATCATAGACTATAACTGCTTCATGCTTATTAATTGAATAGTTCTGTAATTGGATCCTCTACTGGGCTTGAAAGCTAGTAGAGTTACGTTTGAGTAATCCTGAAAATTGTATACCTGTTAGGATTAGAGTGATAGGATTTTAATATAACTCATAAATCTTTAAAAAGTCCTATTCACCCTCCTCTAGGACATATTGGCATATTCCTACTTCAACTCAAGCAGTCTTCACTGCTATTTCAGAGGAGACGTTGCACCTTGTAGCAAAGCTTCTCGGGAGGTCCAAGATTTATTTGGAGCCATTCTCGATTCTAATACAAAGACTTTCCATACCACTTACCCTGCAACTACAACCAATACAACTAACTAAAGAATATATAGAAGTAGGCTTGTTATAAATGAAGAAGTGTTTAGCAGAGGAACTGTAACTGCCTCTAGCTTTAGTTTCAGGCCTTCCACAACCACAATTAGTAGAGAAGAAGAATAAGAGAGAATTTTAAGGGAGCAAGAAGAACGGAATTTTAAAGAGGCCGTCAAAGAAAGCATGTAAATGGCATACAGATTAAGAAGTACCAAACAACGACATTCACCTTCGAGACAACATGATGCTGAAGTATGCACAAATAAACCATCAAAGTTTGTTAAAAGTATTGCAGCATTTTATAGGCTATTGAGAATCTTGTACAAATCGGATCATAAAAAGTGTCTGAAAAAAGTTCTTATATTTGTGAATGAATATGATGAGAGGAGATCCCCACGATCCGATTCAGCAGAGGTGAACGACCATTTGTTGGACACATCCAGCTCGGAGTCGCCCAAGAGTTCTCCTGCAGTTGAATCTGTAAAAAGAGAACCGAAGGATGAATCTGGCGACGAAGGTGGAGGTAGAGGAGGGGGTTACTATTACAGACAATGTTCATATAGTTACATGCTACAAAGGCATTCATCATATAGAGGGTATTGAATGTATGAAAATTTTACCTAATCTATATGTCAGTATATTCATGTTAGGTTTTTTTACTTTTGATTTTGGACATGATGTTGGACATGGTTTATGTCAGTATGTGCATGTTACCTAATCTTTTTCTTTTTCTTTCTTTCTTTATTATTTTTTAAATTTTAGCTTAAAGTGTGTTTGGTACCAAATTTCATGAAAATCTACACCAAATTAGATTGATTAGTCATGAAATTTCATGGTATTTGCCGCAACCATAACAATTTTTTTATCCATACAAATTCTTAACATCTTGGTTGCACTAAATATCATGTCTAATATGGCACAAAATATCATGATATTTTCATGAAATAATGGTGCAATCTAGCACTTTATCTCAATAACTTTTGTTTTGTGGGCTATTGATGGTGATTTTCAAGGTAGCCACCATCAGCTTTCAAGATATTTTTCTTCTTAAAAAATGTGATTGAATGGAGTGTTCTAGTGTTCTCCTACTTAGGTAAGTCTATTTTGTCCTTTCTTGTACTCTATTTATTCCCAAAGGGAGCTGTAAGATTCTCCTTTTTCTCATGTCAAACTTCAACTCTTGTAGCATTGACTTTGAAAAAGGTTCTCCTTGATTTGGATTGACTTGGTTCTAATATTAGTCACAAAAATGCAAACACTTCCCTGCATTTGTTGACTAATCAGGCAAGTGGAACACACACCCTTTGTTTTATTTTTATTTTTTTCATACACTTAAATTTAGATTGTCCAAATCGTGGTGCTGGTTGTGGATGGAGCATTTCGAATTGAGCACCATCCTATAGTTTCCTATCAAATGGATGCTTACAGATGAAGAAATTGTTCAATAGTCTAAATTTAATGAATGAAATAAGATGGCTATGATCATTAATTAGTTCCGATATTTGGCTATGCCCCACTATTTCAGTTTGGCATCGACATCCTCAAAACAGTACCTATTGAACTGTCCGTGACCCGCTCTACATCAAATTGAAATTTACTATGATAGTGCAACTAAACACAGGTAAACACAGGTTAAAGGTATTTCTCTTTCATCATGTATCCTATTTGATCCTTCATCTATTTGTTAATAAAAATGCAATTTGGCAAGGTTTATTGAATGCTTTTAGGAAAATTTGTGACCTTTTTTTTTTTTTACAAACAATGTTTTACTTCAATTTATTTTCTTTTTATTTATTTATTGTCTTTCTGATATTTTTCTGGTGGGTTATTAGATGAAGATTTCAAAATACTATCGCTATTTTGTGCAAGAAGCAACATTCGATCTCTCGTAGATTTTGGGTTTGTTAAGTTCTACAAGAAGTTCATATTGTAGCCATCGACTAATTTGATTGATTATGGAAATGGTTATGAATAAAAGAAATTTTATCTTGTGGTACCATCTTCACTGCACACGTCTAGACATGTGATGATCAAAATATTTCACATGGTGGTCGCCACTTTGGATTCCCAAAAGTCGAAGATTAGATGATTACAACTGTTTCAATTTTCTGCTATATATAGGCAATTGTCAATTTTCATTTGAACTGTTGTTTTTCTTGCCACCTATTAATTGCTAGGATGTTTGATTGTTGTGATTTTGAAAAAATGGATGGACAGCAGTAACAAACCCATATATCATGGTGGCCTCTCATCTCTTTTCTCATGGTTGGACACCATAGATCATAAACTCATTCTTCATGATTGGCCTCTCATAGCGCCTGTCTGTTCTGAGATGCTTTTCAAGGAGTGAAAGTTTCAAAATGCTCTCATTTACTTTTATTTTCTCTAAAAGGTAGTGAACTTGAGAATTGGAAGCCCATGAGCTATGTGCATAACCTCCAATCTGTTTAACATGTAAAACCTAATATGGTGTTTATGCTCCAACCAAATCACCAAATGGGCATTCGCACTAACAAAAAATTTAGGTGATCAAATTGTTAAAAGACCTATGCATTTATTTGGATGTTTTCGAATGGTGTATATTAGTATTATTGTTAGGTCCATCTCATCATTTAATATGCAAGATTTTGATGTTTTTAATTATGGTGTGGTGGATCTGTTAGAGGGTTGGATGTTAGACATATATCTCGTGAGCTCCACAATTCTTGATTAGCTGCTTTTTAGAGAAAAAAAACTAAAACAATGGTGTTTAGGTAGTTTCTCTCGTCAAAAAGTAGTACTGTGTAATTTTTATTTTTGAAGGCTTTATTCAATAAGATCCAGATTTGTAAAGAATTTTACTCTAAAATTTAAATTCCCTACAAAAATAAAATAACTGAAGATTGTACCTATACAGTTAACATACCTTGTTGATTGTTATGTTAAAGCATTTTGATCACACTTCTTAATCCCTATTATATATAATGCCAATAGTATTGGACATTTGGATCAGCAGTTGCTGGTTGAATAATGATATGCAACTCACATGATATACTTCTCTGTGAATAATGCATCAAACTGTGATTTAAATTCTTTTCGAAAGATAATTTCAATGAAGTGGTATTCTGTAATTGATCGGTTCTATTTTTCTTCTTCTCCTTTTTTTCAATCATCTCCGGAGTATAAAGAATTTTCTGGGAACAGTGTTACATCTCTCATTAGAGTAACTACAGGTCAGTGCTTAGAGAAGAAGAAGAAGAAGAAGAAAAGAAGAGCTGCAATGGCCCTCTCTCTTCCTCAGATTCAATAAGAAGAAGCGATGTCATATCAAGGTACAAAATCTTTCTCTCTCTCTCTCTCTCTCTCTCTCTCTCTCTCTCTCTCTCTCTCTCTCTCTCTCTCATTTTTTTTTCCTTGATCGGATCCAAACCTGGGCCAATCCGATCTGACTCGATTTTCCTGACTGAGTCAGACTTGGATCGGTCCAGGGCCACATGGGATAGGATCGGATTGGATCAGAGCACTAGGACTCGGTCTCAGTTCTGACCGAGTTAGGGTCAGACCATGCAGAACTCGGATCTGATCGAGTTGGGCCTAATCCGATTTGACTTGATCCGATGCCCAGCTCTAATTAGTATACTCTTATGGTATGAGTAAACTAAGTTTCCCCCACCTTGAACGTATGTGATCTATCCAAGCCGTCTATCGTTTTTCTATCTAATTTAAGGGTTGATCCCAAATTTTAAGCATATCTCCATTGGAAATGGTGGTGAAAATGATTTCCACTGTTGAAACCTTTCTAGACCCCACAGTGTTGTTTATTTATCATATAACCTATTCTTAAGATCATACGGACATGGATGAAGGGCAAACACAAATATAAGGTAGATCCAAAACTTCCCTGGCCCCTGAGAATTTTTCAACAGTAGACATTCAATTCAACTGTTTCCCGTCGTGTGGTCCATTTGAACAGTGGATATGCCTCATTTATTTATTTTTTGTCAAAAGCTCAAAAATTATTTGGCAAAATGGATGGAGGAAGCGGATAAAATACATAAATCATGGTACCCAGTTCGCTACAGTCCGCTTCCGCTGGAAACGGATTGCCTACTCCCCTGCCACCAACCCTGTGGCTGATGGTCGGAGCTCTGTGGGCCCCACCATGATGTATGTGTTTCATCCGTTCTGTTCATCCATTTTTACATGTCATTTTAGGGCTTCAAACCAAAAATGAGAGGGATATAAATCTCACATAGACCACACCACAAGAAAGCAATAGTGATGAGATATCCACCATTAAAATCCTCCTAAAGCCCACTGTACTGTTTATTTGACATCCAAACTGTTGATTAGGTCATACAGGCCTAGATGAAGGAAAAAAACAAAGATTAGCTTGACCTAAACTTTTATGGCCCCCAAAAGGTTCTTAAAGTTATGCCCATTTAACACCGTTTCTTGTAATGTGGTCCACTTGAAATTGGGATATACCTCATTTTTTATCTCATATCATAAAATGATTTGGAAAAATAGATGGACGGCATGGATGAAACACATACACTAGGTGGATCATAAAGAATTTCACATGTTAAAAGTTGGTCTTGTATTGTGCATATAATTTTAGGAGAAAAAATTTCCGTGAAAAGTTGAAAATGAGTAATTTTGGAATTAATTTTCTTTTTATATAGAAAATTTTATGGAGCATGTTTGGCATTCACCGTTAAGCTAGACTTCTATCGCGGAAAGAATTCAATGAAAAAATACTCATCGCTTCCTTCTTATATGTTAACAAACACCACTAAACATGGAACATTTTTCAAATTCCAAGTGAAGTGCAAACATTCAGCGTTAACAAACAGGCCCCAAGTCACATTATCAGGCCTTTCCACACAGCCAAGCTCAGGCGTAGTTTCAGCTGATAATTGGACCTCAAAACTGGTCCCCAAGCTCAGGCCACGGACCATCAGCCTCATCCAAAATCCAGCCTCACCCATTCGGCTTCGCCCATCATGGGTCAGACTTAGATCGAGACTCCTGGGCTCATTAGATTGGGTCGGGTCTAAAAGCTCAAGCTACATTAGTTACCGGATTGAGCTTGAATCAGAGGCTCGTTTGTATATTCAAGCCCAACTTGACCAAGCCCATAATCATGATAACATATACAAACTCATAAGCGGGCCTGTGCCTGCATTGAGTTGAATTTTAGCTGAACCTTGAGGCATGTGGTATGGGCTTGGGCATGAGATTTAGACCCAATAATTTACCAGTCTAGCCATTGTATTGAGACGGTCCAGGCTAGATTGACTTGGTCATGGATGAGCCTACATCCTAAGCCATCAAGCTCAACCGTACAGCTTCTTGACCAGGACCCAGCCCATATGAACCTTTCACCGTGTGACTTTCTTATTAACCCTGACCTCTCCTGAATGACCAACTCAGACCAGTTTATTCGAGTGATTCGGTCATTATCTCAAGCAATCTACTGAATTGACTCGTGTTTTGGGCTACTCGTTTTTACTGGATTATCTTTCTTGATTGCATGATTCCTAGAAGAGCCAGCAATAAGTGGGCCATGTTACTTAGCCCGGCGAGTGCCGACGGGCTTTGGATGTAGAACGATTGTATTTGTTAGAGTTTTCCAAATACTGTGGAATTTAAAAAATATTAAAATTCATATGCTACTTAATCCTAGCTTTACATATCATTATCTAAATATCATGAAGTTTTTATAACTCAAAAATTGAAACAAAGGCTAGGATTTATCTATAAATTGTAAGAATTCTATAAGGTGGGCCTTATTGATCAACGGTCTAGATAGCCCTATGGGTTGGATAGTGTGATCAGGTGTACCAGTAGACCCTACTTAGTTGTGATTCATCTAAAATAATGTAAGGGGCAATGTGCTACAATTGTGTCATTATATGAACTATATAAGCAGGAATGAGTCCCCAAACCTACACACATTAAAGCTTATATTTCCATCCCAGGGCTTCTTTGAAGGGTGTAAGGCGCAGAAGACTAGTGAGCATCAATTCTACAGTGATGACGTCCCAACCAAGTACATATTTCAGTTAAGATTTCTCAATCCCCATCTCCAATGCACTACATGGTCTTTTCAATTCTATAAGTCTTACATAAATCACTATAACTTAATATCGCATAGATTTTCTAACCTAATCTTTTAGCCTAAGAGGATCTTTCCCATATCCACTGCAGATGAAAAAGGAAGAAGAACCAACATACTAATCCATAAAGTAGAGCTAGGGCACTTGATGAGAGTCATTCAAAAGTTAATCACATAAGAACAATCACGAGTTCATCCTAAAATCTATTAAGTGGTCATGCAGTACAGTACAATATTTAGATTTCTTGTTATCGGTTACTTTACATAGAATGATCACATAAAAACAACCATACGTTTGTCCTGAATGGTTATGGAATCAGATATTGAGATCCTTGGAACATAACTCTTCTTGATCGGTAGTACTCATTGTGCCCCACACATTAAGTTCCCAAGGACAGTGGAAGAAACTCTCCTTTAACCCAAAGTACATATATGAATAATATATATTTATATATTAGTCATGACATTAATAACTAGTCCATACAAGAAACATGATCGTAATGATCTATAGTTATGATAATGAATTCGACCCTTGGACTTCTCGTACTAGCATTTTAGGACACAACACCACTATCAACTAGGCTCGATCTCATTTTAGCCGGACCGGTCCAGCGAGGCTCCATTATATGTGGTCTATAGAGCTAGGTTTTTCATTTTCTAAACATTTATTCATTTGCATGTGTGGCCCGCCTAATCAGGCAATGGATTATGAAAATTTTCCATAAGAATATATGTATTTGATCAATTCTTGGGCAGAACAGGGTGAAACCTAAGCCAATCAATTTTCCAGGCCAAGCCAGGTGCTAGACCCATGATGGGTTCAGGCCATTCCAGGCCTAGCTAGCCCTGGTCTGGACAAAACCCAACCCGACCGATTACCACCTCTACTTGCTACTCAGCATGGGTTCCAAGGTAGTGTGCTGTCAACATCAACATCGTTTCTTGATTTTGTGTCCATCATCAGTGGTAGCCAACACCTTCCTTGTCCGTTAATCCATCAGGCTATGTTTTTAAGGCCCACCTCAGGCTCCATGTGCTACCCAAGCCCATTGACTTCCCTGGACCTGGGGGCCTCTTAGGTCATAAAAGGCCGTGTATTTTGTATCCTGAGTCACCACAAACTTGCCCTGGCCCAAGACTTAAAGTCCACTCATCGAGTGAGGCCCAAATATTCCCATATACTTATCCCACCTGATTAGTGGACTAGGATGATTATAGGGGCCGCCCAAGCCAATGAATGGCTCGGATCTTGCACAAATGTGCCACCTTAATTGTGCGGTGTATACCCCGCAATGAATTAGAGTGCAAGAAATTTACCATTGTACGACCCATTTACGGCCCATTTACCTGTTTAAGCCGACTTCTTTTTTACCTCACCAGAATAGCCCCAGCTGTACGGACGACTTGCTAAAGGCTGAAAATGTGTTTTTTTATAGCCTGGCTACGGATTATAACCGTAGCTATATTTACCTTAATCCGTAACCCTAGTCAACTGTCTGGGGTGGGCTCATTGAACTGACAGCCCCCCTGCCCATTGCTAGCCTGCTTGGCAGGGCTACGCTGATCTGGTGGGAACACGCCCATCTAGGAGTCCCCTATGACTACAAATTATAACCGTAGCCATTGGCGCATTGATTTATTTATTTATTTATTATTATTATTATTATTTACATGGAAAACTTTATTCTACCTACAATTTTCTCTAATACATATTTATATAAATATGTATATATAAGCATATAAACTTTTTTTTCTCTTTTTTCATTTCTTTCTTTATTCATTTAATAAGAATATTTTCTAAACCAAAATTAGTTACTTGACATACCTTATATAATTTTGGGGTAGGAAAAGCTACTTTAGCCAACTAACTTGGTTATTTTCTAAGATTCCATTAGATCGATGTCAAAAATCCGTTTCATTCACTTCGCGGTCAATTTCATTCATTTTATTTACTTTTCGATCAATTTCATGCATTTCACAGTCAATCCCAACAATTCCCCTTCACTTTATGGTCAATTCCATGCATTTCATGGTCAATTTTCTTCACTTCACAGTCCATTCCATGCATTTCACAGTCAATTCCCTTCATTTCACAGTCAATTTCATGCATTTCACGGTCAATTTCCTTTACTTCATAGTCAATTCAATGCATTTCATGGTCAATTCCATTCATTGCACAGTCAATTCCCTGCATTTCACAGTCAATTCTGACTATTCCCCTTCACGGTGAATTCCATGCATTTCATGGTCAATTTCCTTTACTTCATGGTCAATTCAATGCATTTCATGGTCAATTCCATTCATTTCACAGTCAATTCCCTACATTTCACGGTTAATTCCGGCTATTCCCCTTCACGATCAATTTCATGCATTTCACGGTCAATTCCGACAATTCCCCTTCACTTCACGGTCAATTTCATGCATTTCATGGTCGATTCCCTTTACTTCACAGTCAATTCAATGCATTTCACAGTCAATTCACTTCATTTTGCAGTCAATTCCATGCATTTCACTGTCAATTCCGGTGATTCCCCTTCACTTCATGGTCAATTCCATGCATTTCACAGTCAATTCCTTTTACTTCACGGTCAATTCAATACATTTCACGGTCAATTCCCTTCACTTCACGGTCATTTCCATGCATTTCACTGTCAATATTCCCCTTCACTTCACGGTCAATTCAATGCATTTCACGGTCAATTCCCTTTACTCGACAGTCAATTCAATGCATTTCATGATTAATTCCCTTCATTTCATGGTTAATTCCATGCATTTCACGATCAATTCCGGCGATTCCCCTTTTCTTCACGGTCATTTCCATGCATTTCACGGTTAATTCCATGCATTTCATGATCAATTTCGGCGATTCCCCTTTTCTTCATGGTCATTTCCATGCATTTCATGGTTAATTCGCTTCACTTCACGGTCATTTCCATGCATTTAAACCCATGTAGTTAATCACTATAGAAGATGTTAATATTGTGAATTTCATGTTCGGCTCGGTGAATTTCATGTTAGGCTCATTGAATTTCATGTTCGGCTTGATGAATTTCACGTTAGGATCGCTCAATTTCACGTTAGGCTCGTTGAATTTCATGTTAGACTCGTCGAATTGCAATGAGAGATGAAAAATCCTAGGAAATTATTGCAAAGGTGCAGATGGGGTCGACTCCATTCCCCCTTAAAGCTCTTTGGGCCATATCTGAGTTATAGATTTATCATGTGATTTTGGTTTCCACCCAAACTTGTTGAGAAAACTATAGATTCTTAATATATGGAAATTCCAAGAAATTAACATTAGACCCTTTGAAATTATCTTACATATATTCTTTGCATTGACATTCACACCAATTGCTTTCAATGGGTCCCGGTATAAAGAAGAAGTGGAACCCAAATGGCTTTCAGTCGAACGGGGTCGACCCCATCTAGACCCGGTCGAATTGACTGTGAAGTAAAGGGAATTGACTGTAAGCAAAGAGAATTGACCGTGAAATGCATTGAATTGATTTTGAAGTGAAGGGGAATCACCGGAATTAACTGTGAAATGCATGGAAATGACCGTGAAGTGAAGGGAATTGATCGTGAAATGCATTGAATTAACCGTGAAGTAAAGGGAATTGACCGTGAAGTGAAGGGGAATCGTCAGAATTGACCATGAAATGCACAGAATTGACCGTGAAATGAAGGGAATTGACCATGAAATGCATGGAATTGGTTGTGAAGTGAAGGGGAATCGCTAGAATTGACCGTGAAATGAAGGGAATTGACCGTGAAATGAAGGGAATTGACCGTGAATGTGAAGGGGAATCACCGGAATTGATCGTGAAATGAAGAGAATTGACCGTAAAGTGAAGGGAATTGACCGTGATATGCATGGAATTGACCACGAAGTGAAGGGAAATCATCAGATTTGACCACGAAATGCGTGGAATTGACCATGAAATGAAGGGAATTGACCGTGAAATGCATTGAAATGACTGTGAAGTAAAGGGAATTGACCGTTAAATGCATTGAATTGACTGTGAAGTAAATTGAATTGACCGTGAAATGCATGGAATTGATCATGAAGTAAAGGGGAATCGCCAGAATTGACCGTGAAATACATGAAATTGATCGTGAAATGAAGGGAATTGACCGTGAAATGCATTGAATTGACCGTGAAGTAAAGGGAATTGCCTTGAAATGCATTGAATTGACCGTGAAGTGAAGGAGAATTGTCGGAATTGACCGTGAAATGGATGAAAATGACCGTGAAGTGAAGGGAATTGACCGTGAAATGTATTGAATTGACCATGAAATAAAGGGAATTGACCGTGAAGTAAAAGGAAATTGCCGAAATCGACCGTGAAATGCATTGAATTGACTGTGAAGTAAAGGGAATTGACCGTGAAGTGAAGGGGAATCGCTGAAATTGACCATGAAATGCATGGAATTGACCATGAAATTAAGGGAATTGACCGTGAAATGCATTGAATTGACTGTGAAGTAAAGGGAATTGACCGTGAAATGCATTGAATTGACCGTGAAGTGAAGGGGAATCATCGGAATTGACTGTGAAATGCATGGAAATGACCATGAAGTGAAGGGAATTAACCATGAAATGCATTGAATTGACTGTGAAGTAAAGGAAATTAACTGTGAAATGCATGAAATTGACCGTGAAGTGAAGGGGAATCGCCAGAATTGACCGTGAAATGCATAGAATTGGCCGTGAAATGAAGGGAATTGACCGTGAAATGCATTGAATTGACCGTGAAGTAAAGGGAATTGACTGTGAAATGCATTGAATTGATCGTGAAGTGAAGGTGAATCTCTGGAATTGACCGTGAAATGCATGAAATCGACCGTGAAGTGAAGGGAATTGACCATGAAATGCATGGAAATGACCGTGAAGTGAAGGGAAATAGCCGGAATTGACTATGAAATGCATGAAATTGATCGCAAAGTAAATGAAATAAATGAAATTGACCGCGAAGTGAATGAAATGTATTTTCTACCATCAACTTGATGGAATCTTGGAAAATAACTATGTTGGCTGGCTAAAGTAGATTCTCTTACCCAAAATAATATAGGGTATGTCAAGTAACTAATTTTGATTTAGAAGATATTCTTGTTAAATGAATAAAGAAAGAAATGAAAAAAAGAGAGAAAAAAAATTTTATATGCCTATATATACATATTTACATAAATATGTATTAGAGAAAATAGTAGGTGGAATAAAGTTCTCCATGTAAATTTTTTTTTTTAAAAAAGCATTGACTACTGCTGCGGCAGTTCATCTATGACTACGGTTAGAATACACGTATCTATACATTTGACCGTCGCACTACCATGCTGCTTTGAATGTCTACTGTTAAAATCCTTTTAGGGGTCACAGAAGTTTTAGATCATTATGAAATTTGTTTTTCTTCTTCATCCAGGTCTTTGTGACCTTATGAATAGATTGGATGGAAAATAAATGTAATGGTGGGCCCTACAAAAGTTTCAACGGTGAAAATCAATTTTTCGCTGCTCTTTGTGGTGTGGTTCAGTTGATCTTTGGATATGATTTCCTTTTTTGTTTTGATAATGATCAGAAATGATCTAATATGGAATGAACGTTGTGGATATAATAAATACACAACTGGGCCATGTAACTTTGATTGCTTTTGAACTGTTCGTACAACTCGGAGTTCGAGAAGCGTCAGCGCTCGTCTTCGAGCACCAGCGGATCCGCTTGAAGGAAAAAGCAGGGGCATTTTCGACCTTTGGCAAGTCGTCCGTACGTTTGGGGCTTATTATGGTGAGGTAAGAAGAAGTGGGCTTAGACAGATAAATGGGTCATACAGTGGTAAATTTCTCTTAGGGCCTATTTGGATTCGCGTTTTTGGTTGTATTGTATGGTATTAAAGGTGTTGATGTGATATGTATGGTATTTGGTAAGGAGTAAATCACCATCGAATACAACGCGCGTGAATACCGCACAGACCCAGAAACACGCGTGGCAAGCGATTGTAATGCCTATTCCCTCGGCTGCCCTCTGTACAGCCGATTGAATGTATTGTTCTCACGTGCGACCGACTTTCAAAACATTGTAGAGATATCTCTCCAGGAGGAGAACGGTCAGGTTTCTACACTAGCACCTCCTCTCACCATCGCTGACCTTTTGCATGTCGGTTTTCTGCTGAGAAGGTGATCTTCCGAAGGCTGAGATCAACAAGTATCAACATGATAACCTTCGTCTCCTCCATTGCTCATTGCAAATTGCCATTACAACCGTAGATCGTGTTGCAGAAACTGCATCATATTCAGGTATGATCATCTCCCTGCTTTGATGGTATGCGATATCCAACGCTATATAACCATGAGCGGATTCTCGGCCATAGATGTTTGGCCGTCTTCGAGCACAAGACGCCCCTCCTTAATGATATGTATACAGTATGATGTTATCATGATGGATAACTCCGGGAAGAACCACCAAACACGTGGCAGCTTGCAGGTTGATCCAGACCACTAAAATTGTGGGCAACACTACAAATGGCCCACAGCTCTGAACTCACACTGATTTTGCAAGAATTAAGATCCACAAATCGAGTGGCCGATCTTCCCTGTATCTTAAATGGCTTTAAAATCAGGCATGTCCAATCATCCGATGGACCATGCGTATATTGGTAGAATTGCTAGTTTTTGTTGGGAAACCACGGAAGCATACAGAGATGAATTAAGTGAAGTAATTCAATCGCATCAAGCAAGCACAACAATGACACATCAAGTTTAATGTGAAAAAAGTATTCTCGTAAAGCGACAAACATCACTATGAAAGCGAAAAATTACAAGAGTTTAAAAAATATCCAATCCGAACAAGCCTAAAATCAACCCAAGCTTACACCCTTAAAATGCTAGAAACAAATTGAAAAAGCTGTGTAATGCCCCAGTTCCGATTACAACGTACATTTATAATCATGGGAAGAATCCTAAACAAAATTGAAAATAAATTCCTACAAATTCACAACTTCACGTAACTCTGTGATACCCCCGATGACACCTTCGATGAGACTTCGATGTTATAAATAGATGGTTAATGGCATCAAATCCATTTCAATAGCATAAAAAATCAAAACAATCCAGAGACAAACCATGAAAATCCAAAAATTCTCAATTATACTTTGATGGATCTTGATTGCATCAAACTTTAAGTTTCAATAATATCGAAAGTAAGCTCGATGGAGTCAAGCATGCACTCAATTTTTCTAGCAAATAAATGAAGAAGTTCTCAAAACTCTCAATGGATCAAGTAACTGCTCAATGGCATCGTACACGATGGTATCGACAGACCCTGTTTCTTAATTGATTTAAAACATTACAAACAACAGTTTTTACCGCATTCTACACTCCATCGAAAATGTGCCCCCTAGTTTGGACGGCCTGGATAACCTCTGCCGCATGCAAGGACGATAAGCCATCGCCATTTTAAAAATTGCTAAACAAAAAAGCAAAACCTAAAAAATAAAAAAACTAAAAATCTATAAAGGGTATGAACTCTGTTTTTTTATACACTTGTACCCTCGTATAGCTCATGTCAGTGCAACGTCTCATGCCACGACGAAGCGCAACGGGCCGTTGGGCCCACCTGCTCGAAAGGCCCACAGATTTACGTGATCAACGTTGGCCCGCAACCCATTCTCTTTCACCAGCCACTTCCATTCCCCAATCAGCACATGGCTATTGCAGCTCTCCCAGTACTTGAACACCAGCGTCCACATCCGGCCCATACGGTCCAAAACCAACACGTGCAAACCCCCGTTCCCCGACCTCACTTTTGCCTTCTCCTCATCGGTCATCACATTAGCCGACATGATCTGCCTTATCATTTCCTTAGGGATCAACAAACGGTTGTGATTATCTTCGGTGTCTGTCTGTGTTAGTAGCTTTTGGCCAAAACATAGAGGTGCGGTGCCCTTGAGACGTACATGGGCCTCAAGCCACCCAATGAGAGGTGGTGCTTCAGGCCCACGGAGCTTCTTGTATGGAAGAGATGAAGATGGTGGGCAAGGTCCATGGAGCTTCTTCCATGGAGGAGATGAAGATGGTAGGCCAGGTCCATAGAGCTTTTTGCATGGAGGAGATGAAGATGGTGGGCCAGCACAAGCGCATTCTGCTAACAAGAACAGATTGGTGAAATCAGGAAAGCTTTCTTCTTCTATTGAATTCATGGCTTCTCATTTTCTTTTACACAGAAATCAAAGAAAATGTGAATGAAATACACATAGCAATAGTGGTAGAAAATGCTCAGAAGAAGGAAAGAAATTACCATTTTCTATGGGTGATAAGAAAGGAAATATCAGCGCATGTTCGAAGAGGAAGCCGATTGCGTACTGAGTAACTCAGCACCCTAAGCGTACTGAGTAAACTCTGTGGAGCCCACCGTCATTCATGAATTTTATCCACTCCATCCATCTATTTTAACAGATAATTTTATATGTATAGACCAAAAATTAAGTCTATCCAAAGCTCAAGTGGTCCACACCAATGGAAACAGTGTGAATTGAATTTCTACCGTTCAAAAGTTACTGGGGGGCTACGGAAGTTTTAGATTAAGATTATATTTTTTTTTTTCCATTCATCCATGTCTTCTTGATCTTATTAACATGTTGGATGACAAACAAACATCACTGTGGGCCTTGGAAAGGTTTCAACGGTGGAAATTAATAGTTCCACTGTTTCCTGTGGTATGGTCCACTTGAGCTGTGGATATGCTTCAATTTTGGGCTTAACATATAAAATGATCTTTCAAAATGTATGGATGGCGTGGATAAACAACTTTCATTCACGGTGGGCCTAACGGAGTTTACTCAGTACGATAAGAGCATACTGAGTAACTCGGTACGCAATCCGATTCCTTTCGAAGAGGATCCACGGCAGTCCTAAGCTCTGTGGGGCCCACCATTATTTATGAGTTATATCCAAGCCATCCATCCGTTTTGCCCGCTCATTTTAGTACATGAGTCCAAACATGGGGCAGACCCAAAGCTCAAGTGGATTGTACCACAGGAAACAGTGGGGATTGAACTTCTGCCTTCTTGGTGGCCACGGAAGATTTAGATCAAACTGATATTCGTATTTTCCATTCATTCAGGTGGAGTCATCGTATGAAAGGTTTGGATAAAAAATAGCATCATGATGGTCCTTAGGAAGATTTCAACTGTTGGCATTTTCTCCACACTTTTTCCTGTGGTGTGGTCCAGTTAAGCTTTGAATCTACCTCATGTTTCGTATAATGCTATGAAATGATCTTTTGAAATGTATGTATGGCGTGGATGTAGAACTTATACATCAGTGTGGACCCCACAGAGTTTAGGGGCACAGTAATCTCTGCACAATATCAATCCATAATGTTAAGATCTCTCACTTCCGAATCTCCGATGGAAACTTCCGAAAAAAATAGTTTCTGGCGTGCGACTGGGGTTTGTAACGATACATCATCTCCGCTTAATTATGGTTCAAAGCGCACGGGCTACGGTCATTTGATATGGGGTTATTGAAATGATCTGTACCGTTCATATCATCGGCCTTCCCATAGATGGGCTTACAGAAAAAAATTTCCTCTCAGATGGGAATATTTTCACCATTCGATCATTGTCTCTGTCCTTTTAATATGGACCGTCTCTCAAACGGTTATTTCTTGGGCCAAGTTTAGGATGAATCGATCTCAAAGAATTTTGAGTCAGCTATAATAGCTTTGTATCTATTGATATCAACGGCTTAGATAATTGGAATATCAACCCAGATTCAATGGCTTTAAAGCTTTATAATCCACATGGCAATTATAGCAAACCTCCTCAGAAGTTTAGATGTAAAAGAATAAGAAAATCAGGAACTTAC
Source organism: Magnolia kwangsiensis (assembly GCA_037074715.1). Classification (NCBI taxonomy): domain Eukaryota; kingdom Viridiplantae; phylum Streptophyta; class Magnoliopsida; order Magnoliales; family Magnoliaceae; genus Magnolia; species Magnolia kwangsiensis. Next base: position 95,162,108 of record CM073579.1, read on the forward strand.
TATATTGTTATGTGGACGTGATTGGAAGAGAACTTTCTGAGTGGGATCCCATGATTTGGGTGGGTCCCATCAGCTTTAGCGTGTGTGATGGGAGTCTATGGCCTACTTATGTGGGCTTCTTCAAAGCAAATGCAACAGGCCACCATCCCAATTCCCAAGTAATTCCTGGCTACCTATTTCTTTTTTCATGTGGCCCACCTTGTGACTAGATGAATGGTGGACCCCATCTGATTAATGACCCAGATCATAAATTGTCTGTTGTAGCTCTCCAAAATCATCTTAGAAATTTTCGTTTCAAAATTCCACGGTCATTAACATCAACCTGGTGCACTTCACAACCAGAGAAATGGCAGCCATATCAGGGTGGGCAAGGCCCACTTGTTTGTCCCAGCAAATGGGCCCATGTATATATATATATATATTCCTTCTTTATTATTTTTTGATATATCAGGGTGGCAAAGACCCATCCAATCAACGCTAGAATATCTGAAGTGCCAATGCTTTGTAGTAAATCCAAACAGTTCTTGAAATGCTTTGCATTCGGACACTAAAAACAGTAAAACAATCTAGTCGATTGATCTACTATATATAAAATTTTGCAATTTGGAGCACAGTAGCTCAATATGTATAAAGGAAATTAGAGTTGAGCAACATCAAGTTTATTAAAATAATTACTATGATTTGATTCAACGGTAAATCAAAATGAAGCATTATTTTCATTTCCATCTGAAATAATGTATCTGTGAACAATTGGAGAAATTATAAGTCATCACCATTTTAAAAATGGTTAGACTATAAAAAAAACCTTAAATAATAATAATAATAAATTTTAAAAAACCTACAAATCTGCAACAACTCTTTTTCTTTGTACACTTGTGCCCCGATGGAGATCATGTCAATGCAAATTCTCATGCCACAACGAAGTACAAAGGGCCGCTGGGCCCACCTAATCGAAAGGCCCACAGCTGCGCGTAATCCACGTTGGCCTGCAACCCATTCTCTTTCACCAGCTGCTTCCATTGCCCATTCATCACATACGTCTTGGAGCTCCACCAGTACCTGAACACCAGCCTCCACGTCCGGCCCATACGGTCCAAAACCAACACATGCAAGCCCTCATTTCCTGACGTCACTTCTGCCTTCTCCTCGTCAGTCATCACATCAGAGGAAATGATCCGGCCGATCATTTCCTTAGGAATCGCCAAACGGTTGAAATGAACTTCGATGTCGGTCGACGTTAGGAGCTTTTGGCCGAAAAATAGAGGCGTGGTGCCCTTGAGACGTACATGGGCCTCACGCCACCCAATGGGTGGTGGTGCTTCAGGCCCACAGAGCTTCTCGTATGGAAGAGGTGAAGATGGTGGGCAAGGCCCACGGAGCTTCTTGCATGGAGGAGATGTAGATGATGGGCCAGGTCCACAGAGCCTCTTGCATGAAGGAGATGAGAGCCTCTTGCATGGAAGAGATGAAGATGGTGGGCCAGGGCCACGAAGCTTCTTGCATGGCGGAGATGAAAGTGGGAGTCTAGGCGCACGGAGGCTCTTGCATGGAGGAGACGAAGATGGTAGGCAAGCGCAAGCGCATTCCGCTAACAAGAGAAGATTGGTGAAATCAGGAAACCCATCTTCTTCTGTTGAATTCATGGCTTCTTCTTTTCTTTTTCTTTTTTTGGGTAGAAATTAGAAATTGAGTAAATTTGAATGAAATCTATATAACACAAGCACTAGTTAATAATGCTTAGAAGAAGGAAAGAAATTTTCTATTTCTCGAAACTTTCTATTTTCTTAACTTTTAAGTAGTGATGAAAAAGGAAATATCTGTGCGGTGTTGGAGTCGGTCGCGGATTGCTGCAACCCAGAGCTCTGTAAGGGCAGACGTTATTTATATGGTATATCCACGCCGTTCGTACGCTTTTCCAGATTAATTTATGTCATGAGCCCAAACATTAGGTAGATCCAACGCTCAACTGGACCTCACCATAGGAAACAGTGAGGATTGAACGGCCACCAACAAAAACCCAGAAGTTTGAAATCAGGCTGATATTTTTTTGGGCCTTGGAAGGATTCAACGGTGAGAATTGTTATCTTCAAAACTTCTTTTCCCTGTGGTGTGGTCCGTTTGAGCTTTGGATCTCTCTCATTTTTGACACCATGCCCTAAAAGGATCTGTTGAAATGGATGTATGTATTGGATATAAATTCCATACATCACGATGGACCTCACACAGCTTAGGACTTCAGGAATCCCCCGGGAAGGTTAACCCATCAGGTTAAGAGCATTCTCACTTCCTATATGGAAACTTCCAAAAATAAAAATAAAAATCGGTTCTGGCTCTTGGAACTGAGGTTTATCATAACACCTCTGCGCAAGGACTACAGCCGTTAGCTCAAGGGTACCGTTTATATGATTGGCTCTGCCACAGATGAGGAGACGGGATAAAAGTCTCCCAGATGGGTATATATTTTCACCATTTCGGTCATTTATGGCGGACTTGACGTGGATTGCCCATTACGGGAGGACACACTTTGACGTGGGTTATATATCATGTGAGCTGCACTACATCCATTATGACAGCCTATCTTGATGTGGAACATTCATTATGTGGCCCCACATTTAAATGGGTGATTCATCATGTGGGGTACCTTTGATGTCAACCATTCGTCACGTGGGCCCACCTTCAATGTCCACCATTCATGATATGAGTCCCACCTTTGATGTGTACTGTCCATGTCTATGATGTAGAGTGGGTTGCGGACAATTTCATAGCCAAGATGAATCAAAAAAGGCCCGGTCGACGACAGAAGTGATTCGGACCGTTGGACCTTAGATTGGGCGTATCTCGCAATTCAGAATAAGTTATCTGAAGTAAAATATATAATTTTAGGGTAGAACGAGATACTTTAGCCAACCAACCCTGTTATGTTGGGTTGCGCAACCCGGATTTATGAGAAACTCCTGGTTCGACGGTCGTTTTCCTGTTTTATTTTCATTTTTACTATAAATAGTTAGTTTTAGTTTGATTATAGTTTTTCATCCATTGGGCTTTAGGAGTTGTGTCCAACATGAAAAGTGCTTAGAATAATTAGGAGAATGGTTTGGTGAAGTCAAATAAGATAGTTACAATTTTTGACCGAAAACCTTGTGCACTAGTAAACATCACGACCGTCTATAAATAATAAGTTTACTATTTATAGTAAGTCGCGGATTCTATGGGTTTTAGTTGTAGTTTGATTCTGATTTCTTTCCTATTACTTGGTACCCTTATTTAAAGGGTTGTGAACTCATTTTTATTCATTCATTAATTAATTTCAAATTTTTTTAGAATTTATTTCTATTTTCCAGCTTTTTTTCCTCGTAGATTCGAGAATTCTCTGTGAGGAGCCCAGAGAAGCTCCGTGGATTCGGAGTAGTTATACTTGAGGAAGACAGTGATCGACCTCATCACGTTCATCCCTGCGTCAATCCATCAGGTGGGACCCACTTGATGTGAATGGTCCATCATGCAGGCTACATTTTGATGTTCGTCATCCATCATGTGAGGCCCACCTTTGATGTAAACTATGCATTATGAGGGGCTATTTTGATGTGAATCATTCATCATGTGAGGCCCCACCTTCAATATAGGTCGTTCATTCTGTGGGCCCACCTTTGATGTCTACCATCCATCATGTGGGTCCTGCCTTTGCTATGGACTGCCCATCATGTAGAGCCCCACTTGATGTGAATGGTTAATCATGCAGCCCACATTTTTGCTCTATAATTTACCAATCAAATTATATTTCAATTATTCAGTAATTTATCTTTCTTTATCATAACTTATCTCTTTCCTAAGAGTGATCGTAATTGATTAGTTGTAATCTCAGTATACGCTTATATGCCAGACTTTTATCTCAATACAAGCAATTCTTCGTATAGAAAATCTTCTTGTAACTGTGCCTCAACTGACTATAAGTATTTCCTTTTTCGAATGAAGAACTCTACCCTCATAATTTCACATGACCATTCTATAAAACAATTTACAAATGATTGAATTGGCGACTAATCTGCACAGGTCTCGGCCATATACCATCACAGTCATTGTATTTGACTATATTGATGCATAGGGTTAAATTGTTTGGTTGGAATCGTGTTGCACAATCGATTCTCACACATCCACACACACCACATGTGATAAAAACATCCTAACCGAAAAAGTAGGGAACAAGTTCAATGTTGAAGATTTTTGAGGCAGCTAAAATCACTTTGTATCAAGATTGACGGTTTAGATCATTAGAATATCAGCCCAGATATAAGGGTTATAATGCTGTATAGTGCATCAGGGCAATTATAGCAGACCTCCTCAGAAGTTAGATAATTAGATGTAAAAGATTAACAAAATCTGGAACTCCCTATTGTTATGGGGACATGACTCTAAGTAACTTGTTGAGTGGACCCCATGATTTGAGTGGGTCTGGTCTGCTTTAGGGGTGTGATGGATCTGTGGGCTTTTGCGGAACAAACGTAACATGCTGCTGTCCATTTCCCAAGTAATTCCTGGGTAACTTTTTTTTTTTTCAATAATATGTGAAAAATAAAAAGGAGAGATGCTCTCTTGCTCTCAGAGTAAAGTGCTCCTAACTTGCATTGGGACACTTAAACAGTCCGGTCCATTGATCTACTCTGTCCATTAGATCCAACACACATTTCATGGGCTAAGAGGCAAATATCACTCCGATCTGATGATCCTGTCTGATTAATGACCTTAAATATGGACAGTTGAGATCATTTTACGGAAGTAGTTCTAACCAACAATTACATCCATCTATTTGATTGTCCCATCATGGATTGCTTATGATTCTACTAATGGTAGGCAATCCTAACTCTCTCATCTAATGGATTTCATCACATGATTGATCTTATCTTCGCATGGTAGCCATCGGAACATGTTCTAAAATTAATGGGCAGTTTAGATCAGTCCTTCTGGATACTGAAACATGGCCCCTGTTTGACTCACTGTGAAAACAGAAAACCCAAACCCAAACCTGAACATTATATGATATCTCTCAGCAATTTATCTCAATTCAAACACTGCAAAGGTTACTTTGTAATGCCTATACCAGTGCCATTAATTCCACTTCTGGTTTTATTGCGACTGCTGTAACATCTTGTAAACACAGGTTTTAAATTATAATAATTATTTATTTTTTTGAAAAAATAAAAAAGAAAGAAAGAAAGAAAGAAACTTCCCACAACATGAGATTACACTGTTATTGACATGACTCATTTGATCTCACGGCCGTGATGCCAGCTTTCCAATCTCACTGCTAATAGGTCTGCATTCTCAATTCCCATCTCTCTCAATTCTGTAGTTTTAACAGACTTTCCAAGCCCTTCTGACAGAAACCAGAATTCTCTCACATGTTGAATTGAACTTCCCAAGTGAAGCTTGCCGTGTGAATCATTACAATGAATGCTCACCTTTTAATTTTACTTGGTGCAGTCAAATCCATGACAAACAGAAACCCAGATTATCAGTACGAGAAGCAAAAGAATGGCAAGAACAACTGACTTTATTTTCATGTTCTGAAACCACATTTTCCGCCGGATTTGTGTCCCATGCTTCTTAAATGATTGGGCCCGAAAAAAATTTGCAATTAGGGCCATTATTTAGTATTTAGAAGGGTTAAATCTTAGAAAATGCAAGTGAGGGTTCTGAATGGTGAGTAAAAGGAAATACGTGATCACGCAGCTCCTCTGTTTTTTCTTGAAGAACACCTAGCCTTTCCCCTTTGTCAAGGGCCTGAAAGTATTTTCAGGGTCAGAAATATACAAAACATAACCATCAATGTGGTATCATTCAGAGGTTTTTTGGAGCAGAGATGAAATATCATTGGCCATCGAATACCACAATTGTCGGGAGAACACATAAGGAAATGCCATTGGGTAACGAGTTCTAGAGTCCTAGTCATCAAAAAACTTTGAAGGAGTCCATCCATGGTCCAGTGATCCAAGCCAGACCTGATGGTCTTGATAGTGGATTTTGTGTGTGTGTGTTTGGGGGGTTTTCCCAGATATCTTCCAAACTGGAAGATCCTAATGGCATATGTGATCGACGAACCCTTGGAATCATACAAGAAAACAGGGAAAGAAAGGAGATGGGGAAATTCAGGGGAAATCCAAAGTGTTTGTCTTGACTTGTAATTCACAATCCAAACACCCACCCAAATCCAAGAAGATGAGCTCTCCCAGCTTCTTACTTCACGAAATGAAATTCAATCAAAAGTCCTTTAACAATTCTCAAGCCAGAGTATTTATGTTAATCCTGCAACTATCCAAACAAATCTTGTAATTAGTTGCCCAAGATTCTAACTAAACATAACCACCTAATATCCAAAACATAGCCAGGATGCCTGCCAAATTTTGAATTCAAACCAGAAAATACAGGTTGAACACCTGCATGTCCAACACTCACATAGTTGGCGGAGAGTCATCCTCCCCCCACCACGCAGGCCTTGTAAACACAAGCGACCCACAGTGTTAGCTTCCCTGATCCATCCCAGCCCTCCATATAAGTCGGCCAGCAATATATCAGATCCCAACACTTGGTGTGGTAGTCGACATATAGATGTTCCAGTTTGGGAGATTCCTTGGGTATCTCATGTGGGCATTGGGACCCAAATAAGCTACACAGCATAAGAGATTAACAATATGATTGTAAGACCCGACCCGAGTTCTTGTGTATGCATATGTGTGTAGGTATGCATTTCATGTCTCTTGGTCTCGCGGTCTTACCGGTCAAACCCGGCGACCCGCGACCTTCGGATAGTGTTTGCGGTCATCCTTGAGTCCGGTCACATTGACCCGACTCGGATCGGCCCGAAACCTATGTTATCTTGTTCGCATCATCGTCACAGTTCCGATGACGCGTCTTATGCGTTCATCCGATATGTAAATCAAAAGTTGTGTACATTTCATTAAATGATCATTAATCATGTGGCCCACTTATATGGAATGCATGTAGACCACCACCCTTGCCACAAGTTCCAAGGTACACTACCCACACCACAACAAAGCTTCATAACTAACACTACCTATCTCACACACCACCAAGAAACCTATCCTACCCTATGACATTGTAATCTCCTCCCCTATGCAATCATTGTCTTTCTTATAAAGCAATCATGATCTCTCTCTCTCTCTCTCTCTCTCTCTCTCTCTCTCTCTCTCTCTCTCTCTCTCTTAATCTCTCCCTCCTCTCTCTCTCTTAATCTCTCCCTCCTCATTTTTTCCTCCATAGCTAGCAACCCTTCTCTCCCAATGTCCATTTCTTCCCAAATTCTTCAGCCCTCTATACCCAAAAATCCTCAAATCATACCACTAAAAATACATTTCAACCATCAAAATCTCTTCCTTACTCAAAGATCTTCATGGTATAGAAGTTTGAGAATTGGATTCCAAATGGGTGACTATTTTTTTTTGCTGATTTCATTTCTATCCTTTAATCTCATTATTTCTTCATAGATGGATCACATGGGAGCCACCAATCAATGATGGGGATCCCATTTGATCTCAGGAATGTGACCCTTTGGCCCATCCTACATGCATGTCATGTTCCATGATGGGGTCATTCTCCATAAACTCCATCATGATGTATTTCATGATCTATTCCATCTCAAAGTCATCTAGACCTTAAAAATCATGTTGGGAAGGCATCCCAACCATCTATTGTAAATACAGATCATGCATGTGATAGTTTTATGATTGTAAGTGTAAATCAATGTAGATTTATGTGTTTGATTGTTCTTGGGAGGGCCTATTAGTGGCGGGGCCCTATCCCCATGGCCGGATCGTCTTTCTTCTTCTCTTTTCCTTTATTTATGGATGGTGATATGTGTGGCCCACTTGGTGGGCCTGGGACGTCCTAAAAATCCAGCAAGGGTGGGACGCCCCTAGCATCCATTTTATGATTTTTGGCACCACATTTTGATACATACAAGTGCCCTAACCTAAGTTTTTGATCTGGACATGTGTGGGGCCCACTATGGAAGGCCCCACTTCCTTTTATTTGTTGTATATATATAGATATAGGCTGATATGTCCAACCATATATATAGCTGTCCAAAAATCTGGACTATTGCATGGACTGTTATGGTTAATGTTTGGCATGAATTTAGACTATGTTTTTCATTATTTTTCTTGATGTAGGGGTAATATAAAGGAGTGGACCCCACCTTGAGGTGTGATGGATCACACCTCAGAATATCCATTTAATGGCACCCAAAAATGAGGCCTAAAGGGGGGTGGGCAGCCCACCTTGCTGGACTGTCCAGCCCAGATTAATGGAGGGAAAACATAATTTTTAACTTGGTTTTCTAAGTGGTGGGGTCCACAAAACCTTGTTGTATTTTATGAAAAAATTTCTAATCATCCATCCCTCCCCTCCTAGATGAATTTTGGGCCCACCTTATTGAATAAATATTGTATGGACAACAACATTTTACCCAGTAGAATTTCTGGATAAGCTGTATTTCTAAATTAAATTAAAATATTTCTAATCATCCAAAAATGGTGAAATTTTGTGAAGGTGTGCCCCACCCATGGAAGGACCACCCTGCAAATTTTCAGGGCCATCGGGCCCCTGTACCACCCGTGGTGTGGCCTGGAGTGGCCCACCATGCTGGGACGCCCAGGCTAGGGCGTCGAGCCTTGGCTGGCTGTCCAGGCCACCTTGTGGGCCCACCTTAATGTGTTTTGTGTCCCACCATTCATCCAAGTGGGGTCCATAAGGGGCGTGATCATTTCCTCCTTCAGTAGCATCCATTTGGGACCCATTTGGATGAGTTTTAGGCCAATTATCCAGGCCCATAAGACTGCCTACCCATAGGACGCTCAGCCCATTGGGCTACTGCTAGACATCCAGTCCAGCAGCATGGCCCGTCTGATTTATGTGTTTTATTCACTCCTACATCTAGTGGGATCATTTGTGACTTGTATAGGCCACTAGAGATTAAAATAATTGTATAAATAATTTTTTATTGAATTTTCAACAAGCCCAGATAGTGGGTGGGCTGGAATTTCAGCATTAGGCCCAAGGATGCTACCCACAAATGTATGTTTTGGGCAGCATAGTCCACCAGATTTGAGGACATTATTATACATATCTTGCCCTATTTTGATTAGATTTTTGGGCTTAATTAGTACGCTCTTAAGGCCCACATTAATTGGGTTTTTATTAGAACAATATTCATGAAACTTTCTTGATAGGCCCCTGATCTTTGGGCCTATATTTTATACACTATTGTGATGGGTTTCATGGGCCAAAACCCTTAAGTAGTTAGGCCCTTAGTTGCCCATTGAAATTAACCCCCATACTTGGGCCAAGATGTGAGGCCCAACTTGTTTTAAATATAAGAATTACCCATATGGTTGGAATAATGGTCTGCCCACAATGAGTGGACTCATGATCTTTATGGTTGGGCCCGAACCTTGCTTAAGGGCTCACCATGTTACCTAAGTATTGGGCTTAGTGTATGGCCTACTAAGCCATGGATTGCTTAGGCCTTGGGCTTTGCTTTATATACGTGTAGGTAGAGGGCTACCTTTTAGACCCAATTGAGGTTGGATGTCCTCCTTGGTGGCCCTAAGGTAGGCCCATAGGGTTCTTATAGATGGTTGAAAGCCCGCCTTGGACCCTTGATTAGGACCACTTCTTCCTTCGATTTTTATGACCATCTTAGCTTGTAGGCTACTCCCAAATACTGGGTCCCCACTAGAGGACCTCTCCTTAAGAGTATATGTCTATATATCTAGACCTTATCCCTCCTTGGGTAGAATGAGTATAATCCACGTCATCACTACCGAGTAGCGTACTTACACCATTATGACCCATATGCATCATCTACGTGAATGAATTGTATTGTTTGTGGTCATTGGGTTGACATGATAGAGAGATGGAGTTTCTCCCCTTGTGCACATCGAGTGCTTGAAGCTAGTGCATGATCTGTGTGCGTGACTCATACATTGGCATCGCATTTCATGATGATCTACCCTTGCTTGATCAGGGTATCGCCTCCACAGGAATATTCGTGGATGGCCGTATGTGTAGACACCGAAAATGTTACTTGAGCATATATAGTGCATAGGATGCCCATGAGTAAAATTCTCAAAACTTCCATAGTACCAAGGATCTGCCCCAACGTTATGACCGAGTGGAAACTATGAGCGCACGAGAGCCTTATACCGATAAGCCGCGACTCCCACTGTCGTGTAATCGGTTGGGTGGGGGTGTGGCTTACCCGCCTGGTGTAAGAAGGCATTGCTAGGCTGAGTCTGACCAGCTCGTAAATGGGTCCGCTGCCGTCAAGCCTTGTTAGTGACTGATTGTCTACAGGAGGGTAGTGAGGTCTCTTACGCCCATTTCACTATGCAAGTCTGGAGAGCAGGAGTCATCCAGCAGTGTACTGGACCCTGGTGATTTTCTTATGATGGAAATGTACTTGATATGTGGATTTGGACATGAGTACTGGCATTACTTCGCATTGCATTCGCATCGGATGTATAAGCCCCTTTATGTATTGCCTTGGTAAGGCGCCCAGTATTCATTGCATTGTATTCATGGAAAGCCTCGGTAAGGCTAGCGGTATTATCATTGATTATGTTTTTCCTCCTCTTATTATTCTTCTATGCACTATTATCATACACTTCCACTACCCTCTAAGCTTCTATAAGCTTATGCACGATTGATGCGTGTAGGTGATCCTAGGTCAGCATCATAGCGGCAGAGCTTGGATTAGAGTTGAGTCGAGGACCCCAATGTTGCAGACCTTCTTCCTCCTCTTGCTATCAGATGTATTTCCATTCTGCTATGTACTTGTAAAAGTTCAAATTTATAGTGGATTTTGTGATGTGTCCTTTTGTTGTTTTCGAGATTTACTTGTTGTGATCTTAGGTATGCTCGTACTGGAAATGGTTATATGGTTATGGAAAATCCTCCTTGTGGGATTTCAGGATCGGAATCTGCCTTCGGAACCGAGAATAGGGTACTATGGAGGCTATTGCGGCTAGAATCGGCTATCGGGTTCCTTATGAGTCCAGTTACTGAGTCTGGGGCGTAACAATGATTAAGCCATAAAATGGTTTTTAACTAAAAAATTATTTTTATTTATCAAACTTATATGCACACACATCAAATTACAATAATGTCATTGACTTCTTTTATCCATATAATTATCCTATATCAACAAGCACAAAACACACAGTCATCGGCTATGCATTAGGCTCATCCCAATTTTAAAAGTTCCTTATGAATGGCCTAATTAATTGATAATAAGTATATTATAGTACAAAAGCTGATGAAATCAGAAAATTTTACGGACAGTTAATTACGGAAATACTGTTGATGCTGGAGGATAGTGTTGCATGAGAAGGAAAAGGAAAAGGGTCAGAAGAAATGGGGAAAAACCTAAAAGGCACCATGTGAACATATCTACCAAGGACTAAACATCATACGGTGTTCTCTACTAAGGTTTGCTAGCCCTACATGCACCTCTAATGCAGTACGGATACTAACCTAGCATATGTGTGCAAGATATGATCAAAAAGCAGATGGCATGGTGGGAATATCAGGTCAGGCTGGTCATCAGGTGGGCACATGCATACAAAGACAAAGGATGATGTTTCTTTTTTTAAATATCAATGGTCAAATTTTGATTCAATGTACATATGCGGCTAGCATAGACGTTCCGCACATGTGAAAGGTTTTGGTTCCTACCTCATCAAGATCTTACAACCGGAAGGAATAGCCCCTTCAGGGGGAATGAAACTAGCACATTTGAAGTAGCACGTGGACTGTGGAGGGTGTTTATGGAATCACAAACCTTCTCTCCAAGTCAAGGCATTCCATGACGGTAACAATGGCCGTAATGGCCACCACCATTACCATTACAGTACGGGCTTCCCTACCCCCTCCCTTTTTTGAGAAAATTATTTTCTGGACCATTATAGGACTGTAACAGTCCATTACAGCTCTAGTATTTGTTTGTAGCTCATAAACACTAATCAATGATCCCCTTCTTATCAAGCCGCCTCTAGTCTGCACTACAAGAAAACTGGCCTTTACTGGCAGTCATGTAAGCACCGGTAAAGGTGGTGTTGGTAAAGGCTTTACCGGAGGTTGTGCTGGACGCTGCTAAATCATAAGTTTTTGCTTCACTACAGCAAATCGCTAAAGTACGGATAAAATCTGTAATGACATATGGCTACGGTTATAGCCATTGATACCGTGCATAGCTTTTTAAATCTATCACTACGGATTAATAATCTGTAGCTATAGAGCAAGGCTTTCTCATGAAAAGTATTTAAAAAATAAAATAAAAGGAAGAAAGAAAAGAAAAGGTGATGCAGTCTCCTGCCCTGCCAAGTAGAATAGTCTGCACTCTTCTATCATATTGAACACATCTTCAATAGTCATGCTCTTGGAGTGCCTTTGATCTTGGGATTCCTTGAAATTAGATTCCATTAGCAAGCCCAACAAATCGTCGAAAGCCACATTCTGCAATTCAAAGCAGTACTGTTTAGTTGATAAATCATGGGAAATAGCATAGCAACCCACTTGAGGCAAAGTAAATAAATATGGTACCTCTTATATAAATGTCAGCAGTTGTCAGACCTAATAATAAAATACTACTGCATGTCGCTCTAATGTCAAAGGACAAGATTTCTCTTATAGCCTAGCTCCTTCTGAACCTGATTCAATGTATATCTAAAATGAATATTTGGAGCTGCAATATCAAGCCAAAGGTGGAAGAGAGCATTACAGTCGTTTGGCACATTGATGTAAAAATAATGTGAAACTAACACAAACAGGAGGGAGGATTTCCCTTTGGAATTAAGTACTTTTGTACATATAATTCATTAGAAAACATTATTATCTGTCACAAGGATTTAAATATTTGAGTGCGAATGAGTATTGTTCAATGAATGAAAGAATCTTAGCATCGACGTGTATCATGATATACAACTTGAAAGAACTAATTGATAGCCATCAAAAGGTGGGCTAGTCCTATACTTGAAGATTTGTTTACTTAAACCAAGTAGTAACCACCTGTGCGAATGTTGGTTGGGATCACTTGAGAGATCATTGGATATGCCCAGATTTTGCTGGAACAAATTGTTGTTGCTGCTTTGGTTTTGAAACGAGGCACCATGTTGCTGACTAAACAAAGCAGCAAGTTCAGTTGATATCCTGCATTTATTAGATGGACATGTTTAAATCACTGCATTTAGATTGAAGAGGAAGCCATTGAGAAAATCATATATCAGACAATGTCAAGGAAAGGAAAACCACGGTCAAACACTTGCAATGCTCCTGTAAAGTGCATCTCCATGTATATAAAGATTATATATCTAATTCCTATAAGGGTATTTTGTAGCAAGAAAGTTTTCCCTTTCATAAGCATCCTCTTTAAAGGTCACCTTGAATGACATATGCTTATAAAATAAAATGACTATACTACAACAAAACTAAAAGGAAGGCAACACGTAGATAAATCATTTAAGAGATTCCGGCATAATAAACAATGAATGGATTATCATGCTCAAGCGTGATGTTCAAGTGGTTGAGTACAAAGGAGCCACCAACCCTACCTCATAATGGGTCAACGATTCAAAGGCGGAGGTCCACGCCTTTATCCATGTGATTCCAGAACCAATGTACCTAGATGTTTCAATTTCCCATAAAATTTGCATAACACTCTTTGAAGCTTCACAATAGGCATAAATGAAATGCTTTTAGTGATTCTATCATCAAGAGAAATGTCGACATCTGATAGCTAAGTGAACAAGAGTGCAAGTCTAACAAAAGCACTGACAAATGAAATTTAACAAATTACACATGAAGAAGAAGAAAAGCATCATCAAAAAGATATATGAGAAGACAACATGTATAGCAGCTCTTTGTCACCAAGCAAATTTGTTTCAATGTGTTGATGGTGAGTATCAAGTTGTGTTGTAGAAGAGACCACATATTGTTCACTCCCCAAGTGCAGGGTTGTGATGTAGTAATAACTCGTTAAGACCGAGGTCGAATCCCAAGGGACTGAAACTTGTACGTTATCTAAAACTAATTAGAACTAGAACTAGGCTAAGATGAATTCTAAATCAATTAGCAATGGTGGAATACTTGTACAATAATTAATCTAAAACTTAGGAAACAAATCAGAGATAGGAAACTAGGGATTCAGAGGATCCACTTGTAGAGATCAGGGAGAACTTATGCTTGCGTCAAAAATTATGGAAATTACTGAACTGCCGTTGATCTAGTTTTCAAAGAGATGAAAGGTGTATGAATTAGAATGGATTCCATCACCAAACCATGCCCAAAGACTATGGCAAACAACAGAATCAAACTAATTACCACACAATCACATGCTATGAAAGTTAGGAAGGGTACCGACATCCAACCATGCCCAGGAGACTATGGTGAACAACAGGGCTTCCTGACATCATAAACATTAAAGAGAACGAAAATATTCAAAGCCATTGCAGACCCATTATAATTTCAGTCACAACAGACCATTAAAAACCTAAAACATTCCCATAATAATTAACTAAAATCAACGTCAATTCATGCATTAAAATTAAAATAAAATCAAATCTCCCATCTCACTACAAGCTTCACCTCTTAGCCCTAGCTAAGAGGTTTAGCCATACATGGATGGCTAAATCTTTACAATTGAAATAAACTAAAAAAAAATAAAAAGAGAATACTCTTTTTTTCTTCTGCTTCACGTCCCTGCCCGAGCCTCCACGTCTCTCTTTTTTTTCCTTTCTAGACCTGAATTAATGCTCCTCACGTCCAAAAACCTTCTTTTATAGCTGCTGGAAGGCTGGAGTCAGTGACAGAGTTGTAGCAGGACACGGAGTATAATTTTTGCAGCCAAGTTCGATGCCTCGAAACACGCCACTTTCCTCGCTCAAATTTCAAAGAAACATCGTCCCTTAGTACTTTCTTGGGTTCTCTACATGATACACGGTTCAGATCTGCCATATGATAAAAGATGGTGGCCCAAAACAGCCTGAAAAAGTCAATTTTCTCGGATGTGCGAAATTTTTCGCACCATTTCGCTGTTGTGATCGGTGGGCCCCACAGAAGCATTTTCTAGAAAATTTACCCCGTCCATTGGATTCAGAATGAAATTTCAGTTAAGAATAGGTGGTTTTGAATATCCATTGGCGTGTCACAGAGAAGAAATAACTAAAAGATCAGATTTGAACGCTACTGGACAGCCCTTTTGTGGCCTCTGTATCTCCCACGTGTGCACGCATGGGTGAAAAGTGTTAACATGTTTTTGTAGTATTCGAGCCCCTCTACACGGTGAACGGGTCAGATTTTCCGTACGGTCAATGGGTAGGGCCCACAACCTCCACAAAAACGGCCAGCGGCCGTGCGTTACGCGGTGCATAAATTTTTTTTTTTTTATTTATTATTTTTTTTTTAAGAAGAAAGGCGGTCAGCGTCTTGCTGACCGACTTGACTCGTTTGGTTCACGACGAGTGCACATGTGCACTGTACACATGCTACACTAGATGGGCTCTATTATGATGTTTATGAGCAATCCAGTCCATCCATCTCGTAAATCAGATCTTTTTAACAGTTGGGACAAATTTTGAGGCATATACGAATAGTAGGTGGGCTCCAGATCGAGATTTAAGGAGCTGATCTACTCGTTAGGCTACTTCCACAATGATCCAATGGATGATTTCTGACGTGTACGGTTAATTTATGGTCCTCAGGCCACGTATGAAGTTTCGAGCCGAACGGATGGTGGGAAACATGTGATCTTACATTTTGGATGAGTTTTAAGCCACTTGAACTTCAGTTTCTTAATTTTCTCAGATTTCTGACCGTGTATATCTGTCAATCTTGGTCCCCTGGAGTGTGTCCCATGCTTTTGGTGAATTTGGAGCATTAAATCCATGCATTTAGTATCCTACTTCGATCCAAGCTTGTAAAATCAACCTGCAACATAAACACGATTAAATCAGCCGTTAAACACTATTATGCTCGTAAATCCAGACAATATTTGGGGTCTAATATGCACTATTTGACCCTCAACACAACCCCCAACTAGCATTTTGCTAGTCCCGAGCAAAGCATGCGAAAAATAAGTTGAGAATTATAGGAGAACTTTCTATGAAATCGAGTGAGATTTTGAACAAAATACGAGAAATTTAATATCCATGAATGTTAGAAATTATTTTCTCCTCAGCTCAAGCGCGCGGTAGACTTTATAATCAAGTGTAAAGCATTAATTCATTAATTAGAAAAAGTTTAAACATTGAGATCCATGGATGTATAGTCTAATCTCGGCTTATCATCATTAAGAGATCCAATCGTCAATTTCATGATATCATTGGTAACCAACAAGAAAATTCATGACAACCAAAACCTAATCCAAAACTTACCTCATAGATTAACCTATTAACTTGTGATTTTTCTATTCAAAGTAATGCCAAGGAAGGAGAATCAAATCCTTACCTATAGGGAGCAAACCTATGGTGAAGATCGTACACCTGACTCTTTTTCACATATCATTCATGGGGAATTAACTCTACACCTATAGGGAGCAAACCTATGGTGAAGATTAATTATCCAACCTTTTTCATTTTTATACCATGATGGCAAGATATTTCAGGCTGGTTCCTTTCGTGCTTAGTGATTACCAAGTTAATCCTTCGATATGGAACTGAAATCTTAATGTGTAAGCAAGACGTGTCCTGAAATCATGATTCAATCAATGTTTAAAATCTCTAATCATGAATTGATAATTCAAACTTAACTGTGGAATCTATCAAGTAGCTAAATTCAAGAGTCATAAATTACTAACATCACGTATCTCGTAATTCTAAATCAAAGATAGATGTCAAAATCACATTAAATTTACAAGAAATGTCAGAAAAATTTTAAAAATTTTTCATAATTTTTGCTCAAGACAAAAAATACTGATTAGGAAACCTAATCTCCCACCCCCAATCAAAAATCTACATTATCCTCAATGTAAAAGATATAAACATGCAATGCACATGGGACAACGAAAGTGAAGTGAGAAGTGATGGGAAGATAGTACCTGAATAACGAATCAAGAGAGATTTTCCATTAGATCACGGCATGGAAGCTTGTTAGCACGAGAGAAAAAGAAAAACAAAAATGACGAAAATAAAATCCTACCTATACCACTTTCACAGGTGCTCTCGATTGCATTTAGCGTATGCAACAAGCCTTTAAACCCCTAGGTTACCCCTATCTCTGATATTCTTGGGTGGAGATAGGTTAGAGATAAGATCAATTTTTACCTTATATACCTCGATTCCTTTGGACGAGATGATATGCCCAAGGACAATTCCCCTTTTAAACCATAAAATGGCACTTCTCCCAGTTAAGTACCAAATTTTTTTCTTCACATCTTTTCAGCACACATTTAAGACTTGCTAAGCATTTGCTGAAAGATGAACCGAAAACAAAGAAATCGTCCATGAAGACCTCTAGATATTTCCCCACCATGTCAGAAAAGATACTTGTCATGCATCGCTAAAAGGTGGCAGGGGCATTACATAACCCGAATGACATCCTTCTGTAAGCAAAGGTGCCATAGGGACATGTAAATGTGGTCTTTTCCTGATCCTCAGGGGCGATTTCAATCTGATTATAACCTGAATACCCGTTAAGGAAACAATAATAGGAATGACCAGCTAGCCTTTCCAGGATTTGATCAATGAAGGGCAAAGGAAAGTGGTCTTTCCTTGTGACGGTATTCAGCTTTCTGTAGTCAATGCACATTCTCCAACCAGTAGTAACTCTGGTCGGCACGAGTTCATTATTGACATTGGCTATGATGGTGATCCCGGACTTCTTAGGAACCACCTGAGTTGGACTCACCCATTGACTATCGGATATGGGGTAAATGATCCCCACTTCCAATAGTTTGAGAACCTCGGCCTTAACCACTTCCTTCATGTTTGGATTTAGTCTACGTTGTGATTGTCGAACAGCCTTTGCATTGTCCTCAAGATATATACGGTGAGTACAAATCGATGGGTTAATTCCCTTGAGGTCCGCTATTGTCCATCCAAGAGCTCCCTTATGCTCAATGAGAGTAGATATGAGCATACTCTCCTGTTCTTTCTCCAGGTGGGCAGAGATCACCATCGGGTATGTCTCATCTTGACCTAAATAGACATATTTTAAATCAGAGGGCAAAGGTTTTAGGTCAAGCTTCGGTGGCTTGAGGTTAGACGGTAGAGGCACTACATAAGTTTGGGGCAATTCTTCAATGTGTGGCCTCCACCGGTTAACTTCAAGTACCGGTGCAGTATCAAGCATGGCACACGTCTCCCTAATTATATCATCATCAAGATCATGGGAGTGGGCCAGGCACGTCTCTAGAAGATCAGAGGATAAGGTGAGAGGCGTTCTATCTTCTACAAAAGAATCAATCATATTAACATCGTGGAAATCGTCATCATCCTCTGAGTTGCTGCCGTTATTGAAAAAGATATTCGATTCCAATGTCAAATTTCCAAAGGACATAGTCTTAACACCATTCCTGCAATTGATAATTGCATTTGAAGTGGACAGGAATGAGCGACCAAGAATGACGAGAATCTGAGTGCTCGTGTCATTGATGGGTTCGGTGTCCAAGATGATAAAATCAACAGGGTAGTAGAATCTATCCACCTGGACCAACATATCCTCAATGATCCCTCTTGGTATACGAACAGAACGATCAGCAAGTTGTAGTGTGGTTCGAGTGGGTTTTAATTCACCCAAACCTAACTGTTGGTATACCGAGTAGGGAATCAGATTGACGCTCGCTCCTAAGTCAAGAAGTGCATGATCAATTCGATAGTTCCCGATTACACATGATATGGTTAGGCAACCGGGATCTTTGAATTTTTACGGCACATCTTGTTTTAGGATGGCACTCACTTTCTTAGTCAAGGAGATCTTCTTTTGAATACTTTTCCGTCGTTTGGTAGTACATAAGTCCTTTAGAAATTTAGCATATAAAGGAATCTGTTTTACAACGTCAAGCAGAGAAATGTTGACTTTCACTTGTTTCAACACTTCTAGGATATCCTGAGAGTTAGATAGACGTTTTGGTTCAAACAACCGTTGGGGAAACAGAGCAACTGGCTTTTCTAGAGGTTCCGGTTTAAATTTTTGTGGGGCGCCACTAGATCCATCATTGTTGTCCTCTTCTAGTTCTTGAGGCTTTTCAGGCCTAACCGAAAGAGTTTTATCAATAACC
Source organism: Magnolia kwangsiensis (assembly GCA_037074715.1). NCBI lineage: Eukaryota > Viridiplantae > Streptophyta > Magnoliopsida > Magnoliales > Magnoliaceae > Magnolia > Magnolia kwangsiensis. The sequence continues at coordinate 95,181,393 of CM073579.1, forward strand.
TTCCCACTCCTAAGAGTGGTGATGGATTTAGCGTGCCCCATTTGATTTGAAGAGCTAGGATCACCTGTCTCATATTGCGGTTTCGGATTAGGGAGTGATTGTGCAGGGAGCATCCCTTTTTCCATAACCGTCATACGTGAATCTATTTTTTGTATAAAATCTAAAATTCCTTGCATTGTCCGAGCCAGCTCTTGTATGAAAATTTGAACCGATTCTTCTTAAGGTTTCCCCTGATTTGGATTTTGATTGAAAAAACCTTGAGGTGTAGCAGTTTGTTCGTTCCTCCAACTAAAATTCGGATGATTTTTTCAGCCAGAATTGTACGTATTAGAGGGTGGTCCATTGAAAGGTCTTTGATAGTTATTTACGGCATTAGATTGTTCATTCAATACTTCTCGAAAGGTAGGTATTGAAGGACAATTTTCAGTAGTATGAATGTTGCAATCACAGATGCCGCAAACACTTTCATTAACCTTTTCCTTCCTTCCTTCCATGGCCTCAAATTTTCTGGTGAGATTGGCCACCTTAGCGTTAAGATCATTATCCTCTTTCAGGAGATATATTCCTCCTTTTTCCCTTGAATGAGTCGGCCTAGACGTAGCGTTCGTCCTTGGGTAATAGTCCCATGATTGTGTTTTTTCAGCGAGACTATCGAGGTAATCCCATACCTCGTCGACATTTTTATTAATGAATTCTCCGTTACACATTGTCTCGACCATTTGGCGCATGGAAGATGTTAGCCCATCATAGAAAAAATTTGTAATGCGCCATATTTCAAAGTCATGTTGTGGGCATGCATTAACCAGATCCTTGAACCTTTCCCAACATTGGAAGAATGTTTCATCTTCCTTTTGGGCAAAGTTCATGATTGCTCTCCTGAGGGTAATTGTCTTATGATGTGAAAAAAATTTCTTTATAAATTCCCTCTACATATCATTCCATGTGCCAATGGATCTAGGACGCAGTGAATGTAACCACGTCTTGGCTTTTTCTTTCAAGGAAAATGGAAAGAGTTTCAGCCTAATAGTATCCTCAGATACATTAGGAAAGTATAAGGTGCCTATGATTTCATCGAACTCTTTCAGATGCAAGTATGGTTCTTCAGACTTAAGCCCATGGAACTTAGGAAGGAGTTGGATAACCCCTGGCTTGATGTCCATATGTCCTGTATTCTCAAGAAAAATCATGCATGAGGGCGTACTCACCCCCGCCGGTTGTAAATAATCTCATAAAGTACGAGGCGGGGGTGCCTGATGCACCTCATTCTCATCATGTACTTCCTCAACCCTTGGTTGGGGTAGTGCTTGAGGTTGATTTTCAGCCATAACGTCTTCTAACTCAGGAGAATTCAAGTGGTGTCTAGTCCTGCGATGGAGAGTCAACCCCTCAACTAATCCTCCTTCAGTCACGAGACGTCGAGTGTTGTCGCGTGCCCACTGGGGCATAAAACACACTCAACCCTCAAATTCTAACTTAAACCTAAGAAAGAAAATAAAAATCTAGGAAAAGGGAGGGTTGGAGAGAAGTTACTAAATCGGAGTTCCTAAGTTAAAAACCTGCAAAACAAACCAAAACAAGTTAGTTTCTAAGAGTAGAAAGTCCTAATTAAAAGTAAACTAATTTCTAGAGAAAATAAGAAATTCCAAAGAAAGAAGAATTAGAAAGAGCTTACTAAATTAGAAGCTTCCTACAAAACAGAAAAATTGGGTTAGTTCCTAAACAAAAACTTATAGAAAGATTCTAAAACAAGAAACAGGGTTAGGATTCCTAAAAAGAATTAGAATTAGAATCTCACTAAAAAGAAGAAATAAATCTTAATCTAAATCTAGAATAGAAAGGAAGAATTTAAGACAGAATTTACTAATTTAGAAACTATCTTAGAAGCCTATAAAACAAGAGAGACAAGTTAATTTCTAAAAATTAAGAAAATCTAAACTTAAGCTTAAACTAATCCTAAAACTAATTAATTTCAGAAAAACGTAACCAATAGTCCCCGGCATGTTGAGGGTCAAATACTGCATATTAGACCCCATTTATTACCTGAATTTACGTACATAATGCCGTTTAATGGCCCGTTTTGCCGTGTTTGTGATACAGGGTGTAGTTGAAAGCATGAAATGCAAAAAGTTGCTAAAAGTATGAATTTAACACTCTGTTGACGCCACAGGCAAGGGACACACTCCAGGGGACCAAGATTGACAAATATACACGGTTAGAAATCCGAGAAAAGTTAGAAATTGAAGCTCAAGTGGCCTGAAGGACGTCCAGAATGCAAGATCACGAGGTTCCCACCATCCGTTCGGCTCGAAACTTCATACGTCGCCTGAGGACCATAAATTAACCGTACATATAAAATTTCAGCCATTGAAGATCTCGGAAAGTGCCCCAACTGACAAATCAGCCCATAAACTGTTGATTCTGGGCCCACCTGATATCTGGAACTGCCTCAAAATTATTATTGACGCCTTAAATGAGGAGTCAAAACAGATGGACGGTGCAGATTTCTCCAAAACAGTGCAATGGACCCCATATGAGATGAGCATGTACAGTGCATATGTGCACTCACCGTGCATGGCAAGTGTCAGAGACGGCTTGACCGTCTTTGACCGAAAGAAAGAAAAAAAAAAAAAAAAAAAAAATTTTCGCAGCGGACGCACGGCCGCGGCCGTTTTTGCGAATGGTAGTGGGCCCCACCCATTGCTCGTATGGCCAATCTGATCCGTTCACCGTGTAGAGGGACTCGAATACTACAAAAACATGCTAAATTTTTGTACCCATGCGTGCACACGTGTGAGATACAGAGGCCACAAAAGGGCTGCTCGGTAGCGTTCAAAACTGATTCTTTTGTGATTTCTTCTCTGGGACACGTCAATGGACGTTCAAAACCACTCATTCTTGACTGAAATTTCGTTCTGAATCCAATGGACGGGGTGGATTTTCCAGAAAATGCTTCTGTGGGGCCCACCGACCACAACAGCGAAATGGTGCGAAAGGTTTCGCACATCCGCGAAAACTGACTTTTCCGGACGGTTTTGGCCCACCATCTTTGATCATATGGCAGATCTGAACCGTCTATCATGTAGAGGACCCAAGAAAGTACTAAGGGACGGTGTTTTTTTAGAATTTGAGCAAGGAAAGTGGCGTGTTTCGAGGCACCGAACTTGGCTGCGAAAATTACACTCCGTGTCCTACTACAACTCTGTCACTGACTCCAGCCTTCCAGCAGCTATAAAAAGAGGTTTTTGGACGTGGGGAGCATTCATTCAAGGTCTTGGGAGGAAGAACAGAGGGCTTGAGCTTGGGTTTCAACGTGGGCAGAGGAGAGAGAGAGGAGCTTGGTTTTTTCTTTCCCTTTTCTTTTCCTTTTCTTTTTCTCTTTATTTATTTGGATTGAGCCCATCCATGGCAGGCTAAATCCTCCTAGCTAGGGCTAGGAGGTGAAGCTTGTAGTGAGATGAGAGATTATATGCTTTTAATTTTATTTTAATTTTTGAATTGAAGTTGGTTTTAGTTTGATTTTAATGGAAATATTTTTGGTCTTTAATGGTCTGTTGTGACTGAAATTACAATGGGTCTGCAATGCTTTGAATATTTTCTTATCCCTTTTATGTTTATGACGTTAGGACGTCCCGTTGTTCACCATAGTCTCCTGGGCATGGTTGGATGACGGTACCCTTCTTAACCTTCATACATATGATTGGTTGGTAATTAGTTTAATTCTGTTGTTTGCCATAGTCTGTGGGCATGGTTTGGTGATGGAATCCATTCTAATTCATACACCTTTCATCTCTTTGAAAACTAGATCAACAGCAGTTCAGTAATTTCTCTGATTTTTGATGCAAGCATAAATTCTCCCTGATCTCTACAAGTGGATCCTCTGAATCCCTAGTTCCTATCTCTGATTTTTTTTCTAAGATTTAGATTAATTATTCTACAAGTATTCCACCATTGCTAATTAATTTAGAATTCATCTTAGCCTAGTTCTAGTTCTATTTAATTTTAGATAACGTACAAGTTTCAGTCCCTTGGGATTCGACCTCGGTCTTACCGAGTTATTACTACATCACAACCCTGCACTTGGGGAGTGAACAAGTTTTTGGCACCGTTGCCGGGGACTGTCGGCTACGTTTTTCTGAAATTAATTAGTTTTGGGATTAGTTAAGATTAGGATTATTTTAACCGTAGATTTTTATTTTTATTTTCCTAATTTCTAGAAACTAACCTATTCTTCCTGTTTTGTAGGATTCTGAAATAGAAACTTCTAATTTGGTGATATTTTTTCTAATTTCTCTATTTTTTCTCTATTAGGGTTTTTTAAAATTTTCTAATCTTAGACTAACTGTTTTAGAAACTAACTTGTTTTATTTTTTTTTATTATTATTATTTTTTTTTTATTTTTTTTTTTGCAGGATCTTAATATAGGAATATCTAGTCTGGTACATTCTTTCTAAACTTTTCCTCTCTTACTTTCCACTTTGCTATAGGATCTTCTCTTCTATTTTTCATAGGATTAAATTCAGATTAAGGGTTTCATCATGCATATGCACGAGTGGCAACGTCAGTATGCTGAGAAGAATAACTTATTTTGGGATGATGATGATATAAATCAACCTTTTGGGATGATGATGATATAAATCAACCTATGTCTCAAAACTTTTCTGAAACAATCACCAAGAACCGATCAAAATATGAAAATCCACCGGTTAAGAAGTCCTTACGTGATTATATGCAGGAGAACAATTACACCCCACGGATTAACAAAACAGTACGTGAGTGTTGGGGTTATCATAACTATGGTTGTGAGAATTATTATCACTCATCCGATAAAACAATGCGTGATTGTATCATAAGTGATAATAAGTATTACCAACCAGCAGATTCTCCCACTTATGATCAGTATGACTATAACCAGTGGAAACATCAAAATTGAAAAAATGAACCAACTACATGTTATGATGATTATTCTCTTGGATCCCCTACCTTTGAAATCCATCCAGAAACGATCCAAGAGGATTCATATCAGCGTAATCTTTCAGCCTGTCTTGTGGAAATGAGAAAAGTAATGGAAACAATGAAAGGACTCGATGCGCGTCTTGATAGGATAGAGGAGGCTCGGTCATCCCAGCCACGACCTAATCTAAAAATACAATGCGAAGAAAGTGATCCGCACTCACTTTTAAAAGAATCTGGAATTTGGAATGAGGAGTTGGATTCCGTTAATGAGCATGTGGTTCAATTTTTCGATGAGTCAATCTCGATGACTGTCCGAAAGAATGGTGAAGATACATGGGTGTCTTTTAAATACATTGATGATGACACAGTTTCCTTGCATGACACACAAGATTTCAATGATGAGGAAGAAGTTAGTTTATGCAAACCTCAACCCATGTTAGGTGTAGAATGTGAGGAAAGTGATCTCATCCCGAATGTGCACTGCACTGGACTAGACAATGATGCGTATTGGGATGATGGTCATGAATGTGCAGCCCAAATTCTCCCTGAATCAATCTCAAATCTGGTCCAGGTCAACGATCAAGACGTGCACGAAGTGATCGGTCAGGAAGATCTACTCCACTCATCTGACATGCCTGATTTAAATGTGGAGAATGAACCTCTTACAACCGACTCTTTTAACTCTTGTGAGGCATGTTTAGACCACTCCCTTGAATTGAATGATGATATGATTCGGGAGGAGGAGTTGCCCGCTACGACTCTGCAATTTGAAACCACTCAGTTGAGGCCACCATCTGAGCTGCAAACAATTGAGAATTCAGCGCCTCAATTGAGTAATTTCAATGAACAGAGTGATCACATCAATGCTTCACTTACTGATTTTCAATCTATCTGTGCAGGACTGGAGCAAGAGAGCGCACCTCCATCCACTTTCAAAGATGAGGGATTCTTTGCGCAGATCATCACAAGCCACAAAAACGAGTCACACTCATCTGAATTTCCCAACTCGTTGGATTGCTTGGCACACTTTGCGGTTTCAAACGATTTCATGTTAAAAGACAAAGTGAATACTTTGCGAGACAACATCTCGGTAGTCATCACTGACCAAACGAACCCTTATTCTGAAACCCTCTCTTCCCCTGATCTTAAACGTCTACTAGTAAAGGAAGAGGAGCTGAATCTAAAACCGAAGTTTGGAACTTCGGAATATGTTGAGACTACATTACTTTTTAAGAAGTTTTCTAAACTTTATTTACCTGTAGTCTTTGATTCACCATGTAATACTAACGTTGAAACTTCTTCTGTCTTAGGTGAATCGTATATATTACGGATACCTCCAGCAATTCAATGGAAGATTTCTTATGAGGTACATAAGTCTTTCTGGAAAGTCATGCTCCAAGGTGTCCAAGCCTATTGCAAAAAGGGCTTTTGGATGATCCTGTTGAGGAGCTTACTGAGAGACTTATCAAGATATTGGCCGGAAGGAGAACCTTGCGGCATGATCGATTCAATGTTTGTGGGTAACATTACTGCAAACCCTCACGAGACTACAACTCGTCCACTAGGGGTAACCTAGGGGTTTAAAGGCTTGTTGCATATGCTAAATGCAATCGAGAGCACCTGCGAAAGTGGTATAGGTAGAATTTTATTTTTGTTTTTCTTTCTCTCGTACTAACCTGCTCTCTCCCAGTGATCTATTGGAAACTCTCTTGATTCGTTATTCAGGTACTATCTTCCCATCACTTCTCATTTACTTTCGTTGTCCCATGTGCATTGCATGCTCATATCTTTTACATTGAGGACAATGTAGATTTTAGGTTGGGGGTGGAAGATTAGGTTTCCTAATCAGTATTTTTTTGGTCTTGAGCAAAAATTGTGAAATTTTTTTTTTTTTTTAAAAAAAAATTTTTCTGAAAATTTCTATAAATTCGAAGTGATTTTGACAGATATCCCTAATTTAGATCTTCAAGGTACATAATGGTGGATTTATGACTCTTGGATTCCGTATCTGTTAGATTTCATAGTTAAGTGAATTATTAATCCATGATTAGAAGTTGTAAACATTGATTGAATCATGATTTCAGGACACGTCTTGCTTGCACATTAAGACTTCAGTCTGATATTGAAGGGTTAATTTGGTAATCACTAAGCACGAAAGGAACCAGCCTGAAATATCTTGCCATCATGGTATAAAAATTGAAAAGGTTGGATAATTAATCTTCACCATAGGTTTGCTCCCTATAGGTGTGGAGTTAATTCCCCATGAATGATATCTAAAAAGAGTCAGGTGTACGATCTTCACCATAGGTTTGTTCCTTATAGGTGAGGATTTGATTCCCCTTCCTTGGCATTACTTTGAATAGAAAAATCAAAAGTTAATAGGCTAATCTATGAGGCAAGTTTTGGATTAGGTTTTAGTTATCATGAATTTTCTTGTCGGTTACCAATGATTTCATGAAATTGACAATTGGATCTCTTAATGATGATAAGCCGAGATTAGACTATACATCCATGGATCTCAATGTTTAAAATTTTTCTAATTGATGGATTGATACTTTACACTTGATTATGAAGTCTACCGTGCGCTTGAGTTCAGGAGAAAATAATGCCCAATATTCATGAATCGTAGAATTCTAATGACTGGATTATTTCTCAAAAATCATTCGGCTTTACAGAAATTTTCATATAAGTCTCAACTTATTTTTCGCATATTTTGCTCGGGACTAGCAAAATGCTGGTTGGGGGTTGTGTTGAGGGTCAAATACTGCATACTAGACCCCATTTATTACCTGAATTTACGTACATAATGCCGTTTAATAGCCCGTTTTGCCGTGTTTGTGATACAGGGTGTAGTTGAAAGCATGAAATGCAAAAAGTTGCTAAAAGTATGAATTTAACACTCTGTTGACGCCACAGGCAAGGGACACACTCCAGGGGACCAAGATTGACAAATATACATGGTTAGAAATCCGAGAAAAGTTAGAAATTGAAGCTCAAGTGGCCTGAAGGACGTCCAGAATGCAAGATCACGAGGTTCCCACCATCCGTTCGGCTCGAAACTTCATACGTCGCCTGAGGACCATAAATTAACCGTACATATAAAATTTCAGCCATTGAAGATCTCGAAAAGTGCCCCAACTGACAGATCAGCCCATAAACCGTTGATTCTGGGCCCACCTGATATCCGGAACTGCCTCAAAATTATTATTGACGCCTTAAATGAGGAGTCAAAACAGATGGACGGTGCAGATTTCTCCAAAACAGTGCAATGGACCCCATATGAGATGAGCGTGTACAGTGCATATGTGCACTCACCGTGCATGGCAAGTGTCAGAGACGGCTTGACCGTCTCTGACCGAAAGAAAGAAAAAAAAAAAAAAAAAAAATTTCGCAGCGGACGCACGGCCGCGGCCGTTTTTGCGAACGGTAGTGGGCCCCACCCATTGCTCGTATGGCCAATCTGATCCGTTCACCGTGTAGAGGGACTCGAATACTACAAAAACATGCTGAATTTTTGTACTCATGCGTGCACACGTGTGAGATACAGAGGCCACAAAAGGGCTGCTCGGTAGCGTTCAAAACTGATTCAACTGATTCTTTTGTGATTTCTTCTCTGGGACACGTCAATGGACGTTCAAAACCACTCATTCTTGACTGAAATTTCGTTCTGAATCCAATGGACGGGGTGGATTTTCAAGAAAATGCTTCTGTGGGGCCCACCGACCAAACAGCGAAATGGTGCGAAAGGTTTCGCACATCCGCGAAAACTGACTTTTTCGGACGGTTTTGGCCCACCATCTTTGATCATATGGCAGATCTGAACCGTCTATCATGTAGAGGACCCAAGAAAGTACTAAGGGACGGTGTTTTTTTAGAATTTGAGCAAGGAAAGTGGCGTGTTTCGAGGCACCGAACTTGGCTGCGAAAATTACACTCCGTGTCCTACTACAACTCTGTCACTGACTCCAGCCTTCCAGCAGCTATAAAAAGAGATTTTTGGACGTGGGGAGCATTCATTCAAGGTCTTGGGAGGAAGAACAGAGGGCTTGAGCTTGGATTTCAACGTGGGCAGAGGAGAGAGAGAGGAGCTTGGTTTTTTCTTTCCCTTTTCTTTTCCTTTTCTTTTTCTCTTTATTTATTTGGATTGAGCCCATCCATGGCAGGCTAAATCCTCCTAGCTAGGGCTAGGAGGTGAAGCTTGTAGTGAGATGAGAGATTATATGCTTTTAATTTTATTTTAATTTTTGAATTGAAGTTGGTTTTAGTTTGATTTTAATGGAAATATTTTTGGTCTTTAATGGTCTGTTGTGACTGAAATTACAATGGGTCTGCAATGCTTTGAATATTTTCTTATCCCTTTTATGTTTATGACGTTAGGACGTCCCGTTGTTCACCATAGTCTCCTGGGCATGGTTGGATGACGGTACCCTTCTTAACCTTCATACATATGATTGGTTGGTAATTAGTTTAATTCTGTTGTTTGCCATAGTCTGTGGGCATGGTTTGGTGATGGAATCCATTCTAATTCATACACCTTTCATCTCTTTGAAAACTAGATCAACAGCAGTTCAGTAATTTCTCTGATTTTTGATGCAAGCATAAATTCTCCCTGATCTCTACAAGTGGATCCTCTGAATCCCTAGTTCCTATCTCTGATTTTTTTTCTAAGATTTAGATTAATTATTCTACAAGTATTCCACCATTGCTAATTGATTTAGAATTCATCTTAGCCTAGTTCTAGTTCTGTTTAATTTTAGATAACGTACAAGTTTCAGTCCCTTGGGATTCGACCTCGGTCTTACCGAGTTATTACTACATCACAACCCTGCACTTGGGGAGTGAACACGGCAACGGCGCCAAAAACTTGTTCACTCCCCAAGTGCAGGGTTGTGATGTAGTAATAACTCGGTAAGACCGAGGTTGAATCCCAAGGGACTGAAACTTGTACGTTATCTAAAACTAACTAGAACTAGAACTAGGCTAAGATGAATTCTAAATCAATTAGCAATGGTGGAATACTTGTACAATAATTAATCTAAAACTTAGGAAACAAATCAGAGATAGGAAACTAGGGATTCAGAGGATCCACTTATAGAGATCAGAGAGAACTTATGCTTGCGTCAAAAATTATGAAAATTACTGAACTGTCGTTGATCTAGTTTTCAAAGAGATGAAAGGTGTATGAATTGGAATGGATTCCATCACCAAACCATGCCCAAAGACTATGAAAAACAACAGAATCAAACTAATTACCACCCAATCACATGCTATGAAAGTTAGGAAGGGTACCGACATCCAACCATGCCCAGGAGACTATGGTGAACAACAGGGCTTCCTGACACCATATACATTAAAGAGAACAGAAATATTTAAAGCCATTGCAGACCCATTGTAATTTCAGTCACAACAGACCATTAAAAACCTAAAACATTCTCATAATAATTAACTAAAATCAACGTCGATTCATGCATTAAAATTAAAATAAAATCAAATCTCCCATCTCACTACAAGCTTCACCTCTTAGCCCTAGCTAAGAGGTTTAGCCAGACATGGATGGCTAAATCTCCACAATTGAAATAAACTAAAAAATAAATAAAAAGAAAATACTCTTTTTTTCTTTTGCTTCACGTCCCTGCCCGAGCCTCCACGTCTCTCTTTTTCTTCCTTCCTAGACCTGAATTAATGCTCCCCACGTCCAAAAACCTCCTTTTATAGCTGCTGGAAGGCTGGAGTCAGTGACAGAGTTGTAGCAGGATACGGAGTGTAATTTTCGCAGCCAAGTTCGGTGCCTCAAAACACGCCACTTTTTTCGCTCAAATTTTAAAAAAACACCGTCCCTTAGTACTTTCTTGGGTTCTCTACATGATACACGGTTCAGATCTGCCATACGATCAAAGATGGTGGCCCAAAACTGCCTGGAAAAGTCAGTTTTTGCGGATGTGCGAAACCTTTCACACCATTTCGCTGTTGTGATCGGTGAGCCCTACAGAAGCATTTTCTGAAAAATCTACCTCATCCATTGGATTCAGAATGAAATTTCAGTCAAGAATAGGTAGTTTTGAATATCCATTGGCGTGTCCCAGAGAAGAAATAACTAAAAGATCAGATTTGAACGCTACTAGGTAGCCCTTTTGTAGCCTCTGTATCTCCCACGTGTGCACGCATGGGTGAAAAGTGTCAACATGTTTTTGTAGTATTCGAGCCCCTCTACACGGTGAACGGGTCAGATTTTCCGTACGGTCAATGGGTAGGACCCACAACCGTCCGCAAAAATGGCCAGCGGCCGTGCGTTACGCGGTGCGTAAAATTTATTTATTTTTTATTATTTTTTTTAAAGAAGAAAGTCGGTTAGCGTCTTGCTGACCGACTTGACTCGTTTGGTGCACGACGAGTGCACATGTGCACTGTACACATGCTACACTAGATGGGCTCTATTATGATGTTTATGAGCAATCCAGTCCATCCATCTCGTAAATCAGATCTTTTTAACAGTTGGGACAAATTTTGAGGCATATACGGATAGTAGGTGGGCTCCAGATCGAGATTTAAGGGGCTGATCTACTCGTTAGGCTACTTCTACAATGATCCAATGGATGATTTCTGACGTGTACGGTTAATTTATGGTCCTCAGGCCACGTATAAAGTTTCGAGCCGAACGGATATTGGGAACCCCGTGATCTTGCGTTCTAGATGCGTTTCAAGCCACTTGAGCTTCAATTTCTTAGTTTTTTCGAATTTCTGACCGTGTATATCTGTCAATCTTGGTCCCCTGAAGTGTGTCCCTGCCTTTGGTGTCATCAGATCATTAAATCTCAACTTTTAACATCCTTTTTTCATCCATGCTCATAAAATCACCTTGCAACACAAGAATGCGAAAACGAGCCATTAGACAGCATTATATTCGTAAATCCAGACAATATCTGGGGTCTAATATGCAATATTTGACCCTCAACACATATCTTTTATTCCTCAGCCCACTGGATTGATTAAGCATTCTTTCATTGACCTGCTTTAGGTGACATGGATGAAACTGGATGGTCTCTAAGATATGTTGGCAATCTGATCTAGCTGGCCTTTTCAGTTAAAACTTAAATGACAAAATTTGTAGACACTGTCTGCAACAATCTAATGGGAATACTGAAAGGAAGGAACAACGATACTTCTAGAAACAGAGTGAAAATATTGGCATTGGCATGGTGAGCTAGCAGATGAAGGACCTCTAATTGTAAGAAGATGTATAATGTTTATAAAGTTATTGAGAGATCATTCATAGTAATTATCTTTCAAAAGAAAATGATCCATTATAAGAGGGCAAGTTCCCTGTTTAAAAAGAACAAGGAAAGATCCCCGTTATGCTGAGTTTGTACATGTACCACACACACGCACACACAAAATTCCCAAATTTGGAAAATCCTAGTCACTGAATCTTTAGTTGTAACACCCCAGATTTTGGCCAATCTAGGATTTGACGTCCTTAGGCAGTGGGTCAATTGAAACACCTGAAAAATTGCTTAGAACCCAATTCCATAGCCAAAGAAACCACTTAGGATTAATCCCTTTAGAAAATAAGAGTAAGTTAGCTAGCGCAACGCTAGCTGGGAAATAGTCTCTGATCACTTTAAATACGTTCTACAAGACCCAAATCGAGTAGAACCAATGGCTCTATAATACTCTATAACCTCGGATCAAACTCTAAGCAGGTTTGTTCTCTGGACCACTTTGAAAATCTGTATTGGATCTAGACCGCGCGTCGAAAGTTCGATACCTGCTATCTTAGACCGTTAGAACCGCCTAGCTGGACTTGACAATCATTTCGAAAATCAAGTCCAACCGATAATCACAGGCTATTTCATTGGGCCCGGACTGAAGAGAGTGCGAATAGGGACAGAATTGGAATTTCAAATTCAAATCTGGCACACGACTTGACGTGTCAGTATTAAGCATTCTGACCGTCAGAATTTAGCCAAATTACACCTTCGGATCAGAAAAAATTTCTATTTCATATCATGAGACTTGCAGCCCTGATCTATGTGCGGTGACCGCTGAACTGAAACTGGTCCGCCACGCGCAATCTGCGAACCCTGCCGGACTGAAAACTTGATGCGTGCTAGATCCGGTACGCATGAGCTTAAGTCCGATCGTATTCGGCCAGGGGACCACCAGAAATGGTCTTTTGGATCGAAACAGCCCCGATTTGGATATCCTAAGTAAACTTTGTACCTGAGCCTATTTTGGGCATTTTTAAGCTTATAAAAGGGGTTGAAACCCTCACTCCTCTCTTCCATCTGAATTTGAGAGAAACCCTAGATTGGGAGAGAGAAAAGGTGAGAGTTTCTGAGAGAGATTGAAGGAGAATTTTCCCGCCTTTGCACCACCTGTTGCAAGGGCCTAAGCAACACGATTTCATCACTTAGTCGGCGATTCCTCCCCATTTTCAGGTAAGAAATAACCCTAGAAGTTGCTGGTTTGAGGTTTATTAGGATTCATAGCATGTTAGCTGACGTAACTCATAAATTAGTTTCTCTTATCGCTGTAGACGAAGCGTATATGCTCCGTTCAAATTCACGCATCCATAAGAGACAAGGTGAGGATTTTAGACACTTTGATTGACGGTTTCCAATGCTTTCAATGTTGTTTAATAGTAGATTATCGACGGCATCGCCGTTTGACATGTACAACATGTTATCCGTTTCCTGCTTCGTAAACCAACGAAGAATATGAGATTTAGGGTATTTTAGTCATTTGTAGGAAGTACTGATTTCATTCATATTTTGCTGATGTGATTGACATGGTTTGTTGTCGCATTAGAAAGTTAGGAATACGTGCATAATTAGTTTGGCGAAGAGATTCGCCTAATTGCGCACTTCGGGTCGACATACTATATGTAGACTTAAGTGTGTAGTGTATATGTTTGTATAAATGCTTGTATTAGTATGTAATGAATTAAATGATGTTATGAATTAGTTTGAGATTGATTTCTCAATTAATATGCTGGCATAAATGATTTCCTACATGTTGACTATATGCATGATTCCATTATATGCATAAAATGTATGTGCTTTAAGATTTGCTTAAGTTGTATGTTATAACATGTGTTAACATGCTCACATGATTGTATTTTAATTCCAATACTCTCATATGATTTGCTGATGTGATTCCACAAATGTTTGGGACTATACTTAGTCCAGGCAGTCGGTAACCGAGCGAATTCGTGGTTGGCTTATCTTTGCCACGAACGACGCGTCGATGAACGCGAGCCGTGTTTTGGAGTTGGCGGCAGTGGTTAGGCCACACGAAGTGTTTTACGCACTTCATGTCGTTCAACTTGAGATGCGATCGTGCTAGTCGAGCCCGTCAAGTAACTCGACTGGCCGTTGTATGTTCACCCTGCATGAGTCATAACTGCTTGAACCTAGGGTACTGAACTTACCATTGTAAACCCTGTTAACCATGGTACCTTGATCCAAGAAGACTCATGAGCCGGGCATAGTGGTATGGGACACCGTGGTCGAGCTGTCGGCCTACGCTGGGGCCACAAACCTCCCCGTAGTGACCAGTGAGCACCTAGTCTCGTGAGCAGATTATGGTGGTATGGGACACTATATTCTTGCTGTCGGCCTACACTGATCAGGCGACGAGTCCTTTGTAGTGACCGCTAGCGTATTCTGAGTCTACGGGAGGCGACGACCCTTCAGTAGCAGTAGAATATAGTAGGCCTGCATTGATAAGGTGATGAGGGAGCGTAGCAACGAGTGCGTGCAACAGCCCTGGCAGCCCTTGCAGCGACCTACAAAATATACCTCGTATAATATTACTAGGAGTGACGACCCTAGACAGGATCTGTGTTGGGATTGATATAAGGGAAGTACCTTAGTTTCCCAATCCTGCTGTTTGAATGGACTAATAACAACTCAAAAATCATATCACCATACCATTGCATGTTCCTGGAAGATGTGGAGCACTTGAGGGTCGATTGCATGCCGCGGTCGTAAGATGGTGTTGTATGAGGGAGATCGTCGGTGAGGGCATACATCACGTCATGTCATATTGCATTAACAACAGTATTAGGATTGTCTGATTTACTGCTTTACTATTATCGCATGATTGATTTATGAACATGCTAATCTTTGCTCTCTTATCCCACTGAGTTGATCACTCACTCCCACGTTATGGGACGGTGTTCCTGGACACCCACCAGACCCTTTTGTGATTGCAGATGATGGCGCGGCCTGCGAGGTAGAGCCGGACTCGATGATGATGAGGAGGAGGAGGATTCCTCCTTTATGCGTGTTCTGATTGACGGGATTACAGGGAGGTTGATTAGATACCTTGACACTTGTCATTTTATATTTTTAGAACACTCATGTATATCCTTTTGGTTTACTTTTGGAGTATACATGTATGTATATAACCTGGTAACATATTCACACTCTGGAGACATACAACGGTTTATATATGTTATACATACTATCACAGTCTTCCGCTTGTAAATTTAATCGTCTCTTGAGCGTGATATGCTGTTTTAGCTTAATCTCACTCATGTTTAATACATTATCACAGACAACATTCAATCATACATATCTATGTTGCATAAATAACATTTTGAAACTCGGGAGTTGGGTTTTTGCTCGACCCCCCGATTTTTGGGATGTTACATTAGTCTTTCCTTTTATAGTTAACATCCCATGAATATAGCTAAAATTAAAGTAAATTGTACAAGGACAGCTGAAACTCCTTTTATAATTGTAAATGCTACAAGTGTAGTTCCTCTCTAGATGAAGAGTGACCAGACTAAGAGCAAAATAAACATGGAGAAATAGTTTGTTTTAAGCCTCTACTCTAAACTATTGGTTTCACTTTAATAACGCATAATACCTCCAAACACAAATACACTAATCAGAAATCAAACATTACTTAGCTCTTTGTTAAATTTAAGTATTCAAGATTGATAGGAAAAGATACAGACATCCTCATGCCACAATTTGAAAATATCATCCAAATATCTCACACAATTCATAAATGAACTTTCATTGGCAACTATTCGCTATATCACTTTCAATTTCCTCACATTTGCCAAGAAGCTTCTTCTATAAAAGAAAGACTTACAAACCAAATCCTTATTTAAAACTTAAAAATAAGGTGCTATTATTTATACTAAAACAACTCATGAGCCTATTCCTACAAGCTGGGCTGGTGGTAATCAAGGCTCTAACTCTTGATTATACCAACAACTATATTCTCCTAATGAACTCGAAGCCTGAACAAAGAACATATAGGCCCTGGTTTAAGCATTTGGTTCTAAGAACTGAAAACACTAGTTACCTGAAATGAACTGTAAAGGGTTATCTGGGAGCATGTATTTGGTGGTAATTGGTGTGAATCAGTAAGGTTAGTACATTTGGAAGAGTGTATTTGGTCCCAATTTACACCAAATACACTTAAAGCCTCTTGTTTTATAATGGTCGTATTACCTTCACAGCTGATTGACGATTCTCAAAGAAATCAATGATGGACAATTCTCAACAAAATCGTCCATAAATGGGTAATACCCTAATGACTTGAGCAATATTAAACCCAACTTCCAAAACTTGTAAACTTACCTTGAACTTGATTTTTCAAAACTTTCAATTGTGAATTAGTTTCATCAAGAAGCCTGCAAAACAATGTTTTTCGCCTTCGTGACTCACAAGCCTAGATACCAACTGCTTCCCAAATGCAGTTGGCTTTTGCTTTGCAAAGTGGCTCTTGAGAAACCAAATAAGATTTTGAGGAATGCCTTCAAGTAATTAAAAAATAAAGATTGAACATGTATTATGAGAGAAGATCAGTGGCTCTCATGGCCCTATGAAATGCATGTTGATGCATGGACAAACTAATCAATGGATGTAGATGTCACGCCCCAAACTCGAAAATCGGGCTCACAAAATTCCCGATCGCCGAATCCAACGCCGACAGCCTCCGTAGAACCCCATTCTCGGCTCCTAGCGCCCATTCGCCAGGTTCTGATCCTGGGATGCTATGAGGAGGATTTTCAACGTCAGTTTGATTCGTAATAAGCATAACCAAAGGCATAACCCACAAACAACAACCAAGAACTCCATTACATTTCCACTATGATCAAAAACTTTACAAGTACAATGACCATAAAGGGAAATACAATGCTAAAGAACAAAAACTCCAAAATGATCTGCAACGTGCTCCTGCCTCAGCACTGCTGCGAACCAACGTCACCTGCACGCAACAGTCATGCATAAGCTTATAGAAAGCTTAGAGGGTGGTGAAAGTGTGTGCGCAAGGTAGTAATGTGAACATGCAATGTCAGAATAATACAGAATATGCAGATGGATCCATAATATCATGAGCCGTACCAAGGCTATGCAATGTAAGACATGAATGGTATCGGCCATCCCAAGGCCATGCGATGTGCAATGCAACTCAAACATACAGATCCTCATCTATGTCCACACATCAATACAACTCAAATATGGGATATCACCGGGGTCTAGTACACTCTAAACCAGATTGCCGCTACATCGCGCGCAATAAGGTAAGTGGAAGAGACCTCACTATCCGTCTGCCAATATCGGACGCGACTCATCGATAGCGGACTCATTCCTCGAGCTGGTCAGACTCAGCCTAGCATTGCCCCCTACACTCAGGCGGGTAAGGCCGCACCTCCTTCCAACAGACCACAACACAGTGGAGAGCGTAACCGTCTGGTAATCGGCACTCAACGCTCATCTACCCACTCGGTCTAGACGTTGGAGCAACCTCTTAGTACCATAAGGGTTTAGGGACTTTCACCCAGGGATATCTATAGCACCCCATGTAGAATAAGATTTTCGGTATCCAATCCTGCCAACTACGATGTGTATGTGGAGGCTACGGCCTTGATGTCGCTAGGGCGTATAATAACCATGTCACACAAATGCGAAATGCATGATTCACGCTATTCAGTCATGCAACAAATCCTGCGCATATCGTGCGCTCATGTAGAAAAACACCGCCTAACCAGGAGCCCATAAACAACTTGTCCGAAGGCATATGCTATGATCAGTCAATCCTCATATCAAGCATACATATGATGCGTATGTTCATGAGTCATGAAACTATACTAAACATGTAAATGAGTGATGAACCATTCTTACAACGCAGATGGGCCTAGACGGCCTATACACAGCAAGTACGGCCCAGCGATGGGCCCTAAGGAGAGTCGTAATGTGGACATCCAATCAACATTGCTCCCAAGGCACGATCTTTGTAAACATCGCTACTTAGTCTGTATTGGAATTACACATTGCAATGGACCTTAGGTTCATCCCATTGGGCCTTACATATATATCAAATGGGCCATATCTTATGGGCTTTTTATTCATCAGATGGACCACATAAATGGGCCACACCAATGGGTCTTATGTGCATTGCAATGGGTCAAAACCCGTGGGCCTTGGATTACATCAAATGAGTTTAACTCATGGGTCTTAAAGGTAACGAATGGGCCACACCAATTAAACCCCATATGTACGCCAAATGGGCCTTAACCCTTAGGCCTTGCATGCATATCAAAGTGGACCTAAACTCCTAAGCCTTACATATATCAAATGGGCCTAACCCATAGGCCTTATACGAATCAAATGGGCCTACTTCCATGGGCTTTAAAAATGCATCAAATGGGTCCAATCTCATGGGCCTTGGAATACATCAAATGGGTTCACTCCCATGGGCCTCATAATACACCAAATGGCCCCATTGCATGGGCCTAAGATCCACATCAAAGTGGGCCCCAATGGACTACCACAAACACCTTAAGATGGGCCTCAAACATGCCCAGGTGGGGTCCACTTAGGCTATGGATCTAACTCATTCTTTACTCTCATGCCAAAAAATGGCTTTCCAAATGGATGGACGGTTTGGATGCAGCCCAAGCATTAGGGTGGGTCCCACTGTCATTGGACAGTGTGCATGAAGTACATGCATCACAGTGGGCTCCACCGTCCACTGGATGGTGGAGATAGAACGCATACATCGTGGTGGCCTTCCACCGTCCGCCTGGACGGTGGATGGAATATACATGCATCATCGTGGGTCCCATGTGGGGCCCACTGTAATGTTTAGATGCCATCCAATCCGTTCATAAGGTCACTCGGACCTGGATGAAGGGAAAACATAAATTTCAGCTTGATCCAACACTTTTGTAGGCCCCAAAAAGATTTCAATGGTAGATATTCAATTCCACTGTTTCCTGTGGTGTGGGCCACCTGAGTTCTAGTTCGAGTTGAAATTTGGAGGGGGCCCACCTGAGGAGGGGACCCACCTCATGAACGGTGTGAATCTAACATATACATCATGGTGGGGCCCACGGCAGTAGCCGTGGGTGGCTAGCTGGCCGCCCACCCTCTGACGCTGCACGCAGCAGCGTGCAGCTGCTCCTTGTCAGAGAGGCAGAGGCAGCGCCTCTGCAAAAATTTGGGAAAAACTCAATTTTCTGGGATTTTTCGGGTGTGGGGCCCACATCATGAGAATCCACTCCGTCCATAGGATTCCTCACCTCGCAATGAATCCAACAAGTCTAAAGTTTAAATTTTTTTAGTGTTTAGAAAATAAAATAAAGCAAAATAATGATCTTGAATGGTAAGGGTGCAACTCTCTAATGCTATGGCCCACCAGGCCTTCCAACTAGCCCCGTCACTTGGCTCAACGCCTAAAACGGGATGGGTAAGAGGATGAACGGCCTGGATTAGAACTATACATCAAGGTGGGGCGTAAGCAAGTGGACCACCCCAACAGTCTTCTTTTTTTTTCTTTTTTTTTTGTACAGGGACATCCAGCGTCCCAGACGCTGGACGGTTTGGCATTTTTTTAAAAAATACATTGTGGTGGGCCTATTGAAGTGGGCCACCACTGATGGATGATGGGGGTACAACATGCAAGGTGGGCCCCACTTGAAGGACACTTGGACAAAAATAAATACCTCAAGGTGGGGTCCATTCAAGTGGGCCACACAAACACAATATATATATAAAAAAATGAAGTAGAGAGAGTGAGATAGAGAGTGGGACACGCTTGTGATGGAGGGACCCCGACATTATGGGCCCTCCCTTACAATGAATCATACATTCAAATGGGTCCTAAAGCATGTGGGATCACCAAAATCTACAATCAACGGTGGAGATCCTCTCTCCACCAAAATAGACGGTCTAGATGACCTTTCTAAGAAAATAAATATCATAATGGGGTCCATGGAGAATGGCCCCATCATGGAACGATCATGATGATCCTAGTGGGCCATTGGCCACACCTTAGGGTCCCAAGTGGGATCCACACCATTAATCGGTGGGCATCACTTGACCCATCAAAAAAAATAAGAAAACTACCCTATAGAGGCACCCACCGTCTGATCTTCTTGCTCCTATGGGTCCCTTGGCACCTTAGCTTCAACTTCAATGGATGAGATGTGGAATGGAGGGTTGAGATGGGAGATGGTGGGGTAGGAAAGTGGGCCACTTGAAGCTTAGGAATGCTTGGAGAATTCCATACGTATGGAGGAGTGTTTTTTTTTTTGCTTGAGATTTGAAATGAGAAAGAGAGAAAGAGAGAGAGTTGTAAAGGGAGAGAGAGTGTGTGATGGGTGTAGAGTGATGGATGGGAGAGAGATGGGGTGTAAGAAATCCTTGACTTTTGTGGCCTTTTGTGTAAGAGAGGTATGGGTTTGGAAGACTTTTGTGGTCTTTGTGTAAGAAAGGTATGGGCATGGAAGACTTTTGTGGCTTGCTTGGGAAAAGGGGTGAGAGTGATGTGTACTTGACATGTACTTGACATGTGATGGATTGATGGGTGATTGATTGATGGGATTGATGTGACACATCGTAGAGATTTTCTTGAGTTTCACAACACGCGGCGTTTCCTCACACCGAACGTCGGTCTACAACTCTTGACCAGGATATCGCCTCGGCGCGCGAGTCGCGGCATCGGAACCGCGGCGACGGTGCGGTCACTATGGTATTGGTCTCGGGTTGAGTCGACTCGGGTTGTCGGCATATGAATCAAGATCGTACGTAAGCATCGGTTAAGGGTCGAAGGTTGTCGAAATTTGACCGGTAAGACCGTGGAAGTCTACGTGTCGGTACGGACTAAGATACGGGTCTCACAGTAGACCATTCATTAGTTCCAGCCTACACCTCATAGGCTAGCATGTAAATATTATACAAGTAGAATGATCCTATCCATCCACATTATGTCCTCTCTAATAGTTTTCTGTCTTCCAAGCCAGGGGTGGGATGCTTAGGATAGTCTAAATGAAAATAATTCTAGAGAACCATGCTTAGGATAGAATTCACCTTGGTTTTACCACTCAAAGCATCGATCTTCTAAAAAATAAGGGGGTTCTACTTCTGATCTAAAAAGGGTATTTTTCTAGATTAGGCCTGAAAGAAGAAAAAGAATTAAAAAAAAAAAGGACAATGGAAGAAGAACAGTATAGAATTACAAGTTGGGATAGCTTTTGATACCACGATTTGAGTTGTTGTCACTTGTTACTAGTAGGGTTTCTTTAGTTTGATCTGGAAAAAAAAAAAATCCCAATGAATCAGATCAACCATTCACCCAAAAAGGAAAATGCAACCCACATTAATTGTCGGATAAGAAAAAACTTATATAATTCATCGTAAGGTCAGCCAGACAATAAAAAGGCAATGTACATCACTCAAAATATTGGAAGTCACATATATAGCAACTGGTTTTAGACATTGCCATTGCAAAGATCTATGAGGACAAGAATTAATATCTATCATCTCCAAAATCAGATAACAAGAGTTACAAAAGAATTAAATATGAAAAGACAAAATGCTTGCATACATCGTATTGTTTGAACAGTCCTAACATATGAATTAGCGGGCATCCTTTTTGTTAAAACAGGAACATTGGATTTTTCACTTTTTAACTTTCCAATAAATATCCCATGTTGGAAATGTTGCTACATAGCCATTAAATCAGCCATATGTTGATGATGGTGATGCAATAGCCCAACCTATCACCAAATTCCTTCTTTTAATCATAAGAAAATTCTCTCGAATTAATAAGGAACGATCACATACAAACATTGGATGCTATGCTTACTATGCTACCCTGTTATTAGGACTACCCATAGTAAGCTATGTACCTGAGCTTCACACGCGGCGGATCCTCTGTTCAGGAAACACATTGACTAATTTTCATTCCTGAACTGGAAAATATGTTTACCATACTCCAGTTGAAGGTTTTGGATCTTCTGACATAGTGGACTATTTCTAGCATATGGGTGACACTCCCCTCCTTGCAAACGGCCTAAAAACAGAATATGCATGGAATAAGAATTTCAGTGGAACTGTTTATTACATTGTTCCCTGTGTGAATTGGTGTTTTGGGAACTCCAAACTCAGCAAACTGACAATTAATCAGAGTAGGGATCAAGGATGATAGTTACCTTGAGTTCTGCACCAGATGCACCATTCATCTTCTCTGCAATCTTCTTCAGATCAATCCCATGCATCAAGGTCATCTTCCTCGAGTGTATTTTCAAGATATTGAAATGGGACTGAAAAATAATCAAACAAATGAGATCAGGACATCATATGTATTGAGCAGAATTCCACATAGTAGCTAGAGAAATTAAAGTTAGCATTGGTGGAATAATGGTACTTACAGGATGGTTGTCAATGTGCATTACATACATGTAAACAAAAAGGTAGGTCAACATGCATCTATGTGTAGGTGTGATTGTGCACATGCAAGGATTTTCCAACAGTGAATCTGTACCAATATATGCACTAATTCCTGCAACATGTGCATTTTGCTCACAACTATACATCATGCATTTGCATCCATGCGCACTTTCATGAATATCTAATGCAACATGCATACAAATAAGTATAGTGTGAAAGCAGTCACCTGAGAGAAGCATCTAGAAATGCAAGTAAATTGAGGATCTATCATGAGGATTAGAACCTTATTGTTTGTACCAACTGATCTGAACCAATTTATGCATGCTGAAAAAAAGACATAGAAACACCACAGGACTATTTACAAATAATTGTTCAGCTGGTTTTCTAGCCAACTCCCTAAGAGATTGAAGAATAGAATCTATAAATATTTAATTTGATCCATGGATGATAGCTGTCAGCAATAGCTGGTGTAGAGGTGATTTATTCCAGTCTGAAGTCACATACTAAGACATCATTTGATGCTAAGATCTTGTTGTTCCTGCTAGCCCATTGTGTACTTGTAAAACCAAGTGACAATGGAAGCCCTGGTTGTAGCTGGGGACCCCTCTAATGCCTAAGTTAGAATAAGCACACAATGGATCTATTCAAGTGAGGGTTGTAGTCTGCGAGTAGGTTTCTTATTTGTAACTTTTTGATTCCTCTTCCATTCATGGCAATGAATCTATTCTGTAGATACGTATCCCAAAAGAGATTTCCCCCTAGATATATGGGGTTTATCTCAACATGATCCTCTGTGCAGTTCTAGGGAAGGGAATCCTTTCCGCACACCCCGGGGGGGGGGGGGGGGGGGCGGGGGATGTCTACTAATGGTCTTCCCTAACAGTTGGTATCCGAGGCCAACCTTTAGGTAAGAGTTCGCCACTAAATCACATAGAGTAAGCAGCAGAGTTCTCATTGCCTCTACATTTTCACCTAGATTTCCTTGGAGCATGCAAAATAAAAGATTAAAAAAACATTAATTGGTTGCAAAAATTTCATGGTAGCTAGCCGTATGAGGGAGTTGACGTAGGTTCACAAGCAACCACATTATGTTGTAACCAAAAAGAATGCTAAATGAAGTCAAGCAAGTACAGTTTTTCTGTACAACCTCTTACAAGTTGGAACTAGTTGATAGCCATGAGAGAGATTGAGAATAGGTTATGGTATTGAAGCAGGTCGACATTTTTTTATTCTCAGGCCCTGGAATAGTTGTGGCATAGTGTGATAAATAGGCGCACATTAACTACTCTATTAATGGATATGCAGCATATTGAATTACTCAAGTTTGTCCTTGTAGAGAGAAGCATTTTCTTCATTATATATATATATATATATATATATATATATATATATATATATATATATATATATATATATATATATATATATATATATATATATATATATATATAAGCCATTTCAACTAGCATTCATTACAGCAATCTAATGGAAGGTACTAGAATCTAAAATAGGGATTGGTGTGGAGGCCACCCTCCAAAGGTAGGAGAAAGAAAGAAAAGATGGGGTCAAGAAAAATACCTCGAGAAAACTCCTGCTCATATTTTTCAGTCATGTGGAAGTCAATAAAGATGACTAGCTTAGGAATCTGAGAAATTTAATTTTTGCTGTAAAAGAATTATACTTGAGAAAACTTCCACTCAATTTATCAGTCATATGGCAGCCAAAAAGATGACTAGGTTAGGAAGTTTTGCTGTAAAAGAATTATACAATTTTGTCTCTAGGTTAATCTGAAGATATGGCACAAATTAATCAACATACAGAAACTTTTCATCAGAATTCTGGAAAAGTGAAACAGTTATCCCATATTCTAATAATGAATTCATGACTCTAAACTCAAAAAGATGCTACAAAAAAAAATGTATAAAGGAACTCACAGCCAATAAGTAAGCTGAATATTTCCTCAAGAAAATATATTTCTGATTCAGATAAGCCTCTCCTATAAAAGAAGAGGTTCAACAAATGAAACTAAGGAAATACTGTCAAATACAAAGATGACAGGGGAATACAGCCAAACTGCATTGGATCTGCAGAATATTACCAAATGGCCATTTTCATTGTGTTGGAAATATCCACATTGGTTGTAAATATCAAAATTATGCTACTTGACAGAGAACATCCACAATCACAACTACACAAACTCTTTTACAATCCAAACAGTGGAAACAAAAAACAGCAGTAGTTTTCTGTAAAAAGAATTCTTTTCCACAGATTCCTCATATCCAAACAGGGCCTAGGTTTACTTCGATGGATAAATAACTCTAGCATTTTTAATTCCTATTAAATTTAATATACAAGATGAGATTAGTTTCTCTTCTTCAGTTAACTCAATCTTGCAACGTCTCCTTTTCCCATTTTGCAAGTTAGATCCATTTACAATCAGTAAGTTGTGGATCTCAACTAGCAGAATATCATGTAGCATAAAGAACAAATGTTAGAGTTGCATACAAAATTTTACAAAATGTGCACCCCATTAGCTCAAACCAAGAGCTGAGAAGAAAGGGAATGGTGGTCATCTTTGAAATTCAAGGGCATTGGTGTCTTATGGTACTCAAGAGCATAGGCAAAAGCACAGAACTAAGGATATAATAGCAGTTGAGTACTGACCACCTACTAGACCAGAAAAAAATTGTAGAAGTTTGTGCTCTATCAAATTAGCCTAATTTTTCACATTGAAGTTTGGCTAGCTGCAAAATCAAGGGTAATTGGATTGTTTCTGAAACTCAGGAACAACATGTTTTGGACCTTTGGTACAACCCAAACCAGGCTTTTACAGGTAAAAATATTGCCAATGCAATGTTTATCCAGATTGTTCGGATGAGAATAGGACCACAGTTTCACATGTAAAGAGAGGATTTATTCATTTATTCATTTCCACTTCATTTCCATAAGAAGAAATGAATGGAACAAGGCTAGTCTAATTATTCATTTCCACTTCATTTCCATAAGAAGAAATGAATGGAACAGGGCTAGTCTGACATTTATTCATTTCCACTTCATTCAATTCAATCAGGCATTGAAATGCAGTCTATGAAAACACGCAGATTTGGGAAATATTTTTATGTATTTCAAACAACCTTAAAGGGTTGAATATATAAAGATTTACAACGACTATACAAGGTAAGATGATAAATACAAAATTATAAAGTCTTCTATATGAGGAATGTGGGCTGTCTAACACCCCCCCTCAAATTAATGCTTGTCATCAACAAGTAATAGTTTGCTAACTAGAAATGAGTGGCGTGCAGACGTGAGGGACTTCGTGAGAATGTCGGCAAGCTGATCATGAGATGCGACATGTGGTAGCGATATGATCTAAGACTGAAACTTCTCACGGATGAAGTAACAGTCAACTTCAATATGCTTTGTCCGTTCCTGAAAAACTGGATTTGAGGTAATCTGAATGGCACTCAGATTATCTACATGGAGTGGAGTAAGATCTTGCAAATGAACGCCCAAGTCAAAAAGAAGTCCATATAACCTGATAATCTCACTACAAGCTGCTGACATTGCTCTATACTCGGCTTTTGTGCTTGATTTGGAAACAGTGGCCTGCTTCTTACATTTTCAAGAGATGAGAGAAGTGTCAAGAAAAACACAGTAGCCAGTGGTAGATCTACGTGTGAGAGTACGACCGGCCCAGTCAACATCTGAATAAGCACCTAGAGCATCGCAGGAGTTAAATGTGAGGAAAGACCTTCAATAGAACCAGTGGATGCAGTATCACTAACAGAAGCCTCAAAAAAAGTACGCACAGAAGTAGCAAAAAGAGCACGACCTCGACCACCATGGTCACGGCCGAATGAGGATGCGTAGGCACGTGAACGACAGTCCTGAAGACCATGACCAGTCCTTCGATAATACGCGCACCAATCTTTACACTGAGTGACGACATGTCCCACTTTGTTACAGCCGTGACAAGTTAAAAGAGTGGAACCACGGTTTGGTGTGGAGGTGGATACAGTAAGTGCCAGGTCAGATGGTCCCGGAGATGTCCCCTGAGAGAGGACCTGCAGTCGTTGTTCCTCGGCTAATAAGTCATTAATAACCAATTCATTGAAGGAGTTAGGCTACGGCTCAGGAGAGCAGCCCTGCAATGCTCAAATTTCGGACGCAGTTTCATAAGAAACTGTCTAACTTGCGCACTCTCGCACATTGTGTGGAATATTTTAAAGTCATTTGGGAAGTCAGGATCCATCATAGCCATTTCTGTCCAAATTGTAACCATTGTAGAGTAGAAAGATTGAATACTTTTGTCACCCTGAGTAAGGTGAACCAGATCTTGTTTCAGGCGGTATAACCTAGCCGCATTACTCTGTTGATATATTGTCTGGAGATGCTCCCACATAGCCCTAGCAGTGCGATGTGGCGTGAGGCCAACAGCTATTAATCGATGGACAGAATCAAGAATCCAGGTAATAATCCGTCCATTTTTTATTTTCCAATCAGCCATTTTTTCGACATCGGTGGAAGCGGGGACAGGAACAGATCCATCAATCAGTCCCCACAAACCACGACCCTCGAGAAAACTTTGAAAGTGGATGGCCCATAGATTATAGTTGGTGCCATCGAAACTACAACATGGGGCCTCTATACGGGAGTCTTTGTCCATAAATAGGAAAAGATATAAACTACTCCAAGGAAGAAGGTACCTTGCAGCAGGAGAGTTGGTTGCAGGCAATAGAACCGCAACAGATCAGAACTCGGATCAGAACAGTAATCAGCAATCAGCAATCAGCAACAGCAAACAGTTTATATCACCACCAACAGATCAACAATCGTAACCAGCAAACAGCAACAGATCAGAACAATAAAAAAGGGGAGTGCAGCAGGGACGAGTACAGCAACGGCTTGCACAACAGCAAACTGATCGGACGTGTGCGTGCGCAATGGCAACAACAATAACAATCACAATGGCGAGCGCAGCAGGGAATTACGCAGCAAGAGGGGCATGCGCAGCAGGGGCGTGCGCAGGAGGAGGATTGGACGCATCAACAACGAGCGCATGAGGGGCGCGAGCACAGCAGGAGGGGTGTGCGTAGGACCGAATCTGACGAGCCGGATGAAGTATGATGTGGATCTGGCGAGCAAGACCGGATCTGACGACCGGAATCAATGGAGGAGGCTGTCGGAGATCGATGAGGGACCATCGGAATCAGAGGAGCACCAGTTCAGAAACCTGTCTCTGATACCATGAAAACACGCGGATTTGGAAAATATTTTTCTGTATTTCAAACAACCTTAAAGGGATGAATATATAGAGATTTACAACAACTATACAAGGTAAGATGATAAATACAAAATTACAAAATCTTCTATACAAGGAATGTGGGCTGTCTAACAGTCTGTGCACCAAACCTGGTCCAGGAATGGATCCGGAATCCGATAATTATGGTTGTGTATCTTCTTTCCAGGCCACTTATCAATGCCTGTGGCATGTTTAAACTATCAAACGTCAGCATTCAAAATCAAGAACAAGAGAAATCTCAACCGTCGGTTTTCGAGTATACCTGGAATCTCAGCAACCCGTGGCTCTACGTAATGTCTGGTGCAGATGACGACAACCTCTAAAATCTCCAACTCCGGTATCGAGTCCGATACCTGAGTCCGCCACTCCACGATCCACTCATTGTTCCTCATGTCAGTGGAGCTGAATCGGATGACCTCCGCGCCAAACCGGATCAGCTCAAGAAGCTTGAACTCAGCCATGAAGTCCTCGATGTAAGCCAGGACCTCTTTGTGGTGTGCGAACATTCTGGAATCTCCGTTCTATGTGGCTATGAAAGGGAAATCCAAGAAGCTCATGACCTGTCAAGGGAGGTTGGTGCAGAACGAGAGGTAGAGGCGGCCGTGCACGATTTCCTGACTCAGGTTGAGTCCGAACAGGTCCAACTCTACCAAAAAGAGCACGTGAGAGGGAGAGGGAGAGGCAGAGAGAGGGAGAGCTCGCGAGAGGCAAAGGGAAGAGAGCGAGTGGAGAGGGAGAGCTTGAGGGAGTGGAGAGCGAGAGGGAGAGGGAGAGACAGAGAGAGAGAGAGTCAGCGTGCCGGTGGGGAAGAGCGGAAATGAGTTTAGGGCTTCTTCTTCTTTTCTTTTTATAGTGACCCTTTCTGGTTGCGGTTAAAACTGGCTACCGGCAAAGGGTAGCCCCATGCACCGGCTAAGCTCCATTTTCTTATAGTGTCTTTGTTGGTACCTGATGGACCCATCTCAATATGCACTCCATTTTATCTCTTACTGGGGCTATTCCTAGGATAATTCTAATGAGTCCATTCTAAACTTTATCCTTCCTAGCCTTCCCACACATCCATCTAAATATCCTCATCACTACAACATAAAATCTCCGGTCACGTTGCCTTGTCACTACAATAGCATTGTTACAAAAGAAATAAATTCTAGGGCCAAATTCAGTGCAAATGAACAGGACGAACAAGATCCAAAAAATACCAGATCCACACAAAACCAAATTGTATTCTGTGCAGTGACCATTTTCTGCAAAATAATGACCATGCTTCTCATCCAAGGGGCTTGATGTTTACATTAGATGAAAATTAAAATGTATAAAATCGAATTAAATACCTTGTCCATATTTTCCATCATAATGTTTTTAACTTCTGAAACTTGATCCTTCACTTTTGAAAGCTTTCCAATCTCTTCTGCATGGTCAATGATAAACCGCATGTGCTCTTTTATAACTGGTCTGCAAATGCAATTCCACAGCTGTCAAAAGAAAAAAGTAGCTACTTGGATTTGAAATACACCCTTTACCTCCAAATTCAGGCTACCAAATCATCCCATCGAAGTAAAATGATTCATCTATCCATGAAAAGGTTCAAGATCATTGGTAAAAATTAAAAACTCAATGGCCAGACCAGAAATTGAATATGAGCCGAGTTGAGTCAACAAGGGAGAGTCACAAGTTTTTTATATTTCTTTGTGAAAATATTAAGACAACCTTTCTTCAAAATTTTCTAAGGATTTATAAACCTATGTTTGCCATTTGATCCGACTTATATCCTAATTCCTAGGGCTATTCATGAGTCGAGATAGCTCAAAAAGCTCGCTCAAGTCAGCTCAGATTGACTTGGCTTAAAACGCTGACTCGGGGCAAGTCAAGTTTGTTTTCTAAAGCTCTAGTCGAGTTTAACCATGGTGCGTTTCAACTTGACTCGACTCAAACTCGAGCTCGACTCGACTCGACTCGAAGAATATATATATATATATATATATATATATATATATATATATATATATATATATATATATATATATATATATATATATATATATATATATAGAGAGAGAGAGAGAGAGAGAGAGAGAGAGAGTACCGGTCTCCTGCGAACTATCCCGCAGGCCACCTTAGTGCGGTCCAATTCCCACCGCAAAGTGAAAATCGGACTGCGTATTGAGCAAACTCTGTTCTGCCCACTGTGAATGGATGTGGTCTATCCACGCTGTCCATCCATTTCTCAAGTGCATTTTAATGGTTGAGACCAAAATTGAATCATTTACAATGCTCAAGTGGACCCCAGCATAAAAAACAGTAGGAAGATTGATGCCCATCGTTGAAACCTTTCTAAGGCCCACCATGGTTTTTTTTTCGAAATCCAACCTGTTCAAAAGTTAACAAAGACATTAAAGAAGGGAAAATAGAAATATAAGCTTGATTGAAAACTTCTTTGGCCTTTAGAAGTTTTTAACGGTGGCATCACTCTCCCCACTATTTTCTGTGGCAGGGTCCACTTGAGCTTTAGATGTGACTAATTCTTTAGATATTACCCTAAAATGATCTCTCCAGATGGATTGACAGTGTGGATACAAAACATATATCATGTTGGGGCCATAAAATTTGGTGACGTTACTTCTTAACATGTCAATAACCCATCCGCGCCCAGGTCTCTTCCGGGGAAGCGGATTGCGTACTGAGTAAACTCTGTGGGCCAGCCGTGATCTATATATTCCATCCACTCCTTACATCCATTTTAACCAATAATTTGAAGGCTTAAGCCCAAAACTAAAGTATATCCAAAGCTCAGGTAGGCCACACCACAGGAAGCAGTGTGAATTGAATGTCAACCGTTGAAAATTTTCTTGGGGTCCACAAGTTTTGGATCAATCTAATATTTGTGTTTTCCTTTCATCTATATCTTTGTGATCTTATGAACATGTAGGATGACAAATAAACATCACTGTAGACCCTAGAAAGGTTTCAACGGTGGAAATTATTATTCCCAATGTTTCTTGTTCTATGGTCCACTTGAGCATTGGAAATTATTCAATTTTGGTCTCAACCATTAAAATGCACTTAAAAAATGGATGGACTGCGTGGATAGACCACATCCATTCATGGTGGGCCCAACAGAGTTTGCTCAGTATGCAATCCGATTTCCTCTTTGCGTTGGAATTTTCAGACCGCACCAAGTAACATGCAGGATGGTCCGCAGGAGACCAGTACTCTCTCTCTCTCTCTCTCTCTCTCTCTCTCTCTCTCTCTCTCTCTCTCTCTCTCTCTCTCTCTATATATATATATATATATATATATATATATATATATATATATATATATATATATATATATATATATATATATATATATATTTAAAACGTTAAAAAACTTTAAAAAGTTAAAACTTACGAGTTTTTTACTAAAAAACCCTACCTGACCCTACCCATCCCCATTCCCTCTCTTTCTTTCTTCCCTTACCCTATTGAGTATGACTAGACGCCACAGCCCGCACGACCGCACCCAGCACGGCAGCCCGACTACCCGAGACTCTCTACCCAACCGACTGCCCCTCTCTATCTCTCTCATTCTCCTAATTTCTTCGCGCAACTCACGTAGTTAACTCAGCGACTTCGAGCAACCTGCGCTCAATCCATGACATACAAACAAGCTCGACTCGACTCAAACCACTAGCTCGACTTGAACTAAACTCAACAGCTTTGGCAAACAAGCCAAGCTTCAATGTTGAGCTTGAGGGCGAGCTCAAACTCGAGTATAGTATGGACTAGTCGAGCCAAGCTTGGCCCACCTCAACTCAACTCGGCTCGATGTACAGCTCTACTAATTCCTAACAAAATCAACTCATCTCAGGCTAAGTCCAAAAATAAATCAACAATATTTTCTTTGAAAGGTACACAACATTATATATATATATATATAGAGAGAGAGAGAGAGAGAGAGAGAATGCTCGACTGCACACCAATTCACACGAAACTCGTGCAATCTTTTTTGATAACCCATCATACGTGATGTGTCTCTAAAATCTGAACGGTCCACATGAATCAGCACGTCATGAAACCCTCGAGGCTAAATTTTTACTTTGATCCAAAAGTTCGGTGGGCCATGAAAAATGAAAACAGTTTCTTCCCTTGATATTTGCATTTCTTTTTCCTATGGCTCACCAAAAATTTAGATCAAGGTGAAATTTTGTCCCTTGGGGTTTCATAGGATTTTGCATCACATGGACTGTTCGGATTAGACGCCCATGGCACGTACGCAAAGGTACGCACGTGAACATGACTCTCTCTCTCTCTCTCTCTCTCTCTCTCTCTCTCTCTCTCTCTCTCTATATATATATATATATATATATATATATATATATAATTGCAATTAGGAGCACGGTACCTCAATATGAATACCGTGGTAATTAGAAGCTTTTTTTTATTTATTTACACACCCTACACACTCACGCTAGTGGAATTTCACCACCTATGGATACTCGAACCCTTGACCGGGTGTTGAAACTCCTCAGTGTCTACCACGAGGAAATTAGAGTTGAGCAACATCAAGTTTATTAAAATAATTATCGTGATTTGATGCAACAGTAAAACAAAATGAAGCATTATTCTCATTTCCATCTGAAATAATGTATCTGTAAACAATTGGAGAAATTACAAGTCATCACCATTTTTAAAATGGTTAGACTAAAAAAATAAAATCTTTAAGAAAAATTTAAAAGCCTACAAATCTGCAAGAACTCTTTTTCTTTGTACATTTGTGCCCCGATACAAATCATGTCAATGAAAATTCTCATGCCACAACGAAGTGCAATGGGCCGCTGGGCCCACCTGCTCGAAAGGCCCACAGCTGCGCGTAATCCACGTTGGCCCGCAACCCATTCTCTTTCACCAGCTGCTTCCATTGCCCATTCATCACATACGTCTTGGAGCTCCACCAGTACTTGAACACCAGCCTCCACGTCCGGCCCATACGGTCCAAAACCAACACATGCAAGCCCTCATTTCCTGACGTCACTTCTGCCTTCTCCTCGTCAGTCATCACATCAGAGGAAATGATCCGGCCGATCATTTCCTTAGGAATCGCCAAACGGTTGAAATGAACTTCGATGTCGGTCGACGTTAGGAGCTTTTGGCCGAAAAATAGAGGCGTGGTGCCCTTGAGACGTACATGGGCCTCACGCCACCCAATGGGTGGTGGTGCTTCAGGCCCACAGAGCTTCTCGTATGGAAGAGGTGAAGATGGTGGGCAAGGCCCAGGGAGCTTCTTGCATGGAGGAGATGTCGATGATGGGCCAGGTCCACAGAGCCTCTTGCATGGAGGAGATGAGAGCCTCTCGCATGGAAGAGATGAAGATGGTGGGCCAGGGCCAGGGAGCTTCTTGCATGGCGGAGATGAAAGTGGGAGGCTAGGCGCGCGGAGGCTCTTGCATGGAGGAGATGAAGATGGTAGGCAAGCGCAAGCGCATTCCGCTAACAAGAGAAGATTGGTGAAATCAGGAAACCCTTCTTCTTCTGTGGAATTCATGGCTTCTTCTTTTCTTTTTCTTTTTTTTTCAGTCAATGCAATATATATAACATAAGCTTTAGAAGAAGGAAAGAAATTTCCATTTCTCGAAACTTTCTATTTTCTTAACTTGTAACTAGTAATGAAAAAGGAAATATCTGTGCCGTTGTTGGACGCGGATTTACTGCGAAAGACTTTCGCAGGAAGTTCCTGCTCTGGGAACTCAGGTGGGGTCCACTGTGATGTTTATGAGAAATCGTCCCCGTCTATCCATTTTTTGAGTTCATTTTCAGACATATTGCCAAAAATGAGCCGTTTCCAAAGCTCAAGTGAGCCGAAAACGTGATAATTGAACGTCCACAGTTAGAAATATTGGTGGGCCACAATTGTTTTGAATCATGCTAATATTTGTGATTTCAGTTTATCCCAATAGGAATGAAGTTATTAACGGTATGGATGGCATGTGAACATCACTGTCGAACCCAGGTAGGTTTCAACGGTAGAATGTTCTCTAACTACATTTTCCTTTTAAGTACGGCCCACTTGGGCTTTGGATACGGTTCATTTTTTGCAACACGTCCTGAAATTAACTCACAAAACGGATGGAAGGTGAGGATTTTTCACGAAAAATACAGTGGGCCCCACCTGGGTTCCCAGCGCAGGAAGGCTTTCGCTGGAAATCCGCGTCCGCTGTTGTAGTCGGACGCGGATTGCTGCAGTCCTGACTCCTGAGCTCTGTAAGAA
The DNA here is from genome assembly GCA_037074715.1 of Magnolia kwangsiensis. Classification (NCBI taxonomy): domain Eukaryota; kingdom Viridiplantae; phylum Streptophyta; class Magnoliopsida; order Magnoliales; family Magnoliaceae; genus Magnolia; species Magnolia kwangsiensis. The sequence continues at coordinate 95,215,596 of CM073579.1, forward strand.
ATCGGATTGCGCATTTATCATGCTGAGTAAACTCTGTTGGGCCCACTGTGAATTCATGTGGTTAATCCACGCTGTCCATCTGTTTTTTCAGATCATTTAATGGATTGAGCACAAAATTGAAGTATATCAAAATCTCAAATAGACCATGCCAAAGGAAACAGTTGAAGTATTGATTTCCACCGTTGAAACCTTTCTAAGGCCCTCAGTGATGTTTATTTGTCATCCAAACTGTTCATAAGATCAAATAGACATGATTGAAGGGAAAAAAAAAATATCCTCTTGATCTAAAACTTATGTGGGCCCCCAAGAACATTTCAACGGTAGACTTCAATTCACGCTGTTTCAGGTGGTGTGGTCCACTTGAAATTTTTATATGATTAATTTTTGGTTTGAAGGCCTATAATTATATGATAAGACGGATGGACGGAGTTGATATAATGCATGCATGATGGTGGGCCCCACAGAGTTTACTCAGTACGCAATCCGCTTCCGCTCTGTAATATTCAGGCCGTTCATCCGCTTTTCCTGATCAATTTGTCATGATCCCAAACATTAGGCAGATCTAACGCTCAACTGGACCTCACCATAGGAAACAGTGAGGATTGAACGGACACCAATAAAAACTTTATGGAGGCCCCAGAAGTTTGAGATTAGGCTGATATTTGTTTGGGCCTTGGAAGGTTTCAACGGTGTACATTGTTATCTTCAAATTTTATTTATTTTTCCTGTGATGTGGTCCACTTGAACTTTAGATCTATATCAGTTTTCTCACCATTTCCTAGAATGATACGTGGAAATGGATGTATGGAGTGGATATAAAATCCATACATCATGTCCTCGACAAGGTTAAGAAGTCTCACTTCATTTATGATAGGGAAATCAAAGAAGCTCATAACCGGAAGAAAAAAAAATCGTTTCTGACTTAAAACTGAGGTTTATTACAACACCTCTGCGCGAACTACACCGTTATTTTGGTGGACCGTTAGGTAGATAGACTGTGCCGCATGGTAGAAAAAAAAATAAAAATGAATGGATACAATCGTAATGTTTTAAGACATTTGGGACGTCGGTCGGTCGTGTGAATATTAGATATAGATCATTCACTATATGAAGCCCATCTTTGATGTGGGCAGTTCATTGTGTGGACTAGACCTTCAAAGTGGGTTATCCATCATGCAGGGCCTATCTGGTATATGGACCATCTGTCGGGTGGCACCCACTTGATGTGGATTTTCCATCATGAGAGGCCACACTTTGATGTGGGTCATCTATCATATGAGCCGCACTACCTCATTATGACAGCCTACCTTGATGTGGACCATTCATTATGTGGCCCCACATTTAAATGGATAATTCATCATGTGGGCCCACCTTTGGTGTCAACCATCCATCATGTGGGCCCACCCTCAATATCCACCATTTGTCATATGAGTCCCACCTTTGATGTGGACCATCGATAAGGTGGGACCCACTTGATGGGAATGGTCCATCATGCAGGCTACACTTTGATGTTGGTCATCCATCATGTGAGGCCCACCTTTGTTATAAACTATTCATTATGTGGGCCCATCTTGATGTGAATTATTCATCATGTGAGGCCCCACCTTCAATATAGGTTGTTCATTATGTGGGTCCACCTTTGATGCCCCCCATCCAGTATGTGGGTCTTGCCTTTGCTATGGACCGCCCATCTACTTGATGTGGATGGTTAATCATGCGGGCCCACATTTTTGCGATGTAATTTATCTTTCTTTATCATAGCTTATCTCTTTCCTAAAAGTGATCGTAATTAATCAGCTGTAATCTCAATCTACGCTCATATGATAGACTTTTATCTCAATACAAGCAATTCTTCGTCAAAAAGTCTTCTTGCAATTGCGCCTCGACTAACTATAAGTATTTCTTTTTTTCGAACGAAGAACTCCACCCTCTGAATTTCTCATGATCATTCTATAAAACAATTTATGAGCGACTAAATATGCGACCAAACTGCATAGATCTCAGCCATATACGATCATAGTCATTGTATTTGCCTATATTGGCACAGGGTTAAATTGTTCAGTTGGAATCAAGCTGCATGGTTCTTGCACGTCCACACACACCACATGTGATAAAAATATCCTAACAGAAAAAGTAGGGAACAAGGTCAATGTTGAAGATTTTTGAGGCAGCTAAAATAACTTTGTATATGTTGAGATTGACGGTTTAGATCATTAGAATATCAGCCCCGATTCAAGGGTTATAATGCTGTATAATGCATCAGGGCAATTACAGCAGACCTCCTAAGAAGTTAAGATAATTAGATGTAAAAGATTAACAAAATCTGGAACTCCCATTTGTTATGGAGACATGACTGTCAGTAACTTGTTGAGTGGACCCCATGATTTGAGTGGCTCCCGTCTGCTTTAGCAGGTGTGATGGGTCTGTGGGCTTTTGCTAAACAAACGTAACATGCTGCTGTCCATTTCCCAAGTAATTCCTGGGTAACCTTTTTTCTTCTTCTTTTTTTTCCAATATGTGTAAAATAAAAAGGAGAAATGCTCTCTTGCTTTCAGAGTAAAGTGCTCCTACTTGCATTGGGGCACTTAAACAGCCTGGTCCATTGATCTACTCTGTCCATTAAATCCAATACACATTTCATGGGCTAAGAGGCAAATATCACTCTGATCTGATGATCCTGTCCGATTAATGACCTTGAATATGGACAGTCGAGATTATTTTACAAAAATAGTTCTAACCAACAATTCCATCCATCTATTTGATTGTCCCATCATGGATTGCTTATGATTCTACTAATGGTGGACAATCCTAACCCTCTCATCCAATGGATTTCATTACATGATTGATCTTATCTTCGCATGGCAACCATCGGAACATGTTCTAGAATTAATGAACGGTTTAGATCAGTCCTGTAAACTGTCCTGTTGGGATGTGGAGCCACATCTGGGGCTGTCTTCGACTGGTCGTGGGCTATGCTCCACCAGTCGTAGGGGCCCGCTCGACCGGTTGTAGACCAGATCGACTCAAAGTCCAACGAGCATCGTTTTTTGGATCCCGAGGTGCTCGACCGGTCGTGACCCATTCACGACCGGTCGTGGGGTTCTCTCGACCGGTCGTAGTTACGCACCTTCGTTTTCAAATCCAATGTGAATTGCGAATTTTGATGTTGCCTTTCGCAAGAGTGCGGAAGGGGAGTTGCCTAAACTATAAATAGGGGTTCCTAAGGCTTTTCTAGTTATGATGAAAGTTATTCTAAGGTGTGCGCTGAGGGTTTTCTATGTTCTTCCAAGGAAGAGGTTAGTATTTTGCTTTATAATCTTCGTTTTTCTTCATAGTGAAAATTTACATCTGTGGTTTTTTACCCTAGTTTGAGATTTTTCCACATATATCTTGTCTTGTGTTTTGCTTTGATTGCTTTGATCTGTTTCTAATTTATATTTCTTCCTGTTTATCATTTGTGGGTGAAGCCTGAAATTGGATCTAGGCTCATTGCGTTGTTGGCATGCTGCGCAACAACTGGTATCAGAGCTATTGGTTTAGTTCCATTAGGAGTGATGCGGAAGAAGAGAAAACTACAATTGAGAAGTTTGATGGTTCAAACTTTGCCTCCTGGAAGATGCAGATGGAGGATTATCTGTATCAAAATGACCTCTATATTCCTTTAAGAGGAAAAGAGAAGAAACCAGAAAAGATACAGATGATGAATGGTTTTTACTAGATAGAAAGGCTTTATGAACGATCCGACTCTCTTTGTCTAAGATCGTCGCCTTTAATATATCAAAGGTGAAAACGACAAAAAAATTAATGGAAGCCCTAGCCACCATGTATGAAAAACTCTCAGCATCCAATAAGGTTCATCTTATGAAACAGCTATTCAACATGAAGATGTCAGATGGTGGGAGCATAGCTAAACATTTAAATGAGTTCAATACAGTCACAAGTCAGTTGGAATTCATTGGCATCATTTTTTAGGATGAGGTCAAGGTGTTATTGATCTTATTCAGTCTGCCAAACAATTGGGATGGTTTGGTGATTGCTGTAGCAATTCTTCAGGGTCGACAAAGCTGAAATTTGATGATGTGGTCGGTCTAATTCTCAGCGCAGAATCTAAAAGAAATGCATCAAGAGTTTCAGGGGATTCAGGGAATGCTCTAAACATTGAAGAAAGAGAAAGATCGCTACATAAAGGAGGCAATAAACGCGAGCGTTCTAAGTCAAGGAAGAAGTCCAAGGGACCGAAAGACAAAGACGAGTGTTAGCATTGTGGCAAGAAGGGGAACATGAAATGTGATTGTAGGGTGCTTAAGAAATAAGATGGAAGCTCTCAAGGAGGGAAGGATTCAGTGAATCTATCTGAAGAGAGCGACACAAAGGTGTTGATCTTGTCTCTTGATGCGAGGAATAAGTCTTGGGTTATAGACTCAGGTGCTTCATTTCATGCCACATGTAAGGAAGTTCTGCATGATTATGTGTCAGGTGACTTTGGGAGAGTCTACTTGGGTGATGATGAGCCGTGCAGTATCGTTGGAAAGGAAAACGTTCAGGTCAATCAGAAAGACGGAACGATTTTAAAATTGAAAGATGTCAGACATGTATTGAGTTTGAGAAGGAATCTGATCTTAGTGGGGCAATTGGCCGATACTGGTTATGTGACGATATTCGCCAGTGATTCCTGAAATATCACAAAAGGTGTCTTGGTGATATCTCGAGGCAAAAAGGAAGGTACTTTGTACGTAACTTCAGAATCGTATAGTTCACTCGCAGTCGCATCAAGTGGAGTGAATGGGCAGTTATGGCATCAGAGGTTGGGACATATGAGTGAGAAGGGGATAAAAGTGTTATTATCAAAGGGGAAGCTACCAGGGCTGAAGTCTATTGACTTGGAATTCTGCGAGGACTGTGTATATGGCAAACAGAAGAGGGTGAGCTTCAAGAAGACAGGACGCGCTTCAAAGACGCATCTGTTGGAGCTTGTACACATTGATGTGTGAGGACCGGCACAAGTATCATCTCTTGTTGGCTCACGTTATTTTGTTTCTTTTATTGATGATGCTAGTAGAAAACTGTGGATTTATTTCTTAAAGCATAAATCTGATATATTTGATGCGTTTAAGAAGTGAAAAGTTATGGTAGAAAATGAGACAGGTAAAACAGTAAAGTATCTCAGATCTGATAATGGGAGAGAGTATTATGATAAGAGATTTGAGGAGTATTGTGCAACAAGTGGAATCAAATATCAAAAAATGATTCCAGGGACATCGCAACAAAATGGTGTGGCTGAGCGCATAACAGGTTCATTCTTGAGCGCACCAGGAGCATGAGGTTACATGCAACGTTACCCAAGACATTTTGGGCAAATGCTGTGAATACTACTGTATATCTTATCAATAGAAGTCCCTCAGTACCATTGGATGGTGGGCTACCAGAAGAAACATGGACTGAGAAAGAAGTGAACCTTACACATCTCAGAGTGTTTGGTTGCACTACATATGTTCACATTAATGCAGACCACAGAAACAAGCTGAATGTGAAATCCAGAAGGTGCATGTTTATAGGCTATGGGCAGCATGATTTTGGCTACAGGTTTTGGGATGTAAAAAATAGAAAAATCATCAGAAACAAGGACGTAGTCTTCAATGAAAAGTGATGCATAAGGACAGTGTGCAGGAAAATAAGGCCGAGAAAAAGGAATTCGTAGAGTTGGAACAGTTACCAGACACATGTGTTACAGCGCGATAGGATGGTCATGCACAAGAGCATTATGAGATAGAGCCACATACACCGGTTATGAGGAGGTCTACTCGGGAGAGAAGACCCATGATCCGATACTCACCCTCCTTACATTATCTGCTGTTGACAGATAATGGTGAGCCAGAGTGTTTTGAAGAAGCGTTACAGTCAAATACACAAGTTAAGTGGGAGCAGGCCATGGATGAGGAGATGGACTCTCTTGAGTCTAATCGTACATGAGAGGTAGTCACTCTACCTAAGGGTAAGAAAGCTCTTCATAACAAGTGGGTTTACAGACTGAAGGACGAGCATAATGGTTCGAAACGGTATAAGACGAGACTAGTTGTAAAAGGGTTTCAACAAAAGGCAGGTATCAATTTCACCGAAATATTTTCACCTCTGGTCAAAATGTCTACGATTCGTATGGTCTTGAGTATAGTGGCTACAGAGGACTTACATCTAGAGTAACTAAATATTAAGAAAACCTTTCTTCATGGGGACCTTGAAGAAGAGATACGTATGCATCAGTCGACAGGATACGTGGCACCAAAAAAGGAGAACAAAGTGTGCAGACTGAAGAAGAGTCTATATAGCCTGAAGCAGGCCCCGAGGCAGTGGTATAAGAAGTTCGATAGTTTCATATTGGAAAACGGTTTTAGGAGATGTCATGCAGACCATTGTTGTTACTTGAAGAAGTTTGATATGTTGTATATCATCCTTCTTCTGTACATTGATGATATGCTTGTGGCCGGTTCAATCATGAAGGACATCTCAGATCTTAAAAGACAATTGTCTAGAGAATTTGTCATGAAGGATTTAGGAGCTACAAAACAAATCCTAGGCATAAGTATAAAGCGTGACAGGGAAAACAAGAAACTAGTTTTGTCATAGGCAGAGTACATAGTCAAGGTACTTGATCGATTCAATATGGGAGGTGTTAAGCCAATTAACACTCCATTAGCCTACCACTTCAAGCTATCTAAGGAGCAAGGGACAAAGGCACAGGAGGAACGGGACTACATGGCTAAAGTCCTATACGCGTCAGCTATTAAGAGTCTCATGTATGCTATGGTGAGCACGAGGCCAGACATTGCTCAAGCAGTGGGAGTTGTTAACAGGTTCATGAACAACCCCGGGAAGGAACATTGGGAATCCATGAAGTGGATTCTGAGATACCTGGTAAGTACTAAGGATGTAGGGTTGTGTTATAGTAGATCAAAAATTAAGCTACAAGGCTACATGAATTCAGATTTGGTAGGAGATATCGACAACAGAAGAAGCACTATAGGTTATGTCTTTACTTTGGGCAGTGTTGCAATCAGTTAAGTCTCTCAATTACAAAAGATAGTATCTATCAATACGACAGAAGCAGAATATGTTGCGGCTACAGAAGCGTATAAGGAGATGGTGTGGATGCAAGGTTTCATGGAAGAGTTGGATAAGAAGCAAACAGATTGCAAGCTGTACAGTAACAGTCAGAGTGCAATACACTTAGCTAAAAATTAGCCTTTCATTCAAAAACCAAGCATATTGCCATCAGATATCACTTCATACGTTCATTACTGGAAGACGAATCGATTGCTCTGGAGAAGATTCATACAAGTGAGAATCTTGCGGATATGCTGACCAAGGCGGTTACACGGGTAGCTGAAACTCTGTTCAGCTTTGATTGGTCTTCAGGCTTGAAAACAGTGGGGTGGTACACTCCAGATGAAGAAGATAAAAGTTTATGGTGATGTGTCTCCAAGTGAAAAATTATTGAGATGTGGAACCACATCTGGGGCTGTCTTCGACCGGTCGTAGGCTATGCTCGATCGGTCGTAGGGGCCTGCTCGACCGGTCGTGGACTGGATCGACTCAAAGTCTAGCGAGCATCATTTTTTAGGTCCTGAGGTGCTCGACTGGTCGTAACCCATTCACGACCGGTCGTGGGGTTCTCTCGACCAGTCATGCAGTCTGCTCAACCGATCGTAATTACGCAGATTTATTTCCTAATCCAATGCGGACTGCGAAATTTGGTGTCGCCTTTTGCAAGGGTGTAGAAGGGGAGTTGCCTAAACTTTAAATAGGGGTTCCTAGGGCTTTTCTAAGTATGATGAAAGTTATTCTAAGTTGTAGGCTAAGGGTTTTCTATATTCTTCCAAAGGAGAGGTTAGTATTTTACCTTGTAATCTTCATTTTTCTTCATAATAGAAGTTTGCATCCGTGATTTTTTACCCTAGTTTAGGATTTTTCCACGTATATCTTATCTTGTGGTTTGCTTTGATTGCTTTGATCTATTTCTAGTCTATATTTCTTTTTGTTTATCATTTGTGGGTGAGGCCTGAGATTGGATCTAGCTCACTACATTGTTGGCGTGTTGCGCAACATGTCCAAGCCAGCAGATGCAACTAGGAGCACTATAACTTACAGTGCGCTGAGAGCATTAGAGCATTTCTCAATAAAAAGAACCCACTGCTGTATTTTCCCCCAGAGGATAGACTATAGTATTGCGAAAATACCATCCATTAGCAACTTCATGCTGCGTTTGGCTGCACAAGCGAATTGAATTACAAATTTTCAGTTTATCAAGAACAAATGAACAAATTGTGATTAAATTCATTGGTAATTAAAATGAGAAGTAGCCATCAAACTACAGTTGCATGCTCCGACAGAATGTGATTGTGATTTGGAGCATAATCACTCAATATGAATACCAAGGAAATTACAGTTAAGAAAGATCAAGTTTATTAAAATAATTTTTGTGATTTGATTCAACAATACATCCAAACGAAGCATTATTTTCATTTTCATCAGAAATAATTTATCTGTAAACAATTGGAGAAAACATATAATTACAGGGATTTCAGAAATTGAGGTGTTCACAATGCTCAGGCACGTTTTCAGTTTTTGTTCCAATTGAAGTAATGATTCAGTGATCTGAATTATTGATGTTATCGGCCCACCGGTAGATAAGCCATGCATTGAAAATACTAAGATTGGAAGAATCCTAACTACTCAAAAGATACATTGTAGGGTACTTTAACTGTTAGGATTTTCCAATCTGGGGTCCATCTAGATACTGAAACATGGCCCCTATTTGACTCACTGTAAAAACAGAAAAAAAAAAAACCTAAACCTGAACATTATATGACATCTCTCAGAAATTTATCTTAATTCAAACACTACAAAGGTTACTTTGTAATGCCTATACCAGTAGGTTGTTCACGAGTCGAGCTAGCTCAATTAATCGCTCAACTCAGCTCGAGTCAGCTCAGATTGACTCAACTTGAATAGATGACTTGGGCCGAGTCAAGCTATTTATTTGTAGCTCGAGTTGAGTCTAAGCCGAGTTCAACCAGGGGCATTTTAACTCAACTCGACTCGAATCTCAAACTCGAGCTCTACTCGGATCGATTAGTGATATTAAAAATTAAAAATTTAAATATTATATATATATATATATATATATATATATATATATATATATATATATATATATATATTATAAACTTATAAACCCTATGTCGGCCCTACCCTTTCCCTTTCTCCCTTTCCCTTCCTTCTATTTCTCTACCCCACCCGAGCTCCCAGCGCCGCACGCCCACCCGACCAGCCATACACCGATAAGTGCCCAAATCATCTTCTTCTTCTTCTTCTTCTTCTTCTTCTACTACTACTACTACTACTGAATTGGGCAAATTGGGTACTGTTGAAATATTCTTAAGATCCACCTTGAATCTTGATGGTTAAGGGATCAATCATTTGATCTGAGCCGATAATTGCTTGGGCCATACCTTGGGCAGACACCTTGAATTATAGATCTTTTAAATGGACCATCAAAGTGAGTTATGGCTGGCATTCATCTAAACATCCATTTCTTTCTGTAAAATTATCCATGATGTATCCTACTTGTAGTTTGTAGGCCACCATTGTACATGGATCCATCCCAGCTTAATCGAACCGTTTATCTGGTGGTTCCATCATGCATGGCCCACCATGCAGATTGACCAACAATCCTTGTGGAGTGAGAACCGTTGGCCATTGGGAAATGATCACATACATTTGGAGGTACGACAATTAAACCGTGTGGCCCCGGTGATGTTTGGGTACCATCCAGCCATCCATTAGATGTGCCTCCAATGCCAGGCCTTGATCCCATTCTTCTTACCATGATCTTTTCCTTTCAAACAATAATTCACACAAACTAATCCAACCGTTGAAATTGAAAACATCAATAAAAATAAAGGGCCAATCACAACAAATGACATGAATGCAGCCAAACATTCCTGTGATAGTGATACACATGAACATCCAAACATTATTCAGTGACATTGCATACATAAAAATGCTAAAAAATAAAATTAAAATTAAAGATTTATACACTGATTTTTATTTATTAGAATCTGAAAATACCTCAACTATAAACTCCATGATCTTCACTTGCATTTCTAGAGACATGATGAAGTCAGCTGTCTCCCTGAAAAGCCCATCTAGGCCCATACATTCCCCATATGGGACAAGCTTTTGTAGGGCCCTGATCTAGGCTCATATGGTTTTGTGGTATAATATTGATAGTATCTAGAGGTTTATAATTTATGCCTTAGTAATGTGGCATTAGCATATGAGACATTTAATTTGTATTTTTTAGCCAAAATTTTAATAAATTAACATATGATGATATGAACAAGCTCAAGATCAACTCGAGGTAAACTCGACTCGACTCAAACCGCTAGCTGGACTCGAACTCAACTCGACAGCTTTTGCAAATAAGCCAAGCTTCAATGTTGAGCTCGAACTCAAGTACACCATGGACAAGCCGAGCCGAGCTTAACCCACCTCAACTTGACTTGGCTCGATGCCCACCTCTATATACCAGTGCCATTCATTCCACTTCTTGTTTTATTGCAACTGCTGTAACATCTTGTAAACACAGGTTTAAAAAAAATAAAATAAAAAATCCACAACATGAGATTACACTGTTATTGACAAGACCCATCCAATCTCATGGCCGTGATGCCAGCTTTCCAGTCTCACTGCTAATAGGTCTGCATTCTCAATTCCCATCTCACTCAATTCGATAGTTTTAACTGATTTCCCAAGCCCCTCTGACAGAAACCAGAATTCTTTCACATGTTGAATTGAACTTCCCAAGTGAAGCTTGCCATGTGAATCATTACAATAATGCTCACGTTTTGTCTTGAAGAACATCTAGCCTTTTTTTCTTTTTGTTAGCTTGTTAGTACATGTCACTGTCAGTTCACACTTCACTGTTAGCCACCCCCACTAGGGATCGATACCATGACCTCAGTGTTGAAACGAGGAAGAACATCTAGCCACATCTAGCCTTTCTCAACGGTGAGTAAAAGGAAATACGTGATCACGTAGCTCCTCTGTTTTTTCTTGAAGAACATCTAGCATTTCTCCTCTGTCAAGGGCCTGAAAGTATTTTCACGGTCAGTAAAATACAAAACATAACACAATCATCAATATGTTATCATTCAGAGGTCATTTGGAGCAGGCTATCAAATACTGCAATAACATCACCTGATATTTTGGTCTTTTTCCAGAGAACACAAGGAAATGCCATTGGGTAACGAGTTCTAGAGTCCTAGTCATCAAAAAACTTGAACTTTGAAAGAGTCCATCCATGGTCCAGTGATCCAAGCCAGACCTGATGGTCTTGATAGTGAATTTTGTGTGTGTGTGGGTGTTTGGGGGGTGTTCCTGGATATCTTCCAGACTGGAAGATCCTAATGGCATATGGGATCGACAAACCCTTGGAATCATTCAAGAAAAAAGGGAAAGAAAAGAGATGGGGAAATTCAGGGGAATTCTAAAGTGTTTGTCTTGACTTGTAATTCACAATCCAAACACCCACCCAAATCCAAGAAGAAGAGCTCTCCCAGCTTCTTACTTCACGAAATGAAATTCAATCAAAAGTCCTTTAACAATTCTCAAGCCAGAGTATTTATGCTAATCCTGCAACTATCCAAACAAATCTTGTAATTAGTAGCCCAAGATTCCAACTAAACATAACCACCTAATATACAAAACATCGCCAGGATGCCTGCCAAATTTTGAATTCAAACTAGAAAATACAGGTCCACTTGCATGTCCAACACTCAAATAGTAGGCGGAAAGTCATCCTAGCCTGTGTGTAAGAACTGAAATGTACTTGTTACGCTTGGTTGAGATTTGTTTGCTACCTGCATGACAAGAAATGTTTTCCATACCTAGTAATGCGGTATGGGCAAAAGGAGTTGTTTGGTTGATGGTAAATAGCTGCGAATGAAATCAATTGAAATTGAAATGCAGCAAAATCGTGTGAATTGAAATCCTCTCCAAAGGCTGAGAATCAGATTCAAATGCCTTAAACAGTGGATTTTCAAAAGTTTCTTCTTCATTAACTTTCCATAATGGCTAGTGGGAGATAGGCATGCACCGTGTACTTCGTATGCCAATTTTGGAACCTGTTGGTATTAAAGAAATATATAGACCAAAACAAGAGAAGCAAATGAGATACTCGTTACCATACCTTGAAACTTTCTTTCGTAGTACCATTAGTCCCCTTCAATTTTGCATTCTAAACATTCAATAAATGCTCAATCAAACATAGTGGATAACAAAAGAAGAACACGACATGTGCGTGTGCACACACACAGAGAAGACAGAGAAAAGCACGAACAGTCTTGATGCCATCAGCAAATACCAAGGAAAACACTAGCAAAACCATCGGCCTTCTCTATCAGCTCATTAATTGGCAAAGCAGTAATTGACTCATCCTTGTTCTGTCCCAACAAAGCTGATGAAGGGTATTAAATGTCATCACCACCTCTCTTGAATATTCTGGAGTCTTTCGAAAACTTCTGGACATTTTCAAAAAATTCTAGAATCTTCTGAAAACTTCTAGAGTTTAATAGTCTTCTTAACTCTTCCGGAATGTTCCGAACTATGTTAGAACCTTCCGAATTCTCTTAGAATATTTCGGACTATGCTAGAACCATCTGAATTCTCTTACAATGTTCTGAAATATGAAAAAACCTTATACGATATTTAAAAGCTTCAAAAACTATTTAGAGTTGTGTTGATTGTATAATCTTCCACAACCCTTTATAAATATGGGAAGAGTCTCATTATATACATATAACAAAAAAGAGTGAGTTTAAGTCTTGAGTGAAAATAAGGTGTCCAAAGTGTTGAAATATTAAGAGTTCAAAAGAGTTTTTCCTTATGTGTGAGAGTTGTCATTTAAGAGTAATAGTTTGTGAGTGTTGTAAAGTGTACCCTTATTGTGTACAAGTATTTGTAATCAATAAAATTACATTTATTTGTTGTGTTCAACTCATCAATTTGATATCAGAGCCAAGTTTTGGTCGGGATCCATTTTCTAAGATAATCATGCAAGGTTTAAAGACTGAAGTTTATTGGCTTGCTTAGTAAAAGGAGTGATAATTACACCAAGTCATGATGGCGGATCTTGTGAATACAACGAGCGGAGTTACGAGGCTTAACAACCACAACTATCAAAGTTGGAAGAGTCATATTAAGTCCTACCTTAAATGGCAGGACTTGTGGGAGGTTCTTAATGGGAATGAGATTACCCCACCTCCTAAGGAAAATGTTGAAGCACTCCGAAAGTAGAAGATTAAGACCGGGAAGAAAATATACGTGCTCAAGTCAACCATTAAAGATGAGTTGATTGGGCAAATCAAGGATGACGACACACCCAAGATGGCATAAGACACCTTTGCATTATTATTTTCAAAAACAAATGATGCTCAGCTCCAATATTTGGAGAATGAATTAATGTTCACCACCCAAGGAGGTAAGTCGATAAGCGAGTACTTTACAAGAGTAAAGGATTTATGCCGTGAAATTTCAAAATTGGATCATAAAGAAAATATTCATGAGAAAAGAATGAGAAAAATAATTATACACAGGTTTAAGCCCGAGTATAATGCTTTTATCATGGCAATACGAGGTTGGCCTACTCAACCTACTCTCATAGAGTTAGAGAGTTTGTTGGCCAATTAAGAAAGTTTATGTAAACAAATGGCTAGAGTGTCGATAAACAAGGAAGATAAAGCACTCTACTGTAATAATAAAAAAGGCGAACATCGATGGCAGAACAGAAAGGGCGAACAAAGTCAGTAGAACTTTAGAAAGTCCAAAAAGAGAAAAGCGCAAGGAAGAAGTCCTCGGACGGGGGGAGTTCAATCTGACGACAACACAAATGAACAACGATCCTCCATATCTCGAAGGTATGATATAGAGTGTTTTAATTGCGGCAAGAAAGGTCACTTTGCAAAAAATTATTGGTTCAAGAAAAAATCAGTCAAAGGTAACTTAGTGACTTTCAGAAATCACCAAGAAAATAATGAAGATAACTGGGACTTTCAGACATCCTTAACAGTGTCTGAATCCATCAAAGGAGATTGTTCAGAGAAAGAGATAGATTTTAATGAACCACTCAAGCAGTCTAACACAGTTGTCACGCCCCAAACTCGAAAATCGAATTCACAGGAATCCCGATTACCGAATTCGGTGCCGACAGCCTCCGTAGTACCCCATTCTCGACTCCTAGCATTCATATGCCAGATTTTTGATCCTGAGATCCTACAAGGAGGATTTTTTTTATATACATTTAACTAATAATAAGCATAACCACAAGTTTACGGGGTCCACCACAAGGAACCTCTATCCAAACCAGTCCCATACCTAAATTTGGATAGTCTGACTCAACGTGGTAAACTCCTGATCTCAGGTTAGTCGCGCGCCCAACCGAAATCCTTGCCATAACGAAGATACACAATAATTAGTTGCGCACCACCAGCCCGAGTGGATAGTGAATGGATGAATGAATGAGTATGCAACTCCTACTCAGTAGCCTGTCAGTACAGTAGCCTGTCAACCGCTGGTAGCTCGCCCAGTGTGGTAGCTCGCCCAGGCCTCAGCCCCGCCCACTTCACACCCGCCCACATCAGCGTCCGCCCACGTGCGTCCGCCCACATGCACAACAGTGACGGGGTGTCATAATATCATGTCAGTCCTCATATCAGTACGGTTCCTCTCTGAAAAAATCACCGGGGTCTATTACACTTCACACCACCTGCCGTCCCAATCAAGTGCACAACTGGATAAGTGGTAAAGACCTCACAATCCGTTTGTCAGTAGTCTGCCAATACCTACCCGGCTCGCCGATAGCGGACCTATTCCTCGAGCTGGTCAAACTCAGCCTAGCCATGCCTACTCCCTCGGGCGGGTAAGGCCGCACCCCCTTCCAACCTATCACGACACAGTGGAGAGCGCAGCCATTTGGTAATCGGTACTCAACGATCATCTATCCACTCAGTCTAGACGTTGGAGCATCCTCTGGAACCAAGAGGGTGTTTAGGAATTTTCGCTCAGGGCCATCTATGGCGGCCCGATACTCGAACAGATTTTCGGTGTCCCATCTAGCCATCCACGATATGCCTGTGGAGGCTACGGCCCTGATGTCACTAGGGCATACAGTAATCACAACACAATGCAAGATGCATGAATCATACAATCCAATCATGCATCAATCCTGCGCATGTCATGCGCTCATATGAGATAATCTCCACCTATCAGGAAGTCTCACATCATCCTGCTTAATGACATATGCAATGGTCAATCACATCTCATAACAAACATGTAGATGATGCGAATGGGCATGTATCATGATGTTATGATGTCACATACTCATAAACGGTATCAATAATCGGCGTCAACAATGTAAACTTTTAACCAACATTGCCCCAAGGAATGGCCCACATAGAATCAAATATATAATGGGCACATGGCCTCACACAAGGGCCAAATATATGAAACAGGTGGGCCCTGGTCATGGGCCTAACACATATCACAATGGGCCTTGCCCATAGGCCTCAAATACATCTGGACGGGTTGCACCCATGGGCCTCAGATATATGGGCCTCAAATATACTTCGCAGGTGAGTCACATACGTGGGTCTAATACACATCGGTATGGGCTACATCACATAGGCCTAATATACATCACTATGGCCACAACCCATGAGCTTTAAATACACAATAGGTGGGCCCTACACATGGGCCTCAAATATATACCACGGGTGAGCCTCAATGGACGGGTCACCAATACAACAGGATGGGCCTAATGACATGGACCCCATAAATATATCGAATAAGCCACACCAATTGGGCCTTACATACATTGCAATGGGCCATGACCCATGGGCCTTGCATACATCACAATGGGCCTTGCAACATGGGCCTCATATATATTTAAGGTGGGCCTCAACAATGGTCCTCATACACATCAAGGTGGGCCTCAACAACGGGCCTCATACACATCAAGGTGGGCCTCAACAACAGGCCTCATACACATCAAGGTGGGCCTCAACAATGGGCCTCATACACATCAAGGTGGGCCTCAACAATGGGCCTCATACACATCAAGGTGGGCCTCAACAACAAGCCTCATACATATCAAGGTGGGCCTCAACAGCAGGCCTCATACACATCAAGGTAGGCCTCAACAACGGACCTCATACACATCAAGGTGGGCCTCAACAACGAGCCTCATATATGGCCTTAGCAATAGGCTACAAATATATCAAGATGGGCCTAATCAATCATATGGGCTAAATCAATCAAATGGCCGATACGAGCAGGCCGATCAAATGGACCGATATAAATGGGCTATGCGTTATGAAGTTATACTAAGCATGTTATAAAGTAATGCCCTATCCTTACAACGCAGCTGGCCTAGACGGCTTGCATACAAAAAGTACGGGCCTACCAATGGGCCCTAAGGAGAGTCGTAATGTAGACATTTAACCAACATTATACTCGCAATGTGGACGTCAAACCAACATTGCTCCTAAGGTGTAACCCGTAGTGAATAACATTACGTAAACCAGGTTGGGATCACACATTGCAATGGACCTTAGGTACACCCCATTGGCCCTTAAATATATCAAATGGATCATGTCATATGGGCCTTTTACTCATCAAATGAGCCACATCAATGGGCCATGGAACACATCAAATGGGTCCACTCTATGGGCCTTAAATAGTTCAACAACTAGCTACATTCATGGACCCAATTAAATTCAACTGTGGTGGGCCTCAAAAGTACATTCATTAAGCCCAACATTTAAGGAACTAAAGGTATAAATCATTTCCTCTAAGATCTTTATAATATGGTGGGCCCCACTCCTCAAAATTTCAGCCCAAGGCCAGCATAATTATAACATGTTGCTGTCCTAAATTTGGACACTCCATTGGAGTGGGTCCAAGGCCTCTAAAACTCTAAAAATTGAGCGCCAAGGTCCCTCATCATACATACAATGAGAGAAAACCCAAAAAGGTGGCCCACCATTAGAAAAAATATTTTTGAATTATGATTTTTTATCAAGGTATATTGCTGGACTGCACAGCAGAAAAAATCTAGGAGTCCAACTATCTTGGCCCATTCTTTTGGATACCCAAATGGTATCACTTGAGGCTAAAATTTCACAGAATAATACTTCTATAGGTGGGACACACCCTCACAAAATTTCATAATTTTTAGATATCTCTAAGTATTTTAATTAATTTAAACAAAACAGACTATCTAGAAAAAATCGGACAGACCTGGACGTCCCAACATGGTGAGCCAGTCCGGCCCTCACCACGGTGTGTACAGGGGTCCATTAGCCCTGAAATTTGGTAGGTTGGTTCTAACATAAGTAGACCACACTCCTAAAAAATTTTAAAATTTTTAGGTATCTGTAAATATTTTAATTCATTTACATAAGTCAATCTGTCCTGAAAATCAGACTGATCTGGACACCATATTATAATGGGTCGGTCCCGCCATCACCATGTTGTGTATAGGCGTCCATTGGCCCCAAAATTTTTTAGGTGGTCCTACCATAAGTAGGCCACCCCCCTGAAAATTTTTATAATTTTTAAACACCTATAGGTATTTTATTAAATTTTAAAAATCCAACTGTCCATGGTGGAATGTTGCTGGAACAGTGCATAAAATCCAGACTATCCACCTCACTTGGACCACACCTTTGGGACCCCAATGAAGGTCAGTTGGGGCTGAAATTTGGGGGACATCAAGATGAGATCCTCACCTTTCAGAAAAGTATATTTAATAGGTATGAATAGTCCCCCAAACAGTTTCAAAATCTGGTCCAAAAACAACCAAAAACTGTCCAGAAATTTCTGGACAGCAATATGTACTTAGATAAAATTTATTATATAAGTTAAATAAAAAGGGAAATACATTAATGGGCCACACACATCAGGAAATAAAATGAGGGAAAAGAGAGATAGAAAGACAATCCGACCATAGGGAAAGGGGCTCCGCCACTATTGAGCTCTCCCAAGATCAATCACACCCGCACATCATACCTAGATTTACATTTACAACATGGATCTTACACATGTATGGCCTATAATTAAAATGCATGGTTGTTAAGGGTCAAATATTACATATTAGACTCCATTTATTGTCTAGATTTACAAGCATGGTACCGTTTAATAGGCCGATTTAATCGTGTTTGTGATACAAGGTGTCTTTATGAGCTTGAACTGAAAATGGGTGTTAAAAATATGGTTTTAGCGCTCAAGATGTACCAAGGCAAGTTAGGGACTCCAGGGGGCCAAAATCGATGGAATCACAGGCCAGGGATCGAAGAAACCCGAGAAACTGAAGCTCAAATGGCCCGAAAATTGGTCTAGAATGCAAGATCATAGGATTCCCACCATCCGTTCGGCTCAAAACTTCATACATGGCCTGAGGATCATAAATTAACCGTACACGTCAGTTTTCAACCCTCGGATCCCTGTAAAAGTAGCCCAATCAACAGATCAGCCCATAAACCATTAATTTTGGGCCCACCTGCTATCTGGAGATGCTTAAAAATTGGTCTTGACAATTTAAATGAGATGTTAGGATGGATGGACGGATCAGATTTCACTAAAACATCAAATTGGATCCTATGCTGCAGTGCGTGTACACCACTTACACGAGGACCGCCGCACAGCGGATTGCTATTTCGGTCAAGGGGGTCTTTGACCCGTGATTTTTTTACTAAAAAAATCAAATCACGCCAGCGTCTTCAAGCAGGCCGTCGGTTCTGCTTAGTGGGCCCCATGCATCATTCAAAAGAATGATCCAGACCGTTGATTCACTTCAGAGGAGGGGTATTGATTTCGCCTAGGTGGCGGAATTGAAGAAGACAACGACGACTGGTTTTTAACCATCCAAACAGAAGACCGACGGTTCCTTGAGAAATCCCGTGGGCCACACCGAATTCGATCTAAAAAACCATCCATCTTGCTGAATTTTCAGGGGTAATCCAATGGACGGACTAGATTTCGAAGATAAGTATCAATCATGGCCCTATTGACGTCGAGAACAATCCAACTTCCGCATTCATTATGCTGGAACAGCAGACGGATGTTGTTCGTCCGTTTTCTAGTAGTGGGGCCCACTCATCATCCAAACAGACAATCCAGATCATTCATTCGTTCCTTGGGTCAGCTACAACCTATACCTAGCTGACGGAATTTGAAGAAGAGAAGTTATTGGGGATCTCAGCCGTTCAAATGCAAACGGATGGTAGAGCAGGAAATCTCGTGGGCCACACCGAAACTGCTCTAAAAATACTACTTCCTGGACGATATTTCGTCCTGAAACCAATGAATGGGGTGGATTTGCCCGAAAATACCTTTATGGAGTCCACCGACCTTCGCAGCGAAAGAACGTCCGCAAAGCCTCTGCGTCCATGAAAACCGACGTCGGTGGGCCATTATGCGATCTTGGTGGTGACCGGGTCAGAAATCTAGACCGTCCATAATCTCTAAAAGGGGGTCACGACTTCAACCATGAAGCCAGGCTCCAAGTACAGGCCGTCAATTGTCCGAGATTTCAGTCCAAACGTAAACCTCTTCACGTTTTTCATCCGCTAGCGCTCCACTGCTGCGTAAAGTCGGTTCTCCCACCGACTCCCGTCACGAACCAACCCCCGCTGGTGCCTATATAAAGAGAGAGAGAACGTGAGGAAATTATTATGATTTTTCCCAGGGACGGCTAGAAGGTTGAGAAGGAAGAGAAGAAAGAGAGAGATTAGGGAAGTTGTCTTTTCTTGTTCATTTATTTTTATTTTTTTTCCTGACTATGGATAGATCTAGTCCATCCATGTCAGGCTAAACCTCTCAGCTAGGGCTAAGAGGTGAAGCTTGTAGTAAGATGGGAGATTCTAAGCTTTTAATTTAATTTTTAATACATAAATTGACGTCGATTTTAGTTTGATTAACATGGAGATATTTTTAGTCTTTTATGGTCTGTTGTGACTGAAATTACAGTGGGTCTGCAATGACTTTAAATATTTTCTTTTCCATTTTTATGTTTATGACATCAGGAAGCCCTGTTGTTCACTATAGTCTCCTGGGCATGGTCGGATCACGGTACCCTTCCTAACTTTCATACATGTGATTGGGTGGTAATTAGTTTAATTCTATTGTTTGCCATAGTCTTTTGGGCATGGTTTGGTGATGGAATCCATACTAATTCATATACCTTTCATCTCTTGAAACTAGATCAATGGCAGTTCAGTTAATTTCCATGATTCATGAAACAGGCATAAGATCTCCATGAACTCTACAGGTGGATCCTCTGAATCCCTAGTTTCCTATTCCTGATTTTTCTTAAGTTTTAGATAATAATCTCATAATTCTTCATTAAATTTTATTTGATTTAGATTTTATCTCATTCTAGTTCTAGTTCTAGTTAGTTTTAGATAACGTACAGTTTCAGTCCCTTGGGATTCGACCTCGGTCTTACCGAGTTATTACTACATCACAACCCTGCACTTGGGGAGTGAACAAGTTTTTGGTGTCGTTGCCGGGGACTGTCGGCTACATTTTTCTGAAATTAATTAGTTTTAGGATTAGTTTAAGATTAGATTTTCTTTTTAAAATTTTCTAATTCTAGGCTTAGTTATTTTTCTTGTTAGAAATTTTTCCTAACTTTAGAAACTTGCTATTCTTCATTCTATCTGATTTTTAGAACTAACCTAATTTTTCTGTTTTGTAGGAAACTTCTAATTTAGTAAGCTCTTTCTAATTTCTCTTTCTTTGGAATTTCTTCTTTTCTCTAGAAATTAGTTAGGACTTTCTATTCTTAAAAACTAACTTATTTTGTTTATTCTGCAGGATCTTAACCTAGGACTTCAAATTTGGTAACTTCTTTCCATCTTTCCCTTTTATTTTCTAGATTTCTTCTTCCTTTTTCTTAGGTTTAAGTTAGAATTTGAGGGCTGAGTGTGTTTTATACCCTAGTGGGCACGCGACAACACTCGACGTCTCGTGACTGAAGGAGGATTAGTTGAGGGGTTGACTGTCCATCGCAGGACTAGACACCACTTGAATTCTCCTGAGTTAGTGGAGGTTATGGCTGAAAATCAACCTCAAGCACTACCCCAACCTAGGGTTGAGGAAGTACATGATGAGAATGAGGTGCATCAGGAACCCCCGCCTCATACTTTACGATATTATTTACAACCGGTGGGGGTGAGTACGCCCTCATGCATGATTTTTCCTGCAAATACAGGACATATGGACATCAAGCCAGGGGTTATCCAACTCCTTCCTAAGTTCCAAGCGCTTGAGTCTGAAGAACCATACTTGCATCTGAAAGAGTTCGACGAAATTATAGGCACCTTATATTTCCCTAATGTATCTGAAGATATAATTAGGCTGAAGCTCTTCCCATTTTTCTTGAAAGAAAAAGCCAAGACGTGGTTACATTCACTGCGTCCTAGATCCATTGGCACATGGAATGATATGCAGAGAGAATTTATAAAGAAATTTTTCCCACATCATAAGACAATTACCCTCAGGAGAGCAATGATGAACTTTGCCCAAAAGAAAGATGAAACATTCTTCCAATGTTGGAAAAGGTTCAAGGATCTGGTTAATGCATGCCCACAACATGGCTTTGAAATATGGCGCATTACAAATTTTTTCTATGATGGGCTAACATCTTCCATGCGCCAAATGGTCGAGACAATGTGTAACGGAGAATTCATCAATAAAAATGTCGAGGAGGTATGGGATTACCTCGATAGTCTCACTGAAAAAATACAATCATGGGACTATTACCCAAGGACGAACACTACGTCTAGGCCAACTCATTTAAGGGAAAAAAGAGGAATATATCTCTTGAAAGAGGATGATGATCTTAACGCTAAGGTGGCTAATCTCACCAGAAGATTTGAAGTCATGGAAGGAAGGAAGGAAAAGGTTAATGAAAGTGTTTGCGGCATCTGTGATTGCAACATTCATACTACTAAAAATTGTCCTACAATACCTGCCTTTCGAGAAGTATTGAATGAACAATCAAATGCCGTGAATAACTATCAAAGACCTTTTAATGGATCTACCTCCAACACGTATAATCCTGGTTGGAAAAATCATCCAAATTCAGTTGGAGGAATGGACCAACGGCTACACCTCAAGGTTTCCTAAATCAAAATTCAACTCAAGAGAAACCTCAAGAGGATTTGGTTCTAAAACATTTTCAAAAGCAAGAGCTTTTCAATCAGGGTATGATGCAAGCCTTTCAAGACCTTACAAAAGCAATACATGAACTTAACGCTGAAAATACGATTGGAAACAAGGGGAGCTTCCCAGCTCAACCTCTTCCCAATCCTAAACCGCATTATGGAGTTAGTGATCCCAGCTCTTCAAATCAAATGGGACACGCTAAATCCATCACCACTCTTAGGAGTGGGAAGGTTATTGATAAAATCCTTCCGGTTAGGCCCGAAAAGCCTCAAGAACCAGAAGAGGACAACAATGATGGATCTAGTGACGCCCCACAAAAATTTGAACCGGAACCTCTAGAGAAGCCAGTTGCTCCGTTTTCCCAACGGTTGGTTGAACCAAAACGTCTCTCTAACTCTCAGGATATCCTAGAGGTGTTGAAACAAGTGAAAGTCAACATTCCTCTACTTGATGTTGTAAAACAGATACCTTTATATGCTAAATTCCTAAAAGACTTATGCACGACCAAACGATGAAAAAGTGTTCAAAAGAAAATTTTCTTAACTGAGAAAGTAAGTGCCATCTTAAAACAAGATGTGCCGTAAAAATTCAAAGATCTCGGTTGCCCAACCATATCATGTGTAATCGGGAACTATCGAATTGACCACGCACTTCTTGACTTAGGAGCAAGCGTCAATCTGATTCCCTACTCGGTATACCAACAGTTAGGTTTGGGTGAATTAAAACTCACCCGAACCATACTACAACTTGTTGATCGCTCTGTTCGTGTACCAAGAGGGATAATCGAGGATGTGTTGGTCCAGGTTGATAGATTTTACTACCCTGTAGATTTTATCATCTTGGACACCGAACCCATCAATGACACGAGCACTCAGATTCCCGTCATTCTTAGTCGCCCATTCCTGTCCACTTCAAATGCAATTATCAATTGCAGGAATGGTGTTATGACTATGTCTTTTGGAAATTTGACATTGGAATCGAATATCTTTTTCAATAACGGCAGCAACTCAGAGGATGATGACGATTTCCACGATGTTAACATGATTGATTCTTTTGTAGAAGATAGAACGTCTCTCACCTTATCCTCTGATCCTCTAGAGACGTGCCTAGCCCACTCCCATGATCTTGATGATGATATAATTAGGGAGACGTATGCCATGCTTGATACTGCACCAGTACTTGAAGTTAACCGGTGGAGGCCACAAATTGAAGAGTTGCCCCAGACCAATGTAGTGCCTCTACCATCTAACCTCAAGCCACCGAAGCTTGACCTAAAAACTTTGCCCTCTGATTTAAAATATGTCTATTTAGGTCAAGATGAGATATACCCGGTGGTGATTTCTGCCCACATGGAGAAAGAACAAGAGAGTATGCTCATATCTACTCTCATTGAGCATAAGGGAGCTCTCGGATGGACGATAGCGGACCTCAAAGGAATTAACTCATCGATTTGTACTCACCGTATATATCTTAAGGATAATGCAAAGGCTGTTCGGCAATCACAACATAGACTAAATCCAAACATGAAGGAAGTGGTTAAGGCTGAGGTTCTCAAACTATTGGAAGTGGGTATCATATACCCCATATCCGATAGTCAATGGGTGAGTCCAACTCAGGTGGTTCCTAAGAAGTCCGAAATCACCATCGTAGCCAATGCCAATAATGAACTCGTGCCGACCAGAGTTACTACTGGTTGGAGAATGTGCATTGACTACAGAAAACTGAATACCGTCACAAGGAAAGACCACTTTCCTTTGCCCTTCATTGATCAAATCTTGGAAAGGCTAGCTGGTCATTCCTATTACTATTTCCTTGACGGGTATTCAGGTTATAATCAGATTGAAATCGCCCCTAAGGATCAGAAAAAGACCACATTTACATGTCCCTATGGCACCTTTGCTTACAGAAGGATGTCATTCGGGCTATGTAATGCCCCTGCCACCTTTCAGCGATATATGATGAGTATCTTTTCTGACATGGTAGGGAAATATTTAGAGGTCTTCATGGACGATTTCTCTGTTTTCGGTTCATCTTTCAGCGAGTGATTAGCAAGTCTTAAATGTGTGTTGAAAAGATGTGAAGAAAAAAATTTGGTACTTAATTGGGAGAAGTGTCATTTCATGGTTCAAAAGGGAATTGTCCTTGGGCATATCATCTCGTCCAAGGGAATCGAGGTAGATAAGGCAAAAATCGATCTTATCTCTAACCTACCTCCACCCAAGAACATCAGAGATGTGCGATCCTTCTTAGGACACGCAGGGTTTCACAGACGATTCATAAAGGACTTTAGTCTCCTCTCTCGTCTTTTATGTAATCTTCTTCAAAAGGATGCATCATACTAGTGGACTGAGCAATGCCAAGAAGCTTTCACTAAGCTTAAGGGCATGTTAACCACTGCACCTATCATGCAGCCACCCGACTGGAGTCTTCCTTTTGAACTTATATGCGACGCCTCTTATTATGCTCTTGGAGCGGTTCTAGGCCAGAGAAAAGATAAGCGGCCTTACGTCATTCATTATGCAAGTAGGACTCTAAATTCTGCCCAAGTGAACTACTCAACTACGGAAAAGGAACTCTTAGCCGTAGTATTCGCTTTAGACAAATTTAGGTCCTACCTAATAGGATCCAAGATCATTATTTATACAGATCATGCGGCACTTAAGTATATTCTTTCCAAGAACGATTCTAAGCCCCGCCTGATACGATGGATCCTTCTCCTTCAAGAATTCGATTTAGAAATTAAAGATAAAAAGGGAGTAGAGAACGTAGTGGCTGATCATCTCTCTCGCCTTAATACCTCTGATTCCCTTAAGGCGACTCATATCAATGACATGTTCCTGGATGAACAACTGTTTAGAGTCTCTCATTCACCTTGGTTTGCTGACATTGCTAATTATCTTGCTACAGGTTCCATACTGACACATTGGACATCACAAGATAAGAAGAAGTTCTTTACCAAGGTGCATAACTTTTTCTGGGATGATCCATATTTGTTTAAATATTACCCAGACCAAATCCTAAGGAGATGTGTGCCAGACGATGAGCATCAGAGTGTCATCTCCTTGTGTCATTCATAGGCCTGTGGTGGTCACTTTTCTGCTAATAAGATCACGGCCAAAATTCTGCAGTGTGGCTTCTATTGGCCCACCATGTTCAGGGACACTCATGAGTTTTGTAAGGCTTATGAGTGTTGTCAAAAATTGGGAGCATTGTCCCGTCGAAATATGATGCCCTTGAATCTCATCCTTATCATAGAAGCATTTGATTGCTGGGGCATCGATTTCATGGGACCATTTCCCCAATCCTTTGAAAATCTGTATATTTTGCTCGCTGTCGATTATGTCACTAAATGGGTCGGAGCGATTCTGTGCCGCAACAATGACCATCGCACAGTTATTAAATTTTTAAAAGAAAACATCTTGTCGCGGTTCGGGATGCCTAGAGCCATCATTAGTGACAGGGGCTCACACTTTTGTAATCGACCATTTGAGAGCTTAATAAAGAAATACGGTATCTCTCATAAGGTGAGCACCCCATACCATCCACAGACAAGTGGAAAAGCTGAGATTTCCAATAGGGAGATCAAACATATCCTGAAGAAAATGGTTAACCCTAATCGTAAGGATTGGTCAATCCGATTGACTGATGTCTTATGGGCGTACCGTATGACTTTTAAAACTCCTATTGGAACATCTCCCTTTAGATTTGTCTATGGGAAGGCTTGTCATTTACCTGTGGAATTGGAACATAAAGCATACTGGGCGATCAAAAATCTAAATTTCAATCTGGATAACGCTGGCTCGTGACGCAAACTTCAATTAAATGAACTTAAATAAATCCGGAATGATGCTTATAAGAACTCGAGAATTTATAAGGACAGGATGAAGGCGTTTCATGATCAACATATTCTACGAAAATCATTCACGCCAGGTCAGAAAGTCCTTTTGTACGATTCTCGACTACATCTTTTTCCGGATAAGCTTCAATCTCGTTGGACCGGCCCTTACATTATTGTCACTGCTTATCCTCATGGGGCTATCGAGATAAGAGATCCCGACAATGGCAAGGAGTTTAAAGTAAATGGACATCGATTAAAGCCATTTGTCGAGACATTTGATTCAGAGGACATGTCCATGCCTCTGATTGCTCCTGTTTACCAGGACTGATCTCCTAGTCTGATGGAGGTATAAGTAGGTTTATCGCTTTCATAGGTCTAGGATAGTTGCTTTATTTGTCTGGCTGAAGACGGTAAATTTAGGGCTCCTGGGAGGCAACCCAGCTTTTTATTCCATTTCATCTTTTTTTTACTTAGTTAGTTCAATGTTTGTGGGTAACATTACTGCAAACCCTCACGAGACTACAACTCGTCCACTAAGGGTAACCTAGGGGTTTAAAAGCTTATTGCATACGCTAAATGCAATCGAGAGCACCTGCGAAAGTGGTATAGGTAGGATTTTATTTTTTTTATTCTCCCTCGTACTAACCTGCTCTCTCTCAGCGATCTCTTGAAAAATCTCTCTCGATTCGTTATCCAAGTACTATATTTCCATCACTTCTCATTCACTTTTGTTGTCCCATGTGCATTGCATGTTATATCTCTTACATTGAGGACAATGTAGATTTTAAGTTGGGGGTGGGGGATTAGGTTACCTAATCAGTGTTTTCTTGGTCTTGAGCAAAAATTGTAACAATTTTTAAAATTTTTTCTGAAAATTCTTATGAATTCAAAGTGATTTTGACATCTATCTTTGATTTAAAAGTATAAGATTTGTAATGTTGGTAATGTATGACTCTTGAATTCATTTATCTGTTAAATTTCGTAGTTGAGATCGAGTTATTAATCCATGATTAGAAGTTGTAAACATTGATTGAGTCATGATTTCACATGTCACATCTCGCTTACACATCAAGATTTCAGTTCCATAACGAGGGATTAACTTGGTAATCACTGAGCATGAAAGGAACCAGACTAAAATATCTTGCCATCATGGTATAAAAAAAGGTTGGACAATTCATCTTCTCCATGGGTTTGCTCCCTATAGGTGTGGATTTGATTCCCCACGGTTAACAGTTAGAGAGAGTTGGGCAACTAGTTTCACCTTAGGTTTGCTCCCTATAGGTGACAATTTGATTCCCCTCTTGACATTCTTTTAATGAAAAAAAAAATGGAAGAATGATGCGTGAGGCAAGTTTTGGTTTAAACTGTCAGATATTCTCTTAGTTGTTACCAATGATATCATAAAATAACGAATTGAATCTTAATATTGATGAGCTGAGATTACATTATACACTCACGGATCTTAATATTTATAAATTGTCTGATTTATAGATTAATACTTTGAACTTGATTATGAGTTTACCATGTGCCTAATTCCAGGAGAAAATATTTTCCAACATTCATGAATCTTAGATTTCTTTTATCTGGATTATCTTTTAAAAATCACTCGGGTTTACAAAAATTTTCTTATGCGTCTCAACTTAATTTTCACATTCTTTGCTCGGGACTAGCAAGATGCTGGTTGGGGGTTGTGTTAAGGGTCAAATATTACATATCAGACCCCATTTATTGTCTGGATTTACGAGCATGGTACCGTTTAATAGGCCGATTTAATCGTGTTTGTGATACAAGGTGTCTTTATGAGCTTGAACTGAAAATGAGTGTTAAAAATATGGTTTTAGCACTCAAGATGTACCAAGGCAAGTTACGGGACTCCAGGGGGCCAAAATCGACAGAATCACATGCCAGGGATCGAAGAAACCTGAGAAACTGAAGCTCAAATGGCCCGAAAATTGGTCTAGAATGCAAGATCACAGGATTCCCACCATCCGTTCGGCTCAAAACTTCATACATGGCCCGAGGATCATAAATTAACCGTACACGTCAGTTTTCAACCCTCGGATCCCTGTAAAAGTAGCCCAATCAACAGATCAGCCCATAAACCATTGATTTTGGCACACCTGCTATCTGGAGATGCTTAAAAATTGGTCTCGACAGTTTAAATGAGATTTCAGGATGGATGGACGGATCAGATTTCACTAAAACATCAAATTGGATCCTATGCTGCAGTGCGTGTACACCACTTACACGAGGACCGCCGCACACCGGATTGTTATTTCGGTCAAGGGGGTCTTTGACTCGTGAATTTTTTACCAAAAAAATCAAATCATGCCAGTGTCTTCAAGCAGGCCGTCGATTCTGCTTAGTGGGCCCCATGCATCATTCAAAAGAATGATCCAGACCGTTGATTCACTTCAGAGGAGGGGTATTGATTTCGCCTAGGTGGCGGAATTGAAGAAGACAACGACGACTGGTTTTTAACCAACCAAACAGAAGACCGACGGTTCCTTGAGAAATCCCGTGGGCCACACCGAATTCGATCTAAAAAACCATCCATCTTACTGAATTTTCAGGGGTAATCCAATGGACGGACTAAATTTCGAAGATAAGTATCAATCATGGCCCTATTGACGTCGAGAACAATCCAACTTCCGCATTCATTACGCTGGAACAGCGGATGGATGCTGTTCGTCCGTTTTCCAGTAGTGGGGCCCAATCATCATCCAAACGGACAATCCAGATCATTCATTCGTTCCTTGGGTCAGCTACAACCTATACCTAGCTGACGAAATTTGAAGAAGAGAAGTTATTGGGGATCTCAGTCGTTCAAATGTAAACGGACGGTAGAGCAGGAAATCTCGTGGGCCACACCGAAACTGCTCTAAAAATACTACTTCCTGGACGATATTTCGTCCTGAAACCAATGAACGGGGTGGATTTGCCCGAAAATATCTTTATGGAGTCCACCGACCTTCGCAGCGAAAGAACGTCCGCAAAGCCTCTGCGTCCATGAAAACCGACGTCGGTGGGCCATTATGCGATCTTGGCGGTGACCGGGTCAGAAATCCAGACCGTCCATAATCTCTAAAAGGGGGTCACGACTTCAACCATGAAGCCAGGCTCCAAGTACAGGCCGTCAATTGTCCGAGATTTCAGTCCAAACGTAAACCTCTTCACGTTTTTCATCCGCTAGCGCTCCACTGCTGCGTAAAGTCAGTTCTCCCACCGACTCCCATCACGAACCAACCCCCGCTGGTGCCTATATAAAGAGAGAGAGAACGTGAGGAAATTATTATGATTTTTCCCAAGGACGGCTAGAAGGTTGAGAAGGGAGAGAAGAAAGAGAGAGATTAGGGAAGTTGTCTTTTCTTGTTCATTTATTTTTATTTTTTTTTCCTGACTATGGATAGATCTAGTCCATCCATGTCAGGCTAAACCTCTTAGCTAGGGCTAAGAGGTGAAGCTTGTAGTGAGATGGGAGATTCTAAGCTTTTAATTTAATTTTTAATACATGAATTGACCTCGATTTTAGTTTGATTAACATGGAGATACTTTTAGTCTTTTATGGTCTGTTGTGATTGAAATTACAGTGGATCTGCAATGACTTTGAATATTTTCTTTTCTTTTTTTATGTTTATGACATCAGGAAGCCCTATTGTTCACCATAGTCTCCTGGGCATGGTCGGATGACGGTATCCTTCCTAACTTTCATACATGTGATTGGGTGGTAATTAGTTTAATTCTGTTGTTTGCCATAGTCTTTTGGGCATGGTTTGGTGATGGAATCCATTCTAATTCATATACCTTTCATCTCTTGAAACTAGATCAATGGCAGTTCAGTTAATTTCCATGATTCATGAAACAGGCATAAGATCTTCATGAACTCTACAAGTGGATCCTCTGAATCCCTAATTTCCTATTCCTGATTTTTCTTAAGTTTTAGATAATAATCTCACAATTCTTCATTAAATTTTATTTGATTTAGATTTCATCTCATTCTAGTTCTAGTTCTAGTTAGTTTTAGATAACGTACAGTTTCAGTCCCTTGGGATTCGACCTCGGTCTTACCGAGTTATTACTACATCACAACCCTGCACTTGGGGAGTGAACAATGGTAAAGATGTTATCCCCACCATGGTTATAAGGTCTAGATGACCCAAACATAATATGATATGAAATAAAACTACCATGATGGGGCCCATAGAAAAAGGCCCCATGCATAGATCATGCATGCATAAGGTAGGCCATTAGGCCACAACCATGAGATTGTGTGTGATCTCCACCATTGATTGGTGGGTCCTACACTTCCCTCATGAAAGAAAGAAAACATCTAGGCTATAGAAATCAGATTTTTTTACATCTAGAGGAGCACCCACCGTTCGATCTTCTTACTCCTATGAGTTCTTTAGCACCTTAGCTTTGATTCCAATGGAGGAGATGGGGAATGGATGGTTAGGATGAGAGATCATGGGGCAGAAAAGTGGGCCATACTTGAAGTTTTGAAAGAGAGGGAGAGACTTGGAGAATTTTCATACTATGGGATTTCTCTCCTTAGATTTTTTTGAGTTTGAAAATAAGAAAGAGAGAGAGAGAGAGAGAGAGAGAGAGAGAGAGAGTTGTAAAGGGAGAGAGAGATGGGTGATGGATGTGGTGAGTGATGGGTGTAAGAAAATATTGACTTTTGTGATCATTTGTGTAAGAAAAGCATAGGTGGTGTAAGAACTTTTTAACTTTGAGGGCTTTTAGCGTAAGAGAGGTATGGGCTTGTAAGAGATTCTTGACTTTTATAGTTGCTTGGGAATGGGTGAAAGGTGATGTGTACTTGACATGTACTTGACATGTGATGAATTAATGGATTGATGGATTGATGTGACACCTCATAGAGATTCTCTTGGGTTTCGCAACGCGCGGCATTTTCTTCGCACCGAACGTTTGCCCACATCTCTTGACCAGGGTATCGCCTCGGCGCGCAAGTCGCAATATCGGACCGCAGCGACGGCGCGGTCGCTATGGTAAAGGTCTTGAGTTGAGTCGATACGGGTTGCCGGAATTTGACCGGTAAGACCATGGAAGTCTATGGAACGGTACGGTCTAGGATACGGGGCTTACAACAGTCACTGATGAAGTAGCTGCTTCCTCAATAGTGATAGAGACGGGTGAAATAGCCCTTGCTCGTTTTTCAATGGTAAAGTTATCAACTACAATGATGATTGGATTGTTGATTCAGGGTGCTCAAATCACATGACAAGTGATAAGAAGAAACTGTCGAGTTTATCTGCCTATAAAGGAGATCAGGTGGTGCTAACAGGTAATAATTCAAAGTTTGCTGATAACTCGCGTAGGTGCAACTACTATCATACCTAGATTTAGCCCTAATCAAGTAAAGTCGCAAGATGTTTATCATGTACCAGAGATTAAGAAAAACCTATTGTCAGTATCACAACTAATATCTTCTAGTAATTATGACGTGGTATTTGGACCGAAGGATGTTAAGGTGTACCGAAACCTTAAACTATTAGGTACACCTATCATAGAAAGACTACGCTTGGAGTCAATCTACGTAATGTCAGCTAAATCAGCTTATGTAAATAAGACTCGAAAAAATGAGACTGCAGATCTCTAGCATGCATGTTTAGGGCATGTGAGTTATTATAAGCTGATGACAATGATGAAGAAGGCTATGCTCAAAGGTCTTCCCTAGTTGGATGTTCAAGAATATATAATTTGTGTAGGGTGTCAATATGGCAAAGCACACCAATTTTCATATGAAGAGTTAAAGTTTAGAGCCAAAGAACCCTTGGAGCTTGTCTACTCAGACGTGTTCGAATGGGTAAAACAGGCATCAGTTAGTGGCATGTGTTACATGGTGACCTTCATTGACAACTTCTCAAGGTACATTTAGGTTTACTTCAAGAAAGAAAAGTTAGAAACTTTATCAAAATTTAAAGAATTTTAGGAGAA
The DNA here is from genome assembly GCA_037074715.1 of Magnolia kwangsiensis. Classification (NCBI taxonomy): domain Eukaryota; kingdom Viridiplantae; phylum Streptophyta; class Magnoliopsida; order Magnoliales; family Magnoliaceae; genus Magnolia; species Magnolia kwangsiensis. The sequence continues at coordinate 95,247,679 of CM073579.1, forward strand.
GGTCGAAAGTAAGTTCGATAGAAGGATCTGATGCTTGCAAACAGATAATGGGGAAGAGTATACGTCAAATGAGTTCTCAAATTATCTAAAAGAGTGTAGAATCTGATGACAATTGACTTGTTCGGACACTCCACAACAAAACGACGTTGCTGAAAGAAAAAATTGTCACCTTACAGAGATACGTCGGAGCATGCTATATGCTAAGAATATGCCCAGCCAATTATGGGCATAGTACATGCAGACGGTAACTGATGTGATCAATAGGCTACCATAGGCAAAACTAGGCTTTGTCTCACCCTTCGAGAAGCTATGGACATAAAGCCTAAGGTGAGTCACATCCGAGTCTTCAGATGTGTATGATATGTGTTTTTTCCTGATCACTTGTGTAGCAAGTTCGATAAGAAGGCAATTCGTTGCATCTTTTTGGGCTATAGCAGTACCGCGATGCACCACTTAGGAGGTTGACTAGACAGAGAAAGCCTAACCCAAGATACGTGGATACTGCCTTAGTAGAAAAATAGACCGTGAAAGAGCCAACGACATTTGAAGAAGCATTTCGAGACATAGAATGGTAGAAGGCGATGGAAGAAGAGATTAAGGCATTGAACCAAAATCAGACTTGGGAACTAGTTTCAAAATCTACGTATTGAAGAGTTGAACACGATAAGTAAATATAATTTTATTGATTACAAATACTTGTACACAACAAGGGTACACTTTACAACACTCACAAGCTATCACTCTTGAATGACAACTCTCATACATAAGGAAAAACTCTTTTGAACTCTTAATACTTTAACATTTTGAACATTTTACTTTCATTTAAGACTTGAACTCACTCTTTTTGTTGTATGTATAAAATGAGACTATTTCTATATTTATAGAGGACTATGGAAGATTTTAGAGTCAACATAACTCTAAAGAGTTATAGAAGCTTCTAGGACACCTTACTTTCACTCAAGAATTGAACTAACTCTTTTTTTGTATATATATAATGAGACTTCTCATATTTATAGAGGGCTATGAAAGATTATAAAATCAACATAACTCTAAATAGTTATAGAAACTTCCAAATATCTTATAAGGTTCTTTCATATTCCGAAACATTTTAAGAGAATCTGGAATGTTCTAGCATAGTTCAGAACATTTCGAAAGAGTCAAGAAGACTTTATCAAACTCTAGAAGTTTTTGAAATATTTTAGAAAATTCTAGAATTTTTTTAAAAATGTTCGAAAGTTTCTAGAAGACTCCAAAATATTCAAGAGAGGTGGTGATGACAATTAACACTCCCCCTCAGCACCAACTCCAACAATTCTGCCTTGGTCATCATACTAAGTTGTTTTCTGAATTCGATGAACTTAGCATTGCTAAGTCCTTTCGTGAGTATGTCTACAACTCGGTCGTCAGTCTTTACATGACTCATCTCGATTTCTCCTTTAAGTACCTTCTCTCTCATTAAGTGATAGTGTACCTCCACATGCTTAGTCCTAGCATGAAACATTGGATTCTCAACCAAGCAAATTGTTGATTGATTGTCACAGTGCAATATCATTGGATAATCATCTGGTTGATGAAGATCCCTTATTAACTGCAGAAGTCATGTGCTTTCTTGTGCTGTCATTGCCATTGCTAAATATTCAGCCTCCGTGGTTGATAAAGATATTGTAGGTTGTCTCTTACTACACCAAGAGATTGCTTCTGAGTCGAGGTTGAATACGTATCCAGTAGTTGATCTTCGTATGTTATGATCACCACCATAGCCAGCATCATAGTACCCATCTTGCATGCTCCACCTTTCTTGAACAATATACCAAGGTCTATTGTACCTTTCACATACCTCTGTATTCGACGTACTGCTTTAAGATGCGGCTTCTTTGGTATTTGCATGAACCAGCTAATTACACCAACTGCATATGTTATATCTAGTCGCGATAATGTAAAATAGATTAGACTACTAACTATTTGTTGGTACATAGTTACATCTTCCAAGTCTTTTCCTTCTTCCAAACATAGCCTGACATTAACCTCCATAGATGTGTCAATTGGCATGCATTCAAGCATCCCTTATTTCTTTAATAGGTCTTTAGCATACTTTCGCTGATAGAGGAATATGCCTTCATTGCTTCGATCAATCTCTAGCCCAAGAAAATGTTTTAGTTCTCCAAGTTCTTTCATTTGGAATTGCGCGGACAAGTTCTCTCTTGTCCTTTCAATCTCACCATCATCATCTCCAATGATGATCAAGTCATCCACATCCACTAGTACTATTTCTAGTTTACCTTTTTGAAATTTTACAAAGAGACTGGAATCCGCAAGTGCTACCGAGAACCCGTTTTGCACTAGGAATTCCCCTATCTTGCCATATATGCCCTCGGTGCTTGTTTAAGCCCATACAAGGCCTTCTTTAGTTTGCAAACGTAATCTTGATGCCTTTTACTCTGGAAACCACTTGGCTGCTCCATGTAAATATCTCGATCAATTTCTCCATGTAGAAAGGCATTCTTTACATTCATCTGCCACAGCTTTCAAGATTTGTTCACTGCAAGTGCTAGTAGTACTCACACCATTATAATTTTTGCTACTGGGTTAAAAGTCTCATCATAGTCCAACCCATGTTCTTATGAGAATCCTATAGGCACCAGTCGAGCTTTGTACCTTTCTATTGATCCATCGAGGTGAGTCTTGACTTTATACACCCATTTACATGATATCGACCTCACATCCTTGGGTTTTCGAACTAGTTCCCAAGTTTAATTTTGGTTTAATGCCTTAATCTCTTCTTCCATCGTCTTCTGTCATTCTATGTCTCAAGATGTTTTCTCAAATGTCATTGGCTTTTTCACGGTCTCTTCTTCTGCTAAGGCAGCATCCATGTATCTTGGGTTAGGCTTTCTCTCTCTAGTCGACCTCATAAGTGGTGGGTTGTCTATCACAACTTCTTGTTGACTCGGGTGAAGCACTTTTGAACTACTTTGATGTACTCCAGTTTGCCATGAACTAATAGATTTATCTGGCATTCCATACAGATTAGGAACTTACTCACCATCACCTATTGTAGGTGTCAACTCCTTATTTGAACTAGGAGATTCTTCTCCTTCCCTTGTCTCCCCCATCTTCTCATGCAATTTATCTTCTAAGTCTTGAGAGTTTGGCAGCTCCTCCTTCAGTCACCATGATAAGGCTTCATCAAAGACAACATTCCTAGATGTGTAGCACTGACTAGTTGCAAGGTTGCAACATTTTTACCCTTTCTTCTTACTGTTATAGCCCAAAAAGATGCAACAAATCGTCTTCTTATCGAACTTGTTACGCAAGTGATCAGGCACAAACACATAGCATACACATCCGAAGACTCAAAAGTGACTCACCTTGGGCTTTATGTTCCATAGCTTCTAGAAGAGTGAGATAAAGCATAGTTTTCCCTATGGTAGCCTATTGATCACATGAGTTTCCCATCTGCATGCACCCTACCCAGAATCGGTTGGGCACATTCTTAGCATGTAGCATGCTCCGACATATCTCTGCAAGGTGCCGATTTTTTCTTTCAGCAATGTCGTTTTGTTGTGGAGTGCCCAAACAAATCAATTGTTGTCAGATTCTATACTCCTTTAGATAATTTGATAACTCATTCAACGTATACTCTCCACCAATATCCGTTCATAAGCATCGAATCCTTCTATCGAACTCACTTTCGACCTTCTCCCAAATTTCTTTAAATTTTGATAAAGTTTTTAACTTCTCTTTTATGAACTAAACTCAAACGTACTTTGATAAGTCGTCAATGAAGGTCACCATATAACGCATGCTACTAACTGATGCCTGTTTTACCCATCCGAACACGTCTGAGTCGACAAGCTTCAAGGGTTCTTTAGCTCTAAACTTTGACTCTTCATATAGCAATTGGTGTGCTTTGCCATATTGACACCCTATGTGAGTTATCAGCAACTTTCAATTATTAGTTGTTACCACCACCCGATCTCCTTTGTAGGCAAATAAAATCAACAGTTTCTTTTATCACCTGACATTGGATTTGAACACCCTGAATCAACGACCCAATAATCATTGTAGTTGATAGCTCCATGATTGGAAACTGTGGCAAGGGCTATTTCACCCGTCTCTGTCACTATTGAGGAAGTAGCTACTTAGTCAATAACTATGTTAGACTCCTTGGGGGTTCATTAAAATCTATCTCCTTCTCTGAACAATCTCCTTTGATGGATTCGAACACCGCTAAGAATGCCTGAAAGTCTCTATCATCTTCACTACCTTCTTGGTGATTTCTGGAAGTCACTAAGTTACCTTCGGCTGATTTTTTCTTAAACCAACATTTTTTTGCAAAGTGACCTTTCTTGCTTCAATTGAAATACTCTATATCATACCTTCGAGATACAGAGGATCGTCATTCATTTGTGTTGTTGTCAGATTGAACTCCCCTTGTCCGAGGACTTCTTCCTTGCACTTTTCTCTTCTTGAACTTTCCAAAGTTCTGCTGAATTTTTTCGCCCTTTCTGTTCTACTGTCGATGTCCACCTTTTTTATTATTGTAGTATAATACTTCATCTTCCTTGTTTATCAACACTTCAACCATTTGTTTACATAAACTTTCTTGATTAACTAACAAATTCTCCAACTCTATGAGAGTAGGTTGAGTAGGCCAACCTCGTATTGTCGTGATAAAAGCATTATACTCGGGCTTCAACCCATGTATAATTATCCTCCTTATTCTTTCCTCATGAATATTTATTTTAGGATCCAATTCTGAAATTTCACGACATAAATCATTTACTCTTGTAAAGTACTCGCTTATAAAATTGCCTCCTTGGGTGATGGACATTAACTCATTCTCCAAATATTGAAGTCGAGCATCATTTTTAAAAAAAAATAATGATGCAAAAGTGTCTTATGCCATCTTGGGTGTGTCGTCATCCTTGATTCACCCGAGCAACTCATCCTCAATGGTTAAGTTGAGCACGTACATTGCCTTCCCGGTCTTAACCTTTCTCTTTTGGAGTGCTTCAGCATTTTTCTTAGGAGGTGGGGTAATCTCATTCTCATTAATAGCCTCCCACAAGTCTTGCCCTTCAAGGTAGCACTTAATGTGACTCCTCCAACTTAGATAGTTGTGGTTGTTAAGTCTCGTAACTCCGCTCATTGTGTTCACAAGATCCGCCATCGTGACTTGGTGTAATTATCATTCTCTTTACCAAGCAAGTCAACAAACTTCACAATCTCTAAACCGTGCACAATCACCTTAGAAAACGAATCTCGACTAAAAATTAACTCTGATACCAAATTGATGAGTTGAACACGACAAGTAAATGTAATTTTATTAATTATAAATACTTGTACATAACAATGGTACACTTTACAACACTCAGAAACTATCACTCTTGAATGATAACTCTCACACACAAGGAAAAACTCTTTTGAACTCTTAATACTTCAACACTTTGGATACCTTACTTTCATTCAAGACTTGAACTCACTCTTTTTTATTGTATGTATATAATGAGACTCTTTCCATATTTATAGAGAGCTATGGAAGATTCTAAAATGAACACAACTCGAAAGAGTTTTAAAAACTTCTAAATATCGTATAAGGTTCCTTCATATTCCGGAACATTTTAAGAGAATTCGGGAGGTTCTAGCATAGTCCAGAACATTCCAGAAGTGTCAAGAAGACTCAATCAAACTCTAGAAGTTTTCGGAAGATTATAAAAAATTCTAAAATTTTCTGAAAATGTCCGAAAGTTTCCGAAAGACTCCAAAATATTCAAGAGAGGTGGTGATGACATTTAACATGTTGGTGCCCATTCCCAGATAGCAGCCAGTTTCCTTTCCTATAGCTAGTTGATCACCTGATAGAAATCCACAAAAGAAGAATCTTTACATTTTCAACTAGTTGTATGCTACAACCCATTTTTTCATGCCTCAGGAATTTTGTTTCCAATTGGACCCGAGCAGAAATGCTTGTAAAAGTAGATTATATGTTAGGTAAACTACAACCAGTTATAGGTCATTAGTTCCCTTTTCAACGTCCAGCCAAATAAAAGCAATCAATCATTGTGAAAATAAAAATTAAAAAACATGAATGGAATGATTGCATTGGATTATGCAATTGGCATTAAAAACTCAAAAATCTAAAACAAACCCAAATCATTTCCCTAGTAATTTTAGAATATTCTGCTTGGATAAAGTTTTAGTAGTGGCAATAATCCTTTTGCAACTAAAAATCAAAAGACAAGTATGGACTCAAATCTACAGAATGAATTGACTCATCCTACAATGAATATCATCATATAAAAAAGTTATGCCCCAAACACTTTCTTAGTTAAATGGGGACTGTTATTTTATTCACCCTCTAGCCAGCACATATGGCCACAAATGGAAGGTTATACTAGTCTTATCAAGAAGATTTTTTTGTTTCAATCCAACCATGTTGAGTTGAAGCACAAATCAAAGGTTTGCCAAACCATGGGCCACACTTGTATATAGGTGTTTCCAATTATGACAAGTGAGACCACTGGTTTGGTAATATAGACCATTGATGTTTTATATCCTAGAGTCAAAATTATCTTGGGGTCATCTCCATCTATAATGGGATGCAACAGATTAATGGCCTGGAATATGGACAAACTATCCCACTTGCTAGAACTGAAAACCCAAGTATACTCAGTTACCACTAGCATTCCTATGGTAATTATGCAAAGTTTAAAAAGTATCCTATACTCCTCATTTGTACAGGTTTCTGCATCAAATGGTGAATCTATTGAAAATGTGCATATTTAAATTCACACTGATAGATCAATCCCAACCAACAAAACCAAAGGTCCAAAACAAACAATAAGGGCCTTAAGTACAATTCCACATAAAACAGGGAATAACCCAAGGAAATAAGCAAAAAAAATATTAAAGTAGCACCAGAACATGAGGCATAGAACGAAAATGCACAAAGATATTAGACGAAACTCAAAATTCAATGGGCTTTTGAATAAACCAAATAGCATTAAAAACAAATCTCATGAAATGCCCAGAGATAGTAGATGAAAATGCATAGAGATATTAGACAAAAATGTACCAAATATCATGATTAATCAGTCTAATTTCGGTACAAAAAATCATGAAATTTTATGACATTTGAATCAACCAATTGGGCATTAAAAAGAAAAAAAAATAGAGAGATGAAAGAAAACAAATAGAAGAAAATGGACTAGAGTTTGGAGAGAGAGAGAGAGAGAGAGAGAGAGAGAGAGACATACTAAGGACAAAGAGAGGCTGACGTGAAGAAACCTTTCGTCCACAAGGAGAGTGGCAGTGAGATTGAGAGAGGGAGAGGGAGAGGGAGAGGGAGAGGGCGACGGGAGGGATCACGAGAGAGTGAGAAGGAGAGGGAGAGGGGTTTTTTTTCTTTCTTTGAGCGAGAGAGAGAAGGAGAGGGAGGGATGCGGATTGCGTCCTACCCCCGCTCAGACGGTAATCCGTCTGGGCAGGGCTCTCTGGGGCCCACCGTGTTGTAATTGTTTTATCCACTCCATTCATCACTTTTCTCAGATCATTTTAAAGTATGATAATAAAAATTAAGCAGGTCCAAAACTCCAATGGACCACACCAAAGGAAACTGCAGTGATAATGACATCCACTGTTGAAACCTTTTTAAAGGCCACCGTGATGTTTTTCTTACCATCCAACCTATTAATAAGGTCATTTAGACGTGGATGAAGCGAAAACACAAATATCAGCTTGATCCAAAACTTCTCCAGCTCCCAAGAAGTTTTTAATGGTGGACGTTCAATCCCCACTTTGCAGTCCACATAAGATTTGTACCTCCCTCATTTATTGGCTCGTATCTTAAAATAATATGAGAAAAATGATTAATAACATGGATAAAACACTTACATCACGGTTGGCCCCACAGAGCCCTGCCCGAACGGATTACCGTCCGGGCGGGGGTAGGACGCAATCCGCGTCTGAAGAGGGACAGGGTATAGGCGGGCAAATCATTTATGCCCGGCGTAAACCTACAAATGGACGGTCCTAAAGGGGCTGATGTATGTGGTTCATCCGCTCCATCCATTAATTTATAAATTATATTCAAGTCCATGTATCAAAAACTAAGATAGATCAAAATCTCAAGTGGACCACACCAGATATAAACAGTAATGGTTAATCTCCATTGTTTCATACGGTTCAAAGGAGATCAAAGATAAATGGGCCCCAAAATGATATATTATCATATCTACACCGTTCATCAATCTGGAGAGATCATTTTAGATCTTGATCTATAAAATGAGTAATTTCCAAGCATTAAATGGACCACACCACAAATAGCAGTGGTAACAATGATTCTCACCGTTAAAACATTCACAGGGCCCATCGTAACGTTTACTTTCGATCCCATTTGTTCATAAGGTCACACAAGGACCTCGATGAAGAGAAAAAAACAGATATCATATTAATCTAAAATTTCTATGACCGCCAAAAGGGTTTCAATGGCAGGCATTCAATCCTCCACTGCTTTATACAGTGTGGTCCACTTGATTTTTTGATCTGTCTTATCTTTCATCTCAAGCCTTACGATGAGCTCACCAAGTGGATAGACGGTTTAGATATAACTCATACCTCATGATGGAACTCACAGAACTTGGTGATGTCAACGCACCAACTCACATAGGGGGTGTGTGCTACACCAGCCAATCCACTTCCATGTTAATGTTTCCGCTATTATTTTGGACGGTGATCTCATGGGCTTTGTGGGGGCCACCATGATTTATGTGTCTTATCCATGCCGTCCATTCATTTAGGCAACTACGGATAGCGACCACACCACTCAGAAATAACTTTCAACAATAAGCACATAATTTCCACCATTTACTTTTGTGTGGTCCAATTGAGGCTTCAATCTGCCTCCTTTTTTAAGGCTCATACCTTGAAATGAAATATCAAAACAGATGGACGGCTTAGAAAAAGCACATACATTGCGATGGGCCCCACAGAGACCCTTACGAGATGGCCAAATATAAGGCAACCTATTGCTACGTATTAACGTCGTAGCTATCTAACCAATTGCCATAGACCTATATAGCTCGTGGACCGTAGCATTTGCTCATTCTTTTTTGTAGTAGAGGAATACCCAACATATAAAGAAACACTCGATGAAGCAAAAATATTAATCACAGTATCTTTTAATTGTCCATTCGGTAAAAATAAAATAAAATCGTAGTTTGTAAGAATATGAAACATGAGATAGCAAAAGAGTCATGTTTCCCTTTACTAGAAGGTAGGCAGGACATTTATGGCCTCTTTGGAAGCTTGTATTTGGAATCCATTGGAATTTAAATCACAACCACACTAGAATCAAGTTGATTTTGAACACTCAGTTGTATCTAGTTGGAATGCACTAGAATCCAAACATTTCATTTGGAAGCTTGTGTTTGGAATGCATTGGAATTCTTTAATATATTCATGTCTTGAATTTGATTAACTAAATCAACTTTCATATTCCAAATTAGTATACACATGTGATATTTGACAAAATGATTGTAATAAGCCCATAGAAATATACACTTTGGCCAAAAATGAGGAAATCTCAAGCCTCAGGTGGGCCACAAACATAAGGATAAAAAACAATCGACTTACCAACATTTTTTAACCATCAATTTAGATGGCTAAGGTTTGGATAGTTTGTATCATTCTATTGATGTGATCTCAATGTTGCAGTCATAATTAAATTGTGAGAATTTTGCAACTGTACGACCCATTTATGGCCTATTTACGAGACAAAGCCCACCTCATTTTACCTTACAAGAATAAGCCCCAGCTGTACGGACGACTTGCCAAAGGTTGAAAATGCCCCTGCTTTTTCCTTCAAGCGGATCGATAGAGTTGAAGACGAGCGCTGACGCTCCTCGAACTCCGAGTTGTACGAACGGTTCAAAAGATATCAAAGTTACATGGGCCCCACAGTTTCGTATTTATTATATCCACAACGTTCATCCATATTTCAAGATCATTTCGGAGCATTATCAAAAAAAAAATCATATCCAAAGATCAACTGGACCACACCGCAAAGAGCAGCAGGAAAACTGATTTTCACCGTTAAAAATTTTGTAGGGCCCACCATAACATTTATTTTCCATCCAATCTATTCATAAGGTCACAAAGATCTGGATGAAGAGGAAAAACAAATTTCATAATGATCCAAAACTTCTGACCCCTAAAAGGGTTTTAATGGTAGACGTTCAATCCTCCAAAGTCTTTTACAGTGTGGTCCACTTGATAGCTAGATCTGTCTTATTTTTTGTCTCAAGTCTTAATACGAGTTTTCCAAATAAATGGACAGTTTGGATATAACACATACCTCATAATAAGATCCACAAAAAGCGGTGGGGATTACAACAGCAAAAAATAATAATAAATAATAAATAAAAATAAAAGCAAGAACTTATGGCTATGAGGTTTTCTATGGCTATAGATTATAACCGTAGCCATATCCGTAGCCCCTGCCATTTCGATATGTCCTTTTATACGTATCAAAGGTCTTTCGATTAATCGAAAAAAGTCCAGAACTGTCCAGCGAGTTTGCCTCAAAAATCCTTCAATTTTCGATACATATTGAAGTGTGTTCAATATGTATCGAAGGTATTTTTACTAATAGCTACAGATTATAACCGTAGCCATAACTGTAGTTCGTACCAGTCTATGAAAATTTTTTATTTTTTATTTTATTTTTTTATTTTTTTATTTTTATTTTTTTACATGGAGAACTTTATTCTACCTACAATTTTCTCTAATACATATTTATATAAATATGTATATATAAGCATGTAAAAAATTTTCTCTCTCTTTTTTTCATTTTTATCTTTATTCATTTAACAAGAATATCTTTTAAACCAAAATTAGTTACTTGACGTACCCTATATAATTTTGGGGTAGGAGAAGCTACTTTAGCCAACCAACCTATTTATTTTTCAAGATTCCATCAGGTCTATGGTTGAAAATCCATTTCATTCACTTCACAGTCAATTTCAATCAGTTCGCGGTCAATTTCATTCATTTTATTTACTTCGCGATCAATTATATGCATTTCACGGTCAATCCCAATGATTTCGTATTGATTCACGGTCATTTCGGTGCATTTCACGATCATGCCCCTTCACTTCACGATCATTTCCGCACATTTCATGGACAATCGCCTCACTTCACGGTCATTTCCATGCATATCACGATCATTCCCGCCTATTCCATGTTGATTCACGGTCATTTCAGTGCATTTCACGATCATGCCTCTTCACTTCACAGTCATTTTCGCACATTTTATGGTCTAATCACCTCACTTCACGATCATTTCCATGCATATCACGGTCATTCCCACCTTTTCTGTGTTGATTCATGGTCATTTTGGCACATTTCACGGTCATGCCCCTTTATTTCATGGTCATTTCTGCGCATTTTGCGGTCCAGTCACTTTACTTCACGGTCATTTCCATGCATATCACAGTCATTCCCACCTATTCCGTGTTGATTCACGGTCATTTCGGCGCATTTCATAGTCATGCACCTTCACTTCACGATCATTTTCGCGCATTTCATGGTCCAATCGCCTCACTTCACGATCATTTCAATGCATATCATGGTCATTCCCGCTTATTCCGTGTTGATTCACAGTCATTTCGTACATTTCATGGTCATGCCCCTTCACTTCACAGTCATTTCTGCGTATTTCATAGTCTAATCACCTCACTTCACGATCATTTCCATGTAAATCACGGTCATTCCCGCCTTTTCTGTGTTGATTCACGGTCATTTTGGTGCATTTCACGATCATGCCCCTTCATTTCACGATCATTTTCACACATTTCGCGGTCCAATCACTTCACTTCACGGTCATTTTCATGCGTATAATGGTCATTCCCGCTTATTCTGTGTTGATTCACGGTCATTTCAGCGCATTTTACGTCATGCCCCTTCACTTCATGGTCATTTCTACGCATTTCACAATCCAATCACCTCTCTTCATGGTCATTTCCATGCATGTCACACTTATTCCTGCCTATTCCATGTTGATTCATGGTCATTTCGGCGCATTTCACGATCTTGCCCCTTCACTTCACGGTCATTTTCGGCATTTCGCAGTCCAATCGCTTCACTTCACAGTCATTTCCATGCATACCACAGTCATTCCTACTTATTCTGTGTTGAGTCACGGTCATTTCGACGCATTTCACGGTCATGCCCCTTCACTTCACGGTCATTTCCGCACATTTCACGGTCTAATCACCTCACTTCACAGTCATTTTCATGTATAACACGATCATTCCTGCCTATTCCATGTTGATTCACAGTCATTTCGGCGCATTTCACGGTCATGCCCCTTCACTTCATGGTCATTTCCGCACATTTCACGATCCAATCGTTACACTTCACCATGAAATGCATCGAAATGACCGTGAATCAACACGGAATAGGCGGGAATGACCGTGATATGCATAGAAATGACCATGAAGTGAGGCGATTGGACTATAAAATGTGCGAAAATGACCGTGAAGTGAAGGGGCATGACCGTGAAATGCACCGAAATGACCGTGAATCAACACGGAATAGGCAGGAATGACCGTGATACCGCCTATTCCGTGTTAATTCAGGGTCATTTCGGCGAATTTCACGGTCATGCCCTTTCACTTCACGGTCATTTCCACGCATTTCACGGTCCAATCGCTACACTTCACCATGAAATGCGTCGAAATGACCGTGAATCAACACAGAATAGGTGAGAATGACCGTGAAATGCATGGAAATGACCGTGAAGTGAAGCGAATTGACCGTGAAGTGAAGGCGCATGACAGTGAAATGCGTCGAAATGACCGTGAATCAACACGAAATAAGCGGGAATGACCATGATATGCATGGAAATCACGATCATTCCCGCCTATTCCATGTTGATTCATGCTCATTTCAGCACATTTCACAGTCATGCCCCTTCACTTCACGGTCATTTCTGCACATTTCACGGTCCAATCGCCTCAGTTTACGGTCACTTCCATGCATATCACAGTCATTCCCGCCTATTCAGTGTTGATTCACGGTCATTTCGACGCATTTCACGGTCATGCCCCTTCACTTCACGGTCATTTCCGCGCATTTCACGGTCCAATTGCTACACTTCACCATGAAATGCATCGAAATGACCGTGAAGTGAAGCGAAGCAAAGCAAATTAACCGTGAAATGCGCGGAAATGACCGTGAAGTGAAGGGGCATGACCGTGAAATGCATCGAAATGACCGTGAATCAACACAGAATAGGTGGGAATGACAGTGATATGCATGGAAATCATGGTCATTCCTGCCTATTTCGTGTTTATTCATGGTCATTTCGATGCATTTCACGATCATTTTTGCGCATTTCATGGTCTAATCGCCTCACTTCATGGTCATTTCCATGCATATCACGCTCATTCCCGCCTATTCCGTGTTGATTCACGGTCATTTCGGTGCATTTCACGATCATGCCCCTTCACTTCACGGTCATTTCTGCGCATTTCACGGTCTAATCACTACACTTCACCATGAAATGCATCGAAATGACCGTGAATCAACACAAAATTGGCGGAAATTACAGTGAAATGCATGGAAATGACTGTGAAGTGAAGGGAATTGACTGTGAAATGCATGGAAATGACCATGAATCAAAATGGAATCGCCGAGATTGACCGTGAAATGCATGAAAATGACCGTGAAGTTAGGCGAATTGACCGTGAAATGCATAGAAATGACCGTGAAGTGAAGGGAATTGACCCTGAAATGCATGAAAATTACCATGAATCAAAACGGAATTGTCGGGATTGATCGTGAAATGCATGAAAATGACCATGAAGTAAATGAAATGAATGAAATTAACCGCGAACTGATTGAAATTGAACACAAAGTGAATATGAAATGGATTTTCAACCATCGACCTGATGAAATCTTGGAAAATAACTAAGTTAGTTGGCTAAAGTAGCTTCTTCTACCCCAAAATCATATTGGGTACATAAAGTAACTAATTTTGGTTTAGAAGATATTCTTGTTAAATGAATAAAGAAAGAAATGAAAAAAAGAGAGAAAAAAAATTTTATATACTTATATATTCATATTTATGTAAATATGTATTAGAGAAAAGTGTAGGTAGAATAAAGTTCTCCATGTAAAAAATAAAAATTAAAAAAATTGCATAGATTTTTACGAACTGCAGTTATGGTTACGACTATAATCCGTAGTTATATCTTCGATAATATCGAATACACTTCGGTATGTATTGAAAATTGCAAGATTTTTTATACAAAGTCGCTAGGCAGTTCTAAACTTTTTTCAATTAATAGAAAGACCTTCGATACATGGTAAAAGACATGTTGAAAAAGCATGGGCTGCAGTTATGGCTACCGTTATAATCCGTAGCTATAGATTCCAGTTTCTTTTTTTCTTTGTTGTAATCCCCACCGCCTTTGTGGGTCTTTTTGTAAGGTATGTGTTATATCCAAACCGTCCATCTATTTGGTTAACTCGTAATAAGTCTGGAGAAGATAAATAAGACAGATTTAGCTATCAAGTAGACCACACTGTAAAAGGCAGTGGAGGATTGAACATCTACCGTTGAAACCATTTTAGGGGTCCCTGAAGTTTTGGATCATTACGAAATTTGTTTTTCCTCTTTATCCAGGTCTTTGTGACCTTATGAATAGATTGGATGGAAAATAAATGTTATGGTGGGCACTACAAAAGTTTCAACGGTGAAAATCAATTTTCTGCTGCTCTTTGTGGTGTAGTCCAGTTGATCTTTGGATATGATTTTTTTTTTTTTTTTTTTTTTGGGATAATGCTCCGAAATAATCTCGAAATGTGGATGAACGTTGTGGATATAATAAATACATAACTGTAGGGCCCATGTAACGTTGATCTCTTTTGAACCGTTCGTATAACTCGGAGTTCGAGGAGCGTCAGCGCTCGACGCTCGTCTTTGAGCAGTGGCCGATCCGCTTAAAGGAAAAAGCTGGGCATTTTTGACCTTCGGGAAGGCGTCCGTATAGCCGGGGCTTATTCTTGCAAGGTAAAATGAGGTGGGCTTGGTCTCGTAGATGGGCCATGAATGGGTCGTACAGTCGTAAATTTCGCTTTGATCGTTCTAGAGTTATTATCGGCATGCCACGTGTACCCTTCGTTACATATGCAACTCTCCCACCTTTAATAGAGAGCGAAAAAAAAAAAAAGCATTTCACTCAGTATTACACCGTTAGCTAAATGATCCATACCGTTTATATGATTGGCTTTGCCATTGATGGGGACATAAGGAAATGCCATTGGGTAACGAGCTCTAGAGTCCTAATCATAAAAAAAAACTTAAAACTTAGAAAGAGTCCATCCATGGTCCAGTGATCCAAGCCTGAACTGATGGTCTGGATAGTGAATTTTGCGTGTGGGTGTTTGGGGTGTAGTCCCCGGATATCTTCCAGACTAGAAGATCCTGATGGCATATGGGATCGACGAACCCTTGGAATCATACAAGAAAACAGGTAAAGAAAGGAGAAGGGGAAATTCAGGGGAAATCCGAAGTGTTTGTCTTGACTTGTAATTCACAATCAAAACACCCACCCAAATCCAAGAAGAAGAGCTCTCCCAACTTCTTACTTCACGAAATGAAATTCAATCGTAAGTCCTTTAACAATTCTCAAGCCAGAGTATTTATGCTAATCCTGCAACTATCCAAACAAATCTTGTAATTAGTTCCCCAAGATTCCAACTAAACATAACCACCTAATATGCAAAACATAGTCAGGATGCCTGCCAAATTTTGAATTCAAACTAGAAAATACAGGTTGGCGGAGAGTCATCCTCCCCCGGCCACAATAAACACATGCGACCCAGAGTGTCAGCTGCCCTGATCTATCCCAGCCCTCCATATAAGTCAGCCAGCACTATATCAGATCCCAACACTAGTTGCTGTAGTCGACATACAGATGGCTAAGAGAAAATAATGGCAACACTTATGATCTTCCAGTTTGGGAGATTCATTAGGCATCCCATGTTGGCATTGGGACCCATCAAATCAACAACTTCCGCTACCCATTCCCGGGTGACAGCAAACCATAGATTTGCTGATGAGCAGCAGCATTAGTCACTTTTAGCAGATTACCCAGTCCAAATAAGCTACACAGCGCAAGAGATTAACAATATGATTGAGCCATAAAATGGTTTTTGGCCAAAAAAAAAAATTTATTTATCAAACTTACATGCACACACATCAACTTGCAATAATGTCATTGACTTCTTTTATCCATATAATTATCCCATATCAACAAGCACAAAACACACTGTTATCGTATATGCAGTAGGCTCATCACAATTTTAAATGTTCCTTATGAATGGCCTAATTAATTGATAATACTAGTATACTAGAGTACAAAAGCTGATGAAATCAGAAGATTTTAAGGCCACCGAATTAAGGAAATACTGTTGATGATGGAGGATAGCATTGCAAAGGAAAAGGGTTAGAAGAAATGGGGAAAAACCTAAAAGGCACCATGTGAACATATCTACTGAGGACTAAACATCATACAGTGTTCTCTACTCAGGTTTGCTAGCCCTACATGCACTAGTACATTTGTGCCTCGATACAAATCATGTCAATGAAAATTCTCATGCCACAACGAAGTGCAATGGGCCGCTGGGCCCACCTACTCGAAAGGCCCACAGCTGCGCGTAATCCACGTTGGCCCGCAACCCATTCTCTTTCACCAGCTGCTTCCATTGCCCATTCATCACAAACGTCTTGGAGCTCCACCAGTACTTGAACACCAGCCTCCACGTCCGGCCCATACGGTCCAAAACCAACACATGCAAGCCCTCATTTCCTGACGTCACTTCTGCCTTCTCCTCGTCAGTCATCACATTAGAGGAAATGATCCGGCCGATCATTTCCTTAGGAATCGCCAAACGGTTGAAATGAACTTCGATGTCGGTCGACGTTAGGAGCTTTTGGCCGAAAAATAGAGGCGTGGTGCCCTTGAGACGTACATGGGCCTCACGCCACCCAGTGGGTGGTGGTGCTTCAGGCCCACGGAGCTTCTCGTATGGAAGAGGTGAAGATGGTGGGCAAGGCCCAGGGAGCTTATTGCATGGAGGAGATGTAGATGATGGGCCAGGTCCACAGAGCCTCTTGCATGGAGGAGATGTAGATGATGGGCCAGGTCCACAGAGCCTCTTGCATGGAGGAGATGTAGATGATGGGCCAGGTCCACAGAGCCTCTTGCATGGAGATGTAGATGATGGGCCAGGCCCACAGAGCCTCTTGCATGGAGGAGATGTAGATGATGGGCCAGGTCCACAGAGCCTCTTGCATGGAGGAGATGTAGATGATGGGCCAGGCCCACAGAGCCTCTTGCATGGAGGAGATGTAGATGATGGACCAGGTCCACAGAGCCTCTTGCATGGAGGAGATGTAGATGATGGGCCGGGCCCACAGAGCCTCTTGCATGGAGGAGATGTAGATGATGGGCCGGGCCCACAGAGCCTCTTGCATGGAGGAGATGTAGATGATGGGCGGGGCCCACAGAGCCTCTCGCATGGAGGAGATGAGAGCCTCTCGCATGGAAGAGATGAAGATGGTGGGCCAGGGCCACAAAGCTTCTTGGATGGCGGATATGAAAGTGGGAGGCTAGGCGTACGGAGGCTCTTGCATGGAGGAGACGAAGATGGTGGGCAAGCGCAAGCGCATTCCGCTAACAAGAGAAGATTGGTGAAATCAGGAAACCCATCTTCTTCTGTTGAATTCATGGCTTCTTCTTTTCTTTTTTCTTTTCTTTCTTTTTTCAGTTGAAATTGGAAATTAAATGAAATTTGAATGAAATATATATAACATAAGCTCAGAAAAAGGAAAGAAATTTCCATTTCTCAGAACTTTCTATTTTCTTAATAAGTAGCAATGAAAAAGGAAATATCTGTGCGCTGTTGGAGTCGGACGTGGACTGCTGCAGCCCCGTTCTGAGTACTCAATTCATGCTGTTTCAGGTGGTGTGGTCCACTTGAACTTTGTATATGATTAATTTTTGGTACGAAGACCTATAATTATATGATAAAACGGATGGACGGAGTTGATATAATGCATGAACGATGGTGGGCCCCACAGAGTTTACTCAGTACGCAATCCGCTTCCGCTCTGTAATATTCAGGCCGTTCATCCGCTTTTCCTGATCAATTTATGTCATGATCGCAAACATTAGGCAGATCTAACGCTCAACTGGACCTCACCATAGGAAACAGTGAGGATTGAACGGACACCAATAAAAACTTTTTGGAGGCCCCAGAAGTTTGAGATTAGGCTGATATTTGTTTGGGCCTTGGAAGGTTTCAACGGTGTACATTGTTATATTCTTTTTTTTCCCATGGTGTGGTCCACTTGAGCTTTGGATCTATCTCATTTTTCTCATTATGTCCTAAAATGATATGTGGAAATGGATGTATGGAGTGGATATAAAATCCATACATCATGGTGGACCTCACAAAGCTTAGGACTACAGGAATCCCCCCAAGAAGGTTAACCCATAAGGTTAAGAGGATTTCCTGCGAAAGGCTTTCGCAGGAAGTTTCTACGGAAGACTGTGTGAGGCTACCACCATGTTTTTGAGAAATGTATTCCATTCATCCGTTTGTTGAGCTCATTTTAAGAAAATCAACCAAAAACGAAGTTGATCCAAAATTAAAGTGGGCCACGCGAGAGTGAAAATTGGAGAAAAACATACCTACTGATTGAAACCCACCTTGATTTTTATATGCCATCCAAACTATTTAAAAGGTTATTAGCATAAGGATGAAATAAAATTATCAAAAACTTAGCCTGGAACAAAGCTTTTATGGTCATAAGAATATTTCAACGGTTCTAACTGAATCCCAATTGTTTCCTCTCGTGTGGCTCACTTAAGTCTTCGATTCACCTCGTTTTTTGTTACATGTCCTAAAATTTTTTTGCGAAACGGATGAGTGAAGTATATTTTCCAAAAACAACGGTGGTGACCCCACGCGGCATCCTTGCGCGGGAACTCCCTGGGGAAGGCTTTCGCAGGAAATCTGCGTCCTGTTAAGAGCTCTGCCGAGAAATGTAGGACCGTGGACCCCACCTTTTATCCAGCTGTTTCTACGAAACAATACATACTTAGTTTTGAAACTTAGACCTGCTCGTACGGACTGTAAATTTGAGGACGAAAATACCCCTCCTTTCCTTTCGAAGTTCCTTTCGAAGACGAGCGCTGACGCTGCTCCAACCGAGAGTCCATATGGCCCCACAGCTATGTATTTATTATATCCACAACGTTCATTCATATTTCGAGATCATTTTGGAACACTATTCAAAAAAAAAAAAAATCATATCCAAAGCGGACCACACCACAAAGAGCAGCGGGAAAATTGATTTTCACCGTTAAAAATTTTATAGGCCCCACCATAACATTTATTTTCTATCAAATCCATTCATAAGGCCATAAGGGCCTAGATGAAGAGGAAAAACAAATTTCGTAATGATTCAAAACTTCTGTAACCCCTAAACAAATTTCCCCACTGCCTTTTACAGTGTGGTCCACTTGATAGTTAGATCTGTCTTATTTTTCATCTCAAGCCTTAATATGAGCTCGCCAAATAAATGGATGGTTTGGATATAATACAAACCTCATAATGGGACCCATAAAAGTAACACAGCAAAAAATAATAATAATAACCGGACTGCCACGGTACAATCCGTTTTTTTTTATTTTTTTGCCAGGCGAACTTATTATCCCTTGCATTTTTCTCTGGTACATAATTATGTAAATATTTCTATATAAGTATATAAAAATATTTTTCTACCTATTAATTCATTTCTTTCCCTATTTATGTAACAAACATATCTCCTAGTTTAGAATGATTTACTTAACATACCACATATAATTTTGGGGTAGGAGAAGCTAATTTAGCCAACCAACCTAGTTATTTTCCAAGATTCCATTGGGTCGATGGTGGAAAATCCATTTCATTCACTTCGTGGTCAATTTCAATCACTTCGCGGTCAAACTGAAAATTGAGCAGGACAAACTGAAAATTGAGCAGGCAAAACTTGAAAACTGAAAATCGAGTGGAATACGCAAGCATTGGATATACAATGTTGAGGTTTGTAGTAATCTTGGAGTGTAGAAAATTTTTACGTCTGTACATTTCAGTCCGAGTTCCTTCTCAAATCACGATGGTCATGGGAGGATTGATTCGAGGGATGGGTTGACTGCAAAAGGGTTGATTAAAACTATATTGGGTTATCAACCCATCCCTCAGATCAACCTTTTTAAAGCTATCATGATCAGAGAAAGAACTTGAATTGAAATGCACATACTTGAAAATTTTTTGCATATTTACCAAAAGTGCATGGGTGGATGTATAACATACTTTGTAATTTTTGTGGATGATAAAATGAACTTTATATTTTGTTCCACTACATTTTCAATTTGTCTCGCTCAATTTCTAGTTTGGCCCACTCAATTTTCAGTTCGGCCCTTGAACCGCTCAATTTCAGCGGAATTATGCGGTCTTGATTCAGGCCTACTGCAGATTCAATTTCGGTGGAAATGCCCGCTCAATTTCCTGACCGAAAGTGCACAAAAAGCTCTAATGACAAACGGTGAATTTCAGAGTTCATTCGATTCAACCGAGAATTAATTCGGTCCGAACGAACCCAAGCTCTGTGTGATCGAAATCGGGCAATTACCAAAACAAAATCCTGTCATGATTTGAACTCAACTTCGGTCTGACCAATGCATAACACGGCTGAGTAAATATGAAACGGTTCAAGGAGTGGAGCCAAAGTCATATGTGGTACGTTAAGTAAATCATTCTAATTTAGGAGATATTCTTGTTAAATAAATAGGCAAAGAAATGAATTAAAAGATAAAAAAATATTTTTATATACTTATATATAAATATTTACATAATTATGTACTAAAGAAAAATGTAAGGGATAAAAAGTTCTCCTTGTAAAAATTTTTAAAAAAAATAAAATAAAATCTCCCAGACTACCTCGGCATTATCACCCGCAGTCTGTTTTTTTTTTTTTTTTTTTTTTTGCCATGTTGCTTTTATGGGTCCCATCATGAGGTTTGTGTTATATCCAAACCGTCCATCTATTTAGCAAGCTTATATTAAGGCTTGAGATGAAAAATAAGAAAGATCTAACTATCAAGTGGACCACACTGTAAAAGGCAATGGGGAATTGAACATCTACCATTCAAACCCTTTTAGGGGTTATAGAAGTTTTGGATCATTATGAAATTTATTTTTTCTCTTCATCAAGGTCTTTGTGACCCTATGAACGAACTTAGATGGGGAGGATTTCTCACAAACATCACAGTGGGCCCTAAAAAGTTTTATGGCCTCCAAAAAGTTGTAAATGGTCGACGCTCATTCAACACTGTTTCCTAAAATGTGGTACACTAGAGATTTGCATATACCTCATTTTTGGTCTCATACCATAAAATGATGTGAAAAAATATATGGACAGCATGGATGAAAAGCTTACATCATGGTGGGGCTCACAAACCACCGACCATCCATCATTGGCTGGTGGCAGAGTACCCAATCCGTTTCCGTGAAAGGAGGGGTATTTTCGTCCTCGAATTCTCTATCCGTACGAGCAGGTCTAAGTTCCCAAACGAAGTTTGTATTGCTTCATAAAACCTGCTGGATACAAGGTGGGGTCCACAGTCCTAAATTTCCCAGCTCTCTCACTTCATACATGGAAACTTCCGAAAAGAAATCTGTTCCGACTTAGAACTGAGGTTTTTTACAACACATCTACCTCCGTCACGTGAAAATTAGATATAGATCATTCATCGTATGAAGCCCATCTTTGACGTAGACAGTGCATTGTGTGGGCTAAACCTTCAAAGTGGGCTATCCATCATGCGGAGCCTATCCGGGATGTGGACCATCCATCAGGTGGGACCCACTTGTGTGGATTGTCCATCACGAGAGGACACACTTTGATGTAGGTCATCTATCATATGAGCTGCACTACATCGATTATGACAGCCTACCTTGATGTAGACCATTCATTATGTGGCCCCACATTTAAACGGGTGATTCATCATATGGGCGCACCTTTGATTCAACCATCCATCATGTGGGCCCACCTTTATTTCCACCATTCATCATATGGGTCTCACCTTCAACGTGGACTACTCATCAGATGGGACCCAATTAATGTGAATGGTCCATCATGCGGGGCTACACTTTGCTGTGGGTCATCCATCATGTGAAGCCCACCTTTGATGTGAATTGTGCATTTCGTGGGCTATCTTGATATGAACCGTTCATCATGTGGGGCCCAACCTTCTATACAGGCGCTCACTATGTGGGCCCATCTTAAAAATCATAAAGAGAAAAGGAAGGCCAAGATGGGAATAAAAATTTTAAGGAGTCCCAAATTAGTCAAAAATGTCTACTAGCTTTAGCCAAATAAATTATTTAAATAAAAAAGTGATCCTTATCAGAGTATTTTAGTTAGTTTCTAAAAAGATTTTGTAAAATGAAAATTTATCCAGCAATTTATTTTCAAAATAAGAGCTTATATTTTCAGAATGAATTTGAATCCTTTGCTTGCCACGAGTTGAAAAATCTTATTTTAGTGCATCCTCATTGGTTCACATCATCACTGATGTTGTCGCATTAAATGAAATGTGTGGTGATGTAGTCCAACTAGATTGTAACAAGCAGGAAGCCCCTGCCGGGGCGTTTGGCCCGTTACTTATGATAAGTAACTTATCTTTGTTACTTATGATTGTAACAAGCAGGAAGCCCCTATCGGGGCGTTTATAACTCTAATTATAAGTTACCTATGCATTAAGTAACTTATCTTTGTTTCTACTTATTAAGTTGAAGTAACTACCTTTAAATAATTTTAGAAAAAAGTTACTTATAATTAGAGTTGGGCATTGAGACAAGTCTTGACTCAACTCAATCCGGTTTTGAAATAGGCCTAACTCGAACTCGATCCAACTTGATAGTGTCCAGCATGCCTGGCTCAATCTTAGTTCGGTCTGGCCTAGACTGATCCGGACCGAGTCCGATCCGGTCAAAAGTACCGAGTCAGGTCGAGTTGGCATCGAGTCGGATTGAGAGATGAGGGAGGGAGGGAGGGAGTGGAGAGGAGAAAGAAGAGGAGGAGGCTGATGGTAGTGGGTGGTTATCGGGCTTGGAAGAGGAGGATGAGGGAGGGAGGGAGAGAGAGAGAGAGAGAGGTTGAGATCGGGTCGGAGTAGGGTTAGAGAGTCGGGTCGAGTCGGGTTTCGGATCAAGTCAAGTCTAACCGGATTGAGTTTCGGGTCGAGTTACTGATAGCTCGAACACAACTCAATTTGAGTTCAGATTGGGTGAAGCTTACTCAGTTCGGACCAACTCACCCATTTGGTTCGGGCCGATTTGGATCGGAACGAGTCGGACGAGTTGAGTTAGCCAGATCGAGCCGTCACATGCTCACCTCAACTTATAATTGATCTTAAACTAAACTCTCCTCAAAGAAGTTATTTGCCTATTGTTGTAAGTAGAAAAAGTAACTTATTTGGTGGTGTCCAAACGGGCCCTATACTCTTTTTGAATATGGATCATCTCCTGGGCCGTTTCATGTGGAGAAAGTTTAGGAGGGTTCAATATTGAAGATTTTCGAGGCAGCTAAAATCATTTTATATCTGTTGATATAGACGGTTTAGATCATTGAAATATCAGCCCAGATTCAAGGGCTATAATGCACCAGGGAAATTACAGAAGACGTCCTCCGAAGTTAGATTATTAGATGTAAAAGAATAACAAAATCCAGAATTCCTTATCGTTATGCGGACATGATTGGAAGTAACTTGTTGTTTGGACCCCATGATTTGGGTGGGTCCCTTCTGCTTTAGCGGGTGTGATGGGTCCCTGGCTTACTTATGTGGGCTTTTGTGAAACAAATGTGACAGGAAGCCGTCCAATTCCCAAGTAATTCCTGGTTATCCATTTTATTTTTTTTACAAATATGTATCCCACCTTATGACTAGATAATAAATAAATAAAAAAGGAGAGATGCTCTCTTGCTCTCAGAGCACAGATCATCCTACTTGCATTGGGACAGTTAAAAAGTCCATTGATCTGCTCTGTCCATTAGATCCAACACACATTTCATTGGCTAAGAGGCAAATATTACTCTGATCTGATGATCCTAATTAGAGCTGGGCATCGAGTCGAGTCAGACCGAATTAGGGCTGCCTCAACTCGAACCGGTTTTGAAATAGGCCTAACCCGAACTTGATCCAACTCGATACCGAGTCCAACATGCCTGCCTCAACTTGATCCAGTTTTGAAATAGGACTGACCCGAACTCGATCTAACTCGATACCGAGTCCAACATGCCTGACTCAATCCAAGTTTGGTTTGGCCTGAACTGATCCGGACCGAGTCCAATTTGGTCAGAAGTACCGAGTCGGGTTGAGTTGGCACCAAGTCGGATTGAGAGATGAGGGAGGGAGGGAGTGGAGAGGAGAGAGAGGAGGAGGGTGATGGTGGTGGGTGGTTGCTGGGCTTGGAAGAGGAAGAGGGAGGCAGGGAGTGGAGAGGAGAGAGGAGGAGGAGGGTGATGGTGGTGGGTGGTTGTCGAGCTTGGAAGAGGAGGATGAAGTAGGGAGAGAGAGAGTTTGGGATCGTGTCCGGGTAGGGTGCAGCGGGTAGGGTTAGAGAGTCGGGTCGAGTTACTAGGTAACTCGAACTTGACTCGATTTGAGTTCGGATTGGGCGAAGCCTACTCAGTTCGGACCGACTCACCCATTCGGCTCAAGTCGAGTCGGATCTGAACGAGTCGGACGAGTCAAGTTAGCCGGATCGAGTCATCCCGTGCCTACCTCTAATCCTGTCTGATTAATAACCTTGAATATGGACAGTTGAGATCATTTTACAAAAATAGTTCTAACCAATAATTCCATCCATCTATTTGATTGTCCCATCATGGATTGCTTATGATTCTACTAATGGTGGGCAATCCTAACCCTCTCATCCAATGGATTTCATCACATGATTGATCTTATCTTCACATGGTAGCCATCGGAACATGTTCTAGAATTAATGGACAGTTTAGATCAGTCCTGTAGACTGTCCAAGCCAGCAGATGCAACTAGGAGCACTATAACTTACAGTGCTATGAGAGCATTAGAGCATTTCTCAATAAAAAGAACCTACTACCGTCTTTGCCCCCAGAAGATAGACGATAGTATCACAAAAATACCATCAATTAGCAACTTCAAGCTGCGTTTGGCTGCACAAGCGAATGGAATTACAAATTTTCAGTTTAAGCAAGAACAAATGAATAAATTGTGATTAAACTCCCTAGTAATTAAAATGAGATGTAGCCATCAAACTGCAGTTGCATTCCTTTCAAGTCCCACTCCGAAGGAATGTGATTGTGATTTGGAGCATAGTCACTCAATATGAATACCAAGGAAATTACATTTATGAAACATCAAGTTTATGAAAATAACTTTTGTGATTTATTTCGACAGTGCATCCAAATGAAACGTTATTCTCATTTTCATCAGAATTAATTTATTTGTAAACAATTGTAGAAATCATATAATTACAGGGATTTCAGAAATTGAGGTATTCACGATGCTCAGGCACATTTTCAGTTTTTGTTCCAATTGAAGTAATGATTCAGTGATCCGAATACTTGATGTTATCGGCCCACCAGTAGATAAGCCATGCACTGAAAATACAAAGGTTGGAAGAATCCTAACTGTTCAAAAGAGACATTGTAGGGTACTTTAACTGTTAGCATTTTCCAATCTGGGGTTCATCTGGATACTGAAACATGGCCCCTATTTGACCCACTCATAAAAACAGAAAACCCAAACCTGAACATTGTATGATATCTCTCAGAAATTTATCTCAATTCATACACTGCAAAGGTTACTTTGTAATGCCTATACCAGTGCCTTTAATGCCACTTCTTGTTTTATTGCAACTGCGGTAACATCTTGTAAACACAGGTTAAAAAAAAAAAAAAAAAAAAAATCCCACATGAGATTACACTGTTATTGACAAGACCCGTTTGATCTCACGGCCGTGATGCAAGCTTTCCAATCTCACTGCTAATGGGTCTGCATTCTCAATTCCCATCTCTCTCATTTCTATAGGTTTAACTGATTTCCCAAGCCTCTCTGATAGAAACCAGATTTCTCTCACATGTTGAATTGAACTTCCCAAGTGAAGCTTGCCGTGTGAATCATTACACTGAATGCTCACCTTTTAATTTTACTTGGTGCAGTCAAATCCATGACAAACAGAAACCCAGATTATCAGTACGAGAAGCAAAAGAACGGCAAGAACAACTAACTTTATTTTCATGTTCTGAAACCACATTTTCCGCCGGATTTGTGTCCCATGCTTCTTAAATGATTGGGCCTGGAAAAAAAAAATGCAATTAGAGCCATTATTTAGTATTTGGAAGGGTTAGATCTTAGAAAATGCAGGTGAGGGTTCCCAATGGTGAGTAAAAGGAAATACGTGATCACGCAGCTCCTCCGTTTTATCTTGAAGAACGTCTAGCCTTTCCCCTCTGTCAAGGGCCTGAAAGTATTTTCACGGTCAGAAATATACAAAACATAATATAACCATCAATGTGTTATCATTCAGAGAGGTCGTTTGGAGCAGAGATGGAATATCATGGGCTATCGAATACTGCAATAACATCACCTGACATTTTGGTCTTTTTCGGGAGAACACATAAGGAAATGCCATTGGGTAATGAGTTCTAGAGTCCTAGTCATCAAAAAACTTGAACTTTGAAAGTGTCCATCCATGGTTCAGTGATCCAAGCCAGACCTGATGGTCTCGATGGCGGATTTTGTGTGTGTGTGTGTGTGTGTGTGGTGGGGGGGGGGGGGGGGGGGGGGGGGTTATTTCTGGCTATATTCCAGACTGGAAGATCCTAATGCCAAATGTGCTCCACAAACCCTTGGAATCATACGAGAAAACAGGGAAAGAAAGGAGATGGGGAAATTCAGGGGAAATCCAAGTGTTTGGCTTGACTTGTAATTCACAATCCAAACACCCACCCATATCCAAGAAGACGAGATCTCCCAGCTTCTTACTTAACGAAATGAAATTCAATCAAAAATCCTTTAACAATTCTCAAGCCAGAGTATTTATCTAATCCTGCAACTACCCAAACAAATCTTGTAATTAGTTGCCCATGATTCCAACTAAACATAACCACCTAAATATCCAAAACATCGCCAGGATGCCTGCCAAATGTTGAATTTAAACCAGAAAATACAGGTTGTCCACCTGCATGTCCAACACTCACATAAGTGGCAGAGAGCCATCCGCCCCCTGCCACACAGGCCCTGTAAACACATGCGGCCCACAGTATCAGCTTCCCTGATCCATCCCAGCCCTCTATATAAGTCAGCCAGCACTGCATCAGAACCCAACACTTGGTGTGGTTGTAGACAGACAGATGTCTAAAAGAAAATAATGGCAACAGTTATGATCTTCCAGTTTGGGAGATTCCTTGGGCATCCCCTGTGGGCATTGGGACCCATCAAATCAACATCTTCAGGCACTGTGCTATGGAGCCTGCATGTACCATTCCTGGGTGACAGAAAACCATAGATTTTCTGATGAGCCGAAGCATTAGTCACTCTTAGAAGTTTGCCCAGTCCAAATAAGCTACACAGCATACGAGATTAACAATATGATTGAGCCATAAAATGGTTTTTGGCCAAAAAATTGTTTTTTATTTATCAAACTTACATGCACACACACCAAATTGCAATATTGTCGTTGACTTTATTGATATAATTATGCCATCAACAAGCACAAAACACAGTCATCGGATATGCATTAGGCTCATCACAATTTTAAATGTTCCTTATGAACGGCGTAATTAATTGATAATAACAGTATATTAGAGTACAAAAGCTGATGAAAGCAGAAGATTTTAAAGACGGTAAATTGAGGAAATATTGTTGATGATGGAGGATAGCATTGCATGAGAAGAAAAAGGGAAAGGGTCAGAAGAAATGGGGAAAAACCTAAAAGGCGCCATGTGAACATATCTACCAAGGACTAAACATCATACGGTGTTCTCTACTGAGGTTTGCTAGCTCTACATGCACCTCTAATGCAGTACGGATGCTAACCTAGCACATATGTGCAAGATATGATCAAAAAGCAGATAGCATGGTGGGAATATTAGGTTAGGCTGGTCATCAGGTGGGCACATGCATACAAAGACAAAGGATATGTTTCTTTTTTAAATGCCAATGGTCAACATTCGATTCAATGTACATATGCGGCTGGCATGGACGTTCCGCACATGTGAAAGGTTTTGGTTCCTACCTCGTCAATCTCTTGTAGCCAGAAGGAATAGCTCCTTCAGGGGGTCTGAAACTAGCACATTTGAAGTTGCACATGGACTGTGGAGGCTGTTTGTGGAATCACAAACCTTCTCTCCAAGTCAAGGCGTTCCATGAAGGTAACAGTGGCCGTAACAGCCACCGCCATTACCGTTACAATACGGGCCATAATAGCTGCTATTCCTAGGCTAATTCTAATGAGTTCATTCTAAACTTTATCCTTCCTAGCCTTCCCACACATCCGTCTAAATATCCTCACCAGTACAACATTCGATCTCTGCTCACTTTGCCTTGTTGCTACAATAGCATTGTTACCAAAGAACTAAATTCCAGGACCAAATTCAGTGCAAATAAACAGGGCTAACAAGACCCAAAAAATACCGCATCCACACAAAACCAAATTGTATTCTGTGCAGTGACCATTTTCTGCAAAATCATGATCGTGCTTCTCATCCAAGGGACTTGATGTTTACATTAGCTGAAAATTAAAATGCATAAAAGCAAATTAAATACCTTGTCTATATTTTCCATCATAATGTTTTTAACTTCTGAAACTTGATCCTTCACTTTTGAAAGTTTTCCAATCTCTTCTGCATGGTCAATGATATATTGCATGTGCTCTCTTATAACCGGGCTGCAAATTCAAAAGCATAAATGTAATTCAAACAAAGAGAAACAGCTAAAAATTGTATCAAAACAGTATTTTGTCCGACAAATATACCCAAATTCTTTGTTGAGACTTTTTGCCATTGCAGTATCAGCTTTCCCACCCCCATATCTCTTTTTGAAGTCTTCTTTGAGTCGTTCTAGAAAGGCTATAGACACCTGTTTTCCAACAGATTCTTTTGCAACCACACAATAAGCTGCAAATTTGAGAGAGCATAGCCCAACATGTCATCAAGAAATAAAAAACAGAAAAAGGAAAAAATAAAATAAAATAAATAGATTGTCTTGAATACAATTTTGTGAATAAAATCTTAGACCCCTTAAAAGGGGAGGGAAAAAAGGAAAAGGAAAGTCACAAAACAAATGGCAGATATTAGACTCATGGGGCATTAGTAACAGTAAGCAATTGGAGGAATACCCAACATATAAAGAAACACTCGATGAAGCAAAAATATTAATCATCGTATCTTTTGATTGTCCATTCAGTAAAAATAGAATAAATTCGTAGTTTGTAAAAGTATGAAACATGAGATAGCAAAAGAGCCAAAGGCTATTTCAAATTTTTTGGCCATGTTGTTACCCTTCACTAGAAGGTAGGCAGGACACTTATGGCCTGTTTGGAAGCTTGTATTTGCAATCCATTGGAATCCAAATTAAAATCACACTAGAATCAAGGTGATTTTGAATACTCAGTTGTGTTTGGTTGGAATGCACTGGAATCCAAACCTTCTATTTGGGAGCTTGTGTTTGGAATGCATTGGAATTCTTTAGTAAATTCATATGACTTGAATTTGATTAACTAAATTAGCCTTAATATTCCAAATTAGTATACGTATGTGATATTTGACAGAATGATTGTGATAAGCCCATAGAAATATACTTTGGCCAAAAATGAGGAAATCTTGAGACTCGGGTGGGCCACAAGCGTAAGGATCACAAACAACCAACTCACCAACATTTTTTAACCATCCATTTAGATGGCCAAGGTTTAGATAGTTTGGATCATTCTATTGATGTGATTTTAGTGTTGCAGCTATAATTAGATTGTTTACGGGTATATCTGCATGCTACTTGTACGATGGATTGGTAGCCTAGCGACACCTACATTACATGTGCGACTCTCTTGCCTTTAAAAGGGATCAAAAAAATGCATTTCACTTGGTATTACACCCGAATCACACCATTTTGTTGAGATTTCAAAACACACCAAAAGTGTGTATTTGAAATACCTCTGATTCCATTTACCTCCAAATCCACGGCCGTCAAACGCAAAAAGTAGCTACTTGGATTTGAAATACACCCTTTACCTCCAAATTCAAGCTGCCAAATGATCCCATCGAAGTAAAATGATTCATCTATCCATGAAGAAGGTTCAAGATCTTTGGTGAAAAAAATAAAAACTCAAAGGTCATACCCATAAATTGAATC
Organism: Magnolia kwangsiensis; assembly: GCA_037074715.1. Taxonomy (NCBI): domain Eukaryota; kingdom Viridiplantae; phylum Streptophyta; class Magnoliopsida; order Magnoliales; family Magnoliaceae; genus Magnolia; species Magnolia kwangsiensis. Next base: position 95,278,194 of record CM073579.1, read on the forward strand.
TGAGCCAAGTTGAGTCAATGGGGGAGAGTTACAAATTTTTTATATTTCTTTGTGAAAATATCAAGAAAATCTTTCTTCAATTTTTTCTAAGGATTCATAAACCTATGTTCGCCATGTGATCCGACTTGTATCTCAATTCCTGACCAAGTCAAGTCATCCCAAGCCAAGTCCAAAAAGAAATCAACAATATTTTCTTCGAAAGGTACGCAACATGATTTTAATACCCACCATAGAGAACAAAAGCCGAAGATTACAAGCAACCAAAATTAGAGGGCATTTGCCCAGTACAACTTTCTCCAAATACAACAAAAAAAAAAATAATAAATAAATAAATTCAAGACAAAACACCAAAGATAATTGTTAATTTCGTCCTCATCGAGAATTCTGAAGGAGATTCCTACTAGGGCTACGACTTAGGTTTGGCTTGACCTGAACCTAATTGACCCAACCTGAGCTTGGGTTGAGTTGAGTCGAGCTATCAACGTCCTCGATTCGAATTTGGGTTCAAGTTGGAAAACGCCAACCAGATTTAGAATTGGCTTGATTCAGGTTGAGTAGGTCGGGTTGGGAACAAGGTATTTCATATCAATAATGGTCACCACCATTATTGATAGGGTATTGGTCGTAATAGCTGATACAAGAACGTAACAACCGTTACGATCCCTATAACGGTTCAAAAATAAAATTTCCCAAAAAAAAAATAGAAATATCAAAATAACGTAAATATTCCAAATATGTGTTCATTTTTTGTTCTGAACATATTTATGGTAGCATAACGGTCCACTCTTTGGTGAGAGTGTTGTATCTGGTTGTCTAGTGAATTTATGAACATGGTTATATGTCTCTAATATTTACACATCATAATCAAACATCAGAACTAGAAATCAAGAAAACAAAAAAGGCATAAATACCAATTTTTTCGATTTTTAAAAAAGCGGTCGTTGGAGGTTCTATTTGCCCAAATCGCTTTAATATACGGTTTTAATCATAAAAACTATAGTAAGAATGGTCGAAATCTACTATAAAATAATCTAGGAAAGTTTTTGGAATAAGAAAGGTGGGAAAATAAAGAAAAAATTAATTTAAATAAAAAAGTGGCTTTTTTTTCAATCGTTACGGGCCCATAACTAGAGTCATTATGTCCTATAACGGCTGATATGATCTCAAAAAACCAATATTGCGTAACAGTCACGGTCGTTACCTACATATTTCTGCCTTTACGGCCGTATCATAACAGATATGGAACACCTTGGTTGGGAATAATCACATTTATTTGAGTCGGATTGGGTTGAGTATAAAGGAATTCAGGTTAGGTTTGGATTGGGCACCTTAGGTTGGAATTTGAGTTGGGTCAAGTTGTGGGTTGGTCCTATTGAAGTGAGATTGGGCTCAGGTTGACCCTTAACCCGACCCAACCAACCTGAGTTGCAACCCCATTGCCTAAATCCATCTAAGCACCAATGTGGATTATGCTCTTCCTAGTAGAGCTCTGATATCATCTCCAGCTAAGTGTTGAAATCTTTGGAGCAAATCAAAGCCACAATAGCAATGCTTACTAATGTTGTTCTTTTCCATTCTAAAAAGGAAAAAAAAAAAAAAAGCACTTTGGGAAGTTTGACACTTTACATGCCTTGTTTGAAATACCCAACAAGGGAACACACATTCAAATTTTTCACATGCCTTCTCTGAGTCTAACTTTGTGCGTGGATGCAATATCGAATTGAATTGCAAATATTACTCTAAAGGCCTATTTGGTTTTTCCAATTACAAGTATTTGGAGGTAATAAGTCATCATTACACCGCAGCCGCCCGTTTGAAAATCAAGAATTCGGACGTAGTTATGACAGCGTCCGAATCGGTGGTAAATACACATTAGGCAAAGAACGGATTTTACAACTCCTGCAGACGGTAGTTCGAAGTATGATGGTACTGACACGGTGTGTTCGGTGGTCCGCATGAGCACCGATCGTGCTACACACTCTGATTTCAGGTTTTAAAAAATCAAAAGCAATCCCTTTTCTTCCGAACTCACCCATGGCACTCGTCCAGTAACAAAGCATTCGACCTTAGGCCAAGTAAACGACGCAGCCGACTCTACCAGATATCTTTCGCCTATCTGTTCGTTCTTCCCTGTGTTTACTATCTAAACCTCAGAATGATTGTTCATTGCCCGATGGCTATTTGGTGGTAAGGCTCCCATCTTGGCAGTCATCGGCAGCTTGCGCATCCTCTGTTTCCATACTGTCTCAGATATTGAAACAGGGAAAAATGCATTTTAATCCGGCCGTATTGCTCCTATTTATCTTCATCCAGATCGCACGCCTTGCTTGATGTCCGTCTATTCAGTAGCTTACATGTCACTACATGTCTACTGTCATCTAACATTTTACCATTTCCATGATCCCACTTGCATTGCATGTTGTTGGAATATTATTTTTTCCATTTGTCGACTTCATCACCCGATTGTGATGTTCACTGCAATCTCCGGGGCCTGATCCGTCTGCTTTCTTCTACTGACATCTTCTCCAATACCCCACTCGGGTATTATATGTATTACGAGTCGGTTGAAAACCCATTTATTCCACTATATTTTTCATTTCACAGCTGCGGGTCTTAATCTCTTACTCTGTCATGCAGAAATATCCTCTGCCGTCTGCAAATGAAATCCACCCCCCGCCATCAGCTACGGCAACGCCAGAACAGGTATGTCATGTGGCTCTGTTGAATGTCTAGACACCCTGACTAAGTTAGCAGTTTGTTTATGAAATAGAAGTTGATGTCCTATTCTGGCTTGTTTTGGACACTTATGGCCCACATGGATATCTGAAATCCTGTAAAACAATATATGGTGGGCCATCGTAGTGGTGCTGACAGCCAAACAGGCCTTATGTTCTCCTTTTCCGACTTTCACAATGAATGTGCCCATTGCATGCCTCTTTCCTTGATACATTCTCAGTCCAATAGGGCCATGGGATACTCGCTCAGCTGTGTGTGTAGATATCAGAAGTTATATCATCTCTGCCATGGTTAACTGAACATGCTCAAACTGATTGCAGCTATGTGTAGCTATCATTTGTGTACTTCCTATAATGTCATGGTTAACTGAACATGCTGAGACTGATTTCAGATGTCTGTGTAGCTAATTAATCTCTTATATCATCTCCTGCTCTGATTAACCCAACATGGATGAGACTGATTTCAACTGTATGTTAGGGTAATTTCTTACATCATCTCATGCTCAAGTTAACTGAACATTCTCAGACAGGTAACAGCCATAAGAGATATTTGTTCTACTATCTGAACATGGTTACCTATCATTTCTCATATTATCATTGCCATGATTAACTGAACAAATAGAGACAGTCATCAACCATAATAGATATTTTTTCTACAATCTGAACATGGTTACCTATCATTTCTTATATTATCATTGCCATGGTTAACTGAACAAATAGAGACAGTTATCAACCATGACTAATATTTGTTCTACTATCTGAGCATGGTTACCTATCATTTCTTACATTATCTTTACCATGGTTAAGTGAACATGCTGAGACAGCAATCAACCATGACAAATATTTGTTCTACTATCTGAACATGGTTACTTATCATTTGTCATATTATCTTTGCCATGGTTAACTAAACATGCTGATAGATCTATCAACCATGACAGATATTTGTTCTACAATCTGAACATGGTTACCTATCATTTGTTATATTATTTTTCCCATGGTTAACTGAACATGCTAAGACTGATTTCAGCTGTGTGTAGCTATCAGTCATTCCTATAATGCCATGGATAACTGAATATGCTGAGATTGATTTCAGCTGTGTGTTGGGGTGATTTCTTACATCATCTTATGCTCAGGTTAACTGAACATTCTCAAACAGGTAACAGCAATGAGAGATATTTGATCTACTATCTGAACATGTTTACCTATTATTTCTCATATTATCATTGCCATGGTTAACTGAACAAGTAGAGACAGTCATCAACCATGACAGATATTTGTTTCACAATCTGGACATGGTTACCTATCATTTCTTATATTATCATTGTCATGGTTAACTTACCTATCATTTGTTATATTATCTTTCCCATGGTTAACTGAACATGCTGGAACTGATTTCAGCTGTGTGTAGCTATCATTTGTCATTCCTAAAATCTCATGGTTAACTGAACATTCTGAAACAGTTAACAGCCATAACTGATATTTGTTCTACTATCTGAACATGGTTTACCTATCATTTCTTATATTATCATTGTCATGGTTAACTGAACAAATAGAGACAGTCATCAACCATGACAGATATTTGTTACACAATCTGAACATGGTTACCTATCATTTCTTATACTATCATTCCCCTGGTTAACTTACCTATCATTTGTTATATTATCTTTCTCATGGTTAACTGAACATGCTGAGACTAATTTCAGCTGTGTGTAGCTATCATTTGTCATTCCTATAATGTCATGGTTAACTGAACATGCTAAGACTGATTTTAGCTGTGTACCCCTCAGTTGTTATTCTAACAGAGCTATGGTGAGACTGAACATGCCGTGAATGATTTATATTGTGTGTAGCTATGATTTCTTACATTTGGAGGTAACATGCTCGGGTTAACTGACCATTATGGGACTGATTTCACATGTGTGTGTAGCTAATTAATCTCTTACATCATCTCATGCTCTGGTGGACTGAACTTGGATGACACTGATTTCAGCTGTGTATGTTGGGGTGATTTATTACATCATCTCATGCTCAGGTTAACTGAACATTCTCAGACAACTAACAGCCATGACTGATATTTGGTCATCTATCTGAACATGGTTACATTTACCTATCATTCATATTGTGTGTGTAGTTATGGTGTGATAGATAGTCTCTTGATTGACAGCTTAGAAATATCGCATGATTTTCGTAGAAACTAAAGCACCAATATAATAATTTAATTTAAGAAGCTATAGGATACCAAATATGGACTAAACCTTTCAAAATTCCCTAGACCAGATATATGCAAATGGTGCTGAATATTTATGTGTTTGATGCTGCTGGTTCAGCCGAACAGTCGGTGTGTTATACAAGAAAACAACAAAACACGGATGAACATGGATGGACGGAGGACGAAATGGCTGCCTTTGCAACTATACTTGTTACAGCAACTACAACAATTGTTGTCGGTGAATATTGCAATAATATTTTATTTAAATCACCTTCCAGATTCAGAGACTTTGAAAGAAGGAAGCTAATAAATGGGATTATTAGAGCGGGTGACAATGAGTGTGTAGCACAACTCTGAATGAACAAAGCTACATTTTTCAACCTATGCTCGTTTTTTAATGATAGAAATTTACTTCCAGACGGGAAACATGCATCTATGGAGGAACAGCTTGTCATGTTCCTTCATACGGTAGGACATAATGTTAGAAATTGTATCATCGGGCATCGGTTTATAAGATCTGGAGAAACGGTGAGCCACTATTTTAGTAAAGCGGTGGATGCTATTGTCAGATTGTATCCGGATTTCGTGAAACTCCTAGGTATGGATACACCAATCGAGATCCTAGCCAATCCTAACTGGAGTGATTACTTTCAGGTATGTTAAAATCAGATTATGCGATGTTGTGCAATGTCATATACTTTATCTATTTTCCTGATTATTCACGGTGAAAATAGGACTACATTGGTGCAATTGATGGAACTCATATACCCGCATATGTACTGGCATTGGAAATTGCAACTTACCGTAACAAGAAAGGGGTACTTTCTCAAACGTCCTAGGTGCATGTACATTTGACATGAAGTTCGTATATGTGCTCGCCGGATGGGAGGGATCAGCTTCTGACGCACGCGTCTTACAAAGTGCTTTGACACATTCCATCGATCGGTTTACTATGCCTACGGGTACTAAGTTTATAACTATCTGACAGCCAATTGATAATATGATTTTTCACATAATTAGATTGATAATTCATCGTAATTAATTGTACGTAAGTATTACGTAGTTGATGCTGGTTACGCTCATTCACCGGGATTTATGGCTCCTTACAGTGGTGTACGATACCACCTCAATGAGTACTGCACAGACTGTAATCCTTCTAACAAGAAAGAACTATTCAACTATCGGCATGCTTAACTAAGAGACGTTATAGAGAAAAATTTTGGAGTATTGAAAGCCCGTTTTCCAATCCCCAAATCAGCTCCACCATACAACCTTCTAACACAAATGAAGATAGTCATCATATGTTGTGTTTTACACAACTTTATTTGTATATCTAGAGGAGATGGTTTAGTAGAAGATGAAATCGCATCTACGGATGTATTGGAGAGTATAGATTTATCTACATGCGATATTAACGTAACACAACGTGAGAAGGACGAATGAGCGACATATTAAGATCATATTGCAATTAGAATGTGGAACGAATCTCATCCTATAAGTCGTATGATTTGAAATTTGAATTGTAATTTGATTTCTTATAGTAGTTAATATCATCACATGACTGTACTGTCTTGCATAGATGGCTTGTGGTAGATGATCCCTATATACTTTTGGATGATTGTAATGATGAAAATCCCCATTTGTATATACTATCTTAAGTTTTTGCGTATAAGATTTCAGCTATTGTCAATTAGTGCATCCTCCTGACTTATATGGTTTGGTTGTACATGTCAGACTAAATATGCTCATTGTGCAATTTGTAGATCATCGAAGTATATAATGACGACTGACGACGATATGGATCCAAATAAGCAAGATAACTTGACTACACCAACAAAACAGTCTGGGCAAGGTCGGTGTGACACCCCGAAGGACACCACGCAAATACAAATCAAAATCACTTGATAAGAACATTATGTCAGGTAGTGTTATGCACTGGACCGACCAAATGGATGACTGTCTCATCGATGCGTTGATGGATGTGGTTACTAACGGTCACAAGAGTGCAAACGGATTTAAAAAGGAAACCTATAAAATGGTTGTGGAAAGTGTCAGGAGTGCACTAGGGATATCAATTGTGTAGAAGCATGTTGTAATCGCCTGCAAACACTAAAGAGGTTGTATTTTGAGGTTCGGAACACCTTGAACGCGAGTGGGTTCGGGTGGGATGATGAGAAGAAGTTAGTTACAGCGCCAGATGACGTATGGGATGATTACATACGGGTGAGATGTTATAATTTCATTTATCATTTATATTGTCCCAAACTGCTCGATTGGGGTTTACTAATCAATATATTTTTATGTCTTTGTCAATAGTCACATCCCTATACCCAACATGCTCGTGGGAAACTGGTAAGAAGGTATGATAACCTCATGTTCTTAGTTGAAAGTGACCGAGCTATTGGACTTCGTGCTTCGACTGGAAATATGCATACACAAAGAGGTACAAGAAAGTCTCGTAATGACGATGTTACACCGACTGCATCGGTTGATCTTAATGACAATACACTTGTTCTGTCTAGTGACGATGTGGGAGATAGTGGACAGAACATCCAATGGTCATTTCAAAGTCATGACGGTGCACATATTGCAAATAGAAATCCGATTCACAATGGCAACAACTCCGTCAACACGGACAGCACAACCAATTCTAGGAAGAAAGCCAGAATGGAACACCCTTGCGATGTAATTGGCAAAGGGATGAGTGAGGTAGCAGATGCTGTCAAGTCCCTGGCACTAACAATACACAAAGGAAAAGACGTCATACGTATGGAGCAGATTGTACATGCACTCGAGGAGATTGATGGCCTCACAAGTAATGAGGTCGTACGTGCAACAAGGATCCTGTCCAAGGATGAACAACAATCTGCGTCGTTCCTTTCGCTTCCTAAGTCCATGAGGCTTGACTTTGTGCTGATAATACTTGCACCAGATCAGTCTTCTGACTGATCTTTTATCCACTAATCTTCTCTTTTGGGATATTATCTTGATATGGCTAATCAGCCATTTGGTTTTTTGGAAAATATTTTGGGTTTTCTGAATGGGCTAGTGAAGTGTACTAGCTATTGCAATGCTAGACAAACTTTTATTTTTTTTTCTACTATACTGTTTTACTGCTATCAATGTTGAGAAGCAGCTGGATGACTGTATATTTTTTGGATGATAACTGTTACGTTTTTGGATTTGGGCCTGTAGTTAATGCTTATTCCTCACTGCCTAAAAACCCATATTACCTGCTCTTACTTTACACGTAACCTTCATATTATGTCAGACTATGTTTTTCATATCTGCATAGGGTACGTACTAACTATGCAGGTCTATTTAGTCACAATATCAGGTATGATGTAATCTTCATGGTTATCTCAGGTATTCTCTACTCAATATGCAAAAGGCCATTTTTCATATTACTGTTCTATGTTTCCTACAATATTTAAGACACATTCCACTGATATTTCCTAATATGTGCAGATGCCTAAAAAGGTATACATTGTCTTCAATGGACGTCATCCAGGTATTTACCATAACTGGGAGGAATGTCGCCAACAGGTGGAGGGATACTCGATGGCCCGCTTCCGTGGATACAAATCCACGTTAGATGCATTCTTTCAATCGAAAGAATATCGCGAAATTATGGATGTGACAAATACATCCACACTTGAGACACAGGAGGATCGTGACAACAGTGGGTCCACTTTTGGACGGCATTCTCTGACCGCTCCCATGAATCCTCTACCGACTTTCCATGGACCAGCCTTTTACTGCCCATCTGCTAGTGGGAACTGCATGCGGGAGGACGTTGATGAAGATTGAATGAATGCACTTTCGACACTAATCAGGATTATCTTCGCCTACCTAGTTCAATTCCTCACCATTCACCTCATGTCTTGGCGGTACTGATGGCTGGACGCAGTGGTCGTTTATGTAGGTTGATGTACGTTTGGGCGTAAAGCCTTTTTCTTTTTCTTTTTTTGGGACTGTTTTGGACAATATTTTGGACTTTGGTTTGCATCGTTAACTCTCTTTTTGTTTTGGAGATAATATGTTTTGGACTATGATGGTTTGGAATACATAATGTATGGCTCTTTCGGACAAACTAGGATACCTAATATTACAGTATCTACTATTAGGGGTATATGGTCTATCAATAACCTCCAAATACATGATAGTGTGCAGATCTCCATGTTCATCCGTTTTTATTACAGGTCGAGTCTATGTTGATAAAATGCATAGGTATGGAGAATAGTTAGATCCTACGCTGCTACATTATCCACTGTACGCAAATGGACGTGGGGATGGTGGATTTGGATCCTGGTCACATAAGATCCTGAGTGGTCCGATGCTCTCATTTGTAACCTCTAAAACATAAGTCTGTTTGAGAAAAACAAACAGGCGTTTTTAGTAGCTGTAAAACTGGAATGGTGGACACCATAAGCCTATTAACAGACTGACGTGACTAGTACAATGTATTTCCAACGACCGGTCACACAGTTAGTGTGTATTACACCCTGAAAATTTCAAAAAACAAGAGTAAGAAAGCAGAATCCCGGTATTGCTCCAATGATTAGTAATACATGTAAATAAGTTATTATGATGTCTTTACAGCCAATTACAGTGTAATTGGGAAAACTAAATAGGCCCTAATAAATTGTAAGTAACCAAATTGTTATTTGCTCCAATAACAAGCATTCATGTTTTGGGTCTAGGTTCTCAATTGCAATTGCATTACTTTCAAGTTGGCCTTGAAAGGAATACAATTGTTGTGCACTTTTTGTTATTTTTGTATTGTTGAACTGACGGATTGTCCATGCATCAATAATGGAGATTCAATGCTATAATCTTAAAGGCGTACCGGGAAGACATCCCAATTGTTGTGATTTCGCCGAGAAAGAATCTTGGTCTTCCACACCTTACAACCTTAGGAGAACCTCTTAATGAGATTAGGGTTTTCTCTCATATATTAGTGAGGGGACCAATACTGGTATTTATACGAAAAAGGGTAGAGAAGCTTACCCATCTCACTTTTCCCTACTAGGGTCTCCATGCCGTAGGTTTCCATATTCGGCTTAATAACCATGTATAGGGGTCAAGGCTCAAGCGTCCCCCCCAAACTTATTTGCAATGATTACAACTGTAGTGGGCCGACTGAATCGCTCAATCTAAATAATCCAACGGTCAGATCTAAACCGATGTTCATGTGTGGCCCACCTAATGGAGTCTTACAATTTTGCCATTTCCTCTTGAGCAAACAGAGCTTGCAATCCAGCTCACTCATGAATCCAAACGCATCAGTTCAAATACTAATATCGATAATCACCTCAACAGCGATACTGAACCCATCTAAAATGATATCCCCTTCGCAAACCAGATTTGAGAAGTTTTAAAGAAAGAAAGAAATCAAAAAAGGAACAACAGCAACAATTGGGATTTCCACTCCACCTTATCAGATTCTTGTTGATAATCTCACAGGCAGCACGGGTACCTTCAAATATTCATAGGCGACTGATCAAATGGTCACAATCTTCCAACATAGAAGATCGCTGGAAGTAATCGCCACGCCACGGTACGGTGCAGCCCATGAGATCAACGGTCCGGATCATAAATCATGGGCCCCACACGTACGGAATCCCACTGCCCCAAGTCGGAAGAGTAATTCCACTTCTAACAAGTACGCGCCAAAAGATCGTAGTTAACAGAAACGAAAGTGCAGCCCATAAGATCAACGGCGTGGATCATCAAAACCGTGGACCACACATGTACGGAATCCACCAGCCCCGAGTCAGCAAACACAGATTTTCTCATTTTTCTCTATTTTTTATCCAGATTTATACATCTAAAAGAGAAGTGAAAATAGAGAACGGAGAGATAGATAGATAGAGAGAGAGAGAGAGAGAGAGAGAGAGAGAGAGAGAGAAGAAGAAGAAGGGTAAGATGGTAAAAATACCGTATCCGTCCTCGACGAGGAAATTGAAGGTATGGTGGTCGCAGGTGTATGTGAATTTGTTGTTGGAGGAAGGGAGTTTCTGAAGGCATTGAGAAGCGATGGCTGGGAAATTCCCTGTGAATTCCGTGTACTCCACCAGCACCATAGTCCCTCTAGCCACGAAGCTGTATATGAACGATTCCTGACTCATTTCCTCTCCCTTTCTTTACTGAGTCAGGAATCGTCTGACTCGACAAATGAGAACGAGAGATATATACAGAGAGGGTTTTGAGGATTTAATAAGGTTTCTCAACGGCGACTTTTGCTTGTCTTTTTCTTTTTTTTAATAATCTTTCTTTTGTCTTTTTTTTTTATTGGGATTTTCTACTGTTACAGTCGGTGTCTTTGGCCGATGCTTTTTCAACGAGCAAGCAAAGTTGGTACAGTACACTTCGGTTGGAGTGTGATTACAGAGATTCTCTCTCTCTCTCTCTCTCTCTCTCTTTTGCCTCTGTCGCGACTCATCATCCAGGGTGTTTCGCCGTCTACTGAGATCCACATGAAACCGCCCATGGAATCTTATATTATATGGGCCGCTGTGGGAGGATTATGATGAAAGGATGTACTTTTGATGCTGTTTAGATTAGAAATTTTTGGATGGTTCTGATTCAACTGTAGAAATCAGTGGCTGGTATCATCTCTGGAACGTGATTGTTTAAGATGGGTTGTTTATGTTAGTAAAGAGAATAATATGGACGGTTGGAATCATCGGATCATCGAATCATGTGGGTCCCAGCCGGCGGCGACACACGGTTATTGCTTTGTCGCTAGAGTCAAAACAAAGTCCTTTCTCTCTCAATGACTCTGTCCGCGTGGTTTGGTAATGGGAAATCCGTGAAAGGACTGAAAGCGAATCGCGCCTCACGTGCCACTCGGGCAAACGTGTTCATTATCGTGACCGTTCATATGGTGCGACCCAGCTTGAATGCAACTTCGTGGAAATCAATCTAGTTATACATGTGTTTAAAGGGTATATAGGCTGTTGGTCTTCTGTTAACCGTACATTTCTTTTTTTCGCAGTGCGGGTGGTCCCCACTTGATGAGTGGACGGGATTACTTTCTGGGCTGCGGATGTTAGCGGTTGGGCCCACTTGATGACTTTCCTGTATCTCGTACAATTGTTCACTTGTTCATCAGTCGCACACGTGCGAATCACATTAGCATTTCTAAATGTGACATGCGGATCCGAATTGCGTGGGCGCGGATTCAGTCACCTGATTGAGGTCGGAACGGGAGCGGATCAGGTGTTACCCTTGTGGGGCCCACCTTGATTAGTATGTTGTATATCCACACCGTCCGTACATTTTTCCAGCTCATTTTAAGATTGATCTGAAAACCTCAGTAGATCTAAATCTCATTTGGACCATACCAATGGAAAACAGTGGTAAATGACCGTTAAAAACTGTTTCTGGCTACAAGAGTTTTGGATCAAGCTCATCCTTGTATTTTCCCTTCATCCAGTTCTCGTTAACATTATCAAAAGGTTGGATGGCAAATAAACATTACAGTGGGCCGTAAAAAGATTTTAACGGTGGTTGCTCAATCACCACTGTTTACTGTGGGTATGGTCCACTTGAGATTTGGATCTGCTTAATTTTTGGGAACACGTCCTAAAATAGGCCGGAGAAAAAGATAGTTAGCATGGATATACAAACCATTGTCAAGGTGGGCCTCACGGTAAGGGTAACACCTACTAAATTCTCACCTGTGTGACACCTAATCTGCTCCCGGTCCCAACCTACCAAGTTCGATCGGGCCGGTCAGGACAGTGGCCCACCTTCATGATTGTGTGTTGTATATACACGCTGTCCATCGGCTTTTTAGAGCAGATTCAAATCTAAGGTGGATCATATCATAGGAAAAAGTCTTGATTTAATGCCCATATTTTAAAAATCTTAGGGCTATCCAACCTGTTCATAAGCTGATCAAACAGACCTGGATTAAAGGGAAAATATAATATTAGCTTCATCTAAAACTTTTGTAGCCCATGAGAATTTTTTTAATGGTCAATTGCCATTGTTTCCGATAATGTGGCCCACTTGAGATTTAGAAGTATTTTATTTTTTAGCCCACATCTTAAATTGAGCTGAAAAAAATTGGATGGATGATGTGGATATACAACACAGACATCAAAGCAGGTCACCACTTGACCTAATTAACTTGGTTGGGTGGCCAGCTTAGCCATGTAGGACTTAGTGAAATGCCCTTGAGAAATTTTTATGCTCATCAATTCATCAAGCTCACAATATTAATACAGTCCAAGTATGAGGTAGATCCAAGAGTCAAGTGTGACACAACAATGTGAAAATGGAAACTACCACAGTTGGAACCTTTCTGGAGCCCACTGATGTTTATAGTCATTTAAACTATGCATAAGGATATTATTGTATGCCCTATTCAATCAAACATGGCCCATTGGTGTTAATGCGGTCCTGTATTCAATTAACATGTCCTTAAGTGCAGGCATGGTGGAGTCATACTTGACTCAAGTTTGATTAAATGTTGGTGCCCCAAGTTAAAATATGCCGATTAACACCAAATTATTAGGATTAGCCACATTTTCAACCATCGATGGTTACAATGATTAGGCTATTTTAGAAGGGTAGGAATTAGTTTTTTATTTTTTCTTGCGTATAAGTATTTTTCTCTTTACTAGTGATAGTCAACTTTATATTTCTTAATGGAATGAAAATGAACAAATTTAAAATTAAAAAAGACTAAAATAGCAAATTTATTGATGTATATTGAAATTTCAATAAATAAATAAATAAATAAAAGATAAATAAACGAAAGATAAATACATATGATCGCTTGTGTGGACAAATAATTAAGGTATATTGGTTAGTGGATGTGACCAAGATATAATCTTCTAGGGACTCAATTGATCTGGGTCTAGCAACGTAAAGTCATGATTCTCATGAATGTTTATACCACTCCTTAGTATACTGTGATGATAGCACTAGAGAGTAGCCGTTTATGCCAACCTAAACCTTAAATGCTCTGCATCATAGTTGGACAGAAGTAGAGGAAACAAAAACTAAGATAAAAAGGCCAATGTTATGTTATGTTATGTAGATATATTATGTATGATGTGAGCTTAAATATCTTAATTGCCTTCTCGTTTTATTGCCTGGGGAGATGACAAAAGTCTCATCAAGTTTTTTTGTTAATCCAGAATTCTTAACAATCATAACACAATTATTTTCTTATCATCCATGCTTGGCTTTAGAGATTTTTGGAGATTAGAAAGCATTTTCAAATCTCTTACCAATGTGCCTATGGAGATCTATAGATTTTACAGGATTGGTCCCGCTAAACCTGAATTGATTCCGAATCCATTGGTTCATATCCACTCTGATAATGATCTGATTCCCAAATCTTCATAATCACCATAAGAGTTTGGATCATTTCTAAGATCTTCTATTTTGAAAGAATTGTGTAAGATGTCATTTTCTGAACGTATTTAGATTTGTGATATTTGTTAGTGCGTCTTTTATAACATTGTCAAACATATTGTCTCAGTCACATGAGTCACATGAATTAGGAGTATGTATTATTTGTCACTTCATCTTATGTACAGGCGTGTGTGGTTCTACATCACTTTACTTTTGATAAATGGTGTGTCGCACCGAAGTAGACAAAAAATATCCTCAAGTGTGAGTAAGATTTTGCTATTATTAAAGGCATGGTGTCATATATGGTAGCTAAAAGCAAGTATAAACAATTACCATTAAGATAAAGTGTAAGAACAAATTTCATTCTAATCTAAAACCTTTGTGCAAGCAATGTTTCTAATGGTAAGACTTTTAATCTCTCATGTTATACCAAACTGATGGAAACCAAGGCCGCTATATAAAAGCTCTACAAAGTTTATATTTGGATTTTTACCCTAATACCTCCATGGTAAAAATAAAAATAAAAAATAGAAGAAAGTGTCTTTGAGCGATGAGATTACCATGATTCCCATTCTTTAACTTTTTTTAAGAAAGTAATAAAGTGAGAAATTGTTGGGCCCATATGATGTTTTTGTAATATCTAATCCGTCCAACAAATGTAATCAACCATGATGCTTGGAAGAACAAGAACTTTAGTTAATTTTAAATATAAGGCAAGCCACACCATAAAAATTAATACACGCCACTCAAAAAGATCAAAATTCACATGCAAACCATCTCGTGATTCAATTTGAAATTTCTTTGGCCCATGTGATTATTATGGTTACAGGCTGGATGGCACATTAATACTATGTGGGCCTGAAAATTATCTTATCTTTGGTAATTTTCCTTCTCAAAAAAGCACCGTCCATTTAGAATTTGTGAGAAATCATTGGTAAAAATAAAAATCCCTTGTATCTTTACCTTACACGTAGCATATATTTCTGGTAATCAAGACAGTTGATCGGTGGACCACCAGCGGGATGGACTATACACCGAAAATAAAAGTATCGGTCAATTCTGTCCGTACATTAAATAATTCTATTTGTCGAATGTGAAACAATTTCAAACCGTTTATTCTGTGGAACCCTCATCTGATGGCTGTGAGCGTCGAATCGGATGCGACTTGCCTGGGCCCCCCACCACAGCAGGTTACTTTCGTCGGAAGCTATGTAGGGCCGACAGAGATGATCTTGATCCACTCCGTCCATCAGTTTTGATGGACCTAGCAATACATGAATTCAAAAATAGGAAGATCCAAAACTCAGGTGGGCCA
Organism: Magnolia kwangsiensis; assembly: GCA_037074715.1. Classification (NCBI taxonomy): domain Eukaryota; kingdom Viridiplantae; phylum Streptophyta; class Magnoliopsida; order Magnoliales; family Magnoliaceae; genus Magnolia; species Magnolia kwangsiensis. Next base: position 95,293,828 of record CM073579.1, read on the forward strand.
CACCACTTAAAACAGTGGGGATTTAATTGGGAATTTTAGGAGGCTACAAAAGTTTTGAATCAGGATAATGTTTGTACCTACGGTCTACCTAAGTGGTAAAAACCTATGAACTGTTTGTATGGCATATAAACATTATGGTAGGGAAGGTTTCAACGGTGGATGTTACCGTCAACTGTTTTGTTTGGTGTGGCCAACCTGAGTTTTGGATGTACCTTATTTGTTGACTTCTGTTCTATTTTCGTCTCACGAAACTGATGGACGGAGTGGATTTATCACGGGAATCTCAGTGGGCTCCACATAGCTTCTGACCACAGGAACTTCATGTGGCCGGGAGCACAGGCAAGTTGCATCCCGCGCGTCTAATCCAAATTCCTTTGGGATGCAGCCTATCCGGAGTGGATAAGGTGTCCGGGCTGTGTGGGGCCCACAGAGATTTTTGTCAGAAATCAGTTCCGTCCATCTATTTTAAAAGATTACAATAAAACTGAAATAAAAAATCAGGCAGATTCAAAACTCAAGTGGACCATACCAAACCAAACAGTGGTGATTGAACGTTTTGGGGTGACAGAAGTCTTGTATCAGAACGATATTTGTGTATAAAGTTTACATGAGTGTTAATAACTATATGAACGGTTTGGATTACATATATACATCATGGTTAGCTCCAGAAAAGTTTCAACCGTGGAAATTTCTGTTCCACTTTTTCGTGTGGTATGTCCCACCTGAGTACTGGATCTGCCTGATTTTTATCCTACATCACACTGTGAACTTATAAAAAAGATGAATGGAATGGATTTGTCACGAGCCTATGTGGCCCCACAGTGCCCCGGCACAGAGATATTTATGTGTTGGGGTAACGGGCAATCCGCTTGTGTTCGGGTCACAGGTAGAGCTGTACACGAGCAGAAAAAGCTCGATTACTTGCTCGTCTCGACTTGACTTGTAATTACTCGCCATGAGTTTGAGCCAAGCATGAGCATGAATTTGATAATCGTTTTGATTATGAGTAGAGTATAAGCTGAGCGGTACTCGACTCGGTACTCGACTCATAATCAACTCGTGTGCTGGACTCATACTCGAGACTCCTACTCAAATCGCTTTCCCTCTCAACTTATGTTTAATATTATGGCTCACCTGAATCACGAATCACCCTGATTTCATTAACGCATCACATGGGCCTCACATCTTATCAGTATCACCGTAACTCACAGTAGTACTAGTACCACGAGCACGTCTCGAGTGATAGAACACGAGTAGCAGGAGATATAGAAAGATTTTTGGGAAGATGGATATTTTGGTCATTTTACACTCTTTTTTCCTCTCCGATCATAGTTGCGAGGATGAAAAAAAAACGAAAAAAAAAAAAAACTCAAAAAATCCAAAAACAAGAAAAGAAATTCAAAGCTGCTTTCTTCTTATGCCAATCTTGCAGAAAGGAAAATAAAAGAACAAAGAAGCAAAAGAGGAAATTCTCAAAAAAAGTAAAAAATGAACATAATGCACATTTCAATCTTTTCCGCTTCCAATCTCAAAGACACAAAAAAAATAAAAAATAAATAAATCTATTCTCATCTGACGAGGAAATTGCAAGCTATTTATAGCAATAGATTAGTAAGAAACGAATTTATTTATTTTTTCTTTTTTTCAAATCTTACAAACAATTCTCAAAAACCCAATTCAGTTCTTCACCAATTACTGCAAAATGGTAAGAAAAATCTATCAAAAGTAATTTTTCTCTCTAGAATTCCATAAATCGTTATAAAAAATAAAACCCATTTTATCAGACCCATTAAAAATGGATTCTTGTGGCTAAGAAAAAAATGAAAGAACCAAATTGAAAAAAATAAAAATCATTTTCATATCAATGAATTTCAAGCTCATAACAGTAATAGATCCGTCAAAACAACTCGCCTTGAAAACTACTCGATTTCTGCTCGTACTCGGACAAGTAGAACACGAGCAGGGAATCCATGCTCGCTGGCCGAGTAAAGCCGAATACGAGCAGAACTCATGCATTGCAAGCTGAGCACGAGTAGGGTGATACTCGGCTCGGCTCAACTCGTGTACAATTCTAGTCACAAGCAACCCACTCGGACGTGGATGACGTCTTACCCCCGCTTGGACAGTAATCCGTCCGGGCAGAGCTCTGTGAGGCCACCATGATGTAGATGTTTTATCTGTTAACCGTTTTTATCAGATAATTTTAAGGTACTATCCTAAACACTGAGGCAAGTACATGTCTTAAGTGGACCACAAAGTGGGGATTGAACGTCCACCGTTAAAAACTTTTTGAGTGCCAGAGAGTTTCGTATCAGGTTGATATTTGTGTTTTTACTGCATCCACGTCTACATGACCTTATTAATAGGTTGGATGGTTAAAGAAAATAAAAAATCACGGTGGCCCTTAGAAAGGTTTCGACGGTTGTGTCATTATCATTGCCTGTGGTGTGGTCCACTGGAGCTATGGACCAGCTTCATTTTTAAATTGATATATTTAAATGATTTAGAAAATCGATGAACGACGTGAATAAGACACTTACATCACTGTGGGCCCCACGGAGCCCCGCGTCCAATCCTCTCCCCAGTCTAACCGTGGAGGAGCGGCGCACCGTAAGAACAGACCTATCTGTAGACGTAATTTCCACGTATGCCATGACGGGAAACGTTATCTTTGGACGCGGATTTCCTGCGACAGCCTTTCGCAGGAAGTTCCTGCGCAACATTCTGTGTGGGGTCCACTGCAATGTTTGTGAGAAAGCCACTCCGTCCATCCGTTTTTCGAGTTCATTTTAGTATATGCCACAAAAAATGTGGAGGATCAAAAACTCAAGTGGGCCACACGAGAGGAAACAGTGGGGATTAAGTGACCACCGTTGAAACATTTATATGGCCACAAAAGATTTGTATCAGTTTAATTTCTTGGCTTTTTCACTTCATATCAGTGAAAATGACCTCATAAACGGTTCAGATGGAGTATAAACATCAAGGTGGATCCTGGGAAGGTTTCAACGGTAGAAATTCCTTTCCCCACTGTTTCATCTAGTATGGCCCACTTGAGTTTTGGATCCTAATCATTTTCAGTCTCATGTCCTAAAATGAGTTCAAAAAACGGATGGACGGGTTGGATTTCTAACAAACATCACAGTGGGCCCCATACAGAATCCTTGCGCAGGAACTTCCTGCGAACCGTAAACTTTCAACTGCCGGCATTTAGTGGGAGCGGAATAGCCGTTAATCGGGTAACACCTTAATGGTGACCTAACCGTGTGGGGCCTACCTTTATATATTTGTTTTATATCCGTTCCCTTCATCTGTTGTTTCATATTATTTTAAGATGATATACAAAACTTAAGAAGATAAAAATCTTAGGTGGACCATATCACTAATATCAATGACGAATCACTATTAAAAAATCTTTGTGGGCTAAAAAATTCTTTTTATTAAACTGATATTTGTATATTCCCTTCGTCCATTTCTTCTTGACATTAAAATGACAAAAACCTTACGATGGGCCCCTTCTGCACTTTTAATGGTGAAGCACTCAATCTTTAATGTTTCTTGTGGTGTGGTCCACCTAAGATTTGGATCTACTTTATTTTTGGGCTCCCATTCTAAAATGGTCTAGATAAACGGATGAACAGCATGGATTTACAAAACATCATCAAGGTGGGCTCTACATTAGGGTAACAAGGTGCCACCCGTATGCTCCCCATGTTAGCATTCCTCTTTCTGGTTCCGATACGCCGGCGAGACTGGCAATATATGCACGTGCACACAGCCAGTGTAACGTGGAGCACAGACCTCAATCCAAAACGTCCAAATTGTGGGCCCGTTAAAGATGATGCAAAAACGACCATGAACGGATGGTTCTAGATTTCTAGCATTTCGACCGTTGGGAATCAAATGGATGTGTTAAATGAAAATTAGTCAACATTCATTGAAAGGTCAGGATGATCAGAAATCTGATTTGAAAGCTATTTGCCATATAACGGGCCACGATGTAATCGCATCCCAACTGGCAATGTTTTTCTCATTTTATATATTTTGCCTGAGTTTTAAAATCTGTACACATACATAGGCTCTGCACACACGATATTCATTTTAACTTAATCCAAACCGTCTAAATAAAGGGAAATTTAGTTACGCGCATAGATCATAAATATGATTTATTAGATAGTTCCAAGCATTTGATCAATAGCCAATTTTTATTTTTATTTTTTTCTGTATTTGTACCATTGATTCATTTTTCCTATTTAAAGCTTGGCCACTGAATAATTTTTTCAGGACAATCTGTTCAGCCTATGGTTTTTGCGCATAGCTCTTATATGAAGACGGATTGCGTCCTACCCTGCCCGCCTATGCACATGAACGGGCAGTTCTATGGGCGGGCCCACCGTGATGCATATTTTTATCTACGCCGTCCATCTCTTCTCTTAGATTATTTTAAGGTATGTGCACAAAAATTAGGCAGATCCAACGCTAAAGTAAACCACAGCAAATAATTAGCTATGATCGCATTAAATGTAAGATTAATATTTGGTGTGGTCCACTTGAGCGTTGGATCTGCTTCAATTTTTTGAACATACATTAGAATGATCTTAGAGAAGGGATGGACGGCGTGGATAAGATAACATAACTGTCCGTTCGTGGCCAGAGACGGGCCGGGGTAGACGCAATAGCATGCTTAGTATATGGACCGCGTGCCGTACTCTCTGCCAGAGTTATACGGTAAGATAAGGATGTGGAATAACGGTGAGATGTCGTCTCGTCGGTGGTTTTTTATTTTTTTATTCTGATACATTTTCTTTTCCTCTTTTAATTTTTATTTTTTTTAGCGCCATGTCATGCAGGGAGTCCACCCTTTGAGGACGTGGACGGCAAGGTGAGTAAACTCTGTGGGACCACCGTGAGGTGTGTTTCTTATCGACACCGTCCATACATTTTTATAGATCATTTTAGTGCGTGATGCAAAATTAAAACATATCCAAATCTCAAGTGAATCACTACGGGAAACGGTGAGAATTGAACACTACCATTGCCCCATAAAGGTTATAACAGTGGATATCATTATCTCATTATTTTCCGTGGTGTGGTCCACTTTGAGACATACTTCAATTTCAAGCTCATACCCTAAAGCACTCCATAAAAATAGATGGACAACCTAAATTGGACACAAACACGATGGTGGGATCTACGGAGTTTAGTAAGTACATTATAATGCCTTGAGATACTTAGGAGTGGTTGGGCAATATAAATTTGGAGTTGAAGGCATTTAATAATGTTGGGGTCAAAATTTGGTTGGCTCTCTCTCAACGTCGTCCTTTGCATATCGTTCCTGAAGCCTGCACCAAGAGAAAAGACAAAGGTGACTCTAGCTAAGCCGGGGGACCCTCCGATGCCTAAGTCAGGATAAGAAAATCAGGGTCTAGGTCGAGAGTAGATGAGGAACTCGATTTCGCGTACCTGTAGATATGTCGTTGTGTGCTACTTATACTTGCTGTGGGACGGTCTGAGTCTGATAATCTCGGCACGATCAGAGGGATTTTAGGATCATGGAGATACTGCCCGCAATCTACTGATTGCACAGCGTATCTGGTGGATCGTGCGCATCTGCGAGTGAAGTTACCGACCACGTTTGGTTGTGGCAGTTTCCATGTTTAGCGAACGAGGTATACGCCTCTGACCGTCGATTCATCTCAGCTTGTCCGACTATAGTCTCGGCATCCAACCTGACCCGACCCGTCAAGTCCGAGCTTATGTGGTCGGCCAAGGGTATATCGTGGTTGACGAATAATCTGTTATCCGATCGGATGTGACCCCCCTCCGAGCTGAACCTTGCTCTAATACTAGTGTCGTTGTGTTGATGCTGAGATCAGATTAAATGGGTCGTGCCTCAGATGTAATGGCACTGGGTTGGCTCGGAATAATGGGCTCGGATCTTCCCATAATAAATAAGATTTTAAATCCTTCCATATGTTTGGCACAAAAAATTAATAGGTGGTTTTGAATCCTCTTAAAGAGAGGGTTTCAAGTCCAAGATAAAAGGTTATATTACAATTAAAATCCTTTCAAGAGTCATATGTCTAATGTGTGTGTTATTAGGCCATTAATTGATTGAGCACATGGTTCATTGATGATATTTCAAAATAATTAAATTATCAATTGCAACACTATAATTATTTGAATACAATGATATGCACCATCTAAATATTGTCTAGAAAGTAAAACAATGGTTAAAAATTGTTGGTAAGTTACTTGGATGTGATTTTATGTTACAGACTCATCAAATACAAATTTCATCATATTGATGCCAAAATTTTGTCGGCCCTCCCTCCACGTTGCTTTTACTTCAATGAATCACCTCTGATACCTGCACTAAGAGAACTGGCAAAGGCGACCCAGGCTAAGCCGAGAGACCCTCCAATGCTTAAGTCAAGTTAAGGGAATTGGGGTCTAAGTAGTGAGTCAAGGAGAGAGTTTGTTATTGCGTACCTGTAGACAAAGTGTCGTGTGCCATTTATACTTTCCTGTAGAATGGCCTGGGTCCGATAATTTCGGCATGATCACAGGGATTCCCGGATCATGGAGATACTGCCCGCAATCTATCGATCACGCAGCGTATCATGCGAGTAGTGCATATCTGCGAGCAAAGTTATCGGCCACGATCAGCAATGACAACTTCCACATTTGGCGTAAGCCATTATGCGCCTGCTCGGCTTGGCTCGGCTCGGCTCATCCGATCATGCGACCTCTAAGTCGAGCGGTGTCCGACCCGATCCGTTAGGTCGGATCCATTGTAGTCGAGGATGCTAGCCATGTCGAGCATACTATAACTAGGTCGTCCGATCGGAGTATAAGATCCGTTCCGAGCTTCTCCTCAGACAAGTTGGCCGGCTTGGATGGGTCGTGCCTCCTGCTCGTTATTATGTGATGCTGGCAAAGGGTCGGACAGGTAGTGCCTCGGACGTCGCGGCCGCGAGTCGGCTCAGACTGGCGCTCGGACTGACCCTTTATCATGGACTTAGATTTCCCCATAACAGAAGCCCCCTACTCTTCAAGTCTGCTCATGGACTTGGAGAGTATCCATGCGAGAGATCTCCCGCCCATTCTGCATTGATGACGGATTTTGAATTAGAAGCATCACATCTCAAGATTACGTGCGTGAGAGTCGCTTTGGTCAACGCATGGCGACGGTTGCGATTCCGAATCTCCTTCCGACCTATGGGAGGTTGCCATGCAGGTCTGAGGAGGCGTGTACGTGATGGTTTCCACTGCTCGGGTGTCACTTCACATCTTGAAGCACGCTGTCCGATGTTAGAGCCGTAACGTCAGTTGAACATTCCCCAAACGAGGTATGGCCACGTGTGCTTGAGGATCAGCTCGTGCCTATTCGACTGCGGCCATTATGGCCTGCCATTAATGCAAAGTTCATTCGTTGCCTATATAAGGGATCCCAAATTTTTGTTTGTTACTTTACATTGTGAACCAGAAGAGCGTACCAGAAGAGGCGATTTCCGATAGGGTGATTCCGTCCAAATTCGAAGTTTTCGGTGGGCGATTCCGACCATCCTCCTTTTTCGGGTAGAAGGTGATTTTTGGTAATCGTCCGATGAGTCCTTTCTGCCAATCTACGTCCTTCTTTTTCATAATGTACTCTGACCTCGAGATGGTGCGCGAATACGCTAAGGACTCCGAGCCAGGGAGTTCGGAATATAGAAGTGGAAGTAGAGCTTCCAAAGGCCCCTTCAAGACCACACCCTTATATCCCCCGCCTAGGAGACAAGACGATGAGTGTTAAGACTAAGCAGCCCAGTAAGAAGAAGGCCACACGAGCCCGCCGAGCTAGCACTACTGAGGCCGCTGAAATACTCGCGAGTGGACGCACCGTGGAGGTTGTCTTGGGGGGTTCCGTTTTATCGGAATCCTAGATAGAATGGATCCGTTCAGAGTTTCAAATTCTGAACTCCGTCCGGAGAAGACCCTATGGACGTGGCCGGTGCTCCTGTCGAGGGGGAAGTTGCTATCTTCCTGTGCGCTGCAATGCGGGCTTTGGCTCCCACTTCACCCCTTCATCAGGAAGGTCGCGGCCTACCTCAGACTAGCTCCCGGGCAATTCACTCCCAACTCCTGGAGGGTATTAATCTCCGCTTTCATTATCTGGCGACAAGTTGGGAATCCTGAGCTAACCCCGGAAGAGTTGTTAAGTCTGTACCTGGTCAAGCACGACAGCAACGACCCATGGTACTACTTCGCAACTCGGGGCAGCAAGGGGTCGGGACTGGTAATGAACCTGCCGACTTTCAATAAAGACTGAAAAAATAAGTTGTTCTAGGCGGCGGGTGAATGGGAGGCGCCAGCAACTGAACTCGGAACCTTAACGACACGGGTTCCTACCCATTTCACTAAACCAGGTTGAACTTCATCTAGTATCCGTATTACTGTCTTTTCTTTCATTTATTTCAATTGAAATAAAGCTTCTTCGCTTCCTTTCGCAGCTTTTCTGAAGGGGTTGTCGCTCCTCGACCTGGCCCAGAAGAACCGTATTGCAAAGGCCAGGGCGGGATCAGAGACGCTTCACTTCTGGACGGACCTGATAACAGCAGACAATCTTTATAGGTCTGGACTTTGCAAGACACAACCCTTGCCCACGTCCTTTTAATAAGTTATCCCAATCTTTCTAACGAGCTCAGTTTTACCTACCTAGTCGCTGACACGGTCATTTATTTCGCAGGCATGACCGAGGCGTCCGGAGCTCAGAAGAGGAAGGCGGCTCCAACGGTGACGGAGATGTTGAAGGAAGTCCCTCGAGTGAAGGTCACTCGGAAGAAACAGGTCCCCCCTCGTGAGGGGGAGTCTTCTGCTGTGTCGATCTCTCTAGCCCCCTCCCCAAGGCTTACCGGCTCGGATCTTGTGGCGCCTGCCCATCCATAGGCGTCGTGTGTAGCGCCAACCCCAGTGCACCTTAGCGCGGCCATAGTTCCTCCGGTGGCTCCTCCCCCGACACTAGTCCGTAAGACCGTGGCTGGTACCTTGGTCGTTCCGAGCTCTGCTCCTTCTGGCGCTACAGCTGTTCTGAGCTCTGCTCCTTCCACCGCTGTTCCCCCCACCGCGGAGGCTCCTATTGCAGCCCCTGAGCCCCCCCATTGCTATCCCTTCTTCCTCCGAGTGGGAGGAGGCCATTAGAATGGCAGACAACATGTTATCCCCCCGAGGTTGGGGGAGATGCCCGCGCCGAGGGACAGAATTCGATCGGTAGCAGGGTAGGGTCTCAGGAGGCTGTAGTCTCACCCAGATGGGGATGAGCGGTGAGAGGTTCGAGTCGGGCTACCATATGTCCTGCTTGGCTCCTTGGGCCACCAAGCACACCCCCGAGGAGGATATAGCTTGGAACATTGGCAGGTCGGAAGGCTTCTTTTTGAACGATTTTGCTATCGTGTGTTGCATGGTATGTCTCTGAGAGGTCCCTCTCTTTCCTTCGTATTGTTATTATATATGTTTTCTTAGATTCTGATCCTTATTTCCTGTTCAGGCTGTCCCAGTGTTACTTTCAATTCGGGAGAAAGCGTGGGAGCATCAGAAGAGGGAGATGGAGTTTGAGGCTCTCAAGGCCGAAACGACGGCTTTACGAGATGAATATGTCCTCTCAAAGTTTGAGTAGAGTGAGCTACGCCGGCAGCTTTCAGACGAGAAGGCCAGAGTAAGTCGACTGCAGGGAGTCGTAGTTGACCTGGAGGCCAGAGAGCTTCAGCTGCAGAAGAGGGCGGATAATCTCAAGGCCAGCGGCGATGCAGTGACTGCCGAGCTGACCCGCGCTAGGGCTCACGTGGATTCCTTGGCTGTGGAGACTACTCGGATGGGTGAAGCCTTGGAACGCACCAAGGCCGAGCGGCTAAAGAGTGAACCCGAGCCATCGCTCAGGTTGGGGAGGCTCAGCGGGTCAGAGATGAGGTTTCTCTGGCTGCAGCAGTTGCCGCTGCAATTGAAGCTTCAAGACCTCCAAGGAGAGGGACGCCGAAGCAGCGACGTTTTACAACAGCGGCTTCGATGCTTGTATCGAGGCAGTCCTGGGTTTATACCCAGGCCTCGATCTTGATCCTCTTTTGCCTGAGGACCCTAAAGATACTCCTGCTGAAGTCGCTCGCTCGGATTAAGCCCCTGACTCCTAAGCTCCTCCTTCCACATGAAGACATGTTTTATCATTTTTTCTCTTAAACTGTTAATGTATTTTTTACCCCTCCGAGGGGATTTAATGAGAAGCATTTCTTTGGAATTGTGTTGACTCGTTCTGAGATGTTGTCGAGCCGACCTCTTTACAGGTCTGGCCCCTCCTTTACCGTTTAGACGATTCTCCGAGCTCCCTCGGCCTAAGTCTTAGTTGGGTTCGATCTCTTAGGGTACTCGGCTCGTCGCTTGTCTGGAGAAAACCTTTCATTCTGTCGTATGTCGAGCCGATTACTCCATTGGAGAGTCAGGTCATTATTAGGCTTTTTTCCTCCAAGGGGATGCCTTGTCGATCCTTCGTAGGATTAAGTTTCGATCCCTTAAAGGATCGGACCATTAAATTCATGCTCATATTGATAAGACAATTGAGTAGGCATCTGAAGTAGAATTGAACTTTTATTAAGAGCCTTAAAGGCTAGTCGCTCGGAGGCGTACACTTTATTATGAGCCTTAAAGGCTAGTTTATCATGAGTAGTAGATCTTCAAGTGCTCGGCATTCCAAGGATGAGGGAGTTGATGGCCTTCGAGGTCCTCCAAGTGATATGAGCCCGTTTTGGCAGATCTGACCATACGATATGGTCCTTCCCAGTTGGGTCCAAGTGCTCCTGCTCCCGGTTCGGCTGTATTTTGGAAGACCTGATGGAGAACTAAGTCCCTTGGTCGGAAGTGCCTGACCTTAACCTTTAAGTTGTAGAAACGCGCTACCTGCTGATTTCGAGCAGCCGCTCAGATCTTAGACTATCTCTGAGTTCCTCAAGTAAATCTGAATTAGCGGCGATCTGCTTGGAGTTTTTATTTTCTTTGAAGTTCCTCACTTGGGCCGTAGGGAGTCCGATTTCCACGGGCACCATTATCTCCAAGCCGTAGGATAACGAAAATGGGGTTTCACACGTTGAGGTCTGGGCTGTGGTCTTGTAAGCGCAGAGGATGAAGGGGAGCTCCTCAGCCCAGTTACCCTTCACCTTTTCTAACTTTATTTTGAGATGGTGCTTGATGATCTTGTTGACCACTTCCACCTGTCCATTTGACTGCAGGTGTCGAGGCGATGAGTAAGCATCGATGATACCAAGTCCCTGACACATGCCACGGAACTTGTCATTATCGAATTGTCGGCCGTTATCAGATACGATGGTTCGTGGGATTCCGAATCGGCAGATGATATTTTTCCACACAAAATCAATCACTTTCTGCTCGGTGATCTTCGCGACAGGCTCGGCCTCGGCTCACTTGGTGAAGTAGCCGACCGCCACTATGGCAAACTTGACTTGTCCCTTCCCTGTGGGTAAAGGACCGATGATGTCAATCGCCCATTGGGTGAACGGCCACGGCCCACTCATAAGAGTCATTTCTTCCATCGGTTACCTCAGCACAGCTGCAAAACGCTGACATTTGTCACACTTTCGGACGAAGTCCTTCGAGTCCTGCTTAAGAGTTGGCCAGAAATATCCTTGACGAAGTATTTTCATGGCTATGGCGCTACTGCCAGAATGGTTTCTGTAGATTCCCTCGTGAATCTTCCGAATCACGTAGTCGGCCTCATCCGGTCGGAGGCATTTAAGGTAAGGCTAAGAATGCCCCTTCTTATACAACACTCCGTCCAATATGACGTACCGGGCCCCTCTGACCCTGAGCCGCCTCCCCTCTAACTTGTCCGAGGGAATTTCGCCGGAGGATAAATAGTTAAAAATTGGGTCCATCCAACTTGGAATGGACTGGAGAGGATTGACCTTCTTCGACTGGCCAATGATCGGATGCTCAATGAATTCGACAGGAACGAAACGCAGGATCTTCCCTTCGGAGGCTGAGGCGAGCTTTGTCAGGGTATCGGCCCATGAGTTCTTAGCTCTAGGGATCTGTCGGATGGTGCAATTCCAGAATTTCTCGATTAGTTTTCTTGCCTCTTCGAGGTAGGCGATCATTTTGACTTCTTTGGCTTCATACTCCGAAGAGATGTGGTTCACTACCAACTGTGAGTCACAACGGACTTGTAGGGTCTGAACACCCAGGCTTGCGGCTAGCCTGAGTCCAGCTAACAATGCTTCATACTCGGCCTCGTTGTTAGAAGCTTTGAACTCAAGTCTGATTGTGTATTGGATTGTCGTTGAATTGGGTGCAACCAGGATGACACTATCTCCTGCTCCTTTAACGTTGGATGACCTATCGACATAAAGGACCCATCCAGGATCCAACGCTGTCTCTTAGTCGCTCAACGGGACGGGCGGTGTCAGCTCGACTTCCTTACTGATTTCTTCCTCACTCGGAGTTGTGAACTCGGAAATGAAGTCGGCTACAACTTAACCCTTGATTACCGCCCTAGGGTGGAATTGAATGTCAAACTATCCGAGCCCCACGGCCCATTTGGTCATCCAACCCGACACTTCGGGTCTCTGGAGGACCTACCTCAGGGGAGAGTCGGTCAACACAATTATGGAATGGGCTTGGAAGTACGGCTGCAATCTTCTGGCCGAGACGACGAGGCAAAGCGCAAGCTTTTTCAAGGACTGGTATCTCATTTTCGCTAGTACCATAGCTTTGCTCACATAGTACACAGGGTACTGCTTGCCTCTGACTTCTCTGATCAGAACCGAGCTGACAGCTGAAGCCGAAACTGCTAGATAAAGGAACAAGGGTTCCCCTTCTTCAGGCTTAAATAAGAAAGGGGGCGAACGCAAGTACTGTTTCAACTGCTGGAAGACCTGATCACACTCTGGTGTCCATTTCGCTCTCTTGTGGCCCTTCAGCTACTGGAAGAAGGGAAGGCATTTATCTGTAACCCTATATATGAAGCGTCCAAGCGCTGCAACTCTTCCCGTGAGACACTGTATTTCCTTAATGGTCCGAGGTGAGTTCATGTTGAGGAGAGCCTTGATCTTATCCGAGTTGGCTTCGATTCCTTGCTGACTAACTTGAAAGCCAAGGAACTTCCCGGATTCAACACCAAATGCACACTTGGCGGGATTCAGTTTCATGTGATATTCTCGGGGGATGCTGAACATTTCCCCGAGGTCAATAAGATGGTCGGAGGCTCTGACACTCTTCACTAGCATGTCGTCGACATATACTTCCATAGTGTCCCCAATCTGTCTAGCGAACATCTGATTTACCAGCCTCTGATATGTTGTTCCAACATTTTTCAGGCCAAATGGCATGACCCGGTAGCAGTAGAGTCCTCTGTCCATGACAAAGTGACGCAGGGATGAACGTGATGAGGTCGATCACCGTCTTCCTCAAGGATAACTACTCCGAATCCACGGAGCTTCTCTGGACTCCTCACAGAGACTTCTCGAATCCACGAGGAAAGAAAGCAGGAAAATTCTAATAAATTTGAAATTAATTGATGAATGCATAAAAATGAGTTTACACCCCTTTAAATAAGGGAACCATGCAACAGGAAAGAAATTAAACTCAAACTACAACTAAAACTCCTAGAATTTGTGACTTACTATAAATAGTAAACTTACTATTTATAGACGGTCGTGATGTCTACTAGTGCGCAAGGTTTTCGGCCAAAAATAGTAAGTGTCCTATTTGGCTTCACCAAACCGTTCACCTAATTATCTTAAGCACTTTTCATGTTGGACACAACTCCTAAAGTCCAATGGATGAAGAGCTATAAGCAAACTAAAACTTACTATTTATAGTAAAAATGAAATTAAAATGGGGAAACGATCGTCGATCAGGGGTTTCTTGCAAATTCAGGCTGCGCAACCCGGCATAGCAGGGTTGGTTGGCTAAAGTAGCTCGTTCTACCCCAAATTCATATATTTTACATCAGATAACTCATTTTGGATTGCAAGATACGCCTGATCTAAGGTCCAACGGTCCGGATCACTTATGTTGTCGACCGTGCCTTTTCTGATCCATCTTGGCCATGAAATTGTCCACAACCCGCTCTACATCAGTCCCTTCCACTTGAAAAGAACTCGTCCTCGAGTTCTCCTCCTGTGCTGGTTCATGATACTTAGTCAGTGAGGTCCGCGACGTTGAAAGTCCGTGAGATCGCCAGGTCATCTGAAAAATCAACAACATAAGCGTTGTCATTGAACTTTCGGATGATCGGTACCGGTCCAATCTTTTTATTTTTCAATTTATTGTATGTCCCGGTCAGAAATCTCTCTTTATGTAGATGGACCATAATGCGGTCGCCCACCTTAAACACCTTTTGTTATGGTGCTTGTTCGCTTGTTCCTTGTACTTCTCGTTTGAGGCATGTAGCTTGGCCTGCACTTTTGCATGGATGCCTATGATCTTATCTGCCATATGTCCTGTTGCAACGCTGGTGCCTGGATGCTTGGGCAAAGGGACCAAGTCAAGTGTGTGGCGAGGCACTCGTCCGTAGATAATCTGGAATGACGATTTTCCTGTCGAGCGGTTCACCATGTTGTTGAACGCAAACTCTGCTTGAGACAAGGCCAAGTCCCACTGCTTCGACTTTTCTCCTGCAATACTGCGAAGGAGGTTTCCCAATGTGCGATTCACAACTTCAGTCTGCCCATCAGTCTGTGGGTGGTAAGAACTGCTGAATTGAAGTCGTGTATCGAATCGAGTCCACAAAGTCCACTAAAAGTGGCTAATGAACTTCGTGTCACGATCAGAAGTAATGGTCTTAGGGACCCCGTGTAGCCGTACGAACTCTCTGAAGAAGAGATTCTCCTTGTATGTTGCGTCAAGGGTCTTCTTGCATGGGATAAAGTGCGCCATCTTGGAGAAACGATCGACCACCACGAACACTGAATCCATGCCGCGTTGTGTTCGTGGAAGACCAAGCACGAAGTCCATTAATAAATCCTCCCAAGGACCATCAGGCACAGGTCGTTAGAGTCCCGTATTCTGAGATTACCCCGTGGAAGTTTGACAAATATGACAACATTGTACAGTTCTTCCCACTTCACATATTAATTGCGGCCAAAAATATCATTCTTCCACAAGAGCTCACGTCTTGTCTCGCCCAAGGTGTCCACCGAGGCCACCTCCATGTAGCTCCTGAATAATCTACACCCTTAGAGAACTTTGAGGGATGCACAATCGATTCCCTTTGAAGAGAAAACCGTCCTGTATATGAAGGTCACTGGGGTGACCTTCTTGGCACTTTATCTAAGAATTCTTGAAATCCTCATCCTCGGCATACAGCTCCTTGAGACAATCGAAGCCGACCACCTCGTTCCTCATCGTAACAAGTAGTGATGCACGACGGTTAAGTGCATCATCCACCTTGTTCTACTGTCCTGACTTGTGCTTCAGAATGAACGTAAATTTCTTTAAAAACGTAATCCATCTAGCATGCACACGATTCACGTTAGTCTGACTATTAATAAACTTTAATGCTTGATGGTCAATGTATAGAACAAACTCTCTTTGAATCAGATAATACCGCCAATGTTGCAGTGCCTGAACAACTGCGTATAACTCAAGCTTATAAGTTGACCACTTCTTTCATGCTTCGCTAAGCTTCTCGCTGTAGAAGGCTACCGGTCTGCCTTCCTGTGATAATACTCCCCCAATTCCGACGTATGAAGCGTCACACTCAACCTCAAATAATTTATCGAAATTAGGAAGCATCAAGACCGGTATTGTAGACAAACGATGCTTGATCTCGTTAAAGCTCTTGTCAGCTTTATCGGTCCACTGGAACGGTCCCTTTTTCATGCAATCTGTTATAGGCACGACTATGGTGCTAAAACTCTCACAAATCGACGATAAAAAGTCACCAAACCGTGAAAACTCCTCACCTCATGGATGTTTGTTGGGATCGGCCATTCCTTAATAGCTCGCACCTTTTCATCGTCCACTCGAATGCCTGTGGATGTTGCAACAAATCCTAGAAACAACAGACTGTCAGTTAAAAAGCTACACTTTTTTAAGTTGAGGTATAACTTGTTATCTTGTAGGACCTGCAACACCTGCCTGAGATGTTTCTTGTGCTCCGCCTCATCCTGGCTATATAATAACATGTCATCAAAATATACTACCTCAAATCGGCCAGTGAACGGTTTTAGAACTTGATTCATTAAACGCATAAAAGTACTTGGTGTGTTCGATAAGCCGAAGGGCATGACCAGCCACTTATACAATCATTCCTTTGTCTTGAATGCCGTTTTTCACTCATCACCGGGTCAGATACGAATCTGATGATACCCGCTCTTTAGATCTAGTTTAGAGAACACCTTGGCCCCTCTTAGCATATCGAGCATGTCGTCCAGCCGTGGTATTGAAATTGATATTTGATGGTAATTTTGTTGATTGCTCGGCTGTTGACACACATGCGACAGCTTACATCTTTTTTTGGAGTTAATAATGCTGGTACAGCACATGGGCTCATGCTCTCTCTTAATAGACCCTTACGGATCAATTCCTCCACTTATCCCTGAAGTATCTCATTCTCCTTTGGACTCATCCGATAATGAGGGCGATTGGGCAGGCTAGACCTAGGGACGAGGTCTATGTGATGTTGGATGTCCCTCATGGGGGGCAATCCATCAGGTAAATCTTCAGGCTAGACTTCTTTGAATTCTTTTAGTAACAATTTTAAGCTTGGAGAGATGTTTGAAGGTTCCTCTTCCTCGCCCTTCACCACTACGGCGTATACCTCGCCGGTTTCCTTGGATTCCTCCATAAAATTCTGAATGATTAAGAGAGAACTCCCCTCCACTTTAGATGCTTTAGGGTGATTCTCTGGTGCCATAGGGGCGAGGATTATTTTTTAACTATCCTTGATGAATATGTAGACATTGTCTCGTCCCCGATGGGTCGTATCATGGTCCGACTGCCAGGGTCGACCAAGTAGCATATGGCAAGCTTCCATGTCAGCCACGTCACAAAGTATCTGATCCTTATAGCGTTTACCAATTAAAAATGAGATAGTGCATTGTTCAATTACTTTGGTCTCATTCACCTTTTTTATCCAGCCAATTGAGTACGGGGAAGGATGTCTCGTATTGGCAGCTACAACTTATCCACCATCACTCTTAAGAAGATGTTCTCGCTACTACCACTATCTATGATCACATCACAGACCTTTCTGCTAACAGTGCATCGAGTATGAAATATATTGTGTCGTTGTGGATGTAATTCCTTTCGCGGGGTATATAGTAGTCGCCTCACAACGAGAGATTCGCCACGATCCTCACCTGTCACTTCACCGCCACTTATTATTTCTTCAGTAGTTTGTTCATATTCATCAAAGCCATGATCTTCTTGTGTGGCCTCATCTTCAGTGCCCCCTTCGTTTATAGTCAAGTGTACTGCCGAACGTTGAGGACAAGTGTTTGATAAGTGACATGGTTAGCCAAAGTGGTAACAATTGTTCAGCCTTGGTCGAGCATAAGGATTCAGAATCCTACTAGGGCCCACTGTTGTGGGTGCTGCCCGTTGAGGTCTATATGATCCGCTCCTCGTATCACGGTTTGCGGTTGGAGGAGGTTGAGGACGCTCTCCTACCGGATCTTTTTCTCGAGCCAGCACTGGATCCTGTGTGGGACCTGTCATAGGGGGTCGAGTTGAAGGATAGGGACAAGCAAGAGCTCTTGCAAGTTATGTTTTTACCCTTCCTGCCAATTGAACTACTTCATCTACGGTCCCGACTGGGTACATCTGAACTCGGTCCTGAATTGTCGGTCGCAATCCACCTATAAATCGTGCCACCTTCTGTGACTCAGATTCTGACAGATCGTTTCATGTAGCCAACCGCTGAAATTCTTCAGTGTAATCTGTAACAGTTCAATTTTCTTGTTGGCAATTCTGATATTGCTGGAATAAGATCTGCTCATAATCACTGGGGAGAAATCGTGATCGAAGAAGACTTCTCATTCGAGGCCATGATGCGATGGGCGCCTTGTTTTGGTAGACTCGTGAGAGTTGTAATTGTTCCCACCATGCAGAAGCACCAGATTTTAATTTAAACGCTACCAATTTCACCCTTTTATGATCTGACACATCCATATATTCAAAATATCTCTCTACTTTGGCTAGCCAATTGAGGAAATCTTCGATACGTAATAAACCGTTAAAACTAGGAAGTTTAGCCTTACCTCGATAGTCTCTTTCAGTATGATCTAGACGATCGCCTCCATGGATTGGTCGTCAGTCAAAACCCTCATTAATTTTCTCGTCGCTGGAACTAGAATCATCTGGTGTAGCCCTACAGTTTGCCACTAGTAGTGCTCTGCGATAATCGAGGTCACATCGTACAACAACCACGGGTGGTAGAGCTACCATAGGTGGTGGAGCACCACCTAGGGCTCTGGGTAGAAGTAGCGCATCCGTTAGACGGTCAAGGGTTTCCTGCAGCCTTTGTATGGTCAACTGATTCTCCCGATGGAAAGCTTCCATTCTTTCCGAAAGATAACGAATCCCTGGATCACCGTCCACAGGATTTTGATTCATACCTTTGTTGTTTGCCATCGGCCCAAGGGGAAACCTCGCTCTGATACCAAATTGATGCAGGGATGAACGTGATGAGGTCGATCACCGTCTTCCTCAAGGATAACTACTCCGAATCTATGGAGCTTCTCTGGACTCCTCAGAGAGACTTCTCGAATCCACAAGGGAAGAAAGCAGAAAAATAGAAATAAATTCTAATAAATTCAAAATTAATTGATGAATGCATAAAAATGAGTTTACACCCCTTTAAATAAGGGAACCATGCAACAGAAAAGAAATCAGACTCAAACTACAACTAAAACTCCTAGAATCCGCGACTTACTATAAATAGTAAACTTACTATTTATAAACGATCATGATGTCTACTAGTGCGCAAGGTTTTCGGCCAAAAATAGTAAGTGTCCTATTTGACCTCACCAAACCGTTCTCCTAATTATCCTAAGCACTTTTCATGTTGGACACAACTCCTAAAGCCCAACGGATGAAGAGCTATAAGCAAACTAAAACTTACTATTTATAGTAAAAACGAAATTAAAACGGGGAAATGACCATCGATCAGGGGGTTTCTAGAAAATTCAGGTTGCGCAACTCGACGTAGCAGGGTTGGTTGGCTAAAGTAGCTCGTTCTACCCCAAATTCATATATTTTACGTCAGATAACTCATTCCGGATTGCAAGATACGCCCTATCTAAGGTCCAACGGTCCAGATCACTTATGTTCTTGACCGTGCCTTTTCTAATCCATCTTGGCCATGAAATTGTCCGCGACCCGCTCTACATCACAAAGGTAGTCTTCTGCCTGTCTGGGGGATACATAGCGATCTGGTTGTATCTGGAGTAGGCGTCCAGAAATGATAGTAGCTCCTATCCGGTTGTGCTGTCCACCAGTTGATCGATCCGAGGTAACGGGAAGCTGTCTTTAGGGCATGCCTTATTCAGATTGGAGTATTCTACGTAGACCTGCCACTTTTCATAAGATTTTCTGACGAGCACAACATTCGCTATCCAATCAGGATAATACACTTCTTCTATGAAGCCCGCCTCGAGGAGGACGGAAACCTCCTCGGCAATGGCTTCATATCGCTCGGCATCTAACGACCTTCTTTTTTTCTTAACCGGCTTATGATCTGGGTCCACGTTCAACCTATGAACCAACACGTTAGGAGAGATCCCTGGTATGTCTGCGTGTGACCACGGGAAGATGTCTCGGTGCTACTTTAAGAAGGCCAATAATGCGTTCTTCTGTTCGGAATTCAATGATGACCCGAGCTGAATGGTTTTGCTCGGGTCTGATTTGTCGAGCGATATTTTTTTCAGATCTTCAACTGATGAGCTTTCTATCGGTCCGCAGGGGTCCAAGGTGTCCACGACGAGCGCCTGTTTGGCAGCTCCTTTTCTTACTGCTATCACATAACACCTCCGGGCCTCGCGCTGGTCGCCTCAGAGATAACTAATCCCACCTTCAGCTAGAAACTTCATCATCAGATGGTAAGTTGAGACGACAGCTCTCATCGCGTTGAGGGAGGGTCAGCCCAGGATCACATTTTGGACAGATGGAACATTGATAACCAAAAAATTCACCAGAAGTGTGACTTGTTGTTGCCCTTCTCCCGCTGTTACTGGGAAGGAGATGGCTCCTTTGCAGATTACTCTCTCTCCGAAAAAGCCGTGCAAGGGAGTCTTCACGGGTTAGAGTCGGGACTGTGAAATTTCTATCTTTTCGAATGCTTCGGAGTACATTACGTGAGCCGAACTTCCAGTGTCGACCAGAATACCATATACCTTGTGATTTCCTATGGTCATTGTGACCACTAGCGCGTCATCATGCGGATGCTGGATCCCACGTGCTTCATCCTCTTTGAATGTCAGGCTGCACGGAGTGACTCAGAGTTTCTTGCTGGGACGTTCTTCCAGGTGAATGTGGTGTTCCGGCTCGGATCTCCGTGAATGGGCTTTTCGAGCCCTGTTTGAATCCCCTCCCCCAGCTAAGCCTCCGAAGATGGTACGAATTTCGGCGGGTTCTTCTGGGGGGTTGTTCGGCTATTCTTGAGGTCTTTCCTCTCTCCGAGAGGCCTTCTCTTTTTTAGTGTAACGATGTAGATGTCCCTTGCGGATGAGGGACGTGATCTCGTCTTTCAGGTCCACGCAGTCGTCCGTGTTGTGACTATGGTCCCGGTGGAAGCGACAGAATTTTCGCTTGTCCTGGTGCTCTGAGTCAGCCCTCATGTAGACTGGCCAATTAAGTAGCCTGTCTTCTCAGATATCCAGCAGAATTTGCTCGGCAGATGTGTTTAGAGGAGTATAGGAACAAAATTTCCATCTGGCCTAAGGCTCTGTCAACGATCATGGGGAGCGCTGTCATCCGCCCCTTTACCATTTGGCTGGGAGTCTTCGTTCCTAGGCCTCTTTCCTTTGTTTGTCGGGTCAGTAACTTGCGTACCTTTACAGGCATTAGTGAACTCCTCGGCGTTGGTATACTTCTGAGCCTTCGCCATGAAGTCCGCTTGCATTTTTGGAGGATTCTTTCCGATGGAGAAGGCGAACTTTCCTTCCTTCAGTCCGCTCAGAATGGCTGCAAGAGCCATCTTATCATCATAGTCCTCGACATGCAATGCTTCTTCATTAAAATAGGCGATGTAGTCTTTCAACGACTTTTTCGGAGCTTGCTTGATGGTGAGCAGGTGAGTGTTGGGTTTCTGACTTCTCTTACCACTTATGAACTGCGTAAGGAATAACCGGCCTAGTTCTGCGAAAGAGCCCACGGAGTTTGGCTTGAGCTGAAAATACCAAATCTAAGCAGACCCAGTAAGGGTGATAGAAAATCCCCTACACATCATTACGTCTGTTGCGGTCTGAATCTGCATCCACGATCGGTAGGACTTCAGGTGTTCGGATGGGTCCCCGGATCCAGAATACTGGATGACAGGAGGCATCCGAAACCTCTGCGGCATCACTTCAGCCATGATGGAAGGAGTGAAGGGAGGCTCGTTCTCTTCCATCATCGCTTGGATCGTGGGTGGAACTGTCGATTGTTGTTACTTTTTCTCCAACGTCAGGAACTGGTCTTGTAGTTCCGCAAATCGTGCCTCCCATGGATCCCTATTTTTAGCGACGACCTCCGGGGCATCCTCGATCTCCGGCGTTCTTCTTTCTCTCCTCCGTTCTAATTGATGATGGAGATTCATGGGCGGCAGAGCGGATGTGACTGAATGAACGGTAGTTGCGGCCCGATTAGTGACATTCCGCGCTGATCCCTCGGCGTGTACTGCATGAGGATTTTGACCCGAATGCGGCACCCCTGAGTGATGAGGAGCTTTAGGTTTCACACTCCTCGGCACATAGCGAGTCTCCACGAACAATCCCACCGGCTTGAGAACAGGTTGCTCTTGAACCGATCGTGACTCTGGCTCCGTCTGCTGCTTTATTCTATTTATCTCGTCACGCAGGGCCTAGATCTCGTTCTGCATAACACGATATTTACTTGACCGATTGCGCGAACGTTGGGAAGGTCCTGGTGCGAACTCGACATGAAGTGGTGATGACGACCGAGTCTGCTCGTTAGGTACCAGTTCCACAACCGCAGCTTTCTTCTTCCTCGTCATTGCTTAGGAAAATGAGAACCTGACTTTTAGTCTCAGGTTTCCACAGATGGCGCCAAAAAATATTGATGCCAAAATCTTGTCGCCCTCCCTCCACGTCGCTTTTACTTCAATGAATCACCTCTGATACCTGCACTAAGAGAACTGGCAAAGGTGACCCAGGCTAAGTCGAGGGACCCTCTAATGCCTAAGTCAGGTTAAGGAAATTGGGGTCTAAGTAGCGAGTCAAGGAGAGAGCTTGCTATTGCGTACTTGTAGGCAAAGTGTCGTGTGCCATTTATACTTGCCTGTAGAATGGCATGGGTTCGATAATTTCGGCACGATCACAGGAATTCCCAAATCATGGAGATATTGTCCGCAATCTATCGATCATGCAGCGTATCATGCCAGTAGTGCGTATCTGCGAGTGAAGTTATCGACCACGATCAGCAATGGCAACTTCCGCATTTGGCGTATGCCATTACGCGCCTGCTCGGCTCGGCTCATCCGATCATGCGACCTCTAAGTCGAGCTGTGTCCGACCCGACCCGTTAGGTCGGATCCATTGTGGTCGAGGATGCTAGCCGTGTTGAGCATACTATAGCTAGGTCGTCCGATCGGAGTATAAGATCCGTTCCGAGCTTCTCCTCAGACAAGTTGGCCAACTCAGATGGGTCGTGCCTACTGCTCGTTATTGTGTGATGCTGGCAAAGGGTCGGATGGGTAGTGCCTCGGACGTCGCGGCCGCGAGTCGGCTCAAACTGGCGCTCGGACTGACGCTTTATCATGGGCTCGAATTTCCCCATAACACATCACATTTAGACAAAGTCTATATTTTAATGGGCTTATTAATAAAAAATATTAAAATTGATTTAATAATTAAATTCAAATCCATGTAAATATATTATGCATAGCTACTTTTATATTATAGGTCATTTTGAATCTAGGGTGCCAAACACAATACAAGAATTCCCAATCTAGAGTTCCAAATCCACAACTTGAAGAGTCCCTTAGTATGCAATCCACGTCACTGTCATGGGAAATGAGAGGGACCAGAATCCTGTGTAACTTGACGTTGGTAGCGCTTGCAAGGCCAAACTTTGCTAGGCATTCTGTTAATCAGTCAAGAAAACTTATTTTAATCATAAAAAGATAATTTAGCTCGATCTAAAGCTAAGGTAGGTCGTACCACGGAAACAGTATTAAATTGCTACTAAAACCTTCAAAGGCTGTCTGGCTGCCGGTAAAACCCGGTAAGTGATAAAAATACAATGAATGTAAGAGCCGGCTCCAATGGAGCGGGTCCTCTGCCTAAGGGTAGACGGTGTGATCTTACTGTGGGGCCCACCTGGATGTACGTATTTTATATCTATGCCGTCATACCACACTTCTAGATCATTTTAAGGTACACAGGTGAACTATACCGTAAAAATCCATGTTGATTAACCATTAATTTATTTATCTATTTATTTATTGATTTATTTTTAGTAGTTGTCCATCTCCATTGTTGCCATTTTCTGCTAGAACAAATCAGAGTGAGTTACATGTGATCTATATGGATCCATGTGGTGTATTTGAAGATTTGTAAAGATATAGGAAGCAGATTCTATATCCGTTCAGCTGGACCACATCAAACAATGCCATAACATTGCTTAAGTGGCCAATGTAAGAACGACCTTGTAAAAGTAGTTACGGGACAAATGGCAAGAGCAGGAGTAGAGAAGGCCATGTAGTGCTAAATGTGCTAAATGGTTATATAAATCGTCAGAACATGGGAAAGATCTAGATGGACAAGATAAAGTTATAAATAGTAAAGTAACTTAGCAAGAAAGACATCTCATACCAACCCAATCAAACCCAAACATTATCTCTCAATTATCCTTTCAATTACCAGTCAATTAATTATATTCCTTAGTGTCATCTCTCTACTTTATTGCCAAGTAAATTACATTACATAGTGTAATCCCTTATTTTTTTTCTTGTCGTTTAGATTCCATAGTGTAATCCATATCGTTAATAAAGTAGCTAGTAGCTTTAGTTGTAATTTGATTCTACACTCACATGCTGGAATCAGTCCCCTATCTAGGGAGGTGCTTCATAGTCGTTACCTACGACCGACTATAAGAAATCTTTTCTCATTTCTCTTTTATTTATATTGAAAAGTCTTTTCGTATGGAAGGTAAATGTGTAAACCATCATCAGAGAACAAACCCTAGCCTCTAAATGTCGCCTAATCCTATTTTACACACCGAGTGAGTGGTTGAATAGGCGGATGATCTCATTCGATCCTGATCATATACTACCTATCTGCCTATCTCGGTACTTGAGGTCATAGTTATTCGGTTGAATTAAGCCACAAATTTAATTCTAGTACACCCACATTCAAATTGGCGAAAACAATGAGCAACAAGTGTTCGACGCATCCAGTGAGACCACAAACTATTTGGTTGCCATAAATATACATTGTGCAGTGGCCATACAAAACGAACAATGAGCAACAAGTTTTTGACACACTTAGTAGGACCCTGTTTGTAACTTACCGTCCTAACTTTGCCAATTAGAATAATGAATAGAATGAGAAATTGAATTGCTGGGTTCGAATCCTCCACACCAACCGCAACACCTGTAACCGAGGATGTGTCGGTTCAAGCAGCCCCTGAAACATTGAATCTTGAAAATAGTCAGACACTCAGTATCAGGAACCAAGAGGGAACATCGATCTCTCGAACCGTTTCTCCAGGAGTGATAACGGCTGCACTCCAAAATGTAAAGCTGAGTATACATCATGTTCAGGAATATGAAAGTGCCCAAGTTGAGCAATTTCGTATTCAAACTGAGAACACTAATAGATACATGGCCAGTCAGATTGAGGCCATGCATCAATTGATGGTTATGATGGCCGAACGAACAACAACGACAACACAGTATAATGTCAAGGGAAGTTCTATCGGTAATGTGGTTCAACCACAATCTATGCCTCCTCTTCAGAGGAATCCACCACCAATTCCATTTCAGGAGAGACGGAATGCTTCGCCTCCTCCTGAATTTAGACGACTAGAGCGGGAAGGTAGGAATTTCGTTCCTGAAATTCAGAATCAAGGTTTACAAGGAGGATATAACCCCCAACAATTTCCTAGAAATTCATTGTTCCAAGAGGGTCCAAATCAATTCGCTCCCGATCTACCACTAGTAGTTGAATCTTAATGGATCACGACTAAATCATGCAAATGGTTCCGGTAGTTGCAAGCAAGTACTAGGCCGCAATACTATTCTAATCTACCATATGCTTTATCCTGAGTGGATCAATCGACATCATTCGTTGCTATGGAATTATCAGTCAGATTTTTTCCTATTTTTAAATGATCCAGTCAGTTGACCATCGAGCACATTGCTGATTTACTATGTAGTATAAGGAGTTAGCGGACAATGACCATCACAAACTATATATAATTATTTGGTCATTCGCTAATAACCACGACTTTCACATGGTATTCCAATCTATTGCCAAATTTGGCTTATACTTGGAAAGAAATGGAAGAAAAATTTCATGCTCAATTTTTCTCTAAGGATAGGAAAATAACTATGGTCGATCTTGCTCGTTTTCGATAGTTACTAGGAGAAACCTGTGAAAGCTATATTACTAGGTTTAAAAGGGCAAAGAGTCGACGTAAGGTTGTTATGACCGAAGCTGAATTTATGCAACTTGCATAAGACAAGTTTGAGTACAAACTTCATAAGAAGTTCATTATGACAGAGTTCATGGACCTGAATGACCTGACTAGGAAGGTCTTTAGGTACAAAGAACTCATGCAAGAAGGTGCTAAGCAAAAGAATTCATTAATTGGGAAATATTATCATGACCCAAATTACCAGGTTGTGATTGTTAAAGTGGTAGCTAAAAAGCCACTCATATGTTCAGCGTTAGTCAAGGCGGAATCGATTGCACGAAAGGCCTAAGAAGTTTATACTTTTGATATCATACGGGCCGATGGGATATTTGAAATTTTGTTGGCCGGAAAGCTTATCAAGATTTTCATAAATCATAAGATACATTCGCCCAATAAGTTACTAAAAATGGAATATTGTAAATGGCACGAAACTCATTCTCATTAAACTAACAAATGTGTTGTATTCAGGAACATGGTCTAGGACAATATCAATCGCGGGCTACTAAAATTTTCTTAGAAGGACGAGAAGGCGATGTTGATCAATACATATCCATTCTTGCCCAATGTAACACTTCAGTTTTCGAAACTCAAGTATACGACTCGTTTTTCGAAAACCCAAGTGTTAACCTTTAAATATAGCTAAATTTTAAGTATTTTTTTCTTTTGCTATTTTTTTTTTCAAAGTTGGAAGTTTAGCGGAAGAGGAACAAATCAAGCATAAAAGGAAGTCCAAATATACATATCCAAATATTCAAGTGGCTGCCCGAAGGCTTATACAAACTAATGTCTCAATGCTACAAATACATGAAGGAAATAATTTAATACATGAAACAAATTAAAATTCCAACTAGTGTTGAATTGCAAGATTACACACTACTCTTAGTCAGATACAACCATACATCCTTGGTATTTGTACCTTGCTCCTCATCAACATAAACACGAGGATCATTTAAACCATATGCACTACCTATACAGTTATATATTCAAAGGATGAGTGGCCAAGCCAGTGTGAAATTCCCTCAAGATTATACACCACCACATTAGTTTATAAGCATGGTTTAAATAAAAAAAATATTCAAAAAAACCCATGATGCAATCTTATTTAAACGCATGGATGTGTAAATACACATCAACTGAGGATGTTCATCCGGTTGGACAAATGAATGTACCTTTCAAATAGTCAACCTATTCATGCAAGAGAAGAGAATTGACCTTTCAAATAGTCGGCTCATTCATACACAGGAATGGGTCTTTCAATCAGTCAACTCACTTACAATAAGAGGATGGACCTTTCAAACAGTCGATCCATTTAAGTAAAAGAATTAGTCTTTTAAATAGTCGACTCATTCAATTTACAAAAGAATGGATCTTTCGAACAGTCAACCCACTCATGTAAGAGAATGGACCTTTCAAACAATCGATCCATTCAAGCAAGGGAATGAGTCTTTCAAACAATCAACTTATTTAACTTGAAAGAGAACAAATCTTTCAAATAGTTGACACATTCATGTAAGAGAATGAACCCTTCAAATAGTCGATCCATTTAAGTAATAGAATAGATCTTTCAAACAGTCGATCCTTTCGATTTGTAAGAAAACAAATCTTTTAAATAGTCGACCAATTCATGTAAAAGAATGAAACTTCAAATAGTCAATTCTTTCATGTAAGGGAATGTGTCTTTCAAATAATTGGCCCATTCAAAATACAAAAAAGAGTCATTCGAGCAGTACACTGATCTTTCAAACAGTTAAACAGGTATCCAATAACACCCAAGTGCTATGAATGTATGATTAACTCAACCATTATTTATCCAATTTGTAAATAGCTAGTTTAAAAAAGTTCAAAGGTCACTATGGGGCGGGGGGGGGGGGGGGGGGGGGGGCTTATCACCCAGCATGGGCTGAATTCTCGGGCATAGTATTATATACCACCATCCCCGACTCATGACACTCCAACATTATGATGTTTAATGGTAACTTTCTCAACTAGTGGCAAATCAAAGTTTAGTAAGTGGGACTTACCATCTTATGGTTACACAAAAATGATCCATCAAGCCACATAGGACAAATATGCAAGGGATCACCCCAAATCAAGAATTAGGGATTTCCATCCCCGAATTGGATTTTCATTCTCAAATTTGATGCTTAGAGATTTCGATCCTCAAAAATTCCATAAATAGAGATTTTTCCAATGGTATATCTAGAATTGAGAATCTCATAATCTAATCAGGGATTTTGAAATCCATCCAGAGAATTGAAATTTCAGAAATTATATAAGCTATTTTAGTAATCCTATTAGATTGCATCATGAATTTCTGAATCCATTAAGGAGTAAGGGTTTTTTTTTTCAAACCTTTTACAATTCTTTGGCCACCTGTGACAACCATTGATTCCAGCCACCGATCATGGGAAGCGTGGAGGCGATGAAGATGATGGATCAAGAAGAGAGCAGTAGTGGAATCTGCTTCTTCTCTTCATCTTCATCTTGCCTTGAGGCACCTGCATCCAATCCCATTCCTATAGCCAGCGGTGGAAATAGTCCCTTTTGGAATCTCCCTTCATGCTCCAGTGGCACATGATTATACCCTTGATGATCAGGAAGTGGAGGCCTCTTTGTTTGAGTGTATGGCGATGTTTTGGTTTGAAATCACGGGCCCTAGCCGTTGGACTGTTAAGTGGACCTGCTCCCATTTTATATCATCGAGTGAACCACCTTCCTGTGGGAGTTGTCCAGTTATTTGTTGTGTGGATACTATAAATGTTATCTTATCTAGCTCCTAGGTTTGTTAAATTTTGTAGTGCCAAAACCTCTTGGAATCTGTATCTTGTTTAGTGGTTATTGTAAGATCAGCTTCATGTCATCCTTGCCAATCTTGCTACATTCAAGTACAAGATTAAGAAGTTCAAGTACAACATCAAGAAGTTCACTTTCAAGAACAAGAAGTTCAAGTGCAAGATCAAAAGGTTCAAGAACAAGAAGTTCAAGTAATAGATCAAGTCTTCAAACTTCAACTATTTTAAGAGAATGATATGTAATGAATCAATCTCACAAGTAAGGTTTGTTTGACCCTAGATTGACCTTAGGATAGGATATACAATTTGCACTTATATCATAAGTCATTTGATGATTTTATAGGTCATTTTTCACTAATTCTAGTCATGGTTCGACTAGCCCAGACACTGGCTCGACCAGTCTAAGGTTTGTTGTGAATTTTTAGGATATTCTTTTAGACCTTCGACCAGCCATGGAGACTACTCGACTAGTTGAGTGAACAGTGCACGACCAGTAGAGAAGGCTCGACTTAAAGTTCAGAAACATTTCTAGGTCTCATTCGACCAGTCGAATGCAGTGTTCGACCAGTCGAGTAGCGATCTTATCTTATCGTGCTAGAAATTTTAAAATGTTGTTGGTCCTTCTGCCAGTCGAGCTGACCACTAGGCAAGTCAAGTGAATAGTATTTTGGCATATAAATTGAGGACGATTTTCAGAGTTTTTCAATTCATTCAAAGCTATTCAAGTCACGACTCTGAGAAACTTGTCCCTACATTCTAGAAGCTAATTGGTTAGTATTTAAGATTCTTTTAAACCTTTTTTGCATTTGATTTTATGATCTCTATTCAATTTTATTTCTTTTGAAAAGGGAATATTGATTTTACCCTTTTTTTAAGATCAAAATCAAATCAAGCTAGCCTAGGTTGATTTAATCTAAAATTCATTAATACCTAAGAACCATTTCATATATGAGATTGGACATTGAACATCTACTTCAAATTGGTTCTACCGAACTTCATTAAAAGAAGAATCTTCAGATATGTACATTTCAATTTTCTGCATTTAGTTTGTAAGATTGTCAGAAAATCTTTCATTTTTGGTTTTGACTAAGATAGCTAGAAAATCTTAGTGAGTAGGGTTTTTAATTGTGGTAGCCTGTAATGCCCTGAAAATCGAGGGTCGAGCAGAAGCTCAACTCCCGAGTTCCAACGCATCACTTATGCAACATAGATAATGATGATTAAATGTCATCCGTGTTAGTGTATTAAACATGAACAAGATTAAGCTAAATCAACATATCGTACTCCAGAGACAATTAAATTTAAGCAAGTAGAAGACTGTGATAGATATATAAATCATATAAACTGTTGTAGGTCTCCAGAGTGTGAACATGTTACTAAGTTAACTAAATTATATGTATAGTTTTCAAAATTACAAAATGATAAAGGGTAATGTCTATAAATCCATATCCCTGTAGACCCGGTGACGTAACTCTAGGTCTACATAGACCCGCCAGAGAATTGTAAATAGGAGAACTCCTCCTCATCATCATAAAAGTCAGGCTCTGCCCCATAAGCATCGTCATCATCTGAAACTAAAGTAGGGTCTGTTTGGTGTTTTAAAACACCATCCCAGAGTGGGAGTGAGTGATTAACTCAGTGGAGCTATAAGGTAAAGGTTAACATGTTATCAATTTAGTCAAGCTGTAATGACAAAGCAGTACAACAATCATATCATAAGTACTCTTATTAATGCAGGAATGGTATGCGATAATGATGTATGCCCTCACCTACACTCCCTGAGTGACATTATCTCACAATCGCGGCATGCACTACTCCGGACACGTGCACTTCCTTGTTAAGGCACATGCAATGCATGTATGATCGTGTTAGCCCAATTCTTAATTAGGTTTATTCAAACATCATATTCGAGAAGCTAAGGTACCTTCATTTTTATCATTTACCCAAACAATGATCCATCTAGGGTCGTTAATCCTAGTTAATCACATACGATAGGCAAGTTTGAGAGTTTACACTCTAGGTCGCTACGAGAGGCTCATTGCTGTCAGCGTAGGCCTATTTTGTACTCGATGTTACTCCACAAATGCCCTACCAACTGACAGTCTATTTTCAAAGGCTCATCACCAACCCAATTGCGGACCACAGCCAGGCTATGCCAGTGTAGGCTGACAGCTTAAATACAGTGTCCCATACCATCGTATTCGGCTCACGATTTTGGGTTACTCACTGATCACTACAGGGAGGTTCATCACCCTAGCGTAGGGCGACAGCTCCACCATGGTATCCCATACCACCATGCCTGGCTCATGAGTCTTAGTGGATCGTGGTACCATGGTTGAAGCGAGTTTTTCATTAGTAAGTGGTACCTTAAGTTCAAGCAGTAGCGTCCATACATGGTAAACACACAATAGGCCAATCGGTTTATTAGACAAGTTCGACTGACACGAGCGTACGCTAAATTCATCGATATGGTACCACAGTCGACAATCATCGTATGAATCGAATTCACCGAACGCATCAACTATGGCGAGACTAATTCGGCCACTCAAATAGAAATTGTTACCCATTGCCTGGATTACGTAGTATCCCAATCATACTCAAATGTAGCATGTGGAGATATGTGATAATCATATAGGCATTTAACAAATAATTCAAGTATAACACTCATTTGAGCATTTTATCAACCTATTAAACATGTTATTATACATATACATTTCATCCATAAATTACATAATCGAAATGAAGATTATAGGAAGGAAACTATACATATAAATGAGGTAATTGAGAATCTCATCTCAATACTCTTATTAAATACAATTCATCAAACAATACCTCATTCAGGCACTTTATCATACATATAGAACATGTTACTATACATATGTATTTCATCCATAAATCACATAGTGGTAATTTACATTATATGAAGGGAACCATTCATATGACTAAGGAAATTAAGGATCCTGTCCTAATACACCTAATAAGTACTTTATACATAAACTAAATTTGTTACAACATATATTATGGAAAATCCTTTCATAAAGGAGTTATCATGCACACAACAAACATGGATTCTACATTAATAGCAATGAGAAACATAAATCACAATATCATGTTCATTCAGACATTTCATCAAACACATGCAATGCATATGTGTTCAACATAGTTCATACATATGTAATGAATGGAAAACACTGTAACTAAGATCATGACAGTTATAAAGTTAGACATAAATCATTAGTTGACATAGAAATTCTTAAAAATCATAACCTAAATGTTTATAGTCCTCACCTTTTATCAGTTTTTTCATTTCGAACTCGATTCGAATCTTACGCGCCCGAATACGGAATAACAATACCTAAATCATTGAAATAGGTTAGCTATTATACTGATTACCCTATCTGGACTTCTAAAACAAGATTAGGATTAGGATTCCTTACCCAAATCGAAGTTAGAACAGATGATGTAGTGATAGTGGGGAGGCGAAACAGCACGTGGAGTCGTGGGAATGAATCCCAACAACAATCTCCCTATCTCCCTCTCTTCTCCTCTTTTCTCTCTTCTCTCTCCTAGGGTTAGGAAAAATCATATGGAATAAGAGAGGGGTGGGTTTAGCCCTTATATAGGCCCCAAACTCATGAAAATAGCCCCATGGCCATGGTATACTTAGGTTATATCCAAAGAGCAGTTGTTTCGATCCAATGGAACTGATTTGAAGGCCCCCTTTCTGCATATGGTCTGGAAAAAGTTTCTTGACATTGGATCTAGGTCAAGTTAAGTTTTCGGTTCAATTGGATTTACGGATCTACTGCGGAAGACCATTTTTAGTTCAACGGTCACCGTTACTCGATTAGGGCCACAATTACACTGACATGTGTTAAAAATTTTCTCTGATCCAAAGGTGTAGTTGGGTCAAAATTTGACAGTCTGAAATCTTAGATTTAGCGTGCAAGAAAATGGCCCAAATCACTTAAGTTTGAGTTTATTTTCTAAAGGTATTCGTGTTTCTCACACAGTTCGCTCTGAGCTCAAGTTGTGCGTTTCTGGATACTATTAGGACTTGATTTCTAAGATGGTTGTTAAACCTAGTAAGGCAATCATAAGCGTATAGTTTTGCAGTAATTGGACTTTCGACGCGCGGTACAGGTTTGATACGGAGTTTCAATGTGCTCCCAAGAGCAACTAGGTTTAGAGATTGATCCTAGCTTGCTAGGTAATGTAGTGTTAACGATTTTACTAATCTTAAGTCTTGCAGTTCGTATTGAAAGTAATTCAAGTTAATTCCGCAGATGATTTAGTTTAGCACTTAGTAAATTTTTGTCTAATTCCTAAAGGATTTGGTCCTGAGTGATTTCTGCCTGAGGTGGTACTCAGGTCTTTGTACGAAATTTTTTGGTATGTTACATAGCTCTTTGAAAACACAATTGTGAAGGTTTTGGGTGAACCTTGGAAAACCTATTTCATAGTGAAAGCCAAATCCCGTGGGTGAGGATATTGGGAGTGTAGTTGTGTGGCTGTTTTCTAATAGTTGGTGTACACACAAGCGAACCACTATAATTACTAAAGTTGTGGTGAATGTTTATTTATAGTGAATGATTGTAATTTATTTTCTACACATGATGAATGTTGTAATAGCAGTAGATATTTATTTCTATTTTATTCTTTCTTCATTTGCATTGGTTTAAGACTTTGATACATAAACCGTTCTAGAAATCAGGTTGTCCTACTATAAGCCATTGGTTTTTGGTGTAAGGTTGTCCTTAGAACAACATCTGTATCAACCTTTTAATACTTGTGCATTTGATGTTACTATTTATTTATGATATTTAGGATTGATATGTGTTATCTTGTTCTAGTTCTTTCTTAATTCCGCATTTATATTTTAATTTGGAATAGTCCTATTCACACCCCCCCCCCCCTCTAGGACTCTTAGATCGGCCTTTTCAAGTGGTATCAGAGCCTAATAACTCATTTATTTAGATTAATTTCCTGAGCTAACCGATCTGAGCTTATATTATGCCAAATTTTGATAGCATTTCAATTACTAGGCCGCCACCATTTGATTGCTCCAATTATGCTTATTGGAAAGCCAGGATGAGAATTTTCTTGAGATCTATCGATGAAAATGTGTGGCAATCCACAGTAGCTAGGTGGAACCCACCTACCATTAAAGTTCTAAGTATTGATGGTATTAAAACTCTTAAGGTTGCACCTTATAATACTTGGACCACTCTTCAGAAAAATGAGAGTAATGCTAATGTCAAGGCTTTAAATGTAATTACTTGCGCACTATCACCAGATGAATTCAAAAGGATTATATCTTGTAATACTGCAAAATAAGCTTGTGATATCTTAGAAATGACACACGACGGTACGACTACTATCAAGAAATCTAAACTTCAAATCGTCATCACTAGGTTTGAAGAAATACGTATGAAAGAAAGTGAAACATTCATGGACTTCTATACTAAGCTAAATGACATAGTCAACTCAATATGGGATTTTGGAGATGGCATCCTAGAAAGTAAAGTCTGTGCAAAGATACTACACTCATTGCCTGAAACGTTTAATTCAAAAGTCACTGCCATTCAGGAACTTCGTGATACAGATAACATGCAGGTTGAAGAACTTGTTAGTTCTTTACAAGCCTATGAGTTGAATTTTAAGGCTCCTAAAGGTAAATCCATAGCCCTAAAATCTTCTAATAGTGTTTCTCATAATTTTAATAATTCTAATTGTGAAAATTCAGAGGATGATATGGTACTTTTAGTAAAGAAGTTATATAAAATTTTTAAAAGTAAAAAGAGAGTTGATTTTTAAAAACCCTCTAAGAAGAAAAAGGGTATATTTAAAACTTGAAAATCACTTTAAGACAGCTAATGCTTCAACTGCCATGAATATGGGCATCTAGCAAACAAATGTCCTAAGAAGGACAAGTCTAAAAAGAAAGGTATGTTGGCTACATGGGATGAATCTTCCTACTCTGATGTCTCTTCTGAGTTAGAAGAATTTGAAACCGAGTAGGCTAATGATGTTAAAGCCCTAATGACTCTAGCTAAGTTCACTTTCTCAGATAATGATGATTCAACCAGTGAAGAAAATCTGAGTAGTGACCATGAAAATGAAAAAGACCTTCAAGATGCTTATGATGCCCTATACAGGGAAAGTTGCAAAATAGCTATAAAGTTAAAACTTCAGAAAGAAAAGTTTTCAAAACTAAAAGAGAATTTTGATAATATAGTCTTAGAAAAATCACACTTTTCATATTGTTTTAAAAAAACTAAGTGCAACTTAGATTTCAAAACATCCCAAGTTGAAAACTTAAAATCTGAAAATGAAAAACTAAAACCAGAAGTCTCTTTGCTTTTGAGTTTGAATGACACATGGAGGTATGCCCAAGGTGATCCTAAATTAGAAAAACTTTTATTCAGATTCAGAAAATGTGGCGATCGATCTGGATTGGGGTATGATAAAAGTATTCCTCCCAAATATAAGAATACTCCACCTAAATTTGTCAAAGGGGAGTCTTCTAACTCAAAAGAAAAAAGTTTGAATTAAAATAATTCTAAAAATCATAAAACTTTTCAGACTTTAAAACCTAAAAGTAATCATATCAACTATAGACATCAAAATCATAACCTTTTGGCTGAAAAAATTGTGGATCTACTTCAGGAGCTTCTAAAATCCAACTCGAATGGTAGAATATACAACAAATATAAGTACTGAAAAACCAACAATGTTCTTAAACCCAAAACTATAATGAAATGGGTCCCTAAGGTTACCCGTTTGGTTGCTCACACTGCTTTCAAGGATTTAAGTTAATCAAAGTGGTACCTAGACAATGGTTGCTCCAAACATATGACAGGTGACAAAGGTTTATTTATCAGTCTTAAAGACATGACTGATGGTTCAGTCACATTCAGTGACGATAACAACTGTAGAATTGTTATCTAAGGTACAGTTCAACTTTTTAACCTCCCTCTATTTGAGAATGTTTTTTATGTAGAAGGTTTAAAACACAATCTATTAAGTATCTCTCAAATATGCGATAATAATCATAGTGTAAAATTTACCAAGGGTGTGAAATTTTAAATAAGAATGGTTCTGTAATATTAACTAGTCGTAGAACTTCTGAGAGCTGCAACATAGTCAGTGATTCAAGCTCATCTAAGCTATCGTGTTACATTGTCCAAACTGATGGGACCGAATTATGGTGTAAGCGCCTATGACATATACACTAATGCAACTTGTATAGATTGAGCAAAAGTGAATTAGTAAGAGGTCTACCCAAAGTAAAGAAAGTGGATAAAATATGTGGCGAGTGCCAGATTGGTAAACAAACCAAGAGTGCTCATAAAAAGGTGAACTCCAATGCCACATCTAAACCACTCAAACTTCTCCACATGGATCTCATTGGACCAACTAGAATGGAGAGTCGAGGTGGCAAGAAGTATATTCAGGTCATTATAGATGACTTTACTAGGTATACTTGGGTAGTCTTCTTAAGAGAGAAATCAGAAACTCTCGACCAAGTAAAAAGGGTACATAAACATATCCAAACTGAAAAGGAATCACAAGTCACTAAGATCCGTAGTGATCATGGTTCTAAGTTTGAAAATAACAGTTTTGAGAAATTTTGCAGTGACTAGGGAATATCACATGAATTTTCTGCTCCTAAGACACCTCAACAGAATGAGGTTGTTGCAAGAAAAAAATGTGTACTTCAAAAGATGACTAATGTTATGTTAAATAGCATGAATCTTCCTAAAAATATTTGGTCTGAAACTGTTAACACTGTTTGTTATATTATTAATCGTATATATACTAGAAAATTGAATAATAAGACTACATATAAACTATGGTTTAATAAGAAGCCAACGGTTAAATATTTTCAAGTTTTTGGTAGTAAATGCTATATTCTACGTGACCGGAAAACTTTGAGAAAATTCAACACTAAAAGTGACGAAGGTATTTTCCTTGGATATGCTCTAAATAGTCGAGCGTATCATGTTCTCAATAAGAGGACCGGTGTAATTCAAGAATTTATTAATGTTTTCATAGATGATCATTTGAATACATCTACCACTAGTTTAAAAGATGATGAAGTCTCATTAATTGATAAACTAGACTCTTCATCTAGTCGAAATAATGACACCGAACTACGATCAGTTAAAGACCATCCAACTCATCAAATACTTAAAAATCCTCTCACTGTTGTGTGCACTCGTAAACAACTTGAAAACGTATGTAACTATGTGTGCTTCATTTCCCAGATTAAGCCGACCAATGTAAAAGAAGCACTTATTGATGAAAACTGAATTATAGCTAAGCAAGATGAACTTAATCAATTTGTTCGAAATGATGTATGGCATTTGGTTCCTAGACCTAATGATAAACATATAATCAGAACCAAGTGGATCTTAAAAAATAAGTCTGATGAATTAGGTAACATTATAAGAAATAAGGCGAGACTGGTAGTACAAGGGTACACTTAGATAGAAGGCATCGATTATGATGAAACCTTTACCCCAATAGCTCGTCTTGAATCTATCAGACTGTTCATGTCCATTACTTGTTATAAAAATTTTAAAATCTATCAAATGGATATAAAGAGTGCTTTCTTGAATGGTGATTTGCATGAGGAGGTATATGTAGAACAACCTAAAGATTTTGAAGACCCTAAATATTTTAACCATGTTTATCATCTGAAAAGGGCACTCTATGGTTTAAAATAAGCTCCCAGGATATAGTACAAAAATTTGACTAAGTTTCTACTAAGTCATAACTTTTTAATGGGGAGTGTTGATAAGATACTGTTTGTAAAGAAATACAACGATCACATTTTAATAATATAGATATATGTTGATGACATTATCTATAGATCTACTTGTGCTAACATGTCTCTTAAGTTTTCAGAATTAATGAAGACCAAGTTTGAAATGAGCATGGTAGGAGAATTGAACTATTTTCTAGGTCTGCAAGTGAAACAACTTGCTGATGGGATATTTATCTCTCAAACCAAGCATGCTCTAAACTTAGTGAAAAAAATTTAGATTTGAGAGCAGTGAGAACTTCGATACTCCTATGAGTATGACACTTAAACTTTCTAAGGATTCAACAGGTAAAAGTGTATATCCTAAGTTATATCGCAGTATGATAGGTAACTTATTATATTGAACTGCGAGCTGACTTGATATTGCATTCAATGTAGGTATCTGTGCTAGATATCAATCAGACCCTAAAGAGTCTCACCTAATTGTTGTAAAGCACATTTTAAGATATGTCACAAGTTCGGCCACACTTGGCCTTTAGTATCCTCATGATACTAATGTTCAATTAGCCAGTTATTCGGATGCTGATTGGGCCGGTAATATTGATGGTCTCAAGTCTACCAACGGTGGATGTTTTTATGTCAGGAACTATTTAGCTTCTTGGCATAACAAGAAATAAAGTTCTGTATCTCTTTCCACAGTTGAGGCTAAGTATATTCCAGCCGGTAATGCTTGTACTCAACTTGTATGGATGAAGAAAATGTTAAGTGATTATGGATTTACGTAGGATACTATGGTTTTGTATTGTAACAACTCTAGCGCAATTAACATTTTTAAAAATTCAATTCATCATTCACGAATAAAGCACATTGACATTAGATATCATTATATTCATGAATTAGTTGAAGATAAGATTATCTCAATGGTTATATTTAGATTAAAAATTAACTTGCTGATATATTTACAAAGCCGCTTAACAGAAACAGGTTTACTAAGTCGAAATTGGATATGGGTATGTGTAATATGAACTGAAATATTTATGTTTAATTGTATAATATTTCATAATTTTATTTTGTTTTATTTTTGTAAATTTTTTAAATTTGAAAATATGTTAAATTTTTGAGGTATTCGACCAGTCGTGGCACGACCAGTCAAGTATGTACTCGACTAGTCAGCCTGCTCGGGTCTGTGGGTTTTTATTGCCTAAAAAGTAATTTCTTTTCATTTGCTTCATCTTCCCAACTAGCCCTAGCTTGACTGATCGAACCCATCTTCGATTCCTCCATGGTTAGTGCATCATTTTCAATTTCCTTGTATATTTAAGTTCTTTGCTCTTCTATTTCCTTGTTTGTGTTATTTATTTTAAGGTTTATGGTTGTTTGGTGGGTTTTCTAACTAAAAATATGATTTACTTGAAACCCTTCTTTCCTCTTTTGTAATCCTTATATTCCTTAATTTTCTTATTGCAATGGAGAGTAGAAATAAGAAGAAAGGATCACGTGGTCCCTCTTCTTCTCGTTCTGCTCCTATCACGGTGTGCCATCTTCGGTCACCCAAAAAAGATCGCAAGTATGTGCGGAATATTTGCTTACGCAACGTGATAATTGAACGTACAATTAACACTAATCATTTAACACCATTTGATATTATTCTACTCCTTTAATCTGTAGGATGAGATAATATTTTACATCAGGGTGGTCCTGCATACCATTTCATTGCACAGGCCATGTATGTTTGCATTAGTGACTTCTCTTATGAGAATCTATCGTTTACAATTACAACCAAAGAAGGTCCAATTAATGTGGACCGTCACCTAATTTCTGAATTGATAGATTTTCTAGTCAATGATGACGGTATTTCCATTCATACTCTTATAGAAAAACCGTCTGAATCTGAGAAAAGAATGCTCACTAGAGTTTTATGCAACATGAATGCGGAATGGAGTTATAGGAATGTGCTTGCTTCTAAGTTTATGTTACCTAGATACAGGGTTCTCCATTGAATTTTCATTTCTAATGTCTACCCTAGATCTGGTAACAAAACTGAGCTTACTACTTTTATGGCTCGTATTCTTCATTCGATTGTTACTGGTGTTTCTGTTTATCTTCCATCCCTTATCTGTTACATCATTATTCAGTTCCGTTTCCACCCAGGTCATAGTGATATACATTTTATCTATCTTATGACTGCACTAGCCACCCATAGTCTTGTGGCTATACCTATTGGAGAAGCTCCAATTAACCATCTACCATTCAACAACTAGAACATAAATAAAATGAATTTGAGGTTAGCTCCAAGCCAAGTTGATGTAGGTGCTAGAGGAGTAGCTGAAGCAACTAAAGCAGCAAAGCAGCTTGAGTCTGACTTTGTGGCTGATTCTGATTATCAGCCTTCTGACTTTGATGTGCATTTGCGATCTCTTGAGGAGAAGGTAGAGGGTATTCATTTGTCCCAAGAAACTCAATTTAAATACATGTATAAATATCTTACACACATTAATAAAAGACTATATCAAATAGATCCTTCCATACCTGCTCCTTCCTCTAGTTCATATTAGTTTTAAATTTCTTATATATAATAACTTTCATACTTGGATCTCTCTTGACTTTATATGCTTGGACATGTTTTCTTGTTTATGTAGACATTTTTTTAATGGTTATCTTGACATTATTTATGTTATCTTAAACTTACTTCTTAATCTCATTACTCAATGCTCTTATTCTACTTTTATATTTCCATTATTTATATGCTCTTTCCTTTGTTATATTGTAACAAAAAGGGGGAGAATTTGTGTCGGTATGTCCATTCTATGGAGTGGAAGTTGTGGAGAATATGTAGAGAGAAGTGGTGTGGAGAGAAGTGGTGGTTATTTTTTTTAGGTACTGCAAATAATTTCTTCTCTTCACTTGGATTTTATGGAGTAATGTATTAAGGGAGAGTATTTATTACTGACTAGTTTTTCACTAGTGCATAATTATTTATTGATCTAACTGGTGCATGATTATTTATTGATCTAACTAGTGCATGATTCCTTAGTCTTGATTTATTTTGTCACAAATTT
Source organism: Magnolia kwangsiensis (assembly GCA_037074715.1). Taxonomy (NCBI): domain Eukaryota; kingdom Viridiplantae; phylum Streptophyta; class Magnoliopsida; order Magnoliales; family Magnoliaceae; genus Magnolia; species Magnolia kwangsiensis. Next base: position 95,334,294 of record CM073579.1, read on the forward strand.
GACAAAGGGAAAGATTGTAAATGCTATCTTATCTGACTCCTAGGTTTCTCAAATTTTGTAGTGCCAAAATCTCTTGGAATCTGTATCTTGTTTAGTGGTTATTGTATGATCAACTTCATGTCATCCTTGCTAATCTTGTCTGCATTCAAGTACAAGATCAAGAAGTTTAAGTACAACATTAAGAAGCTCACTTTCAAGAACAAGAAGTTCAAGTACAAGATCAAAAGGTTCAAGAACAAGAAGTTCAAGTAATAGATCAAGTCTTCAAGCTTCAACTAATTCAAGAGAATGATATGTGATGAATTAATCTCACAACTAAGGTTTGTTTGACCCTAGATTGACCTTAGGATAGGTCATACAATTTGTACTTATATCATAAGTCATTTGATAATTTTATAGGTCATTTTTCAACTAGTCCTAGTTATGGTTTGACTAGTTCTGACACTGGCTCGACCAGTCCAAGAATTCCCTCGACCAGTTTAAGGTTTATTATAAAATTTTGAGATTTTCTGTTGGACCCTTGACTAGTCTGAGAGATTGCTCGACCAGTCGAGTGAACAGTGCTTGACCAGTCGAGTAGGCTCGACTTAAAGTCCAGCAACATTTTTAGGTCTCACTCGACCAGTCGAGTAGCGATCTTATCTTATCGCACTAGAAATTTTGAAATGTTATTGGGCCTTCGACCAGTCGAGCTGACCACTAGGCCAGTCGAGTGAACAGTATTTTTACATATAAATTGAGGATGATTTTTAGAGTTTTTCAATTCATTCAAAGTTATTCAAGTCACAACTCTAAGAAACTTGTCCCCACATTTTAGAAGCTAATTGGTTAGTATTTAAGATTCTTTTAATAGCTTTTTTGTATTTGATTTTGTGATCTCTATTCAATTCTATTTCTTTTAAAAAGGGAATATTGATCTTACCATTTCTGAGATCAAAATCAAATCAAGCTAGCCCAGATTGATTTAATCTAAAAATCATTTAGACCTAAGAACCATTTCATATGTGATATTGGACATTGAACACTACATTGAACATCTACATCGAATTGGTTCTACCGGGCTTCATCAAAAGAAGAATCTTCAGATGAGTACATTTCAATTTTTTATATTTGGTTTGTAAGATTGCCAGAAAATCTTTCGTTTTTGATTTTGACTGAGATAGTTAGAAAATCTCAGCGAGTGAGGTTTTTAACTTTGGTAGCCCTTTGAAAAAACAATTGTGAAGGTTTTGGGTGAACCTTGGAAAACCTATTTCATAGTGAAAGCCAATATCCCGTGGGTGAGGATATTGGGAGTGGAGTAGTTGTGTGGTTGTTTTCTAATAGTTGGTGTACGCACAAGTGAACCACTATAATCGCTGGAGTTATGGTGAATGTTTATTTATGGTGAACGATTGTAATTTATTTTCTACACATGTGGTGAATGGTTTGAGACTTTGATACACAGACCGTTCTAGAAATCAGGTTGTCCTACCATAAGCCATTGGTTTTTGGTGTAAGGTTGTCCTTAGAACAACATCTATATCAACCTCTCAATACTTGTGCATTTGAGGTTCCTATTTATTTATGTTATTTGGGATTGACATGTTTTATCTTGTTCTAGTTATTTCTTAATTCAACATTTATATTTTATTTAGTATAGTCCTATTCCCCCCTTAGTTCGGCCTTTTCAGATACCATCTGAACCATACACTAGGTGGGCGATCAAGGGTGTGGACCAATTATAGTATATAGCTTCTATAAAACTTGTCCAATCATTTTAATTGAATTAAATACTCTTACTAGACTGCCCATCTTGTAAGTATCTTGATTAGATTTGGTCCACATTCATTTGCTATCCCATGAGCTTATATTTTGGATCTAAGCTGACTATTTAGTTTAAAATGAGCATTGTAGACACTGAAAAATCGGTGCCCACGCTGATTTAAATGTTATGTTTTTAGTGATGGGGTGACGGGATGATTTGTGGATGTTGGAGTCGCCATTGGCCAAAAAATCTCGAAATCCCGTGATCGGCTAGAACCACGGAATACGTAAGGTGAGGAAAATTTGAAGACTTCCCTACCTTAAATTAACTCCTGGTCTGCGATCCGGGATTCCGGATAAGGGACCTCAGTTACAAAGAGGGAAGGTGTTAGGCACCCTCTTTGCCCATATGTATGTATGGTCTCTACTTAGTGTGGTAAACTAATCTCAAGGGGAAGATGGATGTGGTCGGGATAGGACTAGGCACACACGAGGATTTCTGATATGACAAGATCCGAGATTTCAACAAGCCACAGAGCATAAATCCAATGGTGTCTCTAACAGACGGATGTGATGATGCTTATGCAAAGACTAAAACAAAGGAACTAGGTCACTAGGAATTTCTGATGTGACAGGATCTGATATACGGCAAGCCACAGAGCATGCGTTCACTAGAGATCTAGAGAAGCAGGGTGGTTGAGAAAGAAATAGATGTCATGATGAATGCTTGGATGTAAAAATGAGTGTTTCTTTGGCTTGATCTTGAGTAGGTTAAAACATAAACTGGACCGTGATCCGATCTGGGCTAGACATATGGGTTGAAAAGGTTGAGAGGAAAGTTAGAAAGGTGGCTGAAAAGATTAGTTCTTTGAAGGCTTGGGAGCTCCTTCCCTTTCCTTCACTCTCTTCCTCACTCTCTCTCTCTCACTGTCTCTCTCTTGGATGAGAAGATCTCCCCTCTTCTTAGTGTGAAGAGGAGAGGGCTATTTATAGCCTTCTCCAATGGTATTGTTGTAAATTTTTTGTTTGAGAGGGGTGAAAGGTGAGGTGGCAAGTTATGATTGATTGTGGAGAGAGAAATACCACATGACACTCTCTTATTTGCCATGGGGGGCAGTAAAAAGGTAAATAATGGAGTTTGGAAGGGTAATTTTGAAGGAAAGTTGACTTTTAGACGTTGGGACAGCTGTTTGCACGGGGGCGGCAGTCGAAGTACCGCAGGCAGTAGTCAGAATGCCTCCAGCGGTAGTCAGACTGTCGCCCGGGCTCAGTTCAGGCCAATTTCGTGGGTACGAGCTTTGTACAGCGTGCGGGTTCATCTAGATGTCTCCTTTCAGGTTTTTCAGCTAAGAGAAGTGGGTTTCAGCTTGGGTAAAGGGGATCTGATCATGGTATAGGGTATAAGCGGGGTTATATGTGTGCTGAATGATTTAGATCGGGGTTTCAGGTTGCGGATTGGGAGTTTGGGGACTCTGGGTTAGGGTTCAGTTTAGGCTGGGATTAGGATTTGGTTTAAGGTATGATCATGATTCTCAGACAGTCTTAACCTTCTCAAGATTTAACCTGAGTAAGGTGTCTACAGATGCCCCTCTTTGACTGAGGTTACGAACAACCAACGGTCAAAGCGAGTGGACACCCCACCCTTCTGGTCAGAAAAAGGGGAGTGACTCGAATATGTTGCAGGCCATTGTATCGTTAGTCAGTCGACTATCTGGGAAAGAGATGACTTACACATATCACAAGGGTTGAGGAAAACTTTGTGATTGCCTCCTATGCATTCGTTGTTGCTTTACGGATTACCAATCACAACCCTTACACATCTGATTGTTCATAGTATTGGAGGGTAAGTCTGAAAAGTACGGGCCTCTGCGCATTTGTCGCGGCTTTACGAGGATTCCCGTATTTTTTGGTCTGTCGTTCCTTTGCTACGTATCACCCTAGGAGTATTCGGTTTGTTTGATTGTCAAAGTGGTTAGCTGCCCTGAGCGTTGGTGTGGCCTTACGGGCAACTCACTACGCCGACTTGGACTCAATCAAATTTTCTGAACATCCTAGACTAGGTATGTGTGAGTAATCTTTTGTCATGCAGTCTGCTGATTCTGATACTTTAGTTACAATGGATTGTTGCCACTTCCAGTTTGATGGTTCTTTTCCTGAGATGGATTCACTCATTTTACTAGCATTTGTACGACTGTCCAGATATAGAGATCGGACCAATCACACATGTATCATGTACGGATTCAATCATCCACTGGAGAAACCGGAAGAGATCAAATCTTATTTAGCTGTTTGCACTGACCGTAACTGAAGAATATGAAAGATTCCTCAGTATACTATGTGCCACGTACGATTAAAAAAACTTTATTTGAAAACTATTCCCTTTGGAGCTAGACTCCTTAGGGATTTTATTTGAAAATATATATTTTTTGGCAAATAACCGTTCGATTTCGCAGGTGGGCATCGTCATTCAGTTTTTTTTTTTTTTTGTAGAAAAGTCAGATGGCCTCCACTAATAAATCAGTGGGGCTAATGGTTTGAAATATTTTTAGATTTTTTTTTAAAAGATCCATCCGATCTCACGGATGGCCGTGATCGTCCGATTTTTATTGTTCGAAAAAGTCCGATGGCCTCCACTAATAAATTAATGGGCGTAAAAACTTAGAAGAAGCGAACCCTTTTAAGGCTATACTTACTAGTATTTATTATGTGCTTATTTTTGAGATTTTTTTTTGAGATTTTTTCTTGGAGATTTTTTGAAAAGGAGGCTATTTTGGTGAGTTTTGAAGACTTGGGGACTGTTTTGATGACTTTTGAAGGCTCAGGGACTCTGTTAAAGACTTAGAGACTATTTCAGCAACTTTTAAAAATTCGGGACTGTTTTTGAAAATTTTTGAGAGCTTGAGATTATTTTTAAAATTTTTTTAGGTATTGACCAGTGGTTAGAGGTGAAAACTGGTTGCTTGCAACTGCCCTAGGGGATAGCCCACTGCCCCATGCACACTGGCGGTCGGACTACAGCGGGCGGTAGTCTGGGTACCGCGTGTACGTCGTTTGGACCGTCGGTTCGTTCAGTGCGCTGGTCCGTCCAGTGTGGCCTTCTCCTCTATTTGATTCTTACAGTTAGGACGTCCAGGGTCCCATGGTGGTCCCTGGAGCTATTTTGGAGAAGTTTTCTCAGCCCATTTTCTTACATTTTCCTCCTTTCCATTTCCGGTAATCTTGGCCCCTGAACCTTTACTGGATCTTTGTGGGCCACCCTCTTAAAGAGCTTTTGGTGGGTTAGATTTTTCCTTGGGTTGGGAGAGAACCATGATCACGACCGTTGGATCATCCGGATTTGATCTGAACCGTTGGATCTTGTTGAACCTATTTGCTTGGGCCAAGTAGTTGGCTGGACTATGACCGTATTTTTTTTGGTGGAGTGGGGTGTGATAAGAAAAGGGGCCCCACCCTTTATTTGTTTTGATTTTTATATTTTTCATTTTTTACCCCTTTTTTTGTGTGATCTGGACCGTTAGATTCATGATTTGGGGCCCATTTGTGTGTACGGAGGATGTAAATCATGATGGTTGACCATTTATGACTGGTGATGGACGGGTGAGATTTGCGAAGTAGACCCCACATCATTCTCCTGAACTGTCCAGATACATGAATTGGAGTTTTGATGAGGATGGTCTCTCGAAGGAATTTTTTGGAAGATGGGCTTTTTGAAAATGGGCCTTGGGCTTTTGGAAATGGGCCATGAACTTTGAAAATGGGCCTTGAAATGGGCCTTTTGTAAATGGGCCTTGAAAATGGGCCTTGAATTTTGAAAATGGGCATTTGGAAATGGGCCTTGAAATGGGCCTTTATAAATGAGCCTTAGGCTTTTGGCTTTCGTAAATGGGCCTTAAAATGGGGTACTTACTCAAATACTTTGTATGTGTAGCATGCCTCGACGTAGTAAAAATGAAGCCAACTCCTCACGTCAATCAGTCGATCCATGTTATGTACCCCGAGAGGGCCGACATTTGTCCGACATTGCCTGAGAAGGTGGTGTGTCTGCTGTTTTGAGAGGGCATGGGGTCAGGATGCACTGGCCTGATTGGTTCCAAGATCCTCAACTTTTATTCTTCGAGGTTCTGGAGCGTACCCCCTTCGCTCACCTGTTCCGGGTCCGTCTGAGTCGGACAAATATGTCTCTCTTGTCTGCTCTGGCTCAGAGATGGCACCCTGAGATCCATACCTTTCAGTTTCCTTTTGGAGAGTAGGGCATTATCCCATATGTTATATATATGCAGCTGGGCCTCCGATATGATGGAGGATCCATCCCTTTTGAGGATGACCTTCCGGTGCCTACTAAGGAGGATTGGATGGGTCTATTGGGGATGATGCCAGATGTAGCGGACTTTACCTATCCCCGCTTCAAGCTCCTCTGTTTATCATCAAACTTTGTCAGACGTATTTCCGAGACCGAAGCAGCGGCTGTGGTGAAGGCGCGTGCCCTGATTTTGTACACTATAAGTGTGATGATTTTTATCACGGGAATGAGCTGATGAGTTTTCGTCTGTTGTCGCTCGTGGCAGACATCACTTTCCCCACACCGTACAATTGAAATGCAGCTCTCTTGGCCCATTTGTACGAAGTGCTGAATAAGGTCAGCCGTTGCATCAGCTGATCCCTGACTGGCTTTTACCCAGTTATCAAGGTATTTTTTTTAATCTCCATCTTTGTAATATTCTCCCTAGAGATAATCTGATTTATCTTTTTCTGACCATGATTGCATAGGTCTGCTTTTTTACCACTTTCCTCATTTGACCCCCACTTTAATCGACCATTCGCCTCCATTTTCTCGCATGATGTTGTGGTACAAGGACAACCGCAGCCGCACATGTTTATTTTTTGATCTTGCCTGGAGGTCGAATGTCGACGCCCTTGTTCCGAGTAATGTGAGTAATCTTTGCCCTTCTCTGTACTGCCTATGCGTTGCCTCTCTTTTTTTTTTGCTCAATCTTTGATTTTCTTTCTACAGTTCTTGTCCAGGCCGTATCTTCGATCAAATGTGGCACTTACTCCTAGGGCCCAGGAAGCTTTTCAGGCTTCTCGTTGACACCGCATTCTCGAAGATCCTTATGTGACGAAATGATACCTGAGAGAGAGACTTTTTTGGTAGCTGACCGGTAGTCCTATGGTGCCACTCAGTCCACCGTCTGGTCCTTCTGATTGGAGATCGGTACCTTTGAGAGAGCTAACTACTGCATTGGAGGGCTATGATGCTAGCGCCTTCATTGATCCATCTAGAGAGTACAGCTCCTGGTGTAAGCAGCATGGTATCGGCTCGATCTTACAACCTGGCTATGCTCCTGGCAGCGATGCACGTTTTACTGAAGGAGGGATCTTGGGGCCTCACTTTCATCACCATGATACTGATGCATATCTTCCTAATGATGATTATCTTATTGTATCTTACTTTCTTGTATACTTAGATGTACAATCTTTATGTTTATAGACTTCAGCTCGCTAACATTATTCCCTTTCAATCTTTACTTTGTGCACCTTCGGGATCTCAGTTGGGTGTATGGATGTTTGCTCTAAGGTCCCTACTTGCCGAGGTGGACCCTGCCCAAAATTCGGCCGAAAGTGGGCCCGGGCTGCAGTTGGACTGCCCCGGACGGCAATCAGATTGTCGCCCGCTGACTTTTTTATCCCGTTCTATCTTATCAGTGATGCCCGTTCTGTCTTATCAGCGACGTATCAATGACACAGAAATGATAGGTCTGCAGGCGGTGGTTGGATTACCGCAAGTGGTAATCGGGGTGCTGCCTTCATTCATCTTTTCTTCCAGCGACCATCTCTTCTTCATGTTCATTCTTACTGACCTTTTTGGACATTCTTTCCTATCCTTGTTCATCCGATCACCTCCTTTGTCTTGTCCCTTTCTCTTTGTCTTCTTCTCCTTTTGTCCTCTTTTCCTTTTTGGGGCTGATTATGGCCAGCCATGATAGGAGTATTGATGGGCTCATGAGTAGTGAGGGGGTTGGTGGATTCAATAATGGTGGAGGGAACCCATTTATGGAAGAGTTGATGGAGGTTGGTAGGGGAGTAATGGGCTCTTTTGGGGAGATCAAAGCCATTTATGGCATTACCCCCGCCACCATTAATAGAGGATGTGAGGTTGGGTTGGATAAGATGAGTGGTTTTGAAGGGTTTGATGGATTCATGGTAGATGGGCCACCGAGATTCATGGATATTGGGACGGATGGTTTGGGTGGTGTGGATGATGTGGCAGTGGTGGGAGATGGCTTGATTGATGGGCCGATGTTCATGGATAGGGTAAATGGTGGTACGGTGATGGCGGATGGTGTGGATCAAATTTTTATGGATGGCGGGCCCTATTTTGGTGGCGCAAGCGGCTTGGGTTTAGCGGGTGATGATTCTTTCACAGATGGCCTGGCTCAGATTTTTGGCACGGATATCGAGATAATGTTGAGACAGGGAGTCGCAGTCGAGGCTCGTGGTGTCGGCCCTGTTAACCATTGGGAGACCCTTGGTGTTGCGGTTCCTGGGGCTTATGTGTTTTAGACAGCTCCTGACGTGACGGTTGTGGGCGGCTCTAGTCCTCGTGCTGCAGCTTTCCATGATACTTTGTGTGATGCGATGGACAACGCCGACTTCTTTCAACACCATGAGATAGACTTGCTGGATGAGGGGATGCCCATTTTTGATGATTCTCCCATTGATACAAGAATTCTGATTGTGGAGGGTGTGCCTGTCTGGACCTATTGATTGCAGCCTCGGGATACTTGTTCAGAGCGTTTGTGCCTTTAGATAGAGAGCTTGACCGAGTCCGAGATCGTGGAGCTGAGTTTCTTGGGCTTTCGGGAGGTTCTCCACTTTCACCAAGTTAGCCTAGATTGGGGACTTTTGAGTGCGGCATTGTATGACTGGGTTCCTTCCCTGAACCTTTTTTCCTTCAATGATCTGGAGCTAGGTCCATCGCTGGAGGAGTTTTCTCACCTGTCGGGACTTCCTCTTACCTGGGAGCCTTACATTCCTTTATCTGAGCCGGTTCGTCATTCAGATTTGTCCTCCTGGTTTGGGTTTCACACCGCTCTTCCTACCGTGGAGGTTGAGGCTGATGAGCTTTCTCTAGTTTTACTGTATGATCATTGTGCTACTTCCCAAGCTGCCCCAGCTTTAGTGTTTAAATACGTTGATATTTTGTATCCTGGCTGAGCTTCTCTTCTTTGGTTGGCGGCAATCTTTGCTAGTACCTTTGCTGGATATCTTCCGTAGGGTCCTCCACCGTAGGAGCATCATCTCCGTGGTACTGGTGGAGCACTTTTTGGGGTTGACTGAGTGTTCTCTTGGATGCACGCGTATCCTTAGAGGTTGCTGCTCATTTCTTCAGGTATGCACTATCTTTTACGTTTTCTTTTACCTGACATGGTCATCTGCTTATGACCCGAGCTTGACTTGCATCTTCTTGTAGGTTTGGTTATGGGAGCATTTGTTCATGACCCCTCAGCTTCTGTAGCCAGATTCCGGTCGTGGAGACGTGCTGTGTTTGCTGCTTGATGGCCTTCCACTCGGTGCTGAGGCTATGGAGTCGTTGTATCGCTGTATGCTCACTCAGCTTCGAGGGTGGGAGATTAGCTTGGAAGCTACTTGGCTTTGTCGTTTGTCATTGATTTGTAGTGCTGCTCGCACTCCTCTTCTGTTGCTCGACCTGCGAGGGTATTGCTCCTATCATCCAGTGCAGTTCCTTCGATAGTTCGGCTTTTGGCAAGACATCCCAGAGTTCACTTTTTCAGGGTTTGGGCACGCCTCCTTCCCATCTGATTTGACTGCTTTATATAGGCGGGTCTGGGCATGAGTCTTTAGATGCAGTGATGCTGGAGCTCGAGTCTTGAGCCCCTCCTCCGGCGACAGTACCGTACCAGCGATGGGTGGCCGAGCAATCATTTTATCGACAGGTTCCTGACTGGTATTTAGCGGATGAGGTTGCTGATCAGGATATGGTGGGCGATACTGCTTCCTTTTCTTCTTGCGTTGTTGATTCATTCGAGGCATTTGAGGAGCGCCCCTTCATTGATCCATTTTTCTTATGGGCCACACATGATCATCTGATTTCTGAGATCGCTATCCTCTGCCAGACATGTGAGGACATGGCTCGCCGGTTGACGGTGGGGCGGCGGTATGATGAGAACATGCTTGCGACACACCACCTGGAGAGGGATGAGGCCTTCTACCTGCGTATGGAGATAGAAAGGCTTAGGCAGAGATTGTCGATGTACGAGAGATAAGAGTTACTTGCAGTTCTTGATGTTGATCAATTGGTTTGTCATGTGTGCCTGAAACCTTTATTTTTTGGTGTTTTTAGTTTTTTATAAAAAAGAAAGACAATATACTTGTAAGAAAATTTTAAAGGAATGAAAGAAAATTTTTGTTTGTGTCAAATGTCAATGTTTGCTTGTATTTAGATTTGTGCTTTGCATGATTGAGATCAGAATCTTAGGCTCAGCCCACATTATTTGCAGTATCTTAGATCGTGTCTTTAAGGTTTTGGTTCCCTAAGAAGGTGTTTGGGATCGCATCCCGTGGATTTGAGCAGAGTCTGATAGAGGACTGATCCGTAGCTGATCTTTCCTTTGTATCACTTTGGGGCATTTGTTGCTTCGGCTTCTTTTGTTCGTGCACTTTTATTTTATTTTTTTACTTTTCTTGCTGTTTTTACCCGTAGCGCCTTCTTAGGTTTTCACTATGTCCAGCTTCTCCCCGTCATTTTTGTCCGCAGTGTCCTTTCAGATTTTCACTACGTCCTGGGTTTTTTTTATCTTACCTACCCCTTGGCAGCTATGTTGTTTTTATTCTTGGCGCCCTTTCAAGTTTTCACCAAGTCCGCTACATGCCCGTTGTTTTTACTCGAGCCACCCTTTCAGATTTTCAACTCGCCCCTTTTGCTTAGGCATGTCCCTCTTTTTTTTGTTTCATATATTTTTCTTTGGAGCACCAGGAGTGATGGAGGAGGTGGAGAGACTACCTTCATAGCCGGGCGACTGGTTACCTGCCAATCCTTTGTCTTTGGGTACAATTGTAAGCTGTATGGGAGTTGTGTGTAAGTTTTGGGACAGAATTTTTTTTTAATCTTTTTTTTTAGGTCTTATTTTGAGACTCTTTTTTTTGTGTTTCTTTCTACTTTTTCTCTTTTCTTTTGTGGGAGGGGCGATTGGTATTTCTGAATAGGGGAGGTGGTGGAAATTGATTTCTTTCTTCTTCTTTTTTAATTTTTCTTGGGGGATGTAATGGATGCAGCTTCACAATTGTAATCATTGACAAAGTCAAGTAGGGTTACTCGTGATAGATTTTTACGTTATCGACGTTGGTGGGCTCGGGAAGGTCTTCCCCTTTCAGATTGGTGAGTCGAAAAGTGCCTCCTGGAAGTACTTCTCGAATGATCAGTGGTCCTTCCCACGAGGGTTTAAACTTTCCCCTGAGGTCTGGTAAGTGTGGTGGTAGGATGCGCTTCATGACCATGTCACTGACTTTGAAACTTCACTTGTGGACACTTTTGTTGTAAGCTCGTGCGATCCTTCTTTGATAGCTTTAAGAGTGACTTATTGCACGTATGCACTTTTCATCTGCCAGATGCAGTTAATCGTATCTTGCTTGTAGCCACTTGCCTTCCTATACTTCACTTTCAAGCAGTATCTGAAGTCACGGGATTTCGATCTCGACTGACAATACTGCTTCCATTCCGTATACAAGCTCATATGGAGTTGCGCCTGTAGCAGATCGTATAGATATCCGATAGGCCCAGAGTGCATAAGGAAGCATCTCCGACCAGTCGTGATATGTTTTCACCATCTTCTCTAGGATTCGAACGATAGTCTTGTTGGCAGCTTCGACTCTACCGTTCATTTGAGGATGGTAAGGGCTTGACCGATGGCGTTGGATTTTGAACTTGTCGAGGAAATCGCCCATCCTTTTATTAATGAACGGAGTTCCGTTGTCAGTAATGACGGCCTAAGGGACCCCATAGCGGCTGATGATGTTGTTCTTCATGAACTTGACCATATGAGATGTTGCGATGGTAGTGTAGGATGCTGCCTCTATCCATTTAGTGAAGTAGTCTACTACTACCAGGATGTATTCATGCCCATTTGAGGCCTTAGGACTGATCTTGCTGATGATGTCAAGCCCCCATATGGAGAAGGGCCAAGGTGATGTCAGGTTGTAGAGTTCGGATGTAGGGGCATGGATCTGGTTTGGATATTCATGACACTTGAAATATTTTCTGACATGTTTGTAATAGTCTGTCTCCATCGTAAGCTAATAATAGCTGAGCCGTAGGATCTTCTTTGCCATCATGTGTCCATTCATATGTGGGCCGCATAGTCCTTCATGAATTTCTGACATGACCTGTGCAGCTCTGTTTCATCCACGCATCGGAGAAGGACTTGATTAAAGGATCGCTTGTAGAGGGTTCCCCCAGTAATTATGAATTGTGCCGCCAACCGTTGTATGGTGCAGCGATCTGTTAGTGTTGCTCCTTCCGGGTACTTCTGGTGCTCAAGATATTCCTTGATGTTTGCGTACCACGGTCGATTATTTGAGGAGGGTTCAGCTTCATCGATCTGTAGATAGAATGCGGGTTCCTCCTGAAGTTCAAAAGTGAGTTCCCATTCAGCAACTCCTTTCAGGATTTCTAGCATGGAGGCGAGAGTGGCCAACGTGTCTGCAAACTGATTCTTGACTCGGGGCATGTAAGAGAATGAGATTTCTTCGAACTCTTCGATTAAATTCTCCAGATAGATGTGGTATAGGATTAGTTTTTCATCCTTAGTTTTTCAGTCACCGTTTGTCTGATTGATGATGAGTTGTGAGTCCCCGAAGACCTATAACTTCTTCACATTAAGGATTATGGCTTCTCTTAGACCGACGATATATGCTTCGTACTCAGTTACGTTGTTAGTGCACTGAAATGCTAGTCTTCTAGATAAGGGAACTGGGACGTCCTCGGGAGAGTAGAGTATGGCACCTACCCCACTCCCTTTTGAGTTTGTAGCTCTGTCAAAGAAGAGTCTCCACTCTCCTGCCTTTTTTTATTCTTCTCATCAGGGAAGAAGGTCTTCAGTGGCTAGTAGTCAGGCAGAGAATGTGTGACTAAATGATCGGCCAGTGCTTGCCCCTTGATTGCCTTCTGAGTGACATAGGTGATGTCAAACTCAGAGAGCAATAATTGCCATTTTACGATCTTGCCTGTCAATGCTGGCTTTTTAAACAAGTACTTCAACGGGTCCATGCGAGCGAGCAGGACCGGATGGGCGATCATATACTTTCGCAATCGTTGTGTTGCCCAGACTAGGGCGAGGCAAGTCTTTTCTAAGCTGGAGTATTTGGCTTCATAGCTTGTGAATCGTCTGCTTAGATAGTAGATTGCCTGCTCCTTTCTTCCTGTATCGTCGTGTTGACCAAGGACGCATCCAATTGCTTCTGCTGCAATGGAGATGTATAGGAACAATGGCCTACCCAGAGTAGGTGGCATGAGCACTGGAGTATTTAGTAGATATCTTTTGATTTGTCGAAGGCCGCTTGATAGTCGTCATCCCACTCCTTTGGCGAGTTCTTCTACAGGAGCTTGAATATGGGCTCACAGACTGGGGTGAGCTGCACGATGAATCGATTGATATATTGGATTCTTCCGAGGAAGCCTCGAATTTCCTTTTTAGATTTGGGTGGTGGCATTTCGATAATTACTTTAGTCTTGGTCTCATCCACCCGAATTCCTTCTTCGCTTACAATGAAGCCTAACAGCTTGCCTCCGGTTGCACCGAAGACACACTTTTATGGGTTGAGTCGGAGCTTAAACTTCTATAGCCTGTCGAAGAGCTTTTCAAGATCCTTAAAATGTCCTTCGATTTTGTGAGATTTAACGATCATGTCGTCTACATAAACTTTCATTTTCTTGTTTATCATATCATGGAACAGGGCAGTCATGACTCGCTGATATGTAGCTCTAGCATTTTTCAGCCCAAAAGGCATAACCCGATAGCAAAAGGTTCCCCACGGTGTGATGAAAGAAGTCTTTTCACGATCCTCGAAGGCCATCTTAATTTGATTGTAGCCTGAAAAGCCATCCATAAAGGAGAAGATCTTGTGTCCAGCAGTATTATCTGCCAGTGTGTCGATATGAGGCAGGGGGAGTCGTCTTTAGGACATGCTTTGTTAAGGTCCCTGAAGTCGATGCACATTCTGACTTTCCCGTATTTCTTTAGAACTGGTACGATATTTGTGAGCCATTCCGAGTAGTTGGAGACTACCAAGAATCTTGCGTTATATTGTTTGATGATTTCATCACGGACCTTCAGGGCACATTCTGGCTTCATTCTCCATAGCTTCTGCTTGATAGGCTTCATGTCTGACTTTGTTGGTAGATGGTGCACCACCAGATCCTTATCGAGCTCAGGCATGTCCTCGTATGAGAAGGAAAAGTTGGACAACCTCGGCTTCAGAAACTTCATCATCCTCTACTTATATTTCAGGGAGAGTGACCGTCCGATGCGCACCTCTTTAGGGAGTTCCGCTGACCCTAGGTTCACAATTTCGAAATCATCTGCCACAACATTGGCCTTTGTTTTAAATTTTTTACGGGAATCCTCGAATTCGAGAGCTGTATCATTATTTCCCATGTCCGGGGCTTCATCCAAACCCATGAGCTCGAAGTCCAACTCGAGATCGAAATCATACGAGTCAACCTCGAACTTCTGCAGTGTGTGTAAGATGTTTGGCACAGTGGCTTTTGAAAGTTTTTTCTATTATTTTTGTGTTTTAAGGATTTTCTGATGTTTTGTGATTTTGAGAAATATTTAATTTTTTTGTGCTTTTGGGAATATATGATTTTATTGTGTTTTAAAATTTTTTTGGTTTTTTTGTGTTGCCTGAGGGTCCCGAACAAGACGATGTTATGAACCAAGATTGATCCTGTCCTAGTCCGGGGAACCAACTGCTATTTACATTGACATTTTTTTTGAGGTCAGCATCCACAGAGAATTCACCGACCGACTCGATTGTTAGGGGGATAGTTGTCCATGGTGATTCTTTTCCCTTTCCGACCCTGCTGTCCTGATTTGTGTGTTCCTATGGGTCACTTGTCTTGATGACATGATGTCTTCTGGGCTAAGCTCAGAGTCAGAATCTGATTCGACTTCCTCGCCCAGGAGCTGAAATTCTTCTGGTCCCTCTGGTTGGTCCTGCGATGGGACCTTGATGTCTGCCTAGTCAAGGGCAGGCCACTTCCCTTTGTCAATCCAGTGGATGGGCTGCTTCTACCCCTTATGTCACTGGGCTGGTGGCGAGGACATGTCCCCTTGGCTGTGTGCGGGAATGGGTGTCTCCTTGGGTTTTCCCATATCCCTTTCAAGGGGCATTCTTGGTTCTGGATCCCGTGTGGGTGGACCTGTTTCCGTGCCCCTTGCCTTTTGTGGTGGATCTGGAGGTTCTGCCCCTTGTGTCAGATATGTTTTTGATGCCTCGTGAATCTTGTCGCATCTTATGGGTGGCCAGACAGACTCCGAGTGAGAATGATTAGAGAATTTGAGTTGCTGGAGGTGGTCTTCAAGGGAAATCATCGGGTCTTCACAAAATGTTCCAACCTTGAAAATTTTGACGGGTGTGCACTTGAAGGATTGACCCTTTTTTGGCTTTTCAGCTTGATCCTCCGGTTTCGGTTTATATCTCAGTCCCTGTCTCTGTATGTTACCACGTGTCGGCTTTACTACTATACCTTTCTCTTGGAACTTGGTACGGTAGTTCCAGATTAGCCGTTCAGCGGGGGGAACAACATATTCAGTAGTGAGAGGGCGAAGATTTACGATTGAATTTATAACTTCGAACTCGAAGCTGTGATATGACACATCACCCTCCTCATGCTGGATGTCGATCACAAGGATGTCAGTTTCTGGGATATTAACCGCTACTGGCAGGACAGTTTCTGGCTCGGCCAACACTGAGATGATTCGATTTCTCGAAGGAAATTTAACCCTTTGGTGGAGAGTTGAGGGAATGGCTCCAACAGCATGTAGCCACGACTGCCCCAACAAAAGGTTAAACGAGACAGGGATATCGATGACCTGGAATGTGATAAGGTTACATCTGGTCTGATTTGTAGCTCAATGTCAATCTCTGCCTCAACCTGCCTTCGGTAATTATCGAAGGCTTTAACACTCATGGTGCTGGGCCTGAAAGAGGATGGTTCTATCCCTAATCGTTCGGCAGTACTTAGAGGGCAAACATTAAGGTTAGATCCATTATCAATGAGCACAAGTAGGACTTTGAAATTCTTGTGACGGGCCACTATGTTCAGTGAGTGCTCATGCTTGCGTCCCTCAGGTGGTAATTCATCATCGGAGAAAGTGATGGCTCGTGGTGCGAGAAGTTGTCCAATCATACTTGCCACCATTTCGGGGGATACATTGGTGAGATATGTGCATCATTTAAGGTTTTCGCAAAGATTTCTCGGTGTGATCTTGATGTGTATAGGAGTTTCCAGATGGATATTTGTACGGGAATGGTTTTGAGCTGGGCTGCTATGTCATAAGCAGTGTCAGTTTTGTAGGTAGTTCCTGACAAAGCTCCCCGGGTTTCCTTTAGATTCTGGTTATCTCTCCTGAAGTACTTCCCATTGTTGCCCACTTTGGCGCATTCTGGGTAATGCCATGGGATTACCTTCGGGTTATAGAATGGAACCGTCCTTCCTTCCAAGTATATTAATGGTTCCTGAGGCTGAAGGGTTTTGGTTGTGACAGTTTATGGAAGACCTGATGGTTTTTCTTGAGGTACCATCGAGGTTTAGCAGGTTTTAACACTGGAGTTTTCTTCCACCTCTTGAGGTACAGGAGAGGTCCTCTGGCCATGTGCCAGTTGGTGAGGTATCAAGAATTTTGGACCTTGAACCGGGGGTGCTCCTTGCAAAGTCAGCGAAGCTAGATCAGGGAGACTTATTGGGAGAATGACAGGTTCAGAATTCAACCTTTTTGGACATGCGGGGTGTGTCCCTTGAGATGCAAGATGCTGCAAGTGTGACCTGTTGGGTGTGACTTCGAGGGTCACGAGTGGTTGAACTGCCGGTGCTGCTTCCAAGAATATGAGGGGTCGTGTTGCTGGTCCTGCCTCAAAGATTGTTTGTATAGAATGATGCGGGGATGGGTACATGGACTGCCCTCCTTCAATGTGCTTTACATTAGAGGTGTCGGATGTACTGGGTCCTATTTGATGCGATGGCAGGGAATTTTGGAGGATGTTGGCCGGAGCCACATTGTTAGCCTGCGGGGTGATTGTAATTTTCTGGCTTTCGATCAAATCCTGGACCACATGTTTCAAAGCGAAGAAGCGGTCTGTTAGATGGCCAGGCGCCTGATGGTATGTGCAATATTAGTTCTCATTGTAACCAGGCGGCAAGGGGTTGGGAGGAAGTCGCGGTTGAAGTGGTGTCAGGAGTTATTTTTGCATCAACATTGTCAAAACCTGATTGTATGTTTGCGCTAAAGGGGTGAATTTCCTCCCTAACATTGTTTATTTATATGAACCTGGTGCATTCCCCCAAGGCTGTTGGTGTTGTTGTTGAGACGGTTGTCCTTGATATCCATGTTGGGCCTGCTGTGGTTAGTACTGCCTGTTTGACTGCGGCTGGTATTGCCTGTCTTGTTGTATCTCTAGTTGTGGAGCGTATTGGTTGCCCTGAGTGTTAGCAATGATATTGTTAGCCTCTGTGGTATGCTGCGCGGGAGCAGTGCCATTTCTATTCCCATATCCTATAGGTTTCCCTTCGATTTTGTTTCTTTTGATTGAAGGGGTCTGATGTGCCATGGGGAAACGGTTCCGGCTCTGATCTCGGCTTCCACTTACTCACTAGCTTGGATGAGTTGGGAGAAATTTACATAGGGATACGAGATTAGATATCCTGAAATGTTGAGATTTGTAGAGTGTATAATCATGGATATCTGTTCCTCATCATCGATGGGATTTGTCATTCGGGTTGTCATGGCCTGCCATCGTCCCACGTATGCTGACAATGATTCGTCACTTTTTTATCTTAGGGCAGCCAAATCAGATCTCCTTGGAACCATGTACAAATTGTAGGAGAATCGGTCAATGAATGCTTGAGAGAGTTTTTTCCAAGTTTTGATTTGATGGCTGTCCAACGAGGTATACCAATCCAAAGCGTCGCCTTTGAGAGATTTTTGGAAGAGCCATATCAAGGCTCCATCATTCCCTGTTATCGTATTGAGTTCCCCACAAAATGCTTTTAGATGTACCGTGGGGCACCCGCTACCGTCATACCTTTTGAATTTTGGTACCTCGAAGTTCGAGGGTACCCAAGCATCTGGAAAGGGATAAAGGTCCCTGAACTTGGTGGATGGGTGATCCACTCCTTACTGTCTCTGAAGCTGATTTTGCACCATTTGTAATTGCTCTCGTAGTTTCTCAATTTCTGACTTACCTTGCTGCGAGTATCTTGCCCCTTGCTGTAGGGCTTGTGCTTCTTCTTCTTCATATGGATCGATGATGGGATGTTGTTGAAAAGAAGATGGATTCCCGGTGGCATGAGGTAGCTGGAATTGAACACCTCTCCCTTTCAGAGGAGGGTGTGACGTTTGAAAATGGTTCCTGCCTGGGGTATCTGCCAAGTCCGGGACGTTGCTCCCATTAGGGGGAGTGAATTGGACTTGAAACTGACCCCCTTCATGGGCATCCTCCAGTTCTTGTCTGCGGTTCCCATTAGAGGGAACCTGTGCTGTAACCTGATTGTTATGATGTGTTGAGTAAAGATGTGCGGGAGGGTTGCCCCCGTTTGTTGGTTGTTGTTGTTCTTGTGCCGACTCCTCTAGGAGGGAGAGCAGGGGGTTTGTTAGAGGAATGAGAGATATGGCGAAGGGAGTTTGTGGGAGTGAGTTGTTCTGTACACTAGGCTGAGTTACGTATGTATTTGAGGAAGGATTTGACACAAGGCGGTGTAGCAGCTCTTGCACTGCTCGTAGGCTTTGGGCCATTTCTTGCATGGTGGTGTTAGCTTGTGGGTCTACTGGAGCCACTAGTGGTGGTAGCGCGGGTGTGGGTGCAGGTGTGAAAGTTTTGGGAGTTGGTTGGGCTGCCGGTTCTTCTTCATGGGTTGCTTGAGAGGTTATGGCTGCTCGAGATTGGGTAGTCATGGTTCTAATTTATTCCCAGGAGAAAGCAAGCCAAAGATGCTCCTTTTGTTGTTTTTCTTTTTGTATGAATGCAGTGATGATGTCCCTTGAGATTAAAATACCACACACTTTCGAGTCGGGTCTCAGCTAGTGCGAGCTAACATGTTCCCCAGTGGAGTCATCATTCTGTAGACACTGAAAAATCGGCGCCCACGCTAATTTAAATGTTATGTTTTTAGTGATGGGGTGATGGGCTGATTTGTGGATGTTGGAGTCGCCACTAGCCGAAAAATCTTGAAAGCCCACGGTCGGCTAGAATCACGTAATACGTAAGGTGAGGGAAATCTGAAGACTTCTCTACCTTAAATTAACTCCTGTTCTGTGATCCGGGATTCTGGGTAAGGGACCTCAGTTACAAAAAGGGAAGGTGTTAGGAACCCTCTCTGCCCATACGTATGTATGGTCTCTACTTAGTGTGGTAAACTAATCTCAAGGGGAAGATGGATGTGGTCGGGATAGGACTAGGCACACACGTGGATTTCTAATATGATAAGTCTGAGATTTCAGTAAGCCACAAAGCATACATCCAATGGTGTGTCTAACAGACGGATATGATGATGCTTAAAAGAGTAAAACAAAGGGACTAGGTCATTAGAAATTTCTGATGTGACAGGATCCGATATACGGCAAGCCACAGAGCATACGTTCACTAGAGATCTAGAGAAGTAGGGTGGTTGAGAAGGGAATAGATGTCATGATGAATGCTTGCATACAAAAATGAGTGTTTCTTTGGCTTGATCTTGAGTAGGTTAAAACATAAACTGGACCATGATCCGATCTGGGCTAGAATTATGGGTTGGAAAGGTTGAGAGGAAGGTTAGAGGGGTGGCTGAAAAGATCAGATCTTTCAAGCTTGGGAGCTCCTTCCCTTTCCTTCACTCTCTTCCTCACACTCTCTTTCACTGTCTCTCTCTTAGATGAGAAGATCTCCCCTCTTCTTAGTATGAAGAGGAGAGAGCTATTTATAGCCTTCTTCAATAGCATTGCTATAAATTTTGGATTTGAGAGGGGTGAAAGGTGAGGTGACAAGTTATGGTTGGTTGTGGAGAGAGGAATGCCACATGACACTCTCTCATTTACCATGGGGGGCAGTAAAAAGGTAAATAATGGAGTTTGGAAGGATAATTTTGAAGGAAAGTTGCCTTTGGGCACTGGGACAGCTGTCTGCACGCTGGCGGCAGTCAAAGTACCGCAGGCGGTAGTCAGAATGCCGCCCGGGCTCAGTTTAGGCCGGTTTCATGTGTGCGAGCTTTGTACAGCGTGCGGGTTCATCTAGATGTCTCCTTTCGAGTTTTTCAGCTAAGAAAAGTGGGTTTCAACTTGGGTAAAGGGGATCTGATCATGGTATAGGGTATAAGCAGGGTTATGTGTGTGCTGAACGATTTGGATCGGAGTTTCAGGTTGTGGATTGGGAGTTTGGGGACTCTGGGTTTGGGTTCGGTTTGGGCTGGGATTAGGGTTTGGTTTAAGGTATGATCATGGTTCTCGGACAGTCTTAATCTTCTCAAGATTTAACCTGGGTGGGGTGTCTACAAGCATATAATCTAGTTCATTTGGTAGATGGACAATAAAGAATATGGACCTTTCATCATGTGGATCTTAAGTATTAGATCTAAACTTTCCATCTTATTGTAACGTCTCCGAAAATTTCGTACAAAGACCCGAGTACCACCTTAGGCAGAAAAACCTAAGGACCATATTCTGTAGTAATTTAAACCAAAATTAATTAAGTGATAAACTGAATTAATTGGTGAATTTATCTTAAACCACCATCTACACAAATGGCGAGACCCAAAACCATCAATATCGCTACCTCAATACTACTTAAAAACCTATGAGAAATCCCGTGAGCCTGTCGCTCTCGAGAGTACATTGAAACTCTGTATTGGACCTGGACCGCACGTCGAAAGTCTGATGACCGCGAAACTATAGGGTTATATCCATCTTACTGGGCTTGACAAACATCGCGGGAATCGAGCCCAGATAGTGTCCATAAACGCACAACTTGAGGCTTGAGTGAAGTGCACTAGAAATGCGAATATCTTTAGAAAATGTAATGGAACTTAAGTAAATTGGGTCATTCGCTTATGCATGAAATTAAAGATTTTAGACCGTCAATTTCTAACCAAACTTCACCCATGGAAAAGGAAAATTTCACCGCACGAATCTGTATAATTTTCGTCCCGATCAAGTAAGCATGACTGTTGATCTGACACGGGTCCTCCACGATTGATTGGCCTATCCAATCACATCGAAACCACATCCTAGAATAGATCCATTTTCAGGGAACTTACACTATAACGTATGTGAGTTATGGACCTCCCTATGAGCCCCGTTTGCCCAAAACAGATACCCTTTGGTTATAAAATAAGTATATCATGGGCTTGGGGCCATTTACATCACTACTGGGCCTATAGAAAGCCCTTAAACTACCCCATTTCTATTCCATACGAATTTCTCTAACCCTAGGAGAGAGAAGAGAGAAAAAAAGAAAAGAGTGAGGAGAGAAGAGAGAGAATTTGAGAGATCATTGCTGTGATTCTTTCCCGCTACTCCACGTACTGAATCACCCCTCCTTTTTCGTTAGACAATCCGTTCAGCTACGATTTGGGTAAGAAAACCTAATCCTAATCTCGATTTAGAAATTCAGATAGCGTAATCGACGAACTATCTAACCTATTTCGTTGTTTAGGTGCCCGACGTTTCATTTTTGGGAACATAAAATTCAAACTACGTCCGAATCAAATATTCCGACGAAAGGTGCAGACTATAAACATTTAAGTTATGGTTTTCAATGCTTTCAATGTCAGCTAATGATTTATGTTTGACTTTATTATTGTCATACTGTTTTAGATACACCGTTTTCAATACAATATACATGTGTGAACTATGTTGAATACAAGATGCATCCCATGTGTTTGTTGAAATGTTTGAATGAACATGCAATTGTGATTTATGCTTGTCATTACTGTTAATCTAGGATTCCTGTTTGTCGTATGCATGATAATCTTCGATTCTCCATGTGTAAGGAATTGTCATAATATATTTTGTAACTAATCTAGTCTATGTATTTGGTGAAGTGTAACTTAAATGTTTGATAAAATGTCTGAATGAGAAAATATTTATGAATGGTATTTATTAAGTGTATTAAGATAGGATTCTCAGTTACCTTAATCATATGTAGAATTTCTTTCATGTAATTATATTTGTTGCTACGAAATTTATGGATCAAATGCAAGTGTTTGGTGATATGATTCAATGTGTTTGATGAAATGCTCAAATGAGGAATTTATTTTGATTGTTTGTTAAATGCTGATATGATTGTCACGTGTGTCTACCTATTGTATCTGAGTAAGATTGGGCTACAACGTAACCCAGGCAATCGGTAACAATCCAGGTATAGGTGACTGAATTAGTCTCGCCACATTGGGTAACTCGACGAATCAAGGTCACACGACGATTGTCGACAGTGGTTAATCCACGAGGGGTGCTTATGCACTTCATATCGATTAAGTCTACGTGTGCTCATACCAATTGAACTTATCAAACAAACTGATTGGCCTATTATGTGTTTACCATGTGTAGGTACCACTGCTTGAATCTAAAGTACCCTTTACCGATGTAAAGGCCCATTTTAATCATGGTACCACGATCCGCTAAGACTCATTAGCCGGGCATGATGGTATGGGACACCATGTTCGAGCTCTCGGCATATACTGAGGTGATCAGCCACCTCGTAGTGACTAGTGAGCAAACTAAGACTCGTGAGCTGAGCTTGGTGGTATGAGACACCGTGCTCGAGCTATCGTCCTACGCCGAGGTGAGTAGCCACCTCGTAATGACTGCGAGTATAAACTTATGAATTTGCCTATTCACTGCTTTCCATTGGGAGTGATGACCCCATAACTTACCTATTGTATGTGCTTGACTAGGAGTGATGAACCTAGATGGATCCTTCGGTTCGGGTCAATGATATAAAGAGAGGTACCCTATCTTTTCAAATCTGTTGTATGAATAAACTAAATTAATTACTGGGCTAACATGACCATGCATAGCACTGCATTAGTTAGGACATGCTTTAAAGGCATGGAAGTCGCACAGGAGACAGTGTAGTCATATGCGATATGGTGTCGGCATCGCTTATTGAGGGAGCTTTGATGTGAGGGCATGTATCATTACTTACACTCCATTCCTACATTAATAAGAGTAGTTAGGAAGTGATTGTTATGTTGCTTTATCATTCCTGGTTAATTGAATTAATAACATGTTAACCTTTACCTTATAGTAGCACTGAGTTGATCACTCACTCTTACTCTGGGACGGTGTTTTAACCAGACACTATTTTAGATGTAAATAATGATGAGGTTTACGCGATGGAGCAAGATTTCATGGACGAGGAGTTCTCCTACTGTCAGCTTTCAGGTGGGTCTATGTAGACCTAGAGCTACTTCACCAGGATACTGGGATACTTGTCTAGTTGGACATCTTACAATTTCTCATTTTGTCTATTTTGTAACAAATTTTGTATATATTAAACCCTGTTACATTATCATACTCTGGAGATTGAGAACATCTTACTTATTTTAATATATATACGTCAGACTTCCGTTTATTTAATTATATTATCTCTAGAGTATGATATGTTGTTTTAGTATAATCTCACTCATGTTAACGCATTGGTATGGACGGCATCTAAACATCATTATCCATGTTGCATAAGTAATGTGTTGAATCTTGGGAGTAGAGCTGTGCTCGACCCTCAAAATCCAAGGCGTTACACTATTGGACACTAATGTAAGGGTCTAACTATCCATTTGGAGCGTTCCATACCAACCACCTATTGTATAAATGTTAAGGGCTAGACTTGTAATACTCATTGATGATGATTAGATCATACAGAGTCTTGATTTGGCTTAATTATGGGCACATTAACCATCCTTTAGGAGTTGATATGGACTGTTGGATTGAGGATGGTGAAACCTTACTATTTATTTCTCTTTAAGGTTCCTCATTTTTCAACGATGAATACCAACTATCTTATAAGCTAGATCAGACTAATTCATAGTTAATCCGTTGTGGGCAGTAATAAAATCGCAATCCTAAGTCCGTATCTATTATATTAGATTTGATTGTGTTAGCCACCATAGTGACCTTAATCGAAGAAAATTTTACGGGTCCAGACTTGTGATATTGGGATTAAGTTAGAGGATTTCATGAAGTTACGTTCATGTTCTATGTGGATGGTGACAAAAATGCAAACGATCACCATTTGGTAGGAAAATGAACGGGGTGGAGTAAATGGTGTTGGTGATGTAAAGCTAAAAGACTCATCCTACCTGCAAGTGTTGAGTGTATTAGATTTACATAATTGACATCGCTTAGCTTTATGTTCAGGAGAGTCACTTGCATGTTATGATTACCTCCCACAAGAGGAGTGATGATGATGTAACCGATTCTCACTAGGATCATATGGTTAGGCCAATCTTCATCCTGAAAAGTTCGATTGAAGGCCCCAGTCCATTGAATTGATAAATTTTGCCTGATATTAAGTTTTGTTCAAGAATTGTTTCATGTAAACAATCTGCTAATTTGAGTATATTATGCAACCAGTTATAATTTCAATTCAAACGCATCCAATTCCCATCATAACCGAGTCCGATTATGTTCAACGGATAGAGTCCATAAAGACAGTCTTGGGATACTTACAATTGGACATTACTACAGATAAATTTGAACCTTCAAAACCCTTTGAAAACAATTAGAATATTAGTCTTGTGACCTCGGGACATGGACTTGGACATAATAGAAACAGAAAAAGAAAACTTAGTTCTGATGAGGGATCCCTCTCAGTTCTTTAATTAACAATCAACCTGGGATTTAATTGAGACGCAAGTGGGCTAAAGGTAATAATTGCTTCTTTCACAAGAAGTCGAGCCATCAAAAATAGGATTGTGTGAAATATAAGCAATGGCTCGTAAAGAAGGGTAATGATTCTATTCTAGTTTGTTTTGAATTTAATCTAACTGATGTGTTGGTGGATTCTCGGTGGATTGATTCAGGAACCACTATTCACATATGTACTTTTATGCAGGACTTACTACAGACCAAGCCACCAACTGATGTAGAGCACTCAGTATACATAGGCAATGGTGTTAAAGTCAGCGCGGAGACAATTGGGGTCTGTAAGCTTAGGTTAAAGTTAGAATATTTATTGGATTTGGTAAATACATTTTGTGTACCTTCTATAAGGCGTAATTTAGTCTCTATTTCTCGTTTGGATAAATTAGGATATTCATTTCAGTTTGAGAATAAATGATTCAATATTTACTTTAATTCAATTAAAGTTGGCGTCAACTCTATGATGAACAATCTATACTAGTTAGACTTGAATACCTCACACGTCTAAAATGTTAATGGCTTGCATGGAAATAAAACAGGATCCAAAGAAAGATTAGATTATGAGAATTCCTCCATTTTATGGAATAGGTGCTTGTGCCATATATCTTTTGAGTATCATATATCATGTGAGAGATTGGACAGGTTCTTGCGAGAAGGGATTCTTCATTCTCGAGACTTCTCCACTATAAAGTGTGCATTGATTGCATAAAAGGAAAACATATCATAACTAGAAAGAAATGTGCAATAATGAGTATGCGACTCTTATAAGTGATACATACAAACATTTATGGATAATTCCCTACAACATCCTGGAGTGGACACAAATATTTTATTACCTCTATAGATGACTACTCTAGTTTCGTTTATATCTATCTTATGAATGAAAAATCAAATGCCCTAGATACTTTTAAAATCTATAAGGCCGATATTAAAAATTAACTCAATAAGAAGATTAAATCATCAAATCTGATCGTGGTAGTGAATACTATGATAGATATGACAAATCAGGTTACAATCCAGGGTCATTCGCTGGATACCTACAAGATTGTGACATTGTAGCACAATACACCATCATTGGGACTCCAGAGTAGAATGGTATAGTTGAAAGCACAATCGAACGCTTATACATATGATGTGAAGCATGATAAGTAATTCGACATTGCCAGAATCTCTGTGGTGTAATGCGATCAAAACTACAGTTCATATCCTTAATAGAGTTCCCAACAAGGCTATAAGCAAAATCCCTTTTAAATTATGGAATGAGAGAAAGTTAAGTCTTCGATATCTATATGTTTGGAGATGGCATGCTAAGGCCAAAATTTATAAGTCGCATGAAAGGAAGCTCGATCCCATAACCATAAGCTGTTTCTTTGTAAGATACCCAGAAAGGTCGAAGGGCTATTGATTCTACTGTCATTCCCACTTTATCAGGATTATTAAGACTAAGAATACTAGACTAATTGAGGACACTAAAAATAATAGGAGCACGAACCTTATGAACTTTGTATTTGAAGAAGAAAAGATTGTAGCTTTGGTCATAGTCACTCCATATCACGTGGATATAAATGTTGCAGTTGACCCTGCAATCAATATAAAACACCACGTTCAACATCATATATAACCCACTTATGAGGAAAATTAAAATCACTCTCAATAGGCTGAACCATTGAGAAAGTTCGAAATAGAGAGAAGACCTGTAAATCGAGACAATTACATAGTATACTTACAGGAATACGAGTTTGACATATGGGTGGAAAAGGATCCTGAATCCTTTGCACAAGTCAAACAAAGTGTTAATCATTTTCGTTGGATTAATTCCATGAAGGATGGGTTGAAATTCATGAGAAGTAATAAAGTGTGGGATCTTGTTGAGTTACCCTCAAGAATAAAGTCAATTGGTTGTAAATGGATATTTAAAACCAAGCGGGACTCCAAGAGTAATGTCAAAAGATATAAAGTCAAACTTGTTGTCAAGGATTTTAACACACGTGAGGGCATTAACTTTAAGAAGACTTTCTTACCGGTATCTAAGAAAGAGTCATTCAGGATCATAATAACTCTTATGACTCATATGGATTTAGAGTTACATCAAATGCATGTAAATACAATATTTCTCAATGGGGATCTGAATGAGAATATATATACGTTATAACCTGAAGGTTTTGTAACCCATAACTCAGAATATTTGGTTTGTAAACTAAAGAAATTCATCCATGAGTTGAAACAGGTATCGCGACAGTGGTACTTAAAGTTTTATGAAGTGATTTCCTCATATAATTTTATAGAAAACACTACAGATGAATATATCTACATTAAAATCAATGGAAGTAAATTCATTATGATGATTTTCTATGTTGATAACATTTTGTTGGCTAGTAATGACATTAGGATGTTGAGAGACACCAATAAATTCTTATCTCAAATATTTAAAATGAAGAACCTTGGTAACGTCTCTTATGTCATTGGCATTAAAATTCGTAATGACAGATCACGTGGACTGCTCAGTCTGTCATAAAGGACATATTAGTAGGGTACTTGAAAGGTATGGCATATAAAATTTGCTCCTAGACAGTCACCCATTGTAAATGGTGATAAATTCGTCCAATTCCAGTGTCCTAATAATGATTTGAAAAAGAATTGAATGAAGAAATTTTTGTACGCGTCAATAGTAGGGAGCATCATGTAATCTCAAGTCTGCACGTAGCCGAATATTGCATTTGTTGTTAAAATGTTGGACATATATTTATCTAATCCAGGAATGCAGCATTTGATAGCTGCAAAGAAAGGGTTACGCTACCTATAAATAACAAAGGACTTCAGACTCACATATATAAAATTTGATCATTTAGAGTTAATTGGATACTCAAATGCATACTATGTTGGCTGCATAGATACTAAGAAGTCCACCTCAAGCTACATCTTCATAATGACTGGTAGGGCTATGTCTTGGAAAAGCATGAAACAGTCAACCACGGCCTCATCCACTATAGAAGCTGAACTCATTGCTTATCATGAGGGATCTAATCAGGTATTGCGGTTACTATGTTTCTTCTCAATTTTGCTGGTACTGGAGCATATCTTGAAACCATTGAGAATATTTTACAATAATTCAGTTGCAATTTCATTCTCTAGTAATAACAAGCATTCATCAAGGTTGAGGCATATCAACATCATGTATCTTATTATAAAGAAAAGTGTTCAGAATCATTAAGTGTCTGTGGAGTTCATCGGTACTAAGCAGATGATTACGGATCTGCTCACTAAGGGATTCTCTATCACGCTATTTCAAGAGTATGTAACATCCATGGGAGTTATTGATCCTATAGATGTTTTCAGTTAGTGTCACACCTCAAATCTGGAGACGGATAACTTCCGTGATGTCCCGAATCCGACACTCGACTTCCATACACTAAGTCTCAAGTTTAACGCACCATAAGGAAGATTTTTAACTGAATTTATATATATATATATATATATATATAATAATACCTAAGC
This sequence comes from Magnolia kwangsiensis, assembly GCA_037074715.1. NCBI lineage: Eukaryota > Viridiplantae > Streptophyta > Magnoliopsida > Magnoliales > Magnoliaceae > Magnolia > Magnolia kwangsiensis. The sequence goes on from CM073579.1 coordinate 95,362,661, forward strand.
ATGAAGATCCATGATAAAAATACCAAGCAACACTCTCCATTATAAATCTTATGAATGCTTTCTAAAAGGTACATAATGCCAACATTGCTAAATCGAAAAATAGATATAATGCATCGAGAAAGCTAAGTCTTTCAAGTTACTCCTAGCTTTAAAAAAAAAGAAAATAAGAAGCTTAGGCAAAAAGCCTAATGAGTACACACGTGTGTGTAGTGTATCCTACATGCAAGCAAAATAAATATGCCACGAAGACATCATGTATAGTGAAAGGCGTGTAGTACGTAAGGTATAATGTTAATGCCAATGCAATGCATATGCATCATAGTAATACTCCGAGTCAATGCTACTAGCATCACCAAGTTATATTTTCATTTCTCCTATACCACAACCATAACCGTATTATACGCATCCGTAATCACATTATCATTATCATATTGTCATGCCATATCATAACTGTATATATCAGGAAACATCATGGTCGACACCCATGCACCAGGCACCAGTAATCAACCTCGCATACCCTCCTTTCGGTGGACTTCCACCAACTGTTTATCATGAAAAATATCGTGGTGCACTGATACTAGTAATCGACCTCACATACCCGCCCTGTGGTGGACTTCCACCTGACATGCCAGTAGCGGAACTCATTCGCGCTTCTCCTCGTCGATGAGTCAAATCGGTCCCTGTTTGCACTTCAACCCTTAAGCAGGTTGGACCCAACTCTTCTCAAGACCTCGTCAGTGGGAGTCAAATCCATGACCCATGTATCCACTCGGCCTGATGGTGAGGTATCCCTAGCTAGCATCAGGGTTTAGGGACTTTCAACCCAAGGGGCACATCATCCCCTACTATTTTCACACTTCCGGTGTCCCGTTCATTTTTAAGGATAACCCAAGTCGTCATCATAGATGTACATTTCATCGTTAAGTTCCAACTCATCTTATACGACACGATTGTGGTATTTTGATCATATATATGTCATGATTATGCATGAATTCAAGCAATCATGATAAGGCATATGTTCAAGGGCATGTGGTATACATATAATTCCATGAGTTTAGGATCTACTTAACCTTTAAGCCAAAAATGACATATAATCATCATGTTCCACCATCAACTATATCAATCCATGGTCATGTGACTAAACTGAAGAGGACATATCTTACACATTAACAAAATGTATTGAAGTACACTTGCATATACCATCTTTTCATGGTGCATGAGTATGATCAATATCAATATGGTTAAGTAGATAAATTTAATATGCTGGGAAGTGGATCAACATTAATCAAGATATTAAATCACATACTTCTATTAATCATAATCACTAACATCACTAATATCATCCATAGCTGTCATAATTACAAGCATTAATTGTATTCAAAATTACACCATATCCTTCATAAGATGGATATTCCATTAGTGGCTTTAGCCCGACATGATTTTCTTCTATTGGGACCACATGGTTATACCCTAATTAGGCCTTATGGTTAATGAGTGGTGGTGACGCAAAGTACATGCACTAAGTGGTTATGAGATGAAAGGCATAAATATAACATATAGTAAATGAGCCACAAGATGAATGGTGCTAGTGAAACTCATATAATGTAGTGGGCTTCACCTTTAAGTGAGTTGTTAGTAGGTTAGATTTGTAAATAATTATCATAGTAGTTCTACAATGGTTTGGAAGGCACAGGTAAACCTCATAGGATCAGTGAGTCCTAAGTTGAACGACTTAGGTATATAATATATACATAAGAGTTAATTACGGTTGGATGACATAGGTTTATCTCATACAACGTAGTGGGTCCTACTTCCAAGTAGTCCTGCAAGCAGATGGGTCTACACACAAACATTACGGTGGGTCCCATCAAGAAGATAGTATAGGTGACTCACATATATTTGGTAGTACAAGGAAGAACAATTCAGATATATAAGGCACACATCAATGAGCTCCATGATCGAACTGTTTGCTTAGAAAAACAATTGAATAGTGCAGATAAAATACGTACATTTAATGGGTTCACAAGTGTTCGAAAGCTTTACGTTCAATTAACATTATTTCATATCGTCTAACTTATTTAGGGATTAAATTTAGGTCATTTTGGAATCATGTTCTAGAATTAGCTAGCCTAATAGATAAATCGTGAAATATACAATACTTACATTAAAGTAGGGTCCATGATCAATCTGACACATGTCCTAAGTTCATGTACCCAAGAGGTTACACCATCAGCATTGTCCACGAGTCTGAGTAATCACACTATTCTCATATGCCCGCATAGTCTTATGACCACTCCATTATCAGAAGTCCATATGGTTGAGTGGTCACACAAATGTCACTCTACTTGCCATTAATAAAGGATTTAAGGTCACATAGTTACTTATTTTTACCACATCATAACTCATACATCTATGGACAACTACTTTATTAAGCTCCTACATGGTCAGGTTGTCGATGCCATAATTTCACATGGTTGAGTGGACATACAATCAGTGTTCGAATTACCTCCAATATTATCGAAATATCTCCGATATTATCTTTATCTCCAGCTCAGCGATATTGATAAGATTGGTAGCGATACCAATAACATTAGTATTATTAGAAATTCCAGATATTGGCAATGTATCACTAAGTATTGCCAACGTATCAATATTACAAATGTAATTGCCAATATTTTCAATTATGTAAATTTTGCATCAATATCGCTAATGTATCGCCAATATTTTCAACTACGTAAATTCTAGGTAATGCTTGTATCATAAGTGTATCGACGATATTTCAATAGTAATTTTATTTTTCTAGGCACGTGATTGTATGTAGTGTTCTATCTGTCATTGATAATATCTCGATAATATCGAATCGCAGTATACGTGATATTGAGACCATAATCTTTCGTTTCCTTTCCACTTGTTGATGATTTCTTGATGAAATATCATGTGTTGTTTATATTTTGCAATATCGATAGATGTTTGGATGGAAGGTTGGATGGTTAAATATGCTGAATGGGATGGTTGGATTAATTTCTTACAACAACACATGCTTTTAAAGCCCCATTAAATGGAAACTTATTATGTATGCATTCTTTTTAAAATTTGTTTATTTCTAAATATGCAAATATGTCCATTTTAACATATCCTAAATTTTTGTTGAAAATTCTACTGTTTTTCTCATGTTTCCCCACATTTCTGGTTATTAGCGATATTATCAATGATATCGATATTGTTTCCGTATCCCTGGACAACGAAACTTGTAGTGATACCGATACTTCGAACACTGCATACAATTGGTAGCATGGTCTAGTTCCCGCATCTCAAAACATTTAAGGTACAATTACAAGCATACCCACCATACCTGGTTACATTACATTATATTAACTCTTAAACTATGATTGCCCAATAATTCATGCGAAGAATGACTTAGATTCAGTGTTACATGATCAAGAGGCCAAGAATTAGCTTCCATCACATCAGATATAGTTTAATGGTCCCCGCATCTGCCTCACCTATGAGCATAATGTAAGGGTTATATTTATGTCGCATGACACCGAATTGAGGGCCACTCTATTATCAAGTTATATAATCTAACCTATATCGTAATTCTCATTATTAAGAAAGTCTACACGTACAACCCGATTGTTCATGATTTAGGTGACTATGGCGATGCCCATAAGCATATGGTCATGTCATTGGGTGGTCACCAATGCCACCTGATTTCATGTAGTTAGTTGGCCTTGTGTGGATTTTGCAATCATACGGTTAGCGACCATATATACTTCACAATTGCATTTGATTAGTTGGCCATACATACGTCATATGCCAACATGATTAAGGGGCTAAACACATATATCGCACCCTTACACTGGATTAAGTGATCGTTCACACATCTTACAAACATAAGATTAGAAGCCAAAAATCATCATTTTTGTACAGGCAAGTGGGTCATACAAGATCACAAGGTCGCATAGGTAAGTGGGCCACACAAAATCACCAATTCGTTGGTTTAAGTGGGCTAGGGAATTTCAGCTCAAGCGATATCTTTATATTTTCAATTTATCTAATAGGGATAACTTTTATATGGTTTGGATGGTATATAAATGTAACAGTGGGGTACTGTAACGCCCTGACTTTTCAGGACCCGAGTATATGACTTGTTTCCAAAAAATCTGAGTGTTAACCTTAAAGGATGGTCAAATTTGAGTATATTTTTTTTCAACTATCAGAGTAAGCAGATGAGCGTAAAATGGACAAATCATACATAATGAAAATTTTCGTTTACGTTTAGAATGTACAAGAGGTTGCCCATAATGACTTATACAAACCAATGTCTCGATATAACAAATACAAGAATTCACATAATTTAATACATGAAAAATAACAGAAGAATGTAAACATAAGCCGCAAGACCGCACAGCTCCTCTTAGCAATACAGCTGTGCATCCCTGGCACTTGTATCTGGCTCCTCATCAGTCTCAACCTGAAAATCACTTAAGCCACTTATGCTACTTGTACGGTTATATATTTGATGGATGAGTGACCAACTCAGCATAAATTTTCCTCAAGATTACACACCGCCACATTAGGTAAGCATAGTTATAAAACAAAGCATATAAAATAATACATGATACACGTCTTATTAGATGCATGAATGCATGAATGCAGTCATCGCCCCAAGGATACACATCCATGTGGAAGTTGAGCTCGTCACCCATGCAATTATTGACCTGGGAAAAATATTTAGTTAGACAAAGGCTAGTTGTCAGCGAAAGCACATCACGTGCGGCGTAAAGATTGCCTATCGTACATCATGTACATTAGCAATAGATGTTGGTATGTGCCATGTATGATTGATTAGCCAACCCATTATTAGTCCATTTACAACCAACTAATTTAAATAAACTCAAAGGTCACTACGGGAGCTTGTCACCAGCGTAAGCCGATGCTCGGGCATAGGTCTCATACCACCATCCCCGGCTCATGAGACTACCACCTTAGGATGCTTTAATAGAAATCAGTCGACTAGTGGCCAATGATATTAAGTATATGGGGCTTACCATCGCATGGTTGTATAGAAATGATACATCGAGCCACATGGAGCAAATACTAAAATCGAACCACATAGGGCAAATGTCAAAACTGAGCTACACAGGGCAAATGTCAAAACTAAGCCACATAGGGTGATTATTAAAACCATACGATAAAGACCATCCTTGAAAACCACTTAAAACAACAACTCATGGATGGTAGGCCTACATCAATATTCAATTCAAACTGTCATTCAATAACCACTAAGTCGAAGGTCCATTATAATCACAATCAATCAGGTTAGATCCCAAGTATGGGTGTACATTTATAAGTGGGGGTTTTTCACTGATGTACCATTTTAAGTTCCATAAGCAAACCACAAGTAATCCACAAGTATGCGAAAATATGCAGGATAATTATTAAGCATGTTATCCAGCATATCAATTTCAACAATTAGCACATGTACTCACAAAGTAAGATATCAATTAACAATTTAAAGTTAAAATAAAACTATCACTTATGCTAATAAGAAAGATAGAAAGCTCATGGAAAAGAATCATCACCTTGTTTGTCGGCTCGCCTTCTAAGTCATTAGGAAGTGCGCACACCCTTAGACTTGGATCCTACCATAGATTATGAATTTGTATGGTTAAATTAAGGTTATACAAGACTATTTATGGCCTAGATTATAACCTAGGGTTTAGATTACTTAGGGTTTTGATGTAGAATTAGGATTTTCATCTTAGGGTTTGGTTGAATGCTTAGATTCTAGAATTTGATTCCTAAGTCATTATTATTATTATCATTATTATACCATGAGCCAAATAATATTCATGATAGGAGTATTAATCCTTCCATATTAATAATGATGGTTCACAATTTCATATTGAATAATACCGACATTATCTATTATTCTTATAATGGCTAATAATCTCTTAAATAATGCAAGTGATAGTAATGAAACATTTACTAATTATAATATAATAAGGATTAACACTAATAATTGCATTAACAAGAATTATATTAATCCCATAAGGAAAAAGATAATGTTTTCTAATTATAATAGCCCTAGCTGTCTATGATGAACCTGGTCATGATAATAGATATTATGGTCTACCATGAATTATGAGTTCCTACAATTAGATACAAATTTCACCCACTATTTACGTTTAGGGTATTGGCTTAGAGTTTAGACCACACAGGTCTAGGATTTAAGCATTAATCGATGCACATTTGACCATAACGCTAATAATATTAATAGATTTCATGGTGACCCGAAACATTGAGGATATTTTTCATTAATAATCATTGTGACGAAAATAACTAATATGCTCTTAATATTTAAGGATGATCAAATGTAACACTAATATTCAACAATTTTAATTTGTTTGTAATAACTAGCATTAGTATAGTTAGTTTACTAATGGTTAATTGTGCTTAATATTAATAATCGTATTAATGATAATAACGATAACATTGATAATTATAATTAAAAATTTTCAATATGGACGGAGAAGGTGGAGTCACCTTGGTCGACTCATTGGTTCAACTCGGCTTCAATCCGAACCGACGACCTGCTTCGCAACTCAACTCAGCTCAACTGAGTTGACCCGAATCACTGATTCAGCAAGTCAACTCAGTGCTTCTAAGCACCACCATTCCTCTCTCTTTCACTTCCTTCTTCTCTTTTCTTCTTTTCTCTCTTTCCCTTCACTTTTTTTTCCTACTATGCTGGAGTACCCAACAGTACCCGAACCAGGCCCAACCTGGCTGGAATAGGTCTAATTCGGGCCTGGCTCGGTCCCGACTTTGCTCGGATCGACGCACCACATGGATTCTTTCTCTCTCTCACTCTCCCTCTCATTTCTCCCCTTGCTGGACTAGACGACGTCTGGGCTCGACCAGACCATGCCCAACTTGGTCCAAGCCTGAGAATAGCTTGGTGCGTCAATGAACAGCGAGAAGAGTGAGGACAACGTCCTCACTCACTTTCTCTCTCTCGTTTTCTTTCTTTTCTTCTCATTTAGAGGGATCCAGAAGTCTCTGGACTTGACCTAGCCACGTATTGAACAACCCAACTCGGTGTGAGCTTGAGCGGGAGTGCGGCAATGACCCGTCACCTCTCTCTTCCTTCTTCTTCTTCTTTCCTTCATGACGGTGGCAACAGCTGCCCGTTTCTTCCTTTTTCTTTCTTTTTTCTTCCTTTCTTTTCTTCTTCCATCTCCGGCCAGAGGGAGCTCCAAATCTGGCCAGAAATTGCCTCGAACCAGTGCGACTCAGTGGCTCGAATGGAGGAGGAGGAGACAGCCATTCATGGCGTCTCTGAAAATGGAGCTCCTCCCTTCAATTCGTTTCTCCCAGACGGTCCATACGGACTCAAGGAAGCACGTAGATAAGCTTTCTTGAAGCTTGGAGGAAGATTGGGAGGTGGGTTTGAATGGAGAAAGGAACCACCGGTCCCTCACTCTCATCCTCTTGCCTTTTCTACGAAATAGCTAGGATGGCCAAGATATGCTCAAATGGAGGGCTGGGATTGAGAGTTCCCCTCTCACGCGGATCATGCTAGTTGGCCTGCCAAAACAGTTTCCATTTTAAAGAAATTTTGTGTTTTCAGGACCTGTTTGTAGCAAGAATTGCGCACACGCATGGTTGCTTGAATGCGGATGGAGAGCATGGACTTGGTTAGGGCCATGATGCGCACAAGATGGACGGTTCGGATCATCCAAGTGGGTGATCATAGTGGGCCACGGACATCCATCCGTCGATTGGCAAAAACAGAGGGAGAGAGAAAAAAAATCTCCCTTTTTGGCTAGGCATGGGTCAGCTCGTGCTGACCGGCCAGGGGCGTCTGGTGCACAGCAGGTGTGCACCAATTGTGTACATGCGGCCCATCAAGTGGGGTCCACCATGATATTTGTGATAAATCCACATCGTCCATCCTATTTGGTGGGCCCTGCCATGGAATTTTATCAAGGGTGGGGCAAATCCAAGGTCCAGGTGGGCCATACTCTTAGGTTTCACACCCTAATGGTGGATTCTTGTCAATCTAGTGGTCGCATTACCGCGTAATTGAACGTTGACTGTTAAAAGAGTTCAAGGGTCCACTTAAGGTAGAAACCAATGGTTAGATCATGGATTTTATGATCTATTATGCTTTTATGGCCTGTTACAACACTTTAGGTTATACATATTATTATTATTATTAACATTATTATTATCATTGTGATCTTTATTATTATTATTATTACTATTATTTATAAATTTTCGTTCATTTATTTATCCATCTTTATTTACTTATTTATTTATTCATTTATTTATTATTACTTTGTTATAAAATTTCTATTTCTATTATCATCGTTATTATTATTATTATTTTTATCTTGATGGGCCTATTTCTAGACAGAGCCGCCCTTGCAGTAGATCAACATCTGCGAATCGTGTGCCCATTTCTCAAAGTATTTTGACTAACAAGTGGGCCATATAACTTGTTTTGTGAGTTCCATCAACAATTACTAATAATTAATGGTTGGCTCATTTCCCAATTGATCGTCGATGTTTTTAAATGTTCCTAAGCTAACGTGGGTAGGTCCTAACGGCTGCTTTTGCACTTAGTAGCTAGGTCATCTAGTTAAGTACTAAACCATCTCATCATGGACTCAATGAATGAAGGATCTTTAGATTTTGGTCTCGCACTTGATGTTGAATGATTGCGTGGGTCTATCAAGGTGACTAAGATCCTAAAATGGATATCCCTAAAGTTGTGGTTGGTTGTATTGAAAATCAATCATATGAATGGCTTATTACAGCAATGGGGTTTGTACTATACGATTGAAATGAACAGATTAAGAGTCGATGCAGATTAAGAGTCGATGCATGGTAACGTGTAAGGGAACGCACGTATAAATTAAATTGGATCTCCATGGTGATGCCCGAGTACTGAAAAGTACAGGGCATTACAGGTACACAACAACCCCCAACAAACTTCAATGGCAAATAAACTTTATAGTGGGTCCCACATGGTGGGCCCACTCAATTATGGGTGACAAATAAACATTAAAGTGACCATAAGAAGGTTGGCAACAATAGAGGGTCACCATCTGTGCAACATAAATGGATAGGTTAGATATCTCCTAAACATCATCGTAGATCATTGAAGGTTTCAACTATGGGCATTTTGGGCTTGTCTAAGTGGGTGGGTCCCACTGATGTAGCAGGGCCACATTTATAAGGTCTGCAAAAGCCGACAGATGGTGTGGATCTAACACACATATTATGGTGAAATTCTAAGAGGTTTTAATGGCAGACATTACAACAACACTGTTTCTTGTGCCACTAAAATAGACATATGATTTAGATGTAGCCTTTACATAATAGTGGGCCCCATGGTCTGGTGGGCCCTACATCAGTATTAAAAGAAGCACTTACTTATCCCCCTTAAAACATTCATAATCATATGTTGGGCCATCGAGGCGTGGTTCACAAGTCCAACCCATCCATTATGTGTGTCCCACTTGGTTAAGGGTTCAAACTAAGTTTCAGATGCATCAAAATTTCAAGCCGACCCCAGCAAGTGTTTATATATGCTCGAGATCTGAGTTGCACGAACGGTTCGAGGAGATCAAAGTTACATGGGTCCCAAAGTGATGTATTTATTATACCTACACTATTCATCTATTTTTAGAGATCATTTTAGAGTATTATCCAAAAAATGAATCATATCTAAAGATTATCTAGACCTCACCTCAAATAGCAGTGAAGATAATGATTTCACTGTTAAACCATTCACAGGACCCACCATAACGTTTATTTTCCATCCAGTCTGTTCATAAGATCACAAAGACCTGGATTAAGAGGAAAAAAAATAAATTTCATATTGGTTCAAAACTTCTATGACCCAAAAAGGGTTTCAATCGCAAACGTTCAATCCCCCACTGCTTTTTGTAGTGTGGGCCACTTGATAGTTAGATCTGTCTTTTTTATTTTTTATTTTTTTATTTTATTATTACTATTATTATTTTTTTACATGATGTGTGCATGGGTGTATGTGTGTGAGAGTTTGGCCAACCCAAAAGGGCCATTCTTGGACGGTTTGGATGACATACAAACATTTTGGTGGGGCCCACTATCAATAGGTCCAACAAAAAGTCTAGAATAAATATGTATGTATATATATATATATATATATATATATATATATATATATATATATATATATATATATATATATATATATATATATATATATATATACATATATATTGTTTACACCCCAAGTATAGGGTTGTGATGTAGTAATAAACTCGGTAAGACCGAGGTTGAATCCCAAGGGACTGAAACCTGTATGTAATTTGAAAAAAACTCGAACTAGAACTAGGAGAAGATGAAATCTAATTCGAATAAATGTGAAGGAATAATGGTGAAAGTATTAATCTAAAACTTGTAAATTCAAAGGTAGGAAACTAGGGTGCAGAGGATCCACTTGTAGCAATTCAAAAGCTACCTAGTAATGATTCAATGACACAACTAGAATTAAAGTCCTATCCTATCCAGTTGGTAAGAAAAGATTTGTCAGATCTCTAAACTTCTTGTGGGTCTAATCATCAATAGATAAGAATGACGAAGATTTGGAAGTGATTCCGTCACCTAACCATGCCCATGAGATTAGGATAAACAACAATAATTTACCAATCTCGCAGCCAATCATGAGAGAATTGTGAAAGTTAAGAAGGGTTCCATCACCCAACCATGCCTATGAGACAATGGTGAATAATAGGGTTCCTAAGTTTACAATCGCAATGCATGAAAAAAGAATATCTCAAGCTATCGCAGATCTATTGTAATTTGAGTCACAACAAAACATTAAAACTAAAAACATTCTTTATAATCAAACTAGAATCCATGAGAGTTCAATAAACATAAATCAAAGCAAAGCTAACATCCCAATTACACTACAAGCTTCACCTCTTAGCCCTAACTAAGAGGTTTAGCCGATCATAGACATGAGTGGCTAAAATCCCTAAAAAAACATAAAACACAATGAAAGAAGAAGAAGAGAAAACTCCTTTGTGCTAGCCGTCAACGTTTGATCTCTCTCTCCCTCTCTATCTCTCTCTTGCTTAACGTCCACCTTCCTTGGCCTCCACGACTGCTCCAAATCTAAGGATGATGCCCCACATCTCTGCTTCTCTCTCTTTTATAGCCTGTGTGAGGCGGTCGGCTAGGAGAGTTTCCACCGACCCCTTTTCCACAGAGAATTTACAACGGAAACGGATACTTTTTGTTTATGCAGACCAAACGCAAAACGAGTTGCGTTCAACTCAGATTTTCGGCACTGACATCATCATAAAATCTATTTTCTGTTCATGGTGGGGTTCAACACTCTCTTTACATACATCTGAATGGTCTAGATCACCGATCCGACGGTGATCAGAAACACAAAAGGGCCCACAGCGGCCGAATTTCCCGACATGGGTACGAACGCACTCGCGCTGGACTCCTGATAGAGTCCATTATCGTTGGTAAAGGAAGAATCCATGCCATTCATTATATTCGCCTCGAAAAATCAGCTCGAAACGGATGGTTTTTTACTGGATTTGGTGTGGCCTACTGAGTTTTTTAGACCGCCATCCAAATTACGTTTGAAGGGCTGAAAACCTATCTTCGCAACTTTTTGCTATTCTACCACCTGGGCATAGGTTTTTGCCGCCCCACAGGACGAATGAACGGTCCAGATCGATGTTCTGGGGAGTGAGAGGAGCCCACTGCACAAATTGCAACTGTCCATCTTTTGAAACAGAGAATACTCTGTTATGGGCGGTAATTTGAGGTCAAACTACGTTTGACCGAATGTGTTGGTTTATTAATGCACCGCGCATGCACAGTCAGTGGTGCACTCTGACATGCAAAGTGGGCCTCACATTGATGTATATGTGAAATCCACACCGTTCATATTGTTCCCCATCTCATTCTAACCGTGGGGACCGAAATTTAAGCGTATCTGGACAGCAGGTGGGCCCAGAATCTAGTTTTTATGGGCTGATCTGCCCGTTGGGCCACTTTCACGGAGATCCAGGAGCTAAATTTTGATGTGTATGGTTAAATTATGGTCCTCAGGCTACTTATGAAGTTTCGACCCGAACGGATGGTGGAAAACTTATGATCTTGCACTCTGAGCGTCTTTCGGGCCACTTGAGCTTCAGTTCCTCGATTTTCTTTGATCTCTATTGTGCACGTCCGTCGATCTTGGTCCCCTGGGGTCTGTCCCTTACCTTGGCGTCATCATAGCATTAACTTCATGCATTTAGCACCCTATTTCGATCCAAGTTCCTAAACACACCTTGCATCACAAACACAATTATTTCGGGCCGTTAAACAGTACCATGTTCGTAAATTCAGGCAATAATTGGGGTCTTGTATGCAATATTTGACCCTCAATATATATATATATATATATATATATATATATATATATATATATATATATATATATATATATATATATATATATATATATATATTCTCCTATGCATCCATACCATTAATACCATCATCATCATCATATCATCACAACCATTAATCATATTTTTATATTATTCTCATATACATCCATACCATTAATCACATCATTATCATCAAATCATCACCATTATTAATCATCCAAATAATTAAAAAGAAAACAAACCATAAGAGTAAAAGGGGTGTACTCACCTTGATGGACTAGATGGATGGTTGAGATGGGTGGAAGGGATGGGATTGATGGCCCACCAAGATCACTCCTCTCTCTCTCTCTCTCTCTCTCTCTCTCTCTCTCTCTCCCCCCCCCCCCCCCCCCTATTGTAGGAAATGGTGAAAATGCTAAGGGGTAAGAGATATTTGTAGAGAAATGGATAAACATTTGATTAAGTTAGGCTAATGTGATTAATGTTAGCTTAAGCTAGGATTATGGGAAATTATGCATGATTAGGAATTAATGGTGGATTAAAGGAGCATGTGATGGCATGGTGTGATGATGTCATACATATGGTATGGTATGGAGAGAAGTTGACTTTGGGGAGTACATGAGAGAGGATGACATGGGAGGGTGACATCACATACATGGTTAGAGATTGTCTCACCCATGTGTGGCATATGCATGTGTGCATGGCATATGTTGTGCACATGTGTGGAATGGAATATATGGCGTCATGCGTACGTGATACAATAACAATTCTTCGCCGCGTATCTCACTAACGGAGTGTCGTACAGACACACGGGTGATACCTACGCGATCGCGGCGAAGGGCGGTCGATATGAAATAGATTTCGAGGTCTCGAGGTTCCGGTCAGTCGGGTATGCACTATGCATGGCCAGTCCAGGTTTAGCTAAGGGCATCGATTGTCGTGCACATAGGCATAGAAAATGGTACGGAATGGATGGAGCCTTACATTTAGTGAGAGTTGAGTATGTTTTTTTTTCATACATATTGAAGAGATCTCATTTGATAAAGTTTTGATAATTTTGATATAAAGTTTATTTTTACTTCGCTCTAAGTATGTGTAATATATTCTTGAGTAAGTAAAACTACAGTTCGTGTCTCATTGAAGACATTTGAAAGCTTCTAAACCTCTTAAGGATAGGCACACATCATCACATTGCATGTGAAATCCTTATACCACACTTCCTAGTTCATAATCTGTGTCATTAAAATTAATAGTATTCATGACTGTGCTTAGTCTTACTTCGCTTAGATTAAATGTTGTGATGACTACCGTGATTGGATACTGGCAGTCTTGATGGACCAGATTGTAATAGTATTGCTTGTATTATCCAACAATAATAATTGTTAACCATTTGGATGTTTCTTCAAATCAAAACATATTTTTCAAAATGTTTTAAAAAATAATAATTAATCATCGACATTGATCAATGTGGCTCAAGTGGGAGAATGTAAGAACTTTATAAGGTGAGCCTTATTGATCAACAGTTTGCATTGTCCTAAGAGTTGGATAATGTGATCGAGTGTACCACTGGACCCCACTAAGTTGTGATGCATCCAGAAGTTCATGTAAGGGGTGGTGTGTTACTACTGTGATAAGCTCACGGTATCCTAAAGGAACTAGGATTGCCAATTCATGTGGAGCCTTTCAGGGAGAGGAGTTTTGATGGGTTTCAAACTCTTCTGCCCTCATAGGTATTAAACAGGGTTGGGTCCCCAATCTAACACCACCGATAGAAGCAGCAATCTCATCAGACTTTCTCTAAGGGTGTAAGGAGAGGAAGACTCCAGCATCCGGCCTATAGCAGCACTGACATCCCAACAACGTACGATATTCCATTCATCTAATCTCTATACTCAATGCACAGCAAAGTCCTTTAACAAAACCGCATAAAAATCTTACATCAATATGATTTAAAGAAAAAAAAAACTTTAGTGGGTCATGATAAACAAAAATATTTTCCTCTTAATTTACCTTAATCTTTACTATGGCCCACTAGAATTTTGTATGAAGCTGAAAGTTGGTCGTTTCAAGGAGTGTTACGTTACATAGATTGTTCAGATTTTATGGCCATGTGGACCGTTCAGATTTCGGGCTCACATAACGTGAGATAAGTCCTCGTAAAGTTCTCACGAATTATCGTGGGAATTAGCAGGGGTGATACATATATGGGTGACATATATATATATATATATATATAGAGAGAGAGAGAGAGAGAGAGAGAGAGAGAGAGAGAGAGATATGCTCACCTGCGCATCTTCTTCTTGCGTGAGCACTCAAATGCACCTTTGCACACTTGTCATTGGCACAAAATCCGAATGGTCCAGATGATGCGGCGCCCCTTGAAACCACACATGCCCATTTTTCAGCCTGATCCAAAACTCTAGTGAACCATAAAAAGGTAAAATGTAAATCAAGGGAGGGAATTGTTTCCTTTTGCTATGATCCACCAGAGTTTTATATCTGGCTGAAAGTTGGGCTGATAGGGTTTCAAGGGATGCGGCATCACGTGGACTGTTCAAATTTTGTGGACCGTTAAAATTTTGTGTCCATAAAACGTGCAAAGGTGCACAAAGGTACTCACGTAAGGAGGTGCACAAATCAGCCTTCCTCTCTCTCTCTCTCTCTCTCTCTCTCTCTCTCTCTCTCTCTCTCTCTCTCTCTCTCTCTCTCTCTCTCTCTCTCTCTCTCTCTCTCTCTCTCTATATATATATATATATATCGGTTTGAACATGGGCCAACGGCCAAGTCTGGCCAGGGCATGTTCGCAGCGGACGCCAGTACATCAACAGCCCAAATGTTGCACGCGTGAACCAGATCGCGCATGTGGAGGCGTGAAGCTCTTTTTTAATCTGCGGTCTCCCTGTATAGCACATACGTATGGGATCTGCACGTTGGTCTGCCCCACCATCCGACGAAGAACACTGGATGATTATTAAGAACTAGACCATCGATCTTGATTTCCTCTTGATGAGCAGCTCAGGTCATTCAGACGTGTCGCAGGTTTCCACGCGACCATATATACTAGGCGCGGCTCCGGGCCTCATACAAAATGGTGCGGAAGCCAATTGCGTATTGAGTAAACTGTGGGCCTACCATGGATGTATGTATGTTATCTATATTATACATCGGTTTTTTCTTATAATTTTAGGGCATGATCGTAAAATTTAATCATATCCAAAGCTCAAGTGGATCAAATTATACGCAACGGTGGGAAGAATGATATCCACTGTTGAAACCTTTTTAGGCACTTTATTTTTCATTCAACTTATTCATAAGGCAATACGCACAAGGATGAGAGAAAATATACACATCAACTTGATTCAAAACTTTTGTAACTCTCAAAAAGTTTTCAACAGTAGACAACCAATTTACATGATGCAGATAAAATGGTATGATAAAATAACATTTAAATATCACGGTTGGCCCCACAAATTAAGCAACATGCTTAAGCCTCAATCCATTTCCACATAAATATCAACTTGATCTAAAGTTAGCTGGAAAAACGGATGGACAGCATGGATATACAATAAATATATTAAGGTGGGCCCATTATCAGGGCCGCGCCCCTAATCCACTTCCTTTACTCATGCGTTGCAAGTAGATTTCATGAATTGGAAATGCGAGAACCATCGAGTACTTATAAACCAAATGGCGTCGTTTTCGACGTATCAACATTCGTCTCAAACCACTAACCACCATCGTATATAACCATATCCTAATGATCGGCTGCTAATATAAATAATTACCGATAGAACAAAATACTTGCATACCCACACGCGCCAGTGTTGCACCATTGTCAGATCTCATCTGTTGGGCCCCTGTGTATGATTTGTGGCCGTCCAACCATCCGCTGGGCCATACGCGTACGAACAAACCGACGGTTAAAAACGTTACCGCAGTCCACTCCTAGCATTTGACAGGACTAACAATCTTAGCTCACGAACTGCTCCAGAATGTTCTTAGTGCTGAGTATCGGTATTTAAGCAAGGTAGGTATCAAGCACTTATCTCAGCGCACATCCGCATTTGTAGGGGATATGGACAGTTCATCTGTTGGGCCCTACCATGGTGGACCATTTTCACAAAACCATGCCCGTCAAATGATTGGCTCTTGGAAGACTTTTCGCCAGTTGAATATCATCCATTGGACGGACTTTCTTAAAACTAAAGATAGCCTTTGTCTCGAGTCTTTGTGCAATCAACGGTGAGATTGGTACGATAGACCGGATCATTTTAGCAAATGGAAATTTGAACCGTGGGACCTTGGCCCACCTGTTTCAATGACTGAGTGTGGAGCCGATTCAAGCTAAAAGTTTCACATTGAATAAGCCTGGGAGAAGATGTTCACAAAATTTCATAGTATTGACCACTGATTCAATGTTGTTCTTGAACGGCTTGGATTGGTGCACCAAAAAAATAGAAGGCAGCCAGGGCCATCTGAGGTAGAATTAAAAGAAAATAGGGTGACAGAGTGATTGGATTAAACATGAGCTACAACTTCCAAATGCCATAGCCAATGGTTATTAGATCCACTATTATCTATTTGATTATCATCAAAGTTATGTTAAGATAGAACTTTTTGAAGCATTTCTGTCCAACTTAAGGTGTCTGAACAAGCTTAAATTAATCATTTATTTTATTAAATTATTTGTATTTTGTCAAATAACCTGTTTGGACAAACATGCGTGGCTCCGGCATATATTAGCAACATTGGCATGTGTAGACATATGGCGTATACATGAATTAATCATGTGACACATGAATTACTAAAAGGTCCATGATAGCATATGCTTTTGAACATGTATAATTGCACATGCGGCAAATGTAGCATATGCATGATATGTACACATGAGTATTGCATATGTGTCACAAATAGAGCTTTTGAAGGTTGAATGTGACATGTGTGGTGGTTGAACACAAGTGGTCTCACTTATTTTATATTCACTTGTACAACTTATGTGCAATTGTATCATATGCTAAGAATGCATACAATGATTGCTACTATATAAATTTTATGAAAAATAAGCTAAAATTAAATTATTTTTGGATTGTTTAATCCATAATAACAATTAATTTTTCGGACAACTATATTTTTTTTATTTATTATAAAAAGTAGTGTCATGTTCGAGTAATTATTGTTGACAAACCATGGACACATGCCCTTATTTGAATATGAATGTCGGAATGAAACTTCTTCACTAATCAAATTGTCTTTTAAGTAAGTTGGCCCTGGGAGATTTCTATAAAGAGACCTTTCTTATAGTTAAATGTGTATTTTTGAACCTTATTATATTTAGTTGGTTATCTTATTGCTATTTTAATCTATTGGTATATTTTTATGGGACGGCTCTCTGGGTCGGATCGTCTTTCACCTGCACAATCAACAATACAAAGGGGACCCTGATTAAAGCCGGAGAACCTCTAATGCTTAAGTCAGTCTTCTGATCAATGGAAAAGGGTTTTTAGAGGTTTGTGTAGCGTACCTTTTTCCGTAGAGGATCCAGGGTATTTATAGATTTTAAGAATTCCCATCGTACGAGGATTCTTCTCCTTATTATTCGAACATTTGATCCTTTCCATTGATTTCGCCTGATCCCGAGGATCTTGGGATCGGACAACTATAATTCTAGATTTTCGGGCGGCGTTCATATTTACACCGCTTTTCCCTGTCTCGACTCGACCGTTACTGACTCTGTGAGAGTCTCGGTCGGCTTAAGAAGATAAGTTTTTTACCTCCCTTACGGATGGAATAGTCTCGGTGTTTTCCCATCATCCTTCCTTACACCGTGGCCGACGGAACCGACTCATTAGGTCAGTTTTATTCTCTCGGTCGAGTGGCTTTTAACTTACTCGGCCTTCTATAGGCTTACGCAGACGCAGTTATCTCTCCGACCGAGTAACTTAAGCCGTCTTATGCTTATGCCTCTTGGCCTTATCTATTACTCCCTTGGCTCTGACCATTGTCTCAGACTCTTCGGGCAGTGTCAGCAGAGCCAACCTACTCTAAATCCGAGTCTCCGAACTTAACATATTTTTTCCCAACAGTGAGCCCCCCTTACTTCTTGTGTCGTTCTCGGCACCAAGGAGTAACAAGTTTTTTAGGTCGGTTCGGATCAGAGTCTGAAGCCATGATGAGACATTTAATGCCCTTTGTTCCTTTATATTGTCTTGCATTGATCCTGACCGAATGATGCTTTGTAGATATCTTGAAGGAGAGGGAGAAACTCGAATCTGGCGCTCTAGCTCGGATCAAAGAGCTGAAGAAACTAAGTGCGGAAGACCGATCCTGAAAATTGCTCTTGCAGCCCAAGCGTCTGCATCTTGTGGGCTTAGACTCATTTGTATCGGGTAATTTCTCCCGCATTGCTTCATACCCTCGACTCCTTGTTTGACTCACCTCCATTCTTCTTTTCAGATCTTCCCGAGGCTCGGCCATATCTTAGGTCAGCTTCTGATAGCATGGCCGAATCTCGTCCGTCCCTAAAGCCAATCTCCAAGGTAAAGGCTCCTCCTAAGTCGGCTCTCTTGTCAGGGTCTCGGCCTTCGAAGCAAAAGAAAACCGTTGTAACGACAAAGGAGCCAGCTGCCCCATCTGCTCCTGTCCCTGCCGCCCCACACGTAGTTGTGCTTTCTGATCCCGATGAGAGGGTGGAAGAAGCAGAGGCGAGTCTTCCTGTGTCTCAGTCGGCTCCTGAGTCAGGACCTGTTGCAGAGGAGGTCTCGAGATAGAGAGAGGGATCATGCGGGGAATCCTCGAGAGGGGAGATGACTCAACAGGAGTTGTCACCCTTCCACAAAGTCATCTCGGGGATGATTCCTTGTGCCATCGCTCACGGGAGCGAGAAAGATTTTGCCAGCTTCTACAATGTCCTGACTTTGCAGACTCTCGGGCATACGGTGAGGCTACCTTTTGAGATAAAATCCTTCCTTTTTACTTCTCTATTACTTTCAACTAAGTCCTTGGTTATAACTTATTATCTTTCGTTTACAGTTGGCCCCCTGCATTGTTAAGGCCTGCTCGGAGCTGTCTGCTGCTCAAAAACTTACCGCCGAGACAGAGACAGTGAAGAGAGTTGCAGCCAAGGCAGAGGGTCGTCGAGAGATCGCCGAGGGTCGTATCAGCATCATGACAGGCGACTTATCAATTGCCAGGAAGGCAGCCGAGGATGCTAAGGTCGAGTGTGCCTGTTTGGCATCGCTTCTGACAGGGGCCAAGGAAGAGAATCGACATCTTTGTCATGTTCATGGCGCTTGCGAGCATAATCTGGCTCGGGACAAAGCCGACGTCGCGGCGCTCGTTCAGCAAGCTCAGGAGGAGGCCAACCGAGCCAAAGAAGCCCAGGATCGAGCCGTGGAGATCTTCCTCGAGTCTTCGGAGTTTGAAGAGGAGAGGGACCGCCTTTATCAAGGTGGTTACAGGGCCTACATTCTGAAGATGAGAACTGCCTTCCCTGACCTTGTCCTCTCAGCTTTTGAAGCTGACAGTCCAAATGCTGAGGCTACTGCTGCTGATGTCCCTGTTGACGAAGAAGTCCCTACCACGGCCACCGCTGCTGATGAGGCTGGTCCCTCTGGGACTTTTTAGGGAGTTTTCGGCAACCAAGAGGGATTATTCACTCTTTCGGCTAAAGTTTTGTATTTCACTATCATAGTTTTAATTGAGTCTAATACAGCTCGATGCAAAATACTTAGAAAGAATGGAAACTTTTAGTTTTATTGAAATCAACTTTATTTACAGTTCTTTTCCATTCTCATTTCGCATTTTTAGCTCTGTCTTATGGGTAATAAATCTTGAGATGCTCGGCATTCCAAGGGTGAGGCAATAGTTGTCCATTTAGGTCTTCCAGCCGATACGTTCCAGGGCGGATGGTGCTTGAGACGACATAGGGTCCTTCCCAATTTGGTCCCAATGTGCCCGTACCAATTTTCTTTGTATTTGGGAACATTTTTCGGAGGACCATATATCCGGCTCGAAATTGTCTGACTTTGACTCGGTTGTTGTAAAACTGAGACACTTGCCTCTGTCGAGCCATCGTTCGTAATCGAGCTTTTTCTCATTTCTCTTCCAACAAGTCAAGCCCGAGCGACAGGAGTTCGTCATTCTCCTGTTCACTGAATGTATTGACTCAAGCCGAACTGATTTCGATCTCAACCGGGGCAACTGCTTCCTAGCCATAACAAAAGGGAGAAGAGAGTCTCTCCCGTGGCAGTCCGAGTTGTAGTTCGATAGGCCCACAATATATTTGAAAGTTCTTCGGCCCACACTCCTTTTGCTCCATCGAGCTTTATTCGGAGGTGCTGCTTTATAATCTTGTTAACAGCCTCGACCTGTCCATTCGTCTAAGGATGATAAGGTGAAGCATACACGTTTCATATCCCGAGATTGTTGTACATCTCACGGAACTATTCGTTATCGAACTACTTTCCATTATCGGTGATAATAATCTGAGGTATCCCGAACCGACAGACAATATTTTTCCAAACAAAACCTGTGATCTTCTGCTCGGTAATCTTCGCTAATGGCTCGGCTTCAGCCTACTTCGTGAAATAATCTACTGGAACTACGGCGAACTTGGTCTGACCCTTCCCCAGAGGGAACGGTCCGATGATGTCAATCCTCTACTGTGCAAAGGGTCACGGTGCAGTCATTGGAGTCAGTTCTTCGGGGGGCTGCCTTGGAATACCCGCAAATCGATGTCACTTGTCACATCTTTGGACGAACTTCTTCGCATCATGTTGTATGGCCGGCCAGTAATATCTCTGCCGTAACACTTTGTTTGCGAGTGAACGTCCTCCTGAGTGGTTTCCACATATTCCTTCGTGTATCTCCCGTAAGACATAGTCGGCTTCATGAGGATCCACATATCTTATTAAGGGAGCATAGAATCCTTTCTTGTACAGTACCCCATTCAGGATGGTGTAACACGAGGCTCGGACCTTTAGCCATCATGCCTCAGTATGATCTGTCGGTAGTTCTCCATCGTTGAGGTAACGGACGATAGGATCGAACCAGGTAGGTTCCGAGTCCATGGTATGTATAGTTGAGCCTGTCGGCTCATTTATACTCGGCTTGGCTACGAATTCGATTGGGACCGACCGAGGTATATCATATTCGTCAGCTGAGGCGAGCTTTGCTAACAAGTAGGCTTTGACATTCTCACCCCTGGGGATCTGAATCACCTCGCATTGCTGAAATCCCCTGATTAGTTCTTTCGCCTTCTCCATGTATGCCTTCAGTTGTTCTTTGCATGTCTGGTAGATTCCGTTAATCTAGTTGACGACCAACTGCGAGTCACTGAAGACATGGAGATAAATTACACCTAAACTCGCGGCGAGTCAGAGACCAAGTAACAAGGCCTCGTATTCTTTTGTGTTATTCGATGCTTGAAATCTAAGTTGTAAGGCATATTGCATACAGGTTTGATCGGGAGTCTCCAATACTACCCCGGCCCCACTTGCCTTAGAGTTGGATGAGCCTTCGACGAATAACTTCTATAACGCCGGGTTGGGTGTCTGATCGGGGGAAGAGGACGTCGCTGCTTCGATTATCCCATCAGAGTCAAACGGTATGTTGTCTTGAGAAGTTATTTCGACAAGAAAGTCGGTCACAACTTGTCCTTTTATAGCTGTTCTTGGCTTGTGCTATATGTCGAACTCGCTCAACTCGATAGCCCACTTTGTAAGTCGATCGAAAGCTTCTGATTTTTGAAGAATTTTTCGTAAAGGTAAGTCGGTCATAACAATGATGGTGTGAACTTGAAAGTATGGCCGGAGTCTTCGCGAAGATAGTACCAGGATTAAGGCTACTTTCTCAAGCGGAGGATACCTCGTCTCTGCTGGTTGTAAGGTTTTGCTGACATAATACACCGGTAATTGTCTTCCTTCATTTTCTCGTATGAGGGTCGAGCTAATCGCTGCGTCGGATACTGCTAGATACAGCAACAAAGCTTCTCCTAGCTCGGGTTTAGACAATAGTGGTGGAGACCCGAGATAGGATCTCAGTTCATGAAACGCTTTTTCACACTCTTCTGTCCATTCCATTGTCTGTCGCCCTTTCAATTATTTGAAGAATGGGAGACACTTATTAGTGGCTCGGGACAGGAAACGGTTAAGTGCAGCCACTCTTCCAGTTAACCTTTGTACGTCTTTAATTATCTTTGGAGACTCCATGTCGAGCAATGCTTTGATTTTCTCAAGATTTGCTTAGATACCTCGTTGACTAACCAAAAAATCGAGGAACTTTCCCGAGCTTACACCAAAAGCACATTTGCTAGGATTCAACTTCATTTTGAACTTACACAAGGTCAAGAACATTTCTTCTAGGTCCGCAACATGGTCGGCTGCATATACACTTTTGACGAGCATATCATCTATATACACTTCCATAGTTCACCCGATCTGCCGAGCGAACATTTTGTTCACCAACCTCTGATATGTCGCCCCGGCGTTTTTCAAACTAAACAGTATCACTCGGTAACAATAAAGACCTTTGTCAGTGACAAAGGTAGTTTTTGATTTATCAGTGTCATGCATTACAATTTGGTTGTAGCCTGAATAGGCATCCATAAAACTAAACAATTCGTGTCTTGCAGTACTATCAACCAGTTGATCGATGCGGGGAAGAGGGAAGCTGTCTTAGGGCAGGCTTTGTTCAAATCTGTATAATCAATACAGAGACGCCACTTTCCATTGGCCTTTCTCACGAGCACGACATTAACTATCTACTCTAGATAGTATATCTCTTCAATGAATTTGGCCTTAAGGAGCTTGCCGACTTCTTCTTCAATGATAGCGTACCTTTCTGGGCCGAGAGGACGTCTTTTCTGCCGGATTGGTCTGTAAGTCGGGTCGATGTTGAGTCGGTGCTTTATGACCAAGGGATCGATCCCGGGCATATCTTCGTGGTTCCATGCGAATACATCAGCATACCGCCTAAGCAAGGCGATCAGTTCTTCTTTAAGAGGTGAGATCAGAGATGAGCCGATTTGCACTATTTTCTACTCGTCTATCTCGGTTAAGGGTTCCGAGACAAGTTCTTCTATTGGTTGCCCCCGTTTGTGACATCCGACTCAAGGGTCTAACGACTCGATCATCAAAATTTTTGTCGGCGCTTTGACTGCTATCGCATAGCATCGTCGAGCATCTTGCTGATCTCCTTTCACAATTCTTACTCCTGAATCGGTCGAGAATTTCATGGATAAGTGATACGTAAATACCACAGCTTGGAGGAGGCTTAGGGATGGTCGGCCGAGTATAGCATTGTACACCGAAGGTTGTTCGATGATCAGGAAGTCAACCATTGTAGTTTTCTGGTGTGGTGAACTTTCGGCAGTAAGTGGTATGAAGCAATTCCCTCAGAAAGTACTTGTCCACTCGAGAATCTTATGAGCAGGGTTCAGACCGGATGTAAGGCCGACCGTCCAATTCCCATTTTGTCAAACGCTTGGGTGAACAATACATCCGCTGATGACCCAGTGTCCACCAGTATTCGGAACACTTTCCTGTTGGTGATGGTGAGAGCAATGATAAGTGCATCATCATGAGGATGATAGATGCCTCGACCGTCATCCTCGGTGAATGAAATGCAGTATCTTTCTCTCTTCTTCTCCTTGGAAGGTCGGGACAGCGGAAGAATCTCGGATTCCGGACGATCGATGCTTCTGGCATGATTTTTTCGAGCGTTATTGGAATCTCTGCCGCCCTAATGCCCTCTAATGGTCGTCCGAATTTCTTCCGTAGGCCGATCTTCACTCAGTCCTGCTGTAGTACCAGATCCTTCCACGTGTTCTCTGAGTCGGCCTTCTTTAATGAGCCGCTCAATTTCATCTTTCAAGTGATAACAATCACTCGTGTTGTGACCATGGTCATGATGATAGTGACAGTACTTATTCTTATTTCGTCGATTTGGGTTCCCTCGGAGTTTACCGGGCCAGTTGACGCAGCCCGCATTCTTGATTTCCATCAACACCTGATCCTGAATTTTATTCAGTGGGGTGTATGTGGAAAATCTTCTGTCGGGTCGTTTACCCAACCTGCCATCATCTCGTGCTTGATCATCTTTTCACTTCTTCCCTCCGGCTGAGTCAGCTTCTTTCTTGGCCGACTCTTTGGCCGAGGGTTTCGCGTTCTAGACTTTCTCGCGCAGGAGTCGGGTTTCTTCAGCATTGGCGTATTTGTCCGAGCGAGCCATAAATTCGCTCAGAGTCTAGGGCAGATTCTTGTCCAAGGACGCCAAAAAGGGCTTATCTCTTACCCCTTGCATGAGTGTGTTTAGCACTGTCTCCTCCGAGTGTCTACGAACCTGCAGAGATTCGAAGTTGAAACGTTTGATATAATTTTTAAGTAGTTCTCCTTCCTTCTGAACTATATTGTTTAGATGTGTGGGCGGCTTTAGCTTTTTCTTTCCGTCGATGAAATTGTTGAGGAAGGCGTCACTGAGTTCAGCAAATAATTTGATTGACTTTGGTTTTAATTGTTTGAACCAAAGTAGGGCTACGTCAGTTAGCGTGAGAGAGAAGGCTCAACACATAACAATATCCAAGGCATCGTGCAACTCCATATAGGTTCTGAAGCATTCAATATGTTTCATCGGATCGATTTTTCTGAATAAAGGAGTTATCTGAGGTAAACGAAACCTCTTCGGTAACCGCGTCTGCATTACTTCATCCACAAATGGAGAAACTTTTGCCTCAAATTTGGTCGGGTATGTGTTTCAACCGTGCTTCATGTCTGTCATCTCTCTCTCCATCTTTTTTCGAACTTCATTTTTAAAGTCTTGAATATCGACTTTTCAAGGTTCCGCACTCTCTGTCGTTTCTTCTACAGGAAGCCGACTTCGTTTCCTCTGATCTATTTTATGCCGCAAATCAGATGGAGGTAAAACGACCATTGCAGAATGAGCTGGTTATGGCTGACTCGTGACGTTGCTGCATATGCTGATTGCACAGTTGTTCCAACATGTGTTTCATAACAGCCATCTGGGAACACATCTCTTGGACTTTCGATCTAATTTTGCGTTCCCTCGGTTATGCTGGATGGTAGTCACAGCAGACGCCGCAAGCGGTGCTGTCGGTGGTATTGTTGGGGATCTCCTTGAGCTGTGCTGGCAGTGGCTTCTCCTGGTTCATCTTGATCTGCCCTCCTGGTTCTTGCCATTTAATAGAGCGTAAGAGACGGCTTTTTGCCCATTTTCCATAGACAGCACGACTCTCTGGGTCGGATCGTCTTTCACCTGCACAATCAGCAATACAAAGGGGACCCTGACTAAAGCCGGGGAACCTCCAATGCTTAAGTCAGTCTTCTGATCAATGACAAAGGGTTTTTAGAGGTTTGTATAGCGTACCTTTTTCCGTAAAGGATATAGGGTATTTATAGATTTTAAGAATCTCCATCGTATGAGGATTCTTCTCCTTATTATTCGGAGATTTGATCCTTTCCATTGATTTCGCCCGATCCCGAGGATCTCAGGATCGAAAAACTGTAATTCTAGATTTTCGGGGCGGCGTTCATATTTACACTGCTTTTCCCTATCTCGGCTCGACCATTACTGACTCTGTGAGAGTCTCGGTCGGCTTAAGAAGATAGGTTTTTTGCCTCCCTTACGGATGAAATAGTCTCGGTGTTTTTCCGTCATCCTTCCTTACACCGTGGCCAACGGAATCGACTCATTAGGTCGGTTTTATTCTCTCGGTCGGGTGGCTTTTAACTTACTCGGCCTTCTGTAGGCTTACGCAGACGCAGTTATCTCTCCGACCGAGTAACTTAAGCCGTCTTATGCTTATGCCTTTTGGCCTTATCCATTACTCCCTCGGCTCCGACCATTGTCTCAGGCTCTTCGGGCAGTGTTAGCAGAGCCAACCTACTCCAAATCCGAGTCTCTGGACTTAACATATTTTTCCCCAACATAATTTATTTTAGGATTTATGAGCTTATTCTCACATAAAAGTATTTGTTTCAACTAATTAAAAGTAGTTCATGATATAAACATTTAAGCATTTATAATTTTAAACATGATATAAATAACCTTTTCCATTTAAGTCCGTTAAACATGATATAAATAATAATTTTCATTTAATATTATCAATATTTATTCTCGTTTCATAACCTCCTTTTAGATTCAAATACCATTATAGGGAAAAGAATGGTTCAGTCTTCTCTCTCTCTCTCTCTCTCTCTCTCTCTCTCTCTCTCTCTCTATGCACCTACTGTACCATATTCTTGTTCTCTAAGCTCTCATTAAAAAATTGATTATCAAATAATTAGATTGATAGACATTTAGTAGATGGCTAAAATGAAAAGTATTTGTGTCATATTTAATTGAACAAGTATCCATGGATATGATGTTATTATAATAAAATAATTTGATTTTAGAATTGTAGCTTGTAGGTGGAAGCGGATTGCGGCAGTCCCTATCCGGATGATAATCCATCCATGCAGGCTCTATAGGGCCCACTGCGATGTATGGGTTTTATTTATGCCATCCATCCATTTTTTAGATCATTTTAAGACATGACCCCAAAAATTAATGAGGCAGATCCGAGGCTTAAGTGGACCACATAGTGGGGATTGAACTCCCACAATTACAAACTTCTTGTGGGCGGCAAAAGTTTTAGATCAAACTGATATTTGTGTTTTCCATTCATCCAAGTCTATATGACCTTATGAATAGGTTAGATGGCAAATAAACATCACGGTGGCCCCTAGGAAGGTTTCACCGGTGAGTTTCACTATCGCTATTGCTTCTTGTGGTATATGTGGTCCCCTTGAGCATTAGAGCTGCCTAATTTTTAGACGGACCCAAAAATGATTAAAAAAAAAAATTGATGGATGCAATAAAACCCATGCATCACGGCCCCCACAGAGTCCCAGTAGATATAGTTTGCTTCCCTCATATGTAGTAGGTTCCTAATTTGAGTGGTTTAATTTCAATTAGTGTATTATATTATATAGTTTTTTAGTGTTTCCATATCAAGTATCACACATTAAATATGCTAAATATGTTGTATAGTTCTTAAAATTGTAGGCCTCATTTGGACTTAATTGTTCAAAGGGGTTTCCTCAAAAGAGTGGCTCGAGACCCAACTAAAATTAAGCATAGTCTCATGATTGAAAACTTCCTATAGCTTACTCTAATGTTTATTTATCATCCAACCTATTCATAAGGTCACATAGACCCGTATGAAGAAAAAACATTAATATCAATGAAGTAATTGAAACCACCGTCGACCACTTGATGTGAGTAAACTACCACTCAACCAATACGCCACAAAAACGAAGCACACTTTGATTCTAACAACACACGCAATATGAAAGGATTGTGTGCAATAAATAGAAAGAAAATTATGATGAAAAACCCATCAAGCACAACCACACAAGATATACATGGTTCATGCTTGAGCTATATTTACAGGCAGTCTGGAAAAAAAATTCCACTATTTTAAGGAGAGAATACAAAGATTAAGGAATGAAATACACTCTTCAAGAATACAACAAAACCCCATTGATTCCTTTCACCATTATATTGCTAACAATAGACATTTTCATCATCTTGAACACCTTGAGAAGAAAACATTGGAGCACCTCTTGAAAAATCTTAAAGCCTTGAATCTAGCCTTCTTGAAGCCCTCTCATGTGAAAGAAGAAATTCCTCTCTCCAAAATTTGTATCTATCTCTTAACTGTAATACAACTTACCCTAGAAGTCCTCTCATGAGGAAACCATCAAAAATGCCTCTTTAAGGGTCCCTTAACATTTGAGTCTTGTTAGCATGTGAAATAAATTCATAGTGATTTATGTCTTACAATTTTAACAATCAATTTAATCTATTACTTTTGTGCCCCCAAGAAGCTTTCAACATTAATCTTTCAATTCCTACTACTTGCTTCCCTTAGTATGGCCTACTTGAGCCTTCAACCTACCTCCTTTTCAGCTCATGACCTAAAATGAGCTAAGTGGATGGAGGGCATGATACAACAAGTACATTGCTCTAGCTAGGTGGTGGTTGGGTGATGGATTGCCTCTTACTAGAGGTGTACACGAACCGAGCTAGTTTGGTTAGCTTGCTCAACTTGACTCAAAAAAACTTGATTTGACCCAGTTTGAAGTTGAGTTCAAGCCAAGTCAAGCTGATTTTTTGATCTGAAAAATGGGTTCGAGCTGGCCCTAACTTGACTCAGAACCCAGCTCGAATCGAACTAGTTCCATGACTCGGTTACTTTGATATTGATGTTGCTCACCAAGTCTTTGATAAAATGACTCAACGAAGTGTGGCTGGTGGCAAGGAAGGTATGTATGTGAAACCAATACTTTTTTTTTTTCTTAATTTTCATCTTTCTTAGAAGTAGTTTGATAAAATACTAGTAAAACCATTGCTGCTGTCTCAAATACAGTGAGATTTTGAAGGTGCAATTCACGTGTTTGTGAAAATACTGCACAGGCGAACTTGGCTCGATCTTAGCTTAAATTGGCCCGAGCTGCTGGCCGAACTGAGCCAAGCTGGCCAGTCAGGCTCGAGGACTGAGCTGAGCCGAGTTCGAGATGAGGTCAGCTAGTGGCCAAGCCAAGTTGAGTTGAGGCCAGCTCAACTCGGTTCGCCTCGATGTACACCCGTACGTCTTACCTTGCGCACTTGTGCCTGAAATGGGATTGCGTATTGCACTATAGTCATTTTTCCAAAGGTGAACCTCTGTTAAAACTATCCCAAAGGCGAACATGGATGACTAAGTAAAGCCATTTCTAGGCCTAGCTACTTCATTAATTTTGGATGCTTGCCAAAGTTTCCACATCTAGTTTCCTAAGGGACGTAAGCGAGTTCATGCGAATGCTCTTGAATGGGTAGGTGCAGCTAGGAAAAGACATGATTTTTTCTCTTACATACTGAATGTAGTCTATCACTTTGAGGTCATGAGAACCTTGTAAATGTATATAAATTATGGCATGTGTATGCTAGTTTAGAAACTAAGGAGAAGAATAGGGTTTGCTAGGTTAGCAAAGCCATAACTATCAATTATGGGGATCGAGAAGCGTTGGAAGCCAGCTATACCTCTAAGATCAGATCTGGGTTCCCCGACAACATGGAAGCCACAAGTATGATATGTTTGAACATTGTGTTGTATTGGTCTTTGAGCCAGTGGGTTTACAATGTATTCACCCAACCCTGAGTGATTTATTCATTAACAAAACATGCATGATTTCCAATCTAGCTACTCAGTGCACTTTTATCCTACCGAGTAAACTCTGTTAAGCCCACTTTGAATGTGTAGTTTAGCTATGCCCATCTGTTTTTTTTTTTTTTTTTTTTTTTGCTTATTTTAAGAGTTGAACCTAGAAATTAAAGCATATCCATGTTGGGGGCCTAGATCCTAAGGTTTTGTGCAAGGCCCCCAACAAAGTGGTATCAGAACGCTAAGTTCATTGAACGAGTAGGATCAGTTTGGAATTATGGAAGGTGGCTCATCAAGGATGATCAGCCTCAATGGTTTTAACTGGACCATATGGAAGGCTAAGATGGAGGACTTGCTTTATTGCAAGGACCTATACTCTCCAATTTTAGGCATATCAGCAAAATTCAAGGATATGTCTGATGAAGATTGGAAGAAGTTGGACTGGAAGGCGGTGGGGTTTATTAGACAATGGCTGGATGATACTGTGTTCCACCATGTGTCTACGAAAACCTCAGCTGCTAGCCTATGACTGAAATTAGAAGGGCTATATGAGAGGAAGACAGCTCGATAATAAGATTTTTCTGATAAGAAGACTTGTGAATCTCAAGTTCAAGGATGGTGGTTCTGTGGGCGAGCACATGAATGATGTCAGCAATATAGTGAACCAACTCTCCTCTATGAAGATGGTCCTAGATGATGAACTACAGGCTTTGCTTTTGCTTAGTTCGTTACCTGACAGTTAGGAGACATTGGTGGTGTCTCTAAGTAACTCCGCACCAGATGAAAAGATATCCATGGAACAAGTTACTAGTTGTCTCTTCAATGAAGAGACAAGGACGAAGTCTCAGGGGTCTACTTAGCAAGAGGCACTTGTGACATAGGAACGGAGGAGAGAAAAGAACAGGAAGGACGGGAAGGCCTGAGATAAATCAAGAGGCAAGTCGAGTAATAGAAAAGATATTGAATGCTGGAATTGTGGCAAGAAGGGCCACTATAAGCATAAATGTCGTAAGGTTAAAAACGACAAGAAAAGAAAAGGAAAGGAGAAGGAAGACGAATCAGATTCCATTGCGGTTGCTTCAGATGGTGACGTTGTAGTTATTCTTTCTACAAATCATGATGTATGCCTCACGGCTACGAGTCAGGACACCGACCTGGTGATAGACTCAGGGGCTTCTTTTTACGCCACTCCACGCAGGGACTTCTTCATAAGCTACAAGTCAGGTGACTATTGGACCGTGAAGATGGGAAATTCTGGCGTATCAAAGATCGTAGGGGTAGGTGATATTTATGTGAAGACCGATGTGGGCTGCACATTGGTTCTCAGGGATGTGAGGCATATTTCAGACCTTCGCATCAACTTGATGTCGACTGGAAGGCTGGATGATGATGGTTATGAAAGCTGATTTGCTGGTGGGAGCTGGAAGCTCATTAAGGGTTCGTTGATCACAGTCAGAGGAAAGAAGTGTTACACCCCGTACAAGCCAAGTGTCAGTGTATGCAAGGGTGAGTTGTACGCAGCGGAAGATTTAGCTATAGACATGTGACACAGGTGTCTAGGCCACATGAGTGAAAAGGGGCTTCAGCTACTAGCGAGGAAGCGGCTCCTTCCAGACGTGACAGGTACGTATCTCAAAACCTGTCTTGATTGTTTATCAGGGAAACAACGTAGAGTTTCATTTATTAAAACTGTTTCTCCTATTAATAAAGTGCATACATTAGATTTGGTTTATTATGATGTTTGTGGTCATATGAGGACAAGAACCTTGGGTGGGGCATTGTACTTTGTTACTTTTATAGATGATGCATCTAGGAGGGTTTGGGTTTATGCTTTGAAATCCAAGGACGAGGTCTTTGGTATGTTTAAGTTGTTTCATGCTATGGTCGAGAGAGAGAGGCAGGTAGATCATTGAAGTGCATCCACACTAACAATGGTAGTAAATACATTGGTGACTTTCATAAGTACTGCAAGTCCCTGGGTATACGACATGAACAGACGGTTCCCAAGACCCCCCAGCATAATGGTGTAGCTGAACGAATGAATTGTACCATTGTTAAAAGAATCAGATACATGTTATCCCATGCGAAGTTGCCCAAGACATTCTGAGGAGAAGCAATGCATACGGTAGAGTATCTGATAAACAGGTCTCCATCAGCTTCGTTGAATGGAGAAGTACCTGAGAAGGTATGGATTGGATAGGATCCATCGTACAGTCATCTCAGGGTGTTTGGATGCAGGACATCCGTTCACGTACCAAAGGACGAAAGGTCCAAGCTCGATATGAAGATCAGGCAGTGTGTGTTCTTAGGGTACGGTGATGAAAAGTTCAGGTACAGATTGTGGGATCCGACCGAGAAGAAGCTCGTCAGGAGCTGAGATGTGGTTTCTTTGAAGATCAGTGTATAGAAGACATTGGTAAGCCAGAGAAGAACCAGCCTAGTTCAGGTGAGCTAAAGGACATGGATCCAGTTATTCTTCTAGTGGTGCCTGATAATGGGGGAGTACAACAACGTATAGAGGATGAGGGAGTTTCTTCAGAAGATAGACTAGGGGAGCAGCATCCATTTGATCCACTTGGTGAGCCACAGGTGAGGAGGTCATTTAGGGATAGATAACCGTTCAAGAGATATTCGCTGCATGAGTACATTATGCTGACTGATGGGGGAGACCCAGAAGATTATTCTGAGGCCCTAGCCAATGAGCATAAGGAGGAGTGGTTGAAAGCTATGCAAGAGGAGTTGAAATCCTTGCATAAGAACCACACCTATGACATAGTGAAACTGCCTAAGTGCAAGAAAGCTTTGAGTAATAAGTAGGTGTTCAGAAAAAAGGTTGAGCAGAAGAATTCATAGACGAGATTCAAGGCCAGACTTGTGGTAAAAGGGTTCGGTCAGAGGAAAGACATAGACTTCGAGGAGATATTCTTACCAGTGGTGAAGATGACATCCATACGGGTGTTGCTTGGGTTGACAGCTAGCATGGATCTGGAGATAGAGTAGTTGGATGTTAAAACTGCTTTTCTCCAAGCGACCTGGAAGAAGAGATCTACATGCAACAAGCAGAAGGGTTCGAAGTCAAGAACAAAGAACATATGATGTGTAGGCTGAGGAAGAGCTTGTATGGGTTGAAACAAGCTCTACGATAATGGTACAAGAAGTTCGATTCGTTCATATTATAGCATGAGTATGACAGAACGGAGTCGGACCACTGTGTGTTCACGCGCAAGTTCTCAGATGGTGATTTCATAGTTTTACCCTTATACGTTGATGACATGCTCATCATGAGAAAGGACATTAAGAAGATCGATAGGTTGAAACAAGATTTGGGCAAGTTGTTTGCGATGAAAGACTTGGGCCCGATTAAACATATTCTAGAAATGGAGATAACCCGTGACAGAAGCAGCAGGAAGCTTTGGCTGTCAAAAGAGCGATATATTGAGAAAGTCCTAGAGCGGTTCAATATGAATGCAGCAAAGTCAGTTAGTACTCCACTAGATGGTCACTTCAGGTTGAGCGACAAGTAGTATCCCAAGACAAAGGCAGAGGTGGAAGAGATGCAGAAGATACCCTACGCGTCAGTTGTAGGAAGTTTGATGTATGCTATGGTGTGTACATGCTCAGACATAGCATATGCGGTTGGTGTTGTCAGTCGGTATCTTGCCAATCCTGGCAAAGAGCATTGGGCAACGGTGAAATGGATACTGCGATATCTTAGAGGCTCATCCAGGTTGAGCCTATGCTATGGTGATGGTAAACCTGTGTTAGAAGGCTACACAGATGCAAATATGATGGTGACATAGACTCCAGGAAGTCTACATCGGGGGTTCATGTTCACGGTTGCAGGGGGAGCGGTTTCTTGGTAGAGCAAACTACAGATGGTCGTAACATTGTCGACGACAGAGGACGAGTATATTACAGTCACAGAGGCATGTAAAGAGATGCTTTGGATGAAGAGGTTCCTACAGGAACTTAGCCTGAAGCAGGAGGAGCACGTGGTCTATTGCGATAGTCAGAGTGTTATACACTTGAGCAAGATTCCAAGTCAAAGCACATAGAGATTCGGTATCACTGGATCAGAGATACTTTGGAACAGAAGGTGTTATAGCTTGAGAAGGTCCACACAGACGATAATGGGTCAGACATGATGACCGAGGCTTTGCTCAAGGGCAAGTTTGAGGTTTGTAGAAATCAGGCTGACTTGAAGAAGGTGAATCCCTCTTAGGTCAAAAAGGAGGAGATTTGATGGGATTTTTTGACCCGTCGTCGACCGGTCGTGAGCCCTGTATCAATCATAGGTTAGCGAGTTCGGACAGGGCTTACGACCGGTCGACGGCAAAAACAGTCTTCTCTCTCTCTCATTCTCTCATCGGTCATGACACGACTCAAAGTTTAGCGATTTCGGACTGTTTTTTTCGGGGGTGTTCGACCAGTCGTAAGTGGTCCACGATTGGTCATAGGTGGCTCATGACCGGTCATGGACTTGGTACGACCGGTCGTGGACTCGCAGATTTGTTCCGCGATTTTGAGCAGATTTTTTTTCGCAAGTCCTTTCGCAACTGGGATGTGGAAGGGAGTTTCCTAAAACTATAAGAAGGGGTCTCTAGGGTTTTTCTAGGATACCGGTCGTAGGTGGCTCACGACCGGTCGTGGACTCAGTACGATTGGTCGTAGCTACGCAGATTCGTTCCGCAATTTTGCGCGGATTTCGTTTCACAAGTCTTTTTACAACTGGGACGCGGAAGAGAGTTTCCTAAAACTATAAAAAGGGGTCTCTAGGATTTTTTTAGGATATATGTTGTGTGAAGAAAAAGTACAAGAGGGTTTCCTAAAGGGTTTAGTGATATCAAAGGTGAGAGAGTCAGAGAAAAGATAGAGAAGAAGCTTGTGCAAGGGAGCCATCGTCTCAGCACTTCTACGACCTCGTGATCGGTGAGATCTCTCTGTTTTTCCTTTATTCTATTATTGTTCATCTATTCCTGAGTGAGTGACGAAGGTTGTAACGTTCTACTTCATAGTGGATTGTTGATCTGGACGAGGTCCCGTGGTTTTACCTCTTTGAGGATTTTCCACATAAAAATCTCTTATGTGGTATGTGATTGTTGCTTTGATTTATTTCATTGCTATTATTATCCCACAATTCTGGTTTGTTCGGGAGGCTAGATCCTAAGGTTTTGTGTAAGGCCCCCAACAATCCAAAGCTTAGGTGGACCACATTACAAGAAACAGTGAGAATAATGATTTCCATCATTTAAAGTTTATGAGCCCCAACGGTAATGTTTATTTGTCATCCAACCTATTTATAAGAACATACAAATAAAAATGGATAGAAAACACAAATTTCATCTTGATCCAAAAGTTCCTGGTCTTTGAGAAAATTTCAAAAGTGGACTCAATTCCCACTGTTTCATTAGTGTGGTCACATAAGCTTTGGATAAGTTCTTTTTTTTTTTTGGTTAACTTGTTAGTATACCCTGCTGTCTATTCACACTTCACTGTTAGCCACCCCAGTAAGGAATTGATACCAAGACCGCAGTGATGAAATGAAAACTTTATTTTTGGGTGAACGCCCTAAAATTATTGGTAAAATGGATGGACACTGGGTCCCACATAGTTTACTTAGTAAGCTAAGCTGAGTTACTAGTACGCGATCCACTTCCGCTGTGCCGAGGGCTATGTGGGGCCCACAGAAATGTTGATGAAAAATCCACTCTATACATCTGTTTTGAGAGACGCCCATAGGACAGCCATACCACACGACTGAACGCCTGGGGGCGAGGCGACAGAAGTTGTGTATCAGGATGATATCTGTTCTCACATTTTATCTTAGTGGTAGTAACCGTATGAACGGTTTTGATGGCCAGCTCCAGGAAGGTTTCAACTGTGGACGTTTCTTTTCAACTGTTTCATTGTTGGGGCCCACCTGAGTTTTTCACCTACATGATTTCTAGAATTCTATACTACTGTGGTCTTTAAAAACAGATTGACGGAGTGTATTTGTCATGGGCATCGCTTTGGCCCCACACAGCCCCAGGCACTGGTGTACCTTTGTGCCCGGGGTCACAGACACTCCGCTTCCAAAATTCAAACGCGAGCATACAGAAACCGACTCTATCTCATGAGAAGAAATGATAAGATACAGCGGCTGTATCAGAGAAGTACAGCCATTCTTTTCTCCAAAAACTCATATGAGTAGAAAATCCAATCCGTTCAAAAGATAGGCCGAACTACAATGATCAAATGATATGAAAATCATAATAATTCACTGATATTTTTGGACACACATCCACAAAGAGTTCTACCATTGGTTGTCTATTGATTTTGATTAAATATGTTAATTTAATAAGTGTATCTGCATTATTTTGATGTTATATGATCATCATATTGTGGCCCACCTTCTTCACACGGATTAGATATTCTGCAGATGTGACATGTTGGTGGGAAATATGTCTGTATTATAACTAATGATACAGCAGCTGCATCATATCATTCTCTTTCTTTTGCGCGCTCAAATTTCTCTGTCTGTCTGTCTCTCTCTCTCTCTCTCTCTCTCAAACCACACACCGCAGGGAAAATCTCCAGTATCTCCTCTCCCTATCATCCAAAGGAAAAGAAACCCAAAACCTGAAAATCTCCTTCCATCTTCAAATGGCGGAATCGGATGCAGCTCCAGCTCTATCTCCTCCATCCATCTCTCCTTTCTCATCTGTAAGCTTCTCCAAAGCCCCTTTCCGGTTTCCAGAAGCTTCTCTGTCTATCTCTTATGCAATCGAGATCTCCACATTTTGTTTTAGATTTTCCGATGATATGCGTTTAATCATTGAAATCAAAGAACCGAGAATTAGATATACTCTAATTAGACTCTCACTCTCTCTCTCTCTCTATTTTTTCAGAAGAGAGAGAATGTGATGCTGATAAGCTCTATGCTGGAGATTGTAGAATTTTTGTTTTTCATTACTGAATTATTTGAAAATTTCATTTGGAGATTGTAGAATTTGTGTTTTTCTGTACTGAATTATTTGAAAATTTCAGTCATTATTATTCAATTGCTGTTGTTTTCGGCAGGGTTTGAACAAACCGAGGTCAGAATTGCTTACCAGAATTCAGGGGTTAAAACAGGTAGTTTGGGAGAAATGAATTCCATTTTCTTGATTTTTATTTCTTCTTTGTTTGGATATGCCGAATGCTTTGGAAATGAATTTGATTTCCATGGAATCTGGCTTGTCTACCGTTTGTGAAGAAAAACATGGAAATTGATTTACCATTTCCTAGGTTCTACTCAAACAAGTAGATATCGATTTCTCCCAGAAAAAAAACATGTTAAATGTTGATTTTCAAGGTTATGAGAGACAGCTCTCTCCCATTAATCATTGACCTTTTCACTTTTGCATGGAAAATTGCAATTCAAACCAAACAATAGAATTACTGTTGGATTCCATAGTTTCAATTCGCTGAGGATTTCACCAGGTTTTCCATATCCATGCTTTTGGATTCTCTCTAACCATACAGTGACATTATGGTTAGGTAAAAGGCGGGTAATCCTTGGACTATTGAAGTGGTTTCACAGTCTGCTGGCTAAGCCTCGTGGATCACTGTAAGATCCACTTTAGAATGTAGGCCCACCATGTATAGGCCATGGATTTCCTTCCTTTGCGTGAAGTTGATCCTACTCAATCAAAGGATGAACTTCATGTTAGGATTTTCGAAACACAACACAATTGTAAT
Organism: Magnolia kwangsiensis; assembly: GCA_037074715.1. Taxonomy (NCBI): domain Eukaryota; kingdom Viridiplantae; phylum Streptophyta; class Magnoliopsida; order Magnoliales; family Magnoliaceae; genus Magnolia; species Magnolia kwangsiensis. The sequence goes on from CM073579.1 coordinate 95,400,044, forward strand.
TTTTAATTTTTAGAAAATCCAGATTTTAATAAACCCTAGTTCTATGCATCCTTGTCTGGATATCATCATGTTTCTACAAAACTTCATAATTACCTCTTGATCAATGTTGCTAGAAACTGAGTATATTATTGATGCCGTTCTTCCAAAACTAAAAGGTCTCTCCCCAATCTATACCAGATGGAGGAGAAGGATGAGAACCAACACAAAAAACTTAGAATATGGTTAGGTATCTACAATAGAGCTGTCCAAGGAGTGGACCCCACATGTGTTGGCGTGTGGCCGTGGAGGAGAGATAGGAGAAGCTTCTCTCTTTTCTACTATTCTTCACTCACTCACCCACACTCTCTCGCTCTCATGGCGACGCCCAAGGGGGCCCTCTCTCTTGTGGTGATGCCCAAGGGGGTTTGGACATGCAAAACTCTCTCTCTCTAGTGTAGAAATCATTTATGAAGGAATTAGGGTCTCATGGAGAGACACCTGTCATTTTGTTACACCACCCTAAAGACTTTGACATGCCTCTATAGACACACCACCCAAAACGAGACTCAACTATTCTTTTGACTTCAGTTGAGCTTCGATAAAACCATCTATGGACAATTCAAGGACCATTGAAAATCCAATTGATCAAGTGTGCAAGACTCTTGGCATGTCACGGGAATAACTGATGGACATGATCGACAGATCTAGAATCTGACAAATCATATCTTGGCCGATCATCTAGATGCTTTGAAAACCCTGATTAGCCCCCTAAAATCGTCTCTATCCAACCTGTAAAACATTACAAATCCAAACGGTCATACAGTAAGGGTTCACGACGCAAATCCAAACGGTCATACAGTAAGGGTTCACGACACCTTTCGAACGCAACCAACAGACTATATTGGCAAAATAAAACCACATGCTAATAGTTGGCTGACGGTGATGTCATTATCTGTGCTCTTGTTTTCCACTTCCTCAGGTGTCAAGGGACCCATTTTATAGTGCCACATGGATCGTCGGCCAATGAACACATGGCTCCACTTTTTTTTTTTTTTTTTTTCACCTGGAGATTTAGATGCTCTCTGACGTATCTTGCATGGCAAAATTTTGCCAAGTGTCACTGTTGGCCAACCGCTAGCCAACGGGGTTTCCTTATAAATTCAGCACAATGCTGCCATTTCGGGGAACTGGTGACATAAAGAGGAAACAAAGACAGAGAGGGCTGCAAAAGACTAGAGGTGGGCCTCTTCTTTGAAGACTTTGGAGACTTCTGATTGATGCCAAGGCCCTGTCCAACTAAAAGCCCAAATATTCAAAGCCAAGACACTGAAGTCAAAAGAGTAGGTTGGAATCGGGGATATCCGACTATCCCTTTTTATAGAAAAGGGTGTTGGGTCTTCCCTTTTCCTTCTCATATCTCAAATCAACTTGCATTCCAGTCCACACATCCCACACACATCAAAAGCACGCACTCACTTTCTTTTACCTTTTATCCTACAATACTCTCTCTTGGCTAACCTTTTTTCTTTATTTTGTGTACACAGGATCTTAAATCTTGCGCAATAAGGTTAGGTGTTTTTTATTCTCTTTTTGCCTGCTTAGAATCTTAAATTCCGCAAAGCATAGCTAGATGAAATAATCCCGAAACTCTGCTAAATCCCTCTCAAAATAAAATCCCATAAAGTAGAGACCACATGTTGTGCGGGTAAAAGAGGGTGCCTAACACCCTGATCCATAGCTCAAGTGGTAGACTGAGTGAAAGATACCTCGTTTCAACACTGAGGTCTTGGTATGGATCCCTAGTGGGGGTGGCTAATAGTGAAGTGTGAACTGACAGTGGGGTGTACTACTAACCAGCTAACACAAAAAAAAAAACCCTTCCTCTTCTGTAATTGAGGCCTTTACTCAGAATATACTATTGCAGACCAACCGCAGGAGTTACTTAAGTTAGGGAATCTTACAATTCCCCGACTTTTAAAGCGATTCTACAGTTTCTGGTTGGCCGTACATTCCAAGCTTCATTTAGCTAGTGCCGACTCCAAAAATTAAGCACATTTTAACGTCTGAGTCAATTCTACATCCCATCTGCACGATTGATAAGAAGAAGTGAAAGCGAGCGCCTACACGATGGGTGCGTTCATAGCTTCATTATCTCTAAAGTTTGTGATCCTCCCTATTCATATACCTAAATTGACCCAATCCTCCTACTTATCATGGGCATACACCTTTGATCCAATTGGTCTAATATTCATGCAAATCAAGTGGACCACATGATTTCAACCATCGGATTACCATCAAGCATGCTCAAAATCATTTTAATGGTTAAAACAAAAGATCAAAGGTTGAAAACGTTTAAGAAAATATTTAAAACCATGCAAGTGCCAGGCCCAACTAAAAAACTACTTGATGGTTTGTCCGATCAACAAGATCTAAGCCAAAAGAGTGTTCCTAGGCAACAAGTGTATACCATATTGGATCATATGGATCTCAACTATATCCTAATGCATGCACCCAACGGCACTCACATATGAACCACTGCAATTGACTTTGTAAAACAAGCCAAAGCACATTATATTAGGAACTTGAACTCCCCTTAGGTTCTTAAGTCTAGGGATTAGTCAAAGTTGGTACATACACAATTCGATCTAGTAAAGACATAACGGGTCTCCTAGTCTAGAGACTTGAATTGATCCTCCAATGTAAGTGTCTAATAGGTATAAAAACAAGATCCCGTAAGCATTAATATGAACACTCACACTTCTATGTGGGGTAGGGCAAAGGCACCAACTCGTCGTCGAGCCTGATGGTGGAGAGCTTGGAGACATTCCATCTCGATTTGTCATTGGTTCCCTCACACGGGATGACCACAAATGAATAACCACATGCTCATCCTAAAACCTGTTAGATGGTCATGGAACAACAAGTTATTAAGATACATGGAACAACTCTCCCTTAGCAAATGGCCATTGTGCCTAAACTCAAGTTCCCAAGGACGACAAGGAAACCCTCTTCTTTAACTAATTTTATCATACATGATTGAGGCAAACCCACATATTAACTATGGTATTGATAACTTGTCCACACAGGACCCTTGGTCATCATGATCAATGGATTAGATCATCAATATCAATGGTTAAGATCCACATTGTCAATAGACAAGATTCACATTGGCTTTTTAGGGTACAAATTGTTGAGAATATGGAGCCACATTGGGCCGCCTTCGACCGGTCGTAGGACGGCTACGACCGGTTGTAGGGGCCTGTTCGATCGGTCGTGGATCGGCTCGACTCAAAGTCCAGCGATGCTATTTTTTCTGTTTTGGGCCCTAGGACCGGTCGTAGGGGTCTAGGACTGGTCGTAGGGGAGCTACGATCGGTCGTAGGTTACGCAGATTGTTTCCGAAACTGATACGGATTGCGGATTTTGGTGTCGCCTTTCGCAAGGGTGCGGAAGGGAAGTTACCTAAATTATAAATAGGGGTTCCTAGGGCTTTTCTAGGGTATGAGGAATATTGGAAAGTAATTCCAAAGGTGTGGGCTAAGGGTTTTCTATATTCTTCCAAGGGAGAGGTTGTATTTTGCCTTGTAATCTTTGTTTCTTCATAGTGAAAGTTTGCATCCGTGATTTTTTACCCTAGTTTGGAGTTTTTCCACGTATATCTTGTCTTGTGGTTTGATCTGTTTCTAGTTTATATTTTTCGTCTGTTTATCGTTTGTGGGTGAGGCTTGAGATTGGATCTCGGCCCACTGTGTTGTTGGCGTGTTGCGCAACACAAATGCTAACACTTCAATCTAAAATGTTGACTATTCATAGGTTGACTAGTTAGTATTGTTTTTGGCAATTACTTTTGCTTTGGACAATCCATGGTGGGACCGTGGGACCCACGTTCTCAGCAAGTCTGAATTTGTGTGCATGCCCCAACTAGCAGATCACGAGCTCGTGTTTCTAGTAGACTGTTCACCCTTCTTTCTTCACTTTTCTTTCGTTGTTTTTGTAGGATTTGCAAAATTGGAGGTCAAAATTGGACACACAAGCTAAGATGTACTACAATGTGAGTATCAATTGTTCCCTCCCATTGAATTTGGTTATGGAATTCTTTCCATCTCGCTTTATTAAGCCCACATTCATGTTTACATGCACCTCTATATGTGGCCATGCATGCATCCAAGCCATGCATCAGGTAGGCTTGACATGTAGATGACTTGGCCCAAAAATTAGTTTGTCAACTCATCGTGTGGGCTTCATGTTGTACATAATCAGGTGTTGGTTAAATAGAATTGCTAATGGTCCATTGGTAATGTAATGCACAGTCAATTCACCAGACTTGCTTGATTTTTGGGTTGGTCATCTATACGTTAGGTCCATCTGAGGTAGGGTTCGGATGCGTGCCTACATGCTGGCTGGCAAGTGCCAAGGTGTTTGTGGGTATGCCAAAACTCAAGTTATAGTGGTGAGATCCACGGTCCACTACTCCTGGAACCATTAAACTTTTGTGCATCTACTTGTTACATCGTACATATTAGAACTTTGCATACTTAGCTGAACCATACATTTATCATATGGATACATAAATGGACCAAAGACCAAAAATACCATGATCAGAGGATCTGAACCATGTAAAAATGGTGCATGAAAATCACCTATTGTATTATTGGATTTTAGATTCTTTTATGGTTAGATGTAAAAATGGAGCCAAAGAAATGTGCATCACTCCAGTACATACATTGTGTATGCAATATAGTTTTATATATGAACTCATATCACAATTTATGTATATGAAATGATGAATGTTATTGATCTAGGCCCCACATAGTTAATGTTATATTATAATTAAATAAATAAAGGTATCAATCTACATTGTAAATATAGATTTGCATTAACTTAATCAATTGTAAGAACAAAGAGCACTATTTCAGGTTGCTAAAAATAGCGATCTAGATCGCAAATGACCCATAATCCCGAACGCTCTATCCGGAATGTGAAATGTAGGGTGTTTTTGCATTTTAGATACAATTGGTTCAAAGTTCTCTGGGCCTTGGGGATTGGGGAAGTTATTTTCGAAAGTGCATTAAGTTTTGTAATTAATTGGTGCTACGAATGCGGGTGGTGTAGGACTTGGTTTTTGCATTCAAGGAAATCATGGCTCTTGCTTTCAAGCTAAATAATTTGTTTACCCTCATCTAGAGTGAGGCACATTACTTGGCTGTTGCTTTCAATAAAGTTGGTGTTAGCTGTTAGGTCCATGTGCTTGGAACTTGTTTCCCTTGCTTTAACACTTTTGGTTTGATAGAGTTCTGTTGCTTTGGATAAAGCAGGGGGTTAACACACTTTTATTATTATGTTATGGCATAACTACATACTCCTCAAGATAATAGAGCATTGTGCACATGCGTGCACACACACACAAAAAATAAAAATAAAATCCATACAAACAAAATACCTACTAACTCTCTATGCTCCCCTCAAGTTATAGCACAGATGTTGATAATGCCCAACTTGCCAGTGATACGATGAAGAGCATCCCGATTGAAAGATTTAGTGAGAACATCGGCTAATTGCTCGCCAGAGCGAACAAAAGGGGTTTTGATTTTCTTGTTAGCGACTTTCTCCCGAATAAAATGACAATCAACCACAATGTGCTTTGTTCGATCATGAAACACTGTATTGCTAGCGATGTGAATGGTAGCTTGATTGTCACAATGCAATGGAATGTGAGACTTGATGGAAAATAGCTAAGTTCTTGGAGAAGAGTATGGAGCCAAACTAGTTCACATGTTGCATGAGCCATTGCCATATATTCAGCTTTGACAGAAGATTGTGCTACAATGAGTTGTTTCCTGCTCTTCAAGGTGACAAGATTTCCACAAAGAAATGTACAATACCTTGATGTAGATCGCCTATCATGCAAACTACCAGTATAATTAACATTAGAGTAACTGCAAAGATGGAGATGACCATGTAGTTGAAATAGTAAACCTTCACTTGGAGTAGATTTGAGATACTAAAGAATACGATACATTACAGTTAGATGTGCTGTACGAGGAGCATGCATGAATTGACAAATTGATGAGGACATCGCGTCACGTACACCCTTACGTGCGTATTAGAGGAGGAGGCCGGCCGCACCACTTTCCCTATGGTTAGGCGAGTACCCTTGATCGTGCTGAAGACCCCATGTGCATGCGTGAGTATCTGGAAGACCCCACACTGGGAAGATGCACATGGGCTGCTTTATGGAGTAATCCAGACCGTTGGATTAGAGGGATGCGACGATCGGACCATTGGATCTCATGGATCACATGATCGGGCCATTGATTGTTGATCGTGCACATCGGTTTTAGATTTTATCATATTTTAAGATTTAACTTTTAATTATTTTATATTTGGACACATTATGAGTGTTTTGGTTGATTTTATTTAGACTAGGGCTATTTCCATTAAAGTTCACAAGACGGGGATTATTGTAATTTTGAAACTTCTTGGATCTATAAAAAGAGGGGGGGGGGGGGGGGGGGGGGGGTGGGGTGGGCGTGTGACCTCTCTTCGATTGAATTTCGTGATTTAAAAAAAGAGAAAATTTGTTGCCTTCTTTCCCATCTTCATGCAATTTGAAGACACTTCCATGTGATTTAGAAGGAAGATTGGTGTGAGGATAATCTTCATCAATGGAGGTGCGAGGTCTCCATCTATCCCTATACCATCTTCTCTTTTCTTCCCCATTCGGGTATTCTTTTTAGGTTCTTAATTCTCCCATTCTAAATCTTCGTTTTCTCTAAAACCCAACTTTCCCATTCCTCCATCCTTGAAACCCTAACCGTAAACGTAAAATCCCTAATTTTCCCCAAATTATCCAAACCCTAATTTTCACCCTAGGATGTATTAGGTTTCCTATTTTAAAATAGACTATACCCTATGCTAATTGGATGTCCCTACATCCATTAGATCCTAGTTTCGTTTTATTTAATAATCTTATGTTATGATGTTTGTAGCTTAAGCTAGGATTACGTATGATTTTCTTTTGATTTTTATGATATTTGTGATGAATATAGCGACGTTTGTGTTTTTTTTTTTTTTGGTTAAATATCTTAATTCGGTTATCTGATCTCACATGTTACTTAGTTCATGCATTGGTCCTGCATCACTAATGATGCCCATAACATGGGATAGGTTTGGCCGGGTAATAGTTAAATATCACAAAATTAAAAGAAAATCATGCGTAATCCTGTTTGAGGCTATAGTTGGACTTATTCAATCAACACACAAGCAAAGTATTTGGTTGGGAAAAACCCGGGGGCTGATGCATATAAACTTCCTTAGCGAGGTCACCATGCAAGAAAGCATTCTTCACATCTAGTTGGAAAAGAGGCCAAGACAAAATTATGGCAAGAAAAATCACCACTTGAACATAGTTGAGTTTGGTCATAAGAGAGAACGTCTTAGAGTAATCCATGCCATATGTTTGAGTCTTACCCTTGGTGACCATCTGTGCCTTATAACGGTCAACTAAACCATCTGAGAGATACTTGATGATACAAACCTATCAGCATCCAACAATCTGCTTACCCTTAGGTGAAGGAACTAACTCCCAGGTATTGTTCTTCTCGAGAGCTTCCATTTCTTCCATCATAGCCTGAGTCCAGTCATGGCTGCTTATGGCTTCCTTCAAGGTACGAGGAGCAACTGACAAGGACATGGAAATTGCGAAAGACTGGAAGGAGGGTGAGAGATGTTGATAATAAACAAAACTACTAATGTGATGTTTTATACATGAGCAAGAAGATTTTCACAAGGCAATAGGAAGATCATAATGAGATGAGGGTGGGAGATAGTACCTGAGCCACCATACGAAGTGGATGGAATGATGGGTGGCTGAATAGTGGAGGATTTAGTCCGCCGATGATACACCAGAATGGGCTTGAAAGAGATAGGTGATATGGGAGGATCATCGAGACAAGAGTCAGGAAGGGGTATAGAGTACCTTGGCGAATAAGAGGTTCATGAAGTGATTGCCCTTCATCGAAAAAATAAAGAATCTTCAAAGAAGGTCACATTCATTGACACATATCTATTACAGGTCGGAGGGGTATAACATTTATACTCCTTTTGAGATTAAAAGTACCCTAAGAAGACACGTGTAATAGTTCGGGGACTTTAACTTGTCATTGCTTCCATCAATGACTTGAATAAAGCACACACACCCAAAGACTTTCGGAGGTAGGGGAAAAATGTTTATCGTACGGGTGCAAAATTTCAAATGAGGATTTATGTGGCAATATTCAGGATGGTATGCAATTAATAAGAAATATAGCAGTAAGCAAAGCATCGTCCCAAAACTGTTTAGGAAGATTCATACCAAGCAAGAGGGCACGTGTTACTTTAAGAGGAAGACGGTTCTTTCGCTTGGCCACACCATTATGTTGAGGGGTTCGTGAACATGAAGTATAAAATAATATATCATGATCTTGCAAAAAAGGACAAAAAAAACATCCGACATATACTCGGCCCTATTGTCAGAATGTAGAATTTTAATAGGATATTGAAACCGAGTGACTACTTTAGTGTAAATTTTTTTGAATGCATCAAACATCTCATGTTTAGATTTGAGAAGATAAACCCAAGTCATTTGAGAGCAATCATTAATGAAGGTAACAAAAAACTTATATCTAAAAAGAGAAATAACAAGCGCAGTGCCCCAAGCATCAGGATGAACAAGTTTAAATGGTCTGGTTTTCTTCTCAGACAAACTATGAGGAAATATGACTTAGTGACATGCAAGATTTCAAGCATTAGATCATACAAATTTTAAACAATCACAAAATTTCACGTCCCACATACGATCAAACATTCAACAAGGGGAATCTATGGGGGTCCAAGCCTATACATGTTAGGGCTAGATCAAATAAAATTATAAACCAAACAATGCCCAAAGGAGTGTAGATTCATCCCCTCTTGCAAAAGGATTGTTCCTCAATTCAAGAGATTCATCATGTTTCAATTCAGGGAAAGCCTAGGGTTTTCAAAAGTTGGAAAACTTGGAATTTGGGATTATCTAGGGTTAGGGTTGGGGAACTTCAGGTGAGAGAGAGAAAAATAGAAGAAATACGGAACCTTAGATGGTTTCTGAGTGTGGACAGCAGGCTAGCCTGAGCGCACGTGCATGACTGCTTGTCCGCACGTGTGTGGGGCCCATAGAACTGAAAAGGGCCACCTTGGGTGTGGTCGGCCAAGGGAGGCCCACTCTCACCCCAAGTTTCTTGTCGATCCGTCGCCCGGTGTGCACGTGGTGCTCTGCCGAAGTTTCAGCCTCTTTGGTGGGCTAGAATCTGAAAATCTGCTGTGGAGGAAAACTTGGGCAAAAACAAAGGTGAATCTGATGAAGGGAGGGTTGAGGAAGATGGTGGATGTGAGGCGTAGGAGGAGGGGGATGATTTGGGATGGCTGTGGCTTTGCACTACGGTAGTTAGCCCTTCGAGGAAGGGAGGGTTTTGCACCTAATTAGATTCTTCAACTCAGAGAGATAAAGAAGAAGAAAAAATGCAAAATTTTATTCATAAACTTCAATAAAAAAACATACATGGGGTTGCCTATTTATAAGAAAACTCTAAAACCCAAAAGCTGCGCCATGTGCGTACACCATTACTTAGAGACGAAGTAACAAAAATAATAACTAATCAACGCAATCAAAACCGTTCGTGATGTTTCTAATAACGATAATAACCAAAACTCAAAATCCTAGATCATTTAGGGTAGTGGGACACGATCATGAGATCCAATGGTGGAATCCCTATGATGATCGGGTTCACTCCAATGCTCCATAGCACAACTCCCTAACTAAGAGGTCCTCTATAGATGTCGTCGTCGATCCAGATCGATAGTGGGACCTTTCTCTTCCTTGAGTATGTGCGTAGGGTGGGGGGTGTGCGCGTGCACATGATGTCCCCATCAATTCTCCTCAGTTGAAAAGATTTTGCCACTGACGAACAAAAACTCCTGAACCGCCCCAAGATGTCAGGATCAAGTCTCTAAAGCTCCTCAGTGAGCCATGCATTGTCTGAAGTTGGGCGTTACTTCCACTCGACCAGGAACTTTTGAAATCTGTCGTCCGATGTCAATACTATCTGATGGTTCAAAATATCCTCTATCTTCTCTCTGGGTGTGGGAAGGGTAGGTATGAGAGGTAGAGGCTGAGAAGATGGGTCGGGAAGAGGCCATGAATCAAGGGAAAAGTCTGGGGAATCAGGATGGTTCGGTGTAAGGCTGAACAATGTATCAGTGGTCCCCTGAAATGCAACTACATCCTCCACATTGAATGTGGAACTAATTCCCATGGAAGGTGAAAGTTCTACCACATACGCATTGAGACCGTTTCGTTTTATAATTTTGAATGGTTCAGTGCTACGCACGTGTAATTTACTAACGGCTCCCTGAGGGTACTCCTCTGGCCTGATGCGAACTATTACAGAGTTCCCTACATTGAATTCCTTGAATCGTTTATGTTCGTCTATATAAATTTTGTAATCTTCATTACTAGTATTGATCTTTTGCCTGATTTCTTGATGCAATGAATAAATGTGATGTGCAAAGGACTTTACAGACTCTGATGACCTATGGGACAGGGACATGGGAATAAGATCAATAGGCTTCCTGGGAACAACATCACACAAAAGTGTGACTTTATATGATCCAAACTGAATAGGAACAAGACAACGGTGCGAGACTGGACTGAAAGTTTCATCAACCTAAGACACTCTATAGGGTTGAGGATGAGCTTCAAACTTCAAGCCCAAATGGCTCACAGTGCTAGTTGATGCCATGTTGGTATAACTACCACTATCCACGATCATCTTGCAGCTCTTATTACCACATTTTGCGTGAGTATATAGGGACGTGTTCCGGTGCCAATCGTCGGTATTCTTTACTTGTGTAAAGGCGCGATGCATAACTGTAAGGGTCGTAGACTCTTGCGCTCCCTTTTCCTCATCACTAGGGGTTTTTGCTGGCTCATATTCTTCCTCCTCATCGTCACTTTTTGGGTGCACTACTCCTACTTGTCCATCCATAAGGAACACCTTGGTGCCCTTTCTCGTGCCACACTGGTGGGCAAAGTGACCAAACCCCTGACATTTAAAATACCCAGTCGCATCACTTTTGCGCGAGTTAGAGCCGACAACTCTTTTACCCTTATCATCCTTGGGCCCAGATTGAACACTATTGAAAGGCTTGTATTGATATCCAGTGCTAGGCTTAGCCCTAGAGGGGTTGACCTTAGCGCCAGAATCGCGAGGCTCAACCCGCCTTTCCACAGGTGTTTTGAGGTATTACTCGACCTCCAACACTACTTGATACATCTGTTCAAGAGTGTCTATGTCCTTCGTGAGCAACTCTCTCCTAATGTCAGAACGGAGGCTTGTCTTAAATTTAGCAAGAGCGAGTATGAGATTCTTATTAACTTCACATCGAGTCAAGTACTTCTCGAACTTCTCAATGTATTCAGCCACACTCATGGAACCTTGTCGAAGAGACTGCCATTCTTCAACCACCCTCAAGTGATAGGAGAAAGGGATGTACTTTTCCTTAAGAGTTTCTTTCATTTCTCCCCAATGGACTACTAGGGGCTCCCTTGACCTTTCTTTCTTTCACTTCACAGTAGCTTAAAACCTCTTTGCTTGTCTCACAAGCTTCATCTTATCAAATCGGACTTGACGAGCATCCGACATGTCGTATCACTCAAAATAGTGATCCATATCTACCAACCAATCTAGAAAAGCTTTAGGGTCCAAGTGACCATCAAACGTAGGGGACTCTACTCTAATTCCCTGGAGGAGTTGCGCATCTGGGTCGTAGTGATCATGATGCCTTTCGCGGGGTGGGTGCACGAGTGCACACTCATGATCAATTCCTTTGCCACCTCCATTCCTTTGTCTATTCTACTAACCACTTGCTTGAGATTGGGCATCTTCCCCAATGGTGGGGTTTGCCTGGGTGGAGGTCTCTAGTTGGGTAAGGATCACATTAAGCTATTCAAAGCGTTAGTCAATACGTTATTCCAAGCGCCTACCCAAAGACTCAAACTACTGTGTTATATTGTTCATGGACTCTTGCAATTGCTTAATGTTTAGTGTTAGGTGCAAGCCAAAACCATGACCTGTACGTGTAGGCATACAGCTACATACTCAACTCAAAGACCCTCTAATACAACTATATGCGTTTAAATGAGACTAAATGATCCTATAGGACTATAAACTACACAATGCTACTAAAATTCCAGCAACATAACTGCCCAAATAGTTTGTTAACAGAAAATTCAGCCATGAAAATTGAGGATTTTTTGACAACAAAAAATTCAGCAGTCCATGTTGTGAATGATGGGTCCTAAATAGCCCTATATGATGAGGCTTGATGCAAAATAGATGTGAATAGATTAAACCCTAAACATGTAATGCACCCCATGAAAACCCTAAGCCTTGATACCAAATTTGATGCAGAACATGAAATTTAATATGACATGCAAGATTTCAAGCGCTAGATCATACCAATTTTAAACAATCATAATATTCCATGTATCACATACGATCACACTTTCAGCAAGGGGAATTTATGGGGGTCTAAGCCTACACACGTTAGGGCTGGATCAAATAAAATTATAAACCAAACAATGCCCAAAGGATTGTAGATTCATTCACTCTTGCAAAGGATTGTTCCTCAATTCAAGAGATTCATCATGTTTCAATTCGGGAAAAGTCTAGAGTTTTTGAAAGTTGGAAAACTTAGAATTTGGGATTATCTAGGGTTAGAGTTGGGGAACTTTAGGTGAGAGAGAGAAAAATAGAAGAAATACGGAACCTTAGATGGTTTCTGCATGTGGATAGTAAGCCAACTTGAGCGCACGTGTGTGATTGCCTGTCCGCACGTGTGCGAGGCCCACAGAATTGAAAAGGGCCACCTTGGGTGTGGTCGGCCAGGGGAGGCCCACTCTCACCCCAAGTTTTGTGTTGATCCGCCGTCCGGTTTGCGCGTGGTGCCCCGCTGAAGTTTTAGCCCTTCTGATGGGCTAGAATTTGAAAATCTGCTATGGAGGAAAACTTGGGCAAAAAGAAAGGTGAATTTGAAGACGGGAGGGCTGAGGAAGATGGTGGATGTGGGGTGTAGGAGGTGGGGGATGATTTGGGATGGTTGTGGCTTCGCACCATGGTAGTTAGCCCTTCGAGAAAGGGACGGTTTCGCACCCAATTATATTCTTCAACTCAGAGAGATAGAGAAGAAGAAAAAACGCAGAATTTTATGCATAAACTTTAATGGAAAAAACCTACATGGGGTTGCCTATTTATTAGAAAACCCTAAACCCCAAAAGCTGCACCATGTGTGCATATTATTACTTAGAGACGAAGTAACAAAAATAACAACTAATTAATGCAATCAAAATCATTCGTGATGTTTCTAATAACGATAATAACCAAAACTCAAAATCCTAGATCATCTAGGGCAGTGGGCCACGATCATAAGATCCAATGGTGAAATCCCTATGATGATCGGGTCCGCTCCAATGCTCCATAGCACGGCCCCCTAACTAATAGGTTCTCCATAGATGTCATTGTCGATCCAGATCTTGGGGAGGGGGGGGGGGGGGGGGGGGGGGGTGGAGACAGTGGCGTGTGTGTGCGCATGATCCCCATCAGGTTCGATTTCAAAGATCATACACTGGATTCAGAGGAGATTTTGTCCTCCATAAGGGCCGATGAAGAAGAAACTCTAGCAACAAACAATTCAAATGAGGCACACACTATGGGAATCACAAATCCACACAAATCTAAGTTTTGGATGAGGGTTCGGGGTCGACAACAACCTTAGAAATGAAAAACTATGCCAAGAATCAGAAATAGACTTGGATCAGGCGTGAAAACATCTCATACACCAAAAACACCCACTTGGACATACACTGGAAGTTCCAGTGTATGTCCAGGATCCCTAGGGCCCCCAAAATGACCCAACCAGACTGCCATGGGCTGCACAACTCACTCAAATCTCCCTCTTAATGAAAACCAACACCCTGGACTGTCAAATAGGGAAAAATCGATCCATCATGTGCAGAAAATTCCAAAAATCTCTATCGATTTGAATAGAATTGCGGAAAAATGAAGACAGGAGATTTTTCTGTTGGATGAGAAAAGTGGCCCAAATGACCTCAAATGAGCTCCAAAAATTAACATAAATCAAACTATGTTCTTCCCAATCGAAAATAGTCTGTACGGATTGTACATTGCTGATGTTAGCCATACGGTTGCTGGCATTAGCAAGGCCCTATAGTTCTAATCAACTTGAAAGGGACTGTGATACTAAGCTGAGGTTGAGGTGTCTTATGTGTTAGATTCAAAATCCTAACACACTCTTTTATTATAATGTATCGCACAACTACACACTCAAGATAACTGAGCATTGTGCACATGCACACACACCCAAAAACCCATACAAACAAAATACATGCATAATACCTACTAACTCTCTATACTATGTTGGCTACTATCGGGGTCCTCTCTATGGGAAAACAAAAGGCTAAAATTTTGTTTGGTGGCCCTTTTGGAGCCCCAGTCATGGGATGTCCCTAAAGCATCTCATGAAATTGTTGTCTCACCATATTATCCTGTAAATCTACCAATCTTTGGTTTTTTGATAGGTGAAATGGCCCTGGGGCTTCTACAAGACCCTAGTCATTTGCCGCAAATAATACATCAAGTCATATGAAGTAATTATTTTAGAAACTAACAATAATTTATTATTAAATTGAAAGGGGAGTGGAATTCCCCATACGAGCAGAGTGAGGCATGCCTAACCTGGCCAAGAAAGAAACATCAGAACCAACTGACTAGCACCATTAGGAGCTAGGGAAAACAAAGTGTTTAGCCTGGTCGTGATGGTGCTATACTCTTGGAAAATTAAGAACATAGACCAAGGAATGACAACTTCCCCTTTAGCCCTGCTTATAATATCTGAAGAGGAGCTTTCCACTCTAATATCCTTACCATGAAAATGAGCCTGAATGAGTTGACCATGCTTTTGTTGGACCCTAGAAAACAATTTACCTTCCCCTTCTCACCATAAAGTGTATCTCCCATTTCCCCCTTGGAGAACCTGTAGACATTCTTTGGACTTGAACCACCAGCAGTCTGCCTTGCTCAGCAATCGGCCTGCACGCACAAACCAGCCATACTAGCAATAGGCTGATTCAGCTTGCTCCCAATGGTTTCCTTCCATTGACTGCTTATGCCTTCAACTGAGAGGCCTGCAAAGTAAACACTGGGCATGCTATACTGTTAAGGTGTATTTCAAGCGTTAGGTGGCTTGGAGAAATTGTACATAGTTTCACTGAAGTTGTGCTATAATCTTTTTGGCAAGGTTAAAAAAGAAAAGAAAAGGGAATACAACTTTTAGCAATTGTTGAGAATTGGAAGTTTAATAATGAGTAACCCTTTAACTGCGATATTAACTGGCTATTTAATTGGAGTGCAATAATTATTTCAACTGAAGAGTACCATCAAGTCTCCATGCCTGACTTTGCTTGCTTGCCCTTTGGGGTGTGCCTGTAGTAGTTCTGCTCTGGATTAGTACTGGGTGGGACTGTGTTAGCATGCAAGTATTGTCAGTGTGAGCCACTGCAATGTCTTGTTTCCAAGAGCTTGGCTGAAAGAACAAGGTTGATGTTTGGTGAGTGGCTGATTGTATAACCTCTGATAACTTCACTTTTAGAAGATGACACCGAATTGCTGGGAGAAGGTTAAGATGACGACGACGGCGAATTATTTCCACCGAATTGTGATTATTTTCCTTAGGGTGAAGTATCACTAAAATTGCAGTCCCATTCCTTCGAATCCAATTTGAAAGTAACATTATTGCATCAGAGTCTGGTTCTCAATATGATTGCCAAGCAGGTAACTGAAAATTGGTCTTTCCATTACATGAAACTGATTATTGCAATTCAATACAACATTGGATGATGAGGATGAATTCATCAATGCATCCAAGTGTAGTCTCTTCCAACTAATTGGAGTTGGATACATGAATCCTATTATGCCATTCCACTATCAATGTTCAAAGACCATATCCTCCTTGCTTTCCCTCTGTCATTACAAGTATTTCTTGAATTTTCTCTTCCTGGGTCAAGTTTTGATTGCCTGGATGTGCCTAATTTGTTTTTCTTTTGTTATTAATATGTTTGCATCTCATAGCGTCAATCATGATTACAAGCAGGAACTCTCAGAGCTAAAGAAGACACTCAATGTAGAAGTGGAGCAACTGAAATCAGTAAAGTCTAATGCAAGCTCAATCTTCTTTTACTTCTCTTCATCATTACGGGGTATTGTTTAATGGAGTTGCCTCTAGGAATTTCAAGAACTGAGGAACACACTTCAACAACAACATGAGGGCGTGACAACCAGTCTCAACAACTTGGGGGTAATTTTCTTTTAATTCATTTACTCATGGCACTAATTTTTGTATTCTCATAGTCTTTTATGGCAATTGATTGAATTTGCAGGGAGAGATTAAAGGTGTTTGATTTTTCATTTCCACCTGTAAATGGTGGTAAATAGGCAATTATGATAGCTTATCCATGTTTGGAAGAAAGTAAAATACCAGTTGAAATACACCTCGGAAAATGTGATTTCATGCAAGAAATTTGCCGAGATTGCATGCATGCCATCTCTATGGGACCCACTGTGATGTATGTGTTTGATGCATGCCCTCCATCTGTTTTACCAGCTCATTTTATGGTATAAGCCAAAAAATAAAGAAGCTTCTAAGCTCAAGTGGACCACACAACATGAAACAATGCCCAAAATGATGTCCACCATTGAAAGCTAGATCCTTCTTAGTGCCTACAGGGATGTGTATCTATCATCCAACCTGTTGATAAGATCACACAGACATGGATAAAGGGAATACACAAATTTGATCCAAAACTTCTGTGGTCCCTAAGAAGTTTCCAATGGTAGGCGTTTGCTTCCCTCTGTTTCCTGTGGTCTGGTCCACTTGTGCTTTGGATCTACCTCATTTTTGGGCTCATGCCCTAATATGAGAGCATGCAAAATGAATGGACGGTGTGGATCATATACATACATAATAGGGCCCCACAGTTTTTGTTCACAATCCATTTTCTGCCTTGGTATTAGTGGCAGTTTCACCCAAAAGATTCCCTTTCAACGTCGACTTTGATATTGCTGCTGCAATTACATATGAAGTTTTGACAACCCATTTACATGTATTTACACATGTAATTGAAAAATCAAACACCCCAGATATGATTGTGCCTTCTTGATTAGTAAACATGAATGTGCAAAAGGCTAGGAGCAGTGCCTTTCTTGCATGCTAAAAGAAGAATATACGATACTCCCATCTACTTCGTGATTGGCAGTTGAGAGGATGTGGGATTCAGGATATCCCATCACCTCCTAAAGAACAGACCTAGTAGTGACACTGGGCCCAAATCCCATACTGTCCAACCATTAACCTGACAATCAAGTCTTGCATACAATTTTTTGGTATATAAGACAAATATCGGATCATCTCCCCTATGAAAATCAGTTAGTTGTTCCAAAATTGAGAAAATGCTTGGTTTTGATGTGGTTTCGTGAAGTCCCATAACAATTGTATTCTTATATTAGTTCTCATCCTCCCAATATTTCCATGACTTGAACTGAATAATGGTGAAATACTTCATGCATGGAGTTTGGCATGAACTGGGACAATGGAGGAGGTGGCTAATAAATACATTCTTTACCCTAAGATTCAATTTAACTAGTTCAGTGCCATCCAGTTAAACAGTGGATATGCGACTACTGATTCAAGTTTCTACATGATTTAGATTGAAAAATACCTTTTGAATTGATCATACCACTGTATGAATTTAGTATGATATTATATAACTAGAAAAGAAAGCGGCAAGACTCTCGAGGGTAGTAAGGATGCCAAGGTACCATCCAACCTCCTCCCCGACCCACCTGATATCCTGAGTTAGTGCATATACAGGGAGCTCCTCCCATAATATATGCTAAACCCAACTGCCCATGATACAGTTTTGCTTTTAATTCCAAGGAAGACTGCCTTACAAGACTGGGAGATTCCTGAATGTGTGATTGTTCCGCTCTTTCCATGGGGACAGCATGACAATCAAGATGGCTATGGTCCATACAACCTTCTTTTTTTCCGATCAACCCACCATTCCAAGCTGAAATCAGATCATCCATTGCCGCATTTGCCCACTGCACTTCAAAGTGATTCTGATGCAGGACATGAAATTCCAATATGATATGCAAGATCTCAGGCTTAAGATCACGTTAGTTCATAAACAATTACACAAATTCCATATCCCACACAAAAGTCTAAACATTCAATTAAGGGGAATCAATGCGGGTCCAGGCCTACACATGATAGGGTTGGATCAATAAAATTTATGAACCAAACAATGCTCACAGATAAGAAATAATCATCCACACATGCATAGTAATCAGCTCCTAATTCAAGGGATTTACTAATTTCAATTCAGTGAACTCTAGGGTAAGAAAAGAGGCATAAAATTGGAGATTTGAGTAATTTACGGCTAGGTTTGGGGATTTTGGGTGAAAGCGGAGTGAAAGAGAGGAGAGAGACGAACTAGAGAAGCACCTCATGCATGGACAAAAATAATAGCCCAGACGCACGTGCGTGTGATCCTGGCCGCACGTGTGTGGGGCCCACTATTCAGAAAAAAGGCCACTTTGGCCCTGGTTAGCCAGGGATGGACTCCAAAACCCTCAAATTTTAGCTGGATCCGATGTGCGGTTTGTGCGTGGTGCTCCGCCGAAGTTTCAACCCTCCTGTAGGGCCAGATTCTGAAATTCTGCTGTGGGGAGACGCATTGCTACAATAGATGATTGATTCGACGTGTAGATAATGGGGTGAGATGAGAAGAAGGGATGGTAGAAGATAGATAGTAGAGATGACGATGGATGGGGGTGAATCGGAATAGATGTGGCTTTGCACCATGGTAGTTAACCCTTTGATGAAGGGAGGGCTTCGCACCCAATTAGGCTTCACAACTCAGAGAGTAAGAAAACACAGAATTTTTATTAATCTTTAATGAATCAAAAGAACTACAAGGGGTGCTCATTTATAGGAAAACAGTATACTCCAAAACTTGCGCCATGTGCGCAACTTATTATTTGGCGATGAAGTAAACTAAAAGAAAAATCAAATAAAGAAATCTAAAGCATTTATGATGTTCTAAATAATAACAATAAGCAAAACCTAAAATATGAAATCAATTTGACTAGTGGGCTACGATCATGAGATCCCATGGTGGGTTTTTCTTGATTGTCGGGCCCACTCTTTTGAATCAAAACTTTTTCTCCTAACTAGGAGGCCCTCCCTGGACGTCGTCATCGATCTAGATCGACGGTGGGGTCCTTCTTCTGGTGTACGTGCGTAGGGGGCGGCGTGCATGCGCGTGATGTCCCCATCAGATTCAAAAGATCCCACCAGTTTTTAGAGGCATACTCATAGTGGACCATAAGATCATTAATCGATTCCACATCTTTGAGGCACATTATCTATCCATTAGTTATTTTGTCATGTTTCTTTTCCTTAGGTTATTAATTGTTAGAATCTTCTTTGTTGTGAGCCATCTAAATGCTATCACCCTTGGAGGACCTGGCAAATGCGAAATCTAAGCCATAGGCATGTCTTCGACTCCACAAAGGAAAAGGGTGCAGACTATATTGTCCTGCCTTTCAACGACTGTGGCACTGGGATATTATGGCCTGCAGATCGGAAGAAACAATGGAGAGCCATGTAAAATCGATTCAAAATGGAGTTTTCACACATCATACATCTTCCTGGAATCTGATCCTATTGCAAATACCAACTTTGAACTCCATCCTCCAATTCCCCTTGACATGGCCTCCCAAAGCCTCAAGGTTCTCTTAAGTTGAGGATTGACCAGGGAACTGCCCCCCTTGTTGAATGTATTTTTGGGAAATAGTCTACCTCCAAAAGCTATTATCTCCAAACCAAACCTGCAAAGTCATTTACCCAGCAAACTTTCATTCATAGATTTGAGTGCCTTAAACCCTATACTCTCGAGAAGGAGGTTTGCAAACCTCCTTCCATCCCACCAAATGGATCATTTCTCCTCCCTGACCTCACAAGAGGAAGTCTCTTTGGAGCTTCTCAAGTCTATTTATCACAATAGGTGGAATTTAAATAATGACATAAAGTACATGTGCATGCTATATAAGGTGGTTTTGATGAGGTTGATCTGGCTGCTCAAAGACATTTCTCTTCCATGTTGAAGTTTGTCCTACACCCTTTACACTACCACATCCTACAACCACGTTGCCAGCTTTCCCACACACAATGGAGCCTGAGATATGACGATAGTAGGTTCCTTCTTTTACAACCAAGCTTTGAAGAAAGGGCCTTCACTCTGTCCTCTCCTAATGACGATAGTAGGTTCCCGCTTTTACAACCAAGCTTTGAAGAAAGGGCCTTCACTCTTGCCCCACCTTTATCTGGTTTCCATTTTCTTGTTTAACCATTTCATAATGGCCTTTACTGTTATACTTAAAGGTTGCACCTCTTATGAAATGGAAAAATGGGATAAGAGAAAAAGGTCAACTGGTAACAGCCATCTGGCTAGTACAATGCTGGAAGATTTTTATTTATTTATTTTTAACATCAAGTTATTGATTTTATTTATTTATTTATTAAATACTTATGGAAGAGTTTTCTTCGGAATGTAGATTCAGGATGCATCCGAAGAAGCACAGAGAACACAAAATCATCCTGTCACGCAGAACAGAGAAGTTCAAACCCCCACATTGCAGGACAGTAAGGAGATTTAGCACTAGCTCGTTTTGGTTGGAATTTTTTTTTTTTTGTCTGCAGTCTAGTGGATGTGATATTCTCTATGTGAACTATATTTTTGGTTAATTGATTGTGGGCATTTTATGCTGCGTTTTTTTTCCCCACTTATGGCTTCTTGTGTTCTATTTTGAGCTCCCCATCACTAGCGGGACTTGATCCCAGCTCTTCTCCTCTAGAGGGGGGCCCTCACTAGCCAACTCCATTCCCTAGCTGGAGGTTATAGACCTGAACAATTAATAATCGAAGCAACACATGAGCATGTGGTTCCAATTTCAGATCCCAACCCATTTATCATTGTTTCAGATTGAGTGATCCCTTGGATCAACCTGACCTCTTTGCACCGCCAACAAAAACTACCACAGGATTCCATATACTCCTACGGGGCAAGTTATGCCATACCAACATCTTCGGTTATATAAATCTTGTAAAAACAGAGGCCTTCACTGAGAGGAAAAAGTGACTTTATGTGAGTACATCATAGCCATTGATAGTTTCATACATGCATATTTATTACAATGAAACTTGCAAAGGTGGTGTCACACATCGGACCATGTGATATCATAGTCACCAATCTGTGATTTAGGGATCCCCAATGCCTTCCACACCGCAGGAGAGGCATCCACTATGCTGTTGTGACACGGAGGTTGGTAATCATGATCGGAATTGCAGCCATTCATGGAGTTGCACTCATCAACAACCTTAGCCAATATGGATTGGCCATTGGCATTGATCTTGATGTTCTTTGCAGCGGCTACCACCATTGTACTACCCCGTAGACAAGGCCACAACCATTTCACTATCACTATGGTACTTGTTGTCGCACTCAGAAGGGGCCCCACCATCGCCACCCTTAGCAAAGCTATTGATGGTCATGGTTGCAGGAGTATCACCAATAATGGGAGGTGAACAAAGGTACTGTGGACACATCTTGCCTGCCTTGCAACAGTCAGAGTTGTTCTCCGTGTTGCACTTGTGGGCCTTGCCATGCAGGTAGCTGCTGGGCTGGCAAGATCCTAGTGATGTATAGCAATTCGCTGCAGTGAGGCTGGTGAAGAGTACAAACCCGAGTGCAAGCAGATGCTTAGCCATGTAACTTCTCTCTAGTCTCTCCTGAGTCTCCCTGTTTGGATGGCTTGGGTTTTTGGATGTGTAGACCTTTGGAGAAGGTGATGTGTATTTATAGGGAATTGATGGCAGTTCTTACTTGAAATTGGAAGACATGGGCAATTATGGCTGGCAATGTGCCGGGTCTGGACCCAGCAAAATTGGAAATTTGAATAGGGCTGACCGGACTAATTCAAAATCCAGGTCTGGCCTGGACCGTTGCCAGGCCTATGCGTGATGCCATGCCTCTTACTTCAGAATTGGAAGATGTGGTATGCAATACCTTGTCTCTTGCTTCAAATGGGAAGATATGGTACGCAATGCCTTGTCTCTTACTTCAAATGGGAAGATATGGTACACTCTCTCTCTCTCTCTCTCTCTCTCTCTCTCTCTCTCTCTCTCAGTCTTCAACAATCCGTTGTTTAAATTAATGTTGAATCAGGTAATAAGGTGGGAGTCTTCATTGTTGTTTGCAGGATTACTGTACATGGGCGCACTCTTAGTTGATCATAACTGCTCAGTGGCTGGACACCGACTGGATGTTTTGGGTTTATGGTCTGAAACATGGAACTATTGGATGATCCGGAGGGGTCCACCATGTGTTGCAAACCAACTAAAAGGGTATATGGTTACATCCAGCGTGAGCAAGTCTATAAGTTGGATCTTTAATATTGCTCAAGCAGGGTAACTGTCGTACTCTGGTCCATTGAATGAGGGGCCAACTAGATGAATGGTTTTCATTGGTTATGATTTCACCCTTATTGTTTACATGACAATGATGGTTCTATCAGATCATGAAATCAAACGGCTCTGATCCAACTGTGGTGGGACCTACTGCTTGAATGTTACTGATTACTTTGAGTGGGGCCTCATGCAACTTTCGTGCCTTTTGAGGACTATTTTGGCAAGTTTGAAGAGCTAGAAATTACAAGGGAACGCTTTTACACGGAGACAAAAGAGTGGTACACAAATGCAAAAAAAAATGAGATGGACAGAGATGAACGTACGCTGCCTTCCATTGTGTAATAATATACTGAGGGTGCGTTTGGTTGCACCAAAATCATGAAATTTCATGTGTAATCAGTCTTAAGTTGGGGCAGAAATTCATTATACTTATTAAATATTGGTACAACCAAACACACTCTTAGGTAAGAAATGAAATCAGGAAAGATCGATATTCATCAATTGTCTATAAATACACACACCCCAAACCAAACCATAATCAAATACCAACTAAAACGAGGGGAAAGATTGGAGAGAAATCACATGGCTAAGCATCTACTTTCAGTACTCTTGATTCTTATGGCATGTCTCCTCGCAGTGAATTGCTACAAACCACTGAAATCATGCAATCCCAGTGGCTACTTACGCGGCAAGGCCCATAAGTGCAACACTGAACATGACTCCGACTGCTGCAAGGCTGGCAAGATGTATCCTCAGTACCATTGCTCGCCTCCTGTTACAAGCAATACTGGTGCGACCATGACCACCAATAGCTTTGCCCCAGGGGGTGATGGTGGGGGCCCTTCCGAGTGCGACAACAAATACCATAGTGATAGTGAAATGGTTGTGGCCTTGTCTACGGGGTGGTATAATGGCGGAAGCCGTTGCCTTCATAACATCAAGATCAACGCCAATGGTCGATCTGTGTTGGCTAAGGTGGTTGATGAGTGTGATTCGATGAGTGGTTGTGATTTAGATCATGACTACCAACCACCTTGCCCCAACAACATAGTAGATGCCTCTCCTGCGGTGTGGAAGGCATTGGGCATCCCCGAATCGCAGATCGGTGACTATGATATCACATGGTCCAATGCTTGACATGAGGGCTGCATTGAGCTGGGCTTGGGCTGAGTAAATGATATATTTGATAGCCCAATGGGCCCAACAATTGCCACCCGTACATGATATCACTCACTATGTATTTCGTTGTATCAAAATGTGTAAGTTATGCTTATGTCTATAATGTATTACTACTTCCTCCAAACTTATTATCCTCAGTTCATATGTTTTTGTTTTCTGATTGATATATTTGTGCACAAAAGGAATTAAATAGATTGCATGGGTGTAATATTTTGAAGTGTCCCCCACATAGTAAGTGATCGTCCCTCAAAAAAGAAAAAAAGAAAAAAAAAAGCAGCTGTCAGGGTAATCCTAACCGTCTGATGGGTTGTCATCAAGTGGGTGATTAAGATGAAGATGGTCTTTGGATCAAATACAGTGGGCCGGGTCTGAGCCAGACAAGTCAACATTTTGAATAGGCGTTGCCCGTTAAGCCCGGTCCAACCCTTTCAAAACCAGGGCAGGAACCAATGCCAGGCCCACCCATTGCCACCCTTGATTAGAGCTGGACATGTCTAACCCAATCCGATGGATTCGACCCGATCCGAACCGAACCGACAGCTTGGATCGGTGCAGATCGAGTAGGGCCATCCAGATTCGACAGTTTTTCGGATCGAGTTTGGATCGTGGTCAATCCGGGCTGATCCAATCTGTATGGATTCGATTCGATTCGACCCGATCTGGATAAATACATGCATAGCACGCAAGTTAGATGGTAACGAACTCACTTGTCACGTGCGACTGATCACACGAAGTAGTTGCGCTTGAAGTGAGGTTGGTTGTGCACGTGATACTCAGCTACCCATTCCCCTCTATAAGAAACATCCCATGTCATACACCATTTATTTCCCCTAACCATCCATCTGGCAGCTTCGGTGAAAGAGAAAACAACCATTCTAGACTCAGCTATTGCTTGACTGACATCAATCCCTCTCTTTCCTCGAACCCAATCCTTTTTGCCTTTATATAGTCTCACCCATCGTCCCAATTTCCAATCCATCGCCTCTCCTATGAAAAACCCATCTTGATTTTCTCTTAGAAATGACAAAAAATGCGATAGCTTTCAAGGATTTTGTTGATGTCCAAATTTGGTCAGCCCTTCCTCCACGTCTCTCTCACTTAAACATACCACCTCTGGAACCTGCGCCAAGAGAACAGGCAAAGGTGACCTTGGCTAAGCCGGGGGACCCTTCGATGCCTAAATCAGGTCAAGGGAATCTGGGTCTAAGTAAAGAGTGGAGGAGAGAGTATTTGCGTTTGCATACCTGTAGACGTGGTGTCGTGTGCTATTTATAAATGATAGTGGAATGGTCCTGGTTCGACAATCTCGGCACGATCAGGGGGATTCCCGGATCGTGGAGATATTGCCCATAATCTGATGATCGTGCATTGTATAATGCGTATCTGCGGACGAAGTTATAGGCCACGACCGGTTATGAGAACTTCCCCATTTGGCGTATGCCATTATGCATCCACTCGGCTCGGCTCACCCGACCATAGCATAAAGGATGCGGTTTCTAAGTCCGAGCGGTATCCAACCTGACCCGTTAAGTCGGATCCATTGTAGTTGGCAAGGCTAGTAAATGTCGTGTCGAGCATACTACGGTTAGTGAATGATAGGTCATCCGATCGGAGTATCAGAACCGTTTCGACCTGCACCTCGGCAGAAGACACCTGCTTGTTATCTTCATGTGATGCTTGTATCAGGTCGGACGGGCCTTGCCTTAGACGCTGTGGCAGTGGGTTGGCTCAGACTGGCGTTTCGTCGTTGAACCACATATCGGCTCGGATCTCCCCATAACAGAAGCCCCTTACTCTTCGAGCCCACTTGCGGACTCGGAGAGTACTCATGCAGGAGATCTCTCGCCCATATTGCATTAATGGTGGTTTTCAAATTCGAAGCGTCACATCTTGAGATTATGCGCGTGCGATTTGCTTTGGTGGACGCGTGGCGACGGTTACTATTCTAGATATCCTTCCAGCCTATGAGGGGTCATCACGCAGGTCTGAGGAGACATGTACATGACGGCTCCCACTGCTCGGGCGTCGCTTTGCATATCGAAGCATGCTGTTCGATGTCAGAATCGTACCGTCGGTTGAGAACTCCCCCAACGAGGTGTGGCCACGTGTGCTTGAGGATCGGCTCGGGCCGATTCGGCTGCGGCCATTATGGCTTGCCATGAATGTGGAGATCCTTCGTAGCTTATATAAATCGGCTTCGGAGTCTTTCTCGCTACGTGTACTGTAATTTTAAGTTGATACTGAAGAAGGCAATTTTCGGTGAAGGCGATTCCGATCAACTCGAATTTTTCGGTGGGTAATTCCGATCGATCACACCTTTTTAGAAAAAAGACAATTTCAGGTAGTCGTCCGGTGAGTCCCTTTCATTGATCTACGTCCTTCTTTTCATAATGTCTTCCGACCTCGAAATGGTACGTGAGTACGCTGAGGACTCAGAGCTGGAGAGTTCTGAAGATGGAAGTGGGGCTTCCGAAGCCCCATTCGAAGCTGTACCATTGTACCCTCCGCCTCGGAGACAAAAGGGGATGGGTGCTTCGTTTAAGCGACCCAGCAAAAAGAAGGCCACCCGAGCCCGCCAAGTCTGCATTACTGAGGCTATTGAAATGCCCGCGAGTGGGCGCACCTCGGAGGTAGTCCTAGGAGGTTTCGTTTTGTCGAAATCTCAGACAGATTGAATCTGTTCAGAATTTTAAATTCTGAACTCCGTTCAGATAAGGGCCCCTGGGCCTATGGACACGGCTGGTGCTCCTGTTGAGGGAGAAGTCGCAATCTTCCTCTACGCATTGCAGTGTGGGCTTCGGCTCACACTTCACCCCTTCGTTCGGAAGGTTGTGGCCTACCTCGGGCTGGCTCCGGGACAATTCACTCCCAACACCTAGAGGGTGTTGATCTCCGCATTCATCATCTGGCGACAAGTCGGGAACCCTGAGCTGACCCCGAAAGAACTGATGAGTTTGTACCTGGTCAAGCACGACAGTAATGATCCATGGTACTACTTCGTGATCCGATGTAGTAAGGGGTTGGGGCTGGTGATGAACCTTCCGTCCTCCAATTAAGATTGAAAAAATAAATGGTTTTGGGCGACAGACGAGTAGGAGGCGCCAGCAGCGGAGCTCGGAACCTTAACAACATGGGTTCCAACCCGCTTCATACAATCAGGTCAGACTTTAACCAGTATCTGTACTACTGCCCTTGTTTTCATTTATTTCAATCAAAGTAAAGCTCTCCGATTCCTTTTGGAGGTTTCCAAAAGGGACTGCCACTCCTCGACCTGGCTCAGAAGAACCGTATCGCGAAGGCTAGGGCGCGATCGGAGGGGCTTCGCTCTTGGATAGACCTGATCACAACGGCCAATCTTCATTGGTCCGGGCTTTGCAAGTTGCAGCCCTTGCCCACATCTTTCAGTAAGTTATCCCAATCTTTCTGATGAGCCCAGTTTCACCTACTCCGTCCCTAACACTGTCATTTCTCTTGTAGGCATGGCCGAGGTGTCTGGCTCTTGGAAGAAGAAAGCGGCTCCGACAGCGGCGGAGTTGTTGAGGGATGCCCCCCGGTGAAGATTACTCGGAAGAAGCAGGTTCCCCCTCGGGGGGAATCTGCTGCCGCACTGGTCACTACAGCCCCCGCTCCGAGGCTCGTCAGTGAATGACCGACAACATGCCTTTCCCCCCAAGGTTGGGGAAGGTCTCCGTGCTGAGGGTCAAAACTAGGTCGATAGTAGGGTAAGGGCGGAGGAGGCTGTGGTCTCACCTCAGGTGGGGACGAGCGGCGGGAGGTTCGATCCGGGCTACCATATGGCCTATTTAGCTTCGTGGGCCACCAAGCATGCCCCCGAGGAGGCTATAGCTCGAAACCTCGGCATGTCAGACAGCTCCTTTTTGAATGATATAGCTTTTATATGTTACACGGTACTTTTCTGAGAGGACCCTCCCTTTCCTTTGCATTGTTATTGTATATATTTTCTTAGGTACTGATTCTCATTTTTTGTTCAGGTTGTCCCGAAATTACTTCTGGCTCGGTAGAGAGCACGAGAGCATGAGAGGAGCGAGATTGAGTTTGAGGCCCTCAAGGCTGAAATGAGGGCCTTACGAGATGAATCCTCCCTCTTGAGGTCCAAGTAGAGTGAGCTGCCCCGGCAGCTTTCGAACGAGAGGGCCAGAGGGAGTCAGCTGCAGGGGGTTGTGGTCGACCTTGAGGCCAGGGAGCTGCTGCTACTACAGGAGAGGGCAGACAACTTCAAAGCCTGTAGTGATGTAGCGACCGCCGAGCTGACCCGCGCCAGAGCTCACGTGGATTCATTGGCTGAGGAGACCACTCGGTTGAGTGAGGCCTTGGAACGCACTAAAGCTGAGGCGGTTAAAGAGCGGACTCAAGCCATCGCTCATGCTGTGGAGGCTCAGCGGGCCAAGGATGAGGTCTCTCTGGCAGCAGTAGTTGCCACCGCGATTGAGGACTTCAAGACCTCCAAAGAGAGGGACGTCGAAGCTGTGAAGTTTTACAACCGTAGTTTCGATGCTTGTATCGAAGCAGTCTTAGATTTATACCCAGACCTCGATCTTGATCCTCTGCTACTCGAATATCCTGAAGACGCCCCTGCTGAAGCCGTCCGCTCGGATCAAGTTCCTGACTCCCAAGCGCCTCTACCCACGTGAAGACTTAATTTGTTATTTTTTTTGAACGGTTGATGTATTTCTTGCCCCTCTAAGGAGGATGAATGAATACGAAACACTTTTGATAATAGTGGTCCAACTAGGCTAATTTGTCGTCGCATTGATTTGTTTTGAGATATTGCCGAGCTAACCTCTTTACAGGTCAGGCCCTTTCATTAACGATTAGTTGGCTTTCCGAGCCCCCTCGGCCCAAGTTTTAGTTGAGTCCAATCTTTTAGGGTACTTGGCTCATCGCTTGTCCGGTGAGGACCTTCCATTCTGTCGTATGATGAGCCGAGTTCTCCATTGGAGAGTCGGGTCATTATTAGGCTTTCTCCCTAACTCAGAGGGAGTGCCATGTCGAATTATTAAGGGATTACGCTCCGACTCCCCCCCCTCTTTTTTTAAAAAAAGTTATCAGATCGTCTAGTTTGCCCCTGTATTTATGAGGTAACTTAGTAGACAAGTTCGTCTATGTAGGAGTAGAATCAGAACTTTTATTAAAATCCTTAAAGGCTAGTCACTCAGAGGCGTACACTTTATTAGGAGCCTTAGGCTCGTTCATCATGGGTAGTGGATCTTTAGGTGCTCGGCGTTCTAAGGGTGAGGGAGATGGCGGCCTTCGAGGTCTTCTAAGTGGTACGAGCCTAGTTTGGTAGATCTGACCATGCGACATGGTCCTTCCCAATTAGGTCTGAGCGTCCCTGCTCCCGGCTCGGCTGTGTTCTAGAAGATCCGTCGAAGGACCAAATCTCTAAGACAAAATCACCTAGCCTTGACTTTTGAATTGTAGAAATGTGCTACCTGTTGATGTCGAGCCGCTACTCGGAGCCTGGAGACGTCTCAGACTTCTTCGAGCAAATCTAAGTTAGCGGCGATCAGGTCGGAGTTCCGACCCTCTTGGTAGTTCCTTACTCGTGCAGTGGGGAGGCCGATCTCCACTGGTACCATCGCCTCCGAGCCGTAGGAAATCGAAAATGGGGTTTCTCCAGTTGAGGACTGGGGCGTGGTCCTATAAGCTCAGAGGATAAATGGGAGCTCTTCGGCCCAGTTGCCCTTGGCCTTCTCCAACTTCGTTTTAAGATGGTGTTTAATAACCTTGTTAACCGCTTCCACCTGCCCGTTGGATTGTGGGTGTCTAGGTGATGAATAAGAGTTCACAATGCCGAGCTTCCAACACACACCACGAAATTTGTCATTATCGAACTGGCGGTCATTGTCAGATACGATGGTGTGTGGGATTCCGAACCGACAGATAATGCTCTTCTAAACGAAATTGACTACTTTCTGTTCAATGATCTTTGCGACGGGTTCGGCCTCGGCCCATTTGGTGAAGTAGTCGACTGCTACGAGGGCAAACTTGACCTGCCCCTTCCCTGTAGGCAAGGGGCCGATGATGTCGATCCCCCACTGGGCGAACAGTCAAGGTCCGCTCATGGGAGTCATTTCTTCCGCGGGTTGCCTCGACACGGCTGCAAAATGTTGACATTTGTCGCACTTTCAAACGGAATCTTTTGAGTCTTGTTTAAGAGTTGGCCAGAAATACCCTTGACGGAGTATCTTCACGGCTAGGGCACGACTGCCAGAATGGTTTATGCAGATTCCTTCATGAATCTCCCGAATCACGTAGTCGGCCTCATCCGGTCGGAGACATCTAAGGTAAGGCTGAAAATGCCCCTTCTTATACAACACTCTGTCTAATATGACATACCGGGCCGCTCTGACCCTAAGTCGCTTCGCCTCTAGCTTGTCCGAGTGAATTTCTCCAAACGATAGATAATTAAAAATTGGGTCCATCCAACTCGGAATGGACTGAACAGGATTGACCTTCTCCGGCTGGCCAATGCTTAGATGCTCAATGAATTCGACGGGAACAAATTGCGGGATCTTTCCATCAGAGGCCGAGGTGAGTCTTTCTAAGGCATCGGCCCACGATTTCTCAGTTTTAGGGATCTGCTGGATGGTGCAACTCCAGAATTTCTCGATCAGTTTCCTTGCCTCTTCGAGGTAGGCGATCATTCTGGCTTCTTTGGCTTCATATTCCGAAGAGATGTGATTTACTGCCAGCTGCGAATCATAACGGACTTGCAGACTCTGAATACCCAGGCTTACTGCTAGCCTGAGTCCAGCTAGCAACGCTTCATATTCCGCCTCGTTGTTAGAAGTTTTGAATCCAAGTCTGATTGCGTATTGGATTGTTGTTGAATCGGGTGTAACCAGGACGACACCGGCCCCTGCTCCCAACATAGAGGACCCATCTCGGATCCGACACTGCTTCTTGGTTGCTCAACGGGATGAGTGGTGTCATCTCGACTTCCTTACTGATTTGCTCCTCACTCGGAGTTGTGAATTCGACGATGAAGTCGGCTACAACTTGACCCTTAATTGCTGTCCTAGGGCAAAATTCAATGTCGAACTCTCCGAGCTCAATAGCCCATTTGGTCATCCGACCCGAAACCTCGGGTCTTTAGAGGACCTGCCTCAGAAGAGAGTCAGTTAACACAACTATGGAATGAGCTTGAAAGTACGGCCGTAATCTTCTAGCTGAGACAACGAGGCAGAGCGCCAGTTTTTCCAAGGATTGGTATCTTGTCTCCGCTGGTACCATGACTTTGTTCACATAGTATACGGGGTATTGCTTGCTTCCGAGTTCTTTGATCAGGGCCGAGCAGACAGGTGAAGCCGAAACTGCGAGGTAGAAGAACAAGGGCTCCCCTTCTTCAGGCTTAGATAAGAGAGGTGGCGACCCAAATACTGTTTCAACTGCTGGAAGGCTTGCTCGCATTCCGGTGTCCACTCCGCCCTCTTGTGGCCCTTTAGCTGCTGGAAGAAGGGAAGACATTTGTCTGTAGCCCTGGATATGAAGCGTCCGAGCGCTGCAACTCCCCGTAAGACACTGTATTTCTTTAATGGTTCGAGGTGAGTTCATGTCGAGGAGAGCCTTGATCTTATCCAGGTTGGCCTCGATACCTCGTTGGCTAACTTGAAAACCAAGAAACTTTTTCGATTCAACTCCGAACGCGCACTTAGCGGGATTCAACTTCATCGGGTACTCTTGAAGGACGTTAAATGTTTCTCCGAGGTCAGAAAGGTGGTCGGAGGCTCTGGTACTTTTCACTAGCATGTCGTTGACGTATACTTCCATGGTGTGCCCAATCTGTCTGGCGAACATCTGATTTACCAACCTCTGATATGTTGCCCCAACATTTTTCAGGCCGAATGACATGACCCAGTAATAGTAGAGCCCTTTGTCCGCGACAAATGTACTTTTCTGCCTGTCTGGGGGATACATAGCGATCTGGTTGTACCCGGAATAGGCGTTTAAAAATGAGAGTAACTCTTGTCCGGCCGTGTTGTCCACCAGCTGATCGATCCGAGGAAACGGGAAGCTGTCCTTAGGGCATGCCTTATTCAGATCTGAATAATCTACATAGACCCGCCACTTCCCATTGGATTTCCTGATGAACACAGCATTCGCTATCCAGTTAGGGTAATATACTTCTTCTATGAAACTCGCGTCGAGCAGGACAAAGACCTCCTCTGCAATGGCTTCATATCGTTCAACATCGAACGACTTTCTTTTTTGCTTCATCGACTTATGATCCGGATCCACATTCGATCTATGAACCAACATGTCAGGAGAGATCCCTGACATATCTGCGTGTGACCATGCGAAGACATCTCGGTGCTGCTTCAAGAAGGCCAACAACGCTGTCCTCTGCTCGAAATTGAATGATGACCCGAGCTGAACAGTTTTACTCGGGTCTGATTCATCGATGGATACTTTTTCCAGATCTTCGACCGATGAGCTTCCTGTCGGTCCTCGGGGGTTTAAGGCGTCCACGACGAAGTGCCTGCTTGGAGGCTCCTTTTCAAACTGTTATCGCATAACACCTTCGGGCCTCACGTTGGTCGCCTCGGAGATAGTTGATCCCACCTTCAGCTGAAAACTTCATCATCAAATGGTAAGTTAAGACGACTGCCCTCATCGCGTTGAGGGAGGGTC
The DNA here is from genome assembly GCA_037074715.1 of Magnolia kwangsiensis. NCBI lineage: Eukaryota > Viridiplantae > Streptophyta > Magnoliopsida > Magnoliales > Magnoliaceae > Magnolia > Magnolia kwangsiensis. Next base: position 95,432,537 of record CM073579.1, read on the forward strand.
GGCCCAGGATTACATTATGCACAGAAGGAACATTGACAATCAAAAAGTTCACCAGAAGTGTGACTTGATGTTGCCCTTCTCCCACTATTACTGGGAGGGAAATGGCTCTTTCAGAGATTACTCTCTCTCCAGCGAAGTCGTGTATGGGAGTCTTCACGGGTCGGAGTCGTGACCGTGGAATTTTCATCTTTTTGAACGCTTCGGAGTACATTATATCGGTCGAACTTTCAGTGTCGACCAGAATGCGATACACCTTGTGATTTGCTATGGTCATCATGACTACTAGTGTGTCGTCATGCGGATGCTGGATCCCGCGTGTGTCATCTTCCGTGAAAGTCAGGCTGCACGGAGTGACTCGGAGTTCCTTACTTGGACGCACCGTCAGGTGAACGTAGTGTTTTTCCTCGAATCTCCGGAAATGAGCTTTTCGAGCCCTATTTGAATCTCCTCCCCCCACTGAGCTCCCGAAGATGGTACGAATTTCAGCTGATTCTTCTGGGGGTTGTTCGGCGGTTCTTGCGGTCGTTCCTCTCTTCGAACGGACTTATCTTTTTTGGTGTATTGACGTAGATGTCAATTGCGAATGAAGGATTCAATTTCGTCTTTTAGGTCCACGTAATTGTCCGTGTTGTGACCGTGATCCTGGTGAAAGTGACAGAATTTCCACTTGTCCCGATGTTCGAGGTCAGCCCTCATGCAGACTGGTCAGTTAAGTAGCTTGTTTCCTCGAATTTTCAGCAGGATTTGCTCGACAGACGTATTAAGAGGAGTATAAGAACGAAATTTCCCTTCTGGCCTGCGGCTTGGTCAGCGGTCGCGGAAAGCACGGTCGTCCACCCCTTTGCCATTCGGCTGGGAGTCTTCGTTCATAAGCCTCTTCCCTTTGTTTGACGGGTCAGTTACTTGCGTACCCTTACGAGCATTAGTGAACTCCTTGGCATTAGTATACTTCTAATCCTTCGCCAAGAAGTCTGCTAGCGTTTTCGGCGGATTCTTTCCGATGGAGAAAGCGAACTTTCCTTCCTTTAGTCCACTTAGAATGGCAGCAAGAGCCATCTTGTCATCATAGTCTTCAACCTGCAATGCTTCCTCATTGAAACGAGCAATGTAGTCTTTCAATGATTCTTTTGGAGCTTATTTGATGGTGAGCAGGTGAGTGTTGGGTTTTCGACTTCTCTTATCGCTTATAAACTGCGAAAGGAATAGTCGACTTAATTCTGTGAAAGAGCCCATGGAGTTTGGTTTGAGCTGATGATACCAAATTCGAGCGGATCCTATAAGGGTGATGGAAAACCCTCTGCACATCATCACGTCCGTTGCGGTCTGAATTTACATCCACGATCGGTAGGCTTCCAGATGTTCAGATGGGTCCCCAGATCTCGAATACTGGATGACAGGAGGCATTCGAAACCTCTGCGACATCACCTCAGCCATGATGACGGAGGTGAAGGAAGGCTCGATCTCTTTCATCATTACCTGGATTGTAGCAGGAATTGTCGATTGTTGTTATTTTTTCTCCAATGTCAAGAACTTGTCGTTAAGTTTCCCAAATCGTGCCTCCTAAGGATCTTTATTTTCAACGATGACCTCTGGGGCACCCTCGATCTCCAGAGTTCTTCTTTCTCTCATCCGTTCTAATTGATGGCAAAGATCCGTGGGTGCCAGAGCGGAGGTGGCTGAATGGATGGTAGTAGGGGCTCGAGTAGTGGCATTCCGCGAGGATCCTTCAACACGCGCTGCAGGAGGATTTTGACTCTAACGCGGTACCCCCGAATGCTGGGGAGCTTCGGGTCTCACACTCCTCGGCACAGAGCGAGTCTTCACGTACAAACCCACCGGCTCGAGAACGGGATTTTTCTGAATCGGGCGTGACTGTGACTCCCTCTGCTGTTTCATTTTATTTATCTCATCGCGCAGGGCCTGAATTTCGTTCTACATGGCGCGATATTTATTTGACTGATTGCGAGAATGTTGGGAAGGCCCTGGTACGGATTCTGCGTGAAGTGGTGATGATGACCGAGTTCGTTCGTTTGGTTCCGGTTCCACAACCGCAGCCTTCTTTTTTCTCGCCATTGCTTAGCAGAAGGAAAACGAGAACCTGACTTTTAGTCTCAGTTTCCAACGGACGGCGCCAAAAAATATTAATGTCTAAATCTGGTCAGCCCTTCCTCCACGTCTCCCTCACTTAAACGTACCACCTCTGGAACCTGTACCAAGAGAATAAGTAATGGTGACCCTCCGATGCCTAAGTCAGGTCAAGGAAATCTGGGTCTAAGTAGAGAGTGGAGGAGAGAGTATTTGCGTTTACGTACCTACAGACGTGGTGTCGTGTGCTATTTATACATGATAGTGGAATGGTCCTGATTCGACAATCTCAGCACGATTAGGGGGATTCTCGGATCGTGGAGATATTGCCCATAATTTGATGATCGTGCATTGTATAATGCGTATTTACGGACGAAGTTATAGGCCACGACCGGTTATGGCAACTCCGCATTTGGCGTGTGCCATTATACATCCACTCGGCTCGGCTCACCCGACATCACATAAAGGATGCGGTTTCTAAGTCCGAGCGGTATCCGACCTGACCCGTTAAGTCGGATCCATTGTAGTTGGCAAGACTAGTAAATATCGTGTCGAGCATACTACGGTTAGTGAATGATAGGTCATCTGATCGGAGTATCAGAACCGTTCCGACCTGCACCTCGGCAGAAGACACCTGCTCGTTATCTTCATGTGACGCTCGTATCAGGTCGGACGGGCCTTGCCTCGGACGCTGTGGCAGTGGGTCGGATCAGACTGGCATTTCCTCGTTGAACCACATATCGGCTCGGATCTCCCCATAACAGATTTCATTCCTTTAATGGCAGAAAAGCTTGGAGAAGGTCTGAAGGACCGATCCGAATCGTGCCCAATCCGATCTGACTCAATTTCCTGCCAAGTCGGTCTTGAATCGGATCAAGCCAGTAGTGGTTTGGATCGGTTCGAGTTTGATGACTTGAACTCAGTCCCAAATCAGATCGAGTTCGGATCAGGCCATGTAAATTTCAGACCGAGTCAAGTTGGACCTAATCCGATCTGACTTGGTTCGATGTCCAGCTCTACCCTTGATAATGGACACGGATTGCGTCCTACCCCTGCCCATCTGCTGTTGGGAACTAGCAAGAGCTTTAAGTGGCCACCGTGATGTATGTTTTTTATCCACACCGTCCATTCAATTTTTTGATATCATTTTAGGGTATAAGACCAAAATGAGGCAGATCGGCATCAGGGGCGTAGAGTACAAATCACGCTCCATGTTCGAGCTTCTATAGGGCCTGCCTTGATAGGTGTGTAGAGTACAAATCACGCATCAGGTGCGCCACATTGAGTTCACTGCACATCCCCAAAACCAGGCCAATCTACGTTGCCAGAGGACTTGGGGCTCCACAGACACCTTCCTTGGGAAGTTTCTATGATGGACATCCCCCTCCCCATAGCTTCTGCTCGTTTCCCATGGTGTGGCCCACCTGAGTTCTTGGATTAGGTTGATTTACACGTGCCTAGATAACATGACTGGGCATCTAATGAATGGCTTCGATATCAAACAAACATCTCAGTGGGTCCCATATAGCTACTCCGGTTACCGGATTAGCTATTGACAGGTTGAGTAGCGAGGCTTGCTACTGAAGTGACGTCACTAAGTTCTGTGGGCCCCACCATTCTGTATGGTTTGTATCCCCACCGTCCATCCATTTGAAAAGATCATATTAGGATTTGATCCAAAGAACGAGTCAGATCCAAAGCTCGAGTGGATCCCACCACAGAAAACAGTGGGGAGAGTGACACCCACCATTAAAAACTTCAAGGGGCCACAAAAGTTTTCGATCAAGCTTATATTTGTGTTTTCTCTTCTTTCATGTATGGGTTAACACATGAACAGGTTGGATCTCAAATAAACATCATAGTGGACCTTCGGAAAGTTTCAACGGTGGGTGTCACTCTCCCCACTTTTTTCTGTGGTGGGGTCTACTCTAGCCTTGGATCTCCCTCATTCTTTGGATCATAACCTGAAATGATCTCTCCAAATGCATGGACGGTGTGGATACAACACATACATCATGGTGGGCCCCACAGAACTTGGTGACGTCACTTGAGTAGCGAGTGTCCGTACTCAACCAGTCAATAGCTAATCCGCGTCCCCTTCGGATACACTTGATTGTTGTTAATCTTTGGAATGTCTTAAAACTACTCTTGTATGTTGAATGACAGTCGTGCCCCATAATTAAGAGTCTCTAAAGCCTCCTTTCTTTTTTACAATAGCGTTCCACTTGATGTTTGAATTGCGCCAATAAGCTAGACCGGCCAGTCATTATTAGCATAGGTATGTTCTGGTCTAAGCAGCGCACCTAAATTTTAAGCCCGGGCCCAGCCCTCAAACCAAGTTTGGGTCCCTGTCTCCATAGCTACTACTATCCGGAGCTTGATCTGCCGAATCTGTTCCAGTTGAGGGCTTTATGTGCTCTCGGCTTTATCCAAGTTGTTCATCACGAGGGCCTTATGGTGTTTATCCATGGCCTGAAAATCACGTTGGACTACTCTTAAAGTGGGCCACACGTTTATTCAGAAATTAAATAAGATGATCAATGATCCTAATTCATTTTTCATCTCACATCTCACATCCTTCCATCTCCTTGTCTGCACGTGTAACCATTTGGTCCACATCCGTGGATGGTGGACCCGTATTGGGATAGACTCGGGGAGATACCTTCTGCATGGCTTGGAATCGTCTACATCGTGACCTGTTCAGAACATGTATATGATCTAAACCATTTTTCGCTTTGGGATTGTTCTTCGAAATCTGATATGATTGTATATGGATAGTCTTGAAATGGAAAATACAAGTTTTAATTATCAGAGAAAATGTTTTGATTCTAGTGTGTACTCATCTAAAACCTATAAGAGTAGTCTCGTACAACAGTCATTTTGGATTTTTGAAATTTTTTAGCAAATCCGTTGATGTCTATTTGGTACATGGAGTGGTTAGATTATATTATTCTGAATGAGGATCGTAGAGAAATTGTTCTCGGCCTCATCAGATTTTTAGATTGAGAGATCAAACCTGTTCAAGTGCATTCACTCACATTAAATAATGAATATAATTTTATCATGGTTAATTGGTATGATCTAAAGGGTTGATAAAAGTGGATTTTATGCATGTTGCAGGTCGTTTAATGCGTTGACGTATGATGCGATTAAATCATGCTGTTGGTGTGGTTTTTACGTAATTAGGGGTTCTCATTGAGCGATAGAAATGGGCCATTGTTTTTGCATCTTTTAATGTGTTTTTCAATATTCCATAAATGTTAGATATCCTGTACCGAGTCTTAGATGCGCTGGATTAACCAGATGTAGATGTGAAATAGGTTGTTTTATACCGTTCGATGAGATCCATGGACACCCATCAATAGAGCAACCAAAGACCGGGGTTTTCGGGCAATGAGAAATTCAATGGACGGAGCGGATCTTGCATAGATAGGCTAATGTAGGGCCTACCATACATGTTGGGAACTGCACAAGCACACAGAGCGGAAACAAGCAAAGTTCACACAGTCGCACAAATAAATCTAAATAAGAGCAATTCAATTTTTATGTAGAAAAACCCTTGCGGAGAAAAACCACGGTACAAGTGATGAGTTATACACTATGAAAGCATACTTATAAGAGATAAATGATCTTACCAATTCAAATAAGCCTTGAATCTCCTTCAAACCTTAGCTATGCCCTTGAACCCTTAGAAATGTTTTAGAAAAGCCTAATATACCTTCATCCTCCCTAATCCTAATTACTCTCAATATATATACTATCACAACCGGAATAAGAAACACATCGCGCACTTTCACAATTCTGCACGCAACTTCAATGGCATCGAGAAAACATCTAAAACAACCTAACAACCAACATGGATTTTTTCTAATTTTTTAAATGAGATTGAGCATTTATCAATGACATTGACATCTGCTTGATAACATTGAGTGGTCTGTTGACGACATCGATAGACCTTGTTATTGACATATTTAAGACATCAACAACAATCTCCATCATGTCTTCACTCTTCAATGTCCATAGTTCCTTAGCCTTCACCATCTCTAATTTGACTTTCATCATAATTTCATTGCCGCTTCTCGTGCATACTCCGTCCTCATTTTGACTTTGCCAAGCCCAAAAAACTTACATAAAACTTGAACTTTTATGTGAAAATCACCCATTTGGTCCAACCTATCTCTTTTAACTGATGGTACATGAGAGTAAGCATAACAACTAAATACTCGTAGCCTCGAGTTGTTTACCTACTAACCACTCCATACTTCCTCTGAAATTTTACAATTAATAACTGTCAAAGGGGACTGATTCATCAAGTAACAAGCCGTGTTTACGACCCCAGTCCACATTTCTTCACTTAACCCAACATTGCTCATCATGCATCGGGCCCTCTCCATGAGAGTCCGATTGATCTGCTCAGCCACACTATTCTGCTCAGGTGTGTGGCGCGCTGTGTTATGCTTAACGATCCCTTCATTCTTACAAAACTGATTGAATTTTCTCGAACTGAATTCTCCACCATTATCTGTCCTTATTACTTTTACCTTCCGCCTTGACTGTTTTTCAACAATCGCCTTCTATAGTTTGAAGTTAGTAAAAACATCGAATTTACTTTTTATAAAGTAAACCCGCACCTTTCTGAAATAGTCATCAATGACAACCCTTTACTAGAAACTACGGGTGGTGACCCTATATATCAAAATGCATATAATCTAGAACACCTTGCAAATATGTTTTCCAGGTTTAAAAGACAACCTTAATTGTTTATTATTTGTACAATGCTCATATATATTAAAATCAATACTTTTAAAAACTAAAATTACAAATGTTATAGCTCCACATTCCTTTGTGCCTTCATGATTATGAGTGCCCCTTTTGAAACTTTAAGGACATGATCAAACCCGGTAAATTTTCACCCAAGTGCCTCAAGTGCGCCTAGAGATATCAGACTTATCCTCATCTCAGGAATGCGTCTCACATGGGTGAAGATAAGCTCTATGCCATCAAATATGTTGATGTACACCGATCAAACATTGACCTATTTACATGCATTATTGTTAATCATAAACACCTGACCACCATTACACTCACTGTAACCAGTGAACCAATGCCTATGAAGGGTCATGTGGTATGAAGCCCTTGTATCAAAATCCATTCTTTGTTGAAATACCGAGATTTTGATGCAGTCAACACATCACTACCATTCATTTCCTCATTGAATTTTGCTGTGTTGACCTCACTCGAAGAACTCTTTGGATTCTCTTTCCATGACATAAGATTCTTACAATCCCTCTTCATGTGTCCTGTCATGCCAGAATTTTATCACTTCAACTTTCCTTTACACTTGTCTTTGGATTTAAACTTCGATTGTGAAGATCCACTGTTCCTCTTAGAATTCATTCACCTTGTAATCAATGCATATGTAGAATTACCGCCTCCATCACTTTTCTTTCTCATTGCCTTGGATTGAAGGGTTCGGGTAACGGTCTCAACATTAATGGTCGTTTTATTGATGCACAAAGAGTATTTGGATGACTCATATGATGTTGAAAGAGAGTTCAACAGAATACATGCTTGATCTTCATCTTTCATCGTCTTTTACACATCCAACAGCTTGCAAATAAACCTATTGAAGTTACTGATGTCGGCCTCAACGTCAGCTCCTTCCGTCATTGTTGAGACTCAAATATTATATAATTTTTTCCATTTATATCTTGATTTTATGAACATGAATCAACTTAATGTTTTATTTTACTCGAATTTGTGTCGCAATGTGAATTTAAGAGCTTGGATTGAAAAAGGGTGCTAAAAGCATGAATTTGATGCTCAAGAATCACAAAGGCGAGGGGATGAATCTTAGGAGACCAAAATTGAAGAATTCACATGCCAAAGATCCAAGAAAATCAAGTGAGGAATGAAGAGAATCAAAAATTTGAAGTGAAAAAAAAGAATCCTAAAATCGTCTTGAAAAAATATATTCTGAAGTCTATTTTGGAAAACTGTGCAGAGTGAAGTCTATTTTAATAAACTGCGTAAATTTGAGGCAGTTTCTAGAGTTTTTCAATTTGGTGCGAAAGTTGGAGTTCCCCACTTATAAATAAGGCTTCTTAGGGCATTTCTAAGCATCATTTAAAGCATCCAAAAGCAAAATACAGAATTTTTAGAGTGTTTTATCTAGGGTTTTTGAAAAGTTTTATAGTTTTAATTTATTTTTCTTTACAAGATTTTAGATATTTATTTATTTCTTGTTGCTTTTCTAAATTTAGTTATGTTTTTCTAAGTTCCCTCTATCCCAAGCTAGAAGGGAAGCACATTGGTTCAATGTTTTCATAATTATGATGATTAATTTTTTTAATGATGAGAAGAATGGTGAATGCATATTATCAGTTGTTTAGGTTTAGTTTTTGGTCCTCATGTGACATCCATATGTTTCTATCATATGAGATCCACATTGGTGGATAGACTTACCCTAAATCAATTAGATTTCCTAGATAGGAGAAGTTCTCAACATGCTATATTTCTTTGATATTCATTATCTTATAGATATAAATTCTTAAAATCACTTGTGCTTGATAATATATATCAATGGTGTAAATCCATGATTTTCTAATTTTTTATATCATTTATTAAAAATGTTTAAATTATTTTATTTTCCGATTAGGCCGACTATAGTGTTTAGATCCTAGTTGTGTTATCCGAGTCATCATGATTTTGGAACATTAACCTGTGTGTGGAACTTTGAAGCTTGTGTGTTGTTTTAATTCAGTTGAATTACATCCATTCAAAACTCCCAAAAGCAAATCATCAGTTTAGTTTTTATTATTTAGTTTGTTTTGCATTTAATTTTTTCTTTTTCCAATTCATTTTCTTGTGAGATCAACCCTGTATTCATATGAAACTACTTACGAACCTCTACACTTGGAGGCAAGAAAGTAAGTATTTTGCGCTGTTGCCGGGGAGAGAATGAGATAGATTAGATCTGTGCAAAATAGCTAAGGAAAGTTATTTTTTAAGATAAATTCTCTTCTAAACCTTCCAAAATTTCTATAGATTTTCTGTTTTTCTTTGAAAATAAATTCATTTAGGTCTTTTAAGCACTAACTGTGACATAAGGTTGCCCTTCTTGGGATTTTATCACCCAAGTGCTATGGTTGTCCTATAGTTGCTGTTTGATCACAAAGATCATGCGTTGAATCTATTTTCTAGATTAACATAATTTAATTTGTGCATTAGTTTTACTTTTGTTGATTTATTTTTATTTTTACTTTATGGGTTGAACCCTTATGGTCGGCCTTGTCACCTAGGTCATTCATTTTTTTTTTTTTTTTTTTTTTTTTTTTTTTTTTTTTTTGTGGATTTAACCCTCATGGTTAGCCTTGCCGACTAGGTTGTTGATTTATTTTGCTTTGTGGATTGAACTCTTATGGTCGGCTCTGCCGCTTGGGTTATTATTTATTTTGCTTTATGGACTGAACTCTCATAGTCGGACCTGCCACCTGGGTTGTTGGTTAAGTTCTTTGTTTTTATTTTAAGTAATATAATTGCTACTTAAATTAGTGATATTTGTTGTGTGGTGTGGATGATTTATATCCCATCGGAGTAGGGAGCAAAAAAATATATCGACTCTCCTCCAAAGGTAGACTAGTTCCAGGCCTTGATCATTCACTTAGAAGAGACACTCAATATCAATTAGATTCCATGACAGACCCAGTTGATAATCCAAATCTAAATCTGTCAGATCCAACTATAAATCAAAACAGAAAAAATCAATGTAATCCTCCTCATGAGGATGATTATGAAGTTGTGTTAAACCAACTACGAACTTTATATGAACGTATACACCTTGAGAGATCAACTTTACCATCTTGCATAGTATTTTCTACTCAAATAGGGAACATTGATTTTAAACCAGGTGTGATTTAATTGATTTTTAAATTTCATGGCTTTGATTCTGAAAGCCCCTACTTGCACCTCAAGGACTTTGAGGAAGTAATTGCAACATTACAAGTAAACAATGGTAATAGAGATGCACTTAAGCTTAGGTTATTCTCATTTTCTCTAAAGGATCGGGCTAAAGTATGGCTTAACTTTCTAAGACCTAATACCATCACTACATGACAAGCCTTAAGTAGAGAGTTTTTTTAAAAATCCTTTCCCAAGCACAAAACAAATGTACTTAAACAAGAAATCATGTCGTTCTCCCAAAAGGGGAATGGACTGTTTTTCTAAGATTGGAAGTACTTCAAAGACCTTTTACTTGTCCATATCATGGTTATGAACCATGACACGTGATTGATGCATTCCGAAAGGGGCTCACGATGGATACCCGTCAGTTCATAGAGAAGCTGTGTGGTGGAATCTTTCTTGCCAAAGATCATAATGAGACTTCAGATTTTCTAGACATGTTATTAGAGAATAGGCAAACATGGAATGTCTCTGCTAAACCAGACCAAAGTAGATCCATTCCTAGAGAGAAAGCGGAGATGTATGTCCTAATAGAGGAAGATGACTTTAATTCAAAATTTACTGCATTGGCTAGAAAGGTCAAAAGCCTTGGAAATTAGAAAGGTTGATATGGTTAAAGAAAACACTTCTTTAGGTAATTTTTGTAGCATATGTGGTGATGCAGACCATGAAACGAAGGATTATCCAATAATCCTAGATGTATAAAATATCACGCATGAGCATGAGCAATCAAATGCTATAAATAACTATTAAAGGTCAGTTATGTAACAAATGGGAAACGCATACAATCCAAATTGGCATAACCATCCTAATCTTAGTTGGAGGAATGGACCACAAATTAATGCGCCCAATGCACCTCAAATGCCTTCAAAAAATAACTTCTTTGGGGCATCTAACAATGCACCATATGTGCCCCCTCCAAAGCGATCATATGTGGAGGATGCATTGACCGCACTCATGAACTCTCAAACTCAAATGAATTAATTTATAATCCAATCAAAACGAGAATTAAAGATGGCCATGGCTAGGATTGAGACTCAACTAAATTCTAGGAAAAAAAACACCATTCCTTCTCAACCTATGCCAAACCCTAGAAACACACATTTCATTAGAGACTCAAATCTAAGTGAGCTACATCACGAACAAGCTAAGGCCATCATTACCTTGAGAAGTGGAAAAGAAGTCGATAACAAGATAATGCAACCGGTAGAAATACCAGAGGATGAGCCACCATCTCAAGAGAATGATGAACCGGTTATGGTTCAAGAGTCGCAACAACAAAAGGACAAAGAAACTAAGTCATATGAACCTCCAGTTCCGTTCCTATCTAAACTTCGGAACCCAACTATCCCCATGAAATATCAAGAGGTGTTGGATGTGCTCCAAAAGGTTACTGTCAATATTCCTTTGCTTGATGCCATTAGACAAATTCCATCATATGCTAAATATCTCAAGGACTTATGCACTGTAAAGAGAAAATTAAATATGCATAAAAAAGCGTTCCTTACTGAGAAAGTAAGCGCTATCATTCAACAAAGAGCTGTACCCAAATACAAAGACCTGGGAAGTCCCACTATTCCTTATATTATTGAGAATTTTTAAATTGAGCATGCTTTACTAGATTAGGGTACAAGTGTCAACTTAGTACCTTATTCAGTTTATCAACAAATAGGGTTAGGCGAGTTTAAACCAATCACGATTACACTCCAACTCGCTGACCGCTCCATTAAGGTACTAAGGGAAATTTTAGAGGACATAGTAGTTCAAGTGGAGAAATTCTACTTCCCTGTAGATTTTATTGTACTAGACGCTGAACCATGTGTAAATGCTAGCGCGCAAGTTCCCATCATTTTAGGCCGCCCATTCTTAGCAACTTCAAATACAATCATAAATTGCAGGAATGAAATGATGAACTTATCTTTTGGTAATATGACTCTAGAGCTAAATATTTTCAATCTATGTAAGCAGCCCATTGACAATAATGAGATCCATGAGCTGAATTTCATGGACTGTTTGATAGAAGAAGAGGAATTGGAACCTAGTCTGACTAAGGAATCGATTGAAGTCTTTGGGGACTTGAAAAATTATGATTTAGAAAAAGTGTTTGATGAAATTTGTGATGATAATGAAAGCGCTACTATCCAGGACATTGGTATGTACCAATGGAGATCGCGCACTCGTACTCAAATCCTATCTATTGAGGACTCGTGACCTTTGCCATCATCAACTAATGCTTAAAAGCTTGATCTAAAACCGCTACCAAATGAGCTTAAGTATGTATACTTGGATAAAAATAAAACTTATCCTTTGGTGATCTCTTCATTTTTTGATAAGGATCGAGAGATTAAATTGTTGAATGTTCTAAGAGACTACAAAAGAGCCTTGGGCTGGACCATTTCTGACATCAAGGGTATAAGCCCTTTTATATGCACTCATCGGATCCACCTCAATGAGGATGCTAAACCAATTAGATAAATTCAAAGGCGTCTCAATCCAAACATGATGGAAGTTGTAAAAAATGAGGTGATCAAATTATTAGATGTGGGAATCATCTACCCAATATTTGATAGTGTTTGGGTGAGTCCAACTCAAGTAGTCCCAAAGAAATCTGGAATAACTATCATGTAAAATTCTAATAATGAACTCATATCAACACATGTCATCATAGGTTGACATGTTTGCATTAACTATAGAAAATTGAATCAGGTCACAAAGACGGACCATTTTCCTCTACCATTCATTAATCAAGTTTTAGAGAGGATAGCAGGTCACTCCTTCTATAGTTTTCTTGATGGATATTCCTGATATACCCAAATAGAGATAGCCCTGGAAGACTAAGAGAAAACCACGTTCACTTGTCCATTTGACACGTTTTCTTATAAACAGATGCCAGTTCGATTGTGCAATGCCCTAACAACTTTTCAACGATGCATGTTAAGTATTTTCTTTTAAATATGGTTGAGAAGTTTTTTAAGGTTTTTATGGATAACTTATCTGTATTTGGGAGTAGTTTTGAAGAATGCCTCAATAACTCTTGTCTTGTTTAGGTGTGAAGAAAAACACATTGTCTTAAATTGCTAGAAATATCATTTCATGGTTCAAAAAGGATTTGTTTTGGGCTATGTTATCTCTAAAAATGGAATCGAGGTAGATTACTCAAAACTGGACATTATAGCTAATCTACCTGTCCCTTAAATTGTTAAAGATATTAGATCACTTCTACGGCATGCTGGTTTTTACAGAAGATTCATCAAGGACTTTAGTGCCATTACTAGACCCTTGACTAATCTTCTTTAAAAGGATGTTCCATTTAAGTGGACAGATGAGTGTGCAAGTGCTTTTAACAAAATTAAATCATTTCTTACCACTGCACCTATCATACGTCCACCAGATTGGACACTTCCTTTTGAATGCCATAGGGGCAGTTTTGGGACAAAGGAAAGATAAATGACTCTACGTTATTCACTATGCGAGTAGAACTCTAAACTCGGCTCAAGTGAACTATTCAACAACTGAAAAGGAGTTACTTGCAGTAGTTTTTGCTTTGGATAAGTTTAGGTTGTACTTACTGGGATCCAAAGTAGTCATTTTCACGGACCACTCAGTAAATTACATTTATCGATGAAATAATCGTCGGGAAAATAGTTTTCACCGATGATACATATTGTCATCGGGAAAAGTTTTCAGGCCGTCGTTGTAAATGGTGGCAGGAGTATATTTGGTCGTGGCGGGAATCTTTTGTTGAAAAAACATGATTTCGTTGGGGAAAATCATGTTTATCAACGAAATTGATTTCGTTGGAAATAAGTTTATCGGTAAAAGGACAATTTCTTATAGTAAGAAGGGAAGCACACTGGTTTAATGTTTTCATAGTTATGATGATTAATTATTTTAATAATGAAAAGAATGGTGAATGCATGTTATCAGCTATTTAAGTTTAGTTTTTGATCCTCATATGAGATCCATATATTTTCATCATATGAGATCCACATTGATAAATAGGCTTACCCTTTATCAATTAGATTTTCTAAATAGGAGAGGTTCTCAATCTACTACATTTCTTTGATATTCATTATCTTATAGATATAAATTCTTAAAATCACTGGCGCTTGAGAATATATATCAATTGTGTAAATCCATGATTTTCTAATCTTTTATATCATTTATCTAAAATTTTTAAATTATTTTATTTTCCGTTTAGGCCGACCATAGTGATCAGATCCTAGTTTTGTTATCCAAGTCATCATGATTTTGGAACATTAACCTATGTGTAGAACTTTGAAGCTTGTGTATTGTTTTAATTCAGTTGAATTACATCAATTCAAAACTCCTAAAATCAAATCATCAGTTTAGTTTTTTACATTTGAATTTCTCCTTCTCGCAATTTATCTCCCTGTGGGATTGACCTTGTATTCACGAGATACTACTTACGAACATTTGTACTTGAAGTCAAGCAATCAGTCATCTTCAGATTGAACAAGTGTAGTTTCAAGTACAAGCGATTCTCAATAAACTTATTCGCATGGATGTTCTCTACTTTTACCCTTCTACTTTTTGCAGTTTTCTCTCTGATAACATTATAGAGGATCTCATCTGTTAGACACAACTAAATAGATATATTAGCTTTCTTATCCAACTTGTTCTATTATTATTCTAACACAGTTTTCGGTCGCTTTCTAAGGAGAGTTTCTTCCAATCCTTGTTGAACTAGGATACCGTTTATTTTAACTTTCCATAGTTCAAAATTATTTTTATCGAAATGCTTCTCTACATGAAAGTTCATATTAGATGTAATTGATACATTGCTTTCAGATTCGATATGCTTCCCAATGTTATTCTGTTACCACTTGTTGGGAACCGCATAAGCACACAGACCGAAATCAAGCAAAGTACACGCAATGCATAAACAAATCCAAACAAGAACAATTCGATTTTTACGTGAAAAAACCCTTATAATAAAAAACCACAACACAAAGTGATAAGTCATGTATTATGAAAGTAGAATTTCAAGAGATAGATGATCTTATTGATTTGAATAAGCCTCGAATCTTTTTCAAACCCTAGTTATGCCCTTGAACCCTTAGGAACATTTTAGAAAGTCCTAATACACATTCATCCCCCTAATCCCAATTACACCCGATATATATACTACTACAAATGGAAGAGGAAACAAATCACGCACTTATGCAATTCTAAGTGAAACTTCGATCGAACCTTCAATGACATCGATATCCCTTGAAGACCTATCGTTGGCATCGATGCCATAAAAAAAAATATCTAAAATAGTCTAACAACCAACATAGATTTATTTTCATTTTTCTGATGGGATCGAGCATCTGTCGATGACATTGAGTGGTCTGTCGATGACATCAACAAACCCTGTTACTGATAGATTCAAGACATCAACAAACCCTGTCACTGATAGATTCAAGACATCAACAACACTACAAACACTGGGTAGGAACTTTTTCTAACTAAGAAGGTGCTGTACGACACCCCTTTCTCTTCTTGCACTTTTGAAAACACCTCCGCTCCTCTCTTTAGTTTTCTACTTCTTGATCTGCCTCTTCCTCATTCTCCCATTATTTATTTTTTATTTTTTTAACTTTTTTTTAAAAATAAAAATCCAATCCTATATTTTTATGATATCTAAGTTTCAAAAAATTATAAATTTGGGATAAAAACTGAAACTACTAAAAAGTTGAGGGCCCTACTTGTCCACATTGATTATGATAGTTGAATGGATGTATGATGTACATGCTATCCAAACCGCCCATGCAGCATAGATATGACTGGCTGATCAGTGGCTTGCTGTGGAAGGGGTTAGCGACACTACATGTCTAGCCACTCGAGGCATGGATGGTCCTCATCGTGTGAGTGTACCTGCATGTTCACATATGTTGATAGTTGAGGTTAGATGTTCTGTTGATCGTGTGAGTTGACATCTTTCTTCTTCAGGAACCTATGGTCTGGCCTAGCAAGAGAATCCACACAGCTGCTAGACTGGGATTCTAGCATTCTATCTCTGAAGACATAACGGAAGGGAAGATTTGGATTCTTTTTAATCCCCCATATCTGCTCCAAACAATTTCGGCCACAAACCAATGCATCACAGTCAAAGCGAAATTGGACGACAGTGACTGGGCAGTCACTATCTCTGTTGTATATGTTGATTGCAACAGAATGAACAGGAAACTTCTCTAGGAGGGACTGATTTCCCTGTCCTCTATCACCTCAGGCCCATGGCTGGTCGCTGGAGATTTCAATGCGACCATCAGCTAGGATGAGAGAGCAGGGAGCCTGGTGGTCGATCCTAGAAGCATGGATGACTTTCGCTCAACCGTTAGCGAAGTAGGCCTGATCGATGCAGGATTTTCGGGCTCTAAATTCACTTGGTGTAACAATAGAGCGGGACAAATCAGACGCTAGGCTAGGCGTGACAAAATGCTTTTCAACTCGAACTAGCTGCAGGCTTTTCCCAAATGCAAGGTGTTCACACCCTAAGTATAGGGTTGTGATGTAGTAATAATCTTGGTGAGACCAAGGTCGAATACACAGAGACTGATCCTTGTACGTAATTTGAAAGTAACCAGAACTAGAACTAGAATAAGATGTAATCTAAATCAAGTGAATATGAGAGAATAATGGTGAAATAGGAAATTAAAATTTATAAAATTCAAAGTAGGGAACTAGGGATTCAGAGGATCCACTTGTAAAGATCAGGAAGATCTACACTTGATTCATGAACTCAACTAGACTTCGAGTCCCATCTTCATCCAGTTGGAAGATATGTCACTTAAACTCAATATGAACTTCCTTTGATCTAGTTTTCAAAAAGATGAATCGTATGAGAATTAGAGATGATTCCATCACAAAACCATGCCTATGAGACAAAGTAAATAACAGAATTAAATTACTCTACAACTAATCTGAGCGACATATGAAGGTTAGGAAGGATTCTATCATCCAACCATGTCCAAGGGACAATGGTGAACAACGAGGCTTCTTAACTTCACAATCCAAATAATGAAAAAAAAATACTCAAAGCCGTTGCAGATCTATTGTAATTTCATTCACAACAAACTATTAAAAACTGAAAGTATCCCTATTAATCAAACTATAATCAAATTAATTCATAGTATGAATCAAGATCATAGAATCCTTCCCATCACACCACAAGCTTCACCTCTTAGTTCTAGCTAAGAGGTTTAGCCCGGCACGACTAACCTAAATCTCCAAAAATTCATAAGAAAACAGAAGTAAAACAAGCAACTCTCTCTCTCTCTCTCTCTCTCTCTCTCTCTCTCCCCTTCCAGACGTCCCAGCCTCGCCTTTTCTTTCTCCTCTCCTTTTTATACAACAAGGAGAGGCAGACGATGGCTTTACGTTTTTACAAGCTGCTATGAAAGCTTTTTACGCAGCCACAAAAAATCCCTGTGTAAATCTGTTTACGCAGCAAGACCGGATTCCATTTTTTACGCAACTCCAGGTAGCAGCGTATTCGCTGACTACGGCCGAGCTTCTCCCATGTTTTCTTCTCTTTCGGATTCCTTGGAGGCCGTCGGATCCCTACTCCAAGAAATTTGGACGGTCTGGATTGAAGTCGGGATCCAATGCCCTATCACATTACGCCGAGAAAATCGCGCTCGCTTTCTCTATTTTGTTGCCGTTTGCTGAAGGAACGCAGAAGAGGTGCGCCTGGTTTCTCGGTCATTTGGGGATAAAAAGATCAGGTTTTAGTAGGTTTTGTCCTGCCTTTAATATGGACAGTTCAGATCAATGATCTAACGTCAAATAGGGCCCACTTGGCCGAGTTTTACGGGTGTGGTCAGTTTCAAATTCCTGAACGGAGCGCGTGAAAGGCAGAAGAAATTGTGAGGAGTGCGGTTTCTCTGTTGTTGCGGGAGAAACCCGGATCTTGTTGGAGTCTGTGCGGTCCACCATCACGTACGTACAGGGAATCCGATCCTTCCGTTGGGTTGGTTGTAGAGTTTCGGCCCAAGAGTCAAAATATAAGGCGATTCTATGCTCAGGATAGCCAGTACAGATGATCATGGTGTGGCCCTCTATTTGCTGATCGTGGGGTTAAATCTTCTATGTTTTGATCAGATTTCTCTCAGATGCATGATGGACGATCTGGATTATACATATGGGTTCGTTTTGATGGCCCATCGATCGACCAGCGGACTGCTGTGCGCGAGAGAGAACAGAGAGGCTCCGTCTCTGTTTAAGAAAGTTGGCTGGTGCGGGTTATGGTTCAGTGCACTGCAAGTGCATTTACTGTAGTGAATGTGCAGCACTCGCGTGGGCCCCACAATGATAGTTATGATAAATCCACACCGTCCATCTGCCTTCCCATCTCGTTCTAAGGGTTGAGACCAAAATTAAAGCATATCCTGATATCAGGTGGGCCCCAAATTAGAGATTTATGGGATGATCTGTCCATTAGGCCACTTTCACAGAGATCCAAGAGCTGAAATTTTATGTGTACGATTAATTTAGGGTCCCTAGGCGATATATAAATTTTTGAGACAAACGGATAGTGAGAACCCAGTGATCTTGTATTTTGGACGAATTTCAAGCCTTTTTAGCGTGAAATACTGGATTTTCTCGATTCCCGAGCATGTAAATTCTTCGATCTCGGTCTCCTAGGGTCCATCTATTGCCTTGGTGATTTATGAGCATTAAACCCGTGCTTTTAGTACCCTTTTCCAGTTCATACACCTAAGTACACCCTGCATCACAAACATGATTAAAATATGGCGTTAAACGGTATCATGCTCATAAAATCAGGTAATAAATGGGGTCTAATATGTAATATTTGACCCTCAACACAAGGTAGAGTACTTAACTTGGATATTCTTTTATCAATCCCTCATGCTTCTCTCAATGGAAACGGCGACAAGTACTAGCCCTAAACCTTTTTGTTTTCAAAACATGTGGCTGCACCATGAGGGATTCCATAGCCTAGTTTCCGATTTTTGGTAGCTAGATGTATAGGGGAGCCCTATGATTAAGCTCCTCCTTAAAACGAATAGGCTTAAATCAACCCTCAAATCATGGAATTCTAGAGTTTTTGGGAATGTATTCCAAAATGTCAAGATTGCAGAGGACACAGTTACAGCAGTGGAAGCCAGACTCCTCCACACCAGATCCTCTGTTGACAAATCCAACTTTAATCTGACCATTGCCTCCCTTAAGAAAGTTTTTCTTCTTGAGGAAATCTTCTATAAACAGCGATCTAGGATCACATGGCTACAGGCCGGTGATCGAAATTCCAAGTCTTTTCACGCCTTTATGCTGGACAAGAGAAGATGAGCCACCATCCAATCCATTCAGCCTCAATCGGGCCCTCCAATCCTGATTACTCAAGAGATTGGTGATGCGGCAGTCCATTTCTTCTTAGACCTTTGCATCCAACACCTCCACCATCTCGCTCTCCATCCTTGACTACATCCCTCCTCCCATTACTAACTCCAAAAATGCTGCCCTCCTTAGCCCTTGCCCTCTCGATGAAGTCAAGGCTGCAGTCTTCACCATTCTGGCTAATAGCGATCTTCTCTTCATGTATCATCCAAACCGATTTCCTAATGCGGCTATCGAGCTATTTAAGGGAGGTCAATATCCTAGAACATTCCGATGCATGTTCATTTTTCTCATCCCTAAATAGAAGAATGTGAAATCCTTTGCCGACTTCCAGCCCATTAGTCTATGCAACTGCGTTCAAAAGATATTCTCTAAAATCCTAGACTCTAGACTCTCTATTATCCTTCCAGCTATTATCTCAGAGGAGCAGAGTACCTTTGTCAAAAACCAGTCGATAATTGAAAGCATATCCATTTCTTCTGAGATGGCTAATTCTATTGACCTCAAGTCCCATGGCGGGAACATCATTTTAAAGTTAGACATGAAAAAGGCTTACGATAGGCTTGAATGACCATTCATCAGTGTTGTCCTTGGGAAATTCGGCTTCCACTAGGACTGGATCAATATTGCGAGGCAAAGTTGGGAAGGAAGTTAGTTCTCTATTCTCATCAACAGAGTATCCTTCTGTTTCTTCTAATCCTCCAAGGGATTGCGGCAAGGGGACCCTCTATCCCCATCCATATTCATCATTGTGGCCGAGGTCCTTTCTCGAGGCCTCAAGGAACTATTCCTATCCAGAAGATGTCTCCCCTTCAACACTCCTAGAGGATGCTCCACTATATCCCATCTACTCTTTGCTGATAACACTATTATCTTTTTGAATGATAGGTCCTCATCGATTCGAGCCCTTCTCACTTTTATCCTCTCCTATGAGCAAGCTTCTGGCCAGAAAGTCAACTCGTCAAAGAGCTGCTTCATCCTAGCCAACAAAGCTACTCCCACTAAAGCTAGAGAAGTAGCTCGATTATCAGGCTATCAGCCAGGTTCCCTCCCCTTCACATACTTGGGAGTTTTCATCCATAAAGACAGGATCCGATACATCCACATTCTCCCCCTTCCATAGAAAATTAATCATCGGTTTGATGGGTGGAAAGTCAAATTCCTCAACCAGGTGGCTAAGCTAGTCCTCATCAAGCATGTCCTCTCTAGCATTCCCATGCACATCCTTTCGGCCATCAACATCCCAAAGAAATCTTGCGGCCACCTAGAGAGTCCTTGCATCCTTCTTCTGGGGCACATCAGACGAATCCAAGAAACATCATTGGGTTAGATGGTCTGAAATCTGCTACGCCCTCTCTGAAGGAGGGCTCAGAATTCGAAGGATAGTGGATTCCCTGAGAGCTAGTAGATGTAAGATGGCCTGGAGTCTCATCCAGGGAGATTCACTTTGGGCCAGGTTCTTTACAGCCAAGTATCTTTAGAAATTCCTTACTTTTAGCAACCCATTCAAAACTATTGGATCCAACTTATGGAAAGACATTAGAGGCTTCCTTCAATTCACCATCCTCAACTCTAAATAGCTTATCAGCAAAGGGGAAGTCTCATTTTGGATACAGAACTGGACTGACAATGGTCTCCTATTGCAAGTTGCTATAGTATCTCCTCATCCCTAAGCCAGCAAGGCCCTTCTTTCAGACTTCTGGGGCCCAGTTGGATCTTGGAATTTGATGTAGTTAGCTGACCTTCTCCCCACTTCGGCAATTTGGTCCATCCTCAATAGTGGAGTCTATATTTCGGATAGACGTGACAGGCTGGTATGGACGTTGTCTCCAAACGGCAAATTCTCCACCAAATCAGCATGGAATGTGCTGAGATGTTAAAGACCTAAGAAGCATTGGAATTGATGGGCTTGGAATAAAATCATCCCTCCTAAGATAGCCATCCTCCCGTGGAAGATTATGCATTATGCAATCCTTGTTGATTTAGCCATTTAGTGCCTTGGCATCAGTTTAGCCTCAAAGTGCAGCTGTTGTGGGATCACAATTGAACATCTCCTTGTCCCTCCAGCTCTTCAATCTCCCGCCCAACTCCAACTAGGGAGAAATTCCCACCACCAACCCATTTCCCATTTCTGGTCTTCTCATCCTTCAGATCAGCCCACCTCCACCAGCCCGTCTCAACACCCCCTACAACTCACCTCCACTAGCTTATTACAGCCCCCCTTTCTCAACTTCCTTCAGCGCCTCCGTCCCCTGCTCGGACCTTGACCCCTCTAGCATCTCACGCACCTACAGTAACCTCACCTTTCTCCACCAGCAATCCTAGCAACCCTCGCTATCAACCTCCTGCCTTAGCTGGTCCTTAGGTTGAAGATATTGATCATCTATTCTGCCATAGTGAAACAACAACCCAGATTTGGGGCCATTTTGCTGACTCATTCCAAATCCCGCTAATCTAAGATCAATCCATTTAAGACCACATCCTTTAATGGTCTTCTTCCACTTCATTTTCTTCCTACCAGAGACTCATTCGTGGGCTGGCCTTCCCCATAATCCTTTGAGAGATATGGCTAGGCAGAAATAGAGCTATTTTCGACAACAGGCCCATCGACCCAAACCGAATCATTTCCAAAATCACCAAATGGATTGTCACGCCCCAAACTCAGAAACCGGGCTCACAAAATTTTCGATTGCCGAATCCGGAGCCGACAGCCTCTGTAGAACTCCATTCTCGGCTCCCGACGCCGGTTCGCCAGGTTTCGATCCTGGGATGCTACGAGGAGGATTTGAAACATGATTTGATTCGTGATGAGCATAACCACAAGCATAACCCACGAACAACAACCACAAGAACACCATCACAAAATTCACTATGATAAAAAACTTAAAGTATAATGCGTAGGAAAGGAAAATATAAGATAGTGACAATAACAAGAACTCAAGAAGCTCGGCTGCACGCTCCTAAGGCTGCGTCCTGGCGTCACCTGCACGCATCAATCGTGCAAGTGTGTGCGCCATATAAGCGTGCTCAAAATACAAGTTCAGAGTAAGACGGAAATATACTGTTGAGTACATGAATGCAATCAGCCGTACCAAGGCTATGCGATGCAAGATATGAATGTTATCAGCCATATTAAGACCATGCGATGCGAGATGCGGCTCAAGCATGCCAAATCCACATACAGCTCATCAATACCAGTACAGTTCTCATTCTGAATTATCACCGGGGTCTAGTACACTCTACGCCAGCTTGTCGTCCTTATCCAAACGCACAACTGGGAGAGCGAAAGAGACCTCACTATCCGCCTGCCAATATCGGGCCCGGCTCGTCGATAGCGGACCGATTCCTCAAGCTGGTCAAAATCAACCTAGAAGTTTCCCCCTCACTCAGGCAGGTAAGGTCGCGCCCCTTTCCAACTGACCACGACACAGTGAGAGACGCGGCCTACTGGTATACGGCCCTCGTGCGCTCGTGCATCCACTCGGTCTTGGCATTGGAGTCATCCTCTTGTACCATCGGGTTTAGAGATTTTCACCCAGGGACATCTATGGCGCCCGTATGCTAGAACCAAACATTTTCGGTATCCAATCCAGCCACCCACAATGCGTTAGTGGAGGCTTTGGCCCTGATGTCACTAGGGCATTCAATAACTACAATCATATAAATGCAAGTGCATGAGTCACACTACCAGTCATGCAACAGTCCTACGTGTACCATGCGCTCATGTAGGGTAATTTCGCTTATCAGGGAGCCCATAAACAGTCCGCCGAAGGCATATGCTATGATCAGTCACTTCTCATATTAGTCATACATATGATGCGTATGATAATGAATCATGGATCTATACTAAACATGTATATAGAGATGGGCCCTGCGTATAACGGAGATGGGCCTAGACGGCCTACTTACTACAAGTATGGGCCTATTAGTGGGCCTTAGGGAGTGTTACAATGTGAACATTTAACCAACATTGTACCTACAATGTGGACGTCGAACCAACATTGTTCCCAAGGCATTACTCGTTATAAACATCATTATATATACCACGGAGAAATCACGCATTGCAATGGACCTAATTGCACCCCATTGGCCTTAAGTACATCAATTGGGCCGTATCATATGAGCCTTATATTCATCAAGTGGGCCGTATCATTGGTCTGCACCAATGGCCTTACGTACATTGCAATGGGCCATAACCCATGGGCCTTGCATACATCACATTAACCTCATAACATGGGTCTCAAAATATAACAAGGTGAGCCTAATCACATGGGCCCCATATATATCAAAGTGGGCCTTAACAATGGGCCATAACTATATCAAATGGGCCCATTCATATGGGCCTTATATATATACCATGGTGGGCCTCAATGGATAGGCACAAGTAAATCAAGATGGGCCTCCTCAAATGGGCCTCATGAATAAATGAATCTTATCAAAAGATCAATTGGACCGCACTCCAAATACAGTGGTGGCAATGATTCCCACCAAAGATTGCTTCCAAGGCCCACCAAACATATATTTCTTTCATACCATAAAAGGATCTTCCAAAGGATTTGGACAGTTTAGATGCAACACACTTGATCTCTAGATCTAACTCATTCTTTGGGTCCTGCCGTAGAATGAGCTCCCAAAATGGGTGGACAGATTGGATGCAACAGATGCATCATGGGGGGTCCACAATCCAAGTATGGACGGTGTGAACCAAACACATACATCAGGGTGTGGGTCCCACCCTCGTCAGCACACACACTCCAAGTAGCCACCACCACCAGGGATCGGTACCAAGACCTCAAGTGTTTGGAACGAGGTATCTCCACTCAGTCCGCCAGGAGGGCTGGCGTGGACAGTGGGTCCCACGTGGGGCACACCATACGTTTGTTTTCCATCCAACCCGTTGACAAGGCCACACGGGCCCTGGGTGAATGGAGAAAAAACAAATTTCATCTTGATTCAAAACTTCTGTTGAACACAAAAAGGGTTTCAAGGGTAAACATTCAATCAAGCTTGCTTCTTATGGTGTGGGCCACCTGAGCGTCTGATAGAGATGATATTTGGAGGGGAGATCCACGCCCTAAGGGACCATAGGATGAACGGGGTGGATGATCCACATACATCATGGTGGGGCCCACGGCTGGGGCCGTGGGTCCCTGCCCGTACGCCCGTCCTTCAGCGCTGGCAGTAGCAGCGTCTGCAGTTGCTGTTTGTTGTTTTTTTTCTGTGAAATATAATATTTTTGTAAAAATTCATAGGTGGGGCCACGTCGAAAGGATCCATCCCGTCCATTGGATTCTTCAGCCCCTGATCGATCCAATGAGACCAATATGCGGCATGTTTTTGGCGTATGGAAATGTCGAGGTGGGTTTTGACGGTAAGACCACTGTTCTGTATGCTTCGGCCAGCCAGATTATTGGATTGGCCCCAAATTTTGACTCAACGCCTAAAATTAGGTGGAGAATGGGATAGACGGCGTGGATTAAACCAATACATCAAGGTGAAACCTACACAAGTGGCCCAGCCAATAAGCTTGAATTCAAGCTGATATCTGTGTTTTCCGTTCACTGACGTCCAGCGTCCCAGACGCTGGACGGTTTTGGATATAACACATATTAAGGTGGGCCCCATGTGAACGTGGCCTACCATAGAAATCTGATATTTGTGCTTGCCCATCATCTTTAATGTAGGACCCACATGGCTTGGATGGCCATAGGGTCCACTTGATGGATGGTTTAAATGCTACATACACATCATGTGGGCTATAAAATAAAGAAAGAAAGGGGAGAGAGAGAGACAAAGAGAGAGAAATTCGAGAGATGGAGGGACCTCGATATTATGGGCCCTCCCTTGCATGATCTACAACATACATTAAGTGGGTCCCATTTCATATGGGCCCACCGATCAAAATCAACGGTGGAGATCCTTTCTCCACCGAAATGAAAGGTCTAAATGACCATGTTATGCAAATAAATGTTGAGGGTTAAATACTGCATATTAGACCCCATTTATTACCTGAATTTACGTACATAATGCCGTTTAATGGCCCGTTTTGCCGTGTTTGTGATACAGGGTGTAGTTGAAAGCATGAAATACAAAAAGTTGCTAAAAGTATGAATTTAACACTCTGTTGATGCCACAGGCAAGGGACACACTCCAGGGGACCAAGATTGACAAATATACAAGGTCAGAAATCCGAGAAAAGTTAGAAATTGAAGCTCAAGTGGCCTGAAGGACGTCCAGAATATAAGATCACGAGGTTCCCACCATCCATTCGGCTCGAAACTTCATACGTCGCCTGAGGACCATAAATTAACCGTACATATAAAATTTCAGCCACTGAAGATCTCGGGAAGTGCCCCAACTGACATATTAGTCCGTAAAATCATGATTTGGGGCCCACATGCTATCTGGATATGCTTCAAAATTTGTCTCTACGGTTTAAATACGATTGGAAACAGGATGGACGGCACGGATTTCTCGTGAACATCACAGTGGACCCCACATGAGGGTGTGCGTGCACTGAATGCACGCACACGTGAGCCGCACCGGACCAACCAACGGGTCAGCGCAAGCGCTGACCCGTCTCTCTCTCCCTCTCTGCGTAAGGTGCAGCGGACGCATGGCCGCTGGCCGTTTTTGCGATCATCTGTGGGCCCCACACGTGCTCCATAAGCTCGATCTGAACCGTCCACCGTGTAGACAGCCGCGAGAACTACAAAACCATGTTATCACTTTTCACCCATGCGTACACACGTGTGAGATACAGAGGCCACAAAAGGGCTGCTCGGTAACGTTTAAAACTGATTCTTCTGTGATTTCTTCTCTGGGCCACGTCAATGGACGTTCAAAACCACCCATTCTTGACTGAAATTTCGTTCTGAATCCAATGGACGGGGTGGATTTTCCAGAAAATGCTTCTGTGGGGCCCACCGACCACAATAGCGAAATGGTGCGAAAGGTTTCGCACATCCGCGAAAACTGACTTTTTCGGACAGTTTTGGCCCACCATCTTTGATCATATGGCAGATCTGAACCGTCTATCATGTAGAGGACCTAAGAAAGTACTAAGAGACGGTGTTTCTTTGGAATTTGAGCGAGGAAAGTGGCGTGTTTCATGGTACCGAACTTGGCTGTGAAAATTACACTCCGTGTCCTGCTACAACTCTGTCACTGACTCCAGCCTTCCAGCAGCTATAAAAAGAGATTTTTGGACGTGGGGAGCATTCATTCAAGGTCTTGGGAGGAAGAACAGAGGGCTCGAGCTTGGGTTTTAACGTGGGCAGAGGAGGGAGAGAGGAGCTTGATTTTTTCTTTCCCTTTTCTTTTCCTTTTCTTTTTCTCTTTATTTATTTGGATTGAGCCCATCCATGGCAGGCTAAATCCTCCTAGCTAGGGCTAGGAGGTGAAGCTTGTAGTGAGATGAGAGATTATATGCTTTTAATTTAATTTTAATTTTTGAATTGAAGTTGGTTTTAGTTTGATTTTAATGAAAATATTTTTGGTCTTTAATGGTCTGTTGTGACTGAAATTACAATGGGTCTGCAATGCTTTGAATATTTTCTTATCCCTTTTATGTTTATGACGTTAGGACGTCCCGTTGTTCACCATAGTCTCCTGGGCATGGTTGGATGACGGTACCCTTCCTAACTTACATACATGTGATTGGGTGGTAATTAGTTTGATTCTGTTGGTTGCCATAGTCTTTGGGCATGGTTTGGTGATGGAATCCATTCTAATTTATCTTCCTTTCATCTCTTTGAAAACTAGATCAACGGCAGTTCAGTAATTTTCATAATTTTTGATGCAAGCATAAATTCTCCCTGATCTCTACAAGTGGATCCTCTGAATCCCTAGTTTCCTTTCTTTTGATTTCTCTCAAGTTTATATAATTATTTCACCATTATTTCTCAAATTACATTCAATTTATATTTCATCTTAATCTAGTTCTAGTTCTGGTTAGTTTTAGATAACGTACAAGTTTCAGTCCCTTGGGATTCGACCTCGGTCTTACCGAGTTATTACTACATCACAACCCTGCACTTGGGGAGTGAACAAGTTTTTGGCGCCGTTGCCGGGGACTGTCGGCTACGTTTTTCTGAAATTAGTTAGTTTTAGGATTAGATTTTCTTTTTAGAAATTTTAATTCTAGGTTTAGAAGCTTAGTTATTTTCCTTATTAGAAATTTTTCCTAACTTTAGAAATTTGTTATTCTTCCTTCTATCTGATTTTTAGAACTAACTTAATTTTTCTATTTTGTAGGAAACTTCTAATCTAGTAAGCTCTTTCTAATTTCCCTTTCTTTGAAAATTCTTATTTTCTCTAGAAATTAGTTTACTTTTAATTAGGACTTCCTATTCTTAGAAACTAACTTATTTTGGTTTGTTTTGCAGGTTTTTAACTTAGGAACTCCGATTTGGTAACTTCTCTCCAACCCGCCCTTTTCCTAGATTTTTATTTTCTTTTTTAGGTTTAAATTAGAATTTGAGGGCTGAGTGTGTTTTATGCCCCATTGGGCACGCGACAACACTCGACGTCTCGTGACTGAAGGAGGATTAGTTGAGGGGTTGACTGTCCATCGCAGGACTAGACACCACTTGAATTCTCCCGAGTTAGAAGACGTTATGGCTGAAAATCAACCTCAAGTACTACCCCAACCAGGGGTTGAGGAAGTACATGATGAGAATGAGGTGCATCAGGCACCCCCGCCTCGTACTTTACGAGATTATTTACAACCGGCGGGGGTGAGTACGCCCTCATGCATGATTTTTTCTGAGAATACAGGACATATGGACATCAAGCCAGGGGTTATCCAACTCCTTCCTAAGTTCCATGGGCTTGATTCTGAAGAACCATATTTGCATCTGAAAGAGTTTGATGAAATCATAGGCACCTTATACTTTCCTAATGTATCCGAGGATACTATTAGGCTGAAACTCTTTCCATTTTCCTTGAAAGAAAAAGCCAAGACGTGGTTACATTCACTGCGTCCTAGGTCCATTGGCACATGGAATGATTTGCAGAGGAAATTTATAAAGAAATTTTTCCCACATCATAAGAAAATTACCCTCAGGAGAGCAATCATGAACTTTGCCCAAAAGGAAGATGAAACATTCTTCCAATGTTGGGAAAGGTTCAAGGATCTGGTTAATGCATGCCCACAACATGGCTTTGAAATATGACGCATTACGAATTTTTTCTATGATGGGCTAACATCTTCCATGCGCCAAATGGTCGAGACAATGTGTAACGGAGATTTTATTAATAAAAATGTCGACGAGGTATGGGATTACCTCGATAGTCTCGCGAAAAAAACACAATCATGGGACTATTACCCAAGAACGAACACCACGTCTAGGCCGACTCATTCAAGGGAAAAAGGAGGAATATATCTCCTGAAAGAGGATAATGATCTTAACGCTAAGGTGGCCAATCTCACCAGAAAATTTGAGGCCATGGAGGGAAGGAAGGAAAAGGTTAATGAAAGTGTTTGCGGCATCTGTGATTGCAACATTCATACTACTGAAAATTGTCCTTCAATACCTGCCTTTCGAGATGTATTGAATGAACAATCTAATGCCGTAAATAACTATCAAAGACCTTTCAATGGACCACCCTCTAATACATACAATCCTGGCTGGAAAAATCATCCGAATTTTAGTTGGAGGAATGGAAAAACTGCTACTCCTCAAGGTTTCTTCAATCAAAATCCAAATCAGGGGAAACCTCAAGAAGAATCGGTTCAATTCTCCATACAAGAGCTGGCTCGGACAATGCAAGGAATTTTAGATTTTATGCAAAAAATAGATTCACGTATGACGGCTATGGAAAAAGGGATGCTCCCTGCACAATCACTCCCTAATTCGAAACCGCAATACGAGACAGGTGATCCCAGCTCTTCAAATCAAATGGGGCACGCTAAATCCATCACCACTCTTAGGAGTGGGAAGGTTATTGATAAAACCCTTCCGGTTAGGCCCGAAAAGCCTCAAGAACCAGAAGATGACAACAATGATGGATCTAGTGGCGCCCCACAAAAATTTGAACCGGAACCTCTAGAAAAGCCAGTTGCTCCGTTTCCCCAACAGTTGGTTGAACCAAAACGTCTATCTAACTCTCAGGATATCCTATAGGTGTTGAAATAAGTAAAAGTCAATATTCCTCTGCTTGATGTTGTAAAACAGATTCCTTTATATGCTAAATTTCTAAAGGACTTATGTACTACCAAACGACGGAAAAGTGTTCAAAAGAAAATCTCCTTGACTGAGAAAGTGAGTGCTGTCCTAAAACAAGATGTGCCGCAAAAATTCAAAGATCCCGGTTGCCCAACCATATCATGTGTAATCGAAAACTATCGAATTGATCATGCACTTCTTGACTTAGGAGCGAGCGTCAATCTGATTCCCTATTCGGTATACCAACAGTTAGGGTTGGGTGAATTAAAATCCACTCGAACCACACTACAACTTGCTGATCGTTCTGTTCGTATACCAAGAGGGATCATCGAGGATGTGTTGGTCCAGGTGGATAGATTCTACTACCCTGTTGATTTTATCATCTTGGACACCGAACCCATCAATGACACGAGCACTCAGATTCCCGTTATTCTTGGTCGCCCATTCCTGTCCACTTCAAATGCAATTATCAATTGCAGGAATGGTGTCATGACTATGTCCTTTGGAAATTTGACATTAGAATCGAATATCTTTTTCAATAACGGCAACAACTCAGAGGATGATGACGATTTCCACGATGTTAACATGATTGATTCTTTTGTGGAAGATAGAACATCTCTCACCTTATCCTCTGATCCTCTAGAGACGTGCCTGACCCACTCCCATGATCTTGATGATGATATAATTAGGGAGACGTGTGCCATGCTTGATACTGCACCGGTACTTGAAGTTAACCGGTGGAGGCCACACATTGAAGAATTGCCCCAAACTTATGTAGTGCCTCTACCGTCTAACCTCAATCCACCGAAGCTTGACCTAAAACCTTTGCCCTCTGATTTAAAATATGTCTATTTAGGTCAAGATGAGACATATCCGGTGGTGATCTCTGCCCACCTGGAGAAAGAACAGGAGAGTATGCTGATATCTACTCTCATTGAGCATAAGGGAGCTCTTGGATGGACGATAGCGGACCTCAAGGGAATTAACCCATCGATTTGTACTCACCGTATATATCTTGAGGACAATGCAAAGGCTGTTCGGCAATCACAACGTAGATTAAATCCAAACATGAAGGAAGTGGTTAAGGCCGAGGTTCTCAAACTATTGGAAGTGGGGATCATTTACCCCATATCCGATAGTCAATGGGTGAGTCCAACTCAGGTAGTTCCTAAGAAGTCCGGGATCACCATCGTAGCCAATGCCAATAATGAACTCGTGCCGACTAGAGTTACCACTGGTTGGAGAATGTGCATTGACTACAGAAAGCTGAATACCGTCACAAGGAAAGACCACTTTCCTTTGCCCTTCATTGATCAAATCCTAGAAAGGCTAGCTGGTCATTCCTATTATTGTTTCCTTGACGGGTATTCAGGTTATAATCAGATTGAAATCGCCCCTGAAGATCAGGAAAAGACCACATTTACATATCCCTATGACACCTTTGCTTACAGAAGGATGCCATTCGGGCTATGTAATGCCCCTGCCACCTTTCAGCGATGCATGACGAGTATCTTTTCTGACATGGTGGGGAAATATCTAGAGGTCTTCATGGACGATTTCTCTATTTTTGGTTTATCTTTCAGCGAATGCTTAGCAAGTCTTAAATGTGTGCTGAAAAGATGTGAAGAAAAAAATTTGGTACTTAACTGGGAGAAGTGCCATTTTATGGTTCAAAAGGGAATTGTCCTTGGGCATATCATCTCGTCCGAAGGAATCGAGGTAGATAAGGCAAAAATCGATCTTATCTCTAACCTACCTCCACCCAAGAACATCAGAGATGTGCGATCCTTCCTAGGACACGCAGGCTTTTACAGACGATTCATAAAGGACTTTAGTCTCCTCTCTCGTCCTTTATGTAATCTTCTTCAAAAGGATACACCATACGAGTGGAATGAGCAGTGCCAAGAAGCTTTCACTAAGCTTAAGGGCATGCTAACCACTGCACCTATCATGCAGCCACCTGACTGGAGTCTTCCTTTTGAACTTATGTGCGACGCCTCTGATTATGCTCTTGGAGCGGTTCTAGGCCAGAGAAAAGATAAGCGGCCTTACGTTATTCACTACGCAAGTAGGACTCTAAATCCTGCCCAAGTGAACTACTCGACTACGAAAAAGGAACTCTTAGCCGTAGTGTTTGCTTTGGACAAATTTAGATCTTATCTGATTGGATCCAAGATCATCATTTACACAGACCATGCGGCCCTTAAGTATCTTCTTTTTAAGAATGATTCTAAGCGCCGCTTGATGCGATGGATCCTTCTACTCCAAGAATTTGATTTGGAAATCAAAGATAAAAAGGGAGTAGAGAACGTAGTGGCCGATCATCTTTCTCGCCTTAATACCTCTGATTCCCTTGAGGCGACCCATATCAACGACATGTTCCCTGATGAACAACTGTTTAGAGTCTCCCATTCACCTTGGTTCGCTGATATTGCTAATTATCTTGCTACAGGTGCCATACCGACACACTGGACGTCACAAGATAAGAAGAAATTCTTTACCAAGGTGCGTAACTTTTTCTGGGACGATCCATATTTGTTTAAATATTGCCCAGACCAAATTTTAAGGAGATGCGTACCAGACGATGAGCATCAGAGTGTCATCTCCTTCTGTCATTCACAGGCCTGTGGTGGTCACTTTTCTGCTAAAAAGACCACGGCCAAGATTTTACAGTGTGGCTTCTACTGGCCCACTATGTTCAGGGACACTCATGAGTTTTGCAAGGCTTGTGAGCGTTGTCAGAAATTGGGAGCATTGTCCCGTCGAAATATGATGCCCTTGAATCCCATCCTTATTATAGAAGCATTTGATTGTTGGGGTATTGATTTCATGGGACCATTCCCCCAATCATTTGGAAATCTGTATATTTTGCTCGCCGTAGACTATGTCACTAAATGGGTTGAAGCAATTCCGTGCCGCAAAAATGACCATCGCACGGTCATTAAATTTTTGAAAGAAAATATCCTGTCGCGGTTCGGAACGCCTCGAGCCATCATTAGTGACGGGGGCTCACACTTCTGCAATAGACCATTTGAGAGCTTAATGAAGAAATACGGTATCTCTCATAAGGTGAGCACCCCATACCATCCACAGACAAGTGGACAAGCTGAGATTTCCAATAGGGAGATCAAACATATCCTAGAGAAAACGGTTTACCCTGATCGTAAGGACTGGTCAATCCGATTGACCGATGCCTTATGGGCGTACCGTACTGCTTTCAAAACTCCTATTGGAACATCTCCCTTTAGACTTGTCTATGGGAAAGCCTGTCACTTGCCTGTGGAATTGGAACATAAAGCATATTGGGCGATCAAAAATCTGAATTTCAATCTGGACAACGCTGGCTTGCTACGCAAACTTCAGTTGAATGAACTTGAAGAAATCCGGAACGATGCGTATGAGAACTCAAGAATTTACAAGGACAGGATGAAGGCGTTTCATGATCAACATATTCTACGGAAATCATTCACGCCAGGTCAGAAAGTCCTTTTGTATGACTCTTGACTACATCTCTTTTCGGGTAAGCTTCGATCTCGTTGGACCGGCCCTTACATTGTTGTTACTGCTTATCCTCATGGGGCCGTCGAGATAAGAGATCCCGACAATGGCAAGGAGTTTAAAGTTAATGGACATCGATTAAAGCCATTTGTTGAGACATTTGATTCAGAGGACATGTCCATGCCTCTGATTGCTCCTGTTTACCAGGACTGATATCCTAGTCTGATGGAGGTATAGGTAGGTTTATCGCTTTCATAGGTCTAGGATAGTTGTTTTATTTGTCTGGCTGAAGACGGTAAATTTAGCGCTCCTGGGAGGTAACCTAGCTTTTTTATTCCTTTTCATTCTTTAATTAGTTCAATGTTTGTGGGTAACATTACTGCAAACCCTCACGAGACTACAACTCGTCCTCTAGGGGTAACCTAGGGGTTTAAAGGCTTGTTGCATACGCTAAATGCAATCGAGAGCACCTGCGAAAGTGGTATAGGTAGGATTTTATTTTTGTTATTTTTGTTCTGCTTTCTCTCTCATGCTGACAAGCTTCCATGCCGTGATCTATTGGAAACTCTCTTGATTCGTTATTCAGGTACTATCTTCCCATCACTTCTCATTTACTTTCGTTGTCCCATGTGCATTGCATGCTCATATCTTTTACATTGAGGACAATGTAGATTTTAGGTTGGGGGTGAGAAATTAGGTAACCTAATCAGTATTTTCTTGGTCTTGAGCAACAATTGTGAAAAAAATTTTGAATTTTTCTGAAAATTTTTATGAATTCGAAGTGATTTTGACAGATATCCCTAATTTAAATGTCAAGGTACATAATGGTGGATTTATGACTCTTGGATTCCGTATCTGTTAGATTTCATAGTTAAGTGAATTATTAATCCATGATTAGAAGTTGTAAACATTGATTGGATCATGATTTCAGGACACGTCTTGCTTGCACATTAAGACTTCAGTCTGATATTGAAGGGTTAATTTGGTAATCACTAAGCACGAAAGGAACCAGCCTGAAATATCTTACCATCATGGTATAAAAATTGGAAAGGTTGGATAATTAATCTTCACCATAGGTTTGCTCCCTATAGGTGTGGAGTTAATTCCCCATGAATGATATCTAAAAAGAGTCAGGTGTACGATCTTCACCATAGGATTGCTCCTTATAGGTGAGGATTTGATTCCCCTTCCTTGGCATTACTTTGAATAGAAAAATCAAAAGTTAATAGGCTAATCTATGAGGCAAGTTTTGGATTAGGTTTTAGTTATCATGAATTTTCTTGTCGGTTACCAATGATTTCATGAAATTGACGATTGGATCTCTTAATGATGATAAGCCGAGATTAGACTATACATCCATGGATCTCAATGTTTAAAATTTTTCTAATTGATGGATTGATACTTTACACTTGATTATGAAGTCTATCGTGCGCTTGAGTTCAGGAGAAAATAATGCCCAATATTCATGAATCGTAGAATTCTAATGACTGGATTATTTCTCAAAAATCATTCGGCTTTACAGAAATTTTTATATAAGTCTCAACTTATTTTTCGCATATTTTGCTCGGGACTAGCAAAATGCTGGTTGGGGGTTATGTTGAGGGTCAAATACTGCATATTAGACCCCATTTATTACCTGAATTTACGTACATAATGCCGTTTAATGGCCCGTTTTGCCGTGTTTGTGATACAGGGTGTAGTTGAAAGCATGAAATGCAAAAAGTTGCTAAAAGTATGAATTTAACACTCTGTCGATGCCACAGGCAAGGGACACACTCCAGGGGACCAAGATTGACAAATATACAAGGTCAGAAATCCGAGAAAAGTTAGAAATTGAAGATCAAGTGGCCTGAAGGACGTCCAGAATATAAGATCACGAGGTTCCCACCATCCGTTCGGCTCGAAACTTCATACGTCGCCTGAGGACCATAAATTAACCGTACATATAAAATTTCAGCCATTGAAGATCTCGGGAAGTGCCCCAACTGACATATCAGCCCGTAAAATCATGATTTGGGGCCCACATGCTATCTGGATATGCTTCAAAATTTGTCTCTACGGTTTAAATACGATTGGAAACAGGATGGATGGCACGGATTTCTCGTGAACATCACAGTGGAGCCCACATGAGGGTGTGCGTGCATTCAGTGCACGCACACGCGAGCCGCACCGGACCAACCAACGGGTCAGCGCAAGCGCTGACCCGTCTCTCTCTCCCTCTCTGCGTAAGGTGCAGCGGACGCACGGCCGCTGGCTGTTTTTGCGATCATCTGTGGGCCCCACACGTGCTCCATAAGCTCGATCTGAACCGTCCACCGTGTAGACAGCCGCGAGAACTACAAAACCATGTTATCACTTTTCACCCATGCGTGCACACGTGTGAGATACAGAGGCCACAAAAGGGCTGCTCGGTAACGTTCAAAACTGATTCTTCTGTGATTTCTTCTCTGGGCCACGTCAATGGACGTTCAAAACCACCCATTATTGACTGAAATTTCGTTCTGAATCCAATGGACGGGGTGGATTTTCCAGAAAATGTTTCTGTGGGGCCCACCGACCACAACAGCGAAATGGTGCGAAAGATTTCGCACATCCGCGAAAACTGACTTTTTCGGACAGTTTTGGCCCACCATCTTTGATCATATGGCAGATCTGAACCGTCTATCATGTAGAGGACCTAAGAAAGTACTAAGAGACGGTGTTTCTTTGAAATTTGAGCGAGGAAAGTGGCGTGTTTCATGGTACCGAACTTGGCTGCGAAAATTGCACTCCGTGTCCTGCTACAACTCTGTCACTGACTCCAGCCTTCCAGCAGCTATAAAAAGAGGTTTTTGGACGTGGGGAGCATTCATTCAAGGTCTTGGGAGGAAGAACAGAGGGCTCGAGCTTGGGTTTCAACGTGGGCAGAGGAGGGAGAGAGGAGCTTGGTTTTTTCTTTTCCTTTTCTTTTCCTTTTCTTTTTCTCTTTATTTATTTGGATTGAGCCCATCCATGGCAGGCTAAATCCTCCTAGCTAGGGCTAGGAGGTGAAGCTTGTAGTGAGATGAGAGATTATATGCTTTTAATTTAATTTTAATTTTTGAATTGAAGTTGGTTTTAGTTTGATTTTAATGAAAATATTTTTGGTCTTTAATGGTCTGTTGTGACTGAAATTACAATGGGTCTGCAATGCTTTGAATATTTTCTTATCCCTTTTATGTTTATGACGTTAGGACGTCCCGTTGTTCACCATAGTCTCCTGGGCATGGTTGGATGACGGTACCCTTCCTAACTTACATACATGTGATTGGGTGGTAATTAGTTTGATTCTGTTGGTTGCCATAGTCTTTGGGCATGGTTTGGTGATGGAATCCATTCTAATTTATCTTCCTTTCATCTCTTTGAAAACTAGATCAACGGCAGTTCAGTAATTTTCATAATTTTTGATGCAAGCATAAATTCTCCCTGATCTCTACAAGTGGATCCTCTGAATCCCTAGTTTCCTTTCTTTTGATTTCTCTCAAGTTTATATAATTATTTCACCATTATTTCTCAAATTACATTCAGTTTATATTTCATCTTAATCTAGTTCTAGTTCTGGTTAGTTTTAGATAACGTACAAGTTTCAGTCCCTTGGGATTCGACCTCGATCTTACCGAGTTATTACTACATCACAACCCTGCACTTGGGGAGTGAACAATAAAGTAAACATCATGGTGGGGTCCATGGAGAATGGCCCCTTCATGGATTGATCTTGAAATCAAAGTAGGCCATTGGCCACATCGAGGGTCCAAAGTGAAATCCATACTATCAGTTGGTAGGCCTCACTTGGCCCATCATCCAAAATAAGAAATCTACACCTATAGAAGCATCCACCGTCCGATCTTCTTGATTCGTTGAAAAGCCGACCTCCTTATGCTTCACTTTAATGGAGGGAGATGTAGATTCAAGGGCTAGGATGGAAGATTTTGGGATGGAAAGTGGGCCACACTATTCACTTCTCTTTTTCTCTCCTTGAAAAAATTGTGGACGTGTGAGGCTTATGGGTTGCTTGGGATTTTGATTTTGAGAAAGAGAGAGAGATGTGATGGTTGAGAGAAGTGATGGGTGATGTGATGGTTGGGTGGAGTGATGTGAAAGTTGACTTTGGGTTGCTTGTGTAAGAGAGAGGTATGGGCATGGCATGGGTTAGTTGTACTTGACTTAATGTGTGATGTGTACTTGATTGATAGAACATCTCTTAGAGATTCCCTCGTAATTCGTAATGCGCGGTGTTTTCTTCGAATTGAACGTTGGCCTATATATTCTACCCTGGGTATCGGGTCGGTGTGCGAATTGCGGAGTTAGAACCGCGGCGACGGCGCGATCGCTAAGGTACAGGTTTCAGTTTGAGCCGACTTCGGTATGCAGAACCCGGCATAAGATCACTTGCAAACGTCGGATACGGGTCGAAGGTTGCCTAAACTCGACCGAAAGGACCGCGGTAGCCTATGCAATGGTACAGTATAGGATACGGGTCTTACATGGATCCTGGACCTCGGCTCTCTTATACCGGGCATCAACCTCGCTGCATGGGTAGGCCTTACAATCTAGGGATTTTCCCAACCATCGCCTTCTCTCAGAACCCTCTGATTGAAGATAATTAAGTGGCAAAGGCCCCTTGCCCCTTGGCTGAAGCCGAACGTAGATGGGTCTTCCCGCGGGAATCTTGGGGCCAGTGGTGGAGGGGGTATATGTAGAGATTAATGCGAAGGGAATCTCATTTTTTCCTTCCACTCCTACTACGACATCCTCTCCAACACGATGGCAAAGCTCGCACTTTGGCTTACGGATTGAAATTCTGCAAAGACATGGGCCTATCAACTATTGATGTGGAAACTGATTCCAAGGTTCTTTTTGAAGCAGTCTCGACCCTAGTTTTTTTTTTTTTGTTTTTATTTTTTGATTTTGCTTTTGTTTTTGTTTATGTTTGTTTTTTTTTTCTTGGATGGAAGCTTTGGTACATTCTTCAAACCATTCATCTCTTGGCTCAAACCCTCACCATTCGATTTAATCATTCCTATAGGGAAGGTAATTCCATAGCCGATGGCCTCGCCAACATTGATAGCAGCGGTACTCCTAACAGATTGTTCCTTTCTCCTCACCTCCTTCTCAAACACGTGAGAGGGTCTCTGGTCCTAGACAAGGCGGGAGTGGGTTCGCTGAGATGTTGCAAGTCCAAGAAAGGGATTGGATAGACCCTCCTCTTCAATCCCCCTCTCCCTGTTTGGGCCCTTCCCAATCATTGCTAGTCCGTCCCCTCGCCTGAACCCTTCCCACCCGGCTGACTCCCTTGTCTTGATTTGCTGCTGGCTCTCCAGGGCGCTCCATGGCCTTCTTTTCTTTCGCATTTGCTTTGTAATTGCTCCTATGATAGGCTCTGGTTCTTTTTGTTGGAACCGCCCAAATGGCTGTATATCTCATCTTTATATATATATATATGGTGGCCATGGTCCACCTTCTTTTAAAAAAAAGAAAAAAAGAAAAGAAAAGAAAAGAAAAGATGTTCTGTTGATCATGTGGCGGCAGGCTTACCAAGTTGCGTGAGTTAATGCAATGATAATCTAACATGGGTCACTGCGTTGAGTAGATGACTAGTAGTTTTTTTTTTTTTGGCTATAATTGCACGGTTATGTTAATGGTGTTACTTTAGAAGTTGATTAGGTTGGATCCACTCATTATGGACGACGTAGAATTATTCCACGTACGTGATGTAATCATTGGAGGGGAAGGATCTATTCAATGGCCATCCGATCCTTTCAAGAATATATCTGACCGTTGGATCCATTTTTCGATGGATCCCACTTGTTTGACATTGGATTGGCATTCACGACTGAAGCATGATAATCATAGAAATGTGATTCAAGTTGCTGTCTATGGCCTCACAGGAAAATGTTCTAGTCACATTCCTTGATTTTGAGAATCAATGTTAGAGAGCCAATAAGACAGTCCACCTTGTGTTACAAGCACTTGAAAGGCCAATGGATAACATCCAGCAAGAGGGAAGTAGGATCTTTAATATTGTTCAAGCAGAGTATCTATCGTACCACAGACCATTCAGGCCATTTGATGAGGAGCCTACTGAATGAATGGTTTTTCTCGGCTAAGACTTCACTCTTATTGTTTGCAGAAATCAAACTGCCGTGATCCAACTGTGGTGGGACCAACTACTTGAATGCCATTGATTACTTATGAGTGGGCCTCATGTTCCTCTCGTGCTATGGAGGACTATTTTGGCAGGTCTGAATGGCTAGAAATGGCAAAGGGGATGCTTTTATAAGGTGACAAAAGGGCGGTATGCAAATGCCAAAAAATATGATATGGGCAGAGAGAAACATACGCTGTCTTTGATTTTGTAATAAGAGACTTAGGGTGCGTTTGGTTGCACCAAATATCATGAAATTTCATGAATAATCAGTATAATTTGGGACATAAATTCATTATACTTTTTAAATTTTGGTACAACCAAACACACTCTTAGACAAGAAATGAAGTTACGAAGGTTGATTGTCATCAATTGCCTACAAGTACACTTCCAAAGACCCCAATTCAAATCATAACCAAATACCAAAACCACTCAAAGAAGGGGAAATTTTAGAGAGAAATGCCATTGCTAAGCATCTACTTTCAGTACTCTTCCTCATGGCATGTCTCATCACAGTGAATTGCTACAAACTACTGAAATCATGCAATCCCAGTGGCTACCTACGCGGCAAGGCCCACAAGTGCAACACTCAGAATGACTCCGACTGCCGCAAGGCGGGCAAGATGTATCCCCAGTACCACTGCTCGCCTCCGTTACTAGCAATAATGGTGCGACCATGACCATCAATAGCTTCGCCCCAGGGGGTGATGGTGGGGCCCCTTCCGAGTGCGACAACAAATACCATAGCGATAGTGAAATGGATGTGGCCTTGTCTACGGGGTGGTACAATGGTGGTAGCTGCTGCCTAAAGAACATCAAGATCAATGCCAATGGCCAATCCATATTGGCTAAGGTTGTTGATGAGTGTGATTCGACGAATGGTTGTGATTCTGATCATGACTACCAACCACCTTGCCCCAACAACATAGTAGATGCCTCTCCTGCCTTGTGGAAGGCATTGGGCATCCCTGAATCGCAGATCGGTGACTATGATATCACGTGGTCTGATGCTTGATACAGGGCTGCACTAAACCAGGCCCGGACTGGGTAATTGACGTATCTGAATAGGCCAATGGGCCTAACAACTGCCACCCTACGTGACATATATTGTGTAAGGCATGCTTATGTCTATCATGTATTAATTACTATTTCCTCCAAACTTATCACCTCTCTTCATATGTTTTTGTTTTCTATTGATATATTTGTGAACAAAAGAAATATTATAAATTGCATGGGTGTAGTCTTTTGTAGTGGCCCCCACACGTATAGTGATCCCAAAAAAGCAGTAGATGGGTTGCAATCAAGTGGATGGTTAAGGAGAAGATGGTCTTTGGATCAAATTCAGTGGGTTGGGTGCGGGCCACACAAGTCAAAATTTTGAATAGGCCTTGCCCGTCAAGCCAGGTTTGCCTCTTTCAAAATATGGGCAGGAACCAACGCTGGGCCCGCCCATTGCCACCCTTGATAAATACCCCTTATCCGACTGTAAATAGAGGATGTTCGAGGTTCTATATGGCCTACCGTGATAGGTGCGTAGAGTAAGAATTGTTAGAAAATATTTCACAAATAATATTAGAAACCGAAAAATAAAATTAAAATTAACAACAGGCTAAATCAAGCATGTAATAAGCTATCCTTAAAGCTTGGCCCCCTTCTTGACTGAAATTGAGACTGCTGGTGGGTTATATGCGAATTGCTTTTAGGATAAGATCAGTCTTTTTTTCTTAAGGTCCTATATGCTTCAATCACAAAGGGACTTACTTAGGAACTCTGTTAATGCAATTTGAACTTTAGTAAATTTGTTGAGTGATTGAACTTAGTGACTGAAACGAGGTTGAGTCACTCGACGAGTTCTTCTTGAATAATCTTAAAAAGAAAACTTAGAGAGATTAGGTTGGATCAGATTTGTTGGACTAAAAGATAATTCTTGATTTGGAGGGTCCAGTTTCTATAACATCTGGGGTGTGGATCATTTCCGGGTAGTCATCAATGGTTCAGAATATTTATATATATATATATATATATATATACACACACACACACACTGTTGACACTAAATTCTGAACGTTTCGGATCGTTAAGTCAACGATTTGACTGTTGGATCATTGAGGGCCGTCTGTTTTCAGACTGTTTTGGCTATTAAGACTACTAGCCATTCTTAAAATGGTCAACGATTTTGGATCCATTGATCCGACCGTTTCCAACAGCCTATAAAGCCCGTACCACTTTGCATTGTGATCGCACTGTCTCGTGACACGATACGCATATGCGAAGTGTACCTTTTAATGCCATTACAGCCACACATCCACACTGCCCACACCTTCGACCTTGCCCACGTTCGTGCCCAAGCCCAAGCATGTGCATATAAGTGAGTGCGTGTAAGAATACTCGACACTTAAACACTTATGAACAAAAACTTTTCTCCCACTCTATTTGATGTGGGACTAAACAAAAAGCAACATTTCCTTTGTTTTTTCAAATTTGTTTTGGAGGGAATGAAATTAAAAAAAAATAGTTTATTTTTTAAACCAAAATTTAGACAATCCCCCCACTTGGTTTTGAAATTAGTAAAAAATTCCACCAAAGAGAAACGATAGGTCTTATGCAAATAA
Source organism: Magnolia kwangsiensis (assembly GCA_037074715.1). Lineage (NCBI taxonomy): Eukaryota > Viridiplantae > Streptophyta > Magnoliopsida > Magnoliales > Magnoliaceae > Magnolia > Magnolia kwangsiensis. The sequence goes on from CM073579.1 coordinate 95,474,392, forward strand.
AAAGATATCTTTACGATTTGAATATTTCTTTAGCGTAAGTATTTTAAAATTTTGTCGAAATTCCTAGTTGCCGTGACTTTGAACCAGTATTCCTTAATAACACAACCGAAAATACCACACAACATGTGTTATATGAGTTCCTTTATATTACTCGCTTAGCATTTTTAATGGCCATGTACTTATTTTTGATTTACGAGCATAATACCGTTTAACGCCCGGTTTTAATCGTGTTTTGTTGTAGGGTGTGATTAAGAGAGTTGACTGAAAAAGAGTATTAAAAGTACTGATTTGATGCTCCAGAGGCACCAGATCAAGGGATGGACTCTAGAGGACCGAGATCGAGGAAATTACATGCCAGAAATTTGAGAAAACCAGGCCATTCACATTACAGGGGCTTGAAAAGAGTCCAGAATGCAAGATCACAAAGTCTCCACCATCCGTTCAGCTCAAAACTTCATACATGGAAAAGAGACTACAAATTAACCGTACATGTCGAATTTCAGCCGTTCGATCCCTTCAGAAGCATCCAAACGGACAGATCAGCCCATAATTCCTCGATATGAGGCCCACCTGATTTCTGGATATTCTTAAATTTTGGACTCAACGCCTCCAATGAGATGAAAAAACGGATGGACGGCACGAATTTCTCACAAGAATCATAATGGACCCCATTTATGCATGAGTGTACATAGTGCACAATCTCGCTCGCTGTGCACCGATCCTGAATTTTTGGTGCAAGTCAGGTTTGACCGACTCAATTCAAAACGGCAATAGCCGTTTCCAGCGTCCACGAAATAGGGAGATCGGACGATCTCCGTGGGCCCCACCCATCAGTCAGAAGACTAATCTGAACCGTACATTCACTCCAGCGTATAGACGTGGCCATCTATTAGGTGACGGAATGTCAAAGGACAGTGGAGATTTATTTTTAACCTCTCAAACGCCGGTCAGACGGTGGAATGAAATCATTCGTGTACCACACCAAATCCAGCCAAAAACCATCCGTTTCCAGCTAGTTTTTCGTTCTGAAGCTAATGTACGGAGTGGATTTCATAGATATCGGAAGGAGTGGGCCCCACCGACAGCTAGCGCTCCTTGCGATGGCTCTGTTACGCGAGTCCGAAAAAATCGGACGTTCCGAATCATCCTGGCCCACCATCAATGATCGGATGGCCGATCTGAACCGTCCATTAGAACTCCAACATCTGTTTTATCAAAGCTTAGAGGATGGAATTTTAGGAGACAGCGGGTATCAAATTTCATCCGTCCAAACATGGGATGGACGACAGTATGATTGATCAGGTGGGGCGCTCTAACCGCAATCTAAAATCGGATATCTCCGACCATAATCCTGCTATGAATCTGATGGAAGGAGTGGATTTCTCAAAAAAGAAGTGAAGTGGGACCCACCGTGTACACAATGTAAGTGTTACGCAGCCAGCGCGCGTCCGGGATTCGTCCGGATTTTCGGGCTGTTGCGCAATCATGGTCAGGATCGGATCAATGATCCTGACCGTCCAAATTCACGAGAGGTGGGTCTAGACCCCGTCCACAAAGCCAAATTAGAAATTTTGGACGATCAGTCGTCCAAAATCTGCGTTTAAACGCAGTATGTTTGCTGTGTTTCTGCTGCGTAAAATAGGTTACGCAGTTCGATTTTTGCTGCGGAATTGGTGGTGGTTCTCCACTGACTCTCTACGCACGCCCGCCATCCGATCGACCTCCAGCAGATATAAAGGAGATAGAGAACGTGAGGGGGAGGATCATCTTGAGTTTTGGGAAGCTACAAGAGAGAGGGAAAGATAGTAAAGTTGAGTTTTTCTTTTCTTTCTCTTTTATTTTGTTTTGTTTAAAGGATCCAACCCATTCATGCTGGGCTGAACTTCTTAGCTGGGGCTAAGAGGTGAAGCTTGTAGCATGATGAGAGACACTTTTGCTTGTGCCTTTTATTAAGACTGAATTGACATTGATTTTAGTTTGATTAATTGTAATGCTTTTAGTTTTCAATGGTCTGTTGTGACTGAAATTATAATGGGTCTGCGATAGCTTTGAGCATCTTCCTTTCCTTTTATGTTTATGACGTCAGGGAGCCCTGTTGTTCACCATAGTCTCCTGTGCATGGTCGGATGACGGTACTCTTTCTAATCTCTTAAGCATGGTTTGGTGATGGAATCCATTCTAATTCATATACCTTTCATCAACGGCAGTTCAGTTTAACTTCCATGATTCGTGAAACAAGTGTAAGATCTCCCTGATCTCTACAAGTAGATCCTCTGAATCCCTAGTTCCCTATCTCTTATTTCTCCTAAGTTTTAGATTAATTAATCTACAATTATTTCATAAATTCTAGTTGATTTAGATTTCGTCTCATTCTAGTTCTAGTTCTAGTTAGTTTCAGATAACGTAAGAGTTTTAGTCCCTTGGGATTCGACCTCAGTCTTACCGAGTTTATTACTACATCACAACCCTGCACTTGGGGGGTGAACACTTATCTTATTTCATGAACAATCTCAAGAGAAACTCTTACTCTCAAGAGAAGCGGGACTACTTATATGTCCATGTATGTGAAATCCTTAAAGTGTTTCCATTAATATTTAAAACACTTGTCTTATAGGCTGGATTTCATTAAGAGTTGTAATGCTAAATCCTTTAGCGGTAACAGCTAGCACTCTTCATGCTGGCTGTGGTTATTTACTATTTTAGTACTGGAGCTTTCTACGTATCACTGATTTGTATTACCTATTGAACTTGAAATTTAGAGTTTTTTAAATTTTGGGTTGGGATCCATTAATGGTGGAACTTTAGTTGAAGAATTTCAACCCATCCCCTTAGACGTTGTCCTTACCACCTCTCTTCTTAGAGGCTTAGTAAAATGATCACAATGATTTCATCTTGAATCAACTCCCTTATATAATTATGTCTCAGACTTATATGTCTGGAATTCCCATTATCTGTACCACTGCAGGCTCTCGCTAGAGTTGCTTCACTGTTATAATGAAGTAAAACAGCCGGTATAAATTTTACACAGAACGAGATTTCTAATAAAAGATCCCTTAGTCATTCAACCTCTTTGTCAGTTGAAGCCAAGGTTATGAACTTAGACTCCATTATCAAATGTGTTATGTAAGTTTGTTTCTTAAATCTCCAAGAGAAAGCTGCACCTCCTAAGATGAATATCCACCTTATTGTGGACTTAGTGTCCCCTGCAGTTGATATCTTACTCGCATCGGTATATCCATCCAATACAGCCAGAAACTCTAAGTAGAATAGTCCTAGTTCTTTGATTTTTTTTTTTTTAAGATAACCTATAACTCTACTTATAGCTTTTTAGTGTTGTGCACTAGGATTACTAGTATATTAACCTACTTAGTTTACTTACAGCGTATGCTATATTCAGTCTTCTGTATTGCATATCATACATAAGATTGCCTATAGTACTAACATATTCTAGTTGTGCAATTGTTCTTACACTATTTTCTTTTAATTTGATAGTTGGATTAAATGCGGTTTTCACCTACTTGATTTTCAAGTGGTTAAACTTGTTTAATATCTTATCAATATAATGAGACTGACATAATGCATAACCCCAACTATATTTTTTAATTTTGATACTCCAGTATCCACTTGTTTAAGATTGTTCATTTTGAAAACAGAGAGAAACCTCTTTGTTTCAGTTACACCTTTTATTTTGTTGTTGATAATTAACATGTCATCTACATGTAGACATATAATCACAATATAATCATTATAAACTTTAGAGTATATGCACTTATCAGTTACGTTATGTATGAAACCATGAGACAACACCTTTTAATCAAACTTTTCATGTCACTGTTTGGGTGTTTGTTTTAATCCATACATAGATTTAATGAGTCTACACACTTTCTTTTCATTTTTTGATAGAACAAACCTTCCAGTTGCTCTATGTATAGCTCCTTATTGAGGTTACCATTCAAGAATGCGATCTTTACATCCATTTGATGGATATGAAGATGATGTATAGATGATAAAGCGAATAAAACATTAATTGATGTTACTCTAGCCACTGGTGAATATATGTCAAAATAATTGATTCTTTTATTCTAACGAAATCCCTTGCTAGTAATTTAGCCTTAAAAGTTTGTATTGTACCAGTTCATAATAAGGGTTTGAGTTTAATTTTTTTACCGGACTTCCAATAACCAATAAGAGTGCAGAACATGTATGCACATCTAAACCAGGAAATCGAAAGCATTCTAATCTATTAAACATTGAACTATCCGAATGGGATAATTTAAGAATTTTAGGCCTTCAAAAACACATTAGATCTATGCCTAACTACATAGAAATTCTCAAATGGGCAACTGATTATGTTATACTAAAACAAATTCATATATAATTGATAACAAGTTTAATTCATCATCCAACCAACTCAGAATAAAATGAGTATAAATTGAATAAAAATATTTTTAAAATTTCACAAGCATAAACCAAATAATTTAGTGATATCTACTACATGCTAATAACATACATGCAATCTTGGGGCACCATACCATATGCTATAAGAATATCATGTCCCCCTAACATATGAATCTTATTGGATAACATTTATTATTATTATTATTATTATTTGATTACTTCATACATCCCCATTTAAAATATAAATATGCAAATAAAATATAATGTTTAAAAGAACAAGTTAAATCCATAAACTGTAAATCTATAGACACCCCACTATTAAGACCAGGTTGAATCTTGGCTATTAACTTCAACTCAACTCAAAGTGCAATGGATGGAACCGATGAGACCTCATTCAAAACCAGCCATTTATGGCTGATTTTGATCAAAATTGCCCAAAAATGGCCAATTTTGTTTAAAGACTCAAAACTTACCATTGAATGGCTAATTTTAATCAAAACTTGCCATTCCATGGCCAGTTTTTATCAAAACCGTCCATTCTATGGCCAGTTTTGGTATATGATGCGTTGAACCAACAATTGTGCTTCGGTTTTGGTATAAAGGCAAAGCCAGACTCTTTTTTTTTTTTGGCAAAGCCAGACTTTGATCCTAATGCAGTAATGGGAAAAGTATAAAAATTTTATGGAGCTCTTTACAACCTTTCCTTTTCCTCTCTTCTTCAAATCTTTCTAAATAAACATCTCCGCCAGGAACTGCTCCTAGTCTCTATTCTGTCTATCTCTGTCTCCTTCAATTGAGAAGTTAAAAGTTATGATAATGATAAGGTCAATAGAGTAAGGTTGAGATCGAGGATATTTGACTGTCCCTTTTGCAAAAAAATGGTGTTGAGTCTCTCATTTTACTTCTCACATCTCAAATCAAATTACATTGTAGTCTACATCACTGTCAAAATAGAGAATTTGCAATGGACCAAGTCCGTTGCAAAACGCCTTGCGGTTTGCGTATTGCAAAAATTAAACAACAGATGGGATCCGTTGCTAATTTGTGACGGATGACGGATGAAGTCTATCACAAGTAAACGACAACGAAAGTCCGTCACAAAACTCTAAAATTCGGTTCTAAAGTTATATGATGAATATGGTCCATGGCTACGTGAAGAAGTGACAGATTCCATTTCCAGCTTATTCAGAAATTAGCGACGGTTTCGTCGCTAAATTTCTGAAAAAAAAAACCAGCATTATTTGTCATTTTTTGTATATGTTGCACATTATTGTCATCCAAATTAAAGAAAAACTTCACAAGATTCTTTAATAAGAACCCTATTCACAAAATTCAGACGGTTGGCTTGAATAATAGACTGAATATGATATTTTACCAAGGATTGAACCTCAGATCACCGGCACACACTACACTATTTTAGCAAATTTTTTAACGAGTGTTTCAGGTTTTTCTTGAATGTAAAGATGACAAACAAAATGGATGAAAATAAAAGGCATATAAATACTTCAATCAGAGGCACAATTTGAATCAAGGATGAACTACTTGTGAGTTCTCAAGCATGAACTAGTTCAAGTTTTTTTTTTTTTTTTTAATTTTTTAATTTTTTATTTTTATACTGAATTTTCCTATAATTTAGTTAATTGGTTCTATTTTATAAATGCATTGGGAAGACAATATGAACCATGAAATCTACTTTATACGATTGAATAGTTCCATAAAAAGAGAATGTGTACATTGCCACAGTAAAGGAAAAACTTGGATACTCTTGATATATAGAATTTGATACTGGATATGCAGATACTAAGAAAATGCACACGTGGCATATAGGTTAAACCATCTAAATCATGGGTCCCAATCTAGAAGGCTTGTGCAGCGAAATTCACACTAATTTGATTTCCTGATTTACTGATTGGACATTTAATGGGCGGTCAAAATAAAAAAGTCAATGGTCCACCTTCAGCAAAAGACAAATTGCCCATTAATTAGAGTTTTAGATTGCTCCATGAGTTCAGGGAATTATTAGTTCATGAACTAGATCTCAACCTTTTGATAATAATAGATCTATAGTGGGGCCCACAATTCAGGTGGTTGAATTTGAGTTTTATGTATGTCACATGTCAGTTGTAAGTGGTTGTATATGAACCATCACTTTGCAATCGTATCAAATAACTTCCCCAGCACGAATTCAATGTTTGTATCCTCTAGTTGATCATCAACTATAGGCCCAATGTAAAAATAGATCACAATCACAGGGGCATCATAATAGGTATAATGACGCAGGGATGAACGTGATGAGGTTGAGCACCGTCTCTCCTCAAGAGGATAACTATTCTTAATCCACGAAATTTCTCTGGACTTCTCACAGAGGCTTCTCAAATCTACGAGAAAGAAAGCAAGCAAAATAGAAAATAAATTTTATAAAATTCAAAATTGATTAATGAATGAAATAAACGAGTTCACAACCCTTTAAGTAGGGATACCATGCAATGAGAGAGAAATCAGAAGCAAACTACAACTAAAACTCCTAGAATTAGCAACTTACTATAAATAGTAAACTTACTATTTATAGACGGTCGTGATGTCTACTAGTGCACAAGGTTTTCGGCCAAAAATAGTGTCCTATTTGACTTCACGAAAATGTTTCTCCTAGTTATTCTAAGATCTTTTCACGTTGGGCACAACTCCTAAAGCCCGACGGATAAAGAGTTATAATCAAACTAAAACTTCTATTTATAGTAAAAATGGAATTAAAATAGGGAAACGACCATCGATCCGGGGTTATTTCACAAATCTAGATTGCACAACCTGGAAAACCCAGTATAGTGGGTTTGGTTGGCTAAAGTAGCTCGTTCTACCCCAAAATCGAATATTTTATGCCCGATAACTCATTCTGGATTGTGAGATACGCCTGATCTAAGGTCCAACGGTCCAGATCACTTTTGTCGTTGACCGGGCCTTTTCTGATCCATCTTGGTCATGAAATTGTCCGTGACCCGCTCATATAACAGACTTGAATCATCTGCTATGGACCTTCATTTGGCTTTTTAAGAAACAATTTGATAGTTGCAGTGAGCAATTGCAACCGGACTAGTGTAGGCTCTTTGGGAAATGTCTTTAAGAAGCTTTCAAGTAGTTCATCAAAATTATCAATCCTTCCTGCATATTCACCAATTATCTAGATCATTGATGCCTGCTGCAATTAAACACTCTTTAGTAAACAAATGAAAACATTTATAGATGCTAGTAATAGAAAGCTCCAACTCTTCAGTTGTTAATCAGAGGGAATTTAGAGAAGAAAAAACCTTAGCCTCTGATTTAGAATGATATAAAGTCAAGGAAAGAGCACTGTCATAAATAAGAAATAGTACACAAACCTTCTGCTGGACACTGAGGAAAAGAATAATCATACCTTCATTCTGTTGCAGAAAGGGGAAAAAACTAACGTCAATGAAACAACTTCTTGCACTCAATTACTGTTGAGATGTGGAGCCACATCTAGGGCCGTCTTCGACCGGTTGTGGGCTATGCTCGACAGGTCGTAGGGGCCCGCTCAACCAGTCGTGGATCGGTTTGACTCAAAATCCAGCGAACATCGACTTTTGGGTCTCGAGGTGCTCGACCGGTCGTGACCCATTCACGACTGGTCGTGGGGTCCTCTTGACCGGTCGACTGGTCATAGTTACGTAGATTCCTTTCCAAATTCGATGTGGACTGTGGATTTTGGTGTCGCTTTTCGTAAGGGTGCGGAAGTGGAGTTGCCTAAACTATAAATAGGGGTTCCTAGGGCTTTTCTATGTATGAGAAAAGTTATTCTAAGGTGTGGGCTAAGAGTTTTCTATATTCTTCCAAGGGAGAGGTTAGTATTTTTTCTTGTAATCTGCGTTTTCTTCATAGTGAAAGTTTGCATCCGTGGTTTTTTACCATAGTTTGGGGTTTTTCCATGTATATCTTGTCTTGTGGTTTGCTTTGATTGCTTTGATCTATTTATAGTCTATATTTCTTCTTGTTTATCATTTGTGGGTGAGGCCTGAGATTGGATCTAGGCTCATTGCGTTGTTGGCGTGCTGCGCAATAACTGGTATCAGAGCTATTGGTTTAGTTCTATTGGGAGTAATGATGGAAGAAGGGAAAACTAGAATTGAGAAGTTTGATGATTCAAACTTTGCCTCCTGAAAGATGCAAATGGATGATTATCTGTATCAGAAGGACCTCTATATTCCTCTAGGAGGAAAAGAGAAGAAACTAAAAAAGATGACAGATGATGAATGGTTTTTACTGGATAGGAAGGCTTTAGGAACAATCCGACTCTCTTTGTCTAAGAGCGTCGCCTTTAACATATCTAAGATAAAAACGACAAAAGAATTAATGGAATCTCTAGTCACCATGTATGAAAAATCTTCAACGTCTGACAAGGTTCATCTTATGAAACAACTATTCAACATGAAGATGTCAGATGGTGGGAGTGTGGTTGAATATCTAAATGAGTTCAATATAGTCACGAGCTAGTTGGAATCCGTCGACATCAAATTTGAGGATGAGGTCAGGGCAATACTGATCTTATTCAGTCTGCTAGACAGTTGAGATGGTTTGGTGATTGCTGTGAGAAATTCTTTAGGGTCAACAAAGCTGAAATTTGATGATGTGGCCAGTCTAATTCTCAGAGAAGAATCTAGAAGGAAGGCGAGTTTCAGGGGATTTAAGGAATGCTCTAAATGTTGATGGAAGAGGAAGATCGTTGAACAAAAGAGGCAATAAACAAAGGCGTTCTAAGTCAAGGAAGAAGTCCAAGGGACCGAAGTACAAAGACGGGTGTTAGCATTGCGGTAAGAAGGGACACATGAAACGTGATTGCAGGGCGCTTAAGAAACAAGATTGAAGCTCTCAAAGCGGGAAGGATTTAGAGAATCTTTCTGAGAAGAGTGACACAGAGGCATTGATCTTGTCTCTTGATGTGAAGAATGAGTCTTGGGTTATAGACTCGGGTGCTTCGTTTCATGCCACTTTATGTAAGGAAGTTATGCGTGATTATGTGTCAGGTGACTTCGAGAGAGTCTACCTGGGTGATGATGAGCCGTGCAGTATCATTGGAAAGGGAGACGTTCAGGTCAATTAGAAAGACGGAACGATTTTAAAATTGAAGGATGTCAGATATGTACCGAGTTTGAGAAAGAATCTGATCTCGGTGGGGTAGTTGACCGATACCGGTTATGTGACGATATTCACCAGTGATTCCTAAAAGATCACAAAAGGTGCCTTGGTAATATCTCGAGGTAAAAAAGAAGGTACTTTGTACGTGACTTCAGGATAATATGGTTCACTCTTAGTCGCATCAATTAGAGTGAATGTGCAGTTATGACATCAGAGGTTGGGACATATGAGTGAGAAGGTATGAAAGTGCTATTGTTAAAGGGGAAGCTACTAGGGCTGAAGTCTATTGACTTGGAATTCTGTAAGGACTGCGTGTATGGAAAGCAGAAGAGGGTAAGCTTCAAGAAGACAGGATGCGCTCCAAAGACACATCTGTTGGAGCTTTTACACATTGATGTGTGGGGACCGGCACAGGTATCATCTCTTGGTGGCTCATGTTATTTTATTTTTTTATTAATGATGCTACTAGAAAATTGTGGGTTTATTTCTTAAAGCATAAATCTGATGTATTTGATGTGTTTAAGAAGTACAAAGTTATGATAGAAAATGAGACAGGTAAAATAGTAAAGTGTCTCAGATCTGATAATGGGGGAGAGTATTGTGATAAGAGGTTTAAGGAGTATTATGCAGCAAGTGGAATCAAATATTAGAAAATGATTCCAGGGACACCGTAGCAGAATAGTGTGGCTGAGCGCATTAACAGGACCATCCTTGAGCGCGTCAGGAGCATGAGGTTACATGCAGGGTTGTTCAAGACCTTTTAGACAGATGCTGTGAATACTGCCGTATATCTTATCAATAGAAGTCCCTCAATACCATTGGATGGTGGGCTACCGGAAGGAATCTGGACTGAGAAAGAAGTGAACCTTGCACATCTCAGAGTGTTTGGTTACACTTCATATGTTCACATTGATGCAGAGCACAGAAACAAGCTGGATGTGAAGTCTAGGAGGTGCATGTTTATAGGCTACGGGCATCATGATTTTGGCTACAGATTTTGGGATACAGAGATAAAAAAATCATCAGATGCAAGGATGTAGTCTTCAATGAAAAAGTGATGCATAAGGACAGTGTGCAAGAAAATAAGGCCTAGGAAAAGGAATTTGTAAAGTTGGAAGAGTTACCGGACATGAGTGTTACAGCGCCACAGGATGGTCATGCACAGGAGCATTATGAGGCAGAGCCACATACACCAGTTGTGAGGAGGTCTACTCGAGGGAAGAGTCCCACGGTCCGATACTCACCCTCTTTACATTATCTACTGCTGACAGATAATGGTGAGCCAGAGTGTTTTGAAGAGGCGTTACAGTCAGACAGGTTAAGTGAGAGCAGGCCATGGATGAGGATATGGACTCTCTTGAGTGTATCGTACATGGGAGCTAGTCACTCTACCTAAGGGTAAGAAAGCTCTTCACAACAAGTGGGTTTACAAACTGAAGGAAGAGCATGATAGTTCGAAACGGTACAAGGCGAGACTGATTGTAAAAGGGTTTCAACAGAAGGCAGGTATCGATTTCACTGGAATATTTTCACCTGTGGTGAAAATGTCTACGATTCGCATTGCAACACCTCATCCCTTCCACACCATTTTCGATGCATATGTACACGATGATCGATGCGCTCAGCTAGACCTGAATTGACCGTTTATAGTACACGCCCGACTGACCGGAACCCCAAGACCTTGGAACCTATCTCATATCGACCCCATTGCTACGACCGCATAGGTACCACCCGGCATTTATACGATACTCCGTTGGTGAAATACGCCGTGAAGAATCATTAATGTATCATGTGGGCAAGGTGCCATGTATTCCATTCCACACATGTGGACCACACATGTCATACACACATGCACATGCCACACATGGGTGAGAGAATCTCTACCTATGTGTGTGATGTCACCCACCCATACCTCCCATCTCTTATATCTCCCCAAGTCAACTCTTTTCCATACCACACCTTAAGCATGACATCATCACACCATGCCATCCACCATTAATTGCAAATCATAAATTAATTGATATAATCCTAGTCTATGCTAACGAAGATCACATTAAATGAATCTAACCACATTTTTTTATAATTTCCCTACATATACCCCTCCACCTCTAAGTATTTCACCATTTTTTTCCATGGAGAGAGAGAGAGAGAGAGAGAGAGAGAGAGAGAGAGAGAGAGAGAGAGAGAGAGAGAGAGAGAGAGAGATCTTGGTGGGCCATCAACACCATTAATTCCATCTCTTCCATCCATCTTAACCATCCATCTAATCCATCAAGGTGAGTATACCCACTCTACTTTTGGTTTGTTTTTTTTTTTTCTTTTATTATTTGTATGATCATTATAATGATGTGTTTAATGGTGTGGATTAATGGCAGAATACATATAAAAAAATAAAAAAAAATAAAAAATAAAAATAAAAAGGTTGGACGCTTCCAGACGCCTTGCTGCTTGAAAGAAAAAGAAGAGGAGGTGTGGGTCCACAACGGGCCCCACCCACGATGTATGTATTTAATTCATGCCATTCATTCAATTTCTCAGGTCATTTTAGGCATTGAGCCGAAAAATGAAGACAATCCAAAACTTTGATAAATCATACTGTCTAAAATCATGTGAAGATTGTTAAAATCATATAAAAACACTTATTGGGGCCCACTTGAAATTTGGATGCATTTGAAACTTGGACTGAACGGTCCACATGTGGGACACACACAATAGACGGATTGGATCAGCTTATTGTGGGCCCCATATTCGAAAAAAAAAACTATATACAAAAAAAAAGCAAAGGGACGCTGGACTCTGCATGCATGCTTTTGGAATTTTTTTAGAAAGAGAAGGATATGGGTCCACAACGGACCCCACCTATGATGTATATGTTCAATCCATGCCGTCCATTCACTTTTTCAGATCATTTTAGGCATTGAGCCGAAAAATGGATCTACTCCAGTTCCCTGGCAGGCCACACTAGCAAAAATCATGTAAAGACATGCTTAAACATATAAATTCACTCATTGCGGTCCACTTGAAATTTGTATGCATTTGAAACTTGGAATGACCCGTTTACTACGTGGGACACACACAACAGACGGACTAGATCGTCCTGTTGTGGGCCCCATGTATGAAAAAAAAATAAAATGTAAAGCTGCAGCAGCAGCGTCTGCTGCTGACGCTGGAAAGAGGTGGACCCCACCACAGGCCCCACCTTGATGAATGTAGAACATCAGCACCATGCATTTGATGGGTCCCATTTGAAAATGGGTCACCCCCAAATTTCAACTGTACACGGAACTCAGGTGGCCCACACTATTAAAATAAATAAATAAATATAAAATAAATAAATAATAAAAATGAGACCTGATCATGAGTTATGTGTTATATCCAAACCGTCCCATCCATTTTGTAGGCACGTGGGTGGGACCCTCCGTGATGTATTTGTTTCATCTACACCGTCCGTCCAGATGGGACATTGGACGTTCCACCCCCCCTGTATTATAATATATATATATATATATATATATATATATATATATATATATATATATATATATATATATATATATATTATAATATTATATATATTATGATGGCCCCACATGGGACCCACCCCTGTAGAAACAGATTGGCTGGGGACCACCAGTTATATACCCATGGGACCCACCCCTGTAGAAACAGATTGGCTGGGGACCACCAGTTATATACCCATGGGACCCACTGCAATTTGATTTTGGGCATTTGATCATGAAGTATGTGTTTATCCTCATCGTCCATTGACGGTTGGATCCACCTGACAGGTGTCTAACCCCTGCTGATCTCCCAGCTGCTGGTGGGCCACGTGTACGTGGACCCACCATGTTATATGTATTATATCCTCACCGTCCAGATGTGGACGGTGGGACCCACCAGAGGTACGTGTTATACCCCTACCATCCACCTGTTTGGACGTCAGATGATCGCGGGCCCCACCATGAGATATGTGTTTTATCTGAGCTGTCCATCTGCTGGATGAGCAGCATAGCTGCTGCACTGACGTCAGCAGTTGGGTGGGACCCACCTTGATATATGTATTATATTTCATCTATCCATCCGTTTTTAGGATGGTGCAGTAACATCTGTAGTGAGGTGGGACGCACTGCATGTATTTGTTTCAACCTTGCTGTCCGCTTTTAGAGTGTGGGGACCCACCTCACATGTGTGGCACGTGTGAGGGTGGGGTCCACCTAATATATGGATCTAATTCGCATCGTCAGCAAGATGGTGGCTCTAATCAGTTAAATCTAAATCATCCGTCTGATGGACGGTGGACCGTGTCGCTGATATATATTTGAAGTCAGTAAGTTTTGTGAATCTGGTTGTGAGGTTTGTGATGTAATCTGGACCATCCATTGCTGGCTGACCCAGCTTTATAGTTGTTGTATATAATGTCAGCAAGACTTGAGGGTCTGACCATGGTATGTATTTCATCCCACTGTCTATCTAAACGGTGGGGATGACCGTAATGTATATGTTCCATCCGCACTGTCCAAATGGGACGGTGGGTCCTCCCATGATGCATATATTATCCAAACCGTCCATCCATTGTGGACCCACCTTATATGTGTTTTACCCAAGCTGTCCACATGTTTTGTTAGTATGGACACCACCTCGATGTATTTATTTCATCCATACCATCCTGATTGTGCTGGATGGTGCTAAACAATGTTTGGATGGTGCTGATTCACCGGATAAATGTTGGACAGTGTTGATCATCATTAGTGGGCCAGGTGCCCCACGGAATGATAGTGTACAGTGATACACATGTTACACCTATCACCATTGAAATGGCTTTTGGCATGTTCAAAGTCCACTTGAGGCCCATTTATGTTATGCAGTAGCCATCTTTCTAGTGGACCATCTGTAAGTGGGGCCCACCATATGTAAGCATTTCATCCATGTAGCCCACTTGTTCACCATCCAACAGCTGGCCCACCTCAGGTGTATGTGTTGAATACCCCCGCTGGCCTTCCATTGTGGACCCGTTGGTAGCGTATGGGGCCCAGCTTGTGTATGTGTATGCCTAAATCGTCCATCCAATTTTCCATATCACTTAGACCATGGGCCTGGACATGAGGCAACTCTAAAGTTCAATGGTCCACACCACGGAAAATAGTGGGCTGGCACCCACCATTGAAACCCCTTGAGGCCCACCTACCATATGTGTAGGGCCCACCTTGTTGTATATACACGCCACCCATCCATGTTACCGAGGCATAGGCTGACTTGTAAGGCTCACCTTGATGTAATGTACATAAGGCCCATCATAATGTATCTTTGGCCCATGAACGGGGCCCACCATTGCGTATTTATGGCACATTGGTGTAGCCCATTTGATGTATATTGGGGCCCATGGGTCGTAGCCCATTGTGATGTAATTGAGGCCCAAGGGTCGTGGAACTTGGTGATGTATATTAGGCCTGTGTATGCGACCCACAGTGATGTATGTATGTCGTCCATTCGTGCGGCCCGTCATGATTTATGTATGGTATATCTATACCGTCCGTTCGTGTGGCACACAGTGATGTATTTGCAACCCATATGATGGACCCAATGTGATTCATTTGTGACCCATTGATGAGGCCCAAAAGTGATGTATGCACGACCCACATGATGAGGCCCATTGCGATGCATTCGTGGCCCATGGGCAAGACCCACTGTGACATGTATTAGGCCCATGGGCTGTGGCCAGTGTGATGTATTTAAGGCCCATGTGCAGGGCCCTCTTGTTCTGTGTTTATGACCCATTTAGTGAGGCCCATTGTGGTGTGCATTAGGTCGTAGGACGAGGTCCATTGAGATGTATTCTAGCACGTATATGTGGCCCAATGTGATATTTGAGCAGTCCACTTGATGTATATGAGAACCAATATAATGTATACTCGACCCATGCGTCGAGGCCCGATGTAATGTATATGTGGCCCTTGTGTGAGGTCATGGGCCCATTATACGTTTGACTCTATGAGGGCCACTCTTTGGGAGCAATGTTGGTTAGATGTCCACATTGACGGACAATGATGGTTGAATGTCCGTATTGTGACCTCCCCTTAGGCCTTGTTAGGCCCATCCTCACTGATGTCGATTTTTTTATACCGATTATGAGTATGTGACTGCATAACATCATGATACATACCCATATGCATTATCTGCATGTTTTGAAATATGGTTGACCATTGCATATATCATTGGACAGGTTGTTATAAGGCTCCCTGATAGGTGGAGATTATCTCATATGAGCGCACGATATGCGCATGATTGATGCATGACTGGATCGTATGACTCATGCATCTTGCATCATGATTATTGTATGCCCTAGTGACATTAGGGTCATAGCCTCCACAGGCATATCGTGGATGGCCAGATGGGACACCGAAAATGTTTGGTTCTAGCATACATGCGCCATAGATGTCCCTGGGTGAAAATCTCTAAACCTCCAGGCCAGGAGACGCCCTAACGTCGAGACCGAGTGGATACAAGAGCACCCGAGTGCCGAATACCAAGAGGCCGCATCTCCCACTGTGTCATGGTCGGTTGGGAGGGGGTGTGGCCTTACCCGCCCGAGGGTAGGAGGCATTGCTAGGCTGAGTTTGACCAGCTCATGAATGGGTCCGCTATCGACGTGCCGGATAAGTATTGACAGACTAGTGTCCAGGCGGATAGCGAGGTTTCTTACGCTCACTTGGACTGTGCAGCTTGGAGAGCGACAGTGTCATTTGGAGTGTACTAAACCCCGGTGATGATCCCAAAGGGGAACTGTACTGATATGTGGACTTATTGATTAGGAGATTGCATACCCATTCATTCATTCATTCATTATCCACTCGGGCTGGTGGTGTGCAACTGTTTGTTACGTGTACCTTCGCAATGGCCAGAATTTCGGTTGGGGCGCGCGACTAACTTGAGATCAGGAGTTCACCACATTGAGTCTGACTATCCAAATTTAGGTATGGGACTGGTTTGGATAAAAGTACCTTGTGATGAACCCCATAGCTTACGATACTACATACTATCATCCCGTCTTCACACTCCAGCATGATCATTCTATTCGCACTGTATATTGCATTACATCCGCGGCATATGACATTTTGGGTTACCTGTGGTTTGTATTTATATGATACGACATTTGATATTTGACTCTTTATAACTCCTCATTTGTATAGTTGATTTGTATCGTGTATCCTGATATTGTTCCTCATTTGTATAGTTGATTTATATTGTGTATTTTGATATTATTTGACTCATGGACTTGTCAGTAATTTTGATATTTTATAACTATTGTATGACAATATGATGATGATGATGTGATTATGGATGCGTATAATACGGTTATGACTGTGGTATAGGAGAAATGAAAATATAACTTGGTGATGCTGGTGGCATTGACTTGGACTATTACTATGATGCATATGCATTGACATCATACTTTACGTGTTATACGTCTTTCACTTATATGATTTTCTTGTAACATATTTATCTTGTTTGCATATAAGACACTCTGTACACACGTGTGTACTCACTAGGCTTTTTGCCTAAGCCTCCTATTTCTCATTTTTTTTTCAGGGCTGGAGTAGCTTGGAAGACTTTGCCTTCTCTATGCATTGCATCTATTTTTCGATTTGACAATGTTGACGTTGTGTACCTTTCGGAAAGCACTGTTCTTGTAACCATCAGGATTTCTATTGGAGAATATTGCTTAGTAATTTGATCATGAATCTTTATGCTCAGGTATTATTATATGTGTAAACGAAAAAAAAATTCAGTCAAAATCTTCCTTGTGGTGCACCGAACTCGGAACTTGTTGTATAGAAGTTGAGTGCCGGATTCGGGGTATCACGGAAACTGTCCGTCCCCGGGCTTTGGGAGCGACACGCATGGTCTTGAGTATAGTGGCTACAAAGGACTTATATCTAGAGCAGCTAGATGTTAAGACAACTTTTCTAAATGAGGACCTTGAAGAAGAGATATATATGCATCAGCCGACATGATACATGACACCAGGAAAGGAGAACAAAGTGTGCAGATTGAAGAAGAGTCTATATGGCCTGAAGCAGGCCTCGAGGCAGTGGTACAAGAATTTTGACAATTTCATGTCCGGAAACGGTTTTAAGAGATGTCATGCAGACCACTGTTGTTATTTAAAGAAGTTTAATACATCATATATCATCCTTCTTTTGTATGTTGATGATATGCTTGTGACCGCTTCAAGCATGAAGGACATCTCAGATCTCAAAAGACAACTGTCTAGAAAATTTACCATGAAGGATTTAGGAGCTGTAAAATAAATCATAGGCATGAGGATAAAGTGTGACAGAGAAAATAAGAAACTAGTTTTGTTACAGGCAGAGTACATAGCCAAGTTACTTGATTGATTTAATATCGGAGGTGCTAAGCCGGTTAACACTACATTAGCCAACCACTTCAAGCTATTTAAGGAGCAAGGGGAAAAGGCACAGGAGGAACGGGACTACATGGCTAAAGTTCCATACGCGTCAGCTATTCGGAGTCTCATGTATGCTATGGTGAGCACGAGGCCAGACATTGCTTAAGCAGTGAGAGTTGTTAGCAGGTTCATGAAAAATCCCGGGAAGAAACATTGGGAAGCTATGAAGTGGATCCTCAGATACCTGGTAGGTACTAAGGATGTAGGGCTGTGTTATGGTAGATCAGAAATTAAGCTACAAGGCTACGTGGATTCAGATTTGACAGGAGATATCGACAAGAGAAGAAGCACTACAGGTTACGTCTTTACTTTGGGCAGTGCTGCAGTCAGTTGAGTCTCTCAGTTACAGAAGATAGTATCTATCAGTACGACAGAAGCAGAATATGTTGCGGCTATAGAAGCATGCAAGGAGATGGTGTGGATGCAAGGTTTTATGGAAGACTTGGGTAAGAAGTAAGTAGATTGAAAGTTGTACCGTAACAGTCAGAGTGCAATACACTTGGCTAAGAATTTAGACTTTCATTCAAGGACCAAGCATATTGCCATCATATATCACTTCATACGTTCATTACTGGAATATGGATCGATTACTTTGGCAAAGATTCATATAAGTGAGAATCCTGCGGATATGCTAACCAAGGCGGTCACATAGGAGAAACTGAAGCTCTGTTCAACTTTGATTGGTCTTCAGGCTTGAAGACGGGGAGATGATGCACTCTGGATGAAGAAGACAAAGGTTTATGGCGATGTGTCTCCAAGTGAGAAATTTTTGAGATATGGAGCCACATCTGGGGCCGTCTTCGACCGGTCGTGAGCTATGCTCAACCAGTCGTAGGGGCCCGCTCGACCGGTCGTGGACTGGTTCGACTCAAAGTACAGCGAGCATCGACTTTTGGGTCCCGAGGTGCTCTACCAGTCGTGACCCATTCACGACCAGTCGTGGGGTCCTCTCGACTGGTCGTGCAGTCTGCTCGACTGGTTGTAGTTACGTAAATTCGTTTCTGAATCCGATGCGGACTGCGGATTTTGGTGTCGCCTTTCGCAAGAGTGCAGAAGGGGAGTTGCCTAAACTATAAATAGGGGTTTCTAGGGCTTTTATATATATGAGAAAAGTTATTCTAAGGTGTGGGCTAAGGGTTTTCTATGTTCTTCCAAGGGAGAGGTTAGTATTTTGCCTTGTAATCTGCGTTTTCTTCATAGTGGAAGTTTGCATCCGTGGTTTTTTACCCTATTTTGGAATTTTTTCTTATATATCTTGTCTTGTGGTTTGTTTTGATTGCTTTGATATATTTCTAATCTATATTTCTTCTTGTTTATCGTTTGTGGGTGAAGCTTGAGATTGGATCTAGGCTCATTGCGTTGTTGGCGTGTTGCACAACAATTACATGCCTATAGAAATATATCCCATGGGCAGTACTTGGAAAGGAAATAATCAATTGAACAAAACATGAATAGCTGTTATTTTTAATATGAGACTAAGCATTCATGGAGGTTGAAATTTCCAAATGGGGGACTGTTGTTGGAAGAGGTACATTTATCACAGGAATGCTTTTGGTGTCAAAACTTCCCATCGACAAGCATATATATCAAGTTGAGCATCCAGAAGCCCCGGACTTTTGTCTCCACTGGCAAAAGTTTAAAAGAAACTTTGCAGTCTTTGACAACACACACTAACAAGTGATCTGAATGCAGCCTGCACAAATTAAACTGAAAATAATGAATTAAAAACAGTAGATAAAAAGACAAAAAGAAAAGAAACTGTATACATTGGAGCAAGAGTACTTCAAGATACTATACCACTAAAAAGGACATGTTCATCACATGTGATGACAAACAAAGGAGTTTCCTGTAATCACCTATAGAAATTCTTCTTAATTTTTTTTTTTCCTTTTATGGGAAAGGTGTCGCCTATGGAGATTCAATGACAATAAAACAGTAGATCGAAGGATCAAGAAGCATTAACACAACAATATCATTTGTCAAAATCCAGCATTGCGTAGTGAAATTAGTAGCTGATTAGTTAATGAATAATTCATGAATTATACATGATTCAAGGATCTTCTCTGAAAAAAGAAGGAAAAAAAAAAAGAAAAAAAGAAAAGAAAAGAATAAAAAGAAGAAAAAAGAAGAAGAAAAACACAAATCCTGAAAATTCAGGAGCCTTGATTTAAAAATAGGAAACGAATAATTATGTTCTCGTTTATTTGGGTTTGTGGAACTTGGGCTTTGGTGATGAAGATGATGCATGTTTATTGTTTTTTGAAAGGTAACACTACCGGGTTTACCCTGGATCACTCACGCAAACTACAATCTCCACCAGCTCATCTAACGACAAGTTAACATAGAGATGTTAATTTATTCACTGTTGATTACTGACACAAATTCACAAACTACACAAACCCTTTTAGGATGGCCATTTTTTTGAGCATTCACAAACAGACATGGATTCATTGTTAATTCCATCCATTTTTTCAGATCATTTTAGGATATGAACCACAAAATGAGGTAGATCCAAGGCTCAAGTGGACCACACAGTGGGGATTGAATTCCCACCCTTAAAAACTTCTTTTGAGCAGCAGAAGTTTAGTATCAATCTGATATTTGTGCTTTCCCTTCACACAGTGGGGATAAAATTCTCACCATTAAAAACATCGCACACTTTTAAAAACATCGCACACTTTTACTATCCAGTTTGCAAACCATACCGTAATAGAAAACTAGTCTTTGATTGAAAACTGTACATGTTGCATGTTTCGTGTGAGATACTCATCAGTTGAATGCCATCTTAGTGATCCCATAGATCATGGATCCTACATACCAGCCTAATTGTTGGACAAATGATCTAGATGGTTGGGACCCAGCTAAACATGGATGGTGTGGATCTAAAACTGGTGTCACATTGTGATGCATGATGGCATCATGAAGATGAGTTGTCTTATCCATGCTTGATGGTGTATCAAACTTCAGCACGTGTTAGCCCATGTGCTTCTCTTCTTACTGCAAACCCATGCAAACCCATGACGGATATTAGCCTACAAATCCTCTCAACCCTCATATTCAATGTGCCCCAGCCTTTTAGCCCTGGGGCGCCCGAAATCTAGCGTCTCTGTAAACTTTAAACTTCAATTCAATGCAAGAGATTTTTTTTGGAAAAAAAAAAAAAAACCATCAATCTATCAGGAAAAAATGAAATCTATCTACTCGGGAGATGATACAACAAAGCCAGTGAAACTAAAATATGACCAAACGGTGTATCAATTGGTCAACCAGTCTTGACTATTTCCGGTGGATTGGCGCACTTGTGTCTTGGAATTAACTTATTTTTTTAGTTCACATCCTTAAAAGAGGTAGTTTAATTGAGGGGAAAGTGGATGTCACACAGATATCAATGTGGGCACCGCCGTGCTTCTTATCACACTAGTCTTTTTTCAACAATTGTTGTAGGAGATCATGTCCAATTGAATGGACTAAAACACCAAGGACCGGCTCATCCAAAATAAAAAGCTAAAACGAGGAAACTTGCTAAGCTAACATGCATTCACAACCCTACTCATGTACACCCCTCCACATTTGCCAAAATTACTCATGTACCTGCCAGCACATGTGCCAACGTTGCTCATGTACATACCCAACAAATGGGCCAACATGTCACATCTGCACAAGATCCAAGGTTTTCCCAATGTGTCCAAAACATGACAAGTGCACAAAAGGAAAAATAAAAATAAAAATAAAAATAGAAATGTAAGCATGAAGGGGACCTTTCAATTACAAGCCATCAGAAACTAATAATACAAGCCAAAAGTTCACCAATTTCAATTGGGTTTTCCTTGTATTGGAAGCAGTAAAGGAGTTAACGGCATCAACAAAAATATGATACCAAACAAAATACCGGTAATTCCAAGAAACTGAAAGTTTCACTTCAGTTTCAACAAGCTAGAAACTGGCTGCTTTTTTTTTTAATTTTTTTTAATTTTTTTTTATTTTTTTAAATTATAAAAAAGGAGGCCGATGCCCCTGAATCTTTGTTAATAAGAACAGAGGATGTATAAGCTAGACTTTCAGGTGGGCTCCACACAAAATACCAGGCCTCACCTATCATATTGACTAATCAGAAAGCAGAAAATGAAAAAAAAAAAAAAGCCAAAAAAACAGTTCATGCATACTGAACTTTGGAAGAACAGGGGAAACTTGGAGCAAGCCAGGGAAAGCAGCAACGCTGGATCGGGAAAAGGCAGAGAAATTCTCATGAATATTGAAGACTGGAAGAACAGAGTGTGCTTGGAGCACACCAAGGAATGCAGCCGTGCTGGATATGCAAGCTGCCTCAGAATCCGACTTATCCATTTCTCCTTTTTGATTTTCTGGTTCGACGAAGAGACCCAAATCCTGCTCTATCCATGGTCAAGAGGCCTCGAATTTCCTGTGGATGGTCTGAGGTACTGGAATAAGTCTTGTTGGGGCATCCATAACTAGCCCTCTTAGCTAAAGCGTCGGCCATTGAGTTACCCTCCCGCAAAGTGTTGGCAAAAGAAACTTGCTGGGTTAAAATTAACTACTAAAGTAAATCATCAACTTGGAATGTTTTGCTAACTTTTTGAACAGGTCCGCTCAGCCAAGCTCAAGCCACAAGTTTTTTGATGTACTCAAGCCACAAGTTTTTTGAACAAAGTACAAAAAAAAATCTACACAGAAATATGCCCGGACTACAACACTTTTGTTTGCATATCATATCTTTAAAAATTTCAATAATTCCTGTTGAACAACTTACCAGTAGTGTGGCAAAGTTAGGAGGTAAAGATGAGTGAACAGAATCAAAGCTGTTGGTGAGTAATGGTTGTTGCGAACACACGTGTTACTCGCTTGTACTGGGGGAGGTTAATATACTATGATTGAGGTGAATTTTCATATCCAATGTTATCTCTTGGATATCCAATTTCCAATATGTTTTTCGAAGTTTTCTAGAATGAAAAAGCATTAAAAAGATATACATGGGAGTAAAAAAATTAGATATTTTACTACTACAGTTTGGTTGATAGATTGGTTTTGTTTCGTGGCATATTGTCAAAAGAATTTTCTATGTTGGTCCACATAGAAATATAGAACATAAACATAGTCTTAAACTTTTACTCCTGTCATATGCTTATTAGGACTTACAGAGTCCCTTTTCTTCGATTTACAGATTGTTCTTTTTTGGTTAGGCCATAAGGATCGGACACCCATATTTCAGGACTTTTGTAAGGATAGCTGGTTTTGTATTTCCTAATCCCAGTGTTTGGAAGTGTAATTAAATTGATTACAGAGAAATATAAATACGGTAAATGTTTGTTTTGATACTCTTATGTAGAAATGTGAGAGTTTTATCATAATTAGGTGAATACTAGACTTTGGGAGAGTTTAAAGGAGATTTGTTATTTTTCAGACTTTCTAGAAATGTTCCAGGTTGCTTTATTTTAGAAAGTAGTATTTCAACTTTAGTGGAAAACTTAATCTTTACAACAATGTGTGATGCGTGGGGTGTAGTAACAAGACAATGGTTATAGTGTACCAGGGAAGCACTAGCTTAAGGCAAATCAATAAAAATGACTCAAAAGGGTGTTTTCTTTTCCCAAAATTAAATTAATTGTTGAGTGCGAACACTTTTCTCAAACTAACCTATGAAACCAAAATATAACACCACATTTTAAATGAGCAAACCAAAGGCTATGCAGGGAACATGTAAAATCTGCAGAGCCGACAACACACCTACTGCCACGCAACTTCATCATCAATTGTGATGAAACAAAGAAAGTTTTTATTACAAAATTAACAATAACTATGATGGAAAAGATACTTCTTCTCACTCATGAACCAAATCCTAAAAACACCGAGTGCATATTTGGTGACTCTTTCATAAAAAAGAATACTAAGGCGCGTTACAATGACATGCAAGTCCTGTGCTCATCAGTACTATGGATCCCCATAGACTACTTTAAAGTTACAACAAATAGAGGATTTAGTACTACAGACTGCTAGCACACTATCACAAGAGTTGCACCAATACTCATTGCTAGTTGCTGCTAAATATTATCAAATATAATATTAATAAATCATTCTTATTTATTTTTCTGCTTCTGATGCTTAAGTTAATAAGTAATGTTAGTAATGCTTCTAGTTCAAAATCCATCCGACCCTGGAACATGGCTAAGCATATGTGCAATGCCATGCCTCTTACTTCAGAATTGGAAGATATGGTACCAATACCTTGTCTCTTCCTTCAAATGGGAAGATATGGAACACAATGCCTTGTCTCTTACTTCAAATGGGAAGATATGGTATGCAGACTCTCTCTCTTTTCAACTGGGAAGATATGGTATGCAGACTCTCTCTCTCTCTCTCTCTCTCTCAAGCAGTCTTCAACAATCTGTTGTTTAACTTAATGTTGAATTAGGTAAAGGTGGGGGTCTCCCATTGTTGTTTGCAGGATTACTGTACATGGGGTCCGCTCTTAGTTGATCAGAACCGCTCAGTGGCTGGATACCGACTGGATGTTTTGGGTTTACTGTCTGAAACATGGAACTGTTGGATGATCCGGAGGGCCCCACCACGTGTTGCAAGCCAACTAAAAGGGCATATGGTTAACATCCAGCGTGAGCAAGTCTATAAGTTAGATCTTTAATATTGCTCAAGCAGGGTAACTGTCGTACTCCAGTCCATTGGATGAGGGGCCGACTAGATGAATGGTTTTTTTTGGTTATGGTTTCACCCTTACTGTTGACATGACAATGATGGTTCTATCAGATCATGAAATCAAATGGCTGTGATCCAACTGTGGTGCGACCTACTGCTTGAATGTTACTGATTACTTTGAGTGGGCCTTATGCAACTTTCGTGCCTTTGAGGACTATTTTGGCCAGTTTGAAGAGCTCGAAATTACAAGGGAACCCTTTCACATGGAGACAAAAGAGTGGTACACAAATGGGAATAAATATGAGATGGACGGAGAGAGGAACGTACGCTGCCTTCCATTGTGTAATAATGTACTGAGGCTGCGTTTGGTTGCAACAAAATCATGAAATTTTATGTGAAATCAGTCTAATTTGGGGCAGAAATTCATTATACTTATTAAATATTGCTACAACCAAACACACTCTTAGGTAATAAATGAAATCAGGAAAGGTTGATATTCATCAATTGTCTATAAATACACACAGACCCCAAACCAAACCATAGCCAAATACCAACTCAAACGAGGGGAAAGGTTGAGAGAAATCACATGGCTAAGCATCTACTTTCAGTACTCTTGGTCCTCATGGCATGTCTCATTGCAGTGAATTGCTACAAACCACTGAAATCATGCAATCCCAGTGGCTACTTACGTGGCAAGGCCCACAAATGCAACACTCAGAACGACTCTGACTGCTGCAAGGCGGGCAAGATGTATCCTCAGTACCATTGTTCGCCTCCCGTTACTAGCAGTACTGGTGCGACCATGACCATCAATAGCTTCGCCCCAGGGGGTGATGGTGGGGCCCCTTCCGAGTGCGACAACAAATACCATAGCGATAGTGAAATGGTTGTGGCCTTGTCTACGGGGTGGTACAATGGTGGTAGCCGTTGCCTAAAGAACATAAAGATCAATGCCAATGGCCAATCCATATTAGCTAAGGTTGTTGATGAGTGTGATTCCATGAATGGCTGCGATTCCGATCATGATTACCAACCTCCGTGTCCCAACAACATAGTGGATGCCTCTCCTGCGGTGTGGAAGGCATTGGGGATCCCTAAATCACAGATTGGTGACTATGATATCACATGGTCTGATGCTTGATACAGGGTTGCGCTGAGCTAGGCCTGGACTGGGTAAATGACATATTTGAATAGCCCAACGGGCCTAGCAATTGCTGCCCTACGTTACATATGACATACTTTGTATTTTCGTTGCATCAAAATGTGTAAGACATGCTTATGTCTATAATGTATTACTACACCCTTTATCATCCTCAGTTCATATGTTTTTGTTTTTTGATCGATATATTTGTGCAAAAGAAATTTTAGAAATTCGCATGGGTATATTCCTTTGAAGTAGCCCCCACACAGTAAAGGATCCCAAAAAAGCAGCAGTTGTCGGGGAAATCCTAACCGTCTGATGGGTTGTCATCAGGTGGATGGTTAAGAAGAAGATGGTCTTTGGACCACATTCAGTGGGCCAGACAAGTCAACATTTTGAATAGGCCTTGCCCGTTAAGCCCGGTCTGACTCTTTCAAAATCTGGGCAGGAAACAACAGCAGGCCCACCCATTGCCACCCTTAATAATGGATGCGGATTGCGTCCTACTCCTGCCTGTCTCCCGCTGGGAACGGGCAGGAGCTTTGAGTGGTCACTGTGATGTATGGGTCTTATCCACACCGTCTATTCTTTTTTTTTTTTTTGGTATCATTTTAAGGTATAAGACCAAAAATGAGAAAGATCACAAATCAGGTGTGTAAAGTACAAATCACGCACCATGTTCAAGCTTCTGTAGGGCCTGCCGTGATAGGTGTGTTGAGTACAAATCACGCATCAGGCGCGCCACAAGGAGTTCACCGCACACCCAAAAATAGGGCCAATCCACATAGCTAGAGGAATGGCCAGAGGACTTGGGACCCCACACACACCTTGGTTGGAAGTTTCTATGGTGAGCATCCCCCACCCCATAGCTTCTGATTGTTTCCCATGGTGTGGCCCACCTGAGTCTTGTGTTAGGTTGATTTTTATGCGTGTAGATAACATGACTGGCCATCTAATTAATGGCTTGGATATCAAACAAACATCTCAGTGGGTCCCACATAGTTCTAACACATGGGAATGCACCTGCCTTCGGATACATGTGATTGCTGTTAATCTTTGGAATGTCTAAAAACTACTCTGTATGTTGAATGACAGTCGTGCCCCATAACTGTCTTTAAAGCATCCTTTCTTTTTTACAATGGCAGCCCACTTGATGCCTGAATTGTGCCAATAGGCTGGACCGGGCAGTCATTTTTGGCATAGGGTCTGTTCTAGTCCAAGCATCACACCTAAATTTTGAACCCGGGCCCAGCCCTCAGACCAAGTTTAGGTCCCTGTCTCCATTGCTACCCCTATCTGGAGCTTGATCTGCCGAATCTGTTCCAGTTGAGGGCTGTGAGTGCTCTCGGCTTAATCCAAGTTGTTCATCATGAGGGGCCCATGGTGTTTATCCATGGCCTGAAAATCAAGTTGGCCTACACTTAAAGTGGGCCACACGTTTATACAGAAAATAAATGAGATGATCAATGATCCCAATTCATTTTTCATCTTATATCTCACATCCTTCCATCTCTCTCTGCACGTGTAATCATTTGGTCCACATCCGTGGATGGTGGACCCGTATTGGGATAGACTCGGGGAGATAACACCGGCATTGCTTGGAATCGTCTACATCGTGACCTGTTCAGCACATGAATGATCTAAACCGTTATTCACTTTGGATTTTTCTTCGAAATCTGATATGATTGTATATGGATAGTCTTGAAAAGGAAAATACAAGTTTTAATTATCAGAGAAAAAGTTTTGATTCTAGCGTGTACTCAGCTAAAACCTATGAGAGTAGTATTATCATAGCCGTCTTGTACAACCATCATACTAGATTTTTGATATTTTTTTTAGCAAATCCGTTTGTCTATTTGGTACATGAAGTGGTTAGATTATATTATTCTGAATGAGGAATGTAGAGAAATTGTTCGGGACCTGATCAAATATTTAGATTGAGAGATCCAATCTGTTCAAGTGCATTCACCCTCATTAAATAATGAATCTAATTTTATCATGGTTAATTGGTATGATCTAAAGGGTTGATCAAAGTGGATTTTAAGTATGTTGCAGGTCGTTTAATGCTTTGACGTATGAATCATGATGGGATTAAATCTTGCTGTTGGTCTGGTTTTTACGTAATTAAGGGTTCTCATTGAACGATAGAAATGGGCCATTGTTTTTGCATCTTTTAACGTGTTTTTCATTCCATAAATGTTAGATATCTTGTACTGCGTCTTAGATGGGCTGGATTAACCAAATGTAGATGTGAAATAGGTTGTTTCATACCGTTCGATGAGATCCCTGGACACCCATCAATAGAACGACCCAAGAAAAGTAGGATGAGATCCATGGACACCCATCAATATATAGAGCAACCAAAGGTAACGAGTGACGGGGTTCTCGGGCGAGGTGATCTTGCACAGATAGGCTAATGTAGGGCCTGCCAAACATGTTGGGAACCGCATAAGCACAGGAAGCGGAATCAAGCAAAGTTCATGCAATCGCACAGATAAATCCAAGCAAGAGCAATCCGATTTTTATATGAAAAAATCTACAGCACAAAGTGGCGCGTAAACATATGAAAGCATATTTACCAGAGATAAATGATCTTACTGATTTGAATAAGCCTTGAATCTCTTCAAACCTTAAATATAACCTTGAACCCTTAGAAATGTTTTAGAAAACCTTAATATACCTTCATCCTCCTTAATCCCAATTACTCTTGATATATATATATACCATCACAACTGGAATAAGAAACACATCGTGCACTTATAGAATTCTGTGCGCAACTTCGATGGCATCGAGAAAACATCTAAAACAAGCTAACAACCAACATGGTTTTATTCTAATTTTTTCGATGAGAACGAGCATCTATTAATGGCATTGACATCTGCTTGATGGCATTGAGTGGTTTATTGATGGCATTGACAGACCTTGTTATTGACAGATTTAAGACATTAACAACAATCTCCACTATGTCTTCAATCTTTAATGTCCATAGATCCTTAGCCTTCACTATCTCTAATTTTACTTTCATCATAATTTCATCGTCGCTTCTTGTGCATATTTCGTCTTCATTTTGACTTTGCCAAGCCCAAAGAAGTTGCACAAAACTTAAACTTTTATATAGAAATCACTCCTTTGGTCTAACTTATCTCTCTCAACTGATGATACATACGAGTAACCATCGCAACTAAATACTCGCAGCCTCGAGTTGTCTATCTACTGGCCACTCCATACTTCCTCTAAAATTTTACAAATAATAACTGTAAAAGGGGACTGATTCACCAAGTAACAAGTTGTGTTAACAGACTCAATTCATATTTCTTTACCCAACCCAACATTGCTCATCATGTAAGTTTACTGGTATTGATGGTGTCCTTAAAGTTTTAAAATGGGCACTCGTGGTTATGAGAGCGTAAAAGTATGGAAACCTTTACAGGTTGATCGGGAGTACTTCAGCGGGTGGAGCGGCAACGACTGTTGTAGATTCCACGTCTGTAAGTATGTGGCATGCTAGTTTGAATCACATGAGCGAGCGGGGCATGAAGGTACTATCTAATTGTTGTTTGATTCCAACTTTTAAAAATTCTGATTTAGATATATACGAACATTGTATATATAGTAAACAATCTAGATCATCTTTTAAATCTGGAAAACATGTATGTAAGGGAGTGTTTAATTATGTGTACTCTGATGTATGGGGGCAATCGCTAGAGGTTTCTATTGGGAGGTCATCATGGTTTATTTTATTCACTGACGACTATTTTAGAAAAATTTGGCTTTACTTCATGAAACGTAAATCCGAAGTTTTCACCATATTCAAACAATGAAAGGAAATGGTGAAAAAATATTCGGGGCGGCAAATAAAGGTTTTAAGGACTAACAATGGTAGAGAATTTACTTCCACTGAGTTTAATGAATATTACAAGAATGAATGGATCATTAGAGACAACATAGTGCGCCACACGTCCAAACAAAATGGCGTGGTGAGTGAATGAATCAGACTCTCTTGGAGAGGGCCTGATGTATATTAGGTAATGCTGCGTTGGGCAAGGACTTATAGAGTGAGGCAGTTAACACAGCTTGCTATTTGGCAAATCAGTCTCCTTTTATGACATTGAATGTAAAATCTCAGAGGAAGTATGGAATGATTATAAGCTGTACTATTTAAATTTGCACATATTTGATTGTAAGGCTTATTCTCATGTACCGTCAGTTGAGAGAGATAAGCTGAACCATAGAGTCAAAAAATACATATTTGTTGGCTATTGTATTGGAGTAAAAGGTTACAGGTTATTTGATAAGGTTACATTTAAGGTAATCACTATCTATGACGTCAGATTCGATGAAAGCTTCCTATTCCACAAGAATGGTCAAGAGGAGCAAGATGAAACAGAAAGGTTGACTGTAAACATTTAGATTGACACAGATGTTACTTAGAAAAAAATAGATGTGCAGACAGTGGTGAAGGAGCAGGTGGAGCAGCCACCTGTGAGAAGGAACCTACCGCATGATCGCAAGTTACCAGTAAGATATAGGGATGACTCTAATATTGCATATACCCTCATTATAGATGAGGGAGACCTGTCAACTATTCAGGAGGCTCTTGATAGGCCTGAAGCAGAAAAGTGGAAGACGACTATGGATGATGAGATGGACTCATTACACAAAAATTACATATGGGAGCTAGTGGAGCTTTCAGTGGGTCGAAAAATGATCGGATGTAAGTGATTATTCAAAAAGAAACAAGATGGATATGAAGCGAGACTGGTAACGAAGGGGTATGCTCAGAGAGAAGGAATCGACTTCACAGAAATATTCGTGCCAGTGGTTAAGCAAGTATCCATCAAATTCGTGTTAGCGCTGATTGCCCAATACGATCTCGTGCTGGAATAGATGGATGTCAAGACCGCTTTCCTGCACGGGGAGTTGGAAAAACAGATTTATATGAAGCAACTAGAGGGCTACGAAATTAAGGAGGTGAAAAAATTTTTTTACGTGTTAATGAGGTCATTGTACGGCCTGAAACAGTCGTCTAAGCAGTGGTATAAGAAATTTAATTTTTTCATTTTGAGTCAGAAATTTACTTAGAGTGAATACGATCACTGTGTCTATTACAAGACACTGAGTGATGAGAAATTCATCATTCAAGTATTATATGTTGATGATATGTTGATTGCTAGTCATGATATGTTTGAAATCAACGTATTAAAGACTCGATTATCAGGGACATTCGAGATGAAAGATCTGGGGGCTACAAAGATGGTTCTCAGTATAAATATTCTAAAAATAGGAAGACGAACAACTTTGGTTATCACAGGCAGAATACCTTGAAAAGATGTTGATCAAGTATGGGATGGACTAGGAAAGGCCAGTAAGCGTTCCTCACGTGGTTCACTTCAAGCTTTCCTCAGAACAATGTCTTAAATCAAATGAGGAAAAGTAGGTTATGTCTCATGTGTCTTATTCGAATGCGGGTAGCAATTTAATGTATGTCATGGTCTATACAAGACCAAATATTTCACAGGCAGTTGGTGTTGTGAGCAGATACATGCAAAACCCCAGCAAACAACATTGGAAAGCAGTGAAATGGTTACTTTGATACATTCGAGGTACAAAAGACTACGCCTTCACTTTTAAAAAGACATGGAAAAAGTTGATAGACTATGTGGATTCATATCACACAGGCAGTATGGATTTTAAAAAGTCAATTTTTAATTACTTGTTTGCATTAGTGGGTGGAACAATTAATTGGATGTTGAAGCTTTAGTCCATGGTAGTTCTTTCTATGACTGAAGCAGAATATATGGCAGTGACAAAAGCGTTTAAGGAATGTGTTTGGTTAAGAGGCATGATAAATCAATTGGGACTTCAGCAGGAGGCCGTGCTGGTTAATTGTGATAGCGAAAGTGCTATCAATTTAGCTAAAATTTTTGTTTATTACTCACATACTAAACACATTGATGTTCCTCACCATTTTATCCGACAGGTGCTTGAGGAAGGAGGTGTTGCACAACACGCCAACAACGCTAGTGAACCGAGATCTAATCTTCGGTTTAACCCACAAAACGATAAACAAGTAGAAAAATAATCTAGAAGTAGAATCCAAGCATATCAACAAACCACAAAACAGAATATATGTGAAAAAAACCCCAACAAGGGTAAAAAACCCACGAGTGCAAACTTCCATTATGAAGAAAAATGAGATTACAATCAATATACTAACCTTGGACGTATAGAAAACCCTTAGCCATGCTTTAAAAAACCCTTTTTAATACCCTAAAATAACCCTAGGACCCCTATTTATAGTTTAGGTAACTCCATTCCGCAACTTGGTGAAAATCGCCTAAAATTCATGCAGTCCGCACCAAATCTGGACTAGGATTTGTGTAGCCTCGACCAGTCGAGCAAGGGCCTCGACTAGTCGAGCGGCCCACTCGACCGGTCGAGCACTGTGGAATTCCAAAACATTCTCGCTGGACTTTGAGTCGAGCACTGCTTGACCGGTCGAGCAGCCCACTTGACCAGTTGAGCAGTTTACTCGACCAGTCGAGCAGCGCGGTGAAAGGCCTCCATTTTTCAATAGACGCAATTAGTGTGCTAGCTCTACACCTTAACAATCTCCCACTTGGAGACACATCCCTATAAACCTTCGTCTTCTACATTTAGAGTGCACCATATTCTCGTCTTCAAGTCTGAAGACCAATCAAAGCTGAACAGAGCTTCATCTTCTCCCGTGTGACTGCCTTGGTCAACATATCCGCAGGGTTCTTACTTGTACGGATCTTCTCTACAGCAATCGATCCATATTTCAGTAACGAACATATGAAGTAATATCTGATGTCAATATGCTTGGTCCCTGAATGAAAGACTGAATTAGCCAAGTGTATTGCACTCTAACTGTCACTGTATAGTTTACAATCTGCTTGCTTCTTTCCCAACTCTTTCATGAAACCTTGCATCCATACCATCTACTTGCATGCTTCTATAGCTGCAACATATTCTACTTCCATTGTACTGATGGATACTATCTTTTGTAACTAAGAGACCCAACTGATTGCAACACTACCCAGAGTAAAGACATACCATGTAGTGCTTCTTCTACGATCAATATCTTTTACCAAATTTGAATCTACGTAGCCTTATAGCTTGATTTTTGATCATCCATAACACAACCCTACAACTGCCGTACCTACCAGGTATCTAAGGATCCACTTCACTGCTTCCCAATGTTCTTTCTCGAAGTTGTTCATGAACCTGCTAACAACTCCCACCACTTGAGCAATATCTAGTCTCGTGCTCACCATACCATACATGAGGCTCTCAATAGCTGATACGTATGGGACTTTAGTCATGTAGTCTCATTCCTCTTGCATCTTCGTACTTTGTTCCTTAGAAAGCTTGAAGTGGTTGGCTAATGGAGTATTAATCAGCTTAGCACCTCCCATACTGAATCGATCAAGTACCTTGGCTATGTACTTTACCTGTGATAAAACTAGTTTCTTATTTTTCCTATCATGCTTTATCCTCGTGCCTAGGATTTATTTTACAGCTCCTAAATCCTTGATAGCAAATTCTTTAAACAGTTGTCTTTTGAGATCTGAGATGTCCTTCATGCTTGATCTGGCCACAAGCATATCATTTACGTATAGAAGAAGGATGATGTACGACATATTAAACTTCTTCAAATAACAACAGTGGTTTGCATGACATCTCCTAAAATCATTTCTCGATATGAAACTATTGAACTTCTTGTACCACCTCCTTGGGGCCTGCTTCAGGCCATATAGACTCTTCTTCAGTCTACAAGCCTTATTCTCCTTTCTCGGTGCAACATATCTTGTCGGCTGATGCATGTATATCTCTTCTTCAAGGTCCCCATGAAGAAAGGCTGTCTTAACATTTAGCTGCTCTAGATGTAAGTCCTCTGTAGCCACTATACTCAAGACCATGCAAATCGTAGACATTTTCATCACTGGTGAAAATATTTTAGTGAAGTCGATACGTACCTTTTGTTGGAACCTTTCATAACCAATTTAGCCTTGTACCATTTCGAACCATCATGCTCTTCCTTCAGTCTGTAAATGTGCTTGTTATAAAGAGCTTTCTTACCCTTAGGTAAAGTGACTAGCTCCCACGTGTGATTAGATTCAAGAGAGTCACTACAAGAAAGAGGATTTTTAGCGACGAAACTTAAATTGTAAATTCGTAGCTAAAAGTAACTTTTAGCAACAAAAATTTTCGTCGCTAAAGGTTGTGAACAATTTTTGAAAAAAATCGAAAGGTTTACTTTTAGCTACGAAAATTTTTGTAGCTAAAAAACATGGATGAGACTTTTAGCGATGAAAATTTTCATCGCTAAAGGCTGTAAACAATTTTTGAAAAAAAACCGAAAGGTTTACTTTTAGCTACGAAAATTTTCGTAACTAAAAAATGTAGAAGAGACTTGTAGCGACCAAAATTTTCGTCTCTAAAGGCTGTAAACAATTTTTGAAAAAAATTGAAAGGTTTACTTTTAGCTACGAAATTTTCGTAGCAAAAAAATGTGGATGTCGCTAAAGGCTGTAAACAAATTTTGAAAAAAATCAAAAGGTTTACTTTTAGCTACGAAAATATTTATACCTAAAAAACGTGGATGAGACTTTTAGCAACAAAATTGTTTGTTGTTAAAGGCTATTTTCTTTTGGCTACAAAAATTTTGTAGCTAAAAAACGTGGATGAGACTTTTAGTGACAAAACTTTTCGTCGCTAAAGGCTATAAACAATTTTTGAAAAAAAAATCAAAAGTTTTACTTTTAGCTACAAAAATGTTCGTAGCTAAAAAATGTAGATGAGACTTTTAGCGACGCAAATTTTCGTCACTAAAGGCTGTAAACAATTTTTGAAAAAAATCGAAAGGTTTACTTTTAACTACGAAACTTTTTGTATCTAAAAAACGTGGATGAGACTTTTAGCAATGAAACTTTTCATGGTTAAAGGCTCTTCCGTTTAGCTGTGGAACTTTTCCTAGCAAAAACCGTGGATGAGACTTTTAGCAGCAAAAATTTTCGTCGCTAAAGGCTGTAAATAATTTTTGAAAAACATCGAAAGGTAGCTACGAAAATCTTCGTAGTTAAAAAACGTGGATGAGAGTTTTAGTGATGAAAAATGTCATCACTAAAGGCTGTAAACAATTTTTGGAAAAAATTGAAAGGTTGACTTTTTCGAAACGTGGTTGAGACTTTTAGTGAAGAAAATATCCGTCGCTAAAGGCTGTAAACAAATTTTGAAAAAAATCGAAAGGTTTACTTTTAACTACGAAAATTTTCATAGCTAAAAAACGTGCATGCATGATGGAAATTTTTGTTGCTAAAGGCTGTAAACAATTTTTGAAAAAAATCGAAATGTTTATTTTTAGCTACGAAACGTTTCGTCGCTAAAGGCTATTTTGAATTTTAACAAAAAAATTTGCGCTGGCTTGGAAATGTTCGCAGTAAGACTTTTAGCGACGAAAATGTTCGTCAGTAAAAGTTTTTTTCCGAAATCTTTTTCCCGACAGCTGAAAATCGTTGATAAAAATGTAAAAATGTTTTAATTTTTAAAAATTTTCGTCGGTAAAAATGTGTGTGTGTGTGTGTGTGTGTGTGTGTGTGTGTGTGTGTGTGTGTGTGTGTATGGTTTTTATATCATATGAGTGGATTATATATATATATATATATATATATATATATATATATATATATATATATATATATATATATATATATATATATATATATAATTAAAAGGTAATATTTATATGATTTGTAATATCACATAAAAAAGAATATTGAGAAGTTTAGAAATTTTAACAATGTTTGAGAAAAATTTTAAAACAAAATGATGCTTTTGAAGAATAAAATTGGCAATTTGAAATTTTTGAGGAAAAATTAAAATATGAGAAAATTTTTGAGATTTTGAAAATAAAAATTCATAATTTGTATTTTAAATATTTTTTGAAATATTTTTTAATAAAAATGATATTTTGTTAAAAGAGAAAAAATATACATTTTGAAAAAAATTGTTATTTTTAAAAGGAAATTAAAATTTATTTGTGAAAAATAAAATTACTAGATTATTAGGCACATCCACTAATTGAACATTTAATTGTTTTTGGACAATATAATCAGTTCAGATTGAAGAGTAAATAACTTCAAATGTTTAAATCAAATTTCACTGAAATTGTTGATCAATCTTGTATGCTCAATATCTTTCTCATATGTAGCCTGATTGAGGCGAGTAACAAGTCAAATTGAGAGTATTGATCAGTAAAATAGAGTGAATGGACCAGACATGTAAAATGGGCCAAATATTCTGGTCAAAATTGTGATCCAACTTACTAACCTCGTGAGAACCTAAGAATTGATGTTAGTAAGTTTCGTGGGCCCCATCATGATGTGTGTTGTACATCAACGCTGTGGATTTGATGTGTCCCCTTTAGGTTATGAGATATCTCAAAAATCATTTGTGAAGACATCCTAAAAATATAAAAGCACTTGGTGGGGCCCACATGAGTTTTGGATGCGGTTGAAACTTGGTCTGACCCCTCATCCAAGTGGGACACACATAATGAGTGGGTTGGATATGTGAATCACATTTAGGCAGGCCCAATATATGATGATGAATGTTTTAAGGAAACCCTTCTCCACTACATTTAGGTGAGTTACTCGTTATCCTTACCAGAGTAAACTCTGTGGGGTCCACTATTTTTTATTTATTTTATCCACTCCATTCATCCATGTTAACGGATAATTTGAGGTCTAAAGAACAAAAAGGAAGCATATCCAAAGCTCAAGTGGACCACACCATAGGAAATAGTGTGATTGAACCTCTACCATTTAAAATTTCTTGGAGGCCATAGACGTTTTGGATTAAGATGATGTTTGTGTTTTCTATTCATTCATATATTTTTGATATTATGAAAAACATTTAACTGTTTTTGGACAATCTATTCAGTTCAAATTGAAGAGTAAATAACTTCAGATGTTTAAATCAAATTTCACTGAAATTGTTGATCAATCTTGGTATACCCAATATCTTTTCTCATATGTAGCCTGATTGAGGCGAGTAACTAGTCAAATTGAGGGTATTGATCAGTAAAATAGAGTGAATGGACCAGACATGTAAAATGGGCCAAATATTCTGATCAAAATTGTGACCCAACTTACTGACCTCGTGAGAACCTAAAAATTGATGTTAGTAAGTTTTGTGGGCCCCATCATGAATGTGTGTCGAACATCAATAGTGTGGATTTGATGTGTCTCCTTTAGGTTATGAGATATCTTAAAAATCATCTGTATACGAAACTCAAGTAGGCCATACCATCTAAAACTATGTGAAGACATCCTAAAAAATTTAAAAGCACTTGGTGGGGCCCACATGAGTTCTGGATGCGGTTGAAAATTGGTTTGACCCCTCATCCAAGTGGGATATACATAATGAGTGGGTTAGATATGTGAATCACATTTAGACAGACCCAATATATGATTACAAATATTTTAAGGAAACCCCTCTCCATTATATTATGTGGTGTAGCCCACCCAAGTCATGGATTGACTTTATTTTTAAGCTCTTGGCCCACCTAAGTCATGGATTGACTTTCTCCATACCGTTCAACGCTTTTCTCAGATCATTTTAAGATACTAACCAAAAAATGGGGCGAGTCCAAAGCTTAAGTGGACTACAAAATAGGGATTGAATGTTCACCATTAAAAATAACATTCATAGAAGTTTTGGATCAAGCTGATGTTTGTGTTTTCTCTTCATTTATATCTTTTTGATATTATGAACATGTTGGATTTCAAATAAACATTATTGTGGGCCTAACGAAGGTATCAACGGTGGAAATCATTATTCCACACTATTTCGCGTGGCATGGTACACTTGAGTTTTGGATTTACTGAAGATTTGGGATCAACCCACACCATTCATCCATTTTTCGAGATAATTTTAGAGAATTATCCAAAAAATGAATCATATCCAAAGATTAAAAGCAGCACACCACAAAAAAGGGGAAGGGATTGACTACTCCCCCTAACACCATCCAATGGCTGATGGTTGGTGCTCTGTGAGCCCTACCATGATGTATGTGTTTAATCCATGTCGTCTATCTATTTTTAAAGATCATCTTACAGTATGAGACCAAAAATGAGATATATCCAAATCTTAAGTGGACCACATTCAAGGAAACAGTGTTGAATGAGCATCAACCATTAAAAAAAACTTTGGGGCCATAAAAGTTTTGGATCAAATTGATTTTTGTTTTTTCCCTTCATCTAGCCTTGTATGACCTAATCAACCTATTGGATGTCAAATAAATAGTACAGTGGGCCTTAGGAGGATTTTAATGATGGATATATAATAATTTTATAATATATATATATATATATATATATACACACACATATACACACACACACACACACAAACACACACACACACGCACACACACACACACACACACACACACACACACACACACACACACACACATATATATATATATATATATATATATATATATATATATATATATATATATATATATATATATATATATATATATATATATATATATGTATGTATGGGAAATGGTTCCATGCGGTCGAGCTCATGGGAACTTCTCGTACGGTTAGGATTTCAGGAGTGCAATTGATATGGTGCTTCCCCACCTTAGGCACCTTATGGAGATGTGACTTTCTGTAAAGGAAACTTGTAAATCTGCCTCAACCGTGCATATAATCACGAGTATAATTTCTCCACTGCCACGATGTATCCAATAATGATAATATTCTATACAAATTAGAAGTGAAGGATTAGATTTAAGCCCTCAAATTATTATCAAGTGTTATTAAAGTAGTTTTAACGGTTAATAAAACTTCAACGGTTAAAAAATATTAGAAAATCAATTAAAATATTTAGAATGCTAGGCACAGGAAATAAAAATAAAAATACTTGATGAGTCCCTAATCTATCAAAATCAAAGACATAAACATATTCCTATGTAAACTAGTGGATCCCTTGTTAGCCCGTGCAAGAATTAACAGCTGCACCTAAAGATACCTGATTACGTCTGCTTTATTGACCCGTACATTGACCTCGTAATAAGAGCTAAAGCCAATCGGTTAAGGTAGTGACCCTTTTTATTTATTTTTATTTTTTTATAGGTTAGCTTGTTAGTAAACACCTATGTCAGCATACAACCATTTTTTTAACGGTAGACATCCAATTCACTATTGTTTTCGCATTGTGTGGTCCACCCAAGATTTAGTTCAGCCTCATTTTTTGGGACAAATAATAAAATTATGTTAAGAAATAGATGGATGGCATGGATGAAGCAAATCGATCATGGTGGGGCCCACAGAGCCATACCAGATCCAAAGATCAAGTTACCGTTTTGAATTTGATTTCAAATAATGTGAGTTTTGTATTTAATTTAAAATAATGGTGACTTATTCATAACAATCGTCCCAAAGATTTAGAGTTATCCAGACCATTCAAATAATCAGTCTAGTTGTAAATGGTAAATATTGATAATTTTATTATATAATATAATCTTAACCATCCAGAAAATGGTCCCATGCATGTACGACTGTTGATATATCTTGTGTTATAAATAATGTAAAACTCACAGAATTCGGATTTAAATTCATTATCATATTCAAAAGAGGATTTCGGATGAGCGCCATTTCATCTTCCATCCAAAACCAAAAAAACCTATCTCTTTCTCATTCTCTCACCGTCTCCCTCTCTCTCGCCGTCTCTCACCCTACAACTCGCGTGTGGCTCTCTCTCTGGTCGTCCCTCTCCCTCACTCGCCATCTCTTCACTCGTCATTTCTTCACTCGCCGTCGCTGCAAGGATTTTCTTCCTATCGCATGCAGCAGCTGAAGAGAGGAAGATGTCTTCTTGCTACCACAAGGATTCTCAACTTGCTACATGCAGCTGCTGAAGGGAGGGAGTGAGATCTCCGACTGCTGCAGTCGCACGTGTTGACAGCAAAAGTCCGACCTCCAGTCACGAAAATACATCCACGGGATGCCAGCGACGACCTCATCAAGGAAGGTGGCATGCCATCGTCTATGGCCGTGGATTTGGAGTGTGACAATGGCAATCGGCTCCCACAAATGGCAGGTAAGGGCCTACAAGATGAGCCGATTTTGGAATCCCCAATATATTTGTCTAGATTTGAGGTCTAATCCAAAATTCCTGATTCTCGATTTGGGGATTCAAATCCCTAATTTCAACTGGATATGAGGTATAGGACTGAAATTCCAAAATTAACTGGATTCGGGGTTCTAAAAAAACATATCCCTAATCTGAATCAGGAATTGAGGTTGGGGATCTGAAATTTTCATAGCTGTTTAGGGGAATTGGAATCCCTAATTAACTGATTTTGTTATTTTCTAAATCCCTTATTTGTTGATTTGGGGTTTTGAATCCAAATCAAACTGTCACCATTCATGGCAACCATTTCCTAAATCCAAATCAAACTGTCACCATTCATCTTCCCAGAATAGCATAGATTCACCATTGTTAACTGAAAACTTGAAGCTATATAACAAAAATTTCCCCCATTTCATATACTTCTTTCTTTCCTTGTTAGGTTTTCTTCTTAAACTTCTATCTGTAGGGCCCAAACGAAACGTGTGTGATGCTGGGCATGTTGTCTGGGGTCCATTTCATATACTTCTTCCTTCCTTGAAGCTGGATTGGCAATGATAGCTTTCAACTATGATTGGAGATCTCATCTTTCCAAATTAAAAAAGAAGAGAAAAAATCCTGATTTTTCTTTGTTAATGAGGTATAAGCTTTTTGAATATTTCTTTTGCATCTGTTTATATTCTATTCCAGATTAGTTTTCTATTGTACAGAAGGAAATCTCATGTGTGAATCTGTTTGGATTCTGTTGCAATTAGTTTTTTGTTTACAGAAGGGAATCTAACATGGGTATCTCTATATTTTGAAGTTTCTTTGATTTTTTTTTTTTGGTGAAAATCAATTTGATTTTAGTAGATGTGTAGTTGTTGCTTTTTTATTTTTATTATTATTATTTTTTTTTTGGAAAATCAGTGAAATTTGGGATGTTTTGAAGCAATTTATGCATATTTTTCGATTTTGATGTTCATCAGATTTGGATTAGTTTAAAAAAGGAGTATTATGTGGGTTTTTTTCTATTATATGTAATAGAATCTCATTTGAGTGCTTTTGCATTTATTAGTTCTTCAAGTTTGTGTAATCATTTGATGTGAATCCATTTGGATTCTACCATAATAATTTTTCTATTGTCAAGAAGGAAATCTCATATGGGTATCTCTCCTTTTGAACTTTCTTTGATTTGGTGAAAATCAATGTGACTTTAGGATAATGTGTAGGCTGTTTTCAATTGTTTTGGGATGAAAAACCAATGAAATTTGGGATGTTCTTAAGTAGTTTGATGCATATTGGTTGAAAATGGTGAAAATCAATGTGACTTTAGGATAATGTGTGGGCTGTTTTCAATTGTTTTGGGATGAAAAACCAATGAAATTTGCGATGTTCTTAAGTAGTTTGATGCATATTGGTTGAAAAATGAAGTGTTATGCAGATTTATTATAATTTTTTGTGGTTTAGATGATGGAATCTCATGTGGGTGCTTTTGCATTTATCAATTCTTAAAATTTGTGGGATTACTTGATGTGAATCAATGGGAGTTTTTGATTATTAGTAGTTGCTTTTGGGTGTTCTTGGACTGAAACCAATGGAATTTGGGGTACTTTCAAGTTATTTGATGCTAGTTGATTGATTTTAGTGTTATTTGGACATGGCATAATTAATGGAGTGTTGTACACATAATTAATGGAGTGTCGGATCCTTACTCTTGCTCGAGTGGTAAACTCTAGGGAGTTTCAACACCCGGTCAAGGGTTTGAGTATCCATAGGTGGTGAAATTCCACTAGCGTGAGTGTGTGGGGTGTGTGTGTGCGTGTGTTAAAAAAAAATGTTACATGTAAGGGAATCTCATGTGGGTACTTTTGCATTTGGCAGTTTTTGAAGTTTATGTGATCATGTTATATTAATTGATGAGAATTTAGGATGATGGGTACTTGTTTCCAAGGTTTTTTTTTTTTTTTTTTTTTGACCAAAATTAAGAGAATTTGGGATGTTCTCAAGCAATTTGATGCATATGTATTGAACCAAATGTTCTTCGTACTTGGATTATCTGAAAAATGGAGTGGTCATGTAGATACTTTTCTATTTATTAGTTTTTGAACTTTGTGCTTATTTGATGAAAATCAATGGGAGTTTAGGATGCCGGGTACTTGTTTTCAAGTGTTTTGATTGG
Source organism: Magnolia kwangsiensis (assembly GCA_037074715.1). NCBI lineage: Eukaryota > Viridiplantae > Streptophyta > Magnoliopsida > Magnoliales > Magnoliaceae > Magnolia > Magnolia kwangsiensis. Next base: position 95,516,545 of record CM073579.1, read on the forward strand.
AACTAAGGTAATTAGGGGCTTTTTCTAGTTATTTGATGCACGTTGATTGATTTTAATGTTTTTCAGATTTTGATTACTTGAAGACATGGGAGTTCTATATGGGTTTTCTATTATTAAAAGGACATCTAATGTGAATACTTCTCCTTTTGTTTGTTTTTATAGTTTGTGTGATTATGCAGTGAGAATCAATGATAGATTAGGATGATGTGTACTTGTTTTCAAGTGTTTTTTGGACAAAAACCCAATGGAATTTATTGGTTTTTCTTCTCTGTTTTTAATTATTTGCTGCACATTGAGTGATTTTGATGTTCTTTTGAATTTCAAATACTTAAAGACAAAGTACTTGTACATCTTTTCTATTGTATATAAGGAAATCTCATGTGATTACTTTTATTTGCTTTTGAAATGTTCTTGATTATTTGATGAAAATCTATGAGAGTTTAGTGTGATGGATGCTTGTTTTCAGTGATTTTTGTGCTGAGAGATATGGAGTTTTCGGTGTTTCAAGTTATTTGATGAATATCCATTGATTTTTTTTGTTTAGATTTTCAATTATTCTGCACTGTTTTGGTTGATAGGTTGTTATTTCTAGCAAGTTTCTTGCATGACCCCAATAAAAGATTTTGGGGGACAACACAGATGCACCTCCAAATTACATAAATACCCTTACATTTAGTTTAAAAGCCTTCCCATGTCCTTAAATAATACATAATTTTAGTGATCCATAAAACTAATGGTGTGAAGACCTATTCCCTGGTTTATTTCATTGTATGTATCAGAGATATACTAATACATATGACTCAAGAAATGCATGCAAATAGTGGAAGAAGTTTGCGAGATGTGGGTGATAGGTGGAGAAGCATAAAAGGAGAGTGATTTGAAAATCTCGTTAAATAACATCTCAAGGTACTGTCGTGCAATTTTTAATGACTAAAGTTGTCTTATAGTTATGAATGGTCATCTCCTATATTCATTCTTCTTTTCTCCTTTAATTTATCTGAATGCCTATTCTGCTCCTAATTTCGGTTGGAGTGCTACTTATTGTAGGTATGCCTAGGTAGCACTCATACAACACAGGTTTTGGAGCTGCTCTGAATATTGAAACACTAATTGTTGTTGCTGGGAGAAGGGATAATCCAATAGAGGTATCTCACCCAAGTACTTCTTTGTATTTTGCATGGCTGCAACTCTGTTTGGGTCTACCTAAACCTGGCCTGAATGATTCAGCTATTAACCCAAACCTTACCTGACCATATCAGCAAAAGCCCGAATGATTTTCATATTTCCCAACCTGAATTTCTGGATGTGGTCAATGAAACTTAATCTAGACCATTGATACGAAGGTCCTCATTGTGGATGGCCTGAACTTAAAAGAATTTACTGATGTCCCGAAAGATCAATACTATCCTTTAGTTTCATCACCTGATTTTTTTAATGATTAATAATATTTCAGCTTTAAACCTTTTGTTTCATCAGTTGATTTTTACTTTATTGGGACATTATATTTGACAAAGCAAGAATTGAGCCAAATTTTCATGAGCTGTACTTGAAGTTCTTGGAGAAAGTTAATTCAAGATTGTTGAATAAGGAGATTGTCAAAGCTACTTATGAGAATTGCAAGGTGCCTTTGCAAAACTTTTTTGCTGCCCCTGGTTGTCATTGTCACTATACACATTTTACTTTTTCTTTTTTTTTTTAAAAAAATGTTTTTCTTTATTTGTTTTTAGGTTCTTCTATGATCAGAGCTTATAAAATCAAGTTCAGAAGAGCGTTCATTACTAAAAAATCTTGGTAGCTGGCTTGCGAAGTTCATGATTGGCAGGAATCAAGCATTAAGAGCCCGAGAAATAGATCCGAAAGAGTTAATAATTGAGGTGATTTTTTTTTTCAATGCTTATCAACTCTGTGATCCATCATTCTCAAGGCGAAAAAATAATAATCTGTGATCCACTTTGAATTTTTCCCAGTGACTTTGTTTGTCTGATTCCAAACTTCTCCTAAACAAAAATAGGCTTAGTTGAACCGTACCTTAACCTAAACCTATAACATATACTTATAACCTAAGTATGTTATTTTAATTGCTTGTCCTAACAAGTGCACAAGTTGGGATGGATTGGACTTCTATCTTATGAAAACACCATGATTTTAGGTAGTTATTATTGTAATGGAAAGTTAAAAAATTAAAAGAGAGAGAATGAATTCATGGAAAGAAATGTTCTTTATCATTAGGGTTTCTTTAGCCGGGTTTGATGCATAAATCGTTGCCAACTTCACAGAAAGACAAATATCATCGGTGGCCACAGATTGCAACCTGGATTTAAACAAGGTTCGAGGTGCCATCAACAATGCTAACAGAATCCTCCAGGTCAGTTGTTGATTGGACTTGATTTTATTTAAATGATCTTGATAATCCATTTTATTTAAATGAGCAGACTCGGATGTGGGTCAGAGCTATCCGGATGTTGAGCAGGGGTCCCTGGAAGGTGGGAATTGCTGTTATGACCATGATGAAGCTGTCCATTTCCTATGGAAAGCATTAGAGTGACCCGGCCATTTGGACAGGCCGTGTTTATATCTGTATTTGCTCGAAATTGATGAAGTAGACCTAGATATGCGTCGGAGCTATCCGGATGTTGAGCGGGGGTCATTGAAAGGTGAAAACTGTTGTTATGACCATGATGACGCTGTCCATTTCCTATGAAAAGCATTGGAGTGGCCTGACCATTTGGACAGGACGTGTTTATATCTGTATTTGCTCGAAAGTGATGGAGCAGACCCAGATGTGCGTCGGAGCTATCCAGATGTTGAACGGGAGTCCCTGGAAGGTGGGAACCACTTTTATGACCATGATGAAGCTGTCCATTTTCTATGGACAACATTGGAGTAGTCTGGCCATTTGGAGAGGCTATGTTTATATCTGTATTTGTAGGGATCACACCCTTAACCTATAACCTAAACCTATTCTCAAATCCCAAAACCTATAACTACAACCTAAACCTTAACCCAAACCTATAGCCTAAACTCAATTCCCTAAACTCTAACCTACAACCTAACCTAAACCTATACTTATAACCTAAATCAATTCTCAAATCCCAAAACTTATAACCTAAACCTAAACCTAAACCTATAACCCACAAACTGAACCTATAACTTAAACTCAATTCCCTAAACCTTAACCTATAACCTAAAATAAACCTATACTTATAACCTAAACCAATTCTCAAATCCTAAAACTTATAACTATAACCTAAACCTTAACCAAAAACATATAATCTATAACTGAAACCTATAACTTAAATCAATTCCCCAAACCTTAACCTACACCCTAACTTAAACCTATACTCCTGAACCTATTCTCAAAACCCAAAACCTATAATCTAAACATAAACCTTAACCTAAACCTATAGCCTATAACTTGAACCTATAACCTAAACTCAATTCCCAAAACCTAAACCAATAACCTTAACCTAAACCTAAAACTTAACCTATAACCTAAACCTTAACTTATAACCTAAACCTATAACCTAAACTTAATTTCCTAAACCTTAACCTATAACATATAACCCGAACCCGACTTCCTAAACCTAAACCTTAACGTATTCTCAAATCCCTAAACCTAAACCTACACCTAATCGTAATCTCAATTCCCTAACCTAAACCTAAACCTAAACTTGAAAACCCAAACTTAAACCCGATCCTGAACCAGAACCCGATCTCCTAAACCTAAACTTAAAACCTTAACCTAAACCTATTCTCAAATCCCAAAACCTATAACCTCAACCTAATCCTATAACCTTAACCTAAACCTAAAACTTAACCTATAACCTAAACCTTAACCTATAACCTTAACTTATAACCTAAACCTATAACCTAAACTCAATTTCCTAAACCTTAACCTATAACCTAACCTAAACCTAAACCTATAACCCTAACCCGATATCCTAAACCTAAACCGTAACGTATTCTCAAATCCTTTAACCTAAACCTACACCCAATCCTAATCTCAACTCCCTAACCTAAACCTAAACCTAAACTTGAAAACCCAAACCTAAACCCAATCCCGAACCCAAACCCGATTTTCTAAACCTAAACTTACAACCTTAACCTAAATCTATTCTCAAATCCCTAAACCTATAACCTTAACTTAAACCTATATAACCTTAACCTAAACCTAAACCTAAAACTTAACCTATAACCTAAACCTTAACCTATAACCTTAACTTATAACCTAAACCTATAACCTAAACTCAAGTTCCTAAACCTTAACCTAAAACCTAACCTAAACCTAAACTTATAACCCGAACCTGATTTCCTAAACCTAAACCCTAAGTATTCTCAAATCCCTAAACCTAAACCTACAACTAATCCTAATCTCAACTCCCTAACCTAAACCTAAACCTAAATTTGAAAACCCAAACCTAAACCCGATCTCGAACCCGAACCCAATTTCCTAAACCTAAACTTATAACCTTAACCTAAACTTATTCTCAAATCCAAAAACCTATAACCTCAACATAAACCTATAACCTTAACCTAAACCTAAAACTTAACCTATAACCTAAACCTTAACTTATAACTTTAACCTATAACCTAAACTCAATTTCCTAAACCTTAACCTATAACCTAACCTAAACCTAAACCTATAACCCGAACCCAATTTTCTAAACCTAAACCTTAATAACATATTCTCAAATCCCTAAACCTAAAGCTACACCTAATCCTAATCTCAACTCCCTAACCTAAACCTAAACATAAACTTGAAAACCCAATCTTAAACGCGATCTCGAACCCGACCTGATTTCCTAAACCTAAACATATAACCTTAACCTAAACCTATTCTTAAATCCAAAAACCTATAACCTCAACCTAAACCTATAACCTTAACCTAAACCTAAAACTTAACTTATAACCTAAACATTAACCTATAACCTTGACTTATAACCTAAACCTATAACCTAAACTCAATTTCCTAAACCTCAACCTATAACCTAACCTAAACCTAAACCTATAACCCGAACCTGATTTCCTAAATCTAAACCTTAACAATTCTCAAATTCTATAACCTAAACCTAAACCTAATCCTAATCTCAACTCCCTAACCTAAACTTAAACCTAAACTTGAAAGCCCAAACCTAAACCCGATCCCGAACCCCAACCTGATTTTCTAAACCTAAACTTATAACCTTAACCTAAATATATTCTCAAATCCCAAAACCCATAAACTCAACATAAACCTATAACCTTAACCTAAACCTAAAACTTAACTTATAACCTAAACCTTAACCTATAACCATTACCTATAACTTAAACTCAATTTCCTAAACCTTAACCTATAACCTAACCTAAACATAAACCTATAACCCGCACTCGATTTCCTAAACCTAAACCTTAATAATGTATTCTCAAATCCCTAAACCTAAACCTAGACCTAATCCTAATCTCAACTCCCTAAACCTAAACCTAAACATAAACTTGAAATCCCAAACCTAAACGCGATCCCGAATCCGACTCGATTTCCTAAACCTAAACTTATAACCTTAACCTAAACCTATTCTCAAATCCCAAAACCTATAACCTCAACCTAAACCTATAACCTTAACCTAAACCTAAGACTTAACCTATAAACTAAACCTTAACCTATAACCTTAACTTATAACCTAAACCTACAACCTAAACTTAATTTCCTAAACCTTAACCTATAACCTAACCTAAACCTAAACCTATGACCCGAACCCGATTTCCTAAACCTAAACCTTAATGTATTCTCAAATCCCCAAACCTAAACCTACTTCTAATCCTAATCTCAACTCCCTAACCTAAACCTATACCAAAACTTGAAAACCCAAACCTAAACCCGATCCCGAACCCGATTTTCAAAACCTAAAATTATAACCTTAACCTAAACCTATTCTTAAATGACAAAACTTATAACCTCAACCTAAACCTATAACCTTAACCTAAACCTAAAACTTAACATATAAGCTAAACCTTAACCTATAACCTTAACTTATAACCTAAACTCAATTTCCTAAACCTTAACCTATAACCTAACCTAAACCTAAACCCATAACCCGAACCCGATTTTCAAAACCTAAACCTTAACGTATTCTCAAATCCCTTAACCTAAACCTACACCCAATCCTAATCTCAACTCCCTAGCCTAAACCTAAACCTAAACCCAATCCCAAACGTGAACCTGATTTCCTAAACCTAAACTTAAACCTTAACCTAAATCTATTCTCAAATCCCAAAACCTATAACCTCCACTTAAACCTATATAACCTTAACATAAACCTAAAACTTAACCTATAACCTAAACCTTAACCTATAACCTTAACTTATAACCTAAACCTATAACCTAAACTCAATTTCCTAAACCTTAACCTAAAACCTAACCTAAACCTATACCTATAACCTGAACCCGATTTCCTAAACCTAAACCTTAACGTATTCTCAAATCCCTAAACCTAAACCTACACCTAATCCTAATCTCAACTCCCTAACTTAAACCTAAACCTAAACTTGAAAACCCAAACCTAAACCCGATCCCAAACCCGAACCCGATTTCCTAAACCTAAACTTATAACCTTAACCTAAACCTATTCTTAAATCCCAAAACCTATAACCTCAATATAAACCTATAACCTTAACCTAAACCTAAAACTTAACCTATAACCTAAACCTTAACTTATAACCTAAACCTATAACCTAAACTTAATTTCCTAAACCTTAACCTATAACCTAATCTAAACCTAAACCTATAATCCAAACCCGATTTCCTAAACCTAAACCTAAACCTTAATAACATATTCTCAAATCTCTAAACCTAAAACTACACCTAATCTTAATCTCAACTCCCTAAACTAAACCTAAACGTAAACTTGAAAACCCAAACCTAAACGTGATCCCGAACCCGACCTGATTTTCTAAACCTAAACTTATAACCTTAACCTAAACCTATTCTTAAATCCCAAAACCTATAACCTCAACCTAAACCTATAACCTTAACCTAAACCTATAACTTTACCTGTAACCTAAACCTTAACCTATAACCTTAACTTATAACTTAAACCTATAACCTTAACTTATAACCTAAACCTATAACCTAAACTCAATTTCCTAAACCTTAACCTATAACCTAACCTAAACCTAAACCTATAACCCGAACCCGATTTTCTAAACCTAAACCTTAACGATTCTCAAATCCCATAACCTAAACCTATACTTAATCCTAATCTCAACTCCCTAACCTAAACCTAAACCAAAACTTGAAAACCCAAACCTAAATCCGATCCCGAACCCGAACCCGATTTCCTAAACCTAAACTTATAACCTTAACCTAAACCTATTCCCAAATCCCAAAACCTATAACCTCAACCTAAACCTATAACCTTAACCTAAATCTAAAACTTAACCTATATAACCTAAACCTTAACTTATAACCTAAACCTATAACCTAAACTCAATTTCCTAAACCTTAACTTATAACCTAACCTAAACATAAACCTATAACCCGAACTCGATTTCCTAAACCTAAACCTTAATAACGTATTCTCAAATCCCTAAACCTAAACCTAGACCTAATCTTAATCTTAACTCCCTATACTTAAACCTAAACGTAAACTTGAAAACCCAAACCTAAACCCGATCCCGAACCTGACCTGATTTTCTAAACCTAAACTTATAACCTTAACCTAAACCTATTCTCAAATCCCAAAACCTATAACCTAAACCTATAACCTAAACTCAATTCCCTAAACTATAACCTATAACCTAACCTAAACCTAAACCTATAACCTGCATTTATAACCTAAACCTTAACCTATAACCTAACACTTATAACTTAAAACCTAAACCTAAACATACACCCTTAACCTACACTTATAACCTAAACTTTAACCTATAACCTAACATTTATAGGTTAGGTTTAGGTTTAGGGTATTTTTATTTATAAATTTAAACTTATATGTATTTATGCCTGAATAAATGTGATGTGGATAAGATTTTTTGTGTTTGGATGAATGTAATTTATGTTTGGATGGATTTACTAGTTTGGGTTTAGATGGATGTGAATATGAATATGATGAAATATATTATATAAAAAGTGTATATCAGGATGAATATGATGAAATATATTGTAACAGGTGTATATCAGGAATTTTGTGTTGGATTAATTAGAAAAAAAAAGAGACTTTTACCTATGAAAATTTTCGTAGGTAAAAGTTTTGTAAATATTTTTAGCTACGAAAATTTTCGCCGATAAAAGTTTTTTACGTATTTTTTAATTTTTAACGACGACAATTTTCGTCGCTAAAAGTTTAACATTTATTTTTTGGCTACGAAAATATTCTTCGTTAAAATTTTTGTAATTATTTTTAGCGACAAAAATTTTCGTCGCTAAAAGTTTAACATTTATTTTTTAACGACGAAAATATTCGTCGCTAAAAGTTTTGTAATTATTTTTAGCGGTGAAAATTGTCGTCGCTAAAAGTTTAACATTTATTTTTTAGCGACAAAAATATTCATCGCTAAAAGTTTTGTAATTATTTTTAGCGACGATAATTTTCGTCGCTAAAAGTTTAACATTTATTTTTTAGCGTCGAAAATATTCATCGCTAAAAGTTTTGTAATTATTTTTAGTGACGAATGTTTTCATTGCTAAAAAGCTTGCCTTTATCGACGATTGAAATTTTTCGCTGATAAGAACCTGTTGCCATGGTATTTTGGTGATGAAAAATTTCGTCGCTAAAACTTGTTAACTATAAAAATTTGGCTTTTAGCGACGAAAATTTTTGTCGCTAAATATGGAATTTCTTGCAGTGAGTCTATCTTATCATCCATTGCCTGCTCCCATTTAACCCGTGTATCTAACGGTAATGCTTCTTCAAAACACTCTGGTTCACCATTATCTGTCAGTAGTAGATAATATATGGAGGGTAAGTATCAGACTTTGGGTCTCATCTCCCGAGTAGACCTCCTCACAACTAGTGTCTGCGACTCTGCCTCATTATGCTCCAGTGCATGCTCATCCTGTGGCACTGTAACACTCGTGTCCGGTAACTTTTTCAACTCTACGAATTCTTTCTCATCGGCCTTATTTTGTTTTTACTATACACTATCTTTATGCATGACTTTTTCATTGAAGAGTACGTCTTTTCTTTTGATGATTTTCTGGTTCTCTGTATCCCAAAAACGGTAGCCAAAATCATGTTGCCCGTAGCCTATAAACGTGCACTTCCTGGACTTCGTATCCATCTTGTTTTTGTTCTCTACATTTATGTAAACATATGAAGTGAAATCGAACACTTTGAGATGTGTAAGGTTCACTTCTTTTCTAGTCCACGTTTCTTCTGGTAGGCCACCATCAAATGTTGCTGAGGGATTTCTATTGATGAGATATGTGGTGGTATTTACAGCATCTGTCCAAAACGTCTTAAGTAACTCTGCTTGTAACCTCATGCTCCTAGTGCGCTCAAGGATAGTCCTGTTAATGCGCTTAACAACACCGTTCTGCTATGGTGTCCCTGAAATCATTTTCTGATGTTTGATTCGATTTACTGCATAATACTCCTCAAATCTCTTATCATAGTACTCTCCCTTATTATCTGATATAAGACATTTTACTGTTTTACCTGTCTCATTTTCTACCATTACTTTCTACTTCTTAAATATATCAAATAAATCAGATTCATGCTTTAAGAAATAGAGCCACAGTTTTCTACTAGCATCATCAATAAAAGAAATAAAATAACGTGAGCCACCAAGAGATGATACCTGTGCTGGTCTCCACACATCAGTGTGTACAAACTCCAACAAATGTGTCTTTGAAGCGCATCCTATTTTCTTGAAGCTTATCCTCTTCTGCTTGCCATACACGCAGTCTTCGCAGAATTCTAAATTAATAGATTTTAGACATGGTAGTTTTCCTTTTGACAATAACACTTTCATCCATTTCTCACTCATATGTCCCAACCTCAAATGACATAACTTCTCATTCACTCCAGTCGATGTGATTGCGAGTAAATTATATGATCCTGAAGTCACGTACAAAGTACCTTCCTTCTTGCCTCGAGATATTACTAAGACACCTTTTGTGATCTTCCATGAATCACTAGTGAATGTCATCACATATCCGATATCGGCCAACTGCCATAATGAGATTAAATTCGGTCTCAAACTTGATACATGTCTGACATCCTTTAATTTTAAAACCATTCTATTTTTCTGACTTATATGAATGTCTCCCTTTCTAACAATACTACATGACTCATTATCACCTAGGTAGACTCTCCCGAAGTCACTTGACATATAATCATGCAGAACTTCCTTACACAAAGTGGCATGAAATGAAGCATCCGGGTATATGATCCAAGACTCATTCCTCGCATCAAGAGACAAGATCAACGCATTTGTGTCACTCTCCTTAGATAGATTCACTGAATCATTCTCACCTTGAGAGCTTCCTTCTTATTTCTTAAGCGCCCTACAATCGCATTTCATGTGCCCCTTCTTCCCGCAATGCCAATACCTGTCTTTGTCTTTAGGTCGCTTGGACTTCTTTCTCGACTTATAATGTCCGTATTTATTGCCTCATTTGTTCAGCGATTATCCTCTTTCTTCAATGTTTAGAGCATTCCTCGAATCCCCTAAAACTCTCAATGTCTTTCTTATAGATTATTCGCTGAGAATTAGACCGGCCATATCATCAAATTTCAGTTTTGTCGACCTGAAGAATTTCTCACAGCAATCACTAAACCATCCCAACTGTCTGATAAACTAGACAATATTAATAACACCCTGACCTCGTCCTCAAAAGTGATGCCAACGGATTCCAATTGGCTCGTGACTATATTGAACTTATTTAGATGTTCAACCACACTCCCACCATCTGATATTTTCATGTTGAATAATTGTTTCATAAGATGAACCTTGTTTGACACTGAGGGTTTCTCATACATCGTAGCTAGGACTTCCATTAATTCTTTTGTGGTCTTCACCTTTGATATATTGAAGGCGACGCTTTCAAACAAAGAGAGTCAGATCGTTCATAAAGCCTTCTAATCTAATAAAGACCATTCATCATCTATCATCTTCTCTTTTCCTCCTATAGAAATATAGAGGTCCTTCTGATACAAATAATCCTCCATCTGTATTTTTCAGAAAGTAAATTTTGAACCATCAAACTTCTCAATTTTAGTCTTCCCTTCTTCCGTCATCTCTCCCACTTGAACTAAACCAATAGCTTTGATACCAGTTGTTGCGCAACACGCCAACAACGCTAGTGAACCGAGATCCAATTTCTGCTCTCACCACAAAACGATAACAAGAAGAAAAATAATCTAGAAGTAGAATCCAAGCATATCAATAAACCACAAGACAAAATATACGTGGAAAAATCCCAATAAGGGTAAAAAAACCACGGGTGCAAACTTTCACTATGAAGAAAAATGAGATTACAATCAATATATTAATCTTAGACGTATAGAAAACCCTTAACTTTTCTTTAGAAAACCCCTTTTCATACTCTAGAATAACCCTAAGACCCCTATTTATAGTTTAGGTAACTCTCTTCCGCAACTTGGTGAAAACCGCCTCAAATTTACGCAGTCCGTACCAAATCCAGACTAGGATCTGCATAGCGTCGACCGATTGAACACCCCACTCGACTGGTCGAGCACCGTAGAATTCCAAAACATTAGCTCGCTGGACTTTGAGTTGAGCACCGATTGACCGATTAAGGGGCCCACTCGACCAGTCGAGCTGTCTACTCGATTGGTCGAGCAGCGCAGTGAAAGGCCTCCGTTTTTCAATGGGCGCAATTGGTGTGCTGGCTCCACACCTCAATAGGAAGTGTAATAATGGAGAATATTTACACCAGCGTGAATTCGATAGACATGCTCACCAAGGTCGTTCCTATAGAGAAGTTCAAGTTCTGTGCAACTTCTCTGGGCATGGCGATAGTGTAAAAAAAGGACATAGTGTGTATGAGAAGAATTGATTGAAGCTATATGATGTGATGGAGAAATAAGAGAAGAGGCTAATAAGCTACATGTTTGAAGATTGAAGACATGGTGGAGATTGTTGTTAAAAAGATGTCTTAAATCTGGATATCTTCAACTAGCCCTGAGAAAGTTCAACTCAAAGTCCAAGAAGTATATATTTGAAATTCCGAAGGTCTTCGATGAGTCGAAGGACAGACTCGATGAGTCGAAGGTCCTTCGACTAGTCGAAGCTTTGGCTCGACTAGTCAAGGGTTACGCAGATTGTGCACGGATTGTGTGCGAACTGCGTAAATTTGAAGCAATTTTTAGGGAAGTGCGTAAGTAGGAGTTCTCTAACTATAAATAGGAGTCCCTATGGCCATGCTATAGTATTATAAGGTTTTCTAAAGGTATTTCAAGGATTTTTAAAAGGGTTCTAAGGTTTTCAAAAGATGTAGCAAGGGTGAGATTTGAGGTTGTTCGAATCGGGTAAGTCCTTTCACTTTGTAATTTATGCTTTTATAGTGGATTTCTGTTGCTTTATGCCATGATTTTTTCTCCAAAAGGTTTTCAACTTTAAATCTTTGTATTCTCTTGTGTTTGCTTGGTGCTCTTGGATTGCTATCCTAAATCCATCTGTGTGACTCCATAGCACAATCCCCAACATGGACTACTTTTAAGTTGCAACAAATGGAGGATTTAGCTCTACAGACTTCTAGAACACTATCACAAGAGTTGCACCAATACTCATTGCCAGTTGCTGCTAAATATTAACAAATGTAATTAATTAATTATTTATTTATTTACACACGCACACAAACCCAACACACTCATGCTAGTGGAATTTCATCACCTATGGATACTCGAACCCTTGACCGGGTGTTGAAACTCCTGAACCCCCTGAGCAAGAGTAAGGATCCATCAAATATAATGTTAACAAGGTATTCTTTTTCATTTTTTTTGGTTCTTATGCTTAAGTTAATCAGTAGTGTTAGTAATGCTTCAAGTTCAAAAACCAGGCCCGGCTTGGACCGTGGCTAAGCCTATGCGCAATGCCATGCCTCTACTTCAGAATTGGAAGATATGGCATGCAATGCCTTGTCTCTTCCTACAAATGGGAAGATATGGTACGCAATGCCTTGTCTCTTACTTCAAATGGGAAGATATGGAACGCACTCTCTCTCTCTCTCTCTCTCTCTCTCTCTCTCTCTTCAAATGGGAAGATATGGTACGCTCTCTCTCTCTCTCGTCTTCAACAATCTGTTGTTTAACTTAATGTTGAATTAGGTAACAAGGTGGAGACATTCCCCAAGTTGTCTGTTCTGATCGAGGGGAGACCTCCCCCGAAGATTTGTCGCCTACTATTGTTGGACAAAGTAGGGCTGGGCAGCCTGCGAATTGGTTCACCACCTTCGGTGTTTCCTGGCTTTCCTGGTTTTGGTAACTTTTTGTGATAGGTGGGCCCAAATCGTGGGGCCTTCCCGAATAATACAATGTAAAAAAAAAAAAAGGATTTTCTGATCCATTGAAATGAAATTTCTCTTTTTTTTAAAAAAAGAAAGGTGGGAGTTCCCCATTGTTGCAATTGTATGGTTACTGTATGTGGGACCCACTCTTAGTTGGTCAGAACTGCTCTGAGGCTGTACACCGATTGGATATTTTGGGCTTACGATCTGAAACATGGAACTGTTGGATGATCCGGAGGTGCCCACCATGTGTTGCATGCCAACTAAAAGGGCATATGGTTAACATGCAGCGTGAGAAAGTTTTTAAGTCGGATCTTTAATATTGCTTAAGTGGGGTAACTGTACTACTCTGGTCCATTGGATGAGGGGCCAACTGGATGAATGGTTTTTATTGGTTATGGTTTCACCCTTATTGTTCACGTGACAATGATGGTTCTATCAGATCATGAAATCAAACGGCTGTGATCCAACTGTGGTGGGACCTACTGCTTGAATATTACTGATTACTTTGAGTGGGGCCTCATGCAACTTTCGTGCCTTTTGAGGACTATTTTGGCAAGTTTGAAGAGCTAGAAATTACAAGGGAACGCATTTACATTGAGACAAAAGAGTGGTACACAAATGCGAACAAATATGAGATGGACTGAGATGAACGTACGCTGCCTTCCATTGTATAATAATATACTGAGGGTGCGTTTGGTTGCACCAAAATCATGAAATTTAATGGGTAATCAGTCTAATTTGGGGCAAAAATTCATTATTCTTATTAAATATTGTTACAACCAAACACACTCTTAGGTAATAAATGAAATCAAGAAAGGTCGATATCCATCAATTGTCTATAAATACACACAAACCCCAAACCAAACCATAATCAAATACCAACTAAAACGAGGGGAAAGATTGGAGGGAAATCACATGGCTAAGCATCTACTTTCATTACTCTTGATCCTTATGGTATGTCTCCTCGCAGTGAATTGCTACAAACCACTGAAATCATGCAATCCCAGTGGCTACTTACACGGCAAGGCCCATAAGTGCAACACTGAACATGACTCCGACTGCTGCAAGGCTGGCAAGATGTATCCTCAGTACCATTGCTCGCCTCCTGTTACAAGCAATACTGGTGCGACCATGACCATCAATAGCTTTGCCCCAGGGGGTGATGGTGGGGCCCCTTCCGAGTGCGACAACAAATACCATAGTGATAGTGAAATGGTTGTGGCCTTGTCCACGGGGTGGTACAATGGTGGTAGCCGCTGCCTAAAGAACATCAAAATCAATGCCAATGGCCAATCCATATTGGCTAAGGTTGTTGATGAGTGTGATTCGATGAATGGTTGTGATTCTGATCATGATTACCAACCACCTTGCCCCAATAACATAGTAGATGCCTCCCCTGCGGTGTGGAAGGCATTGGGCATCCCCGGATCGCAGATAGGTGACTATGATATCACGTGGTCTGATGCTTGAGACAGGGCTGCGTTGAGCCGGGCCTGGACTGGGTAAACGACATATTTGAATAGCCCAACGGGCCTAACAATTGCCACCGTACGGTACATATTACATACTATGTATTTTCGTCGCATCAAAATGTGTAAGGCATACTTATGTCTATAATGTATTACTACATCCTCCAAACTTATTATCCTCTCTATTCATATGTTTTTGTTTTCTGATTGATATATTTCTGCGCAAAAGAAATTTTATAGATTGCATGTGTGTAATCTTTTGAAGTGGCCCCCACACAGTAAGTGATCCTCCCTCAAAAAACAAATTAAAAAAAAAAAAACCACTGTCGGGTAATCCTATAACCGTCTGTTGGGTTCTGATTCTGTCAAAATCTGGGCAGGAACCAATGCCAGGCCCACCCATTGCCACCCTCGATAAGTAGGAAGCGGATTGCGTAGTGAGTAACTCACTATGGTTAGCTTACTGAGAAACTTTGTGAGGTCCACCATGATTTATGTATTTTTTCCTCTCCGCCCATCCATTTTAAAAGATAATTTTAGGTTTTGAGCCCAAAAATTAGGCATATCCAATGTTCAAATGGAACACATCATGGGAAACAGTTGAATTGAAGGTCTACCGTTGAAAAATTCTTAGGGGCCATGGAAGTTTTGGATCAAGCTTATATTTGTGTTTTACCTTCATCCATGTTTTTATGATCTTCTAAAGAGGTTGGATGGCAAAGAAACATCATTGTGGGGCCTAGAAAGGTTTGAATGGTGGAAATCATTATCCCCATTGTTTCCGGTGGTATGATCCAATCGATATTTGGATGTCCTTCAATTTTGGGCTCAACCCATTAAATTAGATGGAAAAATGGATGAACAGTATGGATTGACCACATACATTTAAGGTGGGCCCAAGTTTACTCGGTACCATAAGAGCTTACTGAGTAACTCAGTACGCAATCCGATTTTGATTACCCTTCATAGGAAGCGAATATGTATTTTATCCACTCCATCCAACCATTTTATCATATAATTTTATGGCTTGAGCCTAAAAATGAAGTATATTAAAACCTTAATGGACCACATCACAAGAAACAGTGTAAATTGAACATCTACTGTTGAAATTTTCTTGGTGACCACAGAAGTTTTGAATCAAGATTGTATTTGTTTTTTCCATTCATCCATGTCTTTGTGATTTTATGAATAGGTTCGATGAGAAATAAACACCACCGTGGGTCAAAGAAAGGTCTCAACGCTGGAAATCATTATTCCAACTGTTTCCTATGGTATGGTCCACCTGATCTTTGGGTATGCTCAAATTTTGGGCTCAACCTCTAAAATAAGATGTAAAAAACGGATGGACGGTGTGGATAGACCACATACAATCACCGTGGGCCCAACGGAGTGATGAAGATTTTTCTCCTCATTGCTGGAATCGATGAAATCGAATGAGTTTCGATATCATTGATAATTCTAGGATTTTTCAATCCTGGTCGCTGGACTGTTTTTTGTCCTGTCGATATGATCGAGTGACCTCCAATTATATCGAGGATGTTATCGAGGATGTATCAAGAGTGTCTTGATGGCATTGATAATTGTTAAAATTTTACCCCTGGTTGCTGGACAGTTTTGGTCCTGTCTCGATATGATCGAGCGTCTTTCAGATGGCATCGACGCTGTTATCGAGAGACCGTCGATATGGTCGAAGATTTCCGCAGATGCGATTGCGGAAGCGCAGATTTTGCGAATTTTGTTTCCTATTTGGATTCTACCTCTTTCTATTCTTATATAAAGGGGTGTATCCGGGATTGAGATATATTCTAGGGTATTCTAGGGTTTCCTAAAGTTTTGTAAGGGTTTGCTAAAGGACTTAGGGTTGTGAGAGAGAGAGAAAGAGAGAGAGGAAGCTTGTGGAAGGGAGGCTATGCTCGTAGAGGTGATCTACCATATCTCAGCGCTTTCACGTCCTCGTAATCAGTGAGATCTCTCCGTCTTCTTTGTTTCTCTTACTGTTTATCCGCTCCTATGTGAATGAAGAATGTTTGATCCAAGCGGTGTGTGCTTGTGATCGGTTGTAACATTCTGCTTTATAGTGGATTGTTGATCTGGACGAGGTCCCGTGGTTTTTAACTCTTTGAGGATTTTCCACGTAAAAATTCCTGGTGTTGTATGATTAATGCTTTGATTGTTTTTCATTGCTTTATTATCCCATAATTCTGGTTTGTTCTGGAGGGCTAGATCCTAAGGTTTTGTGCAAGGCCCCCAACACGGAGTTTTTTCATACGGTAAGAGCTTATTGAGTAACTCAGTACGCAATCCGATTTCCCCTTGATCCGACTGCCAATAGCCTTCTAAAGCAGCATGTTCGAGCTTCTATAGGGCCTGCCGTGATAGGTGTATAGAGTACAAATCACGCATCGGGTGCGCCGTATCGTGTTCACCATACATCCCAAAAATCAAGCCAATCCACATAGCCAGAGGAATGGCCAGAGGCATCCCCCTCCCCGTAGCTTCTGATTGTTTCCCATGGTGTGGCCCACCTGAGTCCTGGATTAGTTTGATTTTTAAGTGCCTAGATATCATGACTGGGCATCTCGCTCATGGATGGCTCCGTTGTCAAACAAACATCTCAGAGGTCCCACATAATTCCAACACATGGGAATGCACATGCCTTCGGATCCATGTAATTGTTGTTATTGAGTTCTATTCCATCTGTATCTATCTGTCTTTAAACTACTCTTTTATGTTGAATGATAGTCGCCTATAAGTGTCTTTAAAGTATCCTTCCTTTTCTACAATGGCGGCCCACTAAATTTAAGCCCGGGTCCAGCCCTCGAACCAAGTTTGGGTCCCTGTCTCCATTGCTAACCCTATTTGTAGCTTGATCTTCTGAATCTGTTCCAGTTGAGGGCTTTGAGTGCTCTCGGCTTTGTCCAAGTTGTTCATCATGAGGGCGTCCTGGTGTTTATCCATGGCCTGAAAATCAAGTTGGCATGCTCTTAAAGTGGACCACACGTTTATGGAGAAAAATAATAAGAAGAAATGATCAATGATCCTAATTCATTTTTCATCTCACATCTCATACCTTTCTATCTCCTTTGCACGTGTGATCATTTGGTCCTTATCTGTGGATGGGTGCGTCTACTTTAGAAGATATCAATGGATTGTAATGTGAAGGTCTCGCTGTAGACTGCTAGCCACTGCTGTAATGAGAATCACTTCTGCTTTTCCTGATACAGCAACACGATCACAACACTCCAATTTATAGGTTTAACTAGTGATTACAAAAGACACTACTACCCCTGCCTAATACATTCTACGACTATAAAGACTACATATTTCTAAAAATAATAAATAGCATTGGGCAACCAAACAGTTTTCCAGAGAAATCAACACTCCATGGATCTGAATGAATCTGAAAATACCAGTTATGTAGAGTGAGTCGAGGGTACTTTCATGTTCAAGATGGATCAAAGAGAGCCCAATTGGAAGCTGAAGTCATCAAGACCATCAGAACTTTAAAACAAGCATATCTCGCTAACTGGAATGAGTTACTTGATGTACCATATATGTGATGGGATTTTTTGTCCCATCGTCGACTGGTCGTGAGCCCTGCACGACCGGTCATGGGTTGGTGCTCGAGCAGTCGTTGGTTGCACGACTCAAAGTCTAGCGACTTTGACTTAATTTTCTCCGGGGTGCTCGACTGGTCGTGGACTCGACACGACCAGTCGTAATTACGCAGATTCGTTCCGCGATTTTATGCAGATTTCGTTTCCCAAGTCCTTTCGTAACTGGGATGCGGAAGGGAGTTTCCTAAAACTATAAAAAGGGGTCTCTAGAGTTTTTCTAGGGCATGATGTGTACATGAAAAACACAAAAGGGTTATCAAAGGTGTGTGTGTGTGTGTGTGTGAGAGAGAGAGAGAGAGAGAGAGAGAGAGAGAGAGAGAGAGAGAGAGAGAGAGAGAGAGAAGCTTGTAGAAGGGAGGTTATGCTCGTGGAGGTGATCTACCATATCTCAGCGCTTCTACGTCTTCGTATTCGGTGAGATCTCTCCGTTCTCTTTGTTTCTGTTATTGTTTATCCACTCCTGCGTGAGTGATGAAGGTTTGATCATAGCAAGGTGTGCTTGCGATCGGTTGTAATATTCTACTTCATAGTGGATTATTGATCTGGATGAGGTCCCGTGATTTTACCTCTTTGAGGGTTTTCCATGTAAAAATCTTATGTGGTGTGTGATTGATGCTTTGATTTATTTTCATTGCATTATTATTCCATATTTCTCATTTGTTCTGGAGGGTTAGATCCCAAGATTTTGTGTAAGGCCCCAACATTATGATTTTAGGGTAGGACAAGCTACTTTAGCCAACCAACCCAAGAATTTGCGAGATTCCATCATGGCGACTGTTTAAAATCAAATTTATTTTCGTTTTTACTATTTATAGTAAGTTTTAGTTTGATTATAGCTCTTCATCCGTTGGCCTTTAAGAGTTGTGTCCAACATGAAAAGTGTTTAGAAAAATTAGAAGAATAACATGGTGAAGTAGTTATCCTTGAGGAAGACGGTGATTGACCTCATCACGTTCATCCTTGTGTCAATTGGTATCAGAACGAGGATTCCCCTTGGCCGATGGCAAACAATGAAAGCATGAACCAAAATCCCGTGGATGGTGATACAAGAATTCGTTATCTTTTAGAGAGAATAGAAACTTTCCACCGGGAGAGTCGGTTGACCATGCAAGGGCTGCAGTAACCCTTGTGGATGTGCTACTTTCACCCTGAGTCCTATGTGATACTCCACCACCTGTGGTTGTTGCACGACACAACCCGATTTTCGTAAAGTATTACCAGTGGTAAATTGTAGGGATACATTAGATGATTCAAGTTATAACGATGATGAAGGCTTTGCTTAACGATTAATCCATGGAGGCAATCGTTTAGATTGTGCTAAAAGAAACTATCGAGGTAAGGCTGAACTTCCTAGTTTTAATGGTCTATTGCGCATAGAATATTTTCTCGACTGGCTAGCCGAAGTAGAACTATATTTTGATTACATGGATGTGTCAAAGTATAAAAAGGTAAAATCACTAGTATTTAAAGTAAAATCTGCATTGTTGGAGCAATTACAATTTTCACATGCCCGATAGAATAAGGCGCCCATCTCATCATGGCTACGAATGAGGCGCCTTCTTTGATCATGATTCCTTCCTAGTTATTACGATAAGGTACTATTCCAGTAATACCAAAACTGCCGATAGGAGAATCGAACCGTCACCGATTATACCGAAGAATTTCAGCAGTTGGCAACGCGAAACGACCTGTCAGAAACCAAATCAAAGAAGGTAGCACGATTTATAGGTGGGTTTCGATCGACGATTCAGGATTGAGTTCGGATACACCTAGTCGGGATCATGGATGAAGCAGTTCAATTGACAGGTATAGTAGAAATGCAACTTGTAAGAGCCTCTGCTCGGCCATATCTTTCAACTCAACCCCCCATGACAGGTCCCATGCACGATCCAGTGTTGGCATGAGGAAAAGAACCAGTAAGAGAACGTCCTCAACCTCTTACAACTATAAGTCGTGATATGGGGAGCGGCTTATCTAAGCCTCAACATGTAACACCGACAACGGTGGGCCCAAGTAGGATTCCTAATCCTTATGTTCGGTCATGGTCGAACAATTGTTACCGCTGTGGCCAACTGGGCCACTTATCAAACACTTGTCCTCAATGTCCCGCAAAACACTTGACCATAAATGAAGGCGGACCAAAGGTGAGGCTGCAGAAAAGACTCTGGCTTTGATGAACATGAATAAGCCATTGAGGAAGGAGCAGATGGTGATGAATGGATGTGAGAGGATCGTAGTAAATCTCTAGTTATGAGGTGATTACTGTACACCCAATGGAAGGAATTACATCCACAGTGACACAATATATTCCGTACGCGATACACCGTCAACAATAAAGTCTGTGATGTAATCATAGACAATGGCAGTAGCAAGAAAATCGTTTCAAGAGTAATGGTGAACAAGTTGCAGTTACCAATAATAAAATATCTTTCCTCGTACTCAATTGGTTGGATAAAAACGTTGAAGGAGACCAATGTAATTGAACAATGCACTATCTTATTTTCAATTGACAAAATTTATAAGGATCAAATACTTTGTGACGTGGTCGACATGGAAGCATGTAATATGTTACTCAGTCGACCATGATAATCAGACTGTGATGCGACCCACCGAGGATAAGACGATGTTTACATTTTTGTCAAGGATAGTCGAAAAATAATCATTACCCCTATAACACTAGAGAACCACCCTGAAACCTCTAAAGTGGAGGAGAGCTCCCTCCTGACCATTCAGGATTTCATGGAGGAATTCAAGGAAATAGGCGAGGTATACACCGTAGTTGTGAAGGACGAGGAATCGGAGCCCTCAAACGTTCCTCCAAGTTTAAAACTATTGTTAAACGAATTCAAAGAAGTCTAGCCCAAAGATTTACCTAATGGATTGCCCCTCACGAGGGACATCCAATATCACGTAAGCCTTGTCCCTGTAGCTAGCTTGCCCAACCGTCCTCACTGTCGGGTGAGTAAAAAATAATGTCAAATTTTGCAAGCATATGTGAAGGAACTGATCTATACTAGACAAGTCAAGGAGAGCATGAATACATGTATTATGTCAAATCAAGAACTTATGGCCAAGTACAAGAAAAGGGATAATAAAAATCAGCGTCAGAAGTTATTTAAGAATCATGAGCTAAATCTCTTGAGTAACTCGAGAAAGATTTTTTTTAACTGAAGGGGTTGATAACGTGTCATAGATACACTCTTAGCATGGTTGGACCAAAAGAAGGTGGGGCGTAAATTGATCATAACTTTTGATTCGAGTATCGTTACGACGCACCTAACGGAATATCAAGAACCGAATCAAAACGAGTTCTTTTGAAGTGGAGGGGATTGATGTAGAGCGGGTCAAGGAAAATTTCATGTTCAAGATGGATCAGAGAAGGCCTGATCGGAGGCAGAAGTTATTAAGACCGTCAGAACTTTAAAACAAGCATATCTTGCTAACTGGAATGAGTTTCTTGAAATACCATATATGATTTTGGGGTAGGATGAGCTACTTTAGCCAACCAACCCAGCGATGCCCGATTATCCACACCTAATTTGCGAGATTCCATTAGATCAACGGTCGAAAATCAATTTTATTTCTATTTTTACTATTTATAATAAGTTTTAGTTTGATTATAACTCTTCATCCGTTGGGCTTTAAGAGTTGTGTCCAACATGAAAAGTGTTTAGAAAAATTAGGAGAATAATGTGGTTAAGCCACATAGGACCTTTTCTATAAATGATAAATTTACTATTTATATATAGTAAGTTGCAAATTTTAGGGAGGTTTAGTTGTAGTTTAATTTCAAAAATTCTTCCAAAGCTTGATATCCTTATTTAAAGGGTTGTAAATTCATTTTTATTATCTATCAATCAATTTATGAATTTTCATAAATAATATTTCTATTTTTTTTCTTTTTCCTCGTAGATTCAAGAAGTCTTTGTGAGGAGTCCAGAGAAGCTTAGTGGATTGTAGTAGTTATCCTTGAGAAAGCCGGTGATAGATCTCATCACGGTCATCCATGCATCAACTAGGGAGGATGGATATGGATGAATCTGGAAATGCAAGGGAGGATGGATATGCTGGATGAATTTGGATTGGTTTGGTTTGGACGTTCCAACAGATACCTTCGACATGGCTTGGAATCATCTACATCATGACCTCTATTCACATGTATGATTTAAACCATTCTTCATATAGATTGATCGTATATAGATGGTCTTGAAATGGAAAATACAAGTTTTAATTAGTGGAGAAAAGTTTTGATTCTGGTGTATACTGGCAAAT
This sequence comes from Magnolia kwangsiensis, assembly GCA_037074715.1. Classification (NCBI taxonomy): domain Eukaryota; kingdom Viridiplantae; phylum Streptophyta; class Magnoliopsida; order Magnoliales; family Magnoliaceae; genus Magnolia; species Magnolia kwangsiensis. Next base: position 95,539,353 of record CM073579.1, read on the forward strand.
TAAACATATAAAAGTGGTATTATCAGAGTAGTCTCGTACAATAATCATGCATTGTTGATTTTTGAATAATTTTAGTAAATCTATTGATGTCTATTTGTCACATAAAGTAGTTAGATTTTATTCCTCTGAATGAGGATTGTAGAGAAACTGGTTTCGGTATGATTAGATTTTTTAGATTAAGAGATCCAACTTGTACTCACACTACAAGATAAAGCAAATTTACTGGCGGGGAAAACCGCCGGTAAAAGCCCCCAAAAACATTGGTATTACCCTTTACTAGAAATGTATGTCGGCAAAGCTTTTGCCTATGCTAAGGTGCTTTTACCGGCGCTTGTCTGAGCACCGATAATTATGGAGTCTTCGTCGGCACTTTCTCTAGTTTCCCCGACGCTTTTGTTGGTCGCTGGTATTTCTGACAGAAGCAGCGATAAAAGCATAGTTTTTGAACACTTTTACTAGAGGTGGGCAACTTGGGCTTGATCCGGTGGATCCGACCCGACTAGACCCGACTCGGTACCATTTTGAATAGAACCAATGGTCTGATCGGGTCTGATCAGCCAGATCCGATTTAATTTCGAGTTAGGTTCAGATAGCACTGTACCCGGACAGATCCGATCCGAATACCCGGACCGAATGGCTTCGCACCGACCCGAAAAGACCCGACCCGGAGGGGTATACCCTTTTTTTACCCAAAACCTAAAACTCTTTTTACCCTACTCATTTTTTCCTCAAAACTCTCCTGCCCAATAGAGAGAGAGAGAGAGAGAGAGAGAGAGAGAGAGAGAGAGAGGTACCATTCAAAGGCTTGTGAGGAGGCACCATGGAAGAACTGGCAGCAGAGGCATTGGGATTTTTATAGCCTAATCCTGAAACAGAGATACTAACGCGACTTGTGCGACTGATATGGACAAAGAGGCCTCTTGGTACACATGCTGATGCGCCATACGTGTGAAAGATCCAAACTGTTTGTCCTTCATGTTTCGCACACCGTTAGTTCACTGCATGTCCACTCATCTGCTGGTGTACCCATATGAGTTTTAATTTTTTAATTTTTTTTTTAATCTTTTCAGTTCGACTTGTTAGTTTGTGTTTCTACAGGCACCCATCTGAGATTATTATTATTTAGTTGGTTTTGGATTTATTTATTTATGAGTTTCTAGAGTTAGCATTTTTTTTTTTTAAATGGGTTCAGCTCGATCTTCTTCTTGCAAAACTTTTTTTTTTTTTTTTTTTTGGGGGGGGGGGGGGGGGAGGGATTGTGAATACAGGTTTATATAATTGATGTTATTTTTATTTTCAATGTTGATTAGATTTTGAGTGGAGAAGGGATCGGCTTCAGTGAAATGGAGAATTGCTGCGACTTCTTGGAGTGGCTTGGACCCCACATCTATTTTGACAGGTATCCTCACCGTTCATCTGTTTTGACAGGTATCCACGCCGTTCATCTCTCTATTGCACAGTGGTTGTTGAATGGCCACCATTAAAAGTTTCCTGGTGCTACCAAATGTTTATTGTTCAGCAATCGAATCCGAACCTTGCACAATCTGATTTGACTCGGTTTTCCTGACCGAGTCGGACTCGGATTGGTTTAGACCAGCACATGTTCGGGTCTGACCAAGTGAACTGACTCAGACTCGGTCCCGGTTCTTTCCGAGTTCGGGTTAGGACATGTAAAATCCGGACCTGGTTAGGTTGGGCCAAATTCGAGTCGACTCGGTCTGATGCCCAGCTCTAACTTTTACTCACGGAAAAGCGCCGACAAAGGTCTATACAAACGCTACTAAAAGTCTTTGTATAAATTTGAGAGGGCCCAATGCAGGGCAATAATTTTTTTATTATTATATATAATTCAATTGAAACTTGTATTTTTTTAATATTCGAAACAGAAAAAAATGATGCAATACAATTAAAACTAATATTAAACAAAGTTTATATTACTACACAATAAAAAAATATAATGTTTATTACAATAAATTGAAAATGGTCTTGAATAAAAATAAATAAATAAAAAATAAATCCTCTACATGGTCTACTCCTAGCACGAGTGGCATAAAAAAGGCTTAAGTGCTTGTAGGCCTAAATTTAGGCACAATTGATTAAAATCCTGCACACGAGGAAAAAAAAAAAAGTAGCATTCAACAAATTGATGCATGGGAAACAATCAATCCTTTGATCATCCTGTCCTTAAAAAGTCAAAAACTATCAGGGCAACAAATGTTGTAACTTGAATTCCATTACATCTATTGGCCCGATATTATAATTTTAAATGCTTTAACTGCAAGAAAACCTGTGTCAAACAAGTATAGGAAGCCTTCCAAGATCAATGAATCAGTTTACTACATGAATGCCCTGGCCTGAAAATCCTGTTGGTCTACATATCATGTAGATCATGCAAGAGGTCTCATATAGACTAATTTTGTTCTGACCATTGATTTTCTCACATCATGAGTGTCACCAACGAGTCGACCGGCGCCCTAATATGTTTTTCAGGGTAAGTTTACAGTGGGCCCCACATGATGAATTGGCTCTAATCCAACATGCTTGCATATTCGCACATTATTGCATATGATAGTGATGGTAACAATCATTCATTCAGCATAAGTTTCTTAGCACCAGATAGTATGGAGTCCACATCATGGCTAGTTTTCAATCATCAACATGTGGCCCTAGTGAGCAGCGACCATGCCATGGACCAAAAATATTATTGGCCCGCTGATCATGGAAGCGAAACCTATATGATAAAAGAATGACTAGTTAACAAAAGAAGTCCAACAATCCAAATTCAGTACATGCGTGGCTTGCTTGATGAGCATACCATACCAATGATTGATACATGGAATGTTCGCAATGCATGCTACCTAATGAATGGCCTAAATTGGTGACATTTGCCCATTGTGGACAGACCAAGCTCAATGACTCCCAAGACTGGACTGTAGCCATGAAAGTTGGATCAATTTTCAGTTGAATGTCACCCATTGCAGCTTTTTCTATACTTGGCCATCTACTTTTATGGCCACGCACAGAAAGGTTAAGATTGTACCATAGAATAAAATAATATGGCAGGTACATGTATTTTTATTTCAAGCTCGCCTGTTTACCGATGCTGAACGGGATGTATTTGCATTTGATCATGTGCAGAATTTGACGCTTCATTGTCAGAATGAAAAGAACAATCCAATAGCACAATACTATGGCTTGTAGGTGAATATTCCAGTAAATGTTACCATGTATCTCTCTAAACAACAGAACAAAAAATGCATCACATTATTAGCTAGAGAGAGAGAGAGAGGATAAAAACAACAAGGGAAAATACATATCAGAAAATACATTAATCTTCCTTTGGACTCTTGAAGCTCAAATCTACCAACACCCACACTACTACCACCATGATATATGACACGTCATCCAGACATAACCATGTTCAACACTAAACATATTAAGCATAGAACAACAAGACATACATACATATTGAACTTTGGTGACTGAACTTCGAGATGATGAAAAGCCATACATATTGAACAATACATACCAGCTTCGGACAATACTTTAAACATTGATCCAGACATCTGTCACACGCATTCCATATCAGCACATGTGTGCCTGCAAGTGGAATAAGCAACCTCGAGAAATGAGATTGTTTTGTTTCCACCAATCAAGAAAGAAGCAACAAAATCGATATGAATTCCAAAGGTCACTGTTTGGATGAAAAATGAATAAAAAACTAAAATTCCAAAGGTCTTGTGCCTCTTGAATGCTTTAATCATGCAAATTTTATTCTCATATTTCAATCATGATGTGGTGTGTTTTTTTTTTTTTATAGCTTTGAATATATATAATTAAATTAAAATGTTTTTACATAAACATTAAGTGATGAGGCAATGAGTCATGGCATCCCTGGCCTTACCAAATGAATGAGCGATCCATATCACACCAATGCCAAAAATTTAATAATGTGGGTCTCATATTAGCTAATTAGATGATCTTGCTAGTTCATTATATGTCCAAAAAGTTACAGTGGGCCAAAAGAAAACTGAATGCATGGAGAAACCGTAGTTTCTTGGATGGACCACCTTCGCGTCTACCACGGTTCCTCTATTAATTTTTTATTTTTTATTTTTATTTATTTTATTTTTTTAAAAGGATTTAGGCTACTGAAAAAAAAAAATGCCATTTAGACTTTAAGCTTAATGAAGAGCCAAACCAGGTGGGACGTTATCAGGGGCACCAGCCTGGAAGAGCTTAGTGTGGTGGTTCTTCTGGGCGACAATCACAGTGAATTTTGGAAGCTAGTTCTCCCCCAAATGTTCAAATGCCTACAGAAACAAAACATCGGTCAACTTAACATAGTAAGCCATCCAGGAACGCCAAAGAAGAATTTGTTAGGCATTTTAGAAAAGAAAGAAAAGAAAAGGAAGAGCAATGCCACTGCAGGCAAGAGTACCTTGATGATCTGGTCAAGTTCAATGTTCAGGGCTTGATTGAACTGGGACTCGCTTACTCCATCCCTAAACCAAACAGGTTTCAATCAACAAACAAAAGTATTGAATAGAAACAGACAGTAGGTTCTAGGATGCATTTTGAAGTACAATTGATTTGACTTACCAGCAGAGAAATGATGGCATTTCATGCAAGGAAATATTTAATTGATTCATAGAATAGATGTTGACACAGCACAAGTTTGTTAGATCCAGGCCACTCACTAGGTGGGGTGTTCACTCTCCAAGTGCAGGGTTGTGATGTAGTAATAACTCGGTAAGACTGAGGTCGAATCCCAAGGGGTTGAAACTGTACGTAATCTAAAATTAAGTAGGATTTGAACTAGAATAAGATGAATTCTAAATCAAGTAATAATTGTGAAATAATTGTAGGTTAATTAATCTAAAACTAAGAAGCTATCAGAGAAGAGTAACTAGGGATTCAGACGGTCCACTTGTAGAGATCAGAGAGATCTTATGCCTGCTTTAAGAATTATGGAATTTATTGAACTGCCGTTGATCTAGTTTTCAAAGAGATAAAAGGTATATGAATTAGAATGGATTCCATCACCAAACCATGCCCAAGAGACTATGACAAACAACAGAATTAAACTAATTACCAACCAATCACATGTATGGAGGTTAGGAAGAGTACCGTCATCCGACCATGCCCAGGAGACTATGGTGAACAACAGGGCTCTCTAACGTCATAAACATAAAAGAGAAGAGACATGCTCAAAGCCATTGCAGACCCATTGTAATTTCAGTCACAACAGATCATTAAGATTTAAAAACATTCCCATAATAATCAACTAAAATCAAATCAATTCATGAATTAAAATTAAATTGAAAACATACATAAAAATCTCCCATCTCACTACAAGCTTCACCTATTAGCCCTAGCTAAGAGGTTTAGCTAGACATGATGTGGGCTAGATCCAAATAAATAAAGAGAAAAAGAAAAGGAAAAGAAAAGGAAAAGAAAAAAACCAAAGCTCTTCTCTCTCTCTCTTTCTCCTGACGTTCCAACCCAGCCAAGATCTGGATCTTCCTTCCCAGGTCTGAATGAATGCTCCCCATGTTCAAAACCTCCTTATATAACTGCTGGAGTGGTGAAAATCGGATTTGAATCGGATTTGGAAAGCTATGCATGCCTAGTGAAAGCTTTTTCGCAGCCAAGTTCGGTGCCTCGAAACACGCCACTTTCCTTGCTCAAATTTCAAAGAAACACCGTCCCTTAGTATTTTCTTGGGTCCTCTACATGATAAACAGTTCAGATCTGTCATATGATTAAAGATGGTGGGCCAAAACCGCCTGGAAAAGTCGAATTTCGCGGATGTGCGAAACCTTTCGCACCATTTCGCTGTTGTGATCGGTGGGCCCCACAAGCATTTTCTGGAAAATCCATCCCGTCCATTGGATTCAGGACGAAATTTCAGTCAAGAATGGGTAGTTTTGAACGTCCATTGACGAAGCTTAGAGAGGAAATCACTAAAAGATCAATTTTGAACGTCCCAGGGTAGCCCTTTTGTGGCCTCTGTAATGCACACGTGTGTACGCATGGGTAAAAAAAATTAACATAGTTTTATAGTATTCGAACCCCTCTACAAGATGAATGGTTTGGATTGAGCTTATGGGGCACGTGTGGGGCCCACAATCGTTCGTAAAACAGCCAGCGGCCGTGCATTACGGGGCACGTAACTTCCGTTTTTTTTTTGAATTGGAGAAGGAAACGTCGGTCAGCGGCGCTGACCGACTTTGGAAAATCACGTGCACGGCCAGTGCACATGTGCACTATGCACACTCAATCTAAAGTGGGGTCCACTATGATGTTTTTGCGAAATCTGATCCAACCATCTGATTGGTCTCCTCATTTAAGGTGTTGATACCAAATTCGAGGCAATTCCAGATATCAGGTGGGCCCAGAATCGACGGTTTATAAGCTGATCGGTTAGTTGGAGCACTTTTATAGTGATCCAAGAGCTGAAATTTGAAATGTACGGTTAATTTATGGCCCTTATCTCATGTATAAAGTTTCGACCCGATCCGATGTCGGGAACCATGTGATCTTGCATTCTGGATGCGTTTCAAGCCACTTGAGCTTCAGTTTTTTAGTTTTCTCGGATTTCTGACCATGTATATCCGTCAATCTTGGTCCTCTGAAGTCCGTCCCTTGCCCTAGTGATCATCAGAACGTTAAATCCAAGCTTTTGGCATCCTTTTTCAGTCAACTCTCCTAATTACACCCTGTAACAAAATATGATTAAAACTGGGCATTAAACAATATCATGCTCGTAAATTCAAGTAATAAATGGGGTCTAATATGCACTATTTGACCCTCAACACAACCCCCAACCAGCATTTTGCTAGTCCCGAGCAAATTATGCGAAAAATAAGTTGAGAATTATAGGAGAACTTTCTATGAAATCGAGTGAGATTTTGAACAAGATACAAGAAATTTAATATTCATGAATGTTGGAAATTGTTTTCTCCTGGACTCAAGCACACATTAAACTTCATTAATCAAGTTCAAAATATTAATCCATCAATTAGAATAATTCTAAACATTGAGATCCATGGATGTATAGTGTAATCTCGGCTTATCATCATTAAGAGATCCAATCGTCAATTTCATGATATCATTGGTAATCAACAAGAAAATTCATGATAACTAAAACCTAATCCAAAACTTGCCTCATAGATTAACCTATTAACTTGTGATTTTTCTATTCAAAGTAATGCTAAGGAAGGGGAATCAAATCCTCACTTATAGGGAGTAAACCTAAGGTGAAGATCGTACACCTGACTCTTTTTAAATATCATTCAAGGGGTATTAAATCTACACCTATAGGGAGCAAACCTACGGTGAAGATTATTCGTCCAAATCTTTCCAAAGATATCTTCTTTTTTTTTTTCTTTAATTGATCATAATGGGCAAATTTCAAACAGGTTCCTTCCTTAGTGATTACCAAATTAACCCTTCAATATCAGATTGAAACCTTAATGTGAAAGTGAGATGTGAGATGTGAAATCATGACTCAATCATTGTTTATAACTTCTAATCATGGATCAATAACTTGATCTTAACTATGAAATTTAACAGATACTGAATCCCAGAGTCCTAAAGTATCAACATCGCTTATCTTGAACTTCTAAATCCAGGATATCCATCAAAATCACTTCGAATTCACAGGAATTTTCAGAAAAAATTAAAAAAAAATTCACAATTTTTGCTCAAGACCAAGAAAACACAGATTAGGTAACCTAATCTCCCACTCCCAACCAAAAATCTACATTGTCCTCAATGTAAAAGAATTGAGCATGCAATGCACATGGGACAAAGAAAGTAAAGTGATGGGAAGATAGTACCTGAATAACGAATCGAGAGAGATTTTTCACGAGATCACAGTATGGAAGCTGGTTAGCACGAGAGAAAAAGAAAAAAAAAATAACGAAAATAAAATCCTACGTATACCACTTTTGCAGGTGCTCTCGATTGCATTTAGCGTATGCAACAAGCCTTTAAACCCCTACGTTACCCCTAGTGGACGAGTTGTAGTCTCGTGAGGGTTTGCAGTAATGTTACCCACAAACATTGAATCATCTAACTAGAAAAATGAAATGAAAAGCTGGGTTGCCTCCCAGGAGCGCTAAATTTACCATCTTCAGCCAGACAAATAAAACAACAATCCTAGTTCTATGAAAGTGATAAACCTACCTATACCTCCATCAGACTAGGAGATCAGTCCTGGTAAACAGGAGCAATCAGAGGCATGGACATGTCCTCTGAATCAAATGTCTCGACAAATGGCTTTAATCGATGTCCATTTACTTTAAACTCCTTGCCATTGTTAGGATCTCTTATCTCGACGGCCCCATGAGGATAAGCAGTAACAACAATGTAAGGACCGGTCCAACGAGATCGAAGCTTACCCGGAAAGAGGTGGAGTCGAGAATCGTACAAAAGGACTTTCTGACCTGGCATGAACGATTTCCGTATAATATGTTGATCATGAAACGCCTTCATCTTGTCCTTGTAAATTCTTGAGTTTCATATGCATCGTTCCGGATTTCTTCAAGTTCATTTAATTGAAGTTTGCGTAACGAGCCAGCGTTGTCCAGTTTGAAATTTAGATTTTTGATCGCCCAGTATGCTTTATGTTCTAATTCCACAGGCAAATGACAGGCCTTCCCATAAACAAGTCTAAAGGGAGATGTTCCAATAGGAGTTTTAAAAGCAGTACGGTACGCCCATAAGGCATCGGTCAATCGGATTGACCAGTCCTTACGATTAGGGTTAACCGTTTTCTCTAGGATATATTTGATCTCCCTATTAGAAATCTCAGCTTGTCCACTTGTCTGTGTATGGTATGGGGTGCTCACCTTATGAGAGATACCGTATTTCTTCATTAAACTCTCAAATGGTCTATTACAAAAGTGTGAGCCCCCGTCACTAATGATAGCTCGAGGCGTTCCGAACCGCGACAAGATATTTTCTTTCATAAATTTAATGACCGTGCGATGGTCATTTTTGCAGCATGGAATTGCTTCGACCCATTTAGTGACATAGTATACGGCGAGTAAAATATACAAATTTCTAAATGATTGGGGGAATGGTCCTATGAAATCAATGCCCCGGCAATCAAATGCTTCAATGATAAGGATGAGATTCAAAGGCATCATATTTCGACGGGACAATGCTCCCAATTTTTGACAACACTCACAAGCTTTGCAAAACTCATGAGTGTCCCTGAACATAGTGGGCCAGTAAAAGCCACACTGTAGAATCTTGGCCGTGGTCTTTTTAGTAGAAAAGTGACCACCACAGGCCTGTGAATGACAGAAGGAGATGACACTCTGATGCTCATCGTCTGACACACATCTCCTTAAGATTTGGTCTGGGCAATATTTAAATAAATATGGATCATCACAGAAAAAGTTACGTACCTTGGTAAAGAATTTCTTCTTATCTTGTGACGTTCAGTGTGTCGGTATGGCACCTGTAGCAAGATAATTAGCAATATCAGCGAACCAAGGTGAATGGGAGACTCTAAACAGTTGTTCATCAGGGAACATGTCATTGATATGGGTCGCCTCAAGGGAATCAGAGGTATTAAGGCGAGAAAGGTGATCAGCTACTACATTCTGTACTCCATTTTTTTCTTTAATTTCTAAATCAAATTCTTGGAGTAGAAGGATCCATCGATTAGGCGGGGCTTAGAATCATTCTTGGAAAGAAGATATTTAAATGCCGTATGATCGGTATAAATAATGATCTTAGATCCGATCAGGTAGGACCGAAATTTGTCCAAAGCGAACACTACGGCTAAGAATTCCTTTTCCATAGTCGAGTAGTTCACTTGGGCAGGATTTAGAGTCCTACTTGCGTAGTGAATAACGTAAGGCCGCTTATCTTTTCTCTGGCCTGGAACCGCTCCAAGAGCATAATCAGAGGCATCACACATAAGTTCAAAAGGAAGACTCCAGTCGGGTGGCTGCATGATAGGTGCAGTGGTTAACATGCCCTTAAGCTTAGTGAAAGCTTCTTGACACTGCTCAGTCCACTCGTATGGTGTATCCTTTTGAAGAAGATTACATAAAGGACGAGAGAGGAGACTAAAGTCCTTTATGAATCGTCTGTAGAATCCTGCATGTCCCAAGAAGGATCGCATATCTCTGATGTTCTTGGGTGGAGGTAGGTTAGAGATAAGATCGATTTTTGCCTTATCTACCTCGATTCCTTTGGACGAGATGATATGCCCAAGGACAATTCCTTTTTGAACCATAAAATGACACTTCTCCCAGTTAAGTACCAAATTTTTTTTTCACATCTTTTCAGCACACATTTAAGACTTGCTAAGCACTCGCTGAAAGATGAACCGAAAACAGAGAAATCGTCCATAAAGACCTCTAAATATTTTCCCACCATGTCAGAAAAGATACTCATCATGCATCGCTGAAAGGTGGCAGGGGCATTACATAACCCGAATGACATCCTTCTGTAAGCAAAGGTGCCATACGGACATGTAAATGTGGTCTTTTCCTGATCTTCAGGGGCGATTTCAATCTGATTATAACCTGAATACGCGTCAAGAAAACAATAATAGGAATGACCAGCTAGCCTTTCCAGGATTTGATCAATAAAGGGCAAAGGAAAGTGGTCTTTCCTTGTGACGGTATTCAGCTTTCTGTAGTCAATGCACATTCTCCAACCAGTGGTAACTCTGATCGGCACGAGTTCATTATTGGCATTGGCTACGATGGTGATCCAGGAATTCTTAGAAACCACCTGAGTTGGACTCACTCATTGACTATCGGATATGGGGTATATGATCCCCACTTCCAATAGTTTGAGAATCTCTGCCTTAACTACTTTATTCATGTTTGGATTTAGTCTACGTTGTGATTGCCGAACAGCCTTTGCATTGTCCTCAAAATATATGCAGTGAGTACAAATCGATGGGTTAATTCCCTTGAGATCTGTTATCGTCCATCCAAGATCTCCCTTATGCTTAATGAGAGTAGATATGAGCATACTCTCTTGTTCTTTCTCCAAGTGGGCAGAGATCACCACCGGATATGTCTCATCTTGACCTAAAAAAATATATTTTAAATCAGAAGGCAAAGGTTTTAGGTCAAGCTTTGGTGGCTTGAGGTTAGACGGTAGAGGCACTACATCAGTTTGGGACAATTCTTCAATTTGTGGCCTCCACCGGTTAACTTCAAGTACCGGTGCAATATCCAGCATGACACACGTCTCCCTAATTATATCATCATCAAGATCATGGGAGTGGGCCAGGCACGTCTCTAGAGGAACAGAGGATAAGGTGAGAGGTGTTCTATCTTCCACAAAAGAATCAATCATGTTAACATCGTGGAAATCGTCATCATCCTCTGAGTTGCTGCCGTTATTGAAAAAGATATTCGATTCCAATGTCAAATTTCTAAAAGACATAGTCATAACACCATTCCTGCAATTGATAATTGCATTTGAAGTGGACAGGAATGGGCGACCAAGGATGACGGGAATCTGAGTGCTCGTGTCATTGATGGGTTCGGTGTCCAAGATGATAAAATCAATAGGGTAGTAAAATCTATCAACTTGGACCAACACATCCTCGATGATCCCTCTTGGTACACGAACAAAACGATCAGCAAGTTGTAGTGTGGTTCGGGTGGGTTTTAATTCACCCAAACCTAACTGTTGGTATACCGAATAGGGAATCAGATTGACGCTCGCTCCTAAGTCAAGAAGTGCGTGATCAATTCAATAGTTTCCGATTACACATGATATGGTTGGGCAACCGGGATCTTTGAATTTTTGCGGCACGTCTTATTTCAGGATGGCACTCACCTTCTCAGTTAAGGAAATTTTCTTTTGAACACTTTTTCGTCGTTTGGTCGTGCATAAGTCTTTTAGAAATTTAGCATATAAAGGAATCTGTTTTACAACATCAAGCAGAGAAATATTGACTTTCACTTGTTTCAACACCTTTAGGATATCCTGAGAGTTAGAGAGACGTTTTGGTTCAACCAATCGTTGGGGAAACGGAGCAACTGGCTTCTCTAGAGGTTCCGGTTCAAATTTTTATGGGGCGTCACCAGATCCATCATTGTTGTCCTCTTCTAGTTCTTGAGGCTTTTTGGGCCTAACCGGAAGGGTTTTATCAATAACCTCCCCACTCCTAAGAGTGATGATGGATTTAGCGTGCCCCATTTGATTTGAAGAGCTGGGATCACTAACTTCATAATGCAGTTTAGGATTGGGAAGAGGTTGAGCTGGGAAGCTCCCCTTGTTTTCAATTGTATTTTCAGCCTTAAGTTCATGTATTGCTTTCGTAAGGTCTTGAAAGGCTTGCATCATACCCTGATTGAAAAGCTCTTACTTTTGAAAATGTTTTAGAACCAAATCCTCTTGAGGTTTCTCTTGAGTTGGATTTTGGTTTAGGAAACCTTGAGGTGTAGCCGTTGGTCCTACTCCACCATCCAGCGGACGGTGGAGCCATAGTGATATATGTGTTTATCCACACTGTCCACTGTTTGGACAGTGGGACCCACCATGATGCATATGTTGCATCCAAGCCGTCTATCCATTTTGAAAGATCATTTTATAATATGATCTAAAGAATGAGGCAAATCTAAAGTTCAAGTGGACCCCACCATTTTAAGTAGTGGTCAATGACGCCCACCGTTCAGAAATCTCTAAGGGCCATAGTAGCTTCCCATTAGGTTGATAGTTGTTTCCCACTTCATCTATCACTATGTTAATTTATGAATAGGTTGGATGGGAAACATATTTTTTTTAGGAATTTTAAATAGTGGAAATCATTATCACCACTTATCTTGTATGACCCATTTGATAAGCATAGGGCCCAGTTGGGGTGGCCCACTTAATATAAATGGCCATGTGTTTAGGCCCATCTTGATGTAATTATAGCCTGTTGTTGAGGCCCACCTTGATATGGATATAAGGCCCATGGGATTAGCCTCATTTGATGTTTTAGGGGCCCATGGGTCAAGGCCCATTTGATGTATTCTAAGGCCCATGAGATTAGGCCCATTTGATGTTTTAGGGGCTCATGGGTCAAGGCCCATTTGATGTATTCTAAGGCCCATGGGATTAGCCTCATTTGATGTTTTAGGGGCCCATGGGTCAAGGCCCATTTGATGTATTCTAAGGCCCATGGGATTAGGCCCATTTGATGTTTTAAGGCCCATGGGTCAAGGACCATTTGATGTATTTTAAGGCCCATGGGATTAGGCCCATTTGATGTTTTAGGGGCCCATGGGTCAAGGCCCATTTGATGTATTCTAAGGCCCATGGGATTAGGCCCATTTGATGTTTTAGGGGCCCATGGGTTAAGGCCCATTGTAGTGTATTTAGGGCCATGGGTTGAGGCCCATTGTGATGTATTCAAGGCCCACTATTGAGGCCCACCTTAGTACGTGTATGAGGCCCATCTTACTTTATTTGGGGCCATTGTTGAGGCCCACCTTGATGTATATGAGGCCCATGTGACACGGTCTACTTATGTATATTGAGGTCCATGGGTCAAGGCCCAATGGGATGTACGAAGGCCCATTGCAATGTGTGATTCCATTATGATTTATGTAATGATATTTATGGAGGGCCGAGCCTTGGGAGCAATGTTGGTTTGACGTCCACATTGTAAGTTCAATGTGGTTAAATGTCCGCATTGTAACTCTCCCTAGGGCCCATTGGTGGCTCATACTTGTTGATAGTTCATTACTTTATAACATGCTTAGTATAATTCCATGATGCACGACCCATTTGTATCGGTCTATTTGATTGGCCTGCTTGTATCGGCCCATTTGATTGATTTAGCCCATATTGATGTATTTGTGGCCTGTTGCTGAGGCCATATATGAGGCCCATGTTATGAGGCCCACTCTGATATACTTGTAGATAGGTATGTTATGAGTAGGCCCACTTGTTGCTTGTGCAGGGCCCACTTGTTGTGTTTATGAGACCCATTAATGTGGTCCACTTGATGTATATTGAGGTCCATGGGTCATAGCCCATTATGATGTATATTGAGATCCATGGGTCATAGCCCATTATGATATATCTGAGCACCGTGGGTCGTGGCCCATGGTGATGTATATTAGGCCCATGTATTCGGCCCATTGCGATGTATATTCAACCCTTATATGAAGTCGTGGGCCCATGGTATGTTCGGCCCTATGTGGGACACTCCTTAGAGCAATGTTAGTTGATTGTCCACATTGATAGACAATAATGGTTAAATATCCACCTTGTGACCTTCCCTTAGGGCTTGTTAGGCCGATTATCATGATCAATTACAGATTTTGATTGTACAGGCCGATTCTGATTGTCGAGGCCACGTATCGAGGCCGATTCTGATTCTCAAGGCCGAGGCCGATTGTCGAAACCTATAGGATGTATGCACGACCCGTAGTTGGATCCCATTGTGATGTATTCATGGTATATGAGTAAGGCCATTGTGACATGCATGACCCATTTGATGTATTCGAGAACCATGTGTAAGGCCCAAATGTCATGTATTTAAGGCCCATGAGCAGGGCCCACCTATTGTGTATATGTGGTCCTTGGGCAAGGCTCACTGTGTTGTATACTAGGCCTTTGTGTGAGGCCGTGGGCCCATTATGTGTTTGGCTCTATGTGGACCATTTCTTAGGGCAATGTTAGTTAGATGTCCACATTGTCAAGGCCGATTGTGGACACCGATTATGAGTATGTGATAGCATAGCATCATGATACATGCCCATATGCATCATCTGCATGTTTGTTATGAGATGTGATTGACCATTGCATATGTCATTGGGCAGGATGATATGAGACTCCCTGATAGGCAGAGGTTATCTCACATGAGCGCACAATATGCGCAGGATTAGTGCATGACTGGATTGTATGACTCATGCATCTTGCATTGTGTGTTGTGATTACAGTACACCCTAATGACATCAGGGTCGTAGCCTCCACAGGCATATCGTGGATGGCCAGATGGGACACTAGAAATGTTTGGTTCGAGCATCGGGCTGCTATAGATGGCCATGGATGAAAATTTCTAAAACCCTCTTGGTTCCAGATGACGCCCCAACGTCGAGACCGAGTGGATACACATGAGCGTCCGAGTGTTGAATACCAAGAGGCTGCGTCTCCCACTGTGAGATGGTCGGTTGGGAGGGGGTGCGGCCTTACCCGCCCGAGGGAGTAGGCATAGCTAGGCTGAGTTTAACCAGCTCGAGGAATGAGTCCGCTATCGACGAGCCGGGTAGGTATTGGCAGACTACTGGCCAAGCGGATAGTGAGGTTTCTTCCACTTACACAGTTGTGCACTTGATTGGGGCGGTAGGTGACGTGGAGTGTACTAGATCCCGGTGATGATCCCAGAGAGGAACCGTATTGATATGTGAACTTATTGAGCAGGAATTGCATATCCATTCATTCATTCATTCACTATCCACTCAGGCTGGTGGTGCGTAACTGTTTGTTACGTGTACCTTCGTATGGCCAGGATTTCGGTTGAGCGCGTGACTAACCTGAGATCAGGAGTTTACCACATTGTGTCTGACTATCCAAATTTAGGTATGGGACTAGTTTGGATAGAAGTCCCTTGTGATGGACCCCATAGCCTGTGATACTTCGTACTATCATCCCGACTTCGCATTCCAACTTGGTCATTTCATTCGCACCTCATATTACATTACATCCGCAGTACTTAGCATTTTGAGTTACTATGTTTTGCACTTTTATGGCCTAGATGAGATTGATGGTATTTATGGCTCGTCTGGATTTACATATTGCATTGCATCTTCAGCATCTGTTATTGTCTTATTAAGTTTTGCATTGCATGGCCTTGGCATGGCCAATAACATTCATGCCTTGCATCACATAGCTTTGGTATGGATGATTGTGTTCATGGACTTACCGCATATTTTCGCATTACTCTGATATCGTATAATTCACGATCTTGTCAGTATTTCTGCTTACTCTAATAATTTCTGCTCATGTCAGTGTTTATGCTTATTCAGACATTGTATGGTTTATGCATTACTAATTTTTCGGTATTGTATGATTATGGCAGTGTAATGAATACTTAGCACTTACCTTGTGCACACACTTACACCACCCTCTAAGCTTTCTATAAGCTTATGCACGATAAATGCGTGCAGGTGACGTTAGGTTGTAGCGGTGTTGAGCTTGGAGCGTGCAGTGGTCTTCTGGAGCTTGATTTTCTATTTATGTATTTCCCTTTCAGTGTTGTAATCAAATGATTATATTAGTGGATATGTGATGATGATGTTGCCTTTGTGAATTGGGTAATCTTTGTGGTTATGCTTATTACTAGTTAAATGTACATAAAAAAAATCCTCCTTGTACGATCCCAAGATCGAAATTTGGCATATGAACGCTAGGAGCCGAGAATGGGGTACTACAGAGGCTGTCGGCACCGGATTCGGTGATCGGGATTCCTATGAATCCGATTTCTGGGTTTGGGGCGTGACAACATGTGAATGTGGTCTTTTCCTGGTCCTCAAGGGCAATTTCAATATGATTATAACCTGAATACCCGTTAAGAAAACAATAATAGGAATGACTAGCTAGCCTTTCCAAGATTTGATCAATGAAAGGCAAAAGAAAGTGGCCTTTCCTCGTGGCGGTATTCAGCTTTCTGTTGACAATGCACATTCTCCAACCAGTAGTAACTCTGGTCGGCATGAGTTCATTATTGCCATTGGCTACGATGGTGATCCCGGACTTCTTAGGAACCACCTGAGTTGAACTCACCCATTGACTATCGGATATAGGGTATATGATACCCACATCCAATAGTTTAAGAACCTCGACCTTAACCACTTCCTTCATGTTTGGATTTAGTTTATGTTGTAATTGTCGAACAACATTTGCATTATCCTTAAGATATATGAGGTGAGTACAAATCGAGGGGTTAATTCCTTTGAGGTCTGCTATCGTCCATCCAAGAGCTCCCTTATGCTTAATGAGAGTAGATATGAGCATACTCTTCTATTCTTTCTCCAGGTGGGCAGAGATCACCACCGGGTATGTCTCATCTTGACCTAAATAGACATATTTCAAATCGAAAGGCAAAGGTTTTAGGTCAAGCTTCTGTGGCTGGAGGTTAGACGGTAGAGGTACTACATCGGTTTGGGGCAACTCTTCAAATTGTGACCTCCACCGGTTAACTTCAAGTACCGGTGCAGTATCAAGCATGACACACGTCTCCCTAATCGTATCATCATCAAGATCATGGGAGTGGGCTAGGCACGTCTCTAGAGGATCAGAGGAAAAGGTAAGGGCGTTCTATCTTCCACAAAAGAATTAATCATGTTAATGTCGTGGAAATCGTCATCATCCTCTGAGTTACTGCTGTTATTGAAAAAGATATTTGACTCCAATGTCAAATTTCTAAAAGACATAGTCATGACATGTTGAGGGTCAAATATTGCATATTAGACCTCAGTTATTGCCTGAATTTACGAACATGGACTGTTTAACAACCTATTTTAATCGCGTTTTTGTTGCAGGGTGTAATTAAGAGCGTTGACTGAAAAAGAGCATTAAAAGTGCTGATTTGATACTCTAGAAGCACCAGAGCAAGGGATGGACACCAGAGGACTGAGATCAATGGATTTATGCGCTAGGGATGCGAGGAAATCAGGCGGTTCATGTTAAAGATGACCCGAAATTGGTCTAGAATGCAAGATCACATGGTTCCCATCATCCGTTCGGCTAGAAACTTCATACAGGGCCTGAAGATCATAAATTAACCGTCCACGTCGAATTTCAACCACTGGATCTTTGTTAAAGTGGCCCAAATGATAGATCAGCCCTTAAAATCCTAATTTGGGGCCCACCTGATATGTGGATATACTTCAAAGTTGGCCTCAACCCCTTAATTGAGGTGGTAAAACGGATGGACGGAACAGATCACACATAGACATCAAGATGGGACCCACTTTACGTGGTGCATGTGCACAACACACATGCACTGGACGAGCACCAAATTTCGAGAAATCGGTCAGCGTGCGCTGACCGATTCTTTAGAAGAAAAAAAAATCTTCACAGCGGACGCGGTGCGTCCACCGATTTTGAGTAGTGGGGCCTACCCATCATCCATTAGGATGATCTGAACCGTCCATTCCATTTATAGAGGGGGAAATACCCTCGCTAAGCTTTCCTTCTGGTCCCATGCAGGCGATCGTGTGGATTTCTCTTTCAAAACAAGGGACGGACGGCTGAATCAAAACTCCGCGGGCCGCACTGAAACAGACCCTAAAATCATACAATTTCGACTATTTTTGCATGGGGAATCCAGTGGACAGACTGGATTTTCCATATAACAATTATCATGGCCCCACTAACTCTCACAGAGGACGCTGCGCATGCTCTGTTTCGCAACAGAGCTTCGTTTGATCCAGGTGGGCCACCATCGTTCGTTCGAAAGATAATCCAGACCATCTAGTCATTCTAGAAGGAAAAACTGACCGTACGTAGGAGGTTTTTCCAACCCCATGCATGCATACAGAGGAGAATACTATTCAAGCGCAGAATGGATGGTGAGAAAGGAAATCCTGTGGGCCGCATCATCAGACAGTCAAAACCATCTATTCTCAAACATTTTTTCATCCTGCATCTAATGGATGGGTTGGATTTTCCTGTATAAATAAAAAATGGGCCCCACCAAGATCACAACGCATGCTTACGCAGCTCTGTTGTGCGAGCTTTGTTCGCAGCCGACGGGTGAGGTGATCTTGCAGCCCAGCACCTATAATCAGAGGCAGATCTGATCCGTTCATCATATAGGTGACCCAAAAAATGTCCCAGGAGACGTTATTCCTTTGGGTAGAAAGCAAGGAAAATGGGTGCTTCTGGCGTTGTCTTCTT